>BSBN01000019.1:0-2400000 GCA_027924645.1 Cunninghamia lanceolata
AGAGAGAGATTGTATATTATGCTTCTATTTGATTAATCCTTTGAAATGGTTAAAAGTAAAAGTGCAAGAAAAGGTTTATAGAACACTGATCCCCCCTCCTCATTCTCAGTGTTCCTGACAATCAAACAATTGGTATCAGAGCAAGGTTCCTTGGAAAGAGTTTAATAGTTTAAGGAAGATCTGGAATAGTATGATCATGGAAGCAGGAAGGTATGGAAATTATGAAAGATACAATCAACTACAAGAAACTCTTATGGAACTTGAAAACTCTGAAGTAGAAGTTAGGGATCTGAAGTAAAATTTGAAACAATATGATGAATGCATCTTGAAACTAAAAGAGCAAGTCAAGAAATTTAGAGACAAATACAAAGAAGTTAGTGATCAAGTGTTATCAGCAAATGATGCCCTGAATAACTTGGAAGCAAAATTTATAGAAAGAACAAGAGTAGAAGATGATCTAAATTTGATTGTGAAGAATAGATTAGAAGATTGTGTAAAACATGAAGAAGAGATTATAAGTTTAAAAATATATCTAGAAAAGGATAGAAGTTTTGAAGAAAAATTCAAGATAAGTAGTACAAAGCTTGATGAAATGATTTCTAGCCAAAAGAATGCTGATGACAAACATGGTTCAAGATTTGAGAAAGGAGAATGTTTTGGCCAAATAAGCACTGAGTCAAGGCAAAACAAAGGATACCAGTTCAAAAATTAGAAAAAGAAGACCTAGAAGTCCTCCAGTCAAGCAACCAAATGCACAAAGGTACCCATCTTTCAATGGTTATTGTAACTCATGCAATAAGTTTGGTCATAAGGCTACTCAGTGTAGGAGTAGAATAAATCAAAATTTTCCGTTATTAGAGAGATAGTGTTTCGATTACAAGAAAATTGGTCATAGAGCAATTGAATGTAGAAATCATATCAATAAAAGTTTCAACAATCGGAGGAATGAACAATCCTTTTGAAAAGGTAAATGTTTTACTTGCAATAAAATTGGTTTTAGAACTGTTGATATAGAAGTAATGTAAGTTAGAATTCTATTAGGTGCAATGCTTACTATAAAATGGGACACAAATCAAATGAATGTAGAATCTCAATGAGAACTAACTTTCAAAATACAAGGCACAATCAACCATTCATTGGAAAGTATTTTACATGCAATAGATTTGGACATATGGCAAATCAATGTAGATCAAATTCAATCAATGGAAGGAATCAAAGTCAAAAGAATGTGATGTGATTCAATTGCAACAAATTTAAGCATGTTGCAAGATTTTGCAGAAGTAGAAATGTGAAGAGAAATCACTATTTTGAAGAAAGGAAAATAGAGAAGAGAAATGATAAAGGAAAAGAGAAAGTTGATCTAGTTGAAACCAAGAAAGAAATGAAAAAAGTATGGATCAAGAAAGATGTAATAGAAGTCAAAGATTAATCTACACCAGTATCTGGTGCAGATACTTCCTCCAGGAAGTAAATTGAGAGCTCTGGTTCAGGGGAGTAGTGTTGAAAATTCAAACCCCCAGCCAGAAAGTGGGTGCTAGAATCTGGCATGAAGGTATATGATAAAATCTTATGTGGCACATCTCTTAAAGAAAGAACCACAAGAAAAAGAGTCAATATGGCATACTGTGGAGCAATCCTAATCGACTATATTCTATAGTAAAGGGTTTTGATCTACTCTATGAACTATGGGATTTTTCAATATGCGTTGTGGAGGTTCTCCTCTTGACTAAGGATAAATGATTCTATTTGGTCACGCACACATATAGAATCCCTTGGAAGATTGTATTTGTAGTAGTTGTAAATCAAGCAAGGACTATGGTGGATTTTGAGAATTTGCTACTGGAGGCAATAGGTAGAACTAATGCCCATAATGGAAAGCATAGGAATTAAGCTCCAACAAAGAGGAAACAATCTGATTACTTTTTAGATGATGCCAATGATTCCATTTTGATAAGGGGGATGATTCTGATGATAGAAAGACATCTGGATCAAGAAAACATTTGAAGAAGAGATTTGATTCTGGTGAAAAAGATAATTATGATGCGGGCTAGAAGAGATGATTCAGATAGTGATGGATTAACATTTGGGAGTGATTTGTATAAAGATGATGTAGATAGGAAACAACTTTGAAAGATGTCTGAGATAGACAGGGAGATGATTTTGGTAGAAGGAGATAGAAGGCACAGGATTCATATGTACAAAGAAAGTGAAGGGAAACTACTGGAATAGGATTCCTCACCTGGAAGATTAAAATCTCATGCTAGTTCTAGTGTTAGTCCATCATTCTCTAGCAGCAAGGATCAGAGTCCAAGCAGTCATGGAGATTTAGATGACAGTGATGAAGAAGGTACAAATTCTGATGTTCCTTCCTTTGAATATATTAGTAGTATAATAATCTAGAGATCAAAGCTTGCCAAGAGGTTCACGGAGCCATTCTTTGAAAAGAACATTGTGGGTTGTTTTGTGAGAATTGGGATTGGTATATCAAGGTCAAAATAGTGTATTTACCATCTTTGCATAAGTCAAAAATGTAGATACAACCAATCCTAGAAAATATTACAAATTTGAGAATAGGATTATCCACAAGTACTTGGATTGTGTTTGGGGGTAGTGATGTTAGTGTAGATAAATGGTAGATGGAGAGGGTGTCTGATTCCCTACCTCTCGAGAAAGAGTTTAAGGAATAAGAATGGGAAGTAGAGTGCACTGAGAGCCAAATTTTTGGCAGAGCTGATGTGCAAGAGAAGAAAAATGCATTGAAGGAAATAAATAATTTTGTCTATTTTGTAGAAACTGTAAAGCAGATGCTACAGGAGAAGGAGGATAGGCTGAGGAAGGAGATGAAGCTTGTAGAAAGAAAAAATTATTATTAAGAAGTAGACAGGATCAAAACAAGGTTGAAAGACATAGAAGTCCTTTCACTTTAGAGAAAAGGAAAGAATGCAAAAGCGATAATGCTTGCAGAGATGAATAAGAAAAACAATTTGAAAATTTTAAGAATGCTTCAATGACCAAGCCTTCTAACTTTAATCCCAAAGTAGGTGAGACTAGGTATGATCCCTTCTCTCGTCACTCGACTAGATCACAAAATTATTACAGTGCAAGGAGTGATGCTACAAAAGCAAACACAAAGGCAATCTCTTGAGTATCAAACTAAGGAACCCTACAACTGAACAAAACATAGAACAACAAGAGAATATGGACATAAATCCTCTGGAATGAAGTTGAGAAGAAAGACCTGAGAGAGAAAGAGACACTGTAGATACCTTAGTTGGTGCTGGAAGGGAATGAGTTGCAGATGAATCCATGAAATCACTTGCACTAATTGACACACCATCAGATGTATAAAGGGTAAAAAAGCTAGTTTTTCTGAATGGCCACACCCATATCCTAGAAAGTGCAAGAAATAGATGGAATAGAGAAATAGCTCTGATAAAGTCTATCTATAGTGACATTTTTCCTTCAATCACAAATTAAGATGAAGATTGCATTTGTAAATATGTGACAGGTACACACATTTTTTAAGTTTTTGAACAAAAAATTGTAATCCAGACTACACCCTTTGCCATTTATGTCAAAGGGGGAGAAGAAGACCAGTGAAAAATGGGATAAACATCCTTGGGGGAACAAGACAATAAAGTGTATATAGTAAGAGGGAGAAGTTCAACAATTTTCACTAAGTGTTGCCATCAATGCCAAAGGAGATTGTTGGCAAGAGACACTGCTCCAGTATAAACTTGCATGTTGTCATTGATGGCAACAAGGATCAGAGAGCTCATTAGTATGACAGGGAGACACAAATCTGAAAGACCATATCAAATTTGAGTTCTGGTTGATAGATCCAGTTGGTAGAAGTGGCTAAGTATGAGTATGTATAGAATAGAGCACAATAAGTGGGTTAGTATGCTTCCACAGAAGATGATTGTGTAACATGGTTCAGATATGATGCTAGTAATTCTTTGGTGGTATGGTTTAGATATGATGTTAGTAATTGTTTAGTAGTGTCATGCTCTAGAGATTAAATCTTGACTTCCTCTGGAAGTCACTTAGAAGGATTATCTAAGTCCGAGTAAGCAAAGGTATAGCAAGAATAGTGAACAGGGTCCAGTACAGTGGTCTGCATTCCTTCGTAGATAAGTATTTTGTTATGCAGTTTTAAGGTGTTGTAAACACTTATATGAATTGTCTTATTCCAGAGTTAGGAGATCTTAAGTCCTACAGGCTGCTAAGTATCAACATAGTGTTTGACAAAGTTTTAAAGAGATAGAGTCTAAGTTCTGATGGTTTGTATTTCTCCGCAAGATGATATCATGCCTTGCAGTTCTAAGGGTAAGATTGGGAATGTGTAAAGAGTCCTTGATATGATTTTGAAGGTGTTTTGAGATCCTCAGTAAAAGTTGTACATTAGTAGATGAAGTTGTTATGCATGCTCTTAAGGAAGAGGCCGACAAGTATAGTAATCATTGTATAGAGAAGAGTAAATGTTTGGAGGATCTATGTAAGTAATTGAATGATTAGAGCTGACCTATATGAACATATTTGGGAAAAGTTTTGGGTCCACATAACTTATAGTGCATTAGATTTAACCGACAAGGTACATCTTTCTATGTACACATTTTACTTCTTAGATGTCGACCTGACTATGGATCAAATCATGATGCGGGTATATAAGAGCGATGAATTTTGGTTGAGTGTGTGTGTGGGGCATGTGTGTGATGTGAGGATGTGAATAGCATAATAGAGTTAGAAGATAAGTAGCGATGAAGTCTTGGGATTCAAAATTCAGTTGCTAAATGACTGCACCTTGGCATAGTGGTAGATGCTTAAGAAGTATTCAGTTTTTATGTGCAATATGATTGGAAGCAAGCTTTCATCATAAAGGTAGTGAGCCAGCAGTGAGCCATCAATAGGGTTTAACATCCCTTAGGGTTTAATAGCCTTTATTATAATCTTGCTATTTTTAGAGTTGAGGCAGTGAGCTTGCTAAATCTAGTTTTTCTTCATGGAAGTAAGCCAATATGTTTAGGCCTGTGGAGTGAACAACCCTAAACATCATTATATCAATATTGCAATATATATTTGAGAGCTAATCCTCTCTATGGTTTTTCCCTTTCTAAGTTTTCCACATAAAATCTTGGTGTTATGTGTCATGCTTTTTTAGATGATGTTCATTTGTATATTATGCTTCTATTTGTTTAATCCTTTGAAATGGTTAAAAGTAAAAGTGCAAGAAAAGGTTTATAGAAGATGGATTCACCCCCCCTCTCCATGTTCCTAACAATCAACAAAGATATGTTTTTAGGTGTTGGGATATTAATAATCGCATCAATCTTTTTTGTATCTACTTCAATACCATGATTCGAAACAATAAACCCTATTAATTTGCCACTATATACACCAAAAATAGATTTATGGGGTTTTAACCACATCTTGTATTTCCTTATTTTCTCAAAGATCTATTAGAGATTCATGGCATGATCTTGGCGATGAATAGACTTCGCAAAGATATCATCGACATAATCCTCTAAGATATTGTGCATGTAATCATGAAATATAAGGGTCGTAGCATGTTAGTAAGTTGGTCCTACATTTGTAAGTCCAAATAGCATGACCACCTAGAAAAATGTTCCCCAAGGTGTTATAAAAGACATTTTATATTGATCTTTGAAGATTTATCAAAATTTGATTATATCCTGAAAAACCATCCATGAAGGAGAGTAATTCACGGCCAGAATCTACTATCATATTAATGTTAGGAAGTGGGAAATCATCTTTCAAGGATGCAAGATTCAAATCTCTAAAATTAGTTCACATATGAATATGACCATCGGGTTTAGTGACAACCACTATATTCAAAAACTTAGGTGAGTAATCAATAGGGTGGATAAAGCCAGCTTGTAAAAGCTTTTCTATCTCAACCTTAATGAGTAATGTAACCTTAGGATTGTTCATATGAATCTTTTGTTTAAATGGTTTAGCATCTTGTTTCAATATGATATTATGTGTTACAATTTGAGGATCAATACCAGGCATATCTGAATAATACCAAGCAAATAATTTAGAAAATTCATTTTACATCTTGGTCATTTATTTTTCTTCTGTGTTTAAACAATCACCTATAGGAATAATTTTTTCAGTATTCTCTTTCTCCATGAAAACATCAACAGTCTTTCCATTATGTAAAGTAATATGGTCTAGGAACTCAAGTGATTGTAGTAACTCTTTAAATTCTTCCTCAGATTTAGAGCAATATTTACCATGCTAGTGATCTTTCCAAAATATGCACTATTGTTCAAGCAATAGGGTATTCCACATTTATGATAGTAACAAGGGATATTATCATAATCTCCCAAGAATTCCATTATCACTTCATTTGTTGAGAACATATCTAAAGGAATATCTCCAAGACAAAAACTCATGTCTATCATCTCAGGATATATCAAATTAAGTGTCAATATCATATTCACATTAAGATTAGGATGTCTACGAGCTTTAGATTCCTTGAAAGGATTATATCCAATGCTACTTGAGTAATGTTGTGAAGCAAATTCTATAGGTACATGAATCCCTTGTTGATTAATATCGTAACCATTACCTACATACTCAAAATTCCTATAAAGGATCTAAAATCCTTGGCCATAGAGAGAAGCCATTTATTTGGAAGAAGGTGGGGATTCATAAGTCTTATAATTTGTTGTATAAGTAAAAGTATTATTTGTATTTGTTAGCAAAGAGACTCTAGGTTTTGTATCTAAACATTTAGATGAGATCGATGCAACACTTGATGTTTCAGGAGTAGGGTTGTTAAATTTATATTCACCTGTGGAGGAGGATATAAAATCTAACAAAGCCCAATCATCACCAAGAAATGCATTCGATTGTTTAGACTCTTGCAAATTATTATATGTGGCAAGAGGAGTTGATGAGTCAACTTTCAAGTGATTTAAGATCTTATGATGAACAACTTGTTTTTGTAATTCAATTTGTAAATAGTTATCTGGTTTAGGATCAACATCAATAGTATGAAGTTTGTCTTTATAAACAAATTTGATTGAATGATGAAGGGTAGAAGGAGCTACCCCCAATGCATGAATCCAAGGTCTACCAAGAATCATGTTGTATGATAAAGAACTAGGCATGACATGAATCAGGGTAGATAAAGTCACATGCCCAACTTGTACAGGTAAATTTATAGTGCCTATAGACTGTCATCCAACATTATCAAAGCCATAGATACTTATCCTGTCTGGCTTAATCAAAAATGTATCAACTTTGATCTTATGTAATAAATTGATGCCACAAACATTAAGAGCTAATCCATTATCAATCATAACTCATTTAATCAGATTCTTATTTATTGTAATGAAAATAATCAAAGGATCATACTGATTTTGAATTTCAAGAGATGGCAACTCATGTTGTTGAAATAGAATGTCTATTTTTGTCACATGCATACAATCTAATAGAGTTACTACATCATTCATCTTAATAGAAAGTGGTACAATCACTTTTTGTAAAGATTCTTGGAGTATGTCATGGTATGTAGGTGAAGTTTGTATAAGTTCCCAAAGAGAAATATTTGTAGGAGTAGCATGAAGCTGCTCAACAAGATCATAAGCTTGACCAACTTTATGTGTTAAATGAGGTGCTTGAGGAAGCATCAGTTGAGAACCTGGTAAAGATATTGGAATGTTGGATTGTTGTTTGTTTTGTTTGTTATTCTGAGTATTATATGTATGTGCAACCACAATATTACTAGGTTGTTGTGAATTTCAATGTGTTATTTGTTTAGCATAGTTATAAATGTAATCACGAGCTCAAGAAGAAGACGGAAGACCTCTAATAGTGAGCACCAGTTTAGAAGATGGTTGAACCACATCTAAACACAAGGTGATCACTATTTTTGGTTTCACAAGTTCCTCTTGAGGTTTAGGAACATAGATTGCATTTGCTAATCTTTGAAACCATGACGGTTTAGGAGTCGTAGTGGAATGTTCAATCAAGATAAATTCCTCAAGGGCTTCATCTAGCATATTGAAGTCATCACAACTAAACAACTCATCATATACATAAAAATATTGTAGAAAGTAATCTGATATTATAACATGCTTAAGTTAACCCAAGACTTAAACAAAAAATGATATAGCACAAACTTTGTGAAAATTAAAATAGAGTAGCACTATGCAAAACACAAAGTTGGAATTTCAAATTCTTTAAATGAAAGGATAAAGAAAATCACTCAAGTTTCAATGCATACACTTTCATAAAAGAGGGTTACAATCTAAATGTAATTTAGGATAGTAAACTAATTCATATATGATGTTATAAAGGATGCAAATTATTTAGAGTTTGGGTTCACTAAAATGTTTAATGGGAAAAAGTAGATTTCCTTGAAATCAAATCAAGTCTAATTCTTTACCCCACTAAGCATTACGAAGATAAGAACCTAGCTTGAGGTCAAGCTATAGGTTTCTCAAACTTTCCTTTATACTAACTAGGTCTGATCAAGTTTTAGATTAAGATTTCACAAGTTCATTTCACTCACTAATCATGAAACCCTAATTACACCATGTGACTATAACCTACTAAATTCAGAGACAAATCCAACTAAACATATTACAAAAATGCAGAGAATAAGGTACAGAGAACATGCACCCAAAAAATGAGGACCAACTAGACTAGCATGCCCACTCATTAGTCCTGCAACTTTCTGTCTATAAAAATCTTTTGCATTAGGTGTCTGACAATCTTCGGTAGCTCCTAGATCCTGAAGAATATTCTGAGATGGATTAGGGTGCCTTTTCTTTAATCTCAAAAGTATCATGATCTGAAAATCCAAAACTCTATGATGACCATATTTGCAATATCCATCTTCTTGTGGCTACTTTCTGTAATATTCTGTCGAACATGATCTGCACCTACAAAAGGAGTAGAAAGATGTTTGTGGATATATAGGAGCTTGCCTTAGTCAAGCCCCATTTTTAGTATTCCTACCTCAACAATAGACAAAGATAAAGATTTACAGAAGTGTGTGCTCATCTAACAAATGTGTATGTAGAAATATAAAACCCTAGATGACTCAAGCATCAATTGAAGATCAATAACTTGCTTCAACTCAATGAAGAAACACAACTTCACCTCAAGGAGATGAAAGCAATGAAGAATTGTATGAACAAGAAGGCAAGGTAGCCATATTTGTGGAGGATTCCCAAGCTCGACGTTGGAGGATTAAACCCTTCTCCCAATCATGCAAAAGGTGTCCAAACCATAGGAAGAGTAAGATAGTATGAAGATCTTGATTCCTAATCTCCATCCATTGTCTCCATAATAGAAAATTCAAATAACTTCAACAAATCACTAATCTTCAATGGGAATTTTGTTAGAGTTTTGGCATAAAGCTTACATGTAGATTGTGTGTGATAAAGTGATTTTCAAATGTATTTAAATATCTAACCTTAGGAATTTCATATTTTGAAATAATGTCTCAATATCATGTGAATATCAAAAATTTGAAAATGAAATCCCAAGGTGCGTTATGGGAGCCGACACCCCGCCAAGATTCAAAATCCAAAAAAATGGGGTAGGACTATGGTGTGGGCACCCAAGTCAAGTCCCCCAATTTTCTAATAGATCTACATCTAGGAGGTTCCAAGGACCCAAAATCCAAATTCCCTTTTCAGGTTTAATTAATAGTTATCTCATAATGTGACACTTTTTCCAACTAGACATAGGTCAGTCAAGGTTTTAGGAAGGCTAGAAACAAAGAGGTTAAAGGAACACCAAAGAAGAGGAGATAAACCAAGGAAAATTGTACCATTCCATACAAGAGGACAATTTTTGACGTAACACATCCATTCTTGGCAATAGACATATGTACTTGATCATGATCTTATTGATGGCTCAAGAATATGTACACATCCTCCACTCTCCATATTTCTTTGGTGCTAGTAATATAGGTACTGTAATGGACTTAGGCTCTCCCTTATTAGTCCCTTCCTTAACAACTCATGAATTTGTATGTTTAGCTCTTCATTCTCTGCAGGAGTCATTCTGTGGGCTACCTTATTCGGTAAACTAGCTCTTGGTATCAAATCCATTTGATGACTTACCTTCCTCACTGGTGGTAAACCTTACGGTACATTATCAAAGATAGGGTTCTAAAACTCTTCCAACAGATCTGAGAATTCTATTGGTACATCTTCACATTTCTCCTGGATAATCTTAGGAATCAATGCAAAGCAATGATGCTCATGCCTCATACCCTGGTAAAGTTTCCTACCATTTATCAAGCAAATTCTAGCAGCACTACATACCTTTTCTTCCACCTCCTTCAAGGTCTTCAACATATGGCAAACTCCATCCTTTGTTACGGAATAGGTGTTTACATGGCCTTCATGGATAGCACACCTATCATACTACCATGACCTTCTCAATAGCATATGACATTCATCCATCGGTATGATGTCACACAACACCTCATCATAGTAGTCTCCAATCTTGAAAATGACTAAACACTACTCATTCACCAAAGCTCTATGATCCTTCTGTAACCATGCAATCTGATATGGATGTGGATGCCTTCTTCTTGACAACTTCAACTTGTTAACCATCTCCTATGAAACAATATTGTCAATGTTTCAACTATCAATAATAATATTAGAAAACTTACCTTCACATTTGTACCTTATGTAGAATAAACTCTTCCTTTGATTTGGTTCTTTCTCCTCATTCAACAAGGTTCTTCTGATAGCTAGGGTTTGTCCCCTTTCAGCATCTTCAGAATGCTTAGACTATGCATCTTCATCTACATTTGCAACTCATGCATTACCTTTAGGTCTTCTATTTGTCCTTGATGTTGTGGACACTTGTATGCTTGATGTCCTCCACATTGGAAATAGGTTCCTCTGAAGCATCCTCTTCCAAGTCCTTGCCCAGGTAAGTCTCTTCCTCTTCCTCTTTGCTCATCATTATTTTGGTCACAAGGGCGGTAGGCATTATCTCGTCTCTAATTTCGACTGGTGCCAGCTGTTAGGAATTGCATGTAGAAGATATCAATTAAATGCAAATAAAGATTAAACAAAGGAATGAAAATAGACAGAAATAATAAAAATGAGAGACAAGTTTTAAAATGGTTCACACAAACTTGGGCTACATCCACCAATAGAGAGTCCAATATTATTATCCACTAAATCAAATCGATTACAACCATCAATCCTTGGAACTCAATACTACTGCAAAATGCTACAATACATCAATAGAAACCCTAACCCTTAGCCACTTTTATCAAGCCTTGTGTTGGTTACAAAATAGGGTATTTTTTATGTTGGCCAATAGAAAAATAACTCTCGATGCCTTTATAAAATAATAAAATTTGTTTGAGGTTTTGGCGGCATTGCTCCTGGACCTCGCAAGGGGCGCTGTCCCTTGACCCTGTCTTGGGGGTACTGCCCCCAAACCCCCACAAGGGGCACTACCCCTTGACCCCATTAAATAATTTGGGGGGAAACCACACCAATTAAAGTAAGGAAAATTTAGCCTCCAAGTCTGATTAGGCTCCATATAACAACAATCTCCCACTTGGAGACTGATCAGACTCCACAACATATCACCTCCCATTTGGAGACTGAACATAATACCACTAACCCTGTAGCTCCCACTAGAAATAAGCACCCTAGACTGTTGTTCTAATTTTTGTTTTTTAGTCTTGAAGACCAACCGAAGCTAAAGAGGAGATCAACTTCTCCCTTGTCACTTCCTTTGTAAACATATCTACTGGATTTTTATCTGTATGTATCTTTTCTAGCTTTAACTATCCATCATCTAGCACTGATCGAATGAAGTTATACCTCAACTATATGTGTTTGGTCTTTGAATGCAAGGTAGAATTCTTTGCAAGCTGTGTGGCACTCTAGTTGTCTATAAGCAAATAGTTGTTAACTTGTTATTTGCCTAATTCTTCCATGAAAGATTGTAGCCATATCATCTCCTTGCTTGCCTCTATTGCAGCTACATACTCTACCTTCGTGGTGGATAAAGAAACCACCTTTTGCAATTGTGAGATCTAACTCACTACTGTCCCACCTTCAATAAATACATAACTTGTAGTACTCCACCTAGTATCAATATCCCCTACCAAATCTGAGTCTACATAACCTTCTAAATTAGTATTAGAGATCCCTAAACATAAATGTTTATTGGATGTACCTCTCAAATATCTGAGAATCCATTTTATTGCATTCCAATTCTCCAATCGTGGATTACTCATATAATTTCTTACGACTCCTACAACTTGTGTAATATCCAGTCTCGTGCATACCATGGTGTACATTAAACTTTCTATAGTTGAATCATATGGTACCTTGGACATTTTATCTTCCTGCTCTAGTGTCTTTGGACACATCTCCTTAGTCAATTTCAAATGACAAGGCAAAGGTGTGCTGACATCTTTTGCATTTTCTATATGGAATCTCTACAACACCTTTTCAACATAATCAACTTGAGATAGAGTTAATTTTCTATTCTTCCTATCTCTACAATTTTTCATACTAAGGATTTGTTTTACTGGCCCCAAATCCTTCATAGCAAATGATTGTGCTAACTAATGTTTTAACTCTCTTATGTGATCCATGTTAGACCTTGCTACAAGCATGTCATAAAAATATAAACATAAAATAATGTAGTTTTCATTATCCGACCTCTAAAAATAAATACAATGGTAAGAATTACACCAGTTGTAGCCTTGCTTAGCCATAAAACTATCAAATTTCAACTACCATTGCCAAGGTCCCTGTTCTAAGCCATATAAACTCTTCTTCAATCTGCACACCAATTTATCCTTACCTTTGACCTCAAATCCTTGTGGTTGTTCCATATATATCTTCTCCTCCAAATCACCATGGAGAAAGGTAGTTTTCACATCTAGCTATTCCAAATGCAAATCTTCAGCAACCACAATACTTAAAATAGTAAGAATAGAAGTCATCTTGACAATTGGAGAAAATTTCTCATCAAAATCAATGCCTTTTTCTGTGTGAATCCTTCTACAACTAACCTAGTTTTAATTTTTTTCTTACCTCCATCTTCCTCTTTTAGCCTCTAAACCCATTTGTTTGGTAGAGCCCCTTTACTTGCAGGTAACTTACATAATTCCCAAGTCTAATTTTTTAGCAAGGAGTCCATTTCTTCTTTCATTGCAAGTGGCCACTAAACCTTTGTATCCACCTGTATGGATTCATCATACCTTTCTGGTTCACTAGCATCTATTAACAAAATAGAATACAAAGAGGGAGAAAACCTTTTAGGAGGTCTACTTAGCCTTGTTGACCATCTAACATTCAATTGAGTTTGAGGTATTTCTTGTTGCTATTGCAGAGCATGAGGAAGTACTGGAACATCACTATCTAGAGTATCATCTAGCACCGCATTATCCTTTTCTTTCTTCTCATGCTGCTGCAAATGATCTTTGTACGACACCTTCTCATTGAATACAACATCCCTACTTCTCACAATTTTCAGATTTTCAACATCCCAAAGCCTATAACCAAATTCATCAATGCCATATCCAATGAAGATACACTTTTTTGATTTTGCATCAAGCATGGTTCTATTTTTAGAATCTACATGTGCAAATGCTTCACATCTAAAGGTTTTAAGAAAAGAATAACTCACCTTGTTACTTGTCCATGCTTTCTTTGGAATACCACAGCCCAAAGGAATTGAAGGACCTCAATTAATTAAATATATAGCAGTATTGATAGCCTCTACCCACATGTTTAAAGGTAGCTCGGCATGCAATCTCATGCTCCTTGCATGCTCCATTATTGTCCTATTCATGCGCTCAACCACTCCATTTTCTTGTGGAGTCCCTGGAACCATTTTCTACCTATGAATTCCATTAAAGGAACAATACTCCTCAAATTTTTTTCTGCAATACTCACCACCATTATCAGATCTAAGACATTTTAATCTTTTACCCGTCTCATTCTCAACCAACCTTCTCCATTTCTTAAATATTTTAAATACATTAGATTTTTGCCTAAGGAAATAAATCCAAACCTTCCTAGTTGCATCATCTACGAATATATCATAATACTAAGAGCCACTGAGAGAAGATACCTAAGTTGGTCCCCATACATCTGTATGCACAAGCTCCAACTTTTCATCTTTCTTTTTCTTCCCATCCTTGGGAAAATGAACTCTTTTTTGTTTGTCATACACAACTTTCATAGAAATCCATATTAATACATTTTTGACATGGTAAAACTTTCTTAGAATGAATTACCTTCATACCTTTTTCACTCATATGCCCAAGTCTATTATGCCATAGTGTTGTCTCAAAAGATGCATCAACTGTTTTAGTCTCTTCCTGCGAACCCGCAACAATTGTTCTTGAACCTGTTTGATTTTTCTCTGCAACAACTAAAGTAGAAGGAATAGTATGACTTGTACAAAGATATAAGGTGCCTACTTTCACATTTTTTTCTACTATTAAGGCACCTCTTAAAACCTTCCAATTTTTATCACTAAAAGTAACTATGCAAACTTCATCAGCTAGCTGCCTTGTTGAAATTAAATTCTTACTTAGCCTTCAAATGTGTCTTACCTCTTGTAGTAGCCAATGATTCCCATTCTGCAACTTAATCTTGATTCTTCCCTTTCCAACAATCTGACAAGGCTCATTATATCTGAAATAAACCATCCCAAAATCCCCTTACACATAATCAAGAAAATAAATTCTATGGGGCATAGCATGAAATGAGGCACCTGAATCTAAAACCTATGAATCATCAGCATTATCTAGGGAAAGAATCAAAGCATCATTTTCATATTTATTATTTACCACATTTGCCTCCTTATTACCTTCTTATTTGTCTCTTTCTTTATTCTTCTAAGACCAACAATCTTTCTTAAGATGACCTAGTTTCCCATAGTACCAGCAATCCTTCTATCCTCTAGATCAGGACCTCTTTGTTGGCAAGAGACACTACTAGGTATGTCAAGTGTTGTCAATGATGGAAACTAAATCTATCTTACACATTCACATTTCATCAATGGATCATACTAGAAGTCAGATTGCAGATTTGTCTATGTCTGGATAGACAAGAACAGGACAATGATAGGGTTCAACACTTTGGTCCACATTTATCCACATGAAATCATATTATTCTATGGATCTAAGGGAATGTTAAGGGATGTCAAGGCTACCTAAATCAAATATTTTAACCTTTGGTGATGAAGGGAGTGTAAGTTACAAGCATCTGAGTATTAGGTTTTTGTTAGGCAGTTTAGTCTGATGAAGAATAGGCCGACTAAGTGTTTGATACTTGTGCGGATGAAAAGAAGTGATTGGTCAAGTAATTTTTGAGATCCAATGGTATTAGCTAACATGGGAGGTGACCTGGATACATAAGTCATGGTCTGCATTGGAATTTGTGCATGGATTCATCTGACAGAATAGCGCTCTTAAAATGTTTGTAAGTTTTTCTTAAGTCTGACTGCAGTTGATGCAATTTCATGTAGCAGATATATATAATGGATGAGTTTGAGCATTTCAAGGTGTTTAGTTGCAAATATGAAGGAATAACTGTAGAGTATAGTAGAATCAAGTGCGAAGTGAAGAGATCCAAGCTCTGGATCATGACAGAGTAGTGAAGCAGGGCATAAAGAGATGAAGTGTACAAAGTCAATGTATTGATCTCAACCAAAACTATAATCTTGCATTATTAGATGCTATTCCTCAATTCAAACATTCCAGTGAAATTTTGTAATTGATTTATAGGAAGTGAGCCTTTTTGAGGAGTGAGCTCTAGGCAGTGTGCCTTAAGACACATATGTGCATTCCCATTTGTAATACTTTTAATAGAGTATAAATTTCTTGTGGGTTAACCCCCACTGTGGTTTTTCCCTTAACTGGGTTTCCATGTAAAAATCCTGGTGTTCATGTGTTGTGATCTTGTTGTTTCTATTCTCGTGTTCATACTTATTTCTTTTGGATGTATGTGGTAAATTAATAATTGATTCACCCCCTTCTCTCAGTGTTCCTTAATCTCAATAGTTGGTATTAAAGATTGGTTCCTTAGAAGAAGTTTAGCAGCTTGAGGAAGATCTAGGAAGGTGTTTTCAACAGGTTTATTCAAGCATTCTGATGGCATCAATCAACAACTCCAAGTAGCCTTAGATGATCTTGATCTGTTTAGAGTGGAAATTAGAGATCTATAAGAGAACCTTAAAGATGTTGAATATTTCATTGAGACCTTAAAAGGACAACTGAGAAACTTTAATGAAAAGAGAAGGGAGCTACTTCATCAACTAGCAAATTAGAATGAAGACAATGACATGGATGAGGCCCTGAAGGAGAAGACAAAAGAATGTGAGAAGCTAGCAAAAGAAGTTGTCCTAAAACATGAGATGAAATCTAGGGTGATGAGACTAACCAAGGAAATTGAGGAAAGGAAGAAGACTGAGGAAAAATTGAATCAATCTTTGAAAGAAAGAATAGAAGAATGTTGCAGATTGGATAGGATAATTGGCCATCTAGAGTCTGATCTACAAGAGACTAGGGACAATGAGGAAGAACTTGAAAGATAAATTGTCATTCTCAAACATGACCTAGAAGTTGCAAATGAATATAAAGAGAAATTCAAGATAAGCTCAGCTAAACTTGAGGTGCTACTTGATAGTCAGAAGAAGGTAGATGATAAGCATGGTATGGGATTTGAGAAAGGTGAAAGTTCAGGATCCAGTCAAAGAAATCCTGAAGCAAGAAATCAAAGAAGGAATCCTAGAAGAGCTCCGATAAGACAACCTAATGCTCAAAGGTATCCATCTTTCAATGACAATTGTTTCAAATGCAATAAGTATGGTCATAGAGCTAATCAATCTAGAAGTCAAGTGAATCAAAATGCATCATCTTTCTCTAGTCAATGCTTTAATTGCAAAAGGATAGGACATAAGGCTGAGGAATGTAGAAGTGGATCAAGAAATCCTCCTAAGAACAAACAAGTGTTCAATGGAAGATGTTTTACTTGCAATAAGTTTGGGCATAGTGCAATGCAATGAAGATCTAAACCTACTCCAACATGTAATTGTCAGAAAAATAAGATTGTATGTTTTAAATGCAACAAATCCGAACACATTGCTAAATTTGCAGAAGCAAAAAGGAGAACTCTTAGGCAGGTAAAGGAAAAATAGAGTAGAAGTTAGACAAAGGCAAGGGCAAAGTTAATGTGAATGAGATCCAAAATGAAATGAACAAAACATGGGTGAAGAAAGGTGAAGTGAATGTTGACAATGGGTCCACACTAGAATTTGGTGCTGATAATTCCTCTAGGAATTCAACTAGGAGCTCTGGCTTAGGGGGAGCTGCATTGAAAATCTAATTCCCCCTGCTAGTAAGTGGGTTCATGAAACTGGCATGATGAATGATGATTAAAAAAAGCCTATTGCAGATCTGTTGAAGCAAATTCTAGAAGAGAAGAAGCTAATGTGATTGATTGTAGAGCAATTAAAGATTGACTATATGTAGAAACACTCTAACTAGATGTATTAGGGTAGAGCATTTATTACATTGGTGAATTATGTTTTACGGAGCATAAAAAGTCATTCATTCATCATTTGAATCACTTTGCATTTGAAGAAAACAAGAAGAAGAAGAGCGCTTGATCTGAGATTTCAAAGATTCAAAGTGCAACAAGTGAATTCATTAACTAAACCTAATCTCATGGAGAAAAAGGTATTTTTTTCTGTGAAGCTTTGAACTTGTGATCTTTTTGAAATGACTGCACCTCTAGTTGTGAATATCACTGAGTGACCTAGGCCAAAGTTTAAGAAGCATCCACACAAATCAGTAGAGGTCGATCCATTAGGTGCATTTTCAAGTGTTTTGTATGGTGTGTTGCATGTTGAAGATATTAGGGCTTATATTCATGCTAGCATAGATGAGTTTGGGGATTCAAAGTTAGTATATTTGTTCAAGAATCATCTGAGGGATGAAATTCATGGTCTCAAACTTGAGTATAAGGCACTGCAAGATAAACACTTCATTTAGATTATAGGGTTTCCATCCTTCAATGAAGATGAGTAGGTCTGGTATGTGCTGATTCAAATGCATGATGAGTTTATGTGGTTAATGAAAAATTTCAAGATTACCAAGGATGCCATCAAGGCCATGATAGGGTTGAACTCATCCAATGGACTACCAATGTTGAAGTCAGTAAAGAATCAAACTGTAACTGATGCTACTAGTTCAAGGTTTGACAAAAGGGCAATGAAAATAAATGACATCACTAATCCAGATGTCAAATTTGCATCAATCGTGATTGGATACAAGATATATCATTCTAGTAAGGAGAATTTTGTATCCGTACAGCTATCTAAGTAGCTTATCAAATGTTGAGAGAGAATGATGACTATGACTTATGTGAGTTGCTGCAGAACCAGGCGATGGAAAACCTAAACAAGATCAAAAAGGACAAGAAGAATACATTCAAGTATGGTAAATTAGTATTATGTTTGTTCTTCTATTTCATGAATGAGTTACCCAACAAGAAAAGCATGTGTTGGACCAGTGATAAGACTATTTCCATACAAATAAGAGACCACTTGAACAAGATTGGTGACTCCAATGCCCAAAGGACTGCTCTTTGGGGATATTTCAAGAATTTTTAGAACATGATGCAATCAAGGGAAAGGATCCCTACATATATGGTTGAAAAATACAAGAATACAGTTTGTTTTCTAGTGGATATAGATCAATGTTTTATGGAAGCAGTTGAACCAAGAACTATGTGGATCATGCCTATGGGGTATGAAGTTGATGAGAAAGTATTGGATATGTATGCTCAACACCTTCGGAGTAAACCAAAGGACACCATAGTTGAAAGATTTGGGACATATGGTGAACTCAGTGTGAAACTACATGTTGAGCTCCAAAAACCTGAATCTAAGAGAAAGATTCAAAGACAAGTTGAAATTTATGCAAAAAGCATTGGCATAACAAAAGAAGCTATGAGACAAAACAAGGAAAAGATAGAGAAAGATAAGAAGGAAAAATAGGATAGAGAATAGAGGTGTTCTGATGGAATCCACTTCTAAAGAAAGGACTACTAGGAGTTCCAATTCAACCTTCGATGTGTCACCTTCTACTGCTACAGAAAAACCTACCAGTAAGGAAGGAAAAAAGGACAAAGGTAAAGGGAAAAATAACATATGTCAGTTTGGAGAAAGTGGATGAAGAAGAAACTAACTCAAATGATGTGGTTAAGGAGTTGAAGGCCTCAGGCACCAAAGCTACTAAAGTGTCTAAGGAGAAGCCCTCCAAAAGCATAAAGTCAAGTAAAAGGCATAAGATAGAGGCCTATGTTGAAAATCCTACTCTTTCTATGGATGACATCATTAAGTCAGTTACTGTAGATGGAAACTTGAAGCCAATGATTAAATTTTATGATCACTATAGTCATGCTGATAAGAGAGTTTTGGAGGACGTAACAGTCAAATACCTAAATATCTATAGTAAGACTTTATTTGAAATAACTTCTAAAATTCTAGAAAGCCTTGCAAAAATTGTAGAAATAGGAAAAGAGAATGCAAAAGCTAAAGACTTTGAGCTTTGAGAGCATGTGCTAATAAAATTGTGTCCTTAAATTACTCCTGATCAAAAGAACTTGATATTCAAAGAAGTGAAAGAGGACTTCAGGAGTAAGATTAGAATGAATATGCTCATGCTGGGAAAGATTGATAAGATAGTTGAAGATACTCAGGAGATTCTTTTGAAAGCATTGAAAAGGCATAATCTTCCCACTGTTGAAGAAGAAACTGATAATGAAATTGATTCCTCCATTCCAAATGTTGAGGAGTTAAAAGAGAATGAACAACAAGCTGACATCTCTACTCCAAAAGATGAAATGCTAAATAAAGGAGATGAAGAGATGGTGGAGGAAGTTAATTTTGATGGTGCAAAGGACACTCAAATTCCTCTAGACCAATATACTAGAGAATATACAGAGATGAATACAGAAGTAGATGGTCCTAGTGAAGATGACTCTGTGAAGTATAAAGAGAAAGAAGCAAAAGAGGTTAAGGACAAGAATGAACAAGAAGGAGAAACAACAAAGAAAATAAAGAGAAAAAGCAGGATGACAGTAGCGGCAAGGATCTGAAAGATGGAGCTGCATTTTTGGCAAGAGACATTGCAGATGTAGTGAAGAAATTACTTGAGAAAGACAAGCTTGAGTTTGATGAACCGGAGCTGATTCAAGGACATATCAATTTTGACACTCTTTCCCCTCTACAAAAGATGAAGTTAGCATCTGTGGGACAAGCAAAAGCAAGAGAGGAGATTCTGAAAACTCACATTGAGGACAGTGAGTTGCTTGGTCTTGCCTCTGGAATTCTAAAGAAGATTATGCCAACCTTTCAAAAGGCTTCATCTAACTCTCCCTCCGGTCAATTGAAGAGTTTGATAAACTCTATAAGTACTCATTTTAAAACCTTAGAGAAGTTAGCAAAAGTTAAAGTTAAAAATGAATATAATGAGAAGAGATTTGCCGAAATAAGGAAAATAATTAGCTATAATAGATCAATACTTGATACCAGTATAAAGAGTATTCAAAATGCTCTCTCTGAAGGTGCAATGATTTATAAGTTTAGTCTAAATTAGTCTACAGTTGTTGAAGATTGTCATGCCCACATTTTCCATGTGGTCACAACACACAACACACGTGTCATAGCCACATCTGTCATGTGGTTATGACACGAAATATCAAAAATTTTCTCACGTTTCCCCTAGAAACCCCCTCGCATGCGTAAGCATGCTCGGTGGTGTTCACTCAAGGTGAAGACACTACAGTTGTCGGCAGGGTACAAGTACAATTGCGTGCAACCGGACGCGAGCAGACCAACAAGGGGGTCTCTACGACGCTGTTAACGTCATTACAAGGGTGATATTATCAAGGTTCCTAAATCTAAATCTCGGCAAATTCTGGTAGCATAACGCCTTACGGCGTAAGTGGGAATTACTCAACACTATTTTACGCACGTGGTTCACTGATAGATTAACAACTTCCCATGACGCCTTGTTCCGACTAAACCAACTCGTGATCTCCCTATTGAATCATTTTTCAGCAAGGCACGGTTGTCTATCTCGTCTCTTGCTTCCTGAAATATACTCCTCCTTCAACTTAGCATTCTCAACAAGGCGGTTCGTTTGCTCTCTCTTCCCTTTTCTCTGGGTCTTAATTTTGATTGTATTTTTATCGCGCTCACCTTAACTATTTCTTTGATAATTTAGTTTGTTTATATTTCGGTCTCTCTCTCTTTCGGTTTCTATGCTTTCTTTATGTTTATCCGGACCTTTCTTCATATTTTACATCAATCAGGGTTATCACTGTATCTATTCTTGGCATTAATCCTAACTCCCGAATGGTCCAGGTCATATAGACTGGTTTACTACTTCGCTGGACTCGGTCTCCTAGTTTTCTCCGATCTAGGTTTCTCCTCTCCGTATGTATTAATTAAACTTGTTCCTAAGCAAATTTTGGCAGGAGGGTCCATCAACTTAGTTCTCTTATCCCATGTGGGAATTGCTGCGCATTTTCCCCTCTGTGTTTTCCAATGTTAGTTTTTCTTCGTCTGACTCTCTTACAGGTTTACTTATATGGACGTTTACTACAGTTGAGATTAAAATGGCCTCACATGGAATGTCTGTGATGGCTCCTTAAGTTTATTTCCAGTGATCTTTTAAGCAAGGTGACGTGTAATTTTCCTCTTCATTTTCTCGGTATTTGACTCACGTTGATAGTTGAAACTTCCGAGAAACTCTTCCCGGAGTATTACAGTATATTCCTTTATGCTCTCTTTTAATTATAATTTTATTTTCTCTTAGATTATAAAGGGAAAACAAATGGCCTCTCCGATAAAATTATCATTTAAATAACATATGTATATTTCGATACATATCTATATATATATATAAGATTATATATATATATATATACCTATATACACATATACATACAACTATATTTCTCTTATCATTATAATTACTGTTGTTATTATTACTATTAATTCGTACTAATACTATTATTACAATAGTTAGATTATTTTATTCAATTATTTAAATATTATTACTATTTTTTTTATTATCTCAATTGTTATTCTTCTATATTTCTAATGATCTAACAATCATATGTCTTCTTTTCTTTTGAATATAATATGATTATATATATATATATATCATTGTTAATCTAGATAAGAGGCTCCCCTCTTTATAAAATCCTTACCATGAAATTATAATATCATTTTCTTTGGTTGTTTTGTTCAACATTAAAAAAAACCTAACTGTGATTATTTTTTTTTGTGTGTGTAGGGCAGGGGACAAGGGGAGCGGCGGCGGTGGCCATGGCAGAGGGGCGGAGATGGAGATTGGTCGCAGTGGCGGTGGAGGCACAAACGTGGGAGTGGGGAGTACTACGGATGCGGTGGCCGTGAGCTTAATGGTGGCAGGAAGTGCTGTGTCGTGGGGGGGTCCGCGGTTTAAAGAAGGGGGGGATGTGGGGAGGGCGAAGCCCCACCCACATCCCATACAGTGGGGTGTGGGTGGGGCTCCGCCCCCCCCACACCTTATGATAAGCAACAGCGCGGTGGGGTTTCCAACCCCACCGCCCACTGTAACACCAAACGATGGCTGTGAACTTACATAGCGAAAGCTACATATCCTTATTTCGATTTCCATGAGTTTTAATTCCCATCTCATTTATATTTATTGATAAATATATATATATATATATATATATATATATATATATATATATATATATATATATAAATATATATGTATATTTATATATATATATAACATTTGCATGATATTACTCAATAATATTTACAGTGTCTCAAATTTTTGTTTAACAAATAAAAAGGTTAAATATATAACAATTCAAATATATATATATATATATATATATATATATATATATATATATATATATATATATATATATATATATATATATATATATATATATATATATATATATAAAACTCAAATTTCACAAATACAGTGTTTTATTCAGTTTCTAAAATTCTTATAAAATGAATAATTAAGAACTTAATAAAGTATATATATATATATATATATATATATATATATATATATATATATATATATATATATATATATATACTTTTATCTCTCCTTTCTTTTTGTTCTAACAGAGAACAAAACTTCTCAATAAGATAAAATGAATGAATAATTTTACCAAGTAGATGCACTTTTTTTTTTAAATTACAATATTTCATAATTACAATTTCTTCCATCCTAATCTTTAAACAGAAGTAGATACATACTAGACTTCCTTTAAACTTTACAAAAATAGCTGAGACCATCATTTATGAAGAAGAATCTTAATCATTTAAAACTGTCTTTTCCATTATAACAATGAACTATAAAACTGACCTTTCAACTAGTTAAGCAGTTCTATTCTTATAATTACATAAACAAGCTCAGATTTGATTGCAAATAAGTAATGATCTCTTCCTTTCACTAACACATTTAATACAGTAAGACTTTCTATTTAATTTCAAACTTTCCATATGAAATTCAAGGTAAACAGTTACATCATACACAATATAGGAAGAATTAACTCTTTCACTACCCTTAACAAGATGAAAGATAAGGATTTCCTTCTCCCAACCAACATACAAAGAAGTTATGTAACAACTAAGTAACAGTCACACCCAATAACAAGATCAGGGAGGTTATTTCCTTCACTCCCAGGGTGACAATAATTTACAAAAATATCAAGAGAGGTGCTCTCTTTTACACTCTTTACAAAAGATCATGAACTAATTCTCAAGACAAAGAAGAAGAATCTGTTTCTTCATAAATATAACTTCTCCAAATCCAACCAGAAGCTCCAAGAGGAAACCTACGTATCAAAGACAAACAAAGAAGAAAACACCACTCATCTAGCTCTCCTCCCTTCCGTAGACCCGCAAGAGGGTCACCCCCGAGCTAGGGAGACCATACTCACACCTGGGTAACTTAAGCACTCCACTTCACAACAGGGACAACAACAAACCCAAAGCACACAAACACCCGTGGGTAAATTACACAACACAGAAACTCAACTACAGTGAGTTTCATAAGGGGCAGGAGAGTGGACACACTCGACTCCAGAGTGTCACCCTTACAAATAATTTAACCAACACAATTTCTCTTGGCCTCAAACCAAGTTTGATCACAAATTTTCAATGAAGTCTGTATTTGAATCTCAAGACAAAGATACTGACACAAATACATGCCCTCAAGGCTTTCAACATCCCAAAAGAAGAAACCAAGTATGCACCCGAGGAGGATCACTCCTCCCCTACCCCAAACTTGATGAGCATTTCTCCCAAGTGGGAGAAGCTCTGTCAAACAACCTGACAACAAACCCCACAGTAAACAAATCTAAACACAAACAAATAAGCATCTTTCACACACTTTACATACACATTCAGATATACGAAAGAAAGGTAAAAATCAAACCAACCTTATAAAGCCCTCCTGGAATGAAACTGTTGCAGAGCTCCACTGAGTTCTCTTCCAACCTTAGCCACCAACTCCCTCTCCTTTTCCTCTCCTCCTAGCTAACTTTCCTATTTTTGGCAATAATAAAAAAACTCTCCCAAAATTGGAAACAAATAACCCAAATTCTTTTCAGTTTACAGGAATGGGGAGGTGACACTTGTCACCTCCTCACCCTCCCCCAAAACCACTATTCTGTCCTGGTGGCTTATGTCACTCACCCATCCCTAGAGTACTCCTTATCCCTCTCCTCATGTCATTTCTCTTACGCATGGGAGAAATAAAAGGAGTTAAAGGAGGAAAAGACAGGTGACCCATGCCTCTTCTTCCCTCCTTCACATGGATGGCCCCACAACACATGGGGGAATCTCACTAATGGAGAGGGTGACTTCAAGTCAATCCTTCAATAATGGATGGGTTTGTAGTCATATCTTACCTTGGGGATTGAAGAGGGATGGGTTGGGTGTTGGTACAACCCATCATGTCCCCTCCATACCTCCAATTTTCGCCACTTAACTTCAGGGGAAAGTTAAGATGACTAGATGGAGGTTACTCAAGGGTTAACCATTGCAAATGGGCCCCTGGACCCATGGGGTATAACCCAGGGTCAACTTTAACCCATTCAGGACACCCATGGTCAAGGTAAAGCACATGAAAAGGCCTCAAAGATTTAAATAAAATAAAGAAATTCAAATTCAATCTTTTTACAACACAAATCATAAAATATTGTTACAAGAGGGTAACCAAACCCACTCGACCATACGAAAGACCACATTACAACATCACATCAAACATAGGAAGATCTTGGTTCCTCGTGGAACCAGATCGGCTTAACAGGGAATAACAATAACAAGGTGCGGAATGATCTCCGAAATCTGTGGTTCGATTAGTAAATCCTGCACACTAAATTACAAGATCAGTATCCACATATAATCATCATAGCCGAAGCAACTTAAAAACATGCATTATCATGACATAGTTCTAATTAACATAAATGAAATCATATTACAATTTTCCATCATCACCTAATTAACTTTTCTGAAATGTAAACTTATCCAAACATCACCCAATTAGTTTTTCCGAAATCATAATAAAGTTTAATAGTTTTGACAAATGCAGGAACTGCTATCCCACAAATATAAAAAGTATCAATAACAGTAATGTAAATAGTCATAAGAACAGAAGTAAAAAGGGCGGTCCTCACAAAGATATTGAGAAAAAGATTAAGGACTTAGAACTCAAATTGTCTAACATTTCTCAGTCATATAGTCCTTTAACTAATTCTGTAGCAATCAAAGAATGCCAAGTAGTGAGTTTGCAGAATGAATTCAATGATTTAGACAAGGAAAAGGTTAAAGTTTTGGGCAGATTGGATGAGCTCTAGGGACTAATTTCCCCTAAGTTGGAGACTATGTATGATATAATGGTAGAATCCCAAACAACTGCTGCTACTAGTGATCCTTCTGATCTTCAAATGGTAGAATCAGAGGCATTTTTGTTTAGTGGGCATATATCCATTTTTGGTAGCACTAAGAAGAACTGGGACAATGAATTGAGATGATTGAAAAACATTTTTGGTGATATATTTTTGTTGATGAACCAGGCTTAAGGATAGTGTGCTCATATGCAAAAGTGTATACTTAGAGTTTTGACCCATGTACATAAAATTTTTGCATGAATTTTGATATCTGGATTCCAGTCTTTTCCATTGATGTCAAAGGGGGAGGGGAAAAGTAGTGAAAAATGATGAATTAATCTAAGGGGGAGCATTGGAAATAACAAGTGTATATAGTAAAGGGGGAGTTGTTCTAACACTTAGTCATTTTTCACTAAGTGTTTCCATCAATGCTAAAGGGGGAGATTGTTGGCAAGAGACACTGCTAGGCATGTCAAGTGTTGTTATTGGTGGCAACTAAATCTATCTTACACATCCTCATTTCATCAGTGGATCATACAGAAAGTTAGATTGTAGATTTGTCTAAGTCTAGATAGATAGGAACATGGCATATGACAGGGTTCAGCACTTTGGTCTGCATTTCTCCAAAGGAAATCATATTGTGTTATGGATCTGAGGGTATGTTAAGGGATGTTAGTGCTACCTAAATCCAACATTTTAGCCTCTAGTGATGAAGGTAGTGTAATTTACAAGCATCTAAGTATCAGGTTTTGGTTAGATAGTTCAGTCTGGTGAAGAACAGGTCAACTAAGTGTTTGATCCTTGTGTGGATGAAGAGAAGTGATTGGTCGAGTAATTTAAGAGATCTAGTGGTATTGGCTGACATGTGAGGTGACTTGGATACATAAGTTCTGGTCTACATTGGTATTTGTACATGGATTCAACTGACATAACAGTGCTCTTAAAAAGTCTAAGTTTTTCTTAAGGTCAACTGTAGTTGATGCAATTTCATGTAGCGGATATATATATAATCGATGAGTTTGAGCATTTCAAGGTGTGTAGTTATGAAAATGAAGGAATAAGTGTGAAGTATAGCAAAATTAAGTGTGAAGTGAAGAGATCTAAGCTCTGGGTCATGATAGAGTAGTGAAGCAGGGTAGAGAGAGATGAAGTGTGCAAAGTCAATGTATTGAGCTCAACCAGAACTATAATATTACATTGTTAGATGCTATTCCTTAGTTCAAACATTCTAGTGAACTTTTGTAATTGATTTGTAGGTAGTGACCCTCTTTGAATAGTGAGCCCTGGGTAGTGTGCTTGGAGGCATGTGCCTTCCCATTTGTAATACTTTTAACAGAGTATAAATTTCTTGTGGGTTAACCCGCACTGTGGTTTTTCCCTTAATAGGGTTTCCACATAAAAATCTAGGTGTTCATGTGTTGTAATCTTGTTGTTTCTATTCTTGTGTTCATGCTTCTTTCTTTTGGATGTATATGGTAAATTAATAAAGGAACAAAGTAATGAGTTTTGTAGAACACTAATTCACCCCCCGTCTCAGTGTTCCTTGATCTCAACACTCTTGTCCTTTGATTTTCCTCATGACTTCCCATGACATCCAAAACCTTTTCCTCTCTCCTTTGATCTGCCCCTACTTTATGTATTCAAAACACCACCTGATATGGACCCTCCTGAGCTTTTCTGTCACATTTCCTTGCTAAGGATAACACCAACATGATCAAAATTCAAAGTATTTGAACCAGAGACATATTTAATTTTAGCCATTACCAAGCTATTCCAGCTTTCTGGCAAAGAACATAAAACTAAGGGAGCCCTCGCCTCTTCATAAAATTTCACTTTTATAGAAGTTAACTAACTGTTAATCATATTAAACTCATTTAAATGATTTGTTACAAATCCACGTTTAAACATTTTCAGATTAAACAAATGCTTCATGAGAAATACCTTATTTGAGGCTAAAAGTTTTTCATACAATTTAGCCAAAGCTTTCATCAGTTCATCTTTTGTCTTCACTTATGTTATATTGAATGCCACAGATGGTGCCAGCACAACTGAATGGTTCCTAGTGCCTTTCTATCTAAAAGATTACAATCTTTATCAGTCATTTTTGCCAGTTTCATTGCTATTCCTTCCAATAGCCTCCATAAATCCTTCTAATAGAGATAATCCTCCATCTACATCTTCCATAACTGATAGTTCTTCCCATTGAATTTATTTACATTTAATTTACCCTCATTCGCCATTGCTCCTACTCAATTGTGAGACTCACACTCAACCGTGAGACCTTGCTATAGATGATAATTGAACACAACCCACTCTAATACCACTTGTTAGGAATTGCATGCAAAAGATATCAATAAAATGCAAATAAATATTAAACAAAGGAATGAAAATACACAGAAATAATAACAGTGAGAGACAAGTTTTAACGTGGTTCACCCAAACTCGGACTACATCCACCAATAGAGAGTCGAATATTATTATCCAGTAAATCAAACCAATCACAACCAGCAATTCTTGCAACTCAATACTACCACAAAATGCTACAATACATCAATGGAAACCCTAACCCTTAGCCACTTTTATCAAGCCTTATGTCGGTTACAAAATAGGGTTTTTTTTATGTCAGCCAATAGAAAAATAACTCCCAACACATTTATAAAATAATAAAATTTGTTTGAGGTTTCGGGGGTGCTAACCCTTGACCCTGTCTTGGGGGTGTTGCCCCCAAACCTCCGCAAGGGCACTATCCCTTGACCCCATTAAATAATTTGGGTGGAAACCGCACTGATAAAAGTAGGGAAAATTTAACCTCTAACTCTGATTAGGCTCCATATAACAACACAAACTTTTTCAATTTTATTTGAATCTTCATTTTGACCTCCATAGGATCTCGCACCAATCCTTCCACCTTGACCTCTTCCCTTTTGCTTTCTTTCAAATCTTTATTCAACTTCTCTTCCACCTTCAGGGAAAATTGATACACATCTTCTATGGTGGTCATTTTGACTAGGATTAGCTCCTATTGAATACTTGGCCTCAACCCATTAATGGAATGGGCTACCTTCTCCTTGTTGGCCTCTGCATAGCTTGTTCTAATAGTAATCTTATAAAAATCTTTTGTATGCTCCTTAACAGACTTGTTACCTTGCTTCAATCCTTGTAGCTGCTTTAACAACTCCAACTCATAGTCCATAAGAATGAACCACTTCCTTAGTTTATCCACCATTCAATCCCATCTGGTAATCTTTCCTTTTCCTCTTCTATTTCTCTCTAACTAGATCTCCTTCCACAAAATAATAGCATAGACCTTCAACTTTATTTTTGCAAACTTGACCCATTCTAGATCTTCCACATCTTCATACTCAAAATATTCCTCCATGTCATTAATCAATCAATAAGCTCTTCAAGGTTTAGATTCCTAGAATAGGTGGAGACTTCAACCCTAGGCCTCTTTCCAATCTTTGAAATGGCCCTCAACAACCTAACATCTGCAGGATCTCCTGCAACTTCTTGTCCTTTCTCACGTAGCTCTTCTTCAACTTCACCTTCTCTTTCTTCTCTTGTTCTCGGCTGAAACCCTCTTCATAGCTCCTCTTGTAATGCATCAATTTGACTTTGTAGGGATCTAAACCCCTCTTCCATTAAAGTATTTCTCCTACCATGGTTTCTTTGTGGAGTCATTTTAATCTTTGTAGCAAACCCACAACCTCAAGTCTTGGTGCAAACTACCTCACAGTCAGTGATCTATCTACACACTTAGGAACCCTTGCTCTGATACCACTTGATGAAGGGGCTAAATCTCAAAACACACAATAACACAAATTACACCCAAAAAATAGAATGTTATTTTATTGATTTGGAAAACACATTACATTGTAGAAGCTAAAATCTAATCAAAGGATGAATCCTCCATAGGCTACAACACATTACAACTTCCTATCTCTAGATTCTGGAACTTTCTACCTTCTATAGCCCCAAATCCACTAGGATTTCTATTTTCCTACATTTTCTTAACTCTACACTTTCCCCCTTATCTCTACTACCCTAAGGGTTCCCAAAAATGGTCATAAATAGCCCTTTTTGGTGGCCTCTAGCCAAATTTTGTAATTTGCATCTCCCTCCAAAAATAGGTCAACTTCTAGGAGCCATAACTTTTGATCTGGATGTTTATTTAATGAACCATTTGAAGCATTGGAAAGCTTGCACAGTTATCTACATGCTTAGGATTCACTTTGTTGATTATGCCCAATTTTGGGGCCATACAGGGCCTCTAAGTGCCTCAAACCTAACTTCAAAACTTTTTTAAGGGTTTTTAAGGAAATAAAAACTTTATTATCTTTCATCCCACAAATGATCTTTTACCAATTCCTTCGTGAAAGGTCTTATTTTTCATTTACAAAGCTTCCTGTAAATTTTTTCTTACATACATGCTCAAATGCAAACTTTACTAAAATAGCAATTTGGAAAAATTGAAGGTTCTACATCATTATTCAAGTGATTATGGAACTAGAAAAATAAATTTTGAAAAGAAATGAAAGCAAAGTCATCAATTTTAAATCATCATTATTTTTGGGTGATGCAAGATTTCCCTTACACCTCTGGATGCTCTTGTATCAAATACCCCCTCTTAATATTCCATGTCAAACTATCAACTTTCTTGGTACACTGAAGTCAATTATTGAGTTTTAAAGCTTCCCTAGCCTGTGATATAAAATCATTATCTTCATGACAATTATGATGGGTCTTTCACCTGAATGTGACTTTAATTCCTTGTATTAATATGATATTGGTTAAAATCATTTTTAAGAAGGGGGTTATGATTTTAGGAAAATCCATTTCTCTTCTCTAATAGTGCCTTTGGGTGAGATCAATTCCAAGGTTAGCTAAAGCATCAACCAATTTATTACCCTCCCAATAAATGTGAAGGGTATCATAGTTATTAAAGTGAATTATAAGACCTTGGATATTAGAGGTAATGTCTCTAGTATTCCACCCCATAGTAGAGTAACCTCCAATAGCATAAACAACAACTTTAGAGTCTCCTTCAATTTACAGACTTTCAAATCTCAAAGAGTAGGCTAGCTTGATGATCTAAAGAGCCATAGTGGCTTCAGCTTCATTTTTAGTTTTCACTCCCAACCCCCTAGAGTAGGAAACTATAAGTTCCCCTATATGTTATCTAATAAAACCCCTTCCACTAGCTAACTGAGATTTACCTTAGAAGCGCCATCAAAGTCTAGCTTGGCCCAAACAGTAAGGGGAGTATTCCAAAAAAGTATTATCTTGAGCAATCGTTTTCGTTAAGTCTATGTCATTCAGATTTTTTTCAACTCCATACTTTTTAGAAATGCAAACTTATATCCCTAAAGGGGAACTTCTAGCTTCTTGAACTTGGAATTGGACACATTTTCAACAAGGAGTTTCAAAAAGGTGAAGAAAACCACCTTAGTACTTTTCCTAGTATCTTGAAAGATATGATTATTCCTTTCCTTCTAGGCTCCCCACACAAGATGGGGGGAGTTTTCTCCCACAATTCCTTAATAAAGGGGTGAGAGAATGGGTAATGTCAATATTCCATAAAACTCCTCATATTGTTGTTTATCACCCAAAAAATATCAAATTCCTACAAATTTTTCTCCTAATGAGTTTGGTAAACTCACAATAGAAGAAAATGTGAGAATCTCTTTCCTCCTCTTTTTGGAAAAGAATACATCTATTTGGCAACTAGAATCACACTTTTTTAAGGTTATCTAAGGTGAGAATTTTTTCATGAGTAGTAGATTTCTTGAAGATATTGACTTTGGATAGAAGTTTATGGTTCCAAACTTTTTCCAAAAAATTTGCTAATTCAGGGGATCTATAAGCATAGCATAAGAAGAGTTGACTATGAAAGTTCACCTCTTACCATAAAACCAAATAACTTCATATTCCTTTAGGAAAATGGGAATTCTAATATCTAAAGGTTTCCTCTACATCTCACCTGCAATTTCAACTAGACCTCTCTGATTTTGGCAATAGTCTTGAATATTCTTTCATTGGTTTAAGAAGCCTTGTCTAAAAAGAAACCTTCACCAAAGGACCAAAGTTACTGAGAGAAAGAGTGTGTAACCGGCTGATTCTATGATTAGAAATGACGGGCTACTAGTCTAGTCGTCTGTCTTCCCAAAATCTAATAATCTTTCCATTGCTAACCTTCCACTTACTTCCTTGTTGTAATAACCCCCTAGATTTAATAACATATTCCAAATCACAGAGCCCTTAGGAATATTGACATTAGAAAGGAAGTTATTAGCCTCCTCATTTCTCAAGTACTTAGCTTTCATTATAGTAGTCCAATCCTTAGTGTCTTTTATCAGCCCCCAATCCACCTTAGTGAGAAAGGTTTTGTTGTTGAGATTAATATTTTTGATACTTAGGCCTCCACTCCTATCTAGAGAAATCTCCTTTGGATTTGTTCAAATTCCTCAACTAGGTATTTGGGTATTTTTAATAATAAAAGGAAATAAGTAGGGACCCCCTGAGAGGATGCTTTGAATAGCTCAAATTTTTTAGCTTCAGTGAGCAATTTTCCCTTCCAACTCCCAAGTGTTCTCTACACTTAATCAAGGAAACTATTCTAGAAGATAGACTAGACCTTTTTAACGATTAGGGGGAACCCTGAATATGTAGCTAGAATTTGAGCAACATTACATCCTAGAATGGTCCTGATCTTCTACTAAAGCTCAATAACAATATTAGAAAAGTAGAGTTGGATCTTCTCATAATTTATACATTGCCCAAAAGAAAAGGAATAGTCTTTAAAGAACTATTTCCATTTTCTAGGTTCAAGCACCAAAGCCTAATCAAACAAAATAGTATCATCCACAAACTATCGTATAGCTGATGGTAGCATAGAAGAAGTAGATTCGATGCTCTTAAGAGTTTTGTTCCCTATCATATTCATAATATTTTTACCAATCAGTTCAACCAACAAGATAAAGAGGTATGGAGACAAAGGATCTCCCTTCTGAAGGCCCCTACCACTCTTAAAACACATTTGGAAGTGTCATTTTATCAAGATAGAAAACATAGGACTAGTACTACATTCCCTAATCAATCCCACAATTTTATCTTGGAAGAAAATTTTTCTTAGAACTTTTGAAAGAAAATCCTAAGAAACCCTATCACAAGATTTAGAGATCAAGTTTCAAAACAATTCTTTGTTTTTGACTCCAATCCATGGAATGAATGATTTCATGAGTAGTTATAATAGCATCCAAAAATTTATGATCTACAACAAAGCCATTTTAGTTTATAGATATCATCATGTCAAGCAACAGTTGAAAATCTAAAAACCATGATTTTGGAGAACACTTTGTAGATGGTATTACATAAGCTAATAGGTTTGAATTTCTCCATAGAGAAAAGATGTATCCTCTTAGGAAGGAGGGAAATGAAGGTATTATTGAGTTTCTTCAAGATCTTCCCTATGTAAAAATGTCTCTAGCAAAAGTAGTAGCATCCTTACCCGCAATATCCTAGAAGTCTTCAACTAAGGTAGGGGGAATCCATCTAGACCAAGAGCCTTGAATGCAGCAAAGGAGAAAACAATAGATTTAACTTCCTCTTTAGACATAATTTTTGATAAAACAAAGTTGTCTTGATCTGAGAGAGATAAGGGAACAATGTTTAATAATTAATCCACTAGTTGAGAAGAGCATTAAGGTTGCCCTGATAATAGAGACTAAAAATATCTAGTAGCCAACTGACCCAATTCCTAATCAGTATTCACCTCCATACTAAGCTCACTAAAAATTTTGATGATGGGATTTCTCTTCCTATACATAGAACAGACTCATGGAAGAAGAAAGTATTCATGTCTCCCTACTTGAGCCATTGGATTCTAGTATTTTGTTTCGAGAAAATCTCTTTTTTTAGCAAGATGTCCTTTCAATTAGATATCAAGGATTTTTCCAACAAAAGTGTTACCTCATCGATGCTACCCTCAGCCATTTTCATTTGGACCTACATGAGATTATCAAGGATAGCCTTTTTTCATTCAAACACATTACCAAAGGAATATTTGTTCTAGTACTTTACCCTATCCTTAATATTGGTAATGTTTTAGGAAAACCTATACATCGCTGACCCTTGAGTCTAAATTTCCCATCAAGAGGTAATACAATTCAAAAATTTAGGGTGGGAAGCCCACATAATCTCATATCTAAAGGGATAAGGACCTTTATGAATTCTATCCATCCAAGTGAGCATAATGGGGTTGTGATCAAATCCAGATCTAGGTAGAGTAGAAAGAAATGTTTTGTATCATGTCTAATTATACAAAATGAGAAACTTGTCAAGCCTTACCTATATTAGTTAGTCTCCCATGGGCCTGCTAGACCAAGTAAAGGATTGGTCATTGAGATCCATGCCCATCAGGGTAGCAGCATTAAGGAAATTTGCTAGGTTGATCATACTATTTGAAAAGCCTATAATACCATGAAATTCTTTGAAGGATAGATGGGAGTGTTAAAATCTCCATCCACCATCCAGGGGTCATCATTATAATAATCAATTACAGAAAGAGTATTTTCCTAAACCTCTCTCCTAGCAACCCTCGACTTGGGAGTATAAATCTTTGAAAAATATCACTTCCTGTTCAAAGAGTTGAACTGAACTTGCAACCTATTTCTTGAGCAGTTGATGAGGTTACTAGTCTATTTGCATGGGTTCCACACAATCACTATACCACCTAAGGCATAATGAGTTTCGCTGATATATAAAATTATGCATTAGGCCACATACTTTTGGCTATATTTTTGAAACTAACCTCTAACATCTTCATTTCTTGAAGAAGGATGATATCTAATTTATTATCGATGATGTATCTCCTCACAAAAAAACTGCTTATGAGGACTATTTAGTCCTCTTATATTCTAGGATTAGATTCTCACTTATTAGTCTTCTTGGAAGGTACCTTTATGGTTTTCTATTTTCCACATGTTATTTCCCTCGCAATCTCTCTAGATCTTGTTTCTCTATGAGAGGGTCTTCCACTTTTTTTATCAACCCCTACATCTACAAATTTCCTATTGTCTTTGTATTGGAACCTTTCCCTTTAGGGGTTGACCAAGCCTAAAAGTCAGTAATGGTAGTAAACTTTTTGTTGCTATGGCTACTACTCTTGGCTAGTAGTATGTGGGGATCATTTTGATTATTTAGACTAGGCATTAAAAGTTATTCCAACATAGGTTGAAACTCCCCTTCTTCATGGGAACTTTTCCATTTTTTCTCATAATCAATAATGGATTTTTGCATTTTCCCTTTGCTAAGTACCACCATTTGTAGATTGTATTACCACAACCTGTTCTATTTGGGCCAAACTATCCTTTACAGTACTCACATCCCCTCCTTCACAAGGTTGTTCCTCCCTACTAGAAAGGCTTTCCTTATCCACTTGGTTGTTTGTCTATTGTTTATCCTGGTTAGGGTTGGAGGTTATCAATAATTTTATGTAGGGTTTTATCATATTTTCATTATCCACTTTCAATGATGGGTCCCTAAATTCACCTTGAGAATCTTTCCTTTTTGAACCCATCAATTTTCCTTATGGAGATTTCATTATATTGATAAGTTCCTCTTCAAAAGGGTGCCCCTCAGAGTGATCTAAGGTATCGTTGGATTTAGCTATTGGTTCTTTTAGTTGCTTTACCAAGTTACTATTAGCTTTCCTTTTCCTCTTGCATTGGGTGATGAGGTCTACAACCTTTTAACAATTTTGGCAAAAGATTTTTGAGTTTTCATACTAAATGGGTTGATTCTATTTGCCAAACTTGGAGTCCATAGTTATAAATGTTGGAAGAACTTTGAAGACATCTACATTGACACAAAATCTAGCATAAACAAGCCTAGACTTATCCTTAATGACTTTGTCCACTGTGATGAAGTGACCAAAGGAGTTAGCAATCCAAGCAAAGATTTCCTCATCCCAGAACATAAGGGGGAGACCTAGGAATTAAAACCTAATAGGGGCAATTTTGATTAAATCAACTTGGGGATCAAAACTCATCTTCCATCAACAAATAGAGACTACTTTTTCCATAAATCCATGGATCTCCAATGAGGACACAAAACAAATCTTTTTGAAGGGTGAATTTGAACATGAACATTACCCCTGCCATTGTGCTAACAGAAATACTACCCTCGCGTCTCCATTTATAAGAGACCTATTTCCTTACAATATAAATGTTGGGGTGAAAAGAGAATAACTTACCCACTTAGTAACATATTATCTATGGATGAAATGATCCTATTCACCATTGAATCCAATAGGTCAATAGCTATACCCTATTTCAAGATTGATAGTTTTGGAACAACATTCACAAATCTAGGCACATGGCCTCATGGTCATTGCTTGAGATGGCATCCATCCATTTCTTTGAACCACCCATTAGGGTACTACCCAAAGTAGCAGAGGTACACCCTAAGGTTGTACCAATACTTCCAAAAAAGTTGAGGGGGACCACAGGTTGTCCCCTAAGATATTCATATCCATTCCCACTCAAAACTGATTCAAAAATGACAATTCAAAACATGGTACAAAAGGGTTGCAACTTCTATGTTGTAGATATTGATGCCAATTGTTATCTTTTCTTTCAATACTAAAACTTTTGTTCAAGTAGTTTCATGTATTTGCAATGGAGGCTTGGAAGTCAATGGTTTCACTTCTAGTTGATGATCTCTCTCTCTCTCTCTCTCTCTCTCTCTCTCTCTCTCTCTCTCTCTCTCTCTCTCTCTCTCTCTCTCTCTCTCTCTCTCTCTCTCTCCTCTCTCTCTCTCTCTCTCCCTCTCTCTCCTTTTCTGTCCTTCCCTCTCTCCCTCCTTTAATCTTTTGATATTTCTTCTCACATGGATAGTTAACAATATTTTACATTTAGGTTAGTTGCTGCATGAGTGCTTTTGGATTTAACTGTGATCGAGATTTTTCCCTCAACGTTTCGGATCACACTCCGTGATCCATGATCCATGATCCATCATCACGTTTAGGTTAGTTTTTGCTTGAGCTTTAACACATATCTTTTTGTAGAACCATCGAACATTGTTGTTAAAACATATGATTTTACTTATACATATGTTGAATTTTGTACAAAGAGAAGAATTAATAAAAACAATTCATTAGATAGAAATATTAATTAAGCACTACAAGCCAAGTTTGTTTTGACTCATGACTCACCCTAATTAGTTACTTCGAGATGCTAAGACTTGGTAACATAGACCTTTGGGAGATTTTATCTCCTTTTAAGAGATGGAGAGTAGATTCTACTCTATCTCAATTGGTATATCAATTGCTCTATCAACGCTTCTTCAATATTTTATCTAGCTTTTATTGTTGAGGTAATTTTTTCTTGATTTTCTCAGTCAACCAATCATTAATTCCTTCAAGTTAAGCATTATTTGATATTCTATTTATCAAGTGTTATGTTCTATGCATTTAATCATTATTTCTACCTTAATTTTCCCTCTTCTACCTAATGTGTTGTGTACTAAGCACTCTGAGTTATAATTGATAACCACATAACTTCTATCAATTTAAGTTACCACTATATTACATTGATGTAGATTGAACAACCCCTTCTACTTTAATTAGCTTGACCTATGCCATTTCTAAATCTATTCATTAATTATTTAATCTATGTATACATCATTAATCCTTTCAAAATAGGTGGAAATAACACTTCAAACTAAATTGCCTCCGAATTTCCACAACTTAGGATGCAATAAACAATGAACGAACTCTTCCGCGGCTTAGAATGCTCTTTGAGGCTACAAATTTTCATGTCAAGAGTACTCTTTACGCCATCTGTAGTAAGAACGAAATTCCTCTTTAACTCCTTGCAAGTTCAAAGGGTCGAAAGTTACAGATTGAAATGTGTGAGGACTTCTCCATAAGGAAGTACACATCTTCCCTTTCGTGTGGAATACAATTTTCTCGAAGTCGAGTAATTTGGAAATAGATGAAATCGAGATTGACCCAAAATTAAAATTGATGCAATTTATATATCCATGCGCTGACGTGAATGAGTTTAAGGATGAAGATGGCATGCACATATTTATGAATATTGTTGAAGTACCAGGCCCAAAGAACACGTGCATCCTGATTTTTCTACCATTGTGCCCGCTTTTCTTTTCTGTTCGAGAACAAATCATTATCTTGACCAGAACACAAAGACATTAAGATAGGTTTAAAAGGCTAAAGCTCTGTGCACCACACAAAGTCAGTGAATATCTTGCTGACAACAAAAGAGACTTAGATCTGTGGATGCAAGTCAAGTCAAGCCTGACACACACACAACAAGAGAGACACTATTCAATCCGTTTTTCATTTTATCGCGTATTATAATTCCTCTGAAGAGAAATTGGCATCAAGCGGTGCATTATGGGGTTCTAAGTCGATGAATTATAAAACTTGACTTGGATCACGGGATACAAGTCAAGTCAAGCCTACGATGTAGTTATCCAGCGCGAGAGTTACGCTATGCAGATTGTCTTATATTATGATTATTACACGCTTACTCTCTTGCCACCCATGAGAGGAATCGAAAGAGACATAATGTTCTTTTAATGCTTGTTGATCTTTCTAGGTAAGCGAAAAAACTGATGCCTATGTTTCATTATATGGAAAATTTACTCGTTGAATGTTCGCATGAAAAGAAATTTACGCGAGAGTAAATTTTTTATGTATATATTTTAATAAGAATATTTAAAATTTATGTAGATATTTCAAATATATTTATTTAAAAGATGTTAAGTCATATTAGTTTAGAAGTGTTTATTTTCAATTTTTTAAAAATATTTATGATAGTAGTATTCAATGTATCATGTTTAATGTTATTTAAATGATATAAACTTTCTCAGTTTGATAGATAAATAATGAAGAAAATTATATTAATCCAATTATATAAATAACATAGATCATTAATGAAACATTTCATATTTATTCAAAACCATAGTTACATTATACTAAAGATTAATTGGGTATTTGATCGAAGAATTTTAATTATCAATATAGGTGAAATACATTACACTATTACAATTCCAAAGACATAAGTCTCTTTTTAAACCTTTCCTTTTTGAGATGTTTTATTTTTCCATCTTTTGAGTGCTCATATGAAATATGTTTGTCCAAGGACTTCACACAAGAGATGTCAACACATATTAATCATGTCCTTCCTTTGTACATAATCAGTTGTTACTTTGGTAAGAGTCAACCCTTGTGATTTATGCAGTGTTAAGGCCCAAGCTAATCATAATGGTGATGTAGTCATCTAGAAAGAGGATCCAATGAAGGATTGTCCAACCATTAGACAAACTAAACAACACATCATATGCAACCAAATTTCAAAGAACAACAACATAAGTTTTATTGATTTCACAAATTTGAATAATTACAACTTGCTGCAAAGGGGGCTTTCTACATGCTAGGCTATAGTCATTTGATCACTAACATGAAAAGAAACTACTCAAAATAAACTTATTAATTCATACATGTGAAACTAGCAACATCTATATTCTCAATATTAAACTGCATTTCAAACTCTCATTCTCATGCTCATACTCTTACTCTCAAACTTTATTCCCTTGCTCTCATACTTGATTCTGTAAGAGTTGGCTAAGATGGTAGCTACCCAAGATCTATGACTTCATGAAAGCACAAGAGAGATCAAATGAGAGAATAATTCTATTATATCAATGAATGGAAAAAGATTGTTATAATATACATGATATGCCTTTCTTATGAAGACAAGAATGAGATGTAGGATGTTGTAGTCATGTGACAACTGTCTTAATGCTATGACATTAGACAACTAGAGGATAAGATGCTAATTATAGACAAATATCAATATCTAGAAACAATTAAAATGCTTCCTAAATCAATTTAACATGTGAACATATGTGAATAGTTCTAACTAATGACTAGTTAGATAATATGCCTAGTTCACACTACAAGGGGTAAACTGGATAGGTAATAACCCTATTCACACCAACACCCCCTTTAAGTGCAACTTAGGGAGAAGTAGACAAATGCAATGATACAATGATGGATGAAGATGATGGATCCCACCTACTAGGCCATGTTAGGTACCCATGTACAAATAATTCTCTCACAAATGGAGTAAATGAGAAAAACACATAGGAAAAAAACTCCTCGAAAAGAGAAAAATAATGAAAGTGAAAGAAGTGATAGTAAGATGACTCAACATGACCCCCAAGGACTGTTGGGAATTAAGGTGTATCAACCATGGTAATTCCTAGCATTGGTTATTTGATTATTTATTTATTTATTTGCCTATGATGCATTTTACATTGCACATCCAATTTTGTCATTTAGTGTAAAGTGGCATGGTGTTGTCACTCTGCTTTGAATGTGACTAGGATAGTCAACTCATCCTATGTGGATATAAGTGTTCCATATTGTGGTAGAGGTTTTTTGCCATGTGTTGGCATCTTATGTAGTGTGTAAGGAGTTATGACATGTAAGTGTTATGACGGATTCCTATGATAGATTCTATGACGCATAAGAGTCAAGAATAGAAGGTTCTATGATAGGTGAAGACATGTGGCAAAGAGCATCTTTCAGGAAGCCATCTTTGGGTGCCCAAGGTGGGTTATAACATGTTGTAAGAGGAATATGCTATTTTTAGTCAATTTATGACAGATTATCTTACAGTTGTAAGTGTTGTCATGTGTGACAGATTCTATGACAGTTGTAATGTGCGTAAGAGCATTTGTCATAGCCTATTCTTGTATGGAGTGCCCCACATTGGGAATGCATGTTATGACAAGTGTAAAATCATGTTGTAATGTAGCCCACAAGTGTCCCTAGATGTGGGTTTGGACCATGAGGCCAAGTTGGATGCCCATCTATAGAATCTTCCTATTTTGCCTTGTAAACTCTTTATAAATATGTGCTTGGATGGGCAATACATAGAGTTATTGACATGTACTATTATGCTACCGGAATATCTCCAGATACAAGTGTTGAAGACTCCTGAAAGAGAATTGGCTGTGAAACTATATTGTAATTTGTTGTTGTTTACTGTATTACATTTGACCTATGTTTTGGAGTGTGGAGTTTTTCTCCCGAAAAGGTTTTCCCCACAGTATATCCTCTCTCTCTCTCTCTCTACATTTTGTGTGATTGTGTATGTTGCTGAAATCTCTATGTTATTATCTTAACATCACTGTAACTGTCAAGGTTTAAAATGAATTTGCATACTATTTCCCTCAGTAGATTAGTGTAGGAAGTGTGTTCCACATACCTTGCTTCCTTTTAGTTGGTATCAGAGCCTGATCACCTTTAGTCCTAGTTGTTGGGTAGGGGATTTTTAAGCTAATCTTAGTTTGAGTGGGAGTCTGTGCAAAGTATTTTGTAATCTTGATGTAGAAAGGAGCTGGCAAGCACATCCAGAAGAGTAGAGGTGGAGAAGTGTAATGGAAGCAATTTCGAGTTGTGGAAACTTAAAATGGAAGACATGCTTGTTCATAGAGACCTATGGGAAACCATTTCTAATGTAAAACTAGTAGCAATGTCTCAAGCTGATTAGGATCTCAAGGATCAGAAGGCTAAGGCCCTTGGGAGACTCTGTCTAGCTGACTATGTCTTGTTAAATGTCCATGAGGAGAAGACTGCGAAAGAACTTTGGAACGAAGCTAGGAGATGTTTATCAGGCCAAGTCCCTAGTGAACAAGCTATTCCTAAGGAAGAAGCTATATTCTTTGAGGATGGAGGATGGAGGGTCCATTACAAATCACATGAATGCCTTTAACATGCTAGTTGCATAGTTGTCATTCATTGGTGTGAAGATGGAGGAGGAGGATCATTATATGACCTTGCTTTGTTCTTTGCCAGACTCATGGGACCATCTTGTTATGGCTATTGGAGTACCACATCCACCTTTGAAATGGATTAAGTGGTGTCTTCACTATTACGTGAAGAGATGTGGAGAAAGTCTTCTGAGTTAGCCAAAGAGGCTCCTGCAGTTCATGGTAGATCTAAGGAGAAAGGGAAGAAAAAGGACAAAAAATATGATAAGGGTAGATCCAAATCTTGTTGGAGATCCAAATATCCTGGAAAGTTCAAGACACCTTGTGGGAACTATGGAAAAATTGGACACTTTCGAAAGGAATGCAAAGAAGAAAAGAAGAAAAAGAAAAAGAATGCCTTAGATTCAGATTCTAACAAGTCACAAGATGATGGTGATGCTTTTATTGCTACGTTGCCCACCCATGCATATGATGATGTGTGGCTGATTGATTCTGGTGCCTCTTTTCACATGACCTTGCATCGAGATTGGTTTACAAAGTATGAATAGTTTGATGTTGGAAGAGTGTACTTGGGTGATGATTCTCATATGAAGATTGTTGGCCATGGAAGAGTCACAATCTGATTCCCTAATGGATGAATGAAGGTGATCTAGGGTTATGCACATCCTAAGATTTGCATGGAACTTGTTTTCTATAAGTAAATTGAATGATGCAGGTGTGCAAGATGACCAGAAGAGCTATGGTGATTGCACTAGGTACTCAAAGAGGTACTTTGTTTCAGTTGGAGGAATGCACTTTTCAGTGCAATAGTTCTTCTGTTTCAAAGAAAAGAGCTTTAGTCACTTCATCTTCACCGTTAGAACCAGTAGCTACAAGATGTATTGCTTCCACTTTTGATGGTAGTACATTTTGGGTACCTAAGGGTGCTCATGCTTTGGAAATTAAACTTCCAACTGAGAAGACAATGTTATGGCATAAGAGACTTGGCCACATTGGTGAGAAGCATCTTAGAGCCTTAAAAAATAAAAACCTCTTTGAGGCATTAAATGATTGTAATCTTGAGTTCAACTTTTGTGAACATTGTATATATGGAAAACAAAACCGTGTTCAGTTTTACTCAAGTTCTCATAAGTCTCCTGGTGTGTTGGATCTTATTCATTATGATGTGTTTGGTCCAGTGAATGTTCCTTCCATCTCTAAATCTATATATTTTGTTTCATTCATTAATGACTATAGTAGAAGGACATGGGTTGATTTTCCTAGAAGCAAGTCTGAAGTCTTTAGTCAGTTCAAAGAGTTTAAATCTTTTGTTGAGAATTAGACTAGTAAAAAGATTAAGTGTTTGAGAACTGATAACAATGGTAAGTTTTGTTTTGTAGAATTCAATAAGTTCTGTAAAGAACATGGGATTGAAAGATATAAGACAACTCCATACACCCGTCAACAAAATGGAGTTGGAGAGAGGATGAACAAGACGTTGATGGAGAGGGTTAGGAGTATGCTTAGTGATGCTAGCCTTCAATAGAATTTTGTTAGAAATTTGCAGGTCTAATTAAACTAATTCCACATAGTTCCCAATAGGAGAAACAAGATGCAGAAACAACCATAATGCAAAAGATCAATGAAAAAGCAACAAGGAAACACAAGATATACCCTAGGAAAACCTTTTTCAGGGAAAAACCTAGCCTCCAAAAGCATCCATGCTCACATGTATTATTTAGTAATGAAACATTACTATACAATCCCTGAGCCTCCATGAACACCTCTGAACCATCAAGCACCTCCAATGCAACCTCCATGTGTACAAGGATGAATCCACACATCACCTACCATGCTTCACAATCTGCACTTAGAGGAGAGAGCTCAATACAATGAAAACCTCTCACAAAACCCCCGTTCACCTACAATGATTAATCAAACCAACCTCTTGAAAAATACTAATATTGTGCTTGCTTTTATATTTATGTTTATGTTTATGTTCTTTGGTTGCTTAGGTTGGTTTAGAATGCTTCTTACACTCATCTTTGTTCTTGTTTCTAATATTCTTGCTCTTGTTCATGCACTCTATGTCTTTGTCTCTTATATAGATATATTGTTTTCATTGTTCCCTCCTCTTTATTTCTATTGTGATTCTTTATAATTTGGTATTGTTATAATTTAATTTTTATCATGTCTCTCTCCTTTTGGCTTTATTTTTCTTAGTTTTTGGTTCTTTTATCTTGGTTCTTTGTTGTTTATTATTTTTCCCTTTTCAAATTTTTAGGTGGTTGAGTCAATTAGGTGTTTGTCACTTTGCACATTTCAATTTTTTAGGTGTTTGAGTTGTGCTTAGGTGTTTTATAATGAATAGAATTGTACTTTTATTATTTTTATTATTTTTTCTTTCCCTTGGTGTTCTTGGTTCCCACGTTATTCTTTCCTCTATTTAGTTGTCTCTGTCTGCAAACTTTCTCATTCTATGTTTCTTCTCTTGATTTTTTCTCCTGATGATGGATCACAGAGTGTGATCCAAAATGTTGAGGTAAAAACTTGCACATAGTTTAATCCTGAAATACTAAACTTCAAGCATTATGGATTGTGGAAATCTCATGTCTATCATTTTGATTCCTTTGAATTTAGATTGGTAACACTGATATATAGGGCATGCATTTGGTTTCATAATTTTTTGTTGAATATTTTTTTAAATTAAGTTTTGAAGTCAAACAAATTATAATTTAGACATAGGTGTATTATGTAAAACTTAACTTTTTTTGTATGTATCAAAATTCAACTTTTCTTTTTTTGTTGAAACAAGGACATCAATACCTAAGGCACATATATTTTTCATAATTTTTTTTCACTAATTTACTAATTTTCCATGTGTGTAGAATAGAGAACTTGATGTTCGGTGAAAAACCTACATTCACAAGAAATAAAAAATAAATATAATAATGAAATTAAATATATTTAAAATTATACTTTTTGGGAAGCTTATAATAAGGACTACATGCTTACAAAACATAAATTTTAAATGAATTCATTTGATCCCCCAAAAGGTAAATCAAAAGTGGTTTTTTATCAGCATTTTGATAGGTGTAGAGGAGACTCCATTAAGAGTATGGTTTAAAACTAGTGGGATTCTATCCAAGGGGGTTTGAATTTAAGAGGATTGATCAAACCCTCTTCAATTAAAATCCTTTAAATGGAACCTTTCAAGGCTTAAATCATTATATTTTCTAAAAATATGTGATTTCAGAAAAAATTAGGATGTCTCAAAAAGTGTAACCCATTATTGTGGCAACACCCTAGGAAAACATGAAATCACATGAATATCCAGAATGCTCTCGTGCTCCATCAAGATACCTTCAATAAAATCAAAGTGACCACCATCTCAAGAAATAACTCCTCTCATCCTCCAACGTGCCACCTATGAAAGAAACAGAACATGCCAAGGTGAAGATGCACCAATCCAAAGAACACAATCATCAAATCCAAGTGATAACAAAAGGCTCCAAGTTGTTGTCAAAAAGGTTAAAAAAACCCACATGCTAGAAATAGCATCCACAACATATGCTAATACATCCAACCATACCTCATAGGTATCAACAAGATCAATAAACTCATGCCAACAACATATCCAACCCATATATCACAATAACAAGCTCCATGTATCAAACCTATCAATGAAGAACACATACATCTAAGAACTCCTACTGCATGGGTAATGTCAAATCTGAAAATAGATCCAAGGCATATCAAGTCTATGAATCAAAACTCGAAACAAGGTGTGGCTAATCAGCAAGCCAATGTAGTATCAAGAACAGTCACAATGATCCACACATGCATAATAAATTGCTGCATACTCTCTCATAACATGTCACCATATCTATCCGAAGTCTAACCATATCAACATGACCCTCCAGGAAGTAATCATAAGACAAAGAGAGAAAACCTATAAACCATAATGTCCTTCTACAAACACCTCAGAGTGCTAAGCTGCATCAAGTATGATCTCCTCTACAACCCCAAATGAAAAGCCTCAACAACACCCAACCATTCAATCTCATAAGATCAAATGAACATATATAACATGTAACCAACATGGATGTAAGCCTCTCTAATCAAGGTAGATCAAACTCATGACCATTCCATAACCAGAAATAAGCCCAATCACATCTCCTAAACTCCCCATAATGAACATCATAAATCAAACCATATGAAAAAAGAAGATAACAATGCTAACACCCATCAAATGAACCCTCTAGAACCAATAACTGTAACTCAAAATCCATATCTATGAGAAGATGAAACTTAGAGAAAAATGCATCTAAAAGGATGGGCAATACCTCATAGATGATAAACCGTCGAGTAGATCAAGAGTGGGGAATGAGAATGGTCCTTTAGGATACACTAAGCCACAATGACTCTCTCCAAGAACAATCTTCTCTAGGTCCATAATGAACTTGTAGACACCTAAAATTGGCTCAAGTTGAATTAAGTAAATATTATAATATTTATCTTAATTCATATTTTCTTCTGTCAATTAAATAAATATTATAAGTTTATTTGATTGGTTCATTATCCCATAATTAAATAAAATTATTTTATTTAATTAAAATCCCTAAATTCTTCTAATGTCTAAAATCCTAAATCCACCTCACAAAATCCACTTCATTAATCCACCTCATGCCTTCCACCTCACCATGTTGCACATATAATTAAATATTCTTAATATTTAATTAGCTAATATCCTCCATTTTTCAAAATTGAATATTTAATTCAATGTTCCCCACTAGCCTTCACAAATTGAATATTTAATTCAATGTTCCCCACTAGCCTTCACCAATTGAATATTTAATTCAATGTTCCCCACTATCCTCCACTAATTCAATTGTTCCCCACTATCCTCCACCAATTGAATTCTTAATTTAATTGTTCCCCACTATCTTCCATCAATTGAATTTTCAATTCAATTGTTCCTCACTATCCTCCACTCTTCCCAAAAATAAATTTTTAACTCATCCACTATCCTCCACTCTTCCCAAAAAATAAATTTTTAATTCATCCACTATGAATAAAAGATTCACTTCTATTCCTAGCCATTGATCTCATCTGTTGATCCTCACCCTCCATTCCTTTTTTAGAAAATCTATAAATAAAACCCTCTTTTAAGCAATTAGAAGGGACTTCTTCAGGTATCCTTACCATGTCTAATTTCTTCTAGAGACTTCTTTTAGCATTCTTACTATGCCCAAATTCCTCTAGGGAATCTTCTTCTTCTCAAATCTCCTCATTCTAGCCATTCTCATATCATCCTCCATCATTAGTGTGTTGAAACTCATCTTCAATCACACAAAGTATCATGGCCATTTCTACTTGTCATCTTGAAGAATCGAAGCAAGAAAGTAAGCTCCCTGAGGGCCAACCTTCATCATTCAAGATCAAGAAAGAATAGGCGAGCAATGGAAGTCAAAAGGTAAAGGTTGTAAGTATCACTTGTTTGTTATTTAAATCTCCTTTTCCTTCATATTTCATTGTTGTATTTGGGTTAATATTATCATTATTGATCAATCCATTTACCCATTCACAGAACTCACGTCCATATCTACGTGTAAGGCTCCTTAGTCTATCTACTGAAACCTCTAAAGAGTAACTGTCTCAACAAGTGTCTCTAATCACAAGAGAACTCCAACCTCACCTAAGTCTCCAAATATCCAAGAGCACTTGTAACTGACCAATACATGCCAAACTCCAAATGCAACATAGCACCATCGTGAAGTAATCAAGTAAATGATCAAAGTACTCAATACCAAGAGAACAAACAAGACCACTGTCAATGCTCCTACTAATATCTGCATAATCAAGAAGCACATCATGACATCATGATCTAACCATCTCTTCATAAGAAGATCACATGCAACAAAGCATACAATAATGCATACATCCTATCTCAAGAGAACCTGTATCATGTCAAAACTTTAAACCAGTATTAAGAATGAAGACACAATATCAAAATCTCTAAATCAAGGATAAACATGTCAAATTGACAAATAATAAACTGACACCTCAACCAAAGACTCAAATAAGTCCTCAAGATGTCAACATCTCCAATCATATGAAGATAACCATCTCTTGACAACTGAACTGAAAATATCAAAGAAATCTCACAATCAAGAGCTCTTCCATGACACCAACATCCACTGTAGAAGATCATCCATCACGTGTGATGAATCTAACATGGTGCCAAAGCTCCCACTAAACCATGATACCAAGCTATCCATGACAACAAAGTAACCATCTCCTAAATGAAGATTAGCCATGGCTCCAAACCAATCAAGGAATCCCATTGTAACATCAACAGCTCCCAAAAGGTCTAGTGAACCAAAAACTCCAAACAAGAAGATAAAACCATCATTGTCAAAAGCTAACATAAAACCATGTATCCAAGCTCTCCATGACATCATGATAAATGTGGTGCAAGTCCCAACAATTGACTGTCTAGGCACTCTAATCATCCATCCTCTTATCCCAAAGCAATCATACCAATGCACAAATAACCACAGACAAGGCCAACTAACAAAGTCTGCATAAACACTGAATCAATTTGGTGGATATGGACAATCCATATCTGAGTTATCCCACTGTAGCCAAATAGGTGATCATCCTACAAAACTACCTAACTCATAAATCCAAAACAAATGCCACATGCAAACTCATCATCACACTAGGAAACTGCAAACTGAGATATCAAAGAAGACATGTAGACTCCAAGATGTAAACACCAAATCAACGCTAGATTCGATCTACCAACAAGTCCATAAACGAGTAACCATAGTCAAGGAACTAATAAAGCATCTAGGAGATAAGAACAATACCACAACACCACCTATAACTATGAATCAAACATCATAGCCCATACCTATCAATTGCATACATGATCATGTTGTGCCAATACAAAAGTGTGCATGCATATCCATGACACCATAATCATCATCATCACTATACCTGAACTCAACTCCCATTGAAATGAGACTCCAAGTCTCACATGAGTATCAATCATGTCCTCAAACCAGAAGACAACCTGTACCTATCTCCATCAAAGTCCAAACTCTAAAAACACCTATAAACCTACATTAGGAAGCACCAAATCTGAAAACCTGCTATATCATGCTGATAGTCTCATAGCAGCATGCACTCGTTCAAGTCTGTGCCAAAAAATCCATCTGAATGCACTTGTCAATGCACTCTAAATCTCAGGCTCCTACAAGTGATCTAACAAGTACCAAACTCTTTTTGCACACCAAACTAAAAATCTACAAAATCCAAAATTTAGTACAGTACAAGAGCTCTCCAATGCCTATCCGAAATTGAAAATCTGACTCCGTATGCAAAAGTTATGAACGTAAAACTGTACTAGAGCAATGTAGGCTTTAGGCACCAAATTCTAACATAAAAAGAAAAATTTGATGACCAAACTTATACCATTGTGTATTTCTTGGAGAGATCTTTCTGATGCCTATACGAAGTTTAAAAACTAATATCATATGTGAAAGTTATGCTTCCTGGAAGAAAAGGCACTCCGAGGGCTAAAACTGGACCCCTGGTGGGACCTTCAGTGCTCTATTGATGTCATTACTGTTGCTAGGCATTGATTGTATGTGACTGGGCAAAAAAATTGGTGACATGGCATTTGTTGGGTTGGCATCATTTTTTCTTTGACAGTGTAGGTCAAAATTTTTCCATTTGTTTAAAATTCCAAAATCTAGGGACCCAAAAAATGCATATAAGGAGGTTTTAATTTTTTAACATAGGTCTGAATTTAAAAATTCACCACTATTAAAAATTCTAAACACTTGCTATAAACTTCACCACCAAACTTAAAAAGTTTAATATATATATTTTTTTGTTTACAATTTTAAAAGTTCCGTGAGGGTGGGTTCCCATCGGCAGTGACCGGTACAGCTCTGCAACATAGGCCAGGCGCAAAGAGGGGGGTACAGGGGTACTCGACCCTCCTTTAATTTTTTGTTTTTAAAACACCCTGAAGGGCTCTCACAGCAAGGACTCCAGCACTGGTTTCTAGTTAGGCCTGCCCATCCCTCTGCACAGGGTACTGGTGGGGGGTACGGTGGTCTATGTACCATCGTCTCCTCACTCCAAATCATTTTTTTTAAATTTCATATCTTGATTGTAAAAAAAAAACATCTCTATAGTTTTTTATTTTATTTTTTGATTCCAAAACTATAGAAAATAATAGTGTAGGATAATTTTTTTTATTTTTCTAAAAATTTTGCCTCTGCAACAAAAAATTTGTACGACGTACCTTGGAGCTAATTTTTTTACTTTTTTCTCGCTATAACCAAACATGGGCAAAATTTATATGAATCTTTGTCTCTCAAGCCTCCTAGACTCAATGACGAGGTCTGTTTTGTCCTAGAAGGTCATTTGTGAAATTTTCTCCTCAAAACCCTCATAAAGACAAACTAGAGAAACCCTCTTCAGTCATGATTTTTCAATCACCAGATCTCCAACATGCACAAAGAATCTCCAATACTCAGAACCCCCAAACTGCAATACAACCTACACAAAACCTTGTAGTGCTTTCAATCCTTCCATGCATTTCCATGGCTTCCATTTTGTACCTGATCTACCTCAACCATGAACATGGCTCTGATACCAACTATAAGGAATTTGCAGGTCTAATTAAACCAATTCCACATAACCCAATAGGAGAAACAAGATGTAGAAACAACCATAATGCAAAAGATCAATGAACAAGCAACAAAGAAACACAAGATATACCCTAGGAAAACCCTTTTCAGGGAAAAACCTAGCCTCCAAAAACATCCATGCTCAAATGTATTATTCAACAATGAAATATTACAATACAATCTCTAAGCCTCCATGAACACCTCTGAACCATCAAGCACCTCCAATGCAACCTCCATGTGTACAAGCATGAATCCACATGTCACCTGCCATGCTTCACAATCTGCACTTATAGGAGAGAGCTCAATACAATGACAGTCTCTCACAAAACCCTCATTCACCTACAATGAATAATCCAGCCAACCTCTTGAAAAATAATAATATTGTGCTTGCTTTTATAATATAAGCTCACACATTACATTGAGAAAACCATGTGCCCCAAAACCATGGGTAACACAAAACCACTGACCCTACATTTGACTATTGGTACTAACTTTTCCCAATTAATCAAATAATACAAATAATATCCCAATGTTACAATACAACAAAACATGGACCGAAATAATCACCTAGTGTGATTAACCACACCACCTAGGTGCATCATAACTAAATAATTATTTAATTACAACATTATAAAATAAATTAAATTATGCAATGGTGTACAACACCATATCCCAACAAAGTTTTGGGCTAAAGTTGTAGCCACTGCTTGCTACCTAGTAAATAGGTCTCCTACATCAGCTCTTGTTGATAAGACACCCATGGAGGTGTGGTCTGGTAAGAAGCCTTCATTAAGACATCTTTATGTTTTTGGTTGTGAGGCATATGCTCATGTTCCTAGGGACAATAGGTCAAAATTGGAGAACATGGATGTTAAATGTATCTTCATTAGCTATGGTGTTGGTGTGAAAGCATACAAGATTTGGGATCCTATGGCTGAGAAAGTGTTGTATAGAAGAAGTGTTATTTTCATAGAGATAACACCTTCTTCTATTGTTCTATAGCCAGAAGAGAAAGAATAGAAAGATGTGTTTCAGTTTCCTTCTACCCCTGAGAAGACTGAACTGAAAGACCCTATGAGACCTGATGATGAGGAGAGCTCTAGCAGCTCTAAAAGTTTAGAAGAAGAAGCAGAACCTCAACCTCAAGCTTTGAGGAGGTCTACACGAACAAGGAAGCAACCTGATAGGTTCGGTTATTTATTGCTAGATTCTAGTTGTGATTTTGCCTTGATTACTAACATTGATGAGCCTAGAACTATGACAGAGGCTATGGGCATGAATGATGCAAGTTCCTAGAAGGAGGCCATGGAAGATGAGATGGCTTCTTTGGAGAAGAAAAAAGCTTGGGACTTGGTGCCTTTTCCTGAAGGATGGAGACCTATTGGTTGTAAATGGATGTTTAAGAAGAAATTTGGTGCAAATGGTAGTGTTGAGAAGTACAAGGCTAGATTGGTTGTGAAGGGGTTTTCACAAGTGAAGGGAATTGATTATGGTGAAATTTTCTCTCCTGTTGCAAAGCTCACATCTATTCGGTTCCTGTTATCTCTTGCAGTAGCTTATGTCTTAGAGTTGGAGCGGATGGATGTGAAGACATCATTCTTTCATGGTGATTTGGAGGAAGAGATTTATATGTCATAGCTAGATATTTATGTGGTACTTGAAGTTTATTACCTTTGTGTTGTCTATTGGATTTATGAGATTGAAAATAGATCATTGTGTGTATTACAAGTTTGACAATGATCGCATTCTCATTATTGCACTATATGTTGATAATATGTTGTTGATTAGGAATGGTAAGAATATGATTTTTGATTTGAAGTCTTATTTGTCAGCACAATTTGAAATGAAAAACTTAGGGGCAGCTAGGTACATTATGGGTATGGAAATCAGAAGAGACAGAGCAAACAGAAAACTTTGGTTAAGCCAGAGTAAGTATGTGAAGACTGTGTTGGATAAATTTAGCATGGTAGATTGTATACCATTGTGTGTTCATGTTTCTTTGAGGACAAAGTTATATATTAATCATTCTCCAAAGTCTCCTTCTAAGGTAGAGGACATGAGCAGAGTACCTTATGCTAGTGTTGTTGGTAGTTTGATGTATGCTATGGTTTGTATAGGAGTAGACATTGCCCAAACAGTGGGAGTCCTTAGTTGGTTTATGGATAATCCTGGATGGGTATAATGGGATGCAGTAAAGAGAGTGTTCAGATATTTGTGGGGTACTTCTGAGTATTCCTTATGTTATCATGGTAATCCTACAGGACCTCTGCATTATGTAAGTATTCATGGATTTGTAGATTCTAATTAGGTAGGTGACATTGACAACAAGAGATCCACCAGTGCTTATGTGTTTACTATGTTTGGTAGAGCAATCAATTGGATGAGTAAGTGGCAACCTGTGGTTGCTTTGTCCATGATAGCAGAGTATATGGCATCTACTCATGCTTGTAAGGAAGCCATTTGGATTACGAAATTATGTTTAGATATTGGTGTTGATATAGGATAGATTACTATCTGTTGTTATAGTCAGAGTGTTATTTTCTTAGCAAAGAATCCCACTTTCCATGCCAGAACAAAACATATTGATGTACAATTTAAATTTGTCTGAGACATGGTGGATGATGGGAAGTTGATATTAGAGAAGATAGACACTTTAAAGAATGTTGCAGATGGATTGACGAAACCAGTGGGCACTAATAAATTCAGATGGTGTTCGGAGTCTATCGGCCTCTTGGCCTATAGCAGTTAAAATCTTGTTATTTCTATTGGCTCTTACAAGGTGTTCAACAAGTGGGAGAATGTTGGGAATTAAGGTGTCTCAACCTTGGTAATTCCTAGCATTGGTTATTTGATTATTTATTTTCCTATGATGTAATTTATGTTGCACATCCTATTTTGTCATTTAGTGTGAAGTGGCATGGTGTGTTGTCACTCCACTTGAAATGTGACTAGGATGGTCAATTCATCCTATGTGGATATAGGCATCCCATATTGTGGTAGAGGTTTTCTTCCATGTGTTGGCATCTTGTGTAGTGTGTAAGGAGTTATGATGTGTAAGTGTTATGATGGATTCCTATGATAGAGTATATGACATGTAAGAGTCAAGAATAGAAGGTTCTATGACAGGTGAAGACATGTGTCAAAGGATATCTTTGAGGAAGGCATCTTTGGGCACCCAAGGTGGGTTATGACATGTTGTAAGAGGAATATGCTATTTTCAGTCAGTTTATGATAAATTCTCTTACAGTTGTAAGTGTTGTCATGTATGATAGATTCTATGATAGTTGTAAGGTGCATAAGAGCATCTGTCATAGCCTATTCTTGAATGGAGCACCCCATATTGGGAAGGCATGTTATGACAAGTGTAAAATCATGTTCTAATGTAGGACAAGTGTCCCTAGGCATGGGTTTTGGGCCATGAGGCCAAGTTGGACGCCTATCTCTAGAAGCTTCCTATTTTGTCTTGTAAACTCCTTATAAATAGGTGCTTGGATGGGAGATGTGTAGAGTTATTGACAGGTACTATTATGCTACTAGAATATCTCCATATATGAGTGTCGAAGACTCCTAAAAGAGATGGAACTAAAACTTTATTGGAATTTGTTATTGTTTACTATAAGACATTTGAGTTGTACTCTGGAGTGTGGCATTTTTCTCTTGAAAGGGTTTTCCCCATGGTATATCTTGTCTCTCTCTTTATCTACATTCTGTGTGAGTGTGTATGTTGCTGAAATCTCTGTATTATTATCTTAACATCACTGTAACTGTAAAGGTTTAAAAAGAACTTGCATACTACTTCCCTCATTAGATTGGTGTAGGAAGTGTGTTTCATGTACCATGATTTGCACCTGATTCATGAGTGTGAATATCAATAAATGGATCCTCAGAAATATGATTCACACCTGATGCATGAGTGTGAATATCAATCAATTGATCTACAACATCATCAAGAGAAAATTGGGAGAATGTATACAAGTGAGATTGATGATCAGCCATCCCAACAACAATGATATCTCTACTCTCCAAGTCCTATATGATCACTGAATCAAGAGTGAACTCAACTATCTTTCTTGCACCACAATGAGAATATGGTAAATGGAAAGGAGATTGGATGACAAGGAAGGTACAAATGAAAGCACCCTCACCAACATCAATAGTCATGTTTCCATTCATATGCATGTATGTATTATTACCCATCAAAATAGGTGGAAAAGTACATGACTCGAATGAAGAGAACATCCCTTATGAAGAAACCATATGATGAGAATCTCTACAATTAAGAAGCCATATCTTTGAATGAAGACTCGTAGAAGCAAACAATACATGTCATTTTCCCTTGTTTGTCCCATTACCAAGGCCCATTGTCCTTGACTATGTAGTTGATGATGGTGTCGAAGAAGAGGATGGACTAGATGACATGGATGATGGAAATTTGATATTATTCTTCTAAAGAATGTGAGTCAACTCATCAATTTTCTTCTCATAACATTTATGCTCATCATGCCCTAGTTTCTTGAAATATGCACACTTTGTTCTCTCCTTCTTAGATGATTCCTCTTTGTGAGAGGATGTGAACTTAGGTGAATTAGTTGATTCATTTTCTTTCTCATTGTTCTTGAAATCCTTATTTTTCTATTTCTTGCCTCTGCTAGTGGAAGCCTTCTACTCCTTTGTACCTTGATTAGAAATAAGAGCTTGATATTTACGAGACTTCAATGTTCCCATGTGTACTAACTTAGCTTGCTCCCTTATGAGTGATGTGGCAAACTCATTAAGTGAAGGAATTTTGAAAGTTTTCCCAAGAGCATCCATAGTAGCACAGAAGGTAGAAATAGAAACTAAATAGTTAGGAGCAAGATTGGCAAGGATTGAAAGAATCAATTAAGTGTCCTCAATTCCACATTATTTTGAGCTACAATCTAAGTGACTTTAGCTTTGTGAAAAAGTCCTTGATGCTTGCAAAGTCAGTTGGATTCAAACCAATTAGTTCATTCTCTAATTTGAAACCTCTCATAGTATCTTTCTTACCAAAGAGATTCTCTAAGGTAGTCCACACTTCATTAGGTGTATTAAAAGATCTAATATGAAAAAGGAGATTAGGAGAAATAGACAAGCATAGTGTTCCATAGGCTTGATCACATCTATTGTACTACTTTCTCTTTTCTATAGCTATTATTGGTTTAATTTCTGTACCCATTGTAACTCTATGTAAATCAAATCTTTTCAAATTAATCTCTACTTTGTTTTACACTTGTGATAGTGTTATGGGGTGAGTAGTGGAAGTTTTGTTTGATCCATGATGCAAGAGTACAAAAAAGAATAACACAAGTACAACCCCCCTTTTTACTCAATCAAAGAGATCACCCCCAACAAAAAATGATTGTGGGACTTTATAATCATTCCAATTACAATTGCCACAATCCAAAACAAAAAAGTGGTCTTTGATTTTGGTACAATGCAAAATCTAAGATTAGGCTAAAAATGAAAGTATAATTTTTTTTAAATTAGATTAAAATGATTGTAGAGCTGGAAAGTGCTTGAAAAATTATGCACTTTCAAAAAAAATCACCAAAAAATTATCGTATGGGACTTTATACCGACTGCTTGTTGGGAGTCTCATCTATTTGACTCATACAAGGCATGAGATTTCATATGCCATGGGCATGGTTTCTTGGTTCATGCAAGAGCCACATGAGCTACATTGGAAGGCAGCTAAGTGGATTCTTCACTATGTATAGGGCACTCGTACTTGTGGGATTCACTATGCAGTAGGCATGGATATTGACTTGGTGGGACACAGACATTAAAATTGGGCAAGTGATTCTCAGGATCGCAAGTCTACTTCAAGCTATTACTTCTCTTTTGGTTTTGGTCCAATTCCTTGGTTGAGCAAGAAGTAGTATGCTATTGATCTTTCATCTATAGAGGTTGAGTATCGAGTAGCAATTAATGCTACTACTAAGGCTATTTGGCTTTAGAATATTCTCACCAATTTTAGCATTCCTTTCTAGAAGCCTACAATCATCTTTTGTGATTACTAGAGTGTGATTCAGATCTCTTAAAATCTAGTCCATCATTAGTAGACCAAACACATTAAGATTCACACAACAAGGTGAAACTAGCTAGGAAATATCTCTATTCACACTAACACCCCCGTTAAGTGCAACTTAGGGAGAAGTTGACTAATGCAAGAATGGGTCTCGACAACAAGGCCATGTTAGGTACCCATATACAAAAAAATCTCTCACAAACAGAGAAAATGAGAAAACCTAGTGGAACAAAAGTCCTCCTTAGAATTGAGAGAGTGAAAGAGACTAAGAAACCCTCCCACAATGAAGTAGCTCCTATTCCAAAAGAGGATGCCCATATATGAATAGTAAAGATGATCTATTTGTGGAAAATGACATTTCTCCCCTTAGGAAGAAACAAATCCAATGGTGAATGATGAAGTAACTACCAAAACATGGATGAAAAGGGAATCCAAATCAATGTGTTCCTTAGAATAAAAATCAAGTGTCCTCATGCTAGAAAGAGATGTCTTCTTCAAATCAGGAATTGAATGGCCAATTAAGGAAGTAAAACCAAGAGAGGGAAGATAGTTAGCTACATTTGAAAACACTGAAGATGTGATGACAACATTGTCATCAAAGAGGAGAGTTAACCCATCTAATGTGTCCTCCAAATCATCAATGTGAGACTCCAGAAACAAAGATGATATGTCTACAATATAAGAATCCCAATGAGGTGGATCGGGAAGACTAATATGATCTTGCTACAAATAATCATTAGAAGCTCTCAAAGAAGAAACTCTGAACTTAGAAGTAGCAATAGGTACTTTAGATGGGTATCAATGTATGTCAATGAAATAGATTGATCATCACATGAGAATATGTCCACACAAGATGATGAAACAAAAGTGTCTGTATCATCCACAAGAGCCTGGTCATCTAAGGAAACATCACTATTAGATGAAGATACAAAGTCTCCATACAACTGTCAGATGATGGTCCAAGCAGTGAAGGGGAACTTAGTGTGCTTTATGTGATGTAGAATATCCTCAGAAATAGTGAGACATATCAGTCCATAGACTATGTCATTATTGTTGAACCATGCATTCTTCTTATCATTGTCACTTGGCTTAGGAATGAGTTCAAGGAGATAGGGCACTAGATCCTCCATTTACTTCTTTATTCCTTGTTCGTAGGACAAATAGTTTTCTGAAGTTATCCTGACAATAGAAGGATGGAATTTAATACCAAGATCTATGATGAATCCTCCTCAAAATGGAACTTTATCTTAGTTCATGATTATAATAACTCCATAAAACTCAAAGGGAGAATGTGTGAATAAGAGTCACAAGAGACATGCCCATTTTTACTCAATAAAGAGAGTAGTCCCGCAGGAAAAATGATTTTGGGACTTTATATTAAGTCCAATCACAATTTCCACAGAGAAAATAACAAAGTGGTCTTTGATTTTGGTACAATGTAAAAGCCAAAAATGGGCTATAAATGAAAGTACAATTTCTGAGAAAAAATGGATCAAACAAATAGTAGATCTAGAAAGTACTCAATAAATTATGCACTTTCAAAAAATATTTCAACAAAATGTGTTACTGTATAATCCCAAACAAAGCCTTTGAATTGCTAAAAATGAAAACTGCTCAGCAACAACAATTTCTAGAAATGCTAGGCATCATAATCAAAATGTGATTGAACCATTATGAAGCCTACAAAATTCTAGCATAAATTAAAAAAATTACTTGAAATAAAGAGAAAAAAATGAGCAATCAAAGTTGGATTGCCAAAACCAAAATGCCAACAGAGAGGGGGGTTGCCATAAATTTCTAGTTAAATTTGGGGACGATCTCTTTGTTGCATGCAAAATCTAACAGATACCTAGATAATTTTTTGATGCAATGAACACAACATAGGAAAAAAATTTCTTTTTGACATGGATAAGATGTGGATCTAATGAAAAATGCCTTCAACAACAAAAAATGACATGTAGAGGTTGAATTTGCCACCTAAGTCAAGAAAATGCATGCTACAACCTACAATACAAGTCCAAAAAGAGGAAATTCCTCTAAATCTAGTTTTTCTATCAAGTTTTTATGATTCTCTAGGTCATCATTCAATGCAAGAGAAGAGCATTTATCAACTATTAAGATCCACCATGATTTGCATTCAAGATCTCTCAAAATATGATTCTAATCTTCCAAAATATGCTTTGTACCATGTTAAAATCTTGAAAAATAATATTAACCCAGAATCAAATTGAAAGAGTTAGAATCAATAAACTGTAATGCAAAAAGAAATGAATAACATAACAATACTAGGAGAATAATATAAATGCTCAAATTACATAAGAGCATTAAGAGAGAACTATAGCTCCAACCTTACAAAACAAAGAGACATGCCTTGCTTATAAAGGCAAGGTCTAGAGATAAGAAGTTGTAGTCATGTGACAAGTGTCATATTCCTATTACATGTGACAACTAGAGAGAAAGATGCCAATTAGTTGATAAAGACACATGTGTAGGACAAGACAACTATAAGACAACTATCAACAACTAGAAACAACTAAAAACATCTAGAAGGCTCACTAAGTAAACTTAACATGTAAATATGTGTGTGAATATTATTTAACTAATAAATAGTTAAATATTATGAGTTATTCACACAACAAGGTGAAACTAGCAAGGAAATATCCCTATTCACACTTACACAATGAAGCCTTTGAAGTTCTAAAAATAGGAACTGCTCAGGTACAATAATGAGAAACAACAATTTCTAAAAAATCCAGGCACCAAAATCAAAATATGATTCCACCACTATGAATCTTGTGAAATTCTATCCCAAATAAAAAAAGTTCTAGAAAAAAGAAGCAAAAATGAGCAAGATACATGTGTTTGAGGTTGGACTACAGAAAAGAAAACTTCAATGAGAGGGGGGCAAATTGGGCCAAACCTACTGACACATTGATGATGTCAGCAAAATATTTGACCAAATATTGAAGATTCCTTAGAATATTCTTTGGATTTTCCAATTTGATGACGTTAGTCACCAGGAAATTGATGTGAGCAAATTACCACCAAATGATGGCATAAAAAAAATCTACCAGAATATTCCATATGGTTATTGAAAAATTACGTCACCCTACTAGGAAATTGTGATACTGACATCAGCATGACGTCAACAAACAAAAAAGAATTCTCTGGTTTATTCAAAGATGCTAACGAAATATTCCTTGTGCTTGCCAATTTTCTAAAAATCATTGTCTGTTTGATGAAAATCACCAAATTGTTGTTGAATTTGCAGGTGTTTTTTGTGCTAAACCATCGTTGATGTAGCAAAAACCATTTATAGGCATGTTAGGCAATTTTCTTTTAACTGCTAATTTGTTTGGAGCATGTCGAATGAAATTTAACTGCTAGATGGTGAAGGATGTCAGTCAGAAGTGGTTATTGATTAGAGGTTTTAGATCCCCATTAGTGATTTTAGATGTTCTGTGGCCGTTGAAGTTGCCAATGGTGGGTTTTGAAACTGCTAGTGATTTGTTTAAATTATTGTTAGACTTTGTGGGAGGCGGGGTTGATGAGATGGCCGCTTATCATGTGGCACCTCTAAGCGGTTTGGTACTCTGTGACCTGTAGGTTCTCTTGTGAAATCTGTAGAATTTTTTTAACCAAAATATAAAACATTTAACCAGCATACAACCTTTTTCACCTTACAGATAATATCTAGCATGCTGATTCTGATGACACTAGTGACTGTTTAGGTACATAGAATATTCTCTGCAAAGATTTTGTATGGCCAAGGCAAGAAAATCATTCTGCCTTTTGTTGCAACTACTCTGATTTTGATGATTTGATTGTTGATCTTGGGATTTTTGGGCCTCTTGAATGCAATGGCAGGATCAAATTTGTAGCAGCATGATAAAAAATGGATCTACAATACAAGGCCACAAAGAGGAAACCCTCATAAATCTATTTTTTTCTATCAAGTCTTTATGTTTCTTCAAGTCATCATTTGATGCAAGAGAATAGCATACTCAACTATCAAGATCTACCATGATTTTCATTGAAGATCTCTCAAAAATTGACTAATGAGAATTGATTCTTCCTATCTCTATTACCATGTAAGAGTTTTCTATGATGGTAGCCACCCAAGATCTAAGAATTCATGAAAGGACCAGAGAGATCAAATGAGAGAATAATTTTATGTTATCAATGGATGCAAAAAGATTGGTACAATGTACATGACATGTCTTGGTTATAAAGACAAGGATGAGATGTAGGATGTTGTAGTCATGTGACAAGAGTCTTAATCCTATGACATGAGACAAATAGAGGATAAGATGCCAACTATAGACAACTATCAACATCTAGAAACAAATAGAAATAACTAGAATGCTTCCTAAGTCAACTTTGTGAAAGTCACAAGATAATTGAGAGGGGTGGTGAATCAGCTGTATCAAAAATATTAACTTCTCTTAAATAAAACACATTCACATTCACATACTATAACCCCTTAATCTATTACAAAGATTAAACATAAAATGTAGAAATAAAATTTAAACATGTCAACACCATACACACATCAATACTAGAATTTTATGTGGAAAACCCTAAAAGGGAAAAACCACGATGAGTGTTAGCTAACAATATTATGTAGTAAAAATACTAAATATTAAAAGAGGCTCACTTCCAAAGGTCTCACTACCCAAAAGAATGCTCACTACAAAAAGCCTCACTACCAAATGGTAGCTCACTGGCAAGAGGTGGCTCACTACCATGAACTGATCTGATAGCATATACAATATGCTTGAGTTCAGTTCCAATGAAGTGCAATATTATTTAGTAAATAGGGGGGAAGATGGTCAAATGGGATTTTTGAAGGGTTTGTGTTGATCCTCCTTTCACCACTAAACATTCAAGGACATTCAACCAAACAGAGAACTCTACTACAGATCTCCTATCACTGGGAACATAGGGGAAGATTGGAATTGTGTAAATTTGTTGTTCAATTAAGTCCAATTATGATCAAAACCCCAATTTCGTGAAATTGTAAACAAATAGACAAATTATGAAAAATGATTGCACAAAGAGATATCAAATGACAACCAAATACATACCAGATTTTGAAGTTCAGTGTGCAGAAAAGTAAAGGACTAATGAGTGGGCACCCTAGTCTAGTGTATGTATTTTTGTTAGGATCTCTAAATAATGTTTGCAACCTATTCCTACTATCACAATGATTTCACCGCTTCAGAATCTGGAGGACTAATGAGCAAGCATCCAAGTCCAAGCCCTAGTTTTCTTCTCAGATATGCAATTTTGACAGTCTGCACTTCTCTCCTACAAATCTACTTTTTCTTATGAAACCTATAACTCGCAATCACAAAAAAATTGCTTGGGGGTTGTGGTGTTTAGAGGCTTGCCTCGATCAAGCCCCGGAGAGACATTCAAGTCTTCTGAACATAGTTGTCAGATAAAAAGTGTTTATCCCTATGGGATAGAGGAAAAATTCAAATGATAAATGATAAAAAACATAATTGATATCACCTTGTAGTGAAGATCTCATGGAAGGAAGATGCTCTTCATGCCATGAGGAGATGGATAGCAAATCCGCAAATACAAACATAATAACAACACAAAATACTACTCTGCAACACAATGAATGCCTTGAATCACTTTCACATAAAGCCACAAGTTCACAATGCCCATCTAGTTTCCATCTAGTTTACAAATGAATTGGTAATCATGCTTATATATCCAACTACAAACATTCCTACTAAGAATTTCATAATTCAAACTTGAGATCTCAGCATAGGACCTAATAACAGTCATAAATTTGACACCCAAAAATAGGACCTGGCCTAAAATAGGGCATGACTAGGGCACGAGCACCTAAGTCCTCCTCCTATTTTAGGCAGGATTCATGTTAAACACAATCTCTAAGCCCCATTTGCCATGAAACTTCAGGGTTTTCTCATCAGGAGTCACCATAATCATGCAAGATGACCTAAATGCATTCTAAAGGACTCAAGAGCTAAACCTTAAGAGGGAAAAGCCCCCAAGGGGACATTTTTTGATGTAACATTTAGGCCCCACTTTAATGTATGTATAAATGCAATGACAATACATGCATTAAAGTATGGTCAACAAACACAGTAAATATGCCAAGCATGGAGAAGACATGCCATTCATAATGAAGATAGTAATAGGCATGAAAAACATAGAGAAGATAGTTACAATCATGCAAAACACAGAGAAGATAGTATTGAAGACATGAAAAACATAGTGAATATAGTGAATGTAGTGAACACGTTGATTATTTTCTTTTTCTTTTTCTCATTTATGCAAATGCAAGTTCAAGGAAAGTAAACACACAACCCAAAATGTAGGAGGGACTCATCGCCACTAGTCTTTAAACTACATATGGGGCAACAAACATGCAAAACAAATCTTAGAGTACACGAGGGACTCATTGCCACTAGTCTTTGAGACTACACTTGAGAACAAAGGCACCATACAAATCAATCATGCCATACAAATCCCAAAGCATAGGAGGGACTCATCGCCACCAATCTTTAGGCTATGCTTGGGAACAAACATGCCATGCACACACACACATCCAAGACATAGAGAAAACATGGTAGACAAGCAATGGAAGAAACCTATTGCTAGGTTTACAACCATCTCAGGCACATTATAGGGACACACTGATGATTGGGCTTTGCCACAACAATTGCTAAAGACATGCTTAAGGGTTAAGATAGTCTCAGATCTATTACCCACCTACTCAGAGGAATTTTTGAAAATGACAAGATTATACAATCTCCTCAAGAAATACACCATCCCTGCCTCACACAAAGGGCTTAAAATAAAAATGATATGCACAATATCTCACCTCCACAAAGGGCTTAAGTGATTGTAGTAGATTCAAGCCTTACAAACACACTTTCCAGCATCTAAATCAAAAAGCTTACCTTATATATGCCCCACCTTAATGTGGTTGATATCATGTACCAATATCAAGCACGTTAAGGTAGGAAGAAAATACACAAGAAAACACAAGCTCTCGCAAGGACCATGCCCCCAAGAGGTGACATATTCTTTATGATCACCAAATGTTCCCACAAACACACAATTTCCTACAAGAAAAGGTGTTGGCATCCATATAATCATGATAAACAACAATGCATGTAATCATTCACACATAGAGCCAAGGTAATACTATGGATTCAGAGATCGAGTATAACCATGGGGCTATACCATAGAAATCTCAAAACTGAGTGTAACCAAGGCAAGATTCAAATATAAAAAAGTGTACAAAGTAGAAGTATTGTTATGGTTTGTAAGTGAGATAAGACAACATCAAGATCATACAGAGTGGTTCTACTAGCCAAGCGTCAGATAATATATATCAACCCCATCATCATGTATGGATTTGGTCCATTTTTTGATTTCTCGTTCAAGGGACACTAGGTTTGTATCAGTGTAATATGTTTTTTGTCATCCACTCACTAGATAGAACCACCAAAAGAAGGGAAACAATAAATCAAGAGAGGACAAACAAGTGCCTTAGGGATAGTCATGTAGGAGGGTGCCCCCAAGTCACCAACTACAATGCTATGTCGATAAGACACAACATAGAACAATAAAAATATGTGAAGCCTACCTTTTTCATTCCCGTTCATTTGACTACTTACCTTACTATTGCTAATACATTTAGACTTGTGGGATTGTTGATCCCGAATTCCCAAACTATTAGACTTTATGATGTTATGGGAAAACTAATTGGGTGATGTTAGATAGATGCTTTATTTAAAGAGAAAAAAAATTGGGTGATGTTAGATAGATGCTTTATATTAAGGGAAAACTAATTGGGTGATGTTAGATAGATGCTTTATATTATGGGAAAACTAATTAGGTGATGTTAGATAGATGCTTATATTAAGAGAAAACAAATTGGGTGATGTTAAATAGATGCTTATATTATGGGAAAACTAATTGGGTGATGTTAGATAGATGCTTATATTATGGGAAAACTAATTGGGCGATGTTTAGATAGATGCTTTATAATAAAGGAAAACTAATTGGGTGATGTTGGATAGAAAATTGTTTTGAGACTCAATTTTTGGAATGGATGTTTGAAATGCAAAAATTAGAACCTAAGTGTAATGTGACTTCCCTTATGATTATGTGAACTTGTGATATTTTATGTGAGTGTATGTTTTAATTTACTTTGGCTATTATATTTATATGTGGAATTAACTTTGAAATTGAGTGCGTAGGTATTTCTAACCAGCCATAGATACTAGAGATCATCCCACACTAGATGTTGTAATCCCTTGTGAAGCTGATCTAGTTCCACGAGAAACTAAGATCAACTTTGTGTATGATGAAATGTTGCAATTTTAAATTGCATGTGGTAATTGGGTTAAGTCTACCCTTTTTTAATTTGAATTCTAATTTGTGTTGTAAGAATTTTTTCTTTGAATTACACTTTTAAATTTTAAAATTTTGGAGACCCTTTTCATGTATTTTAACTTTACCCTGGGTGCTCTAACTAGGCTAAACTTGACCCTGGATTATACCCCATGGGTCTAGGGACCTTTTTGACTTGGGAAACCCTTGGTAAACCTCCATATGGTCACCTTAACTTCACACTGAAGTTAAGTGACGAAATTGGAGGCATGAGAGGGAGAGGATGAGTGGTACCAACACTCAACCCCATCCCTTTTTATTTCCCAAGGTTGGAGATGACTCCAAGACCCACCAATTGTGGAGGACTTGACTCCAAGTCTCTCTCACAATTGGTGAGAGTACCCTTGGAGATGTGTGGTCCCTCTTGAGAGGAAAGGAAGGGGACATATGTGTCACCCATTCCCTATCAAGCTCCACTTTTCTCTCCCACATGTTGGAGAGAGGACAAGTGGAATGGGTGAGGGAGACTTGGGGATGGGTGAGTAACATGTGTCAACACCCATCCCTTAGGACATGCTTGTAGTGGGGAAGAAGAGTGAGGAGGTGACAAGTGTCACCTCCCCATTCCTCTAAGCTCATGGGTTGAGCTTATTTTCATCCCACTTGGGAGAAGGTGAGGGGTTGTTGAATTTTTGGAAATGTTAATTGCTTGAATTTGAATTTGGAGAGAAAGATAGAGGGGGTTTGGTGGCTTATGTTAGAAGGGAAATTGGACAAGCTCTACATCAACTTTCTTCCATAATAGGGCATTTAAAGGCTGGTTTTCAAGGCTAAGGCCTTCCCTTTGTATTTTAGTTTGCTTGCATGATGCATATGTGTGAGATGCATTTTCTTGAGTTATACTTTTGTTATTGTGGGGACATTTTGTAGGGTGTTGTAAGAGCCTCTCCCACTTGGGAGAGAATGCTCAACAAGTGTGGGGTGGGGGAGCAGTGATCCTCCTCGGGGTCATTACCTTGTTTTGGGGTGTTGAAAGCCTTGAGGGCAATTTTTGTGATTTTGAGCAATTTGATACATGGCTTGAGAGCCAAAATATGGAAACTTGTGGAAATTTTGTTAAGTGTGTTGTCTTGAGGCCATAAGAGAAATTGTGTTGGGATATTTTATAGGAGTGACACTCTTGAGTTGAGTGTGTCCACTTCCCTACCCCTTTGAACTCACCTTGGTTGAGTTCATGTGGTGGGATTACCTATGGGTGTAAAATTATGTTTTTAGATGTTGTGTGCCTTGTTGAGAAGTGAAATGAGACCCTAGGTGTGTGGATGACCTCCCTAGCTTGGGGGTGACCCTCTTACAGGTCTATGGTGTTGATGATTGTTTTGAGATAGTCATAACAATAGTTAAAATTCACATATAATGAACCAAAACTAACTTGAAAGATATGAAGGAATCAGTTAAGATTCACTTAATCCCAAGATTACTATGGTCAGGTCTTGACCTGTTGGTCAAATTTAGTTGGTCGATGTGAAGCTGTAATATTCAAGGGGCCTTACGTAGCTTGGGGTTTCTTGTTGCTTTACTTGACTCAAACTATGCAAAAGATTAATAAATGTCAATACATTGTTCATCCCTTTTGCATAAACTTATACTTGTGCTACAAAACTTTAGATGATCTTTCTTGAATTATTGCTGCTTTCTTCTCCTTATATTTATGAAAACTATCTACTTTTAACTTTGTTATGCATGCTTCATTCAAATATGAAACAAATTTCCTTCAAATTTCTATGTTTTAAGTTAAGTATTTTTAGATGGGTTGGGAAAAGTTAGAAAGATCTAATCTAAACTTCATTTAAATCTACCAAAGGATCTAATTGTTCTGTTATGCACTATATAAATCATACGGCAATTTGATCAAATCCATAGATAAAAACCTTAAATGTAAGTTCTGAGCATTCTCACATACATTTAAAATTGCAAGCTCTCAGAGAAAATGTTTTAAAACACAAAGAAGAGCAAGAGAACACTTAGAAGATAGATGCAGAACTCTAGATTCAATTGTATTAGAAACAAACAGTCATACATGATTTACAATGTTAGAATGACTCTTAGTTTCATTGATCAAACTACAGAGAACTTACAAGCTTTACAGATACAGTAAGGAAGCCAGATGTTCCACGCATTCCTTATTGCAGACAAAAGGTGACCTCCTTCCTCTACTTCTAAACTATACTAAGCTAAATTGCTAAAATCCCTATGTTCCTAAAAAAATCCCTATGTAAAGTATTACAGTGTAGAGAGGCACAATATAAAGACTCTAATTGTCCTCAATACAGCAAAAAAAACCCTAACTAAACCCTGGTTCAAACCCATGGTTACAACAATAAATGTTGGTGAACCAGTTTCCCAAAATACCTCCGAGCATACATCCAGTCTAGGCGAAAAATGCCACTCGGAAACCCTAGTAGCTCAGTAATAACTCATGTGGTCTATTGCAGTAATGTCTTCAGCTACATTTTGTCTTTTCAATGAATGGCCTTTGACTTCCTCGCCCCTCGTCCTTATTTTCCTCTGCTGTGAGATCGGATCTCCCTCCTGCGTGATGTCATCATCATCAAGTTTCAGCCCTTCCTACTCAACTGCAAGTCTGCAAATAGACAAATCAATAATAAGTATCATCTTTTAATACACAACAAGAAGAAAATAGCTCTCAAATCTGGTTGTGGTTGTGCAAGACACATCAATCAGGTCCCAAATCTGTGAAAAAATGCATTCAAAAGCATACAAAATGTTCAAAATACCATCGGGTCAACCACCGTTGACTGAAAAATGCTACGGCACCAAAATTTGATCTCAAAACTTCATCGTTTTCCCTCTTATCACCCATCGGTGAGATAAACACTATCGGCAAGCCCCAAAAAATGAGTGGCCGATCACCTTTGTTTGGCCAATGTCTTATATCAGCGTGAGTTTCACCAAAGTAGCCTTGGCGGCTTGGGTTTACTTCCTATCGGCATGACACTCCTTATCGGCGTAAGCCTATCATTTCTCTCTGATGTTGTTTGTTACGCTGATAACCCTTTGTTTCCTTCTTTCCATCAGCATAAGATTTGTCTATTGGCACGAGTTCAAAAAGATGGGCCGATGTTGAAAGTTATGCCGATCACCCTTGTTTGGTTGAAATTGGGCTTGTCTACTTGTTCATCCTTTGCATTGGTGTGATACAACACCATCGGCACAACAATTCCAAACAATACCGATAGTATAAGTTAGGCTGATGACTATACCATCGGCGAGACTCGGCCTTTCGTTGAGAGAAAACCAAACATTGCCGATGATCAAACATTATACCGATGGCCACAGCACTTCGGAGAGACACGACATGTCGGGGAGACTTACCCAAACTCCGTCGATGTCAAAAGTTAGGCCGATAGCAAACGGCTATCAGGGAGACTATACCCTTCGGTGAGACATTACCAAACAATGCTGACGGTGTAAGTTAGGCCGATGAGCCCTTTCGTCGGCGAGAAACCTCTCCTCAGGGAGACAATTTCAAGGCACTCCGATACCAAATGTTATACCAATGTCCTTTGCATCCACATAATGTATATTTCGTTGTAATGTTATAATGTATGCATGAAATATACATTATGCCAAATATCAAATGTATTGAAATTGTATCATAACCCCTTGGGTCTACCATTTTTACATGTGCATCTGCGTATTTTTCCTGCTAAACAGACAATCGTGAGATACCAAGTGGGTTCAAAACATCAATTCAGTTTAATCTAAAATCCATCTTGTATGCATACTTCAAAATTTTAACCAGATGCCCACAAGGAAAAAGACATACAACTGAATTTGTATTATGCAAAACTTGATTGTACATTTTACCAAAATGATCATAACTTGCAAAATATGGTGAATTTTAAGATGGTTCAAAAAGCAACCCTAGCTCATTTTTCACAAGGAATCCAACCATATCATGCATTGGTACTAAAAACACATTTTCCCTATTTTTTAATGAAGTTCGCAAATTTTTCCTCTTTTCCCTTTACCACCAAACAAAACAACAAACCAAAAGCGAAAAAGCAAAGCAACAACAGGGGTCCTCATTTTGCTAAGGAGTAAAATGGGGCGTGTTGTGAACATCACAACATACGGAAGGGAGGAGAGCAAGTTGTGTGGTTTTCTATCCCTTTGTGTGATATGCAGGTTCATTGGAGCTTAGTGTGAAGTTGAAGAAACTCCTTGTTCGTGGAGAAATATTTTATTTTCCTTTACTCCTAAAGCTCTTGAGAAAGCGTTTTGGCCTGTTTAGAAGCTCCATCCTTGTTGAATTTCAAAGAGGAGGACCTCTCTCTCTCTCTCTCTCTCTCTCTCTCTCTCTCTCTCTCTCTCTCTCTCTCTCTCTCTCTCTCTCTCTCTCTCGTTGTTAAATTGTGCTTTCTTAAGTTGTGTGAAAGCCATTTTCATTGTATTAATTTGTTGATTCAATTTTTATCATTCTAGAAAAATTGATTGAAGAAAAATTGTTTTATAAGTCATTTCATTTGTATGTAAATGTTAAAATTTATCAAATAGAAGAGTTGTAGTTTTAATTTTTGTGATAATAAGAAAGAACTGTATTTAGAATCTATGAGAAAGAAAATTAGTTGTTGTGGTGTAAAAGAAGTATTTGTTTAATTGCAATGTTCTTTTCCTTAAAAATATAAATGTTAATAATATTCCAATGAATTTATTTTAAAATGAGTTATTTGCCATGTAGAAATTTGATAAGAAAATAATGGATAAATATAACTTAGTTTCTTTGCCTAAAAAGAGAAATTGTGTGTGATTAGAACAAAAGAAAATCTTAATTATATATAAAGGAGTAAATTGAATTTATGCATGACATATATTTAATAATAAACTGATGTTATTATTTTGTGAAATGAATTTGAGATTATAAATATATATATATATATATAGTTATAATTCATTTTTTCAATAAACTATGTTTTGAATGGGACTGTGAAAATGTTCTGTGTATATATATATTCATTAATATATAAAAAAAATGAAATGATGGCTGTGTAAATGAAACACAATAATTAAACTGTGTCAAAAATTAAAAAAATGATAGTTCATAGTTTTGTTACACAAAAAGAAAATTTTGCATGGAGTGGTGGGGGGGTTCGAACCCCCCACCGTTGTTGCTATTTACAATGGGTGTGGGGAGGGGGCAGGTCCCCCACCCACACCCCACGTTGTGGGATGTGGGTGGCGGCTCTGACCCCTCCCCACACTCTACTTAAATTCAAACCCCCGCGGGCCTTTCCTTCCTCGCGCTCAGCACTCTCCTTTGTCACGCTGCTGCCTAGCTCCTCCTCCCCGGCCTTCCCTCACTGCAGACCTCTCACCACTCTGCAGTCCGTCTCCCAAACTGCCGCCATTCACCATTTGCTATCCCAACTCCCACCGCTGGCCTCCATACCTCCTCTGTGAACCCCTCCAAATAGCTCCTTGCCACCTCTCCACCAGGCCTCCGCCACACCTCTAATCCACCCTGCGGCCACCACTTAGTGCTGCCACCACCACTCTGTGAACCTTCCTCCCCAACGTCACTGTCGCCACCATTGTGGCCACCATTGGCTCAATAGCCCTCAATTTTAGCCCTGCCAATAAAAAAATCAAAACAAACAAAAAAAATATTTAGGGTTCTTCCAATAGAATCTAACAAAAAGATTTAGGGTTTCCATATATCTATTTATAAAAAGGAAACCTAATTCTTTAAAACAATTTTATATATATATATTGTTATATATTTATAATTATATGAAGCCATCTTATGCATTTCATAAGTAGCCATTATAACCCACAACAAAATGAGAAAATGGAAAATTGAGAGAATGAGAAAAAAAAAATAGAGAGAGAGAGAGAGAGAGAGAGAGAGAGAGAGAGAGAGAGAGAGAGAGAGAGAGAGAGAGAGAGAGAGAGAGAGAGAGAGATAAAAGTGAGAACAAAGAGGAGAAAACGAGAAAATAGGTTTTTCACTATTAAAGAATATTATTTTATTGATGGAGGAATTTAGGGCTAAGAGTACTAATTAAAACTTAACACTCTTTTAAGCATGTTGTGGCCTATTTAATTAACAAAATTAATTCAAACGTTGATTTGAACCTAGAACGGAAACCTAGTAAACTTCATCAAACGAAGTTAGTAAATCCTGATTCTGAGATTTGATCTACCAAGAAATTAGGAATAATGTAAATGATGCAGAGATAACTTTGATTGATAGAAAACATGAAGGAGAACAAATTAATATTAAATTTCAGAAAACGTGAAGGAGAGCAAATGTTCGGACTTTGTTGAAAGATGTTTTAAAATTTAGAATATGTGAAGGAGAGTAAATTACTATTAAATTTAGAAAATGTGAAGGAGAACAAATTAATATTAAGTTAGAAAATGTGAAGGAGAGTAAATTAATATTAAATTTCGGAAAACGTGAAGGAGAACAAATGATCGGACTTTGTTGAAAAATGTTCAATTAACTTAATCAATTGTATTACCAATGCAACTAGTGTGATGTAAGAAAATTACTAACCCTAATTAGTAAACCCATTGATCAAATATAGTTTTAGTACAATAAATCCTACTCACACCCATTAGGCATTATGCTACTAGATTTTCCTAGAATTTAGGGTTTAGTTAGGTTAGTAAAGTTTAACCCTATTAGTGACATTAACCGCGTTGCGATGACCCCCTTGATGGCCTTCTTGTGATTGGTATGCGGACATGTGCATATTACCCCACTTTCAACTATTTTGTTTACACCTTAAGTGTATGCCACCGAGCACGCTTATGCGTGTGAGGGGGTTTCTACGGAAGTGTGGAAATTTTTTTGATATTTTGTGTCATGACCACATGACAAATGTGGACATGACACGTGTGATGCATATTGTGACTGCATGGGAAATGTGGGCATGACAAAATAGAGGAGAAGCAATATAGAAGAATGATGATACAAATAGAAGAAGGTCACAACAGAGGTGGTCTCCTAGTATCCTTGACCTTATAGGAGAATCAAGGGTCATCTTAGGAGGCCTAAACAACACTTAACAAATCACAGAGGAAGCACAACACAAGAGGGTAGGTCACATACATGAGCTGATCATGCTACCACATAGGTGACCACCAGGGTTAGAAATACTCACCTGTAAGGAAAAAAACTAATCTAAAATTTGGAACTTGTGAGTATCGTGGAGAGAGACTCTATTAAGTTTTGTACAAAGCTTGATTGGTTCTTATGAGAATCTTGTTTGTTATTGAGAAGTCCATGCAATGCTTGTTTCTCAAATCCTTGTGTATGTGAGAGATTTTGTTGCTTGTGAGGAGGAGAACCACTATTATTTCCAACTGATGATAATTGTCTTTCTCTTTTCCAATTTTTATCTAGCTTTCTTTTTTGAGTTTGTCTACCATAGTGACAAGGACTATCTTGTATTATCTCAATCTTTTCTTAGGTCAGAGTCTCTTGCTTCAATTGTTTTATTTGTCTTTCTGATGCATTTTGGTTATCTCCCAATCCTTGTAAAGATAATGGAGTAGGAACCTTAGCATAAATACCCTTTCTCTATGGACGAGGTGGGTTATCCAACTTTTCCTTATTCACTTCTATCATACCCACAATGTCATCATAATCCAAATAGCCATTTTCTACTTCCACTATATTTTGTTCGAACATGTTGTTATCGATATGCTTAGGGAAAGGATTAGTAAAGATTTGCAAATTCTGATTGGAAGAGCAATAGACTTATTTCCAATATCATTCACACTCGATACCTGTATAACATTCAAATCGATGAGGTCTTGTATTTCATGTTCAAGATGCATGCATTGTTCAGTATCATGTCCTTGTTGCCAATGGTAATGACAAAAAGCATTAGCATCAAAATAAGGTCCTTGCATTCTACTAGGATCTAAAGGTTTAATTAGAGGTAGCTTTATGAGATTATTAGTCACATCTTGATTCATGATAGAAAGATAGGATACAGATATCGGAGTAAACTTCCTTTGTTGATACAGTGCCTTCTTTAGATTAGTGATAGCAGAGACTTATGAAAAATTGTTTGAATTCAGTCTATTAACCTTGATGAAACCCTTATTATTCCTCTTAAAGTTGTTTTACGATGGTCCACTCATGGATTGACCAAATTGAGTGAATGAGTTTTGGTTTTCATACTGACTAGTCGAAAGTTGATAATCCTGAAGGGTGGTACATAAATGTTGAAAGGAGTTATACTTCATCAAGAGAATCTTATCACGGATATTAGGTTGTAGATTTGTAATAAACACCTTCTAAACATCCTCATCCTTCATCTGATACTAAATTTGTGCATAGAGAGATTGATACTGACTAATAAACTCAGTTAACTTCTCTTTCGGACCTTGCTTGCAATAAACTAAAGCAATCAAAGAGACATGAGGTCCAATGTTTGGTTGAAAATGTTGTAAAAATTGATCAACTAATTGTAAAAAAGAGTGTATTGAGTTTGGAGGTTAAGATCAAAACCATTCTAAAGATGTACCTTTGAGAGATCGCGGGAAAATGTTTTCTATCAAATCCTCTTCAATGTAGAAATCACTACACAGCCATGAATGCTACCACATGAGTATTAGGATAACCTTTTCCACCATATTTTTTAAAGCGAGGGATCTCAAACCCCTCAAGCATTGGAGTTCTCAAGATTACATAAGATAGGGGATTATGGGCATGATATGTTGGTATATTAGGTTGTGTAGAATTTGTGAAATTTGTCACCTTTTGTTGTGAAGAAGTCATGCCTTGCAAAAGTTGAGATGGGATCATTGGGAGATGTGATTTGCTGCGAGGAATTAGAACCAAAGTGAGGAGGTGATTGAGAATGAGTAGTGATAAGAGGAGTCTGTGAATAGTTTAGTGGTGGTTGAACATAGTGATAGGTGGAAGGTGGTTGCAAATAGTTGTACGTAAGAGGTGGCTGAGAATAGGTGGGATGGAGAGGTGGTTGAGAGTAATTATTCATAGAAGAGGTCCCCTTAGAAATCAAGTTCTGATAGTTAAATCTCATAGCTTTGTAGTTTTGTGAATTAGTGCCATTAGATACTTCAATGCCAGTGGTAGCATTACTACAAGCATTTACATTAGTTGTTAAAATTGTCTATGTAAATGTAGACTTTCTAGTGGTCAGTATAGGTGTCGATACTTGCATATGAGATAGTGATGACATGTTGTTAATAAATTTTGAACATTCAGTCACCAGTATAACATTAGTTTGTACAATATGGCTTAAACCTCAAATAAAATTAATACCATCTTGTCCTTTTATCAACTCTCTTATGTTGTGAATCACATGTATAGCTTCTTCCGCTATCCTTTCAGTTTGCACAAATGCTTGAAAATTAGCTAACTCTTTATCCAGTTTGTTTATTTGCTCATTAGGTACATGTGTTACCACCTCAATAGTGTCCTCAACATCATGAAATAATTTATCTTCAATAGTGGTTGTATGAGGTATAGTATCTTGCAAAATTTGTGTCTCTCCTTTTGTAAAGAGAGTGTTCAATGGATTTTCAGAAGTAGGAATATCGTATTCTTCAGGAACACTAGATACAATGAGTCTTCTACTTCTTCTTAAAGGGATATTTATAATAGGGAAATGTGTTATAATACTCATACAAAATAATGCAACACTTAATGCACAAACTAATAGAACAAACCCTAGGAGAAAGATATTTTTAAGATCCTAAATACTTGATTTTTCACTTTTTTCAGTGCAAATAAGTGAAAGAAGAGGTGTTGTAAGAAAATTTATCAGGGAAAGAAAATAATATGTGTAATATCAGTCCAATAAGAAATAATATCCTTCACAAGACACCATTGATGCAATCCTATAATGATGACAAGTAAAAACCTAGTGAAAATACACTAAAATATGCAATTTTTCACCAATTTTCAATGTAAAGGCCCAATAAAAAGGGTGTTGTAAAGAATTTTAGGAGGGGAAATAGATTATAACCCTTATAAAATCCAATTAATGCAGAAAAATCCTTCACAACATGCCTATGATGCAATTCTATAGAGACGATAAGACCAAATCTAGTGAAAAAGCAAGGTTTTCAAACCCTAGACATGAAATTTTGCAAGAAAATGACTATGATGCAACACTATAGCTAGAAAAAATTCTTAATGAGTGTTTTAAAAGGATATTAAATTCTGAAACAAGATTTTGACAACAAACCTAGCTAATGCAAAACTAGGTTATATGGAAAAATGCACAATTTCAAGCAATATTTAACAATTTAAGCATGAATATGCAATGTAAATGAATGATTAATGACGAATTTATGTATTTTAAATCATATATGATTATAATTACAGAAATTTTATGAAATTAAATGCCAATTTATTCAAATTATTCGAAAATGCAAGCTAAAAATACCATTTTTTTAAAATTAAAAAAAAAATATTTTTTTTGTAATTTTTCAAATGCGATAAGATGAATAATGAAATGAATGTAAATATAAAGTACAAAACTCACCAAGGTGCAAAATTCAAAATAATATGGGTTCACCAAAATGTTTATTAGAAAAAGGGGGAAAATGGCCAAATGGGGTTTTTAAAGGGTTTGTGTTAATCCTCCTTTCACCACTAAACATTCAAGGACATTCAAATGAGTAGGGAACTCTAATACATATCTCTTGTCACTTGGAACATAGAGGAAGATTGGAATTGTGTAAATTTGTTGTTGAGTTAAGTCCAATTATGCTCAAAACCCTAATTTCATGAAATTGTAAACAAATGGACAAATTATGGAAAATGATCGCACAGAGAGATATCAAATGACAATCAAATACATACCAGATTTTGAAGTTTGGTGTGTGGAAAAGTCGAGGACTAATGACCAAGTGCCCTAGTCTAGTGCACCTATTTTTGTTTGGATCTCTAAATAATGTTTACACCCTATTCCTACTGTAACAAAGATTTCACCACTTTGAAATATGGAGGACTAATGAGTAGGTGCCCAAGTCCAATACCTAGTTTTCTTCTTAGATCTACAATTCTAACAGTCTGCACTACTCTCCTGCAACTCCACTTCTTTCACTTCCAAAACTTGTAACCTACAATCACATAAAAGTGGGTTAGGGGTTATGGTGTTTAGAGGCTTGCCTTGGTCAAGCCCCAAAGAGACATTCAAGTCTTTCAAACACCGTTGTCAGATAAAGAGTGTGTATCCCTATGGGATGGTGGAAAAATCCAAATGGTAAATGATAGAAAAAGCTATTGATATTACCTTGAACTAAAGATCTCATGGAAGGAAGATGCTCTTCATGCCATGAGGAGATAGATGCCAAATCTACAAATACAAACACAGTAACAACACAAAATACTACTCTGCAACACAATGAATGCCTTGAATCACTTTCACATAAAACCACAAGTTCACAATGCCCATCTAGTTTCCATCTAGTTTACAAATGAATCACTAATCATGCTTATATATGCAACTACAAACATTCCTACTAAGAATATCATAATTCAAACATGAGATGTTAGTATAGGACCTAATAATAGTCATAAAGTTGACACCCAAAAATAGGTCTTGACCTAAAATAGGGTAGGACTAGGGCATGAGCGCCAAAGTCCTCCCCCCTATTTCAAGTAGGATTCATGTTAAACACACCCCCTAAGCCCCATTTTCCATGAAACTTCAGGGTTTTCTCATCGGCATTCATCATAATCATACAAGATGACCTAGATGCATTCTAAAGGACTCGAGACCTAAACTTTAACAGGGAAAATCCCCCAAGGGGACATTTTCTGACATGACAAATAAATATCACCTTCGATGCCTTACAATACAAACACTTTCATCTTTGCATCTTTGCCACCACCACCAATTACACACAGATTTATTACATTTATTTATGCCAACCATCAACCTTGGAACATACATCAAGGTTGGCAATACAATCTACAACCTTTGGAATAATCTCCAAGGTTGGCAAACATACATAATTCAAATTAGGTTTGGACCTAAACAAACTTGTAGAGAAAATGAATGAAAGAAGAACACTTCACAGCTTAGCTCAGACCCAAATACATCTTCACACACTTCAACATGCTTATACAATTCATGATACAAATCTACAAAGAGTGTAAGCACCCAAGTTAGCCAAACTAGTGTAAACACCAAGAATACTTAGGCACACGCTTCCAAGAACTCAATCATAGCTTGTAGATCAAACACAAGCCTTCAAAACAATCTAGAAACATCCATGAACAACATAAATCACCTGGGAGCCAACAAATCTAGCTACAACAAGTTTCACTTGAAGACAACAAATCTCACTTGAAGACATCTTACAATGAACACTACTAAATTCTTCTATTCAATAACTTGCTTTCCAAAGCACCAAATCTCAAATCCTTTGGAGTGAAGATAGATAAGGACCTTATAAACATAAGTCCAAAACCACATCACCTAAAACAACTCTACAGAGAAATGTAGAGTAAAATACTTTCTCCCAAACACCTTTGCATAACTTATAAACTCTATCAAATACAGTTTTCAAAATGGCAAACACAACTTCTACTAGACAGTGATCCAGACCACAAAATTCTAGATTTAGCACCTTCAAACACTTGTCTAAAAGATATCTAAATACTATACTTTGGTCTTCAACACAAAAGAAATGCAAAGCAAAAAATTAGATAGTATCCTGTAAGCCAGAATACTCTGCAACACACTGTTTCCTCTTGGAGAGCAAATTTTCTCAAAAGCATTTAGAAACTCAATATCAGGAACATATTCGTATCATTTTTAGCACTTAAATACAACACAATACAAAGAAACTAACTCATCACAATTGAGTAACAAAGAAAGAGTACAGTTGACACTAATGACAACAGAAACATGTTGACATCAATGACAACACCTATTAGCACATACTTGCAACAATCTCCCCTTTGTCATTGATGGTAACATATGATGCGAAAAACTAAACAAAATGTTCCACCATCAAGACACAACTTTGCATTAGAATTCCCCCTTTCTCTTTACACATCTAAACTCTCTTTGATTACTGGATGCTTTCTTTTTCTCTAAGTTTTTTACATGAACTCTCTCCCCCTTTGACATCAATGGCAAAGAGCAACACATCTCTTTCCATTGTACATACTTGTACTTGTTCCTAACTACCCTGAATGCTTCCTTTAGAATACAACATTCGCCAGTATCACTACCTTCTCCCCCTAACAGGTAGCCTCCATCATCAGTCTAAAAAAGATTAGCTCCTAAACCACACTGGACTGAATCACTTCCTTATGCATCTAGTTCAACAAAGGAGGGGAAATAACCCCTAACTTTTTTCTGAAGATACTCAAATGTTTCCTTAGGAAGAGTTTTGGTGAATATGTCAGTAACCTAATCTTTTGTAGGCACATACTCAAGCTTCACTTCTTTCTCTACAACCTTCTCTATCAGAAAGTGATATCTGATAGAAATATGCTTTGTCCTTAAATGCATCACTGGATTCTCTGAATTGTCAATGGCACTAGTGGTATCATAGAAAATAGGAATCAAATCCTCATACTCAACTTTGATATCCTTCAGAGTTTGTCTTATACATAACACTTGTGTGCAACATGATGCTGCTGCAATGTATTCTGCCTCAGCAGTAGATAAGGATACTGAATATTACTTCTTGCTTTGCCAAGACACAGCTCTATCTCCAAGAAAGAACACACCACCACTTGTACTTTTACCTATCATCTACACATCTAGCCCAATTTATATCTGTGTATGCATTTAGGTTGAAGTCATTATTCTTAGGATACCACAAGCCATAAATAGAAGTGCTTTTCAACTACTTGAATATCCACTTTACTACCATAACATGTGACTCTTTAGGATCTACTTGAAATATCGACACAAGACAAACTACATGCATGATATCAGGTCTAGTAGTAGCTAGGTATAGCAATCCTCCAATCATAGACATATACCTTCTCTGATTAGCCTTAGGGGATTCATCATCTTTGCTTAGCTTACAACTGGTTGTCATTTGAGTACATACTAATTTAGATTCTTCCATTCCAAAACTTCTTTAACAACTCCTTGACATAGTTTGATTGTGAAATGTGAGGCCTACTTTTTACACTACTGTTCATGAGACTATTTGCAGTGATATTGCTATTATTTTTATGTTGAGAGACTATTGATCTTGAACCTTGTTTATTTAACTTAATTGATTTTTAAGGAAATAATTGTGGAATGGTAATTAGATGTTGCTTCTAAGAAAATGATGAATGGTTAATATTAGAAATGGAGCTTTAATGTGTTTTCAGGATGTTATATGGTAGTATGTTTAGGTATGCATGTATTTAAAATTGCTTCGGCTATGATATCTTTATGAGTTATTGACTTCGAGTTTGAGTGTACAGGTATTACTAACGAAACCACAAATACAAGAGATCATCCCATACCCTATGTTGTATCCCTTGTGAGCCGATCTAGTTCCACGAGGAACTAAGATCAACCTCGTGTTTGGAGGAATGTTGTAATGTGTAATTTGTTAATGTTGCATGAGGTCAAGGGAATAAGGGCTATCTTCTGATTTACTTTTATTATGATAAGTGTTGTAAGAAATGTTGTTTTTAATCTTGTTTAAACTTTATTTCTTTTAGACCCTTTTCTTGTGTTTTTATTTGACTCTGGGAGTTCTAACTAGATAAAAATCAACCCTAGGTTATACCCCATGGGTTTAGGGACCCTTTTGACTAGAATAACCTTGGGATAAATTCCATATGGTCACTTCAACTTTAGGGTGAAGTTAAGTGACGAATTTGGAAGCATGGGGATAATGGGATGAGTGGAATCCACACTTAGACCCACTTCCAAGTCATGGAATGACTCCATGATCCACCAATAATGGAGTGCTTATCTCTTTGTGCCTTTCTTTTGATGGGAGTGCTCCATTAAAAGGGTGGTGTGCCAACCATTCACTCCTTAATTATATTTTAATTATTTAGTTTATTCCTACATGTGTTGTTAAAAGGACTATAGTGGGGAACTAAATGAGTGGGGGTTAATTGTTTAAAGACCACTAGGATAATGGATGAGTTTTGGATTAGTTGTTTAATGCCACTTAAGAAATTAAGAAATAGAGGGAATTAGTTTTAAAAGGGGAGAAGGAGGAGAGTAAGGGGGTTGGATTATTGTGGAAAGAAGGAGATTTTGGAGAAGGAGGCTTCAGAGGAGCTCTACATCAACTTTCATTCCATAATTAGGCTTTGGAAGGTTGGTGAATCAAGTCTACTTTCTTGTGTATCTGATGTTTTATATGTATGTTTGTTTTTTGCTTGTTGAATGAGTTTACAAATGTCTTCTATGAGTATTCTATTATTGTTTTGGGGTTTTATGTTGGGTGTAGAAAGAGCTCCTTCCAGTTGGAAGGCAATGCTCATCTTGTAGAGGGAAGGGGAGGTGTGACCCTCCTCCGGTGTCATCTTGGTTCTTGTTGTAAGAAATACCTTAAGGGCATGTTGGAATTTTTTTAGCCTAGAGGGCTTACGACTTTGAGAGCCTCTTGGGAAATCCCAGGTAATTTGATTAATTGGAAGGCTTGAGGCCTTGTGGAAAGATAAATTGTTGGCTTGAGGCCTTGTGATAAAAAATGTGATAAAATGTGTAAAGGATGACACCTAGAGGTAGAGATTGTCTACTCCCCTACCCTCCTGAACTCACCTAAGCTGGTTCATTGTAATGTGAGTATACCATGGGTGTGTGTGTGTGTTATTGGATTTGTTGTTGTAGTTCAATGTTGTGATGTGTTTGGTCTATTATACCCTAGGTATGTGGATGGTCTCCCTAGCTCGGGGGTGACCCTCTTGCGGGTCAAAGGTAGGGAGGAGAGCTAGATGGTTGTTGTTGTCTCCCTTGTTGTTTTGTAGGTTACTGTTGGAGCATGTAAAAAGGATTGGAGAAGTTTTACCTTTTTAAAGAAATGTTTTACCTTCTTATTTGCAATGAGAGCTTGGTCATCATAGTTTCATTATGAAAGAGTTTTAGAGAGAACTTCTCTCTTGAATTTGTTGTAAAAGTTGTTACCTTGGGAGTGGAGAAATAATCCTCCCTTATTATGTTATAAGATGTGATTTTAATTGGTTTTTACATTACATCATTTGTGTAAGCTGGGAGATGAGAGTAAATTACTCCCTTTGAGTGTATGTGAGTTGTGGAAATCCTTATAGTTGATTGTTCTTTGTTATAAAGTTTTAAGTTGTGAGACTTGTTTGTTGATTTGAATCATTTGATAAATTATCTCTTGTATTATTGAGGAAGTTGTATTTACAGTTTTATGGAAGTTACAAATTTACCTTGCAAATGATATTAAAATTTGAATTAAGTTTGCAATGTGAAATAATCAAAATTGGATTCTACTTGACTATTGTATGTTATTGAAATAAAATGATTCAATAGTTTTCTTGTATTTACTTCTAATCTTTAAATGTAATTGAAATGGAAATTTACTTGATAGATAAAAGAAAAGGCAAATACAGGTTTAAATGGTTAGATGTTCTTTTTCATTTGAGTATTTATTATATTGTAAATCAAAAGTTGAGAGATAGTGAAATGTATTTTACCATGAACTTTGTTGTATAAAAAAAAATATAAAATTAGTTGTGAAAGTTTGACATATCAGTATTTACATTTTTATCATTAATTGAAATTGAGAAATTGATATATATATATATATATATATATATATATATAAAATAGTTCATTTAAAATAAAATTGTGAAAATGAAAATAATGTTACACTTGTGAATGTATATATATATACATTGATTATAATCATGAAAATGATATACACACACACACACACACACACACATATATATATATATATATATATATATATATCATTAATAAATATTAATTAAATTCAAAATAGCACTGAAAAAAGCAAATAAAGGAGGTCACGGTTAAAAACACAGTTGAAATTATAGAAGGAATGGTGGTGGGGGTTGAATCCCCCACCACCATATATTACAATAGGGTGTGGGGAGGGGCAGAGCCCCACCCACACCCCCACTTTGTGGGATGTGGGTGGGGCTCCGCCCCTCCCCACATCCCGCTGCTCCTTATAACCCCACGCCCCGTTGTGCCCTCATTTCCACCGCCGCGCCACATAACCCTCGCCCCCGTGATCACTAGAACCCCCATGGCCACAGACTTGCCCCGCCTCCTTCGTGGTCTACTTCCCTCCGCCCTCTGCAACCTCCGCCCATCTCCCACTCAGTGCTACACCATTTCCATGGCCGCTGCTCCCCTGCACAAAACAAACAACACTCAGCTCTCCAATAAAACTTAGGGTTATTTAACCCAGGAGCATGAGTTAGAATTTCATAAATAAAATGGTATCAAATTTTAGTGGTATTTCCACTATCCATAGTAAATGAATAAATTTATATATATATATATAAATATAAATATATATATATATATAATTATATATATATATATATGTATATATATATATATATATATATATATATATATATATATATTAATTGTAAATGAAATAGCATGCACTAAAGAGATATTTTAAATATATATATATAGGGATTTGAGTGGAGTTTCCACAACAAGATTTAAAAAGGAAATTATATTTTTTTTATACATATATATATATATATATATATATATATATATATATATATATATATATATGTAATTGGGCAAAATTTTTAATTAACTAATTTAAATTGTCCTATTAGCATTTACATTAAATTCATTTATAAGAAAATTGTGTTTAATTTTAGATTAGTAAATTCTTTTGACAAGTGAATTACCAAGGAAGAGAAGATGATTTAACGTGAATAAAATTTAAATGCAAAATCAAAGAGTAAGTTAAGAAATATGTAAATGGGCGAAATAAGTAACATTTAAAACGAATTGTTAGAGAAATCAACAAGGAATGTGAGGAAGTATTTAATAGATTGAGATAACCATTTAAAGATCATCTACCTACCTAGAAAACCTTATACGAAGCAAAACAAACTGACTCAAACATAGTGCTCATTATCAACATGCACATGTGTGTGTAATGTTCCGTATCAACAATCACTTAGACAACTTAAACAGACACACTGAGCACGCTTGCGCATGCGAGGGAGGCTTTTACAGTAGTTAGGAAATTTTTTTTGAAAGTTCATAACATGACTACATGTCATGTGTGGACATAACATGTGTGTTTGCGTGTTGTGAACACATGTGAAATGTGGGCATGACATGAAATGGAAATGCCTTTATCTTTCTGATTAATTTGCAGCCCAAGTAAAAAGTTCATCTCACCACACATTAACATCTCAAATTCTTTTTGCATCTCATCAGTAAAGTTCTTACACATACCTTCATTTCCACCAAAGATTATATCATCCACATAAACCTTAATAATTTAAATTTGATCTTTGATTACCTTGATATACAAATTACTATCAGAAGACCCTTTACTAAATACCTATCTAATCTTGCATACCAAGCTCTGGGAGCTTGCTTCAATCCATACAATGCCTTATTCAATCTACATACCATGTCTGGTTTGTCTAATAAATGAAATCCATCCAATTTCTCTATATATACTTGCTCTTCTAACTCACCATTCAGAAAAGAAGACTTCATATCCATCTGATATACTTTGAAATATTTCTATGTTACATAGGCCAGAAACAATCTAATGCCTTCTATTCTTGCCATCGAAGCAAAAGTTTCTTCATAATCTATTTCTTCCACTTGTGAGTAGCCTTTACATACAAGTCTATCTTTGTTTCTTACCACTTCTCCATTCTCATTCAACTTATTCCTGAAAACCCACTTAGTTCCAATGACATTTCTTATCTGTAGACCTAGGGACAAGTTCCCAAGCCTTGTTCATTTCAATTTGCATCAATTCTTCTTCCCTTGCCTTGACCCAATGTTCATCTTTACATGCTTCAAAGATTGTCTTAGGTTCAACCTTTGAAATCAAGTAGAGATTTACCTGTTCTTCTATAGCTCCTTCTCTTGTCAATACTCCTTTACTCTTGTCACCAATGATTTGATCTTTAGAATGATTTCTTTGCACATACTTGGGGGTTTTAGGAATTCTTTCCAGAGCATCTTGTTCTTCAACTTGAGCTTCTTCTTCTAGAACAACTTGCACTTCAATTTGAACTTCCTTATCTTTTTCTTCAACTTTTTCTATATCAGTAGATCCATCTAACTTGTATCCATTTGGCTAAGAGTTTTTCTAAAAATCTTCATGTACCTTCACATTTGCACTTTCAATGATCTTCCTCAATCTTTTTTTATAACACTGGTAAGATTTTCTTTTAGTGGATTACCCAAGAACTATGCCTTCATCACATCTAGCATCAATTTTTCCCAACTCTTCATCTCTTCTAATATAGCATTTACTTCCAAACACTTTGGAATACTTGACATTAGGATTTCTTCCATACCACAACTCATAAGGTGTCTTTGTCCCATTTTCTTTGACTTGCACTCTATTTTGAATATAGATAGGAGTATGAATAGCTTCTTTCCACTATACTTCTAAAAGGTTAACTTCTTTGATCATTGTTCTAACATCTTCTTGAACTATTCTATTATTTCTTTCAACTACTCCATTTTTCTAAGTAGTTCTGGGGATAGACAATTATCTCTTTATCCCATGTTCTTCACAAAAAGCATTGAATTCATTTGAAGTAAACTCACCACCTCTATCAGATCTCAAACACTTGATTCTAAAATCCATCTCATTTTCAAACATTGCTTTAAATTCCTTGAACTTGTCTAGGGCTTCTATTTTTTCTCAAAGAAAAGTAACCCAAGTCATTCTTGAATAATCATCAATAAGTAGCATGAAGTACCTATCACCTTGTAGACTTCTTATTCTTGTAGGACCACATAAGTTTGTATACACCACCTCCAATAGACTAGTAGATGTTTGTTCCTTGCTTTTCAAACTTGCCTTTGTTTTCATCCCAAATTGACATTCTTTGCAAAAGGCATTAGGAGGCTTCACAATCTTAGGTAGGTCTCTTATAGCTTGAGTTGATCTTATTCTCACCAGATTATCAAAGTTAATATGACACATTCTCCTATGCCATATCCAACATTCATTTGTCTAAGCCAACAAACTAAATTATCAGTACCTTTCAAATGATAAACATTACCATGAGTCTTCTTAACAACAACAATTATTATTTCAGATCTTTTCCTTATCTCACATCCATTGTCTTTAAATATCAAATTATATCCTTTGTCACATATCTGTCCAACACTTAGAAGATTATGCTATAGGCCTTTGACATAAAGAACATCATCTATATTATGCTTGCCATTATAAGTGTTTTGTACAAAAATAGGGAGAAAGATGGGATTGATTGTCTAGATCCTCCTTTCACTACAAAAATTCAAGGATATTTCAACCAAGTTGCATCACACCTTTTGCTAGAGGATTCACCTACAGGTTGGGTGTCAATTGTATCATTGTGGAAACTCAAAAATTATTAATTAATGCATTAATTTAATGCTTAAATATGTGTAAAACCCTAATTATGTAAAATCTGGAGCAAACTGATAAATTATGACAAATGCTCACAGACCAAGATAGTAGACAAAGATTAGTTATTGACCATTTTTTTAAGTTTGTGATGTGGAATACTTGAGGATACTGGCACTCACACCCTAGTCCAATGCAATATTTTCTTCAAAGATTTTTGGTCCCCTTATGACACTGATGATCATTATTTTGTCCATTTCTATCACAGAAGATGTGGAGGAAACTAGAACTCCCACCATAGTCCAAGGCAGAATATTCCTTAGGATGTCGGGACTTCTTCAGATGTTGAACATCACTGTCATAAATATTTCTTTGCCTACAACCTTGGAGGACACTAGCGTTAGTGCCCTTGTCCCAAAAGTGCTCCAGGTATCTTCTTTTCGTTGGATCTAGAATCCTTATCTTCTACAACCCTCCTCTGCAACTCCACTCCATGAAATGTGATACCTCTAACCTACAATCACAAGAAGTGTGGTTGGGGGTTGTGGTGTTTAGGAGCTTGCCTCAATCAAGCTCTGGAAGGACATTCAAGTCTTCTGAACACCATTGTCTGATAAAGAGTTTGTATCCCTATGATATAGAGGTAAAACAAATTGATAAATGATTCAAACACAAATATATATCACCTTGGAGGTGTAGCTCGCATGTAGATGAAAATCCTTCAACACATGAGAAGATGAAGCTAAATCTATAATCAAAACACAACAATATTCTTCTCTGCAATAATGAATATCTTGAATGCTCTAAAATCATAAGTTCATCAAATGTTCATAATCATCTTCTAGTTAACAAATGAAACCCTAAACATGCTTTTATATGAATTCCAACTTTAAATTTTGCAATTCAAATTTAAGATGTTAGCAACAGAACCTTCTAATGGTCACATAACCAACACTCAAATTCAGGACTTGCCTAAAATAGGGTAGGACAAGTGGGTGAGTGCCTATGTCCTTAAGTTCTATTTTAGGTTAGGGTCAAGTACATCAATGTCCCTTAAGCCCCATGTGACATGGGTTTCAGGCCATTTTCTTCTAGGAGTCAAAATTAACATGCAAGAAGTGAAACAAGAGACTCGGGAGCTAAACTTAGGAGGTAAAACTCCTAGGGGGACATTTTACGACATAAAAAAAAGTAATTGACCCTTTTCCACATATCTTATCAGCTACATCATCACAAAATCTAACTAGTCCTCCATCATACCTTTCCAATTTGACAAACTTACTCTTATCTCCAATCATATGATTTGAACATCTATTGTCAATGACCCTGTTAATGGGAAATCGAATTGATCAATGAAGATAAATAATAACCCAAAACAAAAATGAAATATGCAAGTAAAAAGGATAAATAAATGAAGTACAAACTTAAAAAACCTGTTACCCTACGGCTTCCATTGCTCGCCTATTCTTTCGTGATCTTAAATGATGAAGATGGGCCCTCAGTGAGCTTTCTTCCTTGCTTCGATTCCTCAAGATGACAAGGGGAAATGGCTATGATATTTGTTGTGTTGAAGATGAGCTTCAAACAAAATGATAATGGATGGATACTTAGAGACTGGAATGAATGAGAGTGAGAGAAATTTGAGTATAGATTTGATGCAATAATGAATCCCCCTTAATGGCTTAGAAGAGGGTTCTATTTGTAGATTTTATAAAAATAAAATGGAGGGTGAGGATCAAAGAATGAGATCAATGGCTCTCATTTTTTGTGAATCTTTAATTCATAATGGATGAATTAAAAATTCTTTATTTGGGAATAGTGGATTATGACAATTGAATTAAGTATTCAATTGGCAAAGGCTAGTGGGGAACAATTGAATTAAGTATTCAATTGGTGAAAGCTAGTGGGGAACATTGAATTAAATATTCCCTTGGTGAAGGCTAGTGGGGAACAATTGAATTTTAAATTCAATAGTGGATGATAGTGGGTTTTGTGAGGATATTAGCTAATTAAATATTAAGAATATTTAATTATATGTGCAACATGGTGAGGTGGAAGAGGTGAGGTGGATTGATGAGGTGGATTTTGTGAGGTGGATTTAGGATTTGAGACATTATAAGAATTTAGGGATTTTAATTAAATAAAATGATTTTATTTAATTGTGGGATAATGAACCAATCAAATAAACTTAATATTTATTTAATTGATAGAAGAAAATAAGAATTAATATAAATATCAAAATATTTACTTAATTCAACCTGAGCCAATTTTAGGTGTCTACATTTTGCCCCTCTTTGAAGCAATGTGTTTTATCACGTTGTTTCAAAGAATAAGAATAGTCTGATAATGATACATGCCCCAGTTTGGCCCTGGTATAGGTTATGACAATAGGATGCCCCCTCGGGAGCTTGGACAGGGAGAAGGCGGCAGGCGTGAGACGGACAATCTCATGATAAGATATGTTGACAGGAGATGAAATGGTTGGATGTAGAAGAAAGTGATGAATGATATGGAATGCAAGATAAAATGATGACACACACAAGAAAGTAAGCAAGTATGCACAAATGACGCAAGCACAAACAAGGTATTGCCCCTGTCGAGCAGTAAACCCAACGATAGAGGTCGATGATGTCTGGTTTCAGGAATGATATGTTGTATAAGACGCATGTGTTGGTCTGATTTTGACAATGCAACATCCTATCTAAGACATTTGATATGATAGTGTTGTCATGGCAGGGAAAAATATATCCCTAGACCAACACGGTAGGCGTGTTGTGATGGTGGGGAATGATGGATCCCTAGAGCAACACGAAGGATAGTGTCTAGTTTCAGGAAATGAAGCATGTCATGTAAGACGCGTGTGTTGGTCTTATTTCAACAATGCAACATCCTTTATAAGACAATTGATTGATTGCTTGATTGAGTTGGTTTATGACCGGACAAGGATCAAGACCATTGATTGTGATTGGATCATTTGACAAGATTGATTTGACTTGATTGGCATGGATTAAGGATAGACTTGTAATTGGATATGGTATGGATATGGATATAGATATGGACGCAATTTGATATGGTATAGATATGGAAATGGTATAAATATTTGTCATCTTGATATAGCAAGTATTTTGAAGCGTTTTCATCATTGGGCTTTATTATGTTGTAAGAAAATACAAGCATCTAGGTATAATTGAACCGAGATGACCTGAGTATTGCTTACATGGACTTTTCAACAGACAAGGATTTACCCCTTTTCATGTTTAGACCTCAGAGTCCTCGATGATCTTTTGCCGATCATGTCATTAGACAAAAGTCATCACATTACTAAAGTTTAATCCACAAGCAGCAAACAAAGAAAAATAATCATGCCCCCATCATAGCATCTCTAGCTTTTGGCATCCTTGAGTAGCATAGAAAGGCATGATAGCATAAATCAAGACATTGTAAGTTAATCTAACTAACACAAAAGCAGTGACTATGCCCCCAATCTGTACTGCATCACAACATACCAAGATTATAGATAAATCAAGGTAGCCTTGAATAGGTAATGGACAAAGGAGCAAAAGATAAACCATAAAGCAAATTCACTGACTTACAAAGTAAACATACAACCAACATATTCTCTTGCCAAAGAGGTTTCTCAAGATAGATTGGATAGGAAAGATAACTGCCTTATCGTAGGAACTCTGTGTTTGTTAAAGGGGGCTATGTATCTAAAAAGACAATATCTTGTTGTGGGAAATGCCACATGTTGCAGGAGACGCGTGTGTTGGTCTCGACAATGGCACACTCTGCAGAAGACAAGCTTGTGGATCTGGTGCTTTGGTTAAGCTGGAACTAGCTGATGTTGGCAATCAGAATAGTAGGATAGTAGATGACTCTAGAAGGAAGCTGCTTTACTTCAGGTTTGTTAAGGACTCGTTGTGTTGAAAGGATGTGCTAGCTTGCTACTTGAGTTAGTCAAGTTGAGGTGGATGGATTTTGATAAAATGAAAGACTAGAAAGATGACAGTGCTAATGGAATGGGATGGGTGGAGAATGATGAATCGTGTGTGCCTGGGTACTGGATACATCCTTCATATTTCAGACTGCCTACATACCCATATCCCTGGGATCAAGGTACCTTAAGACTAGAAAGTGATAATATGTAGTTCTGGTTGGTGTGATGATGTAGGAAAGTGTTGAGAAGATAACAGCCTTATCATAGGAGTGATGTGTCCATTAAAGGGGGTTATCTACAGAAAAGGAGAAAAGATTGAAGCATTGTGATGTTGATGATGGGATGATGTGTGGTGGATTGAGCTGCTTTTGATTTGTCGATTGGATTTGTTTTAATGGTTGGCTTGATGTGATTGAGTTAGTTTGCTTTGGTGTTGTTGCTGATGATTGATAGAATTTGTTTGGATAGTTGGCTTGATGTGCTTTGGTTGTGATGATTAGAGTGTCCACTCAATCTAAGCATAAGCAAGTGTTCTCAGTATGCTCAAAGAAGGTAAAACAAACAAGGTATTGCCCTTGTCAAGTCATAAACCAATGATTGATTGCTGATTGATGATGATAGATAGTGTTGTCATTGCGGGGAAATCTATATCCCTAGATCAACACAAGGATGATGTGGGAATGATGTATCCCACTAATAATGATTGATGATGATTGATTTGGTTCATGACAGGATTAGGATCAAAACCTATTGATTTGATAGGAAGGATTGATGATGATGATTTTGATTTTGATTTGATGTTGATGGAGTGGATTGTTTTGGATGATATGATTGGTTTTATTGCTTGGAATTTTTGTTGGATATTTGATTTTTTTTTTTTTGTATTTTTGAGAATATTTTGATGTTTTTGGAGTTTTTTTGGGATATTTGTCTTTTTTTTTTAATGTTTTGGAAAATGCCAATAGATTTACAATTTGGGTAGCCTTTGTGCTTGATACCAATGACATAAAACGGAAAGCTCATGATAAACCGATGTGAATAAGCTATAAGATGGAAAGCTCGTGATAAGGATACACCATAGTGGATGGATCATAAGGGAGCTAGGATGTGATCTCCAAAGGCTATGTTGCATAGGAAGAAAAACTTGCCCCATTCTAGGTGGTAATGCTTAGGATTTTTACATGACAAAGTTCTTGACGATAGGAGGACATGATGGATTGATTTGAATGGGATGGATGAATGGTCAATGGATAGGACTTGGTTTGGAAAGAAGGTATGTCAAGAAATATCCAAACATATTTCAACATTTTGCCCCTATGTCTTCATCAAGATCAAAAGGTGGAAGGATGGATAAATGGGTTCAATAGGATAGGCATGTGGATGTAATGGCTAAAGATGGTAGGATGGCAAGATAGGATGAAAAGTGATATGCCAATGAAACAAGGTGCCCCTAAGTGTAGGTGACATAGAAGATCAACCTACACATGATGCATGTTTACCAGGTTTTCATCATGGTACTTATCCAAGGTGCCTGTTTACCAGGTTTTCACCGTTGGACGAAGGGATTTATCTTTACTCTTTTTTTTTTTTTTAATATTTAGATTGGAGAAGGTGGATATGGACAAGGAGAGGCTCCAGTATCTAGTTCCAGGAAAGGTGACAGTCCCACTAAATGGATGTTGTCGTATGGACAATGTCAAGTATCCTCACAGATGTTGGTAGGGGATCTAAACATACCAATTTCCCTTCTAATCAATTAATTAAATTTCTATTTAATTAATTATAACTTCATCACATAATTTTTCATTATTCTATCCCCACCAATTAGATTAATTCTATTAATTCAATAGTTCAACTTTAGCCAATTGATTAAATAAATATGCAATATTTATTTGGCCAATTTCTCCATCCTAACTAAACCCAATTAATTAGCTAAATCGTGTTTAACTAATTAATTTATCCTATTAATTTACCTATCCCTACCCTAGGTAATTAAATATCCATTATTTAATTTGCCTACCTTAGCCTATCTCATCCTAACCTTGGGATTAATTAAATAAAACCTTATTTAATTAATCTTGACCTCCCATTTAAGTGGTCAAACCTAGCTTAACACCCTTCCCCACATCCTCCAAATAAAAAATTGAAATATATCCCACATAAGTCAATTTTTTATAAAAATATGTCCAACATCACATTTAATATCTCTTACACCCCTTACCCATGCCATGCCTCATTTATGTCCACTCATCCCCAAATAAATTTTTAATTCATTTTACCCTTCCCCATGTGAATTTTTAATTCACACATATTCCATCTCACCCAATCTCATTAACTCCACCCCTTTCCTAAGATGAATTTAAAATTCATCTTTATTCCTAGCCCTCCATTCCTCCAAGATGAAATCTGGACCCTCCACATCATCTTCATCCTCCACCATCAATCTCCCAAATCAATCTCAACCCTTGGATCAAAATCTTTCCAAATATCTATAAATACAACATCCTGCAACCCATTTTGGCATCTAATTTTCAAGTAATGTTACCATGCCCAAAAATCTCTTGAGCTAGCTTGTGAGTTGCATTAGAATAGAGCATTTCACATTGTTTTCCTTATCTAGGGTACATCTTAGAAGCTTTTGGGTGCAAGCTTCTTCCCCTTGATGAGATTAGGTCTTCGTATCAAGGTATAACTTCTTGTTTTTCATGCATTTAGTTTGTATTTTTACCTTTGATTTAGATTTCCTAATCACATTGGCACACCCAGTGGGACCCACAAGGTCTAAATCTAATCATCTTTTTGTGAGTTTTGTTGTTTGAGACGTGCTTTTCAGGTCTAGCGCTATCTACTTGCACATTGGCGCTATTTGTGGTGTGTTTTAGTGCTCTTTTGCATAGCACTTTCTCTCTTAAATCTCACTCACATAGCCATCTGATCTTTGTTCTTCTTGTTGTTTTTCTAGGTTATCTGCTCTCTGTTTTTGCAGGTATCTTGAATGAAGAGGGGGAGGTCATGCCAAAATTTTCTTAAGGACCAAACATGCATTATGGCTTTCATTTTGTCTTGCTTTCCATTCATTAGACTAACAAGACTAACAAGACCCTTTCCTTTTGTACTCTAACCCTCTATTTTGGTTAGGAAGACCTCTATTTTTCAGGCCTGACAAGCTCAACCCCATATCAGCGCTATCGGCTCCTAGAGCGGTGCTATTTTCAACTATTGATCAGACCAATCAGTCGCACGTGTAGTGGCACTTTGTTCCCTATATATTAGTGCTATTTTTTATTTTAGCACCTTTTTTAATCCATATTAGCGCTATTTTCTATTTTAGCACCTTCTATATCTAGTTGTAGCACTATCTTTTGTTCTGGTGCATTCTATATCTGGTTTTAGTGCTATTTTGTAAATTAGTGCTATCTGTATGTATATCGGCACTATTGGCTAGGGCAGTTAGGATTTAGGTCAGTGTCTATCAGTAGCACCATTGCAATCCACAGTGGTGCCATTTGGTCTCTATTTTAGTGCTATTTTTATAGGCTAACCGTGGGTTTTGTGTAGGAGCTGGTAAGCTATTTATAGGTCATTACCATCATTCTACAACCACTAACATGTTCTTGTAGGGTTTTTTATCTTCCATTTAAACTAACACTTCAATTGGTACTTAAAAATAGCCCTTGTATGATAGCATAAACAAACATTTTAGTTTGGTGCCCTAAAATTGATCAACAACAAACAACAAACAAATCTTTGTGTGCCTTAGCTTAGAAAATATTTGAATTTGGTGCTCTAAAATTCACAAGTGCTTGCCAACAACTCTACAAACATTTCAATTTTGGGCTTAAAAAGAACCAGAAAGTGCATCATAACTCATTGGATTAAAAAGAACAACAATCTGCATTTTTAACTCATCTAAACAAGAAAAAAAATCAAATTTGTGTGAAATGTTTTCGTGATGATGTTTGTGTGGTGAAAAGTGTATGCTCTTCCCTCACACCATTGGTGATCTTGGGAATCAAAATCTTCTCACAACACTTGCATAAATCACCCCCAACATAATCTAAAGAACTAAAATGAACCTTGTTTAGCATGACACAAGCACAAAATATATGTATGCTCTCCCCTTGCATCCTTGTATGAACTTGGGGATCAGAAATATTTTTGTGGTTGTGTTTCTTTTGTTAAATCCTTAGAGGGCCTGCTACCCCACTTCAAAAGGTGGGAATGACCCAAGTGGCAACAAGATAAATCCAAGCTCTTTCGAGCCATTATATAAAATAATGTGTTTGTGACGAAAGTCACAAGAAACAAGTGTTGTTGTGCCATGCCGACAGCCAACCTCCCCCTAAAACCCTCCAAGGCGTAACCCTTGGAGGTTAGGAGAGTCCATAACAGAGAGTAGCATTGCCACATGTATGGCCACCTAAACGAATGCACTTACTATGAACCTTTGTTTTAGCAAGCCAAAAACCTTCTATTTGTTGACGCATAAGGGTAACCTTTGAAGTGGCCTCGATTCATGTGGTTCTTAGCCGAGGTAGTAGGGACAATCCTAAGGTTTGGTGAGGGACAAGCCTTTGTGGAAACCTAGATCTTGGTATATGTGGGAAGTGAGTGCACTGTAAGGGGGAGCCAGTGCTACCAAGATCCTGGAGCTACCCGCTTTGAATAGGCGCAGCTAGGGGATTCAACAAATACTGTCCTATATTTGCCTTAGGTTGTGCAAAGTGCTTGTTTAAGAAAATCACACGTCTTTTCACAAACAAAATCTTGGTTATTGTATGTTATTATGCTTAAAGTGCTTTCAAGAAACTTTCCTAGAGATAGTAAAAGTCATTTGATCAAACTTCACATCGAAACAAATCTAAAATTGACATCAAAATCCACCTTTTTCAAAGCCTCGACCAACACTGACCTATTTCAGTGTCATCACTATCTGCTTTTGGCAGCATTTCACCTGTGGATTGGCACTATTTGCAGACTGACCTGCCTAAAACTAAGACCAATTCCATTGTGATCTTTAGGACCTACCTCGCCATAATCCATAATCACCTTCTAAAAATTTGTCAATACCCCACTCATTTTATCTAAAATTTTCCAACTATACCTTCATTTTGACCTTAGAGAATCAATCATTAGCATTATCAGACCCTTTTCTAATATCATAATCCACTTAATTGCATATCCATTCATCCTCATTAAATCTTTACATACCTTTTTGGACCAAACAAACATCTTTGTTACAAGAAATCATTCCAAAATCATCTTGCTTCTCTCATCAAAAACATATCCAAAATCTTCCAAATCTAAACACCCATCAAAGAGCCATCAATCAACATCCAAAACTCATCATCCCTTTGAGCTAAGGCTAGACCTAGATTTTATCTTTTACATCATATTTTGCTTGGAAAGTCATTAGTCAACCTTTCAAGTAAAATAATCATCCTTCTTTGTGTAAGGTCATTAGTCTACCCCAAACAAAGAGAAACACCCATTTGTGCGACACAAAACTAGATCTTACTTAAGCTCATTCATTAAACATCAAATCCTTTTCAAAAACATCATCCTAATCTCTCATACCAAACATCTAGTTCATCTAAAAATTTCACCATCCAAATCAACATCAAAATCCCTTCCGTCAAATCATCCTAAAGCAAACTTCATCTACCATCTACTATTTTGGTCCAAAACATTGTAAATATCAATATCACCCACTCTTATCATCCTTAGATTAACACTTTTTGGAAGATTCATCTCTTAAAAGTGAAAAATTTATCCTTTATCATGCTACCATCAACCTTTCATCTTTTATTCCATTCCACTACCACATCTTCTTTGGGTCCAATAAAATCAATCCAGATTCTCTAAGGTCTCCATCCCCCTTTCATCCACCTCAAAATCAAATCCATACACTTGCATGCCCATAACTAGGTCACAACACAAGAAGAATCAAGTAATGGAAGACTTTGGACAATATATGGGCATAGGGATGCCGAATACCAATGACAACAACCTACCAATCAACCAAACCCATAACCCACCTACGATCTTTCAAATTTTGACATATAATACCAATGAAAATCCCTTTCATTTCTTGCAACCACCACCACCACCAACACCAACCATCCAAAACGTCCCCACCATGTCCCAAGATGACCAAGATGTCTTAAACTTTACACAAGACACTGACAACATGGACTTGCTTGACAAAATCCTAAGGTAAGATCCAAATAGATATCTTGACTACCTCCTCAAAATCAGTGCCCAACCACCCCACAACATGACATAATCTCAACCATCCACCTCTAACATCAATCCTACCACATCCTCCCAACCATCCACATCAAACACCCAACCTATCATCTCTCAAATGCCGACACCCACCATATCTACCACCCCCACAAGCTCTAATGCTACCACATCTACGATTCCCACAAGTGTCTCTAATCCTACCACCTCCCAACCCGTCACCACATCCACAACCACAACTAACGTAAACTCTTCCATTCCACAAATCACCTTAGGCATCCAAGGGAACCTCACACATACAAGCACCTCTACGAGTATGCCTCCACTCAACCCTCAAACCATAGCCTACATGAGACAATTATTTTCACAACCACCTTACAACATGACCAACCTATCTAATGTCAATCCATCTCATTTTAACCCATCCAATGTCAACCAATCCAATGTCAATCTGTCTAATCTCACGTATCTACAAAACCCTGTAGCGTCATCAACACAACATAATCCCAATCCTCAAATACCTCCACATCTTCTTTAACAAATCTATGCTTATCAACAACATCTCGCACAACTCAACCAAAACACCACCCCACAATACCAAAACATGATCTCCCAAAACCTCCAAGATCACACCCCACTGAATCTCCAACACCTCATCCATCAACAAACCTACACACCTCAACCACCACCAACCCCAGATCTAACGAGCATTGTACAAACCTTGATTCAAAAAGTATATGATATACAAACTAGGGGAAAACGCAAGCATTATTCTTTTGAGGATATTTGTCCCTATCCATTTGATCAGACACTATACATGCCCCCTTTCCCCAAAAAATTTGAAATGCCCAAATTTGACAAATACAAGGGAAAGCGAGACCCTAGGGATCATCTTAAGGAGCTCTACCTCGCTTTCTTAGAAGTCTCAAACAATGATACATATCTAATGAGACTATTTTGAAGAAGCCTTAACAGTCAAGCCACTAAATGGTTCGTACATCTTCCCCTAGGCATTAGGTCTTTCCCTGATCTCGCAAAAAAATTTGTCAATCATTTCTCCTATAATTTCAAACATGAAATATTTATGACAAACCTTTGCAACACAAAACAAAAAGGTGGAGAATCCTTCACTTCCTTCTTGCAGAGGTGGAGAGGCTTAGCAAGCAAACTCCCTTGGCCAATTCCTAAGAAACAATTAGTCACCATGTTTGTGACCAACCTAAATCAACAAATAGGGTTCCATCTATAGATCCTTTGTGTGTCTACCTTTGAAGAAGTCATTGACAAAGGTACTACCATTGAAAGGGCACTCATCACCAAGGGCTCAATCAAATTATATGACAACAAGTCGTACAACAACAACAACAACAACAACAAAAAACTCAATATCAATGCCCCCAATACAAACAACAACACCAACATGCAATCAAATGACAAACCACACTATTGGGGAAAGAACAAAAATACCTTGAACAAAGGCATCACTAATGTGAAGGCCATCCAACATGTACAGAATCAAACACCCTCAAATACATATGCTGCTAATGTAAATATCCCTAGGGGGCAATCTCAACAAAATAAACCTCGAAGACAATTCACACCTTTAGGGGAACCAATTGAGGATATCCTTGACAGATGTCTAAAGAAAGGTTTAATAACTCTCCCACCTATTAAACCTGGTCAAGAGAATGAGCTCAAAGCTATGTGGTAATATGAAAATTATTATTGCGACTACCACCGCATTATGGGCCATAAAACCACTGATTGCATGAAATTAAAGCATTGTGTGCAAGACCTCATAGATCATAATCAAGTCAACCTTGACTAAAACACCCAACCATCACCTAATGCTAATCTAGGAGCTTACAAGGATCCACTACCCAATCATAACAAAGCCTCATCATCCAATCAAGCCTACAACATCACCCCAGCTCCTACATCCTATGACTCTATTGTGGGGTGGATAGAACCATCGTTTAACCATGTCAACACCATCACCATTCGGGCTCAAGCACCTGATTGCACCGTCACAACCTGTCGTGGTTACGTATCCATCTGCATAGCCCTACCATTGATCAAACACCTGCATCCACATCAAACTCCCTACCAAATCGTCCAACTACATGCCCATCACCTAAAAATCAGTACAACCTCCTAGAACATCTAGGAAAGAGCCCTGTGCAAATCTCCATAATTGAGCTACTCTACACGTCACCTCTCCATAAAGAAGTCCTTGATAAAGCACTCTTGGAAACCCAAGTTCCTGCCAACCTAAATGTGAATCAATTTCAAGCCATGGTGGGTCACATCACCACACCTCATCATCTCACCTCAGAAAAAGATCTTTTTGCATCTAAAAACTCACATAATGACGCCTTACACATTGAAGTCTGCATCCACAAGCATATCATCAAGAGAGTCTTAATAGATGGTGGCTCCAGCCTAAACCTGTGTACTCTTAAATTACTAAAACACTTGGGATACTTAGATGTGGTTGTAGACACCAGTGAATGCATAATAATCAAAGGGTATGATGACACTAAATGACTATCTGAAGGTACTATCAAGCTCCCTATTCAAATGGGACAAAACATAATGGAAACAAAATGTCAGGTCCTTGATCTTGATCTCCCCTACAACATTCTTCTTGGCCACCCATGGATCCATGCCATGCAAGTGGTCCCCTCTACATTCCATCAATGTCTAAAGTTCCCTCACAATGGCATGGAAGTAACCATCTATGCCCCACCCCTACCAATACTATAGTTTCTTGGAAGGCCATGACCACACCTTCTATCCGTATAACAAAGCCATCACAAAAGCCAATCCCACAAAATCCACCTCATACATCGAACCCATCAACATTGCCACCACTTCATCCCAAACACCTCCACCACCCGAGGTCAAGATCAAGCTTAGTGACATGGGATGTGGGGAATATGACCTACACGGTACCTTTTATATGGGCACATTACCCAACCCTAAAATGTTTGGCATCCCAAAGAAAGAAGCAGCCAACACAGTTGTCATCAAATGCAAACCATCACCTACCTTTGAGAAGAAACATCTCCTGGATCAAGATGTGCTCGAAGACATATCATCCTAGCTATATAAAGATGAAGAAACTGAGCAAGAAGTCCCCACCATACCAATAGAGATCTATGGTAAAGGGTCAGAAATTTTCAAAAACATGGGCTATAAAGGACAAGGCGGTATTGGCCTTCATGAACAAGGGATCATGGAACTAGTCCAAACGACAAGAAATCCTTATACCTAAGGGTTAGGATACGGTCAATGACAACGTATCCTCACTATTGATGAATGTATCCTAACCGAGGTCGCTATGGTCTCCCCTGAAGTTGAAAATGTTAATGAAACAGGCCATCAAGACTCCTTTAGTGACTTTGCCAATTTCTTCTACTCATCCATATGTACCCTATACATAGTCACCACCCTAACATCATCATCCAATGACTTACCCCTTGTATATCCAGACCTCATAGACTGGGACCAACAAGGACCTCATGTCTTCGACGTAGCACTGAATGATGAAGCAATCAATGAAATGATGGGGGTTAGAGATCACTTCCCCCTGGGAGATCATAGAGTAGGATACATCATGGAACTTGATACAGCTGCCTATTTTAGGGAGACAACCCCTGCTTCTAGTCACAAAAATATAAAAATCAAACATGGATTTGATGGTGAAAACTATTCTACAGCAATGTCAGATCCCAAAAAAGTAAAAATAAAAGACATATCTCTTGGTGAAAACCTCCATGAGGTGCCAAGAGATGGAAGCATGGGCCTTCCCGAGATAGACAAGGTATATCCCGATAGATCACCCATCCTAGTAAAGCCAACTTAAGAGATGAATCTTGGGATGGAAGAAGAGCCAAAAATCACCTTCAAGGCAGAATCTCTCAGCGTAGTAGAGTAAGAAAAGTTCTTATCCTTCTTCAAACACAGAAATCACAATTTTGCATGGACCTATGTAGACATGCCAGGGCTTAATCCTGCTTTGGTCATCCATCACCTTGTAGTACGACCTGATGCAAAACTAGTAAAATAGAAGCTAAGAAAAATGAACCCTCAGGTGGCACTCCTAGTCAAAGCAGAATTGAAGAAACTACTAGACGTCGGCTTCATCCAACCAATTGATTATCCTAAATGGGTTTCCAGCCTAGTACTAGTAGCCAAACTTGACGGCCAAATACCTTGTTGCACCGACTTCCAAGATCTTAACAAAGCCTACCCGAAGGATGACTTGCCTTTACCAAACATTGACATGATAGTGGATCTTACGATTGGACATGAGATGTTATCCCTCATGGTGGTTTTTCAGGGTATAATCAAATTAGAATCCTAGAAGAGGACCAACATAAGACAGCCTTTATATGTCCATGGGGGACATACTGTTGGGTGGTAATGCCATTTGGCCTAAAGAATGTTGGAGCCACATATCATCGATCCATGACTATCATCTTCCATGATCTTTTCCACCACATCATGGAAGACTATGTAGACAACTTGCTAGGAAAATCTAAGACATGGGAGGAACACCTAGATGTATTAGCAAAGATCTTCGACCGACTAGAACAATACAATGTTTGCTTGAATCCAAAGAAATGTGTCTTTGGGGTCACCTCTAGAAAACTTTTGGGATACATTATCTCCAGAAGGGGCATCGAGGTAGACCCCGTAAAAGTCAAAGCCATCATTGAAATGCCTCCTCTGAAAACCCTAAAATAGCGAAGAAGTTTGCAAGGGAAACTCAAGTCCATTCATCTGTTTATTTCTCAACTTGCCTATAAATGTCAACCATTCCAACATCTACTCAGAAAGGATACAACTTTTGTATGGAACACTCAGTGTCAGGCTACCTCAACCAGCTAAAAGATTATCTAGCTAATCCCCCTATTCTAACTCCACCAAGGCAAGGAGAACCCCTCCTATTATATATCTCAGTGATAGAAATAGTTATTGGAGCCTTATTAGCAAAACACGATGAACAAGGGAAGGAAAGAGCCATATATTACATCAGCTACACCTTGATCTCCTATGAGATAAAATATACACCAATTGAACGAGCACGTCTAGCTCTGGTCTTTACTTCACAAAAACTAAGACACTACATGCTCAATCACAAAACCAAGCTCATCACCAAGATTGATCCACTAAAGTATCTGCTAAACAGAGCTGCTCTTACTAGGAGAATGGCAAAATGGGTCATGATCCTCACTAAATTTGACATTGACTATACTAAGAAAAAAGCCATCAAAGGATAGGTTATTGCTTATCAGCTGGCTGAAGCACCCATTCTTGCAGAACATCCTACACTGTCAGAGTTCCTTGACAAAGCTATCTTGACAATAACACTGGCAACAAAAACATGGAAAATGTACTTCGATGGATCATACACACATAGAGGCTTAGGGGTAGGCATTCTGTTTGTTACCCCTCAATGTGACACAATCCCCAAGTCATTCAAGATCACATTCCCATGTACCAACAATGTGGCAAAGTATGAGGCCCTTATCACAGGTCTCTGAATGGCAATCAAATGGAGAATTGAGAAGCTGACAGTGTATGGAGACTCTCAACTGGTGATCTGGTAGGTAAACAATGAGTACAAGACTAAGGATGATAAACTCCTACCTTATAAAAAGATGGTTGATGAATTTAAAGACTATTTTGATGACATCCACTTTGAACAAATCCCAAGGCTAAACAACAAAGATGCAAATGCCATGGCCACCATCAGATCCCTGGTTGACATTAAGAAAGTCAACAAGAAGTGCAAATTCTTGATAGAAAAACTCCCTATTCCAGCATATGATGTTCCCCAATCAGAGCTAATGTGCGAAGTCATTGGTCCCCTATCCCTGTGGTATCAAGAAACCTATTTATATCTCCATGATAACATCATCCCTCCTAACCTATCCACCTCACAACGAAAATCTTTCATCCACCGAGCCTCCTGCTTCACCCTTGTAGGAGATACCCTATACAAAAGGAGTCTTGATGGCACACTTTTACGATGTTTAGACTCTAGGGAAGTTGAAGTGGCCTTGCAAGAGGTACATGCAGGCATCTGTGGGGCACATTCAAGTGGACCTACTCTTGCTAAAAAGATCCTGAGGACTGGATACTATTGGCCAACCACGGAATGAGACGCCTACCGATTTATCAAAAAATGCCTACCATGTCAATAGCATGGAGATCTCATTCACGTACCAGCATAGGAATTGCAACCAATCATGACGCTGTGGCTTTTTTCACAATGGGGACTTGACCTCGTAGGCAAAATACATCCACCATCATCCAATAGCAATAAGTTCATTATCATAGTTACCGAATACTTCACTAAGTGGGTGGAAGCAATACCACTCACCTTCACCACTGGAACCCAAATCTCCAAGTTCATCCTCCATTATATCATGTGTTGTTATGGTATCCCTCATTCCATCATCACCGATAATGGAAAGCCATTCAAGAACTAGGAAGTCTGCACTTTGTGCAAAAATTTCCAAATCAAACACCACTTCTCCACTCCATATTACCGTCAAGGAAATGGTCAAGCAGAAGCTTCAAATAAAACCATCCTCTGCATTTTAAAGAGGATAGTTAATGAAGCCAGCTGTGACTGGTACCTCCAGCTCAATCCTGCCCTATGGGCCTATCGCACAAGCATCCATACCCCCATAGGAGCCACTCCATATTCCCTTGTCTTCGGATCTGAAGCCATTTTACCTATTGAGGTCGAGCTCCCATCCCTAAGAGTATCTCTACAAAACATAATCAGTGATGATGAATACCGAGTCGTAAGGTTGTATCAGCTAGAATTACTAGATGAGAAATGTTTGAATGCATTGAACCACCTGCAGGCCTATCAAAATCACCTCAGAAGAAGCTATCACAAGAGAATCTAAAACTACAAATTTGAAGTAGATGACCTTGTCCTTATGGAAAACTAGAAAAACATGTAGGAGCGCCCAAAGAAAGGAAAGTTTGAGCCTAATTAGCTAGGGTCTTATGTCATCATAGCCAGCTATGGATCAAGAGCATACTAGCTTGCAACACCTGAGGGGCAGCCTCTGGATGAGCCTATGAACATCCTACACCTGAAGAAATTCTACGCATAACCTATCGAGTACCCCAATCAAAAAATAAAAAAAATAAAAAAATAAAAAAAATAAAAAATAATCAAGAAAAAAAAACCCAAGTGCAATAAAGACTTCCAATGGTGCAAATCACTTTAGTGATGCCTTGGATTGGTATCATGGTGAAAACCAATTTCAAGTGCCATGTGTAGTGGCCAGTTCTACCATCTAATAAGTCCTCTCTCCATCAAAACACTCCATATTGCACACATCCCATGGATTGGAATTATGAAACATCAAATTCGATCATCCCCACCCGCCCTATCCCACCCAAGGCTAACTCATGGAATGAGGATCCTTGTAAGCTTCCTTTTGTACAGCTGCAAAAATCACAAAAATCCAAAAACAACACAAAATTAAAAAAATCCAAAAACAATAGAAAATCACCAAAATCCAAAAAATCCTTCCTAACAATTCACTTCAAACCACCCCCATACATCGATCTCTCCCAACCATCGACATCTATCAACTCTCAGCATCACATCTATCCTCAACCATTCCCACATCATCAAGTCATTCTAGAAGTACATATTCATCTCGCTCGCATCTTGAAAGTACCTTGATCCTGTGGACACAGGGTATGTAGGCAGTCTAGAATATGAAGGATGTTTCTAGTACTCAGGTACATAAGATGCACCCATCCAACCTATTTGGATGGTCCCCATTCACTAAGCTTGATGGACCCAATAAATGGTACACACGATAAGTATACACTTGAAGCATGGTCCCTAATGCAAAAATCATCAATCAACATACCAACTATAAATCCCACACATGGCCTGACTATCCTTTTTCCCACCTTTCAAAAATTATCCAACAAAATCCAACCGATTCACATCCTAGGATATATTGTTCCTACAATGGACAAGAATTTGTCATCCTATCAACATGTATCTTGGCAAGAGCACACAAAGGCTATTTGTATATTTTTGTTGGTCTTTTTGATTATTGATTTTTATCTTTTTGTCCCACTCTAGGTCATTTCCAAAGCTACCTTGATCTCATTATATCATGGTAAGTGGTGGACAACACCTAGAGTAGACACGGTCATTGTTTCTGTATGTTCTTCTTGTGGGTTGGTTTCATTACTCCAAGAATAGTATTCATATCTTGAAGCCTAGGTCGGTTCTAGCATGATGTGCCTCATTTGCATATACAGGCATCAAAACCTTATATGTACTATTAGCACTCATCGCTATGAGTCCCCTTCCTAGACTAGGGAAGGTTATACTATCTTGGGCACGCATGAATTCAACCTATTGTTTGCGGGTCTAGTCCATGCAATTGTGGGATATATCATCACCTAGGTTATCTCATACCTTTGTGAATTGTATCCTACATTGCTATAATAAACCAAGAAATGCTCTCAATTAATGTTATGCAACTACTGTCACTAGCTCAAATCATCATGCTAATCATCTATTCAACTCTACCATCTGGGCCTAGAGTTTGTAACCACCTAGCCTACCCCCCCACCCCTCCCAACTTCCCTTACTAATTCCATCCCTCCAACTTATTTCCACTCAACACATCCCAAACCAAACCATATCCCCCCTCAATGACATGGTGTTTCATGACCTAGCCACTCCCTCATTAACCATCCCAATCCCCCCCCAAATCTATCCATGGCCAATCATACCCATACCCCATCCATCTGCCCTATTCCCCTATCACACAGCCACACCACCTAGGGTCCAACAAAGAACAACATGTGTATCAAGACTTAATCATCTCACATATCACCTAGTTTGCATCTCACATATCACCTAATTTGCATCTCTTAAATCACTTAGTTTCAATCCCACATATCATTTAGTTTATATATCATATAACATTGCATATCATATATCATTTCATCAGTATTTCATGTAGGTGCATTTTAGAATCATTTAGTTGCACATTATATATCATTTAACATTGCATATCATATATCATTTCATCAGTATTTTATGTAGGTGCATTTTAGAATCCTTTAATTTGCATGTCATTTAGGTGCATTTTAGAGTCATTTAGTTTCCATATCATAATCCTTTAAGTTTGCAATTCATTTAGGTGCATTTTAGAATCCTTTAGTTGCATATCATAATCATTTAGTTTATCATCATGTAGGTGCATTTTAAAATCATAAATCATTACATTCCATAATCATTACATTGCACACCATATATCATTTCATAGTCATTTAGTTACATTGCATGATCATAATCATAATCATTTAGCTGCATTTTATAATCATCTAGTTGCATATCGATATTTTCCATACATAACATGTGTTTATTTAGATAAACATACATTTCCATTGCATTACATTTTACATCCATAATAAATGTTTATTAATCTGAACATTTATTTGCATTATACATCATAGTCCATAGAACACAAACATATATCAAAACAACTAAACCATCATTACATCCATAGGTACATCCATAACATCAACATAATAAGTTGCATAAACACAACACATTCATAGCATATAATCCAGAAAGGATACTACATCCATCAACACAAGCATCATCATAACCATATAAAAGCATCATATATAAACAAAAAAGCCATCAAACAACATCATATCATATATGATCATCGTAAAATACACATCGCTTATATATATACATCAAAAAATATAATATGTCATGATACAATGCCTCCAAGGGCCAAATTGATACAACTGTCACATAGAGGACCCTCTCTCTTATGCACTGGGGGATCTTGGCCCTGGTGGTGGTTGTGGTCCTGTCTATGACTGTGGCTGCAACTACTACTAAACTTGAACTTGTGGAACCTATAGGGGCACATGTGATGGAGGACCCATTGGATGCTAAACAGACTGAACCGATCTAGATCTATGTGACCTAGATGACCTAGCCCCACTGAGCTCACTGTAGCTTGGTACACATTGCTCTGCTGGCAATATTGTATGATAAAGAACCTAATAATAATCTACCCATCGACTGGCCTCTGACAACTGTCCCTATGCCTGAGACAACTGTGTCTGCATTAGTGTCAAAACTGGGGCCATACCAACGTTTGAAGCTTGCAAACTACCCACCGTAGCCTCTACCTATTGTGCCCTCACAAGTGCTGCATCCCACTCTCTGATCAAAATCACTATATCACCCTGAGCCTAGGCTAAGTATGCCCGCAATGCAACCACCTGTCCATCGGTACCATCCAATAAGGCAACTTTCCCCAGTAACTGCACTAACTCTACCTCACGACTCTCTAAAGCCTCCTGCAGGCTGGCTACTTATACCCATAGAGTGTCTACCTCCTCCTCCTCTCCACTCCGAGGCTGCCAATGAGAGGTTGACCCTTGAAGCCCTAACTCTCCAACTGCCCCTGAGGTGCCTACCTCTGCCTACTGCCCTGCTGCAATAGCCTGTTGCTACTGCGATACCTACGGTTGGGGTAGGACACCCCTATCCACCCTCAGCTATCCCCCATGTCATCGAGGTCCTCCATGTCATTGCACCACTCCAATCTGAACCTGCTCAATAGGCACCTATTGTACAGGTACCTGCTATCTTACCTACTGTTGGGGCACCTGTCAAGCTACTGCTACTACTAGTACATCCATCAGCTACCCATCCCTCCCAACCTCCCTCTCCTCTCCATCCCCAGCAATCTCCACGATGTAGTCTGCAATAATCTCCTTACCCTCCTCTAGGAAATCATCTCCATCAGAATCATCATCTCTATCCTCCTCAGACTCCTCATCCCCTGAACCCACTGCCTCCTCCGCAGGGACTACCTCATTTGATGGGTCAATGAATCAAGTCAGTCACCACATCCACCACCATGTCTCATATGCAGGAGTAGTGCTTGCATCCATGACCACACTCTGCCAATCCCACCACAACAACTGCAAAATCCTTCAGAGCAACCTGAGGTTGTATCACTGCAGGCCAATACTGGACATCCCGACGGGTCTGTGCAAAAATTGCCATCTGCTAGGGGCATCCTGCCATAACCCAAACTGTTGCATAACTCATGACGGTAGCTACATGTCGATCATATGGTCTCCTCGACCTATCAAGTAGCACTGCTGAAAAGTGAAAGCCATGTACACATCATCGTCTAGCCACAGCTCCACTTCGATGTAGGGTTGCCAGTTCACCTGAATGACATCATCCAACATCCGTCTCCAATACTGAACCTGACCAGTGTATGTGTACTCAATATCTTGATACAAGAACACAAATGGTGATAGTACCCACATCTTGGCTGAGTGACTCCAATATGCTCCTAGATCCACACGTGCAGCAATGTAACCCTAGCTGATAAAGCTAAATCATAATGATAGACAATTGTATGCATCTCATGATAGAGCTGCGCTAACATCGCTGATCCCCAGGCATACACGGTCTCATGTCTAACCATCCCCTTGATCATCTCTCCCCAACCAACTGGAAATCCCCTACCCCTCCTATTGGGCATCACTACGCCACCAATCAATGTGCATAGGAATAAGGTAAAGTGGTCTGCACCCATCGCCAGTGTCCCCTCATAGCTCATCTCCCTACCGTCTGTTGATAATGCCATGTGATCGCGGCCAAACAATCTGATCAAGGCCCTTCATCCCCTCGTGTCATATGTCACCTGCCAGCCATGAATAGGTATCTTGAGGATGTGATAAACATCCTCAAGAGTGATAGTAATCTCGCCAGTAGGAAGAAAAAATGTACAAGTCTCTGCTCGATACCGCTCTACAACCACGGTAATCAGAGCTCTATGAGCTTGTAGTACTAGCATCAACACAGCTGTCAAAAGCCCTAACCTCACCAGTTGGGCCTGGGTGGCATCATCAAACTAGTCAAAAAGTACGATCACAGATGGCACGCGCTGCTCCCGTGAGGACACTATAAATGACCTTGTCTCGTGCATCCACAAAATTCTGGTAAAAAATCTACCTATCTTTTTTTTGAATCAACCCCTTTCTTCTAATGTTGAAAGCTAAAATCATTTAGCGCCACAACAGACCATGCTTCGCACCATTTTTAATGATGGCACTACCACATCTGCAAAAGGTGCTAATACAGATAATAGCGCCACTGCGCAAACCCTTTGCACCATTTTCACAAATGGCGCCACCCTGCCACTTGGCGCTAATCTAGAAAATAGCGCTAGTTCTCCCAATAATGCACATATCACATATGGCACTGATCCTCTACATTGTGCTAAACCTAAATATAGCGCCACTATATAAAATAGCGCTAGTCTAGAACATAGCACTACCCTAGTACCCATTTGGTGCCAAAGTGCCAGAATCCAAAACCCTGCGCACATTGCACCAATACAGAGGATGGTGCCAAAATGCCAAGCATTTGGCACCAATACACCTCTATTCTACCCAAGTAGATAGCGCCAATCTAGAGGATGGTGCTAATCCATGTACTTTTGGTGTTGCATGATCTTGCGATAGCATCACAATGCTAATACCCCATTCCCGAACCTAAAAAAATGCAACAAAATCAAAAAATCACAAAGCCAGGGTTAGGCCCTACCTGGGGTCTAGCCTCTGGTGCCTGGCCATACAATCAAAAATGCTCAGAAATGTGTGTAAGTCATGGGAATTAGGGATTGCACTCTACCATCTCTCCTTTTCTCCTTCTTCTCATGGGTTCAATGTGTGCAAATGTGGCACCCTTAGGGCCCACTAGTCTTAATATACTAAGCCAGGTCATCCTTCTGCCCACTCTTTTTCCCCTCCAGGGTGCAGATTACAACCTTTTTCTTTTTTTTTTCCTCCCATCATCTTCTTTTTCCATCCTCTATCCAACTTTCACTCTCGTCACGTCCTTTCGAGAGCTCGCCCAAAAAAATTTATTTTTCCACTAACCTCCCGAGGCGGCATCCCTCACCCATCTTATTCCTTCTCGGTAGCTGGGGCATATTCTTTCTTTGACCTGATGCCACTTCCCTCCAAGGTCCTAACACCATGTCAAAGATTGGCAAATGTAGACACCTAAAAATATCTTTGTCATCAAACCGACTCCCGACATCCCTAAACATACCAATTTCCCCTCTAATCAATTAATTAAATTTCTATTTAATTAATTATCCTTTCATCACATAATTTTTATTATTCTATCCCCAATAATTGGATTAATTCTATTAATTCAATAGTTCAACTTTAGCCAACGGATTAAATAAATATGCAATATTTATTTGGCCAACTTCTCCATCCTAACTAAACCCAATTAATTAGCTAAATCTTGTTTAACTAATTAATTCAGCTTATTAATTGACCTATCCCTACCCTAGGTAATTAAATAGCCATTATTTAATTTACCTACCCTAGCCTCTCATCCTAGCCTTAGGATTAATAAAATAAAACCTTATTTAATTAATCTTGACCTCCCATTTAAGTGGTCAAACCTAGCTTAACACCCTTCCCCACATCCTCCAAATAAAAAATTAAAATATATCCCACATAAGTCAATTTTTTATAAAAATATCTCCAACATCACATTTAATATCTCTTACACCCTTTACCCATGCTATGCCTCATTTATGCCCACTCATCCCCAAATGAATTTTTAATTCATTTTACCCTTCCCCATGTGAATTTTTAATTCACACATATTCCATCTCACCCAACCTCATTAACTCCACCCCTTTCCCAAGATGAATTTAAAATTCATCTTTATTCCTAGCCCTCCATTCCTCCAAGATGAAAGTTGGGCCCTCCACATCATCTTCATCCTCCACCACTGATCTCCCAAATCAATTTCAACCCTTGGATCAAAATCTCTCCAAAATATCTATAAATACAACATCCTCCAACCCATTTTGGCATCCAATTTTGAAGTAATGTTACCATGCCCAAAAATCTCTAAAGCTAGCTTGTGAGTTGCATTAGAATAGAGCATTTCACATTTTTTTCCTTATCTAGGGTACATCTTAGAAGATTTTGGGTGCAAGCTTCTTCCCCTTGATGAGATTGGGTCTTCATATCAAGGTATAACTTCTTGTTTTGCATGCATTTAGTTTGTGTTTTTACCTTCGATTTGGATTTCCTAATCACAAATTTCATTAAAATAAAATAACACATAACATTATAATTTCAAATGAAATTTAACATGTAAATTATAATCAACATCATATCATAGTCTAACTAACCCAATCGTAATCAACATCATATCATAGTCTAACTAGCCCAATCATAGCATATACAATAAATCATGAAGGTCTGCAAAATGGGATCATCCGTCCCAATGTCCACATGTCATCAAAATGTAAATGCGAATGTAAGCAAAATATAGAAGTGAGATAAGTAGGCCTCACAATATAACCCATAGCAAAATGGAGTTGTAGAGAGGATGAACAGGACACTGATGGAGAAGGCTAGGAGTATGCTTAGTGGAGCAAGCCTCAAACAAAAAGTTTTGAGCTGGAGCTGTAGCCACTTCTTGCTACCTGGTAAATAGGTCTTCTACATCATCTCTTGTTGGTAAGACACCTATGGTGGTGTGGTCTGGTAAGAAGTGCTCAGTTAGACATCTTCATGTTTTTTGGTTGTGAGGCATATGCACATGTGCCTAGGGAGAAAAGGTCAAAATTGGAGAACAAGGTTGTTAAGTGTATTTTCAATTGCTATGGTTTTGGTGTGAAAGGATACAAGCTTTGGGATCATGTGGCTGAAAAAGTGTTGTATACAAGAAGTGTTATTTTTAGAGAGCTAACACCTTCTTCCATTGTTCTACAGCTAGAAGAAACATAAAAGAAAGAGGATGTGGTTCAGTTTCCTTTTACCCCTGAGATGACTAAACTGACAGACCCTGTGAAACTTGATGATGAGGAGAGCTCTAGTAGCTCTGAAAGCTTAGAAGAAGAAGTAGAACCTCAACCTTAGCCCTTACGGAGGTCTACACGAACAAGAAAGTAACTTGATAGGTTTGGTTATTCATTTCTTGATTCTAGTTGTTCTTTTGCCTTGCTTACTAACACGGATGAGCCTAGAACTGTGATAGAGGCTATGGGCATGAAAGATGCGGGTTCCTAGAAGGCGGCCATGCAAGATGCGATGGTTTCTTTGGAGAAGAATAAAACTTGGGACTTGGTTCCTTTGCTTTAAGGATGGAAACTTGTTGGATACAAATGGGTGTTCAAGAAGAAATTTGGTGCAGATGGTAGTGTTGAAAAGTACAAGGCTAGATTGGTTGTGAAGGGTTACTCACAAGTGGAGGGAATTGATTATGGTGAAATTTTCTCTCCCGTCACAAAGCTGACATCTATATGGTTCCTATTATCTCTTGTAGCAACTTATGACTTAGAGGTGGAGAAGATGGATGTGAAAACAACTTTCCTTCATGGTGATTTGGAGGAAGATATTTACATGTCACAGCCAGAGCATTACATAGAAAAAAGTAAAAAAAAAAATTTGGTTTGCAAATTGAAGAAGTCTTTATATGGTTTGAAGTAGTCTCCTAGGATGTGGCATATGAAATTTGATGCCTTTGTGTTGTCGATTAGATTTCTGAGATCAAAATTAGATCATTGTGTGTTTTATAAATTTGACAATGATTGCATTCTCATTATTGTATTATATGTTGATGATATGTTGTTAATTGGGAATGGTAAGAATATGATTTCTGATTTGAAGTCTCTGTTGTTAACACAGTTTGAGATGAAAAATCTAGGGGTAGCCAAGTATATTTTGGGAATGAAAATCAAAAGAGACAGAGCTAACATAAAACATTGGTTAAGATAGAGTATGTGAAAATCATGTTGGATAGGTTCAGCATGGCAGATTGTAGACCATTGTGTGTTCCTGTTTCATTAGGGATAAAGTTATCTATTAATGATTATCCAAAATTTCCTTTTGAGGTGGAGGACATGAGCAGAGTACCTTATTCTAGTGTTTTTGGTAGTTTGATGTATGCCATGGTTTGCACAAGACTAGACATTGCCCAAGTAGTGGGAGTCCTTAGTTGATTTATGGCTAATCCTGGATGGGTACATTGGGATGCAATAAAGAAAGTGTTCATATATTTGAGGGGTACTTTCATGTATTCCATATGCTACCATGGCAATCCTATAGGACCTCTACATTCCATTTGTATTTGTGGATTCGTGGATTCTGATTGGGTGCTTGACATTGACAGCAGGAGATCCACCAGTGCTTATGTGTTTATTTTGTTCGGTGGTGCAATTAGCTAGATGAGTAAGTGGCAACCTGTGGTCGCTTTGTCCATGATAGAAGCTGAGTATATGGCAGCAACTCATGCTTGCAAGGAATCCATTTGGCTTAACAGATTGTATTCAGATAATGGTGTTGATGCAAGACAGATTATGATCTGTTGTGATAGTTAGAGTGTGATTTGCCTAGCAAAGAATCTAACTTTCCATGCCGGAACAAAGCATGTTGATGTACAGTTTCACTTTGTGCAAGACATGGTAGAGGATGGGAAGGTGAGTTTGAAGAAAGTAGACACTTTGAATAATGTTGTGGATGTATTGACGAAACCAGTGGGCATAGAGAACTTCAGATGGTGTTTAGAATCTATCAGCCTCTCAGTCTATAGCAGTTAAACCCTGTCATTTCCATTATCTCTTACAAGGTGTTTGACAAGTGGGGAATGTTGGGAATTAAGGTGTCTCAACCTTGGTAATTCCTTGTATTAATTAATTATATTTATTTATTCATTACCTATTAATGTATTTTGGATGCAAGTCTTACTTTGTCATCTTATGCGAGTTGGCATGGTGATTTGTCATCCTATGTGGAAGGTGACCATATGTAATTTTTTCCTCACATGAGGAGATAGGCTTCCCACTTAGTGGTAGAGGTATTTTTCCATGTGTTAGTACTTTGACTAGTGTGTAAGTGAATCTTGACCGAAATGGTTATGACAGAATCTATGATATGTAAGAGTTGTAAATGGAATGTTCTATGACAAGTGAAGACATGTGTCATAAGGCATCTTGGAAGAAGGCACCTTTGGGTGCCACAAGGAGGGTGATGATGTGTTGTAAGAGAATATGCTATATTTAGGCAGTTATGATAGATTCTCTTACAACTGTAAGAGCTGTTAGTTATGACGGATTCTTTGATGGTCATAAGATCCATAAGAGCATTTATCATTGCCCAACATGGGAATAGGTGACCATATTCAGATGGGATGATATGAAAAGTGTCATGACCATGGTGTAGTTTTGGACAAGTGTCCCTAGGCATGGGTTTTGAGCCATGAGAGCAAGTTGGACGCCCATCTAAAGGAAAGTTCATTTTTCCTTGTAAACTTCTATTTAAGCAGGTGCTTTGAGAGGAGATGTATTATTTGATTGACAGGTACTATTATGCTACCAGATTGTCTCTAGATATGAGTGTCAAAGACTCCTATAAATAATTTCATTACAAGTGTGTTGTGAACTTTATTGTTTAGATAATACATTGTACAGGTTTTGGCGTGCAGGGTTTTTCACCCATGGGGGTTTTCCCCACGTTATATCCTCTCTCTCTCTCTCTCTCTCTCTCTCTCTCTCTCTCTCTCTCTCTCTCTCTCTCTCTCTCTCTCTCTCTCTCTCTCTCTCTCTCTCTCTCTCTCTCTCTTTTGTCTTACATTCTTGTGTTGTTTATTGCTGCAATATCTTTGTTGTTGGGTTAATAACACTGTAATTGTAAAGGTTAAAAAGAATTTGCACACATCTCTCCTCATTAGTTTAGTGTAGGTAGCTTCCTTTCAATCGGGACACGAACAAAATAGATTTTATGCTTAGGTTCTACAAGTAATATCAAAAGAGTAAGGAGTTTGTAGCCTATTAAAATCAAGTTTCTAGGTAATCCTTGAATCAATTCTCCATTTTTTTTATTCTAGGGTATGTAAAAAGGTACATAAATTATTTGTATGCTCTATTTTTTGGCATGGTAGAAATGGCATTTAAGTGCATGTTGATCAAATAGTTTTGCATGTCTGTTATACTATGGAATCATGGATAATCTTTGGGTAGGAATTTTCCTTTTATTATTGCATGTCATTTTCAAAAATCAATAGTTTTTGCAAGTTAGATCTACATGTTAGATGGAATGGAAGAAGCCAAGAATGTGTTGTTTTGTAGCTAGCTAAATACCTCCTTTTGTTGTATCCAAAAAGTTTTGGTTTGGTATGAAGTAGTTTTGAATCAATGTGTATGGGTAGGAAATGCATGCAAGTAAAAAGGTAGATCTGAATCCCAATGACATAAGGACTTTTTACACATTCAATTTTTCAATCTATGAACGATTCATGTAGGATTAATTTTGCTCCTATTCCTTAGAATCACATTCTTTCCTTCAATAAAACCAATGCCTCTCTGATCAATCCCACAATAACTTTAGTGAGTTTGAAAACTGCATAGGTGTTGGGTTGTGCCATGTATCCTTGTAGATATATTTTCATAACTCCAGGCATCCTCCAAAACCCTTCCCCATGGGCCCAGATCGAGCTCCTCCTCTTATTTGTCTTCTATGTATGCAAATTAATCCCATTATCTAGAATCCTCCACTATTACTATTTTTGAGGACTCAATTGAGCCTCCCTCTCCACTCCATGTACTTCCTTCTCCTTCACCACCTTTTAAGGAATCTTGTTCATCTAAAATCAAAAAATGTGACACCCAGTAGTCCATATTATGTGTCAAATTTAGACTCGAATATTTTTTAAATAAGGTTTTTAATTAATAATTTTTTATTAGGGTTTCAAAATAAGATCTAAACCATTCTTTTAGAAGAAATGACTTGAGTGTTCTATGGAATGTTAGAAAAAATGACTTGAGACATTATGCCAATAGTTTCATGCCTTGTCTATGCATCCTCATTTTGCATGCATGTCTACCAGAGCACTTCTAAATTTAATCCCTTCCATAAATCCACATTCCATTACACCTTAATGATGATTCTACCCTTTTCTCAAAGCTCCCATTTTGGTTCACGTAGGGAGAACATTATTACAACTCATGAAATTTGGATACTCACCTACCAATTGCATTTTCTCTAAATTTTCTAAAGCCTATTCTATGAATTTAGTTTGTGTGTGTTATATATAAAAAGAAGATAGGGTTGAAGTGTGCTTAAGGTAGATTCAATCAAACCTTCCTTTCACAATAACATTTAAGAACAACAATCGAACCGAGTCACTAAAAATGGAGCAGACTCAACTATAGGTTGATGTTACTTAGGAATGATATAGAAAGATAGATTAGATTTCTAGATATGTCAAACCATAGTTCAATTAATACTTAAACCTTAATTATATGAAATTAGATAAAGACAAACAAGATATGACAAATGATCACACAAGAAGGCACTAAATATAGATTAGAAACATACCAGGATTCATATTTTTAGAGGTAGAAACTTTGGGGATAATGGGGTAGGCATGCAAGTCCAAAATACCAACTTTTTTGTAGATCTAGATCTATGAGGTGTGTAAGACTGCAACCTTCTTCAAATTTTCCAGAGATGCCACTCGAGAGGACTACAGGGTGAGCACCCTAGTCTAGTAGGTTAGTTTTTTTTCAATTTGTTCTCAAATCCTAAAACTCTATCCTCTGCTCTTATCCTTTACAACTCCACTTTGGAAACTCCCACAACTGTAATCTGCAATCACAAAGAGAGGGATTTAGGGGTTGTGGCATTTAGGATCTTACCTCAGTCAACCCCTAGAATGGTATTCAAGCCTTCCAACACCATTGTTAGATAGAGTGCATGTCCTTGGTAGATAGAGGCAAAATCAAATGATGAAATAGATTGATTGAAACACAAATAGATGTCACATTGGAGGTAAATCCCTAATGGAGATGAAGGTCTTTCAAACCATGAGGAGATAAGATGATGAAGCCAAATCTACATTAAACAAACACAATAGCAACACAATACTACTCTGCAACACAATGAATGCCTTGAAATACCTTAGCTCAATATCACAAGTTTGCATGATCCATCTAGGTGTGAAATGAAGTCCTAAACATGTTTATATATGCATTCTTACTAAACTTTGGTAATTCACATTGAAAAGGTTGACAAAGGAAATATTTTTAAAGGTCCTATGATGACAATTTAAATTTAAGCCATGACAAAATAGGCCTAGGCTAGGGCATGGGAGCCCAAGTCCAAGGCATGATTTTAAGTTTTGATTAACATTAAATGTGGATCCCTAATCCCCTTTTGACATGAGTTTCAAGGGAAATTACTCTGGGATAAGTTTTAAACATGAATAATGAAATTAAGGGGACCCATGAGCTAAAGTAGGAGGTAAAAAGTACTAGTGAAACTTTTTATGACATAATAGTGTGATCCCACAATCATTGCATTCCATGAGATGATATCTCTTTGATGCATTCTATCAAACAATTCACATCTCTTGTCTACACCTCCACATTTTGCAATGTATATTTACCAGAGTATTTCAATCTATAATACCTAGAAAAATTCCTCAACCTTTTATAATTTGATACTTCTGGTATTTCTATTAAATGGTGAAAGGGGATGGATGCATGCATGTACAAACAAGATCAAAACCCTCCTCCATAATAACATTCAAGGACAAAACCAAGCTAAGTCACTACAAGATGAAAGAGGACTCAACTACCAATTTTGTGCTCTTGATATGGTATGGAAAGATGATATTTAACCAAGAATTTTATCAAACCCTAGGTTAAGAATGAGAAAAAACCCTAGATATGAAATAATCATCTTGTAACAGATGAAAAAAAACATAAATCTAGAATATAAAAGTGCAGAGATGATGAGTGAGATAGGAGAACCTATGTCCCAGAAGTAGAGGCATTGGAGGATAAATTTGGTAACCACCCAAGTCCAAAAGTGAGAATCTGCCAAGGGTCAAAATTGAGAAGAAGTTGTAAATGATGCTCAAAAATTAAATCTAGAACTTGAGAACCCCGTAGACTAGGGTGCCAACCACCCAAGTCTTTTCAGAGAGATATTCCAGAACTAGTTTTGGATTTTGAAACCTTGATTCCTACACATCCTTCTTATATCTCCACTTTCCTCAAAACCTATACCTATAACCTACACACAAGATGACAAGAGAGGGGTTTGGGGGTTGTGGTGTTTAGGGATTTTCCTTAGTCAAATCTTAGGTTAGCATTCAAGCTTTCTCAACACCGTTGTTAGAGAGAGTGTGTGCTCTTGTAGGACAGAGGCTAAAGATAATCCAAATGATAAAATGATTCAAATAGCAATGATATAACCTCAGAGGTGAAGTCCTTAGGAGGATGAAGATTCTTCAACTCATAAGGAGATGGATGATGATTCCAAATCTACAACAAAAACACGCAATAAAAAACACAAATCTGTAACAATAACACAATGAATGCCTTGAATGCTTTTTTCTCCACTATTATAAGTTTGCAATATCCATCTAGGTTCAAAATGAAATAAAAAACTCAAGTATATATGCTTTCCCACTAACAATCATAATATTAAATCACAAAACCCAACAAAGAGGAACATTTTTAAAGGTCCTAGTATGACATAACATTAATTCACCTCGACCAATCAGGGAGTACGACCCAATTTAGGTTAGGGATAAGTTAAATGAAGGGCCCAAGATCCCAAATTCACATGGGTGTCAGGATCTTTTCTTCAGGATGCTTAATTATAATACACAATGAGATAAATAGGATGTAGAAGCTAAATGAGGAGGTAAAAAGGCATGTGTGTACTTTTTACTTCATAACATTTATCCCCTACTTTAATGTGTGTATGATCTTATGGTCCATATGTGCATTAAAGTATGGTCAAAGCACATCAAACACATTAGAGACATGAGCGAAGATACACCCTGAGTTTGAAGGACTATTTCTAGCCCCCATACTTAGGCAAACATAAGAAAACACTTAGCAGTCACATAAGACATAGTGAATATGGTAAGGAAGCATGCAATACATAGAGAAGATAGTGAAAGAATGCAATATGTGAAGAAGACATGAACACAATCATGCAAGACACAAAGAAGAGATGAAAAGAGATTAAGAAATTACATATATAATGAGGTGCTTGCTTACTTTGTTATTATTAGAGTTGTTTACTTTAGTTAGCATTATATATATATATATATATATATATATATATATATATATATATATATATATATATATATATATATATAACCTAGAAGTTAGACCTTGGGTATTAAAGGTCTAGGTAGCAGAGCCAACTATAGTTCATTTCGAGAGCAAGATCGGGAGGGACCCATATCTAATTCTAGCTATAGAAGTCCTAGTAGAAGTTGAATCATCACCTTTATCTTTCGAGTGGTGCATAGGGAATGGTTATTGTGGGGGGTTATATTGCCAATAGTTTACCCAATTGATCTTGTAGTTTAAGAAAGATCCAGGAGCTATTGTTGTTTATTCAGTTTCACGACCGACTATAGTGGTGAAAGAAATTGCCGTACTCCCCTACCTGGGATTTACCACTGATTGAAGTAACTATAGTCCAATAGAAATGAATAAAAGGGTAGTTTATATACCTTTACTTTCACAATATCCAACTAAAGTGTGATTGCTATGCTGGATAGAATAGCACTTAGTTCAGTACCTCCGGCCAAGGTAGAACAGAACCCATGACTTCCTATTAAGTAATTTGGTTGCATTTGATCCGCCAATCCTTGTCCATACCCATTTGTTCCTATGATCACCACTTGCTCCTCTGGAGCCTTCCAACCGTTCCAATCCCACCCGGACTGGTGAACTATAGTCAGGAATGGTGAATGTTTTGCCTTGCTCTACTAGAAAGTACTAATTTAGCCCCAAGCAATAGTCAGTCAAAACATTACACCCAACCCCACACACAAGATTTCCATAAGAAACTATATAAATATGATCTATATCTTACTCATAAAAGAGGTCAAGAATATGATCTTGTCAAGCAACTTTGTGCTACTCTAGCTAAGATCTCTCTTTGGGATTTCATACAAACATAACCTACATACCATGGAATTCTTCAAGAAGCTTTAAAAAAGGTGATTGTACCACCTTCTATTAAGACCAATGATGTAGCATCTCTGTTAGATTGTATGCATGCAACAAAAATAGATATTCTATTTCAACAACATGAATTGCTTTCTATTGAAGTTTAAAATCATCATGATCCTTTGATTATCTTCATTACAATAAATAAGAAATTGATCAAGCGAGTTATGATTGATAATCGATCGACTCTTAATGTTTGTGGTATTAATTTGTTACATAGGACTAAGATTGAAACCTCCTTGATTAAACTGGATATAATTAGCATTTGTGGCTTTGATAATGTTGGGAGACAATCCGTGGGTATAATAACTTTACCTATAAAGGTTGGACCCATGATAGTATCTTCTCTTTTTCATGTTGTTACCGCATGCATGAATAGTCAAGTTTCAAGCATTTAAACATGCAGGCTTCCTCCCCAAAAATCCAAAAATGTCTAAGTCTTTGGGCCTCCTCATCATATTTCAAATATCAGGTGATCTTAGTTAAGATCACCCCAGTGTTGTTTTATCACTCGATGCTACTGACGTCAATTTTATTTATGAGGGTGATGTGTGCATGTCCACCGGCTTCATCATATTCTGAAGGCGGGGGTGATATTTCTAATATCATTCATATTCACTATATCACCTCGATGTTACAATGAAGCTACAGTGTAGCTTGATATTTTGCGGGGGGGTGATATTCTAAAATATTAGGTGATCTTGCGAATATCACCCCGGTGTCAAATTGATGGTGACATCATCAAGGTTTGAGGGGGTCATATTTTCCAACATCGATCATCTTACAAAGATCCCCCTAATATTGCAATATGACGATGACATCATCTGGATATGAAGGAGTGCATGGTTTGAATATGCGGGAGGACCTTTTTTGTGATGCAATAGGGTGATGTTTCTTGTGGGGTGATATTTCCCACAGGGTGATGTGAAATATCGGGTTGATATTTTCATATTGGGTGAGCAAGCATGGGGCTCGCTGATATCGGGGGTTAGGCCAATGGGGTATCATGCAGCTGGTTCACTGATGTCATGGTGATATTGAACATTGGAGCATCATGCGGAAGGGTCATGATGAGGTTTATATTGGCGTTGTCAGGAGCAAAATCACTGACTATCATCTTTAGATGTGGCCACGCATATAAAGTGTTTAGGAGGTCACTGCGGGGTGCATGTGGGATAATTAGTTCCCACATGATTTGAAATATCAGGATGATATATCTTGGCAGGAATGTTTCAAGAGAGCACAGTCAACTGTTTTTCCCAAGGACGCGGGTTGGTGCGCCATTAATGGAAGATGTTACAAGGTGTGGGAGATGGTGTGGATGGATCAACCACTTGATTGAGGTTGTGAATCCCCAGGTGGCGGTGCAAGGCTTGAGACCTCCCCTGTCTCTTCCTCTACCCACTGCATTCAATGTTGAGCACCATTCTCTCATGGAACTGTATCTAGAAAATTTTGAATCACCCAGTAATTAATGCTGAGTACCTCTCTATTGTATATAGAAAACTATGTTACTCATTTGTTGTGGTGGAAGACCTGGGCATTTTTGTGTGAATAGCAAAAAATAGGGCATTTCCTTGCTATTTTATCTCATTTTTGGATGTTTATGACTTGCATTATGAATGTACATTACAGATATCTTCAGTTTCATTGTCGATTCTATATGAAAAATGATCTTATGCATGTGTTTAGCTGCTTGTGTCCATGTGTGGCATGCTTTTCCTTCTTTTGAATCTAGCTGCTAAAGGTTTCTTAGGTTCTAGGGTATGGATTTCTGTATCACATGTTTCATCTCTGACTTCCATTCAAGGAGTGGATTAAATTGTTTTAGGTGGAGTATGGAGAGGGTTTGTGTGTCAACCTGGATATGTGTAAGTAGAGGTAGCTAAATACCTATTCTTGGGTGATGTTTGTAAGGCAAGCATCAGTCTAACCCCTTGAAGCTTAAACTCAAAATGCAATCCATTCTCTTGTATATGTCTAGTTGACTATTTGCCCTAAGATAGGCACTAGTCTACTCTTGGGTTAGTAGTTATGATCCAAAACCCCTTGTCTTGCATCCAAAGCATAAAACCCATCTTTCCATTATTCCAACCTATTAGTTTGTAGGAGTAGGATTAGGACCCCTACATACTCTCATTCACAACCAGATAAATATGTCCAAGAATGTTACCAACCTTGTGATGTATCATGCACATCTTGGTCTACACATGAGAGTATTCTGCCTATTATTGTAAAGATATATCTTTGTGTCATTGGGTGAGTCAAGAGTTACATCTTTAGCTATAGGGATCCCCCCTTGGTGCAGCAGAACTAGACTTGAAGGAGAGGCAGGTCACACAACCTCCCGTATCTGTTGGCTGAATCTGCCTGTGCATTGGAGCTGGCAAACCCTCTGCCGATTCGGGAGGTAACAGAAATGGTGACTCTGCTGGGGAGTTAAAAAGTAAGAGTATCTATGTGCCCATCCAAGTCACCAATAGAAATGGTGACTCCACTAGGGAAGTGATTTGAAAGTGCTATCCTGTAATCTCTGGGGAAGTTTTGCCCTCCCGACTCGCAATAGAAATGGCTACTCTGATGGGGACAAGAGTCAACTAGTGTGAAATCATTGTTACATAGCTGGTTCTTTCATGTAAATATGGTGCTTTGCTAGTGGAATGAACTTAGAAAAATATTTGATGAGCTTTTAGTTATTTGAAAATTTTATCCTCTCTAGAGAGGTGGCGACTCTACAAAAGTTTTTAAGTGCACATGAAAGGCTGATGTATGTTATTGTGATAAAAGAATGTTCTATTTAGATTGCAGCATCTAGATGAAAAAAGGTACTTGGTTTCCTCCTGTTGGTTTTTTCCCAGACTGGATGCTTACTCCCAGATTTCCCTACATGTAGCCATCAATGATCAACAAGATCTCTAGGCCAGGGGCCAACAGTGTAGGAGATAGACTCTATATTTTATCTCCTCTTCTTCTTCAGGCTCTACAAAACCTAGGGGGTATTCCCTACTCAACATCCGTGAGGATATGCATATAAAGGCTGGGATGCTAATAGAAAGCAGATAAGTCCTCCTGTAAGTAGACCAAAATTGTAAGATAAGAGCAAAGGAGCTAGCTTTGGGCCTATTTGCAGTTGTAGATAGAGGACTTGAATCCTAAAACTAATTCTACTATCCTAATGGTTGTTTTGGAGTTTTGATTTTGATTTTATACTTGGATGCAAAGCTGGACATGGCATATAACACAAACATAAAGCTAGATCAGTGCCTATCCAGGGCTTGGAGTCAATAGACATACACCTGTGAATGATCAGCATGAACAACTAAAACTGGATTTCATGGGGATACATATGATACCTGCCTTACAGATATCTCCCAATAGAAAGTGTTAAGCTATCTATACTTATGGCATCCCTATTGCAGTATATCCTTCCCAATATTCAATCTGAGAACAATTTAATCTACCCCTTGAGTAGAAGTTAAGAGATCAAACATTCAACATAGAAATTCTATGTTCTAGAATCTTAGATATTCCTTAAATATTTGGACTCGGAAGAAAGATACATGCAACACTGGAGACAGAATTAGCACAACACATGCAAACATAGCATTACTCATATAGGATTAACCATGAAATCAGTGGATTCATGCAAAAAACATACCACAGGAGATACATAAACTCACAAGTTTTGCTGCACAGAGCAACCAAATCAGCTGTATTGCGTTACAGAGCCAAAAATGTTCAACTTTCAACCACAAAAATGGTAACACAGTCTGCCTATATCGGCCAGAAAGTGTACCTCTAGCAATTAATTACATGGCTGACATAAAAAAATGTCAGATATAGATCCCACAAAGGAATGGTGCTCAAAATTTATTGCTGTAATAGACAAGAGAGTAGACAAGGGTGGCCTCGAGCCCTGCACCACCATCCGGGAGTCTTCATTCACAATCGGGCAACCTGATCGCACGTACCATCACCCATACCCTTGCACTGTCGCCATTGATGGCTCAACCACCCGCAACCACCAAGGAAACCATCGCAACGTTCAAAAAAGAATTTCCCGCCAAAACACACTTTACTGAAGGTTCAAAATAATACAGGGAGATTAATCCCACATGCATGCCACGGAGACTCCCTCAGCAGTTTAAAAGCATAGCCGCATGTATAACAAATGCCGAGTGCCTTTTGCTACACTTGATGCACAAGCCTTCGCCAAAAGCCCATCGCCCAGACCTACACCATCGGCCAATCCCACAGAACTCACCCCGACATCAATAGTCTGGCTGATCGCTACATTACATTCCCCTGTCGGTAAGACCAACACTATTGGCCAACATGAAATTCCTCCCACCGACACCCTTAGTCACACCGACGAACAATCCTTCACCAAAGCCTCCAACTTCCACATTGGCCAGAGAAGAACCATCGGCACACCCCACAATTCTCCTGTCGATCTCAATAGTCTTGCCAACAACACCTTCACCATCGGCCAAACCAACACCGTCAGCCTAGCCAAAAGCTCCTTCACCGACATAACAACTCCTGCCGATAACACATCAGCCTCCCACCTCTGTCAGTGTGACTTACACCATCGGAACAACATCTCGAACCTATGCCGATACCTATCATCATGCTGATGCTTACCTCCGCATTCCTCTATCGATGAGACCCACGCCGATAACATCGCATCGGCCAAACATTGCATATTGGCAACCCAAGAAAATACTTCGCCGATAGCCAAAGTGTTAGTGATGACCTTCCAAAACTCTCGTCAGTATGACTAACCCCGTGAACCTATTGAACCGATGAACCGGTTCAACCTGATGGTTCAATGGCGAGGTTCAAAGCTGAGGTTCACCGGTGGGGTTCAAACCTCAAAAACAATACTCCATCACTATCGGCCAAGTACCTCGAAGTCGACCCGATACACAAAAAACCTCAGCCAAGACCAAAATCACAAAGCTATAAACTGTTGAACCGTTGAACCTTGAAGAAAAGGGTTCAAGTGGGTGGTTCAACGCGGTGGTTCAAAGACACAATCGGAACACTCAAGAAAACTTTTGCCGAAATGCCAAGTTACTCCAATGAACAAGAAGACTTAGGGCCTTAAAAAGAAAAACCCCTCCAACACCTGTGTTCAATTTCAGACCAAAATGAGTGCCAACACTGGCTCCGAATGGGGACGTGCAAGTGCAAAACTACAGCGAGAACCATATCTCCGGGCAGACCAGGCAAAAACCAAAAAAAAACACGAACTGTACAAGACATTTACAATATATACATATTTTTTACAAATGTGCACAGAGACAAGTCATCTATGCAAAATAGAACTTAAGGAATTGGCCATGCACAGGCAATTCCAGAACTTCACCATCTAGGGCCTGGAGGAAATAAGAATCCTCCCCATGAGTACTGCACATCTGATATGGGCCCATCCATAAGGGTTCAAACTTACCATGTTTACCCTTGTCCTGATTTTTTGCATTCCAGATGAGTACCAGATCATTGATTTGAAATGTCCTTTTAGTAGCTCTCCTGTCAAATAGATGTTTCACATCTTGTTGTCTCTTTAGATTGATCTGGTGGGCTTTCCTTCTGTTCTCATCTAGTGCAACCAGCTGGTTCACTCTTTCTGTCATGGAGTCTTCAATCTCCTCATCATTTTCCTAGATGAATCTATAAACTTGTAGGAGATTGTTTATAGGCAATCTGGCTGATGCACCATATACTAGTTCAAAGGGTGACATCCCAATAGCCTTTTGTACTGTCACCCTGTCAGCCCATATTGCTAACTTTAGTTTTGAGTCCCAAGCTCTCTTGTTCTTGTCCAGTATCCTCTTGATAATTTTAATGATACTTTTATTGCTTGATTCTGCTTGACCATTTCCTTGTGGGTGGTATGGTGATGCATATGATAGATTTATCCCATACCTGTTGCAAAAATCAACAAATTCACCTAATCTGAGGCACATAGCATTATCAGTGACTATCTTGAATGGTACTTCAAACCTGATGATAACATTTTCCAGTATGAAATCCGTCACCACCTTACTTGTAGCTCTCTTAGTTGGAATGGCCTCAATCCATTTGGTAAAGTAATCAGTTGCCACCAAAATCCAACTGTGTCCCCCACTTGACTTGTCTGCAATTTCCCCTATGAAGTCAATTCCCCATTGCTAAAATGGAGCATCCACAGTTACAGTTCTGAGGGGTAAAGCACCATCATATCTCAACTTTCCTGAGAATCTTTGGCAAGGGTCACACTTCCTCACTAACCTTTGTGCATCTGAAAAGAGAGTGGGCCACCAATATCCTGCTCTGAGAATCTTATGGGTTGTTGTTTGGGTAGTATAATGTCCACCACACAATCCTTTATGCATGTCAATCAAAACATTGTTAGCTATATCTTCATCCACACACCTCAGCAGCACACCATCAGGGTTTGTCCAGTATAGCTCACCTTGAACAATAACATACCTGATTGCATGTAATTTTAAAGTCCTCTTTTGACTATCACTGAAATGGGAAGGACAATTCAGATTTTGTAAGTAATATATAATATCCTTGTACCATTCAGATCTTGATACATTTACATTCTCATTTTGGACTGCATTGACTTGGCATGCTTCCAAGTTTGACTGTGCCATCATCTTGGCTAATCCTTGTCCTCTTACCAACTTGGTAACTTGTATGTCTATGTTGAACTCTTGTAGTTTGTTTATCCATCTGCACCTTCTTCCAGTCACCTCCTGTTGAGTGAATATGTCTTTGACTGCTGCATGGGGTACATATGCAATTATATGTGATCCTACCAGGTATGGCCTGAAACTTTTGATGGCTCTGACTAGTGCATATGCCTATTTTTCCATGATATCATATTTCAATTCAGAAGCCTGCAAGGACATACTGAAGAAAGCTATGGGTTGTTCAAATCCATCCTCATTTTTCTATAGCAAACATGTAGCAACAGTGTGAAAGGAATTGGAATGGCCTAGAAAAATCAGGAGATTTAAGAATAGGGGCCATCTTGATTGCCTCTTTGATACTCTGAAATGATTCAATTGCTTCACTTTCCTAGTGGACAGTTGCATCCTTCTTTATCATCTTAGAAATGTTCCTTGTGGTTTCTGCAAAGTTGGGAACAAATCTCCTAACAAAATTTATCTGTCTAAAGAAGGACTGAACTCCTTTCACAGTCTTTGGCATCTGAATTCTGTCAATAGCAGCTACCCTCTCTAGATCTATCCTAACTCCATCCTTGGAAACAATGTGCCCTAGGAGTTTTCCTTCAACTACCCCAAAGGCACACTTCTTCAGATTTAAAGAAATGCCATATCCTAATGCTCTTATGAAAATCTGCTCTAAATGCAAACAATGCTGCTTTCCTGCTTTGAATAGGCAGTCAGATCATCTTGATATACAGCCAGAGTTGAGTCAATCAACCCTGCAAAAGCAACATCCATTGCTCTTTGAAATGTAGCACCTGCATTTGTTAGTCCGAATGGCATTCTAACATATACATATGTTCCCCATGGAGTGGTGAAGGCAGTCTTATATTGTTCTGATTCTTTTACCTTCACCTGATTATAACTTGAAAATCCATCCATCATGGATAAGAGTTCACAACCAGTCACTTTTTGCAACATAGCTTCCATATTAGGCAATGGATAGTTATCATTTAAAGAGGATACATTCAAATTTCTAAAGTCAACACAAAGCCTAATATCACCATTCTTTTTTCTGACTGGGACAAGGTTAGACACCCAAGTTGAATGTCTGATTGGCACAATTATTCCAGCTTCCCTAAGCTTTTTGAGTTCTTCTTGCATTTTTGGAGCTAAGGTAGGATTAATAGGTCTTTGCCTCTATCTAAATGGCTTAGCTCCAGGCTTCAATGGGATCTCATGCTGGAATAAGTCTTCTCTATAGGTTTTGAGGTCCTCATATGACCAAGCAAAAACATGTTTATACCTTTTCAGTAATGCAATCAGCATACTCCTAATGTGTGGTTTTAGTTGTTTACCAATGTATACCTTCTTAGGGACCTGAGATGTCCCCAAATTTATCTCTTCTAAATCTTCCTTGTTTGTGGGAGATGTCTCTGTGACCAATTGGTCTCTACTGTCAAAAGCTCTTTCCAAAGCTACTAACCCTCTAGGGATTTTATTAGTCTTCAATTGAATTATCTCTTTCCCCATAAGAGTTTCTTTTCCATCTATAGTCTCTACAAAAGCTTGAAAATCAATTTCTTGATTCTCATATTCATCTATGCAGTGCAAAAATTTTAACAAGTCCCTATCATCATTAAACACTTGCCAACTGCATATGTTCTCTGGTACTGCAGGCCTGATTTTAACTTCTACATTTGTAACATCTGACAGAGTGATGTCATCTGGCCTTATTGCAACATTAGCTAAGAAATCAGCCATAACATTCTTTGATCTCTCTACCCAGCCTATTGAAAATGCATCAAACAGTTCAATGGTATCCCAAACAGCATGCTTGTATTGTTTCAATCTTTTGTTTTTTGAAGCATACCTATCTCTAATTTGGGATACAATCAACTCAGAATCCCCAAATACTCTTAGCATCTTGATTCCATGTTTGAGAGCTATATTTAGGCCTAAGAGTAAAGCCTCATATTCTGCAATGTTGTTTGTGCAAACAAACCTTAACAAGAAAGAGAATTTGAGGAGCTTACCATTTGGAGACAGGAAAACAACTCCAGCTCCAGAGCCTTCTTTTGCACAAGCTCCATCAAAATACATGGTCCATAAACCTTGCTGGTCCAGCTCTTTAATGCAGATATTTTCCTCTTTATCTTCTCTATCATCTGAGACAACCCTGAAGTTATCACAGTCAGTGTTTACAAAGCATATCTGTTCCTCTGCTTCTTGGTCTTCCACTGTCTCTGATGATCTTTCTTCTCTGATCAGCTTAACATCCCTGCCATTCATTGGAATCATGGCATATGATAGGTCCAGCTGCATACTTCCACCAATTAGTGTTGCCCATCTTCTTGACAACAACATACCATACTGTGGCTTAATATCAACCACCGTTATATTCATTTTATATCTCTTTTCAGGAAATGCTGCTAGTTTGAAATCTACATTCTTCATGATTCCAATAACTGGCACCTCTCTGGCATCCATAGCATAACATTTTCTACATGCCTTGTCAATTTTTAATCTAGCTTGTTGCATGATGGCCAAAGGCATGATATTTGTAGATGCTCCAGAGTCAAGCATACAATTTCTGATTATTTTTCCATTTATAACCAGGGATACATAAAATGGTTCCACTTGTGAGGGGCACTTTGTCATAGTCATTCCTAAATAAACCTCAGGAGCCTCATCTTCTTCATTGCATATGACATGTTTCTCACCCTGGATCTGAACATTTTGTTTAGCTTGAGAAGATACCCCTGAAATTAGGGATACTCTCCTATTCTTGATCTCTTCAACCTTCATCAGTTCCATAAGTGGGACAGAGACTTTTACCTGGGAGAGGATTTGAGCTATATCAAATGGAGCATAATTTTGTATAACAGTTGTAGCTTGCTCCACAATCTTGTTTTTATCCTGAACTGATTTAGCTTTTACTTTCATAGTTCCCTGATCATCGTTCTTGTCTTGGGAACCTTTACTTTGATCTTCAGCCTGGAGGATTCTATTTTCTGGTCCTTGAGATTCATGACCTATTCTATGTCTAAAATTCTATTTATTATTACCCCACTGCCTTTTTTGTGGTTCAATCCCCCTATGACCATGCACTAGCTGACCTGCAGAAATACCTTTTGGCTAATGTGGGCTACTTATCTGAGTTTTACCTCTGAGATTGTAGTTACTCTTGACTTGGGCCACTGTTGCAGCTGTGAGGGCCCTAATTTCCTCATCAGAAGGTCATAAGTTACTCAGAAAATTGTGTGAACTCTGAGCATGCACATAGCTTTCTTCATTACCTTCATCATAAGAATCCTGTTGACAGGCCCGAATTCTATCATCTGTACACTCATCAGCATCATAAAGAGGGTATCCATTGCTTATGGACATCATATTAACATCATCATTTTGCACATAATGTGGCTCATTGCATTCATTATAAGATGTAGCATTATCATACAAGGACTGAGCAATCATACACTGTGACTGTGAATGTGGCATCTGACAAATTATACACCATGGAGTATCATCAACAATATTTATAGCTTTCTTTAGAGGATCAGGAGTTTCTTTGACATGTTGAGTTCTCTGATTTGTGTTGTTGTGTGGGAATATAGGCTTACCATTATGCCAATTGGTATTATAAGGCATATCATGCAATGATGGTCTCTTTTCTTGCCTTTGGTAGACTTGCCTATCAGGACCTATCCCTTTTTCACTTCTAGCTAGTCTATAGCTTAGGTCCTTAACAACATTTGCCAATTTGTCTATCTTATCTTCAGGGGCAGATGTATTACCTTGAGTGTTCTGAGGCTTGTTTGGATTCTACAGAATTTTCACATCATCCCTTCTGTTTGTCTTGCCTGATGTTTTCCTATTGTTCTCAATATTCACTGCAATTCTGAAAGCATCCCTGATAGTAGCAGGACTTTTATCTCTTAATCCATATGCAGTTTTTGCATCAAAAGCATTGATATACAATATTATACACATTGGTTCATTTGGCCTCATGTGATGTGGCAATTTGTTTAACACTTTAGGAAATCTTGCATTAAAATCTGCAACCTGCTCATTTGACCCTTTAGTGATACTGGTAAACTCATTTACAAAAAAGCTAGGGTCAGTTTTGTCACCATATTGCTCCTTGAACACCCTTTTAAAATCATCCCATGATGAAATACTTCGGTCAGGCAGATTCTTGTACCATTCTCTCACCTCATCTACTAAAGATTGCATGAATGACTTCATGAAAACATCCTCATGTTCAACCTCAAAGTTATCCATGACATTTTGAAAAGCATTTAGATGATCTTCTCCTGACACAGTGTTGTTTCCTAAAAATTTAGGCACTTGCAGCCTTAGATGCTTGTCAATGGGGTTAGGATACCCAAGAATACCATCAAACACCAGCTGTCTGAATCTATCTAGTAGCATGGGCTGTCTGTCAAACTGATTAGCATTAATGTTTCTGCATTCATTCTAGTTTCTTACATTATTCAGTGGTATCCTAGCATCATTCACATTTTGTCTTTGATCATTATGGTGATGTTGCACTTCATTTTTTTGCTGATGTCTCTGCACATTTCCATTCTCAAGGGTAGGAATTGAATCATTTTGGGCAGTCCTTAAAGCTTGCACTTTCTGCCTCATGTCATCTCTGATTTTCATGGCTTGTAGATATTCTAGTTCTGCTCTCAGATTTCTGATTTCTTCAGCTAACTGTCCTTCTTTAGGCATGGAGGTAGATGGTCTCATACCATTCTGGTCATCATCTTCATCATCCCTTAGAGACTCTACCTCTTCAAACCTTTCACTAGGGTCTAGAAATGGGCATTCTTGGAACACCTCTGACCTCATTCTCACGCTACCACCCTGTTGCCTCTCATATGCACCCTGAATATCAGCTTCTACATTTGAAAAGTAAGGCACATGCTGTCCTGATGGCCTAGGGTTATCCTGCATATCATCATTTTTTCTGGGGGAACCCTCATGACTGACTGAGATAGCTCCCTTTCTTCTATACATCATTCTTCTTGTTACTGGTAACTCTTCAAATAAAGGATTCTATTGGGATCTTCTCCCCTGCATATAAATTTTACTTGACCAGTTTAGAGATTTCTTTGGAGTCGCCACCTATTACTAGGAACTATTTTCTTTTGTAAATCAGGGTTCTTTTGCAATTCCCCAGCAGAGTCGCCAATTTCTGTTGGTGACTCAGATGGGTAAAATTTCACCAGAGATTATAGGATAACACTTTCACATTTGATCCACAGTGAAGTCGCCAATTTCTGTTGGTTTTTTCCCAGACTAGATGCTTACTCCCAGATTTCCCTACAAGGTAGCCATCAATGATCAACATGATCCCTGGGCTAGGGGCCAACAGTGTAGGAGATAGACTCTATATTTTATCTCCTCTTCTTCTTCAGGCTCTGCAAAACCTAGGGGGTATTCCCTACTCAACATCTGTGAGGATATGCATATAAAGGCTGGGATGCTGACAGAAAGCAGATAAGTCCTCCTGTAAGTAGACCAAAACTGTAAGATAAGAGCAAAGGGGCTAGCTTTGGGCCTATTTGCAGTTGTAGACAGAAGACTTGAATCCTAAAACTAATTCTACTGTCCTAATGGTTGTTTTGGAGTTTTGATTTTGATTTTATACTTGGATGCAAAGCTAGACATGGTATATAACACAAACACAAAGCTAGATCAGTGCCTATCCAGGGCTTGGAGTCAGTAGACATACACCTGTGAATGATCAGCATGAACAACTAAAACTAGATTTCAGGGGGATACATATGATACCTGCCTTACAGATATCTCCCAATAGAAAGTGTTAATCTATCTATACTTATGGCATCCCTATTGCAGTATATCCTTCCCAATATTCAATCTGAGAACAATTTAATCTACTCCTTGAGCAGAAGTTAAGAGATCAAACATTCAACACAGGAATTCTATGTTCTAGAATCTTAGATTTTCCTTAAATATCTGGACTCAGAAGAAAGATACATGCAACACTGGAGACAGAATTAGCACAACACATGCAAACATAGCATTACTCATAGAGGATTAACCATGAAATCAGTGGATTCATGCAAAAAACATACCACAGGAGATACATAAACTCACAAGTTTTGCTACACAGAGCAACCAAATCAGCTATATTGCATTACAGAGACAAAAATGTTCAACTTTCAACCACAAAAATGGTAACATAGTCTACCTATATCGGCCAGAAAGTGTACCTCTAGCAATTAATTACATGGCTGACATAAAAAAATGTCAGATACAAATCACACAAAGGAATGGCACTCAAAATTTATTGCTACAACAGACAATAGAGTAGACAAGGGTGGCCTCGAGCCCTGCGCCACCATCCGGGAGTCTTCATTCACAATCAGGCAACCTGATCGCATGTACCATCACCCATACCCCTGCACTATCGCCATTGATGGCTCAACCACCCGCAACCACCAAGGAAACCATCGCAGCATTCAAAAAGAATTTCCCGCAAAAACACACTTTACTGAAGGTTCAAAATAATACAGGGAGATTAATCCCACATGCATGCCACGGAGACTACCTCAGCAGTTTAAAAGCATAGCCACATGTATAACAAATGTTGAGCACCTTTTGTTGTGCTCGACGCACAAGCCTTCACCAAAAGCCCATCGCCTAGACCTACACCATCGGCCAACCCCACAGAACTCACCCCGACATCAATAGTCTGGCCGATCGCTACATTACATTCCCCTGTCGGTAAGACCAACACTATCGGCCAACATGAAATTCCTCCCACCGACACCCTTAGTCACACCGACGAACAAGCCTTCGCCAAAGCCTCCAACTTCCACATTGGCCAGAGAAGAACCATCGACACACCCCACAATTCTCCTACCGATCTCAATAGTCTCGCCGACAACACCTTCGCCATCAGCCAAACCAACACCGTCGGCCTAGCCAAAAGCTCCTTCACTGACATAACAACTCCTGCCAATAACGCATCAGCCTCCCACCTCCATTAGTGTGACTTACACCGTCAGAACAATATCTCGAACCTATGCTGATACCTATTGTCATGCCGATGCTTACCTCCTCATTCCTCTATCGGTGAGACCCACGCCGATGACATCGCATCAGCCAAACATTGCATATCGGCAACCCAAGAAAATACTTCGCCGATAGCCAAAGTGTTGGTGATGACCTTCCAAAACTCTCATTGGTATGACTAACCCTGTGAACCTATTGAATCGATGAATCGGTTCAACTCGATGGTTCAATGGCGAGGTTCAAAGCTAAGGTTTGCCGGCGGGGTTCAAACCTCAAAAACAATACTCCATCACTGTCGGCCAAGTACCTCGAAGTTGACCCGATACACAAAAAACCTCGGCCAAGACCAAAATCACAAAGCTTTGAACTGTTGAACCGTTGAACCTTGAAGAAAAGGGTTCAAGCAGGTGGTTCAACGTGGTGGTTCAAAGACACAATTGAAGCACTCAAGAAAACTTTCGCCGAAATGCCAAGTTACTCTAATGAACAAGAAGACTTAGGGCCTTAAAAAGAAAAACCCCTCCAACATCCACGTTCAATTTCAGACCAAAATGAGTGCCCACACCTCCCACTTGTATTTGTTGTTTTATTGCATAAGTTAGATGCCAGGGGAAGCCTTAGGTCTTAGGCAGACAAAGGATGTCTAAGAGTGAGATTTATATGAATCCAAATATGTATTTACCCATACTCAGTCATGAGGGGGATGAAATGTTGAGTAAAAGAATGGAAGAGATAAAAAATAGGTTGATATACTTAGAGGCTCGGCAAGCTCAGTTAAATAGTAATAACCCTGTTATGTTTGCCAGCCAGAAGTCTAAACCTCTTGCCAGCCCTTTTGATCCTTTGTATGACCAACTAGATTTGTCATGGGTTGACTATAAAATTGAAAGTATGCCTACCCAAGTGTACAATCAGATGCCTAGATTTAGTGGACACAATGTGTGTGATGGGGGTGAACATATCCAAAATTTTCATAGTTTTATGGAGAAACACTCATTTAGAGATGAGGATATGTGGATGAGGTTTTTTGTTAGATCCTTTGATGCAAAAGCTAGAGATTGGTATTTGAGCTTTCCAAAGAGATCCTTTCCCTGTTGGGATGAACTTGCTTACTGTTTCAAAGAAGAATTTGCAAGAGAACCTGCTGATCTTGTTGCAAGATTAATGGAAATAAAAAAACAAGATAAAGAGCCTTGTATTGATTTCAGTCATAGATTTGCAGTAGCCCTTTCACAAATCCCAAAAGTCTTTAGACCTGATATTTTAGCTTGTGTTGGCATATATTTTGAAGCTTTTGAGGAGGGCTCTAGTGCATTGTTGAAGGAATTCAAGATAACAAGTATGTAGATGGCATACAAGTCTGTAGAATACATAGAAAAAATAGGAATGAACACATGTTGAATTCCCTGCCCACAGGCTTTGGTATAAATAGTAGTTGTATAGCTACAAATGACCAACTGATCATGGCATCATGTGAGGATAAATGTGAAAATGAAAGCATAGAAGTTGAGACTGCTATATTTGAACATAATGCTAATAACAATGCTCAACTAGATTATTCACCAGTTGAGGATGCCAACAAAAGGATCAGTGATGACTCCCAAGTTGAGGTTGAGGTGTTTGGTTTTGAAAATAATGATGAGGTTATAGATAGAAATGAACATCTATTTGAATGGATTTGTGGAGATGATTGTGAGTATTATGCTCAAGATAGAGAAGAAATAAGCAAACAGAGGAACAGTCCCATGTTTGAATCACTACCTTTTATTCAGACACATGGAGATGATGAAGAGCAATCAGGGATTGAAACAAGTGCTAGTGCAGAGCGTGATTGTTCTTTATTTGATTATAGTATTACTTATGATACATATGTTGATACTCCTCCACATAAGGAATTCATTGGGAATGAAAAAGCATGTTCTGTTGCCCATGAACAAGTGGCATACCATAATGAAGCTAAAACACTTGGATCACCCATTTTTGACAAATATGATGATCAGGATCTGTTTGAGTATGGTGGGAATCTAGGCATTGATGTTGATATGGATTCTAGTTCTCATCCTGATGAAAGAGAAACCAACATACATCATGAAAACTACTGCAAAGAAATGCCAGAGCTTGATCTTTTCCAGCATGGTGTAGCTGATGGTTGTGTGCATGATGTGCACAACTATGAATCTGAAAGCTTCTTCTTTGATATGCTAGCTTGTGATAAGATGAGCCTTGATGTTCCTAGCTGCATGATGGACTTTGAGTGCTTTCAGTTTTTAGTCCAGCTAGGAGATCATTTTGCAATGCATAATGCTGATACATATGATAACATGTGTTATATTTCATTTGAATATGCATTGTTTGATAAATATTGCATTCACATGTTGCCTGATGTTGAAGGTTGTTTGCATAAGCTTGAGAGGAGCCAGCTTAATGAGATAATTGTATATGCAAATGACAAGGTTTGTTTGTGGTTAGATCATGGTAGCTTCTTCAAGCCTGATCCAGTGATATCAGATGAAAACAAGGTATTTGACAAAGGAAGATACAAGTTTTTCCTTTCTTGGTGGCCTTAGGCCACCAAGTGTGATTGGTGATGTAGATTGGTGCAGTATTTGACTCTGTACCCAATGGATAAGGACTGGTTTGCATCCCAAAGATCTGTGGTTCTCGCCATGCCTGCAAGAGGCATGCATCCCCAGACAGAGCCTATGTTATCACTTGCATGAACAGTCAGGTTTCAAGCATTTAAACATGCAGGCATCCTCCCGAAAAATCCAAAAGAGTCTAAGTCTTTGGGCCTCCTCATCATATTTCAAATATCAGATGATCCTAGTTAAGATCACCCTAGCATTGTTTTATCACCTGATGCTACTGACGTCAATTTTATTTATGAGGGTGATGTGTTTATGTCCACCAGCTTCATCATATTCTGAAGGCAGGGGTGATATTTCTAATATTAGTCATATTCACTATATCACCCTGATGTTACAACGAAGCTATAGTGTAGCCTAATATTTTGCGGGGGGGTGATATTCTGAAATATCAGGTGATCTTGCAAATATCACCCCAGTGTCAATTTGATGGTGACGTCATCAAGGTCTGAGGGGGTCATATTTTCCAACATCGGTCATCTTACAAAGATCCCCCTGATATTGCAATATGACGATGACATCATCTGGATATGAAGGAGTGCATGGTTCGAATATGCGGGAGGACCTTTTTTGTGATGCAATAGGGTGATGTTTCTTGTGGGGTGATATTTCTTGTAGGGTGATATTTCACATCATGGTGATGTGAAATATCAGGATGATATTTTCATATCGGGTGAGCAAGCATGGGGCTCGCTGATATCGGGGGTTAGGCCGACGGGGTATCATGCAGCTGGTTTGCTGACGTCATGGTGATATTGAACATTGGAGCATCATGTGGAAGGGTCATGATGAGGTTTATATTGGTGTCATCAGGAGCAAAATCATTGACTATCATCTTCAGGTGTGGCCATGCATATAAAGTGTTTAGGAGGTCACCGTGGGTGCATGTGGGATAATTAATTCCCACATGATTTGAAATATTAGGATGATATATCTTGGCAGGAAAGTTTCAAGAGTGCACAGTCAATTGTTTTTCCCAAGGCCGTGGGTTGGTGTGCCATTAATGGTGGATGTTACAAGGTATGGACGATGGCGTGGACGGATCAACCACTTGATTGAGGTTGTGAATCCCCAGGCGGTAGTGCAAGGCTCGAGACCTCCCCTGTCTCTTCCTCTACCTGCTGCATTCAATGTTGAGCACCATTCTCTCATGGAACTGTATCTGGCAAATTTTGAATCACCAGGTAATTAATGTTGAGTACCTCTCTGCTGTATATAGCAAACTATGTTACTCATTTGTTGTGGTGGAAGACCTGGGCATTTCCTTGCTATTTTATCTCATTTTTGGATGTTTATGAGTTGCATTATGAATGTACATTGCAAATATCTTCAGTTTCATTATCGATTCTATATGAAAAATGCTCTTATGCATGTGTTTAGCTGCTTGTCTCCATGTGTTGCATGCTTTTCCTTCTTTTGAATATAGTTGCTAAATGTTTCTCAAGTTCTAGGGTATGGATTTTTGTATCACATGTTTCATCTCTAACTTCCAGTCAAGGAGTGGATTAAATTGTTTTAGGTGGAGTATGGAGAGGGTTGTGTGTCAGCCTAGATATGTGTAAGTAGAGGTAGCTAAATACCTATTCTTGGGTGATGTTTGTAAGGAAAGCATCAATCTAACCCCTTGAAGCTTGAATTGAAAATGTAATCCAGTCTCTTGTATATGTCTAGTTGACTATTTGCCCTAAGATAGGCACTGGTCTGCTCCTAGGTTAGTGGTTATGATCCAAAACCCCTTGTCTTGCATCCAAAGCATAAAACCCATCTTTCCATTATTCCAACCTATTAGTTTGTAGGAGTAGGATTAGGACCCCTGCATACTCTCATTCACAACTAGATAAATATGTCCAAGAATGTTGCCAACCTTGTGATATATCATGCACATCTTGGTCTACACATGAGAGTATTCTGCCTGTTATTGTAAAGCTATATCTTTGTGTCATTAGGTGATTCAAGTGTTACATCTTTAGCTATAGGAATCCCTCCCTTGGTGCAGTAGAACCAGAAGTGAAGGGGAGGCAGCTCACACAACCTCCCGTATCTGTTGGCCGAATCTACCTGTGCATTGGAGCTAGCAAACCCTCTACCAATTCGGGAGGCAACACATGTTATGCCTAGTTCACTTTCATATAATATGATTCTAGGTAGACCGTGGATCCATGCCATGGGGGCAGTTCCATCTACCTTTCATCGACCACTAAAGATCATTTATCAAAACAAGCTCTACACCATGGAAGCCAATCTTCAGCTAAATAATTGTTTACATATTGAAATGCAAAAAGAAGTTAACAATCAATAAAGTCTAAAAAACTTACGAATGGATGCATCAATGCCTATTTCCATAGATAATGTTGTGCAAGACTCTAAACCATCGAATGCACTTTTTGGTGGGAATATAAACTTAATAACTCTAACACATCAAAATTTGCATCGATCTCATCTAAGCAATCTTTGGAAACACCTAAGAAAACCAAAGCCTCCTTGGTAGAAAACAAAGACAATACCCTTACTTGTACTACATGTTATAAGACCTATGGGGCTTCACCTTGCTCAAAAGAAATGGATTCCCTCTATGGTCAGGGATTTTAGATTTTGTACAAAAATTGTGACTATGCAGGTAATGGATGTGGTGTAAATCAACAAGGAATCAGAGTACCTTTACAAATTGCTAGAATTAATTATACAACTGGTATTAGATACTACACTTTGAAGCCCACCAAAGCCTCTCATCATCCTAAACTCAATGTTAATACAATATCAAAAAGACCAAAATGACATGCGGAATATCCTTAGTTGAGAGACAAGAATTGACCACCAAGAAAGATCCCATTAAATTAGGTAAGTATTTCTCCCCCTTTAGCCACACTCGTTGTAGCAACTATGCTAGTTTCTCTCAAGGGTGACCTTCTCTTATATATATATATATATATATATATATATATATATATATATATATATATATATATATATATATATATATATATATATATATATATATATATATATATTGTTAGAATCATGTTGTATTCTCCTGTGTTGTGCTATATGTGTTGTTTATGTCTCCTAGGATGACCCTTGACACTCTTGTAAGGTCGAGGATACTAGGAGACTACCTCTGTTGTGACCATTCATTTATTTGTATCATCATTTTTCTATTGTTCCTCTCATCTATTTCATTATTGTGTGTTATGCTTTAGGGGCATAGAATTGTGGTTGATGACTTGGGGGCATCCTCCTATGTGAAGACCCTAAGGTACTTGTTCTCCTTTCTCATTTTATTGTTTACCTTATTCTAGTGATTTGACCTAGTTGGCAGATGATGAAAAATAAAAAAATACTAATATGGACCAAGTGTCCCTTTAGCAAGCAAAGAAAAAATGGACCTAGTCCATACATGATGACAGGATTGATATATATAATGCTAGACTAGTAGAATCACTCTGTGTGATATTTGATGTTGTCATATCTTTTCTAAAAAATTCATAACAATAAATCCACTCCATGCAGTTTGATTATCTTGTATCTCACCTTGGTTACACTCAGTCCTGAGATCTCTATAGTATAGCCCAACGGTTATACTTAGATTCAAAACCCATAGTATAGCCTTGGTCCTTGATGTGATTGTTTTCATGCATTGCTTTTATCATATTATGTGGTTATTATCTTAGGAAAATATTTCTAACCTCTCTTGTTGTTTATCATAGAAAATTGTGTGTTTGTGAGAACATTCAGTGATTGTGAAGCACATGTCACCTTGGGGGCATGGGCTTTGCTAGAGCTCTTGTTCCCTTGTGTGTTTTCTCTCTACCTTAACATGCTTGATTCCAATACATGACATCAACCACCTAAGGTGGGGGCATATATAAGGTAGGGTGTTTGATGATTTTGGTACTAATGAAGCATCTTTGTAAGCCCTCTACAGAGGTGGGATGTTGTATCTCCAATGCGAGTACACATCTTTATCTATATAGGAGTCAAAAAGCCCTCTATGGAGGCAAGATATCATGTATATCCTTTTATTCAAAAAGCCCTCTATGAAGGTGGGAGATCGTGCATATCCTTTTATTGAAAAATCTCTCCATGCAAGGCACACCAGGACACTATAGTAGCCAATATATATGCATGATATATAGTGTGTACTATGGATTTTTTGTTAGGAATTAATGCCCACTTTTTGTGGAAATTAGTCAAATCTGGTGTCTAGATAAATGCTATATGTTAGGAATTCATGTAAAATGCCTTGTTTCAATGATTCAAGTGGATTTCTAACCAATTTGATAGATTAGATAGGTTGATATGTTATCCAAAAGAAGTAATCATTAAGGTAATATGCAGGATAGATATCTTCTCGACACACCACCATGAAGTATAAGTTCAAAGGAGTTCTCCTATCTAAAAGATCACTTCAAATTGGTACAACATTGTGGATACTGACATAGGGCATGTGGACCTAGAAGACTTCAAGTTAAGAGTATTGGGTAACAATCCTAACAATTGGGCTCATAGGACAAGGGACAATGGAATAGCTCAAGATACAGTATTTCCCATTACTGTCCAATGCTAAAAATTAATCATGGCTTCTATAGAGAGGTACCATACCCAAACAAAATATGTGATAACAAAAGATAGAAGAATAATTTCTAATTTTACCATATAAGCTATAGAGCAAGCATATGACATCTTGGTCTATCCTACTATGACCATGATTAGAAATGAAAACAGTCAAAGGACGTATGACCAAGATCTAGAGAGATGCAAGACAACCATCAATGATAACTGGATAAAGGTGAGAAGGATTTCCATGTCCAAGGTGCCTCAGGTGCTTTATAGGAATGACTTTAAGGTAGAAGTAGGAGATTTGGTAACACTCCTAAGTAGAGTTATGGGATTGGCTACTACATCAACTTTTAAGCAATGGATGTTTAGCTATGTGCAAGAAGTGATTGATGTAGAGCAAGGTATTATGATCACCAACTCTCAAATAAACCAACTTGCAAGTTTCAAGACCCTATGATTAGGGATATCCTTCTTTAGCCTTCCTTATGCCTTGTAGCCCTCTTAAATAGGTTTTTCCAACATATCTTTCAAATGAGCCCTCAAACCCACAACTCAATCAATTTTTTGAGTACCCTTTTTGCCTTTACATAACATATCAAAAACTTGGTTATGGTTGTTTCAGACGAAATCACTCAATAATTCACTGGTATTGTTGCACATAAGACTAATTAGGCCACTTTTCCAAAACAAGTGTATGGTTTTCAATCTCCAAACTTCCAAATTGTACTTGAAGGCTTTCAATACATCATAAATGGTTTGAATATGTAGGTTCTTTGATCAAGAACAATCACTAATCCACTGGGATTCAAGTTTTCAAGCCTAAAACCCTTATAACACCTAAAATATAGGAAATATAGCTAGGGTTTGATCAAAGTCCACTTCAAATTTATACCTTACTTTCCAAACCACCAAAATTACTGAAATAACATTGCCAACTTTCAATCTACCAGTTTCCAAGAGATTCCATCAATGGAAGTGCTCACAAGCTCAATTTGTTTGCATAAACCCTAAACCCTACCTTTACTAACTGTTTTTAATCAAACGCCTGTAGAATCCTTCAAATTTGATATCATCACCTCAAATTATCTGCAAATGAGAATAGAAATAGAGCACCATCCATCAAATTATATTGCAGAGCATGACTAGATCGTACATGACCTTGTAGTCACTAGAAAAGTAGAAAAACACAAATTTTTTTCTAGAAAAATAGGATAAAAAGCATAGTTTTGATTTTTATTCAACTTCCTCTCCCTATCTTGAAGGTTTTGAGGTCTTTTAAATATGTTTTTCATTGAATTTCAATGGTTTTCAACTGAAAATCAAAATATGACTCTTCATCTTCCACATGACATCACCTTACAATGCAATATTTGACAAAATTGTACTCCTAGACCTCAAGTGACACCAGTACATCAAAGATGGTCTTAATTAGACCTTATTACATCACAAATGTGCTTGGACACACATAACCCTACTATAGACACCTGTATACACTTAAAAATGACATGACTCTACTTAAATAAATATTTTAAATATTTATTTCATCTTCATATTCCTCTATCAATAAATTAATTTATTTGATTCATTTCCTCCCATTTAATTAAATAAATTACATTTATTTGATTAATATCATCTATATCAACTTTATTCTTCTAAATAATTAAATAATTTTAATTATTTAATTAAATCACCCATTCTTCTAAATTTAAATAAAATGCAAATTTATTTAAATTAAATCTCTAAAAAATCAAATATATTTAAATATTTTATTTATTCTTCCAAATTATCTACAAGTAATTAAATAGATTTATTTATTTAATTATGCTTTCTTATCTTCTAAAAATCTTCAAAATCTTATAAAAATAAATTCTTCTTGTCACGCAAAAGCAAAAGCTGAGTTAACTGATTTAATGCAAATTTGTTTTTATCAACAAAGCTCTTAAATTAGAAAAATATATTCTAATTTAAGAAATTAAAACTCATCCTCATCAAGAAAGCAATTAACTCAACAAAGCTTCGTTTTAAATGACACATGTCCTTCTATTCACACATGTTCGATCAAACATTCTCCTCTGTTGATCTTCTTATTTCTTCTCCACCATTGATCTTCTCTCACAGAACTGTATAAATACAACCCTCTTCTTCTTCAATTGATATCCACCTTTTGAGTAAACTTATGTTGCAGAATCCATAGCCCTCCATTATCATTTCATACCATTCATCATCCATCTATTTCATAGTGTTTTGAAGCTCATTTTTAACACACCAAGTATCAGAGCCATTTCTCCTTGTCATCTTGAGGAATCAAAGCAAGGAAGCAAGCTTCCTGAGGGGCATCTTCATCACAGAAAGATCAAGATAGAATAGGTGAGCAATGGAAATCATAAGGTAAAAGGTTGTGAGTATCTTATCTCTTTTATTTCAAATCCTTTTTATCTACACATTTCATTGATGTTTTGGGTTTTTATTATTCATTTTGATTATCCAAATTTTCCCCTTAACATTTCTAGCACCCACTATGGGGCCTTTGCCCCTAATCTAACCAAAAATTTGAGTTTCTTAGTGACAGGTTCCATACAGGTTTCGTATAGGCTTCTGACAGGTTCATCCAACGCATACATCCTCTGAGCTGACACTTTTACCTCCTGTTACGATGCATACAAACTTTCAGTGCAAACAACCTCTGAACTGGTGCTTTTACCTTCTATTCCGGCACCTGTGATACTGTGGTGCATTCATCCTTTGAAATGGCACATACACTTCCTATTCTGGTGCCTACAGAATCTCGACACATACACCCTTCGACATGGTGCTTACACACATTTTCACGGTGCATATGTTAAATTAACATATTTATCTCTTCTTCCTATGCTTTCGAAATCTGTCTTAGCACAGTTGTAAAATGGCACTTGAAGTCTCTATTTTTGTGCATACAGACTGTTAAGTGACGCATCTAATCTGTCACTGTAGTTTTAGGATTTCTTCTGATTTTTCTAATTAACGTTAACATTTGCCTTACAGGATTAGGAGCTAGATAGATCATTTAGTTTTATTAATTAGTTCATTTTAGATTAATTAGGGGAAAAAGTAAAAAAAATGCATGCATGCAAATCTCACGTAGTCTTTAACTAGGAGGACAGTAACCGAACCACTACTATCTTTGCATATTGCTATCTTTCTTAGTTAGAACATTGCTATCTCACAAATGGAATGAACCATTGCTCTCTTTAAACACTTCAAAGTTAACAAATGTGCGAATGCCCAAGTAGATAGCACATTTAGTTTTTTTCCTTTTAAATAGGTTTGGATTAATCACTATCTTATGTGTCTATTGAATGATAATAGGATTATGCTCTCCCCTTTACTGGGTGACCAAAATGCCAGACTTGTTATTCCTTGTGTTTAACCTTTAGAGGGGCCTACCCTTGGATGCCCACCTATCCAAGTGGGAATGACCCTAAGTGGAAACAGGCTAAATCCAAGCCCTACCAATCCACTTTAAATAAATTGTGCTTTAGGTGAAAGCTTCCTACAACGAGTGTTGCTATGTTATACCAATAGCCAACCTTCCCCAAAACCCTCCAACCTGTAACCCTTGGAGGCTGGGAGACTCCATAACGGAGAGTAGTACTGCCACATGTGTAACCACTTGAATGGATGCCTTGACTACTTAGCCACTTGTTTAGTATACCAAAAACCCCTATTTGTTGACATAAAAGGAAGAGCCTTTGAAGTGGCCCCGATTCATGTGATTCTTAGTAGAGGTAGCAAGGACAATCCTAAGGTTCGATGGGGGTATGAGTCTAAGGAAACCCAGATCTAGTATGTGTGAGAAGTGAGTGCCATGGAGGGGAGCTTGTGCTACCAGATCCTGGAGCTACACATTTTGAATATGCACAGCTAGGAGATTCAACAAATACTATCCTATCTAGCCTAGGTTGTACTTGTTCTTGGGTCAAAAAGTCCAAAAATACAAAAAAATAACAAAAGATAAAAAAAACATGAAAAATTCTATGCGCTTGCTATGTCTTTTGCCATAATTGAAAATCACAATTCAAGAAAAGACCAAGTTTTCAACCAAAAACATAAATGTTTTTAAAAATGTGCCAAAAAACTCTATAAAATCAAACTGAAAACCAAAATGATGCATTTACTTAGACTTACAGTGCATTTGAACACTATTGCGGCACATTTAAAAATTGCCAAATTAGTGCATTTGCTATGACCTATGGTGGTTTTATACTCTGTTCTGGCACATTTACTATTGCGTATCCAAAATAGAGAGCTGTTTTGTACCTTCCAAGAGAAAAACTATCAACTTTTCAAGAAACCATTTCAAACCTATCTCAATTGTTCTAAGATCTGATTAAAATCATGCAAGTCAACCATTTCCCTCTTTTTCCACACCATAGCTACTTTTTTCCCACACTACATCATCCAAAATCATGCAAAATTCTTCCAAAATCCAACAAGGTTAGAACCAAGCTATTCTTGATCACATCAAAACCTCAAACAAAACTAGTGAGTCTCCACTATCAAGGATCACTTATCCTTCTCTCTCGAAACTCCACTAGTGGCTTGTGCAAAACTAGTCCACATCAAGTAAACAGATTTCTATCATCCTTACTTCGACTACCATTTTTGTGCACCCAACTTGTTTGACACCAATTAGATCTAAGGAGAACCTTTCTCAAATCTTGACACATTCTAGCACCCCTTGTTCAAACTTTCAAACTCACTTCATCCCATCTTGCATGGTCTTAACGAGGTCACAAAAACAAAATTAGATTGAAACGGCTAAGAAAACTATTCCAACCTCTCATGATAGTGATGAGGAAATTTCTATGGAAGAGGTTCTCCAAATACAATAAAAATGAAGATTTCAATGCATAATGGATAAGGTACTTGCCCAATACCCTACCAAATTCTTTCTACACCTAGCATACCTAGGAGTCAAGCTCCCTAAAGATTTTGACATAGAAGCTCTAAAAGAACCCAAGGAAGAAAGAAACCCTGAGGGAAGCACACACGAGGAAATACCCATAGACAAAAGGAAAGAAACCATTGATTCTACAAATGCCTTGAGTTTAATGACCCAACAAATCCAAGCTTTACAACAACAATTCACAGACATGCAAATAGGAGCATCAACTAAACATTATTCCCTAGAGGATATTTCACCATATCCTTTTGATAGGACCTTGATCATGATACCTTTCCCCTCTAAGTTTGAGGTGCCAAAATTTGATAAATATTGAGGAAAGGGTGATCCAAGGGACCACATTAGGGAATTTAATGCTACTATCTTGAAGTCACACACAATGATACTTACCTTATGCGACTATTTCCAAGAAGCTTAGGAGGACAAGCCATGGAGTGGTTTTCTAGACTACCACCCACAATTAGAACATTTAACAAACTTGTGGAAAAATTTGTCACACACTTCTACTATAATATTGAGCATGACACCTCAATCTTAGATCTTTGTAACACCAAGCAAAAAGGTGGAGAATCTTTCGCCGCCTTCCTACAAAGATGGAGACAGTTGGCAAGTAAGTGCCCACATCAAATGCCTGAAAAACAAATGTTGGAAATGTTTATCCATAACTTACAAACCAACCTAAGCTATTAGATACAAATCCAACGTCCTACTTCCTTTAGCAAGGTCATTGAGATGATTTTAATCATCAAAAAGGCTTTAATCTCAAAGGGTCAAATAAAGCTATATAAGGACACTCCTAGTACCAACAGCAATATAGATAAACCAAGATTTTGGACAAAGAACAAAAAAATTATGAATGATGGGGTGGTAGATGCTAAGAATGTAGCACCAAAGCAACCAATCTTCAACTTATCGACTCAAAACAACCCCCCACAAAACAAACCAAGAAACACTGAATCACGATTTACAAATTTTTAACCTAGGAGAAAGTTTATACCTTTGGGAGAATCATTGGAAACTGCCCTATGGAAGTTAATCACAAGTAAGATCATAACACTTCCATGGGTGTGCGAATATGAACCAAAAGTCAAACCTCCTTGGTGGAACGACAATGATTTTTGTTACCACCAAAACAAGGGGCACAAAACCAACGACTGCATTGTGCTCAAACACACTATCTAAGATTTAATCGAACAAAACAAAGTATCACTTGATGGACATACCTCTAATAATGATCATTGGGCATTCAAGGATCCTCTTCCCAACTACGAGTAGGGAGGGCCTTCCAACCAAAACAATAGTGGAACCAATAACACCAATTACACAGACATCACCTTTGACTATGTTGTTAACCACATGTCAGAAAGTGATTCACACATCAATGTGATCAGTATAAACAAAGATCCAGATTGTAATGTTATCACTCTTAGAGGAGCCTCCACCCCTCTGGCTAATCAGTATAGTATCTTTGATCAGCTCCATAAGACACCAGCACATATCTCCATTTTGGAACTTTTGCGTCTGTCCCCATTCCATAGGGCCATACTTGACAAAACTTTATCAGAAGCCTCTGTCCCAACAAACCTCACTGAAGAATAGTTTCAAACCATGGTAGGTCACATTACCTCACCTCACTCCCTATCATTCACTAAAAAGGATGATATGTCCATAACCCAACCTCATAATGCCTCTCTTCATATCGAAACCTTCATCCACAAACAAAAGATAAAAAGGGGCCTAATTGATGGAGGAGCTAGTTTGAATATTTGCACCTTGAAGCTAATCCTTGCATTGGGGTTTGGAGAAAAAGGTATTGATCCAAAAAAGAAAATCACTATTAAAGCCTATGATGAGGAAGAAAGAACTTCCAAAGGAATTGTTACTTTACCAATCAGAGTGGGACCTATAGTAAAAGATGTGGCTTGCCAAGCCCTCGATATGGAGTTAGCATACAACATTCTTCTTGGAAGACCATGGATACATGCTCTAAAAGTAGTGTCGTCAACATATCACCAATGTATCAAATTTCCCTATGAAGTCAAGAGATAACCATCCAAGGTGATCCCAATCTATTTCATTATTGCAACTCCATTCAATCTAAACTTGAAGTTGTGATCCCTAACAACCATGCTTCTACTTCATCTGCATCTCGTGTTGACCTAGCTTCACTTGCTTCCACTTCAAAAGCTTCTCAACATGACCTCAGACTCAAAGATAAGGGCTTGGGTGAGTACACAATCTCCTAATCCCTCTATTTGGGACAACTCTCCCTATCTCCTAGATCATATGGAAGACCTACTCGAAACAAATCCAAAGTAGACAAAACTACCAAAGGTCCGTTTATCAAATGGGGAAGCCTTGAAGATGAGAGTGACGAAAAGGATATCCTACAATGGCTATACAAGGATGAAGGTAGTTCATCAACACAACAAGACCATCGCACTATACAAACTAAACAATATGGTCAAGGATTCCAAATGCTACAAAGAATGGGATATGAAGGACATGGTCCACTCAGTTCAAGAAAAGATGGTATCACTGAACTCATCCAACCTTATACCTTGATAGCCCGAGACAATATAGGGCTAGGTTACATTGGAACAACAAGAACCAATAGAACAAATAAGAATAAAGGCTATTATCAATCAGATATGCACCCTATACTAAGCCTACAAAAGACTTAGCTATCTGTTGAAACATAGAAACACTCTCAAGATGTGGGTTTCCTATAGCAAGAGTGAATCTCCAGAGTGAGCTAGTTCTCCTTATGATCTTTCTAAACTAATCACTTATCTGAGAAAAGGGATGAGGAATAACTGGAATGAAATTCTATTTTATCTAAAGATGGTCTAAAAATCTAAATTTTTAACCCACAAACAACTCTCAAGCCTGTAACATTCTCAGTTTCACCTAAGTCCAACAATCCAAAAGTACTTTGTATGAAGGTTTAATTCAAACAAAACACACAACCTGGATTAGATGGGCAATAGCTACATAGATTTTAATAACATCGAGACATAATTAGAGGATTAGACATCATAATCACAGTGAAAACATCAAATCAAAGTTATAAAAGAGGCAACAAATGTGAAACAGGAAAGCTTTGTTGTATTGAACTGAAAGGGGTACATCTAATTCTAAAAAATATGAGTCAATATCAGTTTACAAACTCTCTGTCTGTGCTCAAGAGAGAAGGGATAAAGATATTAACTTTTTAAAACTAAATCTTTCTCCCCTATTTATAACTCCAAAGATCTCCCAAGGAAAAAGTTGAGAAATCTTCTTAGAATAGCAAATTTGATCCATTTTTTAGCTCCACTAAAAAGCCAAAAAATAAAGATTTCAAATCACCTCCAATCTATATGTGAAAGCTGCCAAAATCTTCTTCAAGGTAGACCTCACCAAAATCTGCTTTAAAACAAGCTTTATTTGCTCAATAAGAGCTTAGTTTTTTTTATTGTCCTCATCTGCCTCAAAATAGAGCAAATCTAGAAATAAATATTTAATTTGTTTTAATGACGAAATATTAAAATCAATTTATAAAGAACATTGCTTTAATATTTGTCTTACAATAGGTCCTATAGCTTTTCCTTCTGATTTGCCTAATTTTACAAGGCTTATTTTGTCCATATCTTCCCAAAAGAAAGCAAACTAAAAAAAGAAAGATATTATTTTCTTTAATTTGTTTTAATTGCATAAATAATGAATATTTATAAGCAATTTATAAGATATTGCTTTAAATATCATTTTACAATAATTTTTTGCAGCTTCAAATTTGCAAAAGAAAAGAGGGTCCGCCATTTTGAAGATTACACGAAATTGCTAAACTGGGTTGGTGAAATATTTAAAGAGTTTTTGCATTTTGTTCAATTCTCATCTCTCAGGGCACGGATTCAATAGACATACATATGTGAATGCTCACCATAAACTCAATTCAATAACTGAGTTTCAAGGGGATTTTTTTTTTAGTGTTTGCCTTACAGATACTTCCCAAAACTGACTATTCATTTATCTCTTCTTACAAACATCCTCACTGCAATATATTCTTCCCAACACTTAACCCTGAACATTTAATCTACCCCTTGAACAAAAGTAAAAGATCAAGCATTCAACACAACAAACCCATATCCTAGAATCTTAAACACCCCTTAGCTGTTTAGACTCAAAAGAAGAACACATTCAATTTGGAGACAAATAATAGAATACACGCAATGAAGCATTACTCATTTAAAACAACATGAAACTAGTAAATTTATGCATGAAACATTCAACATATGATTAATAAACTTACAAGACAACCAAACTAGAGCCACCAATGAAGTTGTATCTTATCACAACACCAAAATTTGTCTAGTTTTTAACAACAAAAATGAGGCACACAGTCCTGATATAATTAGAATGTGTCATCAACAAAATAGTACAATGGTCAGATCAAAATTCTACCAAATACAATGCACCATGGAATGGTACCCAAAACAATCAATGCGGCAGGCCAAGGAAGAAGGAGGAGCAGATGAAATCGGGACAGGTGCCACCATTTTGTAGATTTTCCTCTTAAAGATAGTGGTTGACCTGTCCATCATCGACCAATGCCTTTGCAATTTTCCCATCAATGCCAACCTACCCGTAGCTCCTCTCGAAATGCAGCAATGAAAACATCAGAAGTTTTCCCACCTAAAAATAACTGCAGATACAAAGAAAATCCATCACTAAAATCTTAAAAATAAACTATTGATTCAATTCCTCCCACCAAGATCTATGGCCCAAACTGCGCTGAAAAGTCACGCACCAATTAGAACATGCCACGTAGACACCCTATGCTTCCATCACTAACTTTTCCCATCGCAAACATGTATTTTGCCCTTTCCACCATATTTTGCCTTTCTTCACCTTGTATATGCAAAAGAACATGTGTATACACACAACTTCCTACATACAAAGTGCGGACCCCAAATGTTTATAAAACAAATCGAAAATGCACTTGGGTCCCACCTTGTATATCTCTCTTGCATATCTCCTTTGTATATTGCACATGCAAATGCAATATAAAACCACCAGACCCCAAAACTATATAAAACAACTTGAAATTTCAATTGGGTCCAGGCATTGTATGTTTTCTCCTTTGTATCTTTGCCTTGTATATCACACACATACAATGCAATATACATACAACACGGATTCCAGCATAGTTATCAATCAAATTGAAATTGCTTTTGAAATCTGGCATGTATCTCATCCTTTTGTATATCGCCACATACAAATACCATATACATGCAAGCTACGGACACCAATACTGAATTCATCAAGTTTGACCTTTGAATTAGGTTTGGCTTGCATATTCGCTCCCTTGTATGTTCGCCTTGTATATCGACTTGCATATTGCATTATACAAATGCAATATACAAGCAAAAAACATACATTCAATCGGACCTAAGCCTTTATCAACTACATTGCACACTTGTTCGGGTCTGGCCAATGCATCTTTGGAATGCATGTTCCAATGTATGTGCAAACATACAATCGCACTTGCATATGCATTTGGTGGGCCCCATGCTTTGTATCTCCATCCTTTACATACTTTCTTTGTATGTGCCCAATGTTCATTATGCTTTGTATGTCTGCAAGCCCCACCAATTGTATATCGGTCTTGCAGATTGACATTGCACCTTTTCCTTTGCACATTTCTTCTTGCACATCACCATTGTAACTCCGCGATGTACATACAATCCCCTTTGTATGTTGACTTTGCATGCACCTTCCTTGTATCTAGCCATTGCATGTCTAAACATACAACACAAATATACATGCAACCCTCTCATACAAGTAGGGAATATTCCTGGAATTTGCGATAGATTCATCAGTGTATATACAAACTTGATATGCATTCAAAATGCATACAATCATTTTTTTCACTTTTTTGAAGGTTGATTGAACATTTTTGGCCTACCAATGTACATTTACACTTGTACATACAAAGACACATACATTCGATAGATTTCACTGCTACATAGAGTGATTTATAAACCTAGCATTTTTTCTTAAGTGCGATGGGAAAAAGCGGTAAAACACTGCATAGGGGTCAGTCAACCAATGAGCGCCAAGGCATGAAAATACGACTTAAGCAACCGGGAACTTGCTACAGGAAGTCAACAACAAAACAAGAGATGCAATGCAGAAGGCCGAGGGAAAAATAACCTAAGGCATCAAGGGTTTGAAAGAATAAAAATATGGACTTTCAAACTTGACTCAGAACCCTAACCCTAGGTGAGCACCAACATTGGCTCTGACTGGGGACTTGCAGGCGCAAGACTGCAGTGAGAACCAGACCACTCTGGGACAGACCAGGTAAAACACACAATGCAAAACACTCGACTATACAAGGCATGTACAGACTATTCACATCTAATTTACATTGTGCACATAAGATATTCATTTATGAGAAAAAAGGTTTTAGGAACTGACTGTGCATAGGCAATTCTAGTATTTCACCATTTAGGGCCTAGAGAAAGTAGGAATCTTCTCCATGAGTGTTGCTAATTTGATATGGGCCCATCCATAAGGGTTCAAATTTACCATGCTTGCCCTTATCCTGGCTCTTTGCATTCCAAACAAGGACTAAATCACCTATATGAAATTTTATTTCTGCAGCCCTTTTATCAAATAAATATTTTACCTTTTGTTGTTTCTTGATATTTGTCTTCTGTGCTTCTCTTCTACTTTCATCCAATGCAATTAATTGATTTATCCTTTTATTCATTAAGTCCTTAATCTCTTCCTCATTTTACTATATGAATCTATAACTGGCAAGAGATTATCCACAGGTAACCTAGCTGGTGCACCATACACTAACTCAAAAGGTGACCTTCCAATTGCTTTCTTCACTGTTATCTAGTTAGCCCATAGTGCTATCTTCAACTTTGAATCCCATGCCCTTTTTCCCTTATCTACCATCCTCTTGATGATTTTCATGAGGCTTTTGTTACTTGATTCTTCTTGACCATTTCCCTATGGATGATATGGTGATGCATATGACAAACCAATCCCATAGTTGTTGCAAAAATCAACAAACTAACTAGATCTGAAGCACATGGCATTATCTATGACCACTTTGACTGGCACTCCAAATCTGATAATAATCTGTTCTAAAATAAAATCCATCACCACCTTGCTTGTATCTTTCTTAGTTGGAATAGCTTCAACCCATTTAGTAAAATAGTCAGTAGCAACCAAAATCCAACTATGTCCACTTGGTCTTTCTAAAATTTTCCCTATAAAATCAATTCCCCGTTGCTGAAATGGAGCTTCCACAGTTATAGTTCTAAGGGGTAATGCACCTTCATATTTAAGTTTTCCTAAGAACCTTTGGTAGGGATCACATTTCCTTATCATCTTTTGTGCACCTGAGAAAAGGGTGGGCCACCAATAGCCTACTTTGAGAATTTTGTGAGCTATTGTTTTGGTAGTGTAGTGTCCACCGCACACTCCTTTGTGTATGTCTTTTAAAATATCAGTAGCTTGATTTTCATCCACATATCTAAGTAGTACACCATCAGGATTTTTCTAATACAATTCTCCTTGAATAATTATGTATTTGATAGCATGTAGTTTTAAAGTCCTTTCTTGAGTATCACTGAGATGGGAAGGACAATTCAAATTCTGTAAATAGTATACAATATCCTTGTACCATTCAGATTCTAACATATTAACAACTTCATTTTGAACTACATTCACCTGACATGCTTCCAAGTTTGACTATGTCATCATATTAGTTAAACCTTGTCCCCTTACTAGTTTTGTAATTTGTATCTCTATGTTGAATTCCTGTAACTTGTTAATCCATCTGCATCTTCTTCTTGTCACTTCCTGCTAAGTGAAAATGTCTTTGACTACTGCATGGGGCACATATGCAACTATTTGAGATCCTACCAAATAAGGCCTGAAACTTTTGACTGCCTTAACCAATGCATATGCTTGCTTTTCCATGATATCATATTTTAATTTAGCTACCTACAATGACATGCTAAAGAAAGCAATGGGTTGCTCAAAACCCTCTTCATTTTTCTATAATAAACATGTAGCAATAGTGTGAAAAGAAGCAAATGAGAACAACTGAAGTGGCTTAGAAAAATCAAGAGATTTCAACACAAGAGCCATCTTTATAGCCTCTTTGATGTTTTGAAATGATTTAATTGCTTTAGTATCCCATTTGACAGTCACACCCTTTAACATTTTAGAAATATCTTCTATAATTTCTATAAAGTTTGGGATGAATCTTCTATCAAAGTTAATCTACCCAAAGAAAGACTGAATGCCTTTCATTGTTTTGGGAATTTGAATCCTATCAATTGCAGCAACCCTTTCAGGATCAATCCTGACTCCATCCTTGGAAACTATGTGTCATAATATCTTTCCTTCTATTACCCCAAAAGTACATTTCTTTAGGTTTAGTGAAATGCCATACTCCAATGCTCTAATAAAAATGTGTTCTAGATGCTTGCAATGTTGCTCCTCCTTTTTTGAATAAGCAGTTAAATCATCCTGATATACAACCAAAATTGAGTCAATCAATCCTGTAAAAGCAACATCCATAGCCCTCTGAAATGTAGCACCTGCATTTGTCAGTCCAAATGGCATTCTTACATAAACATAAGTCCCCCACTGAGTGGTAAAGATAGTCTTGTACTGCTCAGATTCTTTTACCTTCACCTGATTGTATCCTGAAAATCCATCCATCATGGATAGAAGCTCACAACCAGTTACCTTCTACAACATAGCTTCCATGTTGGGCAATGGATAATTATCCTTTAAAGAAGACACATTCAAAGTTCTAAAATCCACACAAAGTCTTATATCACCATTTTTCTTTCTAACTAGTGTTTGATAGGTACAATTATTCCAGCCTCCCTAAGCTTTACAAGCTCTTGCTGCATTTTTGGAGCCAAAGTTGGATTAATAGATCTTTGTTTTTGTCTGAATGGCTTAGCTCTAGGCTTCAATGGAATCTCATGCTAGAATAAGTCTTCTCTATAAGCTTTTAAGTCCTCATATGACCATGCAAAGACATGCTTATATTTTTTCAATAATGCTATCAACATACTTCTAATGTGTGGCTTGAGTTGTTTGCCAATATATACCCTTTTGGGGGCATGGTGTGTCCCCAAGTTTATCTCCTCTAAATCATCCTTGTTAGTAGGAGATGTCTTTGTAACAAATTGGTCTCTATTGTCAAATTCTCTTTCTAAAGCAACTAGTCCTCTGGGGAGTTTATTTGTCTTAAGTTAAATTACTTCTTTCCCCAAAAGAGTTTCTCTTCCATCCACAACTTCTACAAAATTTTAAAAATTAATTTCCTGGTTCTCATACTCATCTATGAAGTGTAGGAATCTCAACAAGTCTCTATCATCATCAAACACCTACCAACTACATATATTATCTGGTACTACAAGCCTTATTTTAACCTCAACATTTGTAATATCAGACAAAGTGACATCATCAGGCCTTATGGCCACATTGGCTAAAAAGTCTTGTAGTGATGTTCACAACACACCCCTTTTGCCCCTTATCAAAATGAGGACCCCTGCTGTGGCTTGCCCCCTTTGTTTTTGTGCTCTGGGCGGTAATGGTAAAAAGCATCATCATATCAGGTGCATGATGATCCTCTTGTATGAGCCCAAAATTCAAGGTCTGAATCTTGCCTCTGGAAGCTTGCCATGTGAAAGAGCGTAAAATTCTAAGCAAGTTTGCCTTTTACATCACCCTAAAATTCGGCCGAGTAAGAAAGTTATGCCTAGTCAAAGTTCCAGTCAAACCTAATATTCGGGGAGGAGGATCACATTTCTGAATATCATCTTTCAAATATCACCCAATAAATCATTTGGTCCAAAGATCTGGACATCAATTTTAGGTGATAGTGGCATTTACCAGTCAACAGCATCATGTATTTCGTGGGGGTCATATTTCAAATATCACCCTATCTTTTGAATATCCTCTTGTTGCGAAATATCACCCTGAACCAATATCCTGATGATGTCATTAGAACCCGATAAACAAGAAACATCACATGAAGATGACATCATCCTTTTTACCTCGTGGAGGTATATTTTTGAACATGACCTTTCTTGCATAACATGATGATGACGTCATAGTGCCGCAGTGCTAAACTAAGTCATCATTCGGATGATGTCATCCTGATTTCCCAATAGGAGGTCATTTTAGTCTAAGGGGATCATCATCTTTCAAATATCACCCTGATGTGGATACATCACCCCGATCTTTTGTGCATCACCTGATATTTCGAAGATCACCCAATCTTTCGAATATCACAATCTTCCGAATATCACCCCATGGCTGGTATGATGATGATGTCATCCAAGCTCGATGAACAAAGGAAATCACCTCCTGATGATGTCATCATCCTTTTTCCTCACACAGGCACATTTTCAAACATCACCCCTATCCGATAAACATGACGATGATGTCATGATAACTGCAGTAATAAACAAGGCCGCCCTTCCACTGACATCACGCAATCTTTCGAAAGGAAGGTCATCTTACTCGCGGGGGTCATGTTCCAAATATCATCCTAATCTTAAAATATGACCTGATAAGCGAAACTCGACACATCCTGATGACATCATCTTCTTGGGAGGGTGATATTCTTCAAAGCTCTTTCCTCAGGATCATGTTCCTTGGACCTGATTTCTTTCAATATCACTGTGACGTCACCGTCATATCATGATCAAGTAAAGAAGACACCCAGAAATCTACATGCAGGTGGCAGAACTGAATGAATTATAAAGTGGGGACTAATTCTCGTGTGCAAGCAGATTTTCGTAGTATCATGAACGGATATTTATGTTTGCACTTTAAAGGCATGATTTAGCATTAGTTTTTATCCTCCTACTAATTATTTAAATGTTGGTGCCTAACTTTATATGATGACCACAGGTGCATCAGCCAAAAAGATGAGGTCAATGAGACATTGTTGGCTCGCTCTGATTAGGTGGGGTTTCATTGATGATCATGATGATGTGCGGTCACGATGCAAAAGGCGAGGTAGGCAGATTTTAAGCTCATCCCAAGACCTAATGATGTCATCCTTTCACACTTCAGCGAGGCCAGTCCATCTTGATGACGTCATCATCATATCCTGATCAGTGAAGAATTTCAAAGTGCAACCCGATATTCAAATGGCAAATGGCAGGAAAGTAGGGCGGGAGGAATTTGAAATTATTTTGAAGCCTGATGTATAACTTTGGTCAAACAAGAAGTACACGTAAGGCCTACGGAGGACCAATATGCAAATTCAACCTGACGACGTGTAGGTGGAGATATAACAGAGCATTAATGGCGAGGGACATCCTGAGTAGCGCATTAGTTCCCGAGAGGTCAGAATGAACCAAAAGGAGACAATGCATTGAATGCGGTGGTTGGTCGATGGAGGAAGTTACTAAGAGAGCGGTGCCTTGTTTGGGTGCTCTGCTCGAGGTTTTGGCAGGATCCATCTTCCAATGTTGGATGAGACATCTGAGGAGGCTAACCGTTGATTCAGCTAGGTTTTCTTGGGCACTGTGTTGGGGAGAGAGCAGAGACATATATTCAGCCCCATTACTACTAAAAAAAGAAGAGGAGGTCAATCATACAATATCAGACCGGTAGAAATTTCATGTAGTAGACTAGATTGCTAAGACTAGTGGGGACTGAATTGTTGAAACATTCAAGGTTCTTTCCTCATGATCACTATAAATATGCATGTTTTATGAACATATTGTATGGAGATGAAGCTTCAGATTACATCATGATTGTAAACCTTAAGTAATCTTCAAGTTGATTTTTGGATATGTACTGGTGGATGCTGTGTTCTTTAGAAGTGCTTTCATTTCATTGCATGTTGTTGTCAACTCTACCTTTGAAGATTTGCATTGGATCATGCTGATTTGTGGAATATCCTGGTGAAGTATGATTTCAGTTTTCTTCTCTTCATTACTGTATGGGAACATGTATGTGGGTTAGTGATCTTAATCAAGTAAATCTTAGGAATCTCTCTCTCTTTAACCCTTTTTCTTATTTTAATTTTATAGAAATCACTTCCATAATTGCACATCATGGTAAATATTAAGCAGAATAGGGGAATATGTAGACATCCCATAGATACTTGATCATCCTTAACATATTCCTGAGCTAGATGCATGTACCACTAAAAATTTCATGCAGGAAATCACTGATAAGGGTAGAACTCATGCAAATATCACCTTAGGCACATCATTTGGAGGCATATGCTGTGTAGAGTAGCTTCCCTGAAAGCATTGTTGCAGAACCAGAACCTACTGATTCATGTAAGACCCCAAAATGGAAAATAGCAACACACATCAACCACTGAGAGATCTTAGCAGATTATGACCTAATCACCAGGAACTTGGGATCATGAATTCTATGAATTCATTGTATCTTTCAGGATAAACAAGGGTTGATGTGTAACTTTTGTTTCATGTTGTACTTGTGTGTGTCTAACATCAACATCAGCAACAATAAGTCTGCAATGACATTCTTTGATCTTCCTATCCAATTTATTGAAAAAGCATCAAATAATTCAATTATATCCCACACAACATGCTTATACTATTTTAACCTTTTATTTTTTGAAGCATACTTATCCCTCACCTGGAAAACAATTAACTCTGAATCTCCAAACACTTTTAGCATTTTAATCCCATGCTTTAGAGCAACATTCAATCCTAGTAGCAGAGCTTCATATTCTGCAATATTATTTGTGTAGGCAAACTTTAACAGAAAAGAGAATTTCAGAAGCTTACCTGCTAGAGACAAAAACACAACTTCAGCACCAAAACCTTCCTTTGAACAAGCTCCATCAAAGTACATAGTCCAAAGACCCTATTGGTCAAGCTCTTGAATGCAAAAATCTCTCTTTATTTCCTTGATCATCTGAGACAACTCTAAAATTCTCATAGTCAGTATCCACAAAACAAATATGCTCTTCTGAATGTTGATCTTCCACTGTTTCTCGTGACCACTCTTCTCTAACCAGCTTGACATCTCTACCATTCATTGGGATCATGGAATATGATAAATCTAACTACATACTTCCTCCAATTAATGTTGCCCATCTTCTTGACAACAACATACCATGTTGTGGCTTTATGTCAACCAATGTTATGTTCATGGTGTAAGTTTTTTCTAGGTATGCTACTAACATAAAGTCCACATCCTTCATGATTCCAATAATTGGTACCTCCCTAGCATCCATTGCATAGCATTTTCCACATGCCTTATCTATTTTTAATCCAGTTTGCTACATGATAGACAAAGGCATAATATTTGTTGATGCTCCAGAATCAAGCATACAATTCTTGATTACTTTTCCTTTGATAATAAGGGAGACATAAAATGGTTCAACATGTGAAGAGCATTTTGTTATTGTCATCCCCAGGTAAACTTCAGGAACTTCATCCTCATTAACACACAAGGCTTGCTTTTTACCCTGAGTCTCAACATTCTACTCAGCCTGACAAGCTACTCCTGAAATCAGGGATAATGCTTTATTTCTGAAATCTTCAACTTTCATCATTTCCATCAATGGAATGGAGACCTTTATCTGAGATAACAACTGAGCCATATCAAAGGGACCATAATTTTGTATAATGGTTGTAGCTTGAGCCGTGGTTTTGTTCTTATCCTAAGCTGATCCATCTTTACTTTTAATGGCTTTATGACTATCATCCATAACTTGAGAATTCTTATTTTGATCCTCATTTTGGGGAACCTCATTTTCTGACATTTGAGAATCATGACTTGGTTTTTGCTTAAATTTTTTTTCTATTATTATTGTTTCATTTTGTCTTATGTGGTTGAGTCCCTTTATGATTATACATTGGCTGATTTACAAATGTGTCATCTGGTTGATGTGAATTACAAACCAGAGCCTTACCTCTAAGGTTATAATTGCTTTTGACCTGAGCCACTGTTGCAGTAGTGTGAGCTCTAATCTCCTCATCAAAAGGCTTCCTCAAGTTATTCAAAAAGATGTGTGAATCTTGAGCATAAGCATAGCTATCTTCATCGTCCTCATCACAAGAAATCTACTGGAAAACCTAAGTCACACAACTTGTACTTTCATCAACTTCATAAGAAAAATGCTCCCCATTTGTGGACAGCATATTGACATTATCATCCTGCATGTAATGTGGCTCATTACATTCATCACAAGAAACAACATTATTATACAAAGATTGAGCAATCATACATTGTGATTGTGAGTGAGGCATTTGACATATTATGCACCAAGGTGTATCATCAACAATGTTAACAACTTTCTTCAAAGGATCAGGAGTCTCCTTGACATTTTAAGCTCTTTGATTATTATTGCTATTTGGGGGAATGGGTTTACCATTATGCCAATTAGTGTTATATGGTATATCATGCAGCGATGGTCTCTTTTCTTGTCTTTGATAGACCTGCCTTTCAGGACCTATCCCTTTTTCATTCTTAACAAGTCTATAACTTAGGTCCTTAACAACATTTGTCAACTTATCTAATTTTTCTTCAGAAGTAGATGCATTACCTTGAGCATTCTGAGACTTATTTGGATTTTGTAGAATCTTTACATCATCCCTTCTATTTGTCTTACCAGATGCTTTCCTATTATTTTCAATGTTAGTTACAATTCTAAAAGTATCCCTGAGTCTAGTAGGACCCTTATCTCTTAATCCATAAGTTGTTTTAGCATCAAAAGAATTTATATATAGTACAACACACATTGGTTCATTAGGCCTCATATGAAGTGGTAATTTGTTCAACACTCTAGTGAATCTAGCATTAAAATCTGTAACGGGCTCATTTGACCCCTTAGTAATACTTGTGAATTCATTTATAAAAAAGCTTGGATTAGTCTTATCACCATATTGATCTTTAAAAATCCTTCTGAAGTCATCCCATGATGAGACACTCTGATCAGGTAGACTTTTATACCACTCTCTAGCTTCATCAACTAAGGATTGCATAAACAATTTCATAAAAACATCTTCATGTTCAACCTCAAAGTTGTCCATAACATTCTGAAAGGCTTTCAAATGATCTTCCCCTGACACAGTATTGTTTCCTGAAAAATTTGGTATATGAAGCCTTACATGTTTATCAATGGGATTAGGGTAACTAGGAATACCATTAAAAACTAGCTGCCTGAATCTATGTAACTACATAGGCTACCTACCAAACTAATTGACATTTGTATTACTATTTACATTCTAGTTTCTTACATTGTTCAACGGTACCCTAAAATTATTGGTATTTTATCTCTGATCATTCTGTTGATTCTGGACCTCATTTCTTTGCTGGTTTCTTAAAACATTTGCATTATCAAGGGTGGGGATTGAATCGTGTTAAGCAGTTCTTAGAGCTTGCACCTTTTGTCTCATATCATCTCTAATCTTCACAGCCTGCAAATATTCTAATTCAGTTCTCAGGCTCCTAATTTCTTCAGCTAATTCTTCCTCTTTAGGCATAGAAGAGGATGGTCCCTTTCCATTTTGGTCATCATCATCTCCCTTGGGGACTTAGCTTCCTCAAATCTATCAAGGGGGTCTAAGAAAGGGTGTTCCTGGAACACCTCTGATGTCATTCTCAAATTAACACCTTGTTGTCTTTCATATACATTTTGGATTTCAGCTTATGTGTTAGAAAAATAAGGTGATGTCTGCTCTGAAGATCTTGGATTATCTTGGGTACTATCATTGTTTCTAGGGCTAAGAGAACCCTCTTGACCGACCTGAACAACCCGTTTTTTTTGTACATCATTTTTCTAGGTAATTCTTCAAACAAAGGATTACGTAGGGATCTTCTCCCTTGCATACAAATTTCACTTTACCGGTTGGGAGATTTGTTCGAAGTCGCCAGCTATAACTACGAATTAGTTTCACTTTTGAAACAAGGTTCTTACACTTTTGTCCCTAGTGGAGTCACCAAATCTGTTGGAGTTTTTTCCCAAACTAGATGCTTCCCAATTATCCCTACAAGGTAACCATCATTGATCAATAGGATTTCTGGGCTAGGGGCTAATAGTACAGGAGATCGACTCTATAAATATCTCCTCTTCTTCTTTAGGCTCTGCAGAACCAAGGGGGGTATTCCCTATTCAACATCCATGTAATGTGTTTGTGAACTAGCTAGGATGCTAACACAAAGTAGATAAATCCTCTTTTATGCAGACCAAAACTGTGAGATAAGTGCAAAGGGGCTAGCTTTGGGCCTTATACTTAGTTGTGAATCAAAGGATTTTGGTCCTAAAACTACTTCTAAAATTCCTAAATGGTTATGTATTTGAAGTTTAGATTTGTATTTGGTATTTGGATGCAAAACTGGGACTTTGGTTGTAACCTCAATACAAGATTGGACTTGTGCCTATCTCAGGGCTCAGAGTCAATAGACATACATATGTGAACGCTTACCATAAACTCAAGTCAATAACTGAGTTTCAAGTGGATTTTTTTTTTTAGTGTCTGCCTTACAGATACTTCCCAAAACTGACTATTCAGTTATCTCTGCTTACAAACATCCTCACTGCAATATATTCTTCCCAACACTTAACCCTGAACATTTAATCTACCCCTTGAGCAAAAGTAAAAGATCAAGTATTCAACATAGCAAACCCATATCCTAGAATCTTAAACATCCCTTAGCTTTTTAGACTCAAAAGAAGAACACATTCAATTTGGAGACAAATAACAGAATACACACAATGAAGCATTACTCATAAAATAACATGAAACTAGTAAACTTATGCATGAAACATTCAACATATGATTCATAAACTCACAAGACAACCAAAATAGAGCCACCAATGAAGTTGTATCTTATCACAGCACCAAAATTTGTCCAATTTTTAACAACCACAAAAATGATGCACACAGCCCTGATATACTCATAATGTGTCATCAACAAAATAGTACAATGGTCAAATCACAATTCTACCAAATACAATGCACCATAGAATGGCACCCAAAACAATCAATGCAATAGGCCAAGGAAGGAGGAGCAGATCAAATTGGGAGATGTACTGTTGTTTGTAGATTTTCCTCTTAAAGATAGTGGTTGACCTGTCCATCATTGACCAACGCCTCTGTAATTCTGCCATCAATGCCAACCTATCCGTAGCTCCTCTTGAAATGTAGCAATGAAAGCATAAGGAGTTTTCCCGCTTGAAAATAGCTGTGGATACAAAGAAAATCCATTGTCGAAATCTTAAAACTAAGCCATTGATTCAATTTCTCCCACCAAGATCTCCAGCCCAAACTGCGCTGAAAAGTCACCCACCAATTAGAACGTGCCACGTAGACACCCTATGCTTCCATCGCTGACTTTTCTCATCGCAAACATGTATTTTTCCCTTTCCACCATATTTTGCCTTTTTTCACCTTGTATATGCAAAAGAACATGTGTATACATACAACTGCCTGCATACAAAGTGCGGAACCCAAATGTTTATAAAATAAATCAAAAATGCACTCGGGTCCCACCTTGTCTCTCTTTCTTGCATATCTCCTTTGTATATTGCACATGTAAATGCAATATACAACCACCAGACCCCAAAGTTGTATAAAACAACTTGAAATTTCAATCGGGTCTGGGCATTGTATGTTTTCTCATTTCCATCTTTACCTTGTATATCACACACATACAATGCAATATACATACAACACGGATTCTAGTGCTATATACAAGCCGATTGATAACTATGCACACATACATGCAAGCCCCGGACACCAGTGCTGAATTCGTCAAATTTGACCTTTGAATTGGGTCTGGCTTGCATATTTGCTCCCTTGTATGTTCGCCTTGTATATCGGCTTGCATATCGTATTATACAAATGTAATATACAAGTAAAAAACATACATTCAATCAGACCTGAGCCTTTATCAACTACATTGCACACCTGTTCGGGTCTAACCAATGCATCTTTGGAATGCATGTTCCAATGTATGTGTGAACATATAATCGCACTTGCATATGCATCTGGTGGGCCCCATGCTTTTTATCTCCATCCTTTGCATACTTTCTTTGTATGTGCGCGATGTACATTATGCTTTGTATGTCTGCGGGCCCCACCAATTGTATATTGGTCTTGCACATTAACATTGCACCTTTTCCTTTGCACATTTCTTCTTGCACATCGCCATTGTAACTCTGCAATGTTTATACAATCACCTTTGTATGTTAACTTTGCATGTGCCTTCCTTGTATCTAGCCATTGCATGTCTAAACATACAACACAAATATACATGCAACCCTCTCATACAAGCAGGGAATATTCTTAGAATCTGTGATAGATTCCTCAATGCATATACAAACCCAATATGCATTCAAAACGCATACAATCAATTTTTTCACTTTTTTGAAGGCCGATTGAACATTTTTGGCCCACCAATGTACATTTACACTTGTACATACAAAGACATGCATTCAACAGATTTCACCGCTGCATAGAGTGATTTATAGACCTAGCATTTTTTCTTAAGTGCGACGGGAAAAAGCAGTAAAACACTGCATAGGGGTTAGTCAACCAATGAGCACCAAGGCATGAAAATATGACTTAAGCAACTGAGAACTCCCCTCAGGAAGTCAACAACAAAACAGGAGATGCAATGCAGAAGGCTGAGCAAAAAAATAACCTAAGGCATCAAGGGTTTGAAAGAATAAAAATATTAGCTTGCAAACTCGACTCAGAACCCTAACCCTAGGTGAGCACCACCATAGCTGATTGAAGACAAATTAGCATGTGGAATAGAATGGGCTCCCACAATGGTTGAGCTCAGCATGCTGCCCCAATTCTTGAGAAGATGTGAAAAGAGTCTAAAGAGAAGTGTCACATAAAGACCCTACAAAATAAAGACAAATGTCATGTGTTTCAATCATATATTAGAAGCTATGATCTGGGTTCTTTTGATTTTGGGATACAAATCAGATGACAAGAAAACGCAAAAACCCATTAAATTTCTCACCAACCCAGTTTGTAATTTTTGAGGAACCGTCTGAAACATAATACACAACAAAATAAAGATACAGTCGAGTGTTTTAATCATATCTCAAAAAATATGATCTAGGTTTTTGCAATTTTTAGAAAGAGATATGAATTGAACAAAACCCAAAAACCCTTTAAATATTTCACCAACCTAGTTTGGTAATTTCACGTAATCTTCACAATGGTGGACCCTCTTTCTTTTGCAAATTTGAAGCTGCAAAAAATTATTGTAAAATGATATTTAAAGCAATATCCTATAAATTGCTTATAAATATTCATTATTTATGCAATTAAAACAAATTAAATAAAATAATATCTTTCTTTTTTTTAGTTTGCTTTCTTTTGGGAAGATATGGACAAAATAAGCCTTATAAAATTAGGCAAATCAGAAGGAAAAGCTACAGGACCTATTGTAAGACAAATATTAAAGTAATATTCTTTATAAATTGCTTTTAATATTTTGTCATTAAAACAAATCAAATATTTTTTTCTAGATTTGCTCTATTTTGAGGCAGATGAAGACAATAAAAAAAACTAAGCTTTTATTGAGCAAATAAAGCTTGTTTTAAAGCGGATTTTGGTGAGGTCTACCTTGAAGAGGATTTTGGCAACTTTCACATATAGATTGGAGGTGATTTGAAAACTTTATTTTTTGGCTTTTCAGTGGAGCTCAAAAATAGATCAAATTTTCTACTCGAAGAAGATTTCTCACCTTTTTCCTTGGGAGATCTTTGGAGTTATAAATAGAGGAGAAAGATTTAGTTTAAAAAAGTTGATATCTTTATTTCTTCTCTCTTGAGCATAGGCAAAAAGTTTGTAAACTGATATTGACTCATATTTTTTAAAATTAGATGTACCCTTTTCAATTCAATACATCAAAGCTTTCTTGTTTCACATTTGTTGCCTCTTTTATAACTTTGATTTGATGTTTTCACTATGATTATGATGTCTAATCCTATGATTATGTCTCGATGTTATTAAAATCTCTGTAGCTATTGCCCATCTAATCCAGGTTGTGTGTTGTGTTTTAATTAAACCTTCATACAAAGTACTTTTGGATTGTTGGAATTAGGTGAAACTGAGAATGTTACATGCTTGAGAGTTGTTTGTGGGTAAAAAATTTAGATTTTTAGACCATCTTTAGATAAAATAGAATTTCACTCCAGTTATTCCTCATCCCTTTTCTCAGACAAGTGATTAGTTTAGAAAGATCATAAGGAGAACCGGCTCACTCTAGAGATTCACTCTCACTATAGGAAATGCACATCCTGAGAGTGTTTCCATATTTCAACAGATAGCTAAGTCTTTTGTAGCCTTAGTATAGGGTGCATATCTAATTGATAATAGTTTTTGGCATGGCTGGTGGGACTCTGAAAGTAATTTCAGAGAAGTTTTAGACCCTCATAGCTATTGTTCTAGTATATGCAACAGTATTCAAGCCTTTGGAGGCTTTCACAATATACCTGGCGACTCGTTATCTCTGGTCTTGCATGCATATTAGTGTTATCAGCTTATGAAAACTAGATCTAGTTCTAATACTTTTGAGTATTTATAGTTGTCCTCGCCAAGAAGAAGAGGTAGATCAGCAAGCAAACCAACTGATTCAGCAAGGAGATCAAAATCAACACCTCTAACTTCAACATGAAGAAGTAGAAGTCTGGTGCTGATAGTTCAAATACCCATAATGGCTAGGCAATATGCATTTGTTGCCTTTAATGGAGGTAGGCCATTGCAACTTGCTCAGTGCAATGTTATTCTAGTTGCAGCCCTTAAAGGACTGCCATATTTCACCAGAGAAGACCATACTCCAGCTGCTGAGCACATTCAAGATGAGGGAACTCTTTGTTCCATACACAATGTCACCCAAGGAAATGTGGCAATCAGACTTTTGGCTGCATCATTGAAAGGGAAAGCCTTGCAATGGTTCAGAGGACTTCCTAAAAATTCAATAACATCGTGGGATCTACTAGGAGATGGATTGCACAAGCACTTCAAAGACAAATCTGATCATCTCTCATTGCTAGAGCAGTTGAGCACCATCAAAAGGGTACTCCACGAACACATGGCAGATTTCAACTACCGATTTCAGAGAACCTGGGATAGAATCCCTACAACAGTAAAGCCCTTGCCAAGGCATGCATTTTTATTTTACCTTAAAGCTTTGAACAGTGAAATTTTTGTAATGATCCAGTCTATGGTAGGAACAACCCTTCTTGATTCTTTTGAGATTGCTGTCAAAGCAGAAAACTATCTCATCCAAGCAGGGAAGATAGCCCCAAGGCCTCCCCTACCCATTTTCCCAGAAATCCAGCCATCTGTGCCAATAGCAATGCCTCCTTTGACTATTGTCCCACCTGTTCCAACAATAACCCATGAACCTGTAACGCAAGAAAATCATGCCCAACTCACCTCCAAGAAATCCAAGAGTTGAAAGGCATGATTCAGTCCATGCGCAAAACCTTTGGCAATAAATTTGTTAATATTAAAAAGTAGATTAGTCAAGAAACTAAGCCTTACCAAGCCCCGTATCAGCCCATTCAGCAATATAGGCAGTTGTTTCAAGCTAATCCTCAGGGTCAAAGAAGAAACTACAACCCTCAACCTTTCAAATCTTACAACCCAAATACTACCAATACCTTGAGGGAGCTTGTACCCACACAGAATAACTTATCCCAAGATAGTGACTGGTCTTATCCATGTCACCAACCGCATAATCAAGCTGCATGCACAAATGGACTAAAAAATCAAGCACTCATGGTGTAGAATAGTTATGCAAGTTTGGAAGGTGCCCCTGGTGAACTTTCAGCTCAGCCAAATAATGTTGACGTGGCCTTGATGAACTAGCAAGAGAGTGATTTCTGTGGTATAAATTACCATCAAAGACAAAATCAACAACATACACCTGTTTCAGCCAACACAAGGTCAAAATAGAGGGTTGCAGACCTTAATAAGTAAGTTGCAGTGGTACAACAACAGCCTATGAGAGATACATTTGAAACTTTTCCATCACAAACTACCCCTGTACCATAGCAAAAAGTGCAAATTCTACAAAGGGATCAAACTCTACCAGTAAAGAATCAGTCTAAAGTACAACAGTCTTCACAAAGGCAGGATGATGCTCCTACTGTAAAAGAACAGCAAAAGGTAAATCATGTTTCTTTCAACACAGTAGATCATCTTAAGAAAGCTGTAGTGAGCATGTCAGTTATGAATGCATTATGCATTCCTAGTCAAAAGAATCTGCTACAAGAAGCATTGGCTAAGCTTTCAATTTCTAAGTGTTCTAATCAAGGGAAAGCCAAAGTTGTGCTTACCAACAACTTAGAAATCAAGAGTGGACAACCAATAAACGAGGTAAAACCTCCTCCCTTTTACTTAAGTTTGATAATTGGTGACAAGCTTACTCATAACTGCATGATAGACTTTGGGGCAAGCCGTTCAATCATGCCCAAAAGTCTAGCTGATTCACTAGGATTGATTTATGAGCCCCTTGTAAAAGGAGTTGTCTAGTTAGACGGGTCTGCACTTAGTACTACAGGAATAATAAAAAATCTGCCGCTTACACTACATGCATGTCCTAATTTTTCCATCCATCAGGACATTTACATCATTGATCTGCCACCTAGTTTTGCAATATGCCTTTCTAGGGAATTCACTACCAAATTAGGTGGGTTTCTATCTTCTGATTGGTCCCACTTATTTTTTAGAACAAGATATGGTATGAAAGTAACCATACAGTCTGAACCACTTGCAAAGGACCATGTTGAGCCCTATGTTCCTAGCCCAATAAATGCTAACCTTTACATCACCCATGGGTAGCATGATGAACCCATGAGCCTAGATCCTAATGCACCTATAGAAGACATAAACTTAGATGATTGGGCAGTTAAAGATCATGAAAGTGATCCTTTCCGTCACACGGATGAGGTAGGATTAGGCATCTATGTGATACAAGAACTTGATGCAATGATTCCTAATCTGATTAAGGACCAAAGTCAGTTGGAATGAGAAGAAGACTAGCTTTGGAAGCTATACTTTGATGGATCAAGGACCAAAATAGGTGTTGGTGGAGGGAATATGTTAATCTCACCTGAAGGAGACAAATACTATGCATCCTTGAGGTTCACCTTTAGCTGCAAGTATGAGGCCCTGATCCATGGTTTAGAGTGGGCCCAAAAAAGAGGTATCAAATCTATACAAGTTTATGGAGATTCTAAATTGATCGTTAATCAAGTTAGGAACTTGAATGCTACTAAAATTGACCTGCTCAAAAAGTACAAGCATAGAGTGTGGGATTCAATTGAATTTTTTGATGCATTTAATCTATTTTTGATTCCTAGAAACCAAAATAAGTATGCAGATAAGCTTGCAGCTTTGGGATCTCAATTTGAGGTTCTTGATCAGATTCAAAACATTGAAGTACAATCATATGTCAAAGTAGTTGTTAGGCCTTCTATACCTGACAATAGTGTTTCCTGGCAAGTATTTGACAGTGATGAGCAAATCTTAAATTTTTTGAGTGCAGAGGCTGAATTTGTAGCTAATAATTAGCATAAATACCATCAACAATTTGAAGACCAGATTGTACAGTTGAGATTGAACAAGCTACCCAAGGGATTGATGACACTAGAATCAATGTTTAACTCAGATGATCATTTCAGAAAGGACAAGTGCAGCATGACGATGAAACAAGAACACTATGAGGCAATGGAGATTTTCAAAGACAAGTTGTTGAAGCTCAGAAAAATATGCACTAAAGGTGAAAACAACAGTCATTTATTCAGTTATGCCAAGATTTTTTTGATGTTTTTGCATGGGAGTATAAAGACTTAAGGGGGTTTGATCTTGGTTTAGCCTAGCATACCATTGAATTAGAGCCTGAATTAAATAAGACCGCTAAATCCAAAACTTGAGCATTTAATGAAGGTTGAGTTAAATAAACTGATTGAGAGTAGTATCATATTCCCAATAAAACATACCTCTTGGGTTTCCATTTTGGTCCCAATCAGAAAAAAGAATGGAGAAATCTGACTTTGTGTTGATTTCTGTGATCTGAATCAGGCCTCATTGATAGACCACTACCCTCTTCCTTCTATGGAACAAATATTGCAAACTGTTTGTGGTTCTGATAGATATTCCTTGTTAGATGGTTACTCAGGTTATAACTAGATTCTTGTCAAAGAAGAAGACCATTATAAAACAACATTCACGACTAAGTGGGGTACCATGGCATACATGAAGATGCCATTCAGTTTGTCTAATGTAAGGGCAACCTTTCAACAGGCAATGGACATGGCCTTCCATGGCCTTATGAACAAAATAGTGTTGGTGTATTTAGATGACATAACTATTTTTTTCAAAGATGCTAATGATCATTTTGAACACTTGAAGTAGATTTTTTAGAGGTGCAGGGAGTTTGGGGTTTCATTGAACCCCAAAAAGTGCATATTTTCAGTTCATGAAGGTAAACTTCTCAGCCATATTGTTTCAAAACAAGGTATTTCTATTGACCCTGAGACAGTTTCAGCCATTCTAGATATACCACTGCCTGTACATAAGAAAGGCTTGCAAAGCTTTCTTGGCAGAATTACTTTCATGAGAAGATTCATTCCAAACATTGCAACTTTGTTACAACCTCTTACGGCCATGTTGAAGAAGAATGTGCCATTCAGCTGGACTAAGGAGGGAAAAGGAAGCCTCGAACATATTAAAGAATCCCTCACTACTGCCCCTACCCTCATTAATCCTAATTATGAGAGGGATTTTATTTTGTATGCTTTTGGAGGAGCTGGCACCATCTCTGCAATGTTATGTTAGCAAAATGATGAAGGATTGGAGCAGCCAATAGCATTTTTTAGCCAGGTACTGCATGATTATGAGGTAAAGTACTCTTTTGTGGAAAAACATGTTTTTGCTATTGTTAGGAGCCTTAAGAAATTTAGACACATGTTGTCTAATAACATAATTCACTTAATGGTTGTTCATACTACTATCAAGAGTTTTTTATTAAACAGAGATATAAATAACAAGAGAGTTGGTTGGATAACCAAAGTTATGGAATTTGATGTTGATATCAAAGTTACCAAGCCAATTAGAGGCAAGGGCTTATGTGAGCAGCTTGCTAAAAGTGAAGAAAATAGTCAAGAACATGCAGAGGACATAGAAACAATGCTGAATAACAATGCACCAGCCACTTTACCAACTCCTACAATCAGCTAGGTACAATAGATGATGAATTATTTACAGTCCAGTCAATGCCCTGAAGGTTTGGATAGAGCAGGAAGAAGGTATTTCAGGCTACAAGCTACTCCTTATGCTATCATTGATGGTATTTTATATAGGAGAGATTTTAATGGTGTATTTTTAAGATGTATTGGACCTGATCAAATTGACAAGTTGTTACAAGAATTTCACAATGGACCTTTAGGAGGTCACTTTACAGCTAGAAAAACTGCTTTGAAGATTATGCAGGCTGGTTATTACTGGCCTAACTTGTTTAATAATTCTTTTTCTTGGGTGAGAAGACGTGAGAAGTGTTCATTGTTTGCTGGTAAACAAAGGCTTGTTGTCTTACCTCTACATCCTATTAAAGTTGAACAACCATTTGCAAAATGGGGTCTAGATTTTATAGGAACAATAAACCCACCTTCAAGTGCAGGCCACAAGTGAATCTTGACTACCACAGACTATTTCACCAAGTGGACCGAAGCTATTGCTTTAAAAGAAGCAAATGAATATGTTGTTCTAAATTTCTATCAAGATCTAGTATCAAGATTTGGTACACCAGACTCACTCATGTCAAATAATGGTTTAGCTTTCATTGGATTGAGAATTTTAGATTGGTCTGTCAAAAATAATATCTTTTTGAATACTTCTTCTAACTATTACCCACAGGGTAATGGGCAGGCCGAATCTACCAACAAAAATCTGATAAGGATTATCAAGAAGACTGTTGAAGACAACCAGAGAACATGGCATCAGAAGTTGAAGTTGGCTCTTTGGACTAATAGAATTACACCCAAGAAAGCTACTGGTTGTTCTCCATATGTACTTACTTATGGTAAGGAGGCTAGATTACCTATTTCAGTTGAATTACCAACTTTGACTTTCATTAAAGAGCTTGAGCTACTAGAGGAACAACCTTTAGTAGTCAGGCTAGCTCAGCTTATGGAGTTAGAAGAAATCAGGAAAGAAGCCTTGAAGAAGCTTGATATACATCAAACTCAAATGAAGAATGCTTTTGATAAGAGGGAAAGACTGAGGAGCTTTATTGCTGGTGATTTGGTGTTCAAATGGAAGGAACTAAGAAGCAAACCCAGAAAGCATTCCAAATTTGATGCAATTTGGGATGGGCCTTATGTAATCACAGAGTGCAAAGAAAACAATGCATTTTAGCTATCCAAGTTAAGTGGAGAGGTGACGTCTATCCCAGTTAATGGGATCCACCTCAAACATTGCTTCTAAGGATAAGTACTACCTTTGTATATAGTAGAGTAGAGTTGCAGTTAATAAGTGCTCATGCACATTTGCATTCAGTATTTTTGTTTCCATAAGTGCTGCTGCATAGGTTTTCTGGTCGTCGGGGCCTGTTAGTTTGCTTCAGTTTAGTTTATTTTTAGTTTTCTGCTGCTGTTTGAACTAGTTGGGGAGCTAAATTTTAGTGTTTTTGAGTTTGAGAAGAGTAGAGTATGACTCAATGGCCAATGGATATTCAAGGCAACTGATCCAATGCTTAGCAGGCAAGCATATAGCAGAAGTCACCAGAAATGTTACCATTTTTTCACCACAGTTCAAAATTGGTAGAGTTGATGTAACAAATCCATTTTTAGAGTGAAGGTTAACATTCTTCTATTATAAGTTACTTGCATAGTTATTGTGTTTCAGTGATAATTGTAGTGAAGGTTCAGGATAAGAAAGAGAAGGTCACATCCATCATTGTCTTGAAGGTTTTCAATCTTTGAAGTTGTCTTTTGTTTTTGCTCCTGATCTCGACGTGAACTTGCAAAAATGTGGGAAGATCATATTAGAGCTCCAGTTATGAGATCTCTATATCCTATTAGAAGAGGCATAACACTTCGTTTATAATGCATTGATCAATGAACATCATCCACATGCAAAAAGAGCTAAGAAAGAAACAATCATGGAATTTCAATCTTTTATTCTAATCTATTTGTTTCATGTGTAGGTATAGGATAAGTCATGTATTTGATTAAAGACAAATTACCATGTGGAATAAAATGGGCTCCCACAATGGTTGAGCTTAGCATGTTGCTCCAATTCTTGAGAAGATTGTGAAAAGAGTATGAAAGAGAAAAGTGTCACATAAAGACCTTGTAAAATAAAGACAGATGTCACATTTTTTGATCATATCTTAGAAACTATGATGTGGGTTCTTGAGATTTTTGGATAAGAATCAGATGACAAGAAAATGCAAAAACCCTTTAAATTTCTCACCAACTCAATTTTTAGTTTTTGAGGAACTGTCAGAAGTATAATACACAACAAAATAAAGATATAGTCATGTGTTTTAATCATATCTCAAAACATATGATCTGGGTTTTTGATATTTTCGGATAGTAGGCACCAGTCTAGTCTTGTATTGAGGTTACAACCAAGGGCCTAGTTTTGCATCTAAATACCAAATACAAATCTAAACTTAAAATACATAACCTTTTAGGACTTTTAGAAGTAGTTTTAAGACCAAAATCCTCTGATTCACAACTGAGCATAAGGTCCAAAGCTAGCCCCTTTGCACTTATCTCACAATTTTGGTCTGCATAAAAGAGGATTTATCTATTTTGTGTCAGCATCCTTGCTAGTTCACAAACACATTACATGGATGTTGAATAGGGAATACCCCCCTTGGTTCTGCAAAGCCTAAAGAAGAAGAGGAGATATTTATAGAGTCTATCTCCTGTACTGTTGGCCCTTGGCCCAGAAATCCTATTGATCAATGATGGCTACCTTGTAGGGATAACTGGGAAGCATCCAGTTTGGGAAAAATCTCCAATAAGCTACATGACTTATCCTATATCTGCACATGAAACAAATAGATTAGAATAAAACATTGAAATTGCATGATTATTTCTTTCTCAGCTCTTCTTGCATGTGGATGATGTTCATTGATCAATGCATTATAAACAAAGTGTTATGCCTCTTCTAATAGGATATAAATATCTCATAACTGGAGCTCTAATATGATCTTCCCATATTTTTGCAGGTTCATGTCAAGATCAGGAGTAGAAATAGAAGACAACTTCAAAGATTGAAAACCTTCAAGACAATGATGGCTATGACCTCTTTTTTATCTTGAACCTTCACTACAATTATCACTAAAAAAAAATAACTATGCAATTAACTTATAACAGAAGAATGTTAACCTTCACTCTAAAAATGAATTTCTTGCATCAACTCTACCAATTTTGAGCTATGGTGAAAAAATTGTAACAAAGGCGAACGACCAGAAACATCTACTAGTAATCTGGTCAATCAAATTTAACAACTGCAACTAGGGGGAGAGACTAATTCCAATGAATATGAATGGGATAGCCTCTCTGAGCTATCTTGTGACAAAAAAGGTATCGATGTTGTCCACAAGTATGACCCAACCCATGGAAATGAGAGACAAGGTCCAAGGGCTAGACCACTAGAGTCTGACCCAGGTAATAACAATAGTGAGGATCGTGAGGAAAGAATGATACCCCCCTTGACAGATCTGCTAATAGAGAGTACCATCGTAGGCTTCATCCATGCTTATAACAACTCTATCTTAACCATCAACACCATTGAACTGGACCAACCCAATGACCCCTACCATTGGTGCACCCTGAACTCATAGATTAGGACTTACAATGTACTACCCCTCAGCTCGATACCTTTCAGAATGATGAAGCCATCATAGACTATCTTGAGCTTGGAGATCATATACCTGCAGGAGACCACAGAGCTAGCTATGACACAGAACTCAATGAGAAGGCCTATTTTGGAGAGAGTGCCAAGCCTTTCAGTCTCAAAAATGTCAAAATGAAAGAAAGATCTAATGGTGAAAACTGCTCTGTAGCAGTGTTAGATCATGAAAAAAGTAAAAATATAGATGTATCCAATGGTCAAAACCTCTCTAAGGCACTGAAGGATGGAAGGCTTGAACCTCTACCCAATCTTACACATCAGGAGAGATCTTCAATCTTGATAGAACCAATAGAGCTGATCAACATTAGCATAGGTGATAATCCCAGAATGATTCACATGGTTCAGTCTTTAATAGAACAAGAAAAGTTAGCATTCATCAACTTCTTCAAAAGAATACAAATCAATTTTTCATGGACATATGCAGACATGCTAGGGATAGATCCAAATCTCATAATACATCACTTATCTTTAGCTCCAGGAGCTAAACCAGTAAAGCAAAAACTCAGAAAGATGCACCCACATGTGGCCCTCATGGTAAAAGAAGAGCTGAAGAAACTGTTAGATGTCAGATTCATTAGACCAATAGACTATCCCGAGTGGATTTCAAACATAGTACCAGTTGCCAAACTAGATGGTAGAGTTTGAATATGTAATGACTTCAGAGACCTAAACAAAGCTTGTCCAAAAGATGATTTCCCCCTACCAAACATTGACATGATTGTAGATCTCACGGAAGGACACACCATGCTGTCACTAATGGATGGTTTTTCTGGATACAACTAGATAAAAATTGTACCCAAAGACCAGCACAAGACTGCATTCACATGTCCTTGGGGCACCTATTATTGGTGTGTCATGCCATTTGGTTTGAAAAATGCCAGCACAACATATCAAAGAGCTATGACCACAATCTTCCATGACATGATGCACACTATAATGGAAGACTATGTTGATGACATTCTGGCAAAATCACTCACAAGAGAAGGACACCTGGCAGTACTAGACAAAATTTTCCAAAGGCTGGAATAGTTTAATATCTGCCTCAATCCAAAGAAGTGCATGTTTGGAGTTACCTCAGGTAAGGTACTTGGATACATAGTGTCCGCCAATGGAATCTAAGTCAACCTAGCTAAAGTGAAGGCCATCATGGAAATGTTGCCTCCTAAGAATCTCACTCAGCTAAGGTCTCTACAGGGAAAACTACAATCTATCAGAAGGTTCATTTCTCAATTGGCAGACAAGTGCCACCCATTTTCCCACCTTCTACATAAGAATGTCCCTTTCAAATGGAATGATTCATGTGAGCAGGCATTTTAGCAGTTAAAAGAGTATCTCATGAAACCACCTGTATTGATGCCACCGATTCAGGGTAAACCTCTGCTGCTGTATATCTCGGCTACATGTTGATCATGATGTTAGTCATAAACAAAAATGAAATAAAAGTTACACAACAACCTTTATTTATCTTGAAAGATATGATGAATTCAAAGAATTCATGATCCCAAGTCTCCATTGATTAGTTCATAATCTACTGACATTACTCATTGTTTGATGTGTGTTGTTGTTTTCCATTTCAAGGGGCCTTATGTTGATCAATATATTCTATTTCCTGCAAGTATGCTACATAGAAAGTGTTGGTTTTTTCTCAGACTGGATGCTTTCTCCTAGTTATCCCTACAAGGTAGCCATCAATGATCAATAGGATCTCTGGGCCAAGGGCCAATAGTATAGGGGATAGACTTTATAAATATCCCCTCTTCTTCTTTAGGCTCTACAAAACCAAGGGGGGTATTCCCTATTCAAAATCCATGGGATATGCTTATGGACTGACTGGGATGTTGATACAAAGTAGATAAATCCTCTCTTATGTAGACCAAAATTGTAAGATAAGTGCAAAGAGGCTAGCTTTGGGCCTATGTTCAGTTGTGAGATAGAGGATTCTGGTCGTAAAACCACTTCTAAATATCCTAAAGGTCTGTATTTAAAATTTGAATTGTTTTGTTGTTTGGATGCAAAACTAGGACCTTGGGTGTAACCTCAATACAAGACTAGACTAGTGCCTATCCAGGGCTTGGAGTCAATAGACATACACATGTGAATGACCAGCATAAACATATGCCAAAGACTAGATATCAAGGGGGTTTTTAGTATCTACCTTACAGATACCTCCCAAAATTTAGTATTTAGTTATCTCTGCTTACAACATCCTCACTGTAGTACATTCCTCCCAACTCTTGATCTATAACATTTAATCTACTCCTTGAGCAGAAGTAAGAAATCAAGCATTCAACATAGTAAACCTATATTCTAGATCATAAACACCCCTTAGATGCTTAGATTCAGAAGAAGAACACTCTCAATTTGGAGACAAATAACAGAACACATGCAATATAGCATTACTCATTTAAATCAACATGAAATTAGTAAATTTATGCATGAGACATACAACATGAGACTCATAAACTCACAAGACATCTAGAACGAGGCCACCAATGAAGTTATATCTTATCACAACACCAAAATTTGTCTAGTTTTCAACAACAACAAATGAGTAACACCATCTACTATATACATCAAGGAAGGTGTACTCAGCATTAATCACATGGCAATTCAAAATTTGCCAGATACAGTGCATCATGAGAAAATGGTGCTCAACATTGAATGCAACAGGCAGGGGAGAAGGCAAGGAGTGGTTGGACTCGAGCCTTGTGCTACCACCTAGGGATTTTCAACTTCAATCAGGTAGTTGATCCATCCATGCCTTTGCCCATACCCTGTAACATCTTCCATTAAAGGCATACCAACCCGCGGCCTTAGGAAATGCAGTGGACTGTGCACCTTTGAAATTTTCCCGCCAAGATTTGTGGCCTAGAAATAAACGGGCAAACTGCTGACCAATTGGATCATGCCACACGGGCGTATCCTACTGACTTTTCAAACACGTGAGGGTTGATTATCCCACATTCACCCCGCAGCGACCTCCTCAATACTTTATAAGCATGACCGCACCAAAAGACAATAGTCAGCAATTTTTCTCCCGACGATGTTAGCTTAGACCCTACAAATGATCCTCCTACATGATACCATGATATACAATATCACTTGATATGAAAAATTTCAACCGGTGGGAAATATCACCCCGATGACCAACCTCATCAATGCAACCTGATGCATCAGAGAAAAATCCTCCTCATCATATTCATACCAAATACTTCACCAATGATCCACCTGTACTTTTTGATGTCCTCATTGGTGATCAGTGGGACCCCCCATCATAGCTACTGATAATATCATGCTGAAGACCACATGATGTATCCCACCAGACCAGATGACATCATCGTCATATTGCAAAGGGTGATATTCTGCGACAAGGGTGATATTCGTAAGATGACTGATGCTTGGAAATATCAACCCCCCGCAAGAATATCAGGTCTGACTATAGCTTTGACGCAACATCAAGGTGATCCTTGAATATGACTGATATTTGAAATGTCACCCCCCTTTCAGAATATTAGGTCACCAGATAGGCAGATATCATCCTCATGTAAAATTGATGTCCGTACTTCGCGGATCAGGCGAACATGAGGTGATAACACTGTTGACCTATTTTTCCTTTGGCAGGAGTCAAAATAATTCAAGTAGGATCAGTCAGTATGCATATCCCCATGAAAGCCATATTTATGATCTTGAGGTCTTAACCCAATTTCAAAAAATCTGAATTTTGCCTGAGGAAACTTACCATGTGAAAGAGCTTGAAAAAATAGGCAAGTTTGCTTTTTACATCACCCTGATATTCGCTAAAAGGAGGAAGTTATGTGGGGTCATCATCTGGTCAAGCCCTAATATTTCTAATATCGGGTGATATTTTGAACATCAGGTGATATTCTGAATATCACCTGATATTTTGAATATCATCCTTCCTTCCAAATATCACCCTGATGTGATGATGACGTCACCATCATAACCCGATATTACAAATATCACACTATCTTCCAACTATCCCCCCATCCAATAACATGACGATGACATCATGGTAACTGCAGTGATAAACCAAGTCATATGCTGCTGACGTCATCCAGATCCATTCTGGGGGAGGATCATCTTTCTTGCGAAGGTCATCATATTTCTGCCAACCTGATCTTTCATATTGGGGTGATATTTTATATCATGTTACTTCTGGTAGGAGGATATTTCACATCAGGAGGATATTTCATATCGGGGTGACATTCTACATCAGGCTATCATGTAATCAGCCCGCCGATATTGGGGAGGAGGATGATGATGAGGCTCATGATGATGCCGTCGGGAGCAAAATCACTGACATTATATATGCTCACGGCTTAGCTTATAAAGTGATGGCGGCGTCTCCTCCAGGTGCATATGGGATAATCATGTCCTGCAGAAATTTGAAAATATCAGGATGATGACCTTTTGGCAGGAAGTCTTCAGGAAGGTTCTCACTTCCAATTTTGGGTCCAGATCTGCATGTTGATTGAGTGGACTTTTTCAGCAACAAATTTTTGAGTTGGTGTAGATATTTCCCACATTCATTGTAGCATAGGAGGAAGCAGCTCGCATTAATGATCAGAAATATCTTGCCACCGCCTGGTTTTAGATATTTTCTCTGCCACCTAGGTGTGGAAGATCAAGGAGTAAGCTGCTCGCATTAATGATTCTAAATATCTCCTCACTTGCCCCTGTTCCAGATCTTTTGGCACCATTACTCCTGGCAGGTGGATGTCCCTTCAGGAAGTTATTTTTGATTGCAGCTCTCTGAGCGAATTGGGTAACCGACTTAGGTTAGATGAAGATGCTATATAAGTTAAGGCTTATGATGTAAATAAGGTTGGAAAATTTTTGGGCATTTTCTGGTCTTTCTGTTTCCAAACAGAGATTTCACATACTGTAACCTTGCCTTCTTTACTGAATATATGCAAGTTATCATACCTTTTGCTAATTTTCTAATTCTTTGTGAATATGCATATGGTTGCCTGTGAATGTCTTTGATTCCTCTCAAGCATATTGCTTCTTGCCTCTACTAGAATCATCTGATCTGTGTACACCCACTTGCTGTATCTGGATGTGTTGTGCATTTTTTAGCTCTGTGAAGTTTCTTTAAAACTGTCTGGTGCATCACCCTTTCATGTTTTTAAGTATTGATGCTTTATCTTTCATTTCAGCACATTTCTTCCCCTTTTCACCCCAAGAATACAGTAGTTGTAGGTGATAACTAGACAAGGAAGCTGACCTTCTCTGGAGGTTTAATCCCATTTAGCAAAGTCCCACACTTAGAGATCATTCCCATTGTGTCATTGGAATGCTTGGAGTCCCATTCAAGCAGGGTGCAATTTCATGTGACAACAGTTTCTGGCACGCCCGGTGGGACCATACAAACTCTTATTACTAGTTTTGATGTGCAACCGATGATTTTTTGACCTATGGGAGGTTAAAAATTGCATATTGGCGACTCATACTGAGGAAGATCAGGCAAACCAATTCTGCTGATATACTTTTATGAAAAGGATACAAACTAGGAGTTCAAGTTCAAGCTCATTTGATTATCTATAGCTTTCTCCACCTAGGAGGCAGAGTAGAACTGTAGTAAGAACTCCCTATTCTAAGAGGACATTGTCAACTCCACCAAATTTTAGACCAATTGCCTCCGTAGTCCTTGTAGTAACTCAAGCAAACCCACCTCTAGCTGCTCAGATGGCAAGAAATCAACCATTTGTGGCTTTTGATGGGGGAAGCCCTTTAAACTTAGTAGTACATGATGCCATACCTATGGCTGCCTTGAAGAGCCTGCCCTATTTCATAGGGGAAACCCAAACTACACCTATTGAACACATAAGAGATGTGGCTTCTCTATGTGGAGTACATCATGTAACACAAGAGAATGTAGCCATCAGATTACTAGTTGCCTCATTCAAAGGGAAGGCATTACAATGGTTCAGAAGTCTACCAGTATAGACTATAGGAACCTGGGATGAATTAGGAGACAAGCTGAATAAGCAGTTCTAGGATAAATTAGATAACCTGTCATTGGTGGAACAGATGACCACCATAAAGAGAGCTCCTCAAGAACCAAAGATGGACTTCAACTTTAGATTTCAGAAGACATGGGATAGAATCCCTGCCACAGTAAGACCTCCAGCTGAGTATGCATTCTTATATTTCTTGAAAGCTTTAAATAGTGATATTTTAGTGATGATACAATCACTAGGAGGTGCAATCCTACCTGATGCCTATGAAATAGCCATCAAAGCAGAGAACAGTTTAATTTAGGCTGTAAAAATAGTACCTAGGCCCCCTATGCCCATCTTCCCTGAGATCCAGGCTTCTATGCCTTTACCCACCCCATATTTTGTCCCTACACCTATTGTTGTAGCATTACCAAGTACCTCCACTTCTGATCCTATTGCCTCTAGTTCATCTCAAGAGCTAAAGGAGATAAAAAGTAGCCAGCAAAAAATAGAAAATCTTCTGTAGACTTTTGGGAATGATCTAGTAAACATTAAGAAGCAACAGTCTCAAGGTAGGCAGCCTTATCAACAACAATATCAGGGGCAGAACCAAGCATATCAGGGGCAGGGTCAACCTTACCAGGCCAATAGGACATCTTATCAGAACAACTACCAAGGTGTCAAGCAAAATATGAACCAAAGGCCTTTTCAGTCTTATAATCCAGCACCTGTTAATGCAGCAAAGGACCTTGTCCCTGTCCAAAATAACATTGCAGTTGATTATGATTGGTGTGTCCCATGCCATATGGCACACAATTAGGTAGCCTATTCAAGTGAAGTCTTAAATCAAGCTCTGATGGCACAAAATGTGGCAGCTACACAGCCATACACACCAAATGATGGAGCTGTACAACAACAAGAGCAACCTCAGAATGATTCTGCTTTCATGAATTGGTAGGAAGGAGAATTCTATGGGGTAAACAGTGATAGTAGTCTAGTTGCTGCCAATACAAGGGCTAAGAAGAGGGGTTATGAGGTTGAGCCAGCAGCAAGCAAAGGTAGAGGACATGCTGATGCTTCCACATCCCATATTCCTCGCATCTTGCAAAGAAGTACACCAGCAACAGCAAGGAAGATGCCTCATTTGCAGGCTAATACTACTACTACAAAGTCAAGTCAGAAGGTAGGTGCCTCTCCACCTTTCAATATTATTGAAAATATGAAAAAGATGAATGTAACCATGTCTATGTGGGAATCCTTAGCAATCCCTGGTCAAAAGAAGATGTTGCAGTCTACCTTGTCTAATTTGAAGGTATCCAATGATACTACTGTTGACCCAAATAGGACTACCCTTGCTAATTCATCCCAGGATGACATCAAGCAGCCTAACCAAGGTGCCAAACCTCTTCCCTTTTATATATCACTGATAATTGGGGACAAACTAGTGCATAATTGCATGGTGGATAGTGGAGCAAGCAGTTCTGTCATGCCTAAGCAGATTGCAGATCAGTTAGGGCTTAAGTACTAGCCACTTGAGAAAGGTGTACTCCAGTTGGATGGTACATCTGTTAATACTGTGGGTATCATAAGAGACCTAGGTCTCACCCTACACACCTGCCCCAATGTTTCTATTTCATAGGAGGTATTCATAATAGATTTGCCTCCTCATTTTGCCATGTGCTTATCAAGGGAATTTACAGCCAAAATAGGAGGATATCTATCTTCTGACTGGTCCCACATATTTTTTAGGACTAGATATGGCACCAAAGTAACTTTGGAATCTGAGTTACTTTCAGACTATCACATAGAGCCTTACACACCCAGTGTTGTTAATGCAAATTGCATTATCTTTGATGACCCTGAACTAGTTGCTGCTTAGGAACTACAAGCTGAGAGCATGCCAGAAGTACTCTTGAGGGAGTGGGCCTTTGAAAATGTTGTGGATGATCCTGAGGGACATATCCAAGAAACTGGTATGGGAGTGTACATATTGCATGAGCATGAAACAACAATACCAAGTCTTTTGAAGAAAGCAAAGCAGTAGGTAGAGCATCATGATGAGGTATGGAAAATGTATTTTGATGGCTCTAGGGGCAGAAATGGATCTGGTGGTGGTGCAATGCTTGTGTCACCACAAGGTGAAAATTATTATGCTACTTTTCGTTTTGCCTTTTCTTGTACTAACAACACTACTGAGTATGAGGGGTTGATCCAAGGTCTGCAGTGGGCAAGAAGGAGGAAGATTGGCTGTCTATAGGTGTTTGGAGATAGTGAGCTCATTGTGAATCAGGTGAGGGGACTGCACCTTACAAAAAGTGATGCCCTGAAGTGCTACAAACATAGGGTATGGAATTTGATTGAAGATTTTGATGCTTTCAATCTGATCTCCATTCCAAGGAGTCAGAACCATCATGCTGATAGATTAGCTTCAATTATGGCTCAATTTAACATCCCCAATGATATCCAAAGGGAGAAGGTTCAACCTCATGTAAAAATAATTTCTAGGCCTTCTATCCCTGATAATAATATTCATTGGCAAGTTTTTGACAGTGATGAACAGATCCTGAGGTTCCTATTAGAGGAAGATGAGTTTTCCATGATGAATCAGGATAAACTCAAACAACAGTATGACAATGATCAAATCATTTAGCTAAGAACAAATAAGCTGCCCAAGGGATTGGTCACCTTGGAATCTATTTTTGGCACTGATGACCAAAAGAAGAAGACAAAAACCAGTATGCAGGTAAAGGAGGAGCATTATGAAGAGCTAGGAGTTTTCAAGGGTAGAATCCTCAAAATTGGTAAAATCTGCTCAGCTGAAGACAGGAGAGCTTTTATTGCTCTTTGTAAGGAATTTGAAGAGGTGTTTTCTTGGGATTATGCAGACTTAAAGGGATTTGATCCTCATATTGCCCAACACACCATAGAGTTAGAGATAGGCATAAATCCTATAAGGCAGAAACAGAGACCTCTGAATCCAAAACTAGAACCCCTGATGATCAATGAACTAACCAAGCTGATTGAATGGAAGATCATCTTTCTAATCAAGCACACTTCTTGGGTTTCTAACCTTATGCCTGTGAGGAAGAAAAATGGGGAGGTTAGGCTGTGTGTTGACTTTAGAGACCTTAACAAAGCCTCCATAAAAGACCACTACCCATTGCCTTCAATGGAGCAACTTCTGTAGGTGGTGGCTAGCTCAGAAAGGTTTTCTTTGCTTGATGGATTTTCTAGTTATAACCAAGTGCTAGTCAAGGAAGAAGATCAATTCAAGACTACTTTCACAACCAAGTGGGGTACTATGGCCTACAAGAGGATGCCTTTTGGCCTCTCAAATGCTGGCTCTACTTTTCAAAGAGCCATGGACATGGCCTTTAGGGGTCTGATGTATAAGCTAGTGCTGGTTTACCTGGATGACATAACAGTCTTCTCTAAGAATGCATCTGAGCATTCATCCCACCTAAGGCTAGTCTTTGAAAGATGCAGAGAGTTTGGGATATCCCTCAATCCAAAGAAATGCATTTTTGTTGTACATGAGGGCAAGTTGTTGGGGCAATTGTGTTAAAGGAGGGTATTACCATTGATGAGGAGAGAATAAAGGCCATTTTGTAGTTGCCCTTACCCAGTCATAAGAAGGGACTGCAGCACTTCATTGGTAGAATTAACTTTCTGAGAAGGTTTATACCTGATATTGCAAATCTCTTAAAACCCTTGACATCTATGTTGAAAAAGAACATAACTTTTAGTTGGATGTCAGAGGCCAGACTTAGCTTCCAGTCCATAAAGGAGGCATTAGCAACTGCACCAACCTTAATCAATCATGATTTCTCTAAGGACTTTATCCTGTATGCTTATGGCAGGCTGGATACCATATCCACAATTCTGGTGTAGCAACAGAGTGAGGGTTTTGAGCAACCAATCGCCTTCTTCAGCCAAGGGTTGGAAGAGTATGAAGAGAAGTATAGCTTCGTTGAAAAGCATGTCCTGGCAGTAGTCAGGAGCCTAAAAAAATTTAGGCATCTTGTTTCAAATAACAAGATACACCTGATGGTGGCTCATCCTAGTGTGAAGGAGTTCCTGGTGAGTAAAGATGTTAATGAGAAAAGGGCTGGTTGGATCACCAAGGTCATGGAATATGATGTGGAGATCAAGATAACCAAGCTAGTCAGAGGCAGAGGACTCAGTGAGTAGCTTGTCACCAGTTCTGAGGATGAGGTAGGGGAGGAAGAAGAGGTGCTCCTGATCATAGAAGAGGAGCATCAAGATGATACAACAGCAGTAGGTACTAGTTGGGTTAATGATATGACCCAATTTTTGCAAACTGGTAGATGTCCTGCAGGCTTAGATAAAGCTAAAAGAAGATACTTTAGGCTGCAATCCATTCCATATGTTTTAATAGAAGGCATCCTTTTTAGAAAGGACTTTAATGGTGTATTTCTTAGATGCATTGATACAAATCAGACTGATAGGGTGCTACATGAATTCCATGATGGAACAGCAGGGGGTCATTTTGCCCCAAGGACTACTGCTTGGAAAGTAATGAGAGCTGGCTATTATTGGCCTAGATTATTTAAGGATGCCCATGTATGGGCTAGAAAGTGTGTTAAGTGTGCCCTTTTTGCAGGAAAAGAGAGGCTGCCAGCTTTGCCTCTACACCCAATCCAGGTAGAGCAGCCCTTTATGAGATGGGGCATTAATTTTATTGGACCTATCAACCCACCATCAAGTGCAGGCCACAGGTGGATACTCACAACCATAGACTACTTCACAAGATGGACTAAAGCAGTGGCTCTGAAAGAATCTAATGAGAGTGCTATTTTGAACTTTTATTGTGGTTTGGTCTCCAGATTTGGAGTGCCTGAATCAATCATCTCTAATAATGCTCTAGCTTTTGTTGGCCTAAGAATAACTGACTGGGCTATCAAGAATGGGATTTATTTGAATACTTCATCAAATTATTATCCACATGGTAATGGTTTGGCTGAATCCACAAACAAAAATCTCATCAAGATTATTAAGAGGGCAATGGAGAATAATCAGAGGACCTGACACACTGATTTGAAGTTTGCTCTGTGGGCTGATAGGATAACTCCTAAGAGGTCTATTGAGAACTCCCCTTATCTGCTAGTGTATGGAAAGGAGGCAAGGTTGCCTATGTCTATGGAACTACCAACACTAGACATCATGGATCATCTAGAAATGCTTGAAGCAGAAAGCCCCATGGCTGTAAGATATGCTTAGCTTATGGAGCTGGAGGAAAGTAGAGACAAAGCTATGGCAGCCATGGAACATCATCAGCTGCAAACAAAAAGAAATTTTGATAGGAAGGCCATCCCCAGGCATTTTAGAGTGGGTGATATGGTGCTCAAATGGGATGAGCTGAGGAGTAGACCAGGGAAACATTCCAAATTTGACAGCATGTGGAGTGGCCCCTTTCTCATTACTGAATGCAAGGAGTACAATGTATTTCAGTTGTCAAATATGAATGGAGAAAATCTACATATCCCAGTCAATGGGATACACTTGAAAAGGTGCTTTGAGGTATGAGCACCCTGTAAATTAGTAGGTTAGACTTCCTATTTTCAATAAGTGTTATTGCACAGTAGTTTAGATCCTTTTACTTCCCTAAGTGCTTCTGCATAGGCTACTTTGTCATTAGGAGAAAGCAGGCCTTCTCCCCTTTTTGTGTTTTGAGAGGCAGGTCCTAGTTTCCCAGCATATTTTGAACTTGACTCCATGCCCAATGGATGCTTAAGGCCACTAATCTCATGTTTAGTAGGCAAACATCCCATAGAGGTCGCCAAATTGTTGACCTATTTTTCCTCTGGCAGGAGTCAAAATAATTCAAGCAGGATCAGTCAATATGCATATCCCCATGAAAGCCATATTTATGATCCTGAGGTCTTAACCCAATTTCAAAAAATCTGAATCTTACCTGAGGAAACTTACCGTGTGAAAGAGCTTGAAAAAATAGGCAAGTTTGCTTTTTACATCACCTTGATATTTGCTAAAAGGAGGAAGTTATGTGGGGTCATCATCTGGTCAAGCCCTGATATTTCTAATATCGGGCGATATTTCCAATATCGGGTGATATTTTGAACATCAGGTGATATTCTGAATATCACCAAATATTCTGAATATCATCCTTCCTTCCAAATATCACCCTGATGTGACGATGACGTCACCATCATAACCTGATATTACAAATATCACCCTATCTTCCAACTATGCCCCCCATCCGATAACATGACGATGACATCATGGTAACTGCAGTGATAAACCAAGTCATATGCCGCTGACATCATCTAGATCCATTCTGGGGGAGGATCATCTTTCTTGCGAAGGTCATCATATTTCTGCCAACCTGATCTTTCATATCAGGGTGATATTTTATATCATGTTACTTCCGGCAGGAGGATATTTCGCATCAGGAGGATATTTCATATCGGGGTGACATTCTATATCAGGCTATTATGCAATCGGCCCACTGATATTGGGGAGGAGGATGATGATGAGGCTCATGATGATGCCATCAGGAGCAAAATCACTGACATTATATATGCTCATGGCTTAGCTTATAAAGTGATGGAGGCGTCTCCTCCAGGTGCATGTGGGATAATCATGTCCTGCAGAAATTTGAAAATATCAGGATGATGACCTTTTGGCGGGAAGTCTTCAGGAAGGTTCTCACTTCCAATTTTGGGTCCGGATCTACATGTCGATTGAGTGGACTTTTTCAGTGACGACTTTTTGAGTTGGTGAAGATATTTCTCGCATTCGTTGTAGCACAGGAGGAAGCATCTTGCATTAATGATCAGAAATATCTTGCCACCACCTAGTTTTAGATATTTTCTCCACCACCTGGGTGTGGAAGATCAAGGAGTAAGCTACTTGCATTAATGATTCTAAATATCTCCTCACCTGCCCCTATTCCAGATCTTTTGGCACCATTACTCCTGGCAGGTGGATGTCCCTTCAGGAAGATATTTTTGATTGCAGCTATCTGAGCAAATCGGGTAACCGACTTAGGTTAGATGAAGATGCTATATAAGTTGAAGCTTATGATGTAAATAAGGTTGGAAAATTTTTGGGCATTTTCTGGTCTTTCTGTTTCCAAACAAAGATTTCACATACTGTAACCTTGCCTTCTTTACTGAATATATGCAAGTTATCATACCTTTTGCTAATTTTCTAGTTCTGTGTGAATATGCATATGGTTGCCTGTGAATGTCTTTGATTCCTCTTAAGCATATTGCTTCTTGCCTCTGCTAGAATCATCTGATCTATGTATACCCACTTGCTGTATCTAGATGTGTTGTACATTTTTCAGCTCTGTGAAGTTTCTTTAAAACTATCTGGTGATCACCCTTTCATGTTTTTACGTATTGATGCTTTATCTTTCATTTTAGCACATTTCTTCCCCTTTTAACCCCAAGAATACAATAGTTTTAGGTGATAACTAGAAAAGGAAGCCAGCCTTCTGTAGAGGTTTGATCCCATTTAGCAAAGTCCCACACTTAGAGATCATTCCCATTCTGTCATTGGAATGCTTGGAGTCCCATTCAAGCAGGGTGCAATTTCATATGACAACAAACACAACATTCAGGGTGATCTTACCAAAGATGACTGATATTTAAAAATATGACCCCCTGCAAAAATATTAGGTTAGACCAAAACTTTGATCGGCTATAACTTCCTCACTTGGCTGAATTTCAGGGTGATACAAAAGGCAAACCTGCTTAAAATTTCACACTCTTCCACATGGTAGGCTTCCTGAGGAAAGATTCAGACTCTGAGTTTTTTAGGTTTTAGGCCTCAAGAACATAAACATACCTGACATGATGCACATACGCACTAAAAGATGTTGTATAGATAGAAACCCTGACTTAACACAACATCATGCCTTGAAAACCAGGTTCCATGTGCAAGCACCAACAGAAAGGTTACTCTAAACAGTATGTATCTTCAAATAATGTGTATGTACTTAAATCTTTGCATGATATTTATCAATTTAACATGCTTTAAGTCTAAATATGCTATGTATTTTCAATTATCTATGAGATATTAGCATATTTTATGTGATTTGCTTTCTAATTATCTATTATTTGCAATTGTGATGGTGAATTGTTATGAAATTGAAAGAAATATAAAAGAATACTTCAAATTTTGGTGAATCTTTAGCTATTGAACCACATACACACTAGATACAGTCATGAGGAGAAGAAATCAAACCATATTTTCACTAGGATGTTCCATAGCTAGATACAAATAATGCTAACTTCAAAGGATAAGGAATGAAAATAACACATGCAGACTGATAAGCACTCTAAGGGACATAGCTAATCAAAGCATGTATCAAGAATTCAAACGCAGATTACTTAGGATTTATGATGATTTGTAATCAAATGGTCTTCTCTTTCATTAAGTATGCAAAAACATGTATGTTTACAACAACTTTGAAATAGGTCCTGGTATATCAGCCATCAAATTTTAATTAAGCTTTCGAATGTCTAAATTATGGCATCCCTACACCTTTTATAGAATAAGGTGAGGGAGTGGTTACAAATGACTTATAGTCAAGATTTATCAATTAAAATCAATGGTAGATATTTCTTCTTTGACTTAGTCAACTATCCTTGGTGGCACAGGTTACCAGCTAGCAACCATCTAGGTGACTTATTATCTTATAAGTACCTGATGCATATGTTTCATTGGGGATTCATCTTCCTTTCATTCTTTGGATTCTTCTTCTTCATTATGATCATCATGATCATCATGATCATCATGATCATCACTCTCTGTATCGCTATCACCCTAATGAATATCCTCCTATATATGGACCTTTACTAGCATCTTGATATTTTCATAGGCCTGTACTACTTTGTCTACTTCTCCACCATCTTGAGTTTTAGCTTTAGTGACAGCGTACTTGTGACCTTGAAATTTATCTTTTAGTGCCTCTAACTTCATTTTCTATTATTTAAAGTCTCCTTCTAATTTTCCACCCTGACTTTGATCCTCATGATCTTATTCATCTCCTCTTCTGTCAAGTGGGTGATAGGATCTTTAGCCATTAGTTGGAAATTATCATGCAGCACCTTGATGGCAAAATCTACATCTTGGTTTTCAATTTTCCCCTCTATTTTTCCTTCCAATGCTTCTAGTATCTCTACTTCATATGTCATCATACTGTGTAGCTTTATACTGATATCTCTTAACTTGCCACTGCACTTCTTCAGGATATTACATTCAAACCTGATATCTTCATGCCATACTTCTACTAACAGGGCAGTATTATTATTTAACACCTAATTATTTATCAGGATCTGAGGATCAATCCTCTTTATTTCACTTAGAGCACCTAAGGCTTTTTCTAGATGGAATGACCTCTTTCCCGCTTCATTTTGCATTTTATCCACTTTCTTCTTCAAAGTGCTCAAAGAATTCCACCTCTGTAAAGAGGTTCTCAATACTTCTTTAGCTCCTATGAGGGCTGATAGCATCCACTTCTTCATGATGTTTGATTCATGCTTCATGATGTCCAATTTATTAACTTCCTCTTGGGAGACAACAGTCAATGGGACTGCCTGATCAATTGGTGCACTATCAAGGTTAATCAACCCCTTTATATATGAATGTAGCTGAGCAATGTGCTCTTTATGCTGTTTATGTTTCTCCTTTTCTTTATTTACCCTTTGGGTCAAAGAATCAATGATATTCTTCCCCTCTTGACCCTCTTGGTCTTCATTGGAAAAGCCTAAATCAACTGTGGTGATTTGGAACTCCTCCAGGGTGATCTTACCCTTCTCTTTTTCAACCATGGGAAGTGCTACTTGGGCAGTCCTTCTACCTATAGAAGGATCTCTTTCAATAGCTGAGGTCAACCTGACTTTCCTCTTTGGCTTCATGATTGTCTGTGCAAACAAGGTTGAAACATCAAATTCTTGAACTTAAAGGCCTTGTTCCATACCTATCTCCTTTTCAAGCCACTGAGGTACTTCATCTCTGGGTCCTTGTTGTGTTTTATCACCATCATGTTCACCTTGATCTCCAGTGTCTATCTCTGTTCTGAATGGAGAGGGTGATTTCCTTATTTCTTCCTCAGGATGTTCCTCACGAGGGGGATCTTGTTTTATTTCTTCCTCTTGAGGGGGTTCTTTTTGTGGGGGAGGATCTTGTGGTGTATCTACATGATGATCCTGAGCCTAACCCTGCACCATCTCCTTTTGTGTCTCATCCACCTTAGTATTTTCCTCATCTTGAGGCATATTGGTATCTATGGATGTCTTCGTGTTTAATCCTTATGCATCACACTGATCTTGGGTTATATTGTGTTTCGTACCTGATATACTAACCTCTGGCATCTTAAGGTCTTCATGACCTAATGTATCTTTATCTCCTGTGGTATGTTGGGTCCAGATGACATCATCACCTAATGTATTGTTATCACCTTTGCCCTTTTGTTGGACTTCAACTATCTTAGGCTCGTCAGGTATCTCCCATTGTTGCTGGCCTATGTCCAAAGTACCACTTTCTACTCCTGGTTGCTTGACTTCTTCCATTTTTTCTATTACGTCAGGTTCACCTGCTTTATCTTTGGGATTTACATCCTCCCTATATGTCAAGTCAATCACTGCAGGGCTGGTTACCTATTCTACTAACTTATTCAACCCGATTTGTTGGGCTGCCCTATCTGGACTATTTTCTTTCTCTATTTTCTCTGTTTGTTTCAACTCTTCTAATACCACCATCTGTGCTGATGGGGTCCCATGTGGGGTCCTGCAGGTACTATAAGCAAGGGTTTCCATCTATTGAGAAGCTATGTTCTACACCTCCTCACCATCATCTAATAAGTCAACGGTGTCTTCCAAGGAGAAAGTACCACCCTGACCGACGCTAGAGGATTCTTTTGCTTGCTCCTTAGCTTTCTTAGTCTTAAACTAGATGATAGTCGGAAGTGGCACATCATGTTACATTTATTTTCTGAGCACTTCAATGCCAGCTCCCCTTAATACTATAGGGTCGGTCCTGATCTCACCCCTCATATGTGTTCTCTATTTCTTGGGTGGTGACATCAAGGATGCTGCCCTCCTCTTCCTGGTGACCATCATAGGGTCATCACCCGTAGGGTCTTTACTTACTGGTTCCTCCTCAAGAGGGATGTTCTCCTTGACATTCTGTTGTTAGGCTTGGCCCTCATCCTGTACTCCTGCAGTATCTTCAGCTGGCCTCAAGATTCTTTTTGTTTTTTGTTTATCCATCAAAGGCTATGCAAATGAGGCTAATGCCTTGTTATGTGGTTACACAACATGGCCCATTTTGACTTGACAAAATAGGGACCCAACTTTTTGCTTGGCTTGGCTTGTGTTTTTCCTACTTTTTAGCGATCTGGTAAAAGTAAGTCATGCAGGTGACCTTGCATAAGGAAGATGGGTAAGTCATCATGATGAGGTCAGTTAGTCAAAGTTAATATTTCATGTCAATAACCTCATGGTTGGAAAGAGTACAAAATTTCATCCAGGTTTGCCTATTGGATCACCCTGATATTCCTTAGGGAACGAAAGTTATTGCAAGTCAAAATCTTGGTCAAACCTGATATTCTAGGGGGGTCATATTTCTTAACATCAGTTATCTTATGTAAGATCACCCTAATCTAATTTTATCACCTGATAATCATTTGGTCTGAAACTCTGGACGTCAACTTTACGTGATAGTGGTATTTACCCATCAAATAGCTTCAATATTTTGCGGGGGTGATATTTTGAATATCACCCGACATTTTGAATATCACCTGATCTTTCAAATATCACCCTGTCACAAAATATCACCCCATTGCCAATATGCTGATGATGTCATCCAATCTTGATGAATAAAGAAAATCACCTTGACGATGACATCATAATTTGTTTTACCTCATGGAGGTATATTTCCAATGATCGCCCTTTACAAATAACATGATGGTGACGTCATTCTGATCTTTCAAAAGGGGGTCACTTTAGTTTTGAGTCATTTTAAACATGACCCGATATTCTCAATATCACCTGATATTCTCAATATCACCCGATACTCCAAATATCACCCAATCTTCTGAAGATCACCCCCCCATCTTGCCCCATGACATTTAATGGCCATAAATGTAGTAGGTGGATTCTTGTTGATTGCGAATGCGATGCGCACACCTGGCAACATCCATAGATTCATGGTAGAAAATTAATGGTTTTGATCAATTTAACCTAGTTTTGCCTTAATTTACCCTACTAATGAGGTTAAAAGTGAATTTCCAAGGTCATTTTTCACTTACCTTGTGAAGAAACAAGAATTTACAAAGCGGACATTCAAACCCTCATACGACCTACTTGCAGATGCATACAGCTTACAGCAGAATAGAACGCATGATTATCATTGGTATTTGAGCCCCTTTTTCATAATCATCTATTTTATCCAAGGGATAAGGGTTGTCAGGTAAGTAATTAAAAACCCTCCTTTGTCATTTTTTGCATATCCAGGGGATAAGGGTTGTCAGGTAAGTAATTAAAAACCCTCTTGTGTCATTTTCTGCATATCCAGGTAGGATGCTTTTCCATTGGTTTGATTATGTGATTATGCATATCATGATGAAATAGAGATTAATAAATATAATAGGCATGATGCTGTAAACGTATAATGTTGTATGCATGCATATGAATATCAAATGGTAAGACCAATCGTGTTCATTGCAGGAATCCATGGCAGACATCCAGAGGAACAGATTAGAGTCTAAATTTCTTAAGCCGATGTTTGCTCAACCTGAGGGAGTGTAGTTCAAGTATGGTATCATCATAGACACTCATCAGGGAAACACAGATTTGGTAGCATGGATGTCCAAGATGCATGAGGATAGAGATAGCACCCTACTGGACTCCATATTTATATCAAGAATGTGGTATGCAACTGAATTTCCTTATTCCATGGAAACGCTAGAATTAATAATAGAATGTGCCATAAATTATAACCCTCAAATGAGGAGAGTAGAAAAATATGGCAGGATTTATGCAGATTTGTCCATCAAAGGGATTGCAACTACTTTCAATCTCCCACTTGGAAAGAAGGTAGTCAGTATGGATCTGAAAAAACTAGAGATTGAATATGAAAATAATAAGAAGACTTCAAGAAAGAGGATATATCAGTGGAGATAAAAGAACAACATTTACACTGCCTCTGCCAAATTACTAGTGCACTTGTACAAATTTGACTTTGATGATGAATATCAATATATGATTGCCTTGCTCAGTAGAGTGATAAGACAGCCTACTGCTGGAAGTTTCAAGGATTGGATGTATGGAGTCATCATGATGTGTCTTTATATAGATAAAAAGCCATTATGGGTTAAAATCATTAGTGATGCCCTAGATGAACAGATGATGAACCTAGGAGGCCTGGAGTGTTCATTTTACATGACTTCATATGTTGTATATTCATGTGTGTACAAGGGTACATTTGATGCACTTACCACATTTGGAAAGATTGGTGGCAGTTTAAATGATGCCCATATATGGGACCATTAACCTCAATAGCAAAGAACAAACTATATCCCTGATTACAAATTAGTGATTGATGCATTTTCCATGCATTTGGTCAAAACAATGGAGGAGGATAGAAGCAAAAGACTGAGCATGGAAGCTCATGAGGTTATATAAAGCATGGTGTCTGGTTTATCTAGTTTGCCACATTTTCTTACATCAGAGTAGAAGGTTTTGAAGGACATCCATTGATGCTACCTAGGTACCCTACTGAGGGGGTAGTCCTGATGGAGTTTCTGAGACAGGTATCAACTATACTAGATGCATATAAGGAAAACAAGAAGATTCCTCCAGTTTTGTTTCCACTAACTAGAGGGTGGTATATATGCCCTAATTCTAAAAACATAAAGAAGGCCATAGTGGGTTTGAACTTGATGAACTGACAGCCATTCCCATTGGCTAGATCATATGGCCCCTATGGAAGAATGGAAAAGATCATAGGCCAACCTATACATAAGAAGAACTTAGAGGATTTTTGGATTGACTGTGAGGATGAGGCTGAGGCCAGAAGAAGAAAATATTAGAGACTCACCCTCAATCGGATTAAGACATTTGATTGCATGCCAGTGCTTGCACAATAAAAGAAAGATGATGGCAAGACCATATCCAATGAGTATGAAGAGAAAAAGGTGTATAATGACACCATTTCAGCTCCTGACCTGATGCAACCTAAAGACATTTCATTAGATCAGTTTCTAGGTGGGGTGCTGCAGTTGACCCAAGCATGGGTAAATGAACAAATCAATACAATGAAGAAGAAAGGTGTGGCCATCATAGTAGATAACAAGAGGAAAAGGCAGGAGATTCTAGATGAAGAATATGATGACTTTCTTGTTGAGAAGAGAAAATCTAATGGAGAAAGGCTGCCACCTCAGAAACAAGGAAAAGGACCCCCTAGAGGAAAAAAGAAGACTGATAGTGAACCTAAGGGGGTAATAATTGAGAGGATTGATATACCAGTTGAAGGTGCATCTGCACCAGGATAGGCATCAACCTCAATTGCACAGCCTTTGGTAGATGAACCAAGAACAAAAAGAATCCTAAGGCCAGATGTGGACATTGCAACAAGAAAAGATAAGGGCCAAACCTCACAACAGAATGTGGGAAAGGATATCATTATTGAGGAGGAGCCAGTGAATAAAGAGCCTACAGAAGATGATCCTCTGATATTCACAAGGAAGAGGAAGGTACTCCTAGTGGCATCACCACCTAAAAGATAGAGAACATCTATGAGGGGTGAAATAAGACATGACCCTATAGTATTAAGGGGAGCTGGTAGTCAAGTGTTTAGGAAAGAATTGCAACATGATGTGCCACTTCCTACCATAATTCAATTTAAGACTGAGAAGGCTGAAGAGCAAGTAAAAGAAGCCACTAAAGCAAGCCAAGGTGGTCCTTTCTCATTAGAGGAAACTGTGGACCTGTCAGATGATGAGGTGGTGTAGAACGTGACTTCTCAGTAGATGGAGACCCTTGCTTCTAACACTTGCATGACCCCACATGGAACCCCATTAGCATAGATGGTGATATTGGAAGAGTTGAAGCAAATAGAGTAAGGGAGAGAGAATAGCCTAGAGAGGGAAGCTCAACAAATAGGGCTTGGTAAGTTAGTTGATCAGGTAACTAGCCCTGAGGTGATAGACCTAACATATAGAGAGGATGTAAGTCCCAAACATCAAGCAGGTGCACCTGGTAGAACAGAAAATATTGAGGAAGTCGAGCTGACAAAAGTGGAGAGCCACACTACAGATATGGGCTAGCAACAACAAGAAATACTAGCTGAACCCAAGATAGTAGAAGTCCATGAAAAGGGTGGGAATGATAAGGAAACATCAGGTGATGATGCCCCCCGAACTCAAGAAACCTCAGGTGATAAAGAAACATCAGGTCATGAAGACCTTAAGATCCAGGAGGTAGATACATTAGGTGCGGGTCAGAATGTGATCCAAGATCAGGTAGATGCACCTAGTTCAAATACAATGATACCCACAGATACAAATATACTTCAGGATAAGGAAATTCCCAAAGTGGATGAGACACAAAAGGAGGGAGTAAAAGATCAGGTCCATGACTAGCATGTAGATACACAACATGATCCTTCCCCGCAAGAAGAGGTTCTTCAAGAAGAAGAAATACAACACGATCCCACTCATGATGATTATCATGAGGAAGAAATAAGGAAATCACCCTCTCCACCAAGAACTGAGACATGCTAGAGATCAGGGTAGACATGATGATGATGATAGACACCAAGGATCTAGAGATCAAGTACCTCAATGGCTTAAGAAAGAAATAGGTACGGAGTCAGGTTTTGAGATTCAAGAGTTTGATGTTTTGACATTATTTTTAGAAACCATCATGTAGCCTAAGAGGAAATCCAAATTAACATCTGCAATAAGGAGAGATCCTGCTACAGGCAGAAGGACCGCCCAAGTAGCACTTCCCATTGTTGAAAAAGAGAAAGGCAAAATCACCCTAGAAGAATTCTAGATCACCACAGTTGACTTGGGGTTTTCCAATGAAGACCAAGAAGGTCAGGAAGGGAAAGATATAATAGATTCTTTAACCCAAAGGGTGAAGAAAGAAAAGGAGAAGAATAAGAAGCATAAAGAGCACATTGCTCAGTTGCATTCATACATAAAAGGGTTGATTAACCTTGACAATACATCATCAGATTAGGTAGTCCCATTGACTGTAATTACTCAAGAGGAAGTTAATAAATTAGACCTTATGAGGCATGAGTTAGTTATCATGAGGAAATGGATGTCATCAACACTAACAAGAGCTGAGGAAGTAGTGAGAGCCTCTTTGCAGATGTGGAATTCTTTGATTATCTCTAGGAAGAAAGTTGATAAATTATAGACTGAGACCAGAAGGAGGTCGTTCCAGTTAGAGAAAGCCTTGGGTGCTCTAAGTGAAATAAAGAGGATTAATCCTCAAATCCTAATAAATAATCAGGTGTTGGATAATAACATTGCCATGCTGGTTGATATTTTGTATAAAGACATCAGGTTTGAATGTGATGTACTAAAGAAGTGCAGTAATAAGTTAAGAGATATCAGTGTGAAACTGCACAACATGATGTCCTATGAAGCAGAGGTCCTCGAAGACCTTGAGGGGAAAGTAGAGGGGAAAGTTGAAAATCAAGACGCAGACTTTTCCATAAAAGATCTGCATGATAATTTTTAGCTGATGGCTGATGATCCTCTCACCCACCTAACGGAAGAAGCAATGAACAAGATCATGAGGATCAAAGTCAGAGTGGAGAACTATAATGAGACATTGAGCAATAAGAAGGGTAAATTGGAGACCCTTAGAGATAAATTTCAAGCCCACAAGCATGCCATCAGTAAAGACAAAACTCAGGATGGTGGGGAAGTTGAAAGAATAGTAGAAGCATATGAAAATATCAGGACAATAATGCAAGTCCATGTACAAGGCGATATCCATTAGGGTGATGAAGACACATAAAGTGATGATCATGAAGATGAAGAGGAAGAACTTGAAGAGTAAATGAAGATGCACTCCAAGGGAAACATTTGCATCAGGTACTTAGAGGAAAATGAGTTACCTAGATGGTTTCCAGTTGGCAACCTGTGCCATGAGAGATAGTTGACCAAGTCAAAAAGAATATGCACTGTTGATTCTAATTGATAAATCTTGATCGTAGATCATTTGTAACCGCTCCCTCACCTTGTTCTATAAAAGGTGCAGGGATGCCTTGTTTTAAACATTCAGAAGCTTAATTGAAATTTGTTTGCTGAAATAACAGGGCCTATTTCAAAGTTATTGTAAACCTACATGTTTTTGCATACTTAATGAAAGAGAAGACCATTTTTTATTACAAATCATCATAAATCCCGAGTAGTCTATGTTTGAATTCTTGATACATGCTTTGATTTGCTGTGTCCCTTGGAGTGCTCATCAGTCTGCATGTATTGTCTTCATTCATCATCCTTTGAAGCTTGCATCATCTGTATCTAGCTATGGACATCCTGGTGAAAATATGGTTTGATTTCTTCTCTTAATGATAGTATCAAGTGTGTATGTGGCTCAATAGCTGAAGATTCATCATAATTTGAAGTATTCTTTTCAATTTCTTTTAATTTCATAAATTCACCATCACAATTGCAAATAATAGATAATCAGAAGCAAATAAACATGAAATATGTAGACATCTCATAGATAATTGAAGATTCATAGCATATTTGAAGTTAAAGCATATACAATTGACAAATATCATGCAAAAATCTAAGTATAAATATACTATTTGTAGAAATACCCTGTGTAGAATAACCTTTCTATGTAGCATCTTTATAGAAATGGAAGCTTACTGATAAGCAAATGTAAGGTCCCTGAATGGAAAACAACAATGCACATCAACCATTGAGTAATGTTAGTTGATTAAGAACTAATCCATGGAGACTTGGGATCATGAATTCTTTGAATTCATCGTATCTTTCAAGATGAGTAAAGGTTGTGTAACTTTTATTCTATGTTTGTTTATGACTAACATTATGATCAACATGCCTGTCCTGATGCAGATGCACCTTCAACTGATATGGCAATTCTCTCAATTATTACCCCCTTAGGTTCATTATCAGTCTTCTTTCCTCTGTGGGGTCCTTTCCTTTGTTTCTGAGGAGGCAGTCTTTCTCCATTACATTTTCTTTTCTCACCAAGAAAGTCATCATATTCCTCATCAGGAATCTCCTACCTTTTTCTCTTGTTATCCACTGTAATGGCTACACCTCTATTCTTTAGTGTATTTATCTGTTCATTTATCTATGATTGGGTCAACTACAGCACCCCACCTATAAACTGATCCAAGGAAATGTCTTCAGGCTGTGTCAGGTCAGGGGCTGAGATGGTGTCATTATACACCTTCTTATCCTCATATTCATTTGACATAGTCTTGCCATCATCCTTCTTTAACCGAGCAATCACTAGGATGCAGTCAAATGTCCTTATCTAATTTAAAGTAAGCCTTTGATATTTTCTTCTTATTTTGAATTCATCTTCACAATCAGTCTAGAAATCTTCTACGTGCTTCTGATGTAAGGGCTTCCCCATTATCTTCTGCATTCTACCATAGGGGTCATATGATCTAGCCAATGGAAATGGTTGTAGGTAGATCAAGTTCAGACTCCCTATGACATCCTTTATGCTTTATGAATCAGGGCACATTTACCAACCCATAGATACTAGAAATAGTACTTCTTCTGTACTTTATATGCATCCAGTATGGTAGATATTTGTCTCAAAAACTCCATCAAGACCACCCCATTAATAGGATACCTAGGTAGCATAAAGGGTTGTTCTTCAAAACCTTCTATTCTGATATATGAGAAAGTGGCAAACTGGATGAACCAAGCACCATGTTTGTATATAACTTCTTTAGCTTCCATGCTCAATCTCTTGGTTCTATCCTCTTCCATAGTCCTAACCAGATGCATAGAAAATGCATCATTCACCAATTTATAATCAAAGAGGTAGTTTCTTCTCTGTAATTGAGGATAATGATGCCACATATGGGCATCATCTACACCACCTCCAATCTTGCCAACTGTAGTCAGTGCATCAAATGTTCCTTTGTAGGCACATGAATAAAAAACATATGAAGTCATGTGGAATGAGCATTATAAACCTCCCAGGTTCCTCATTTATTCATCTAAGGCATCACTGATGACCTTGGCCAATAGTGGCTTGTTGTCTGTATAGAGGACCATTTGGATGATTCCAAACATCCAATTGTTGAAACTCCCAGCATGAGGCTAGCCTGTCATCCTATTGAGTAGGGCAATCATGTACTGATATTCATCATTAAAATCAAATTTGTATAGATTCACTGACAATTTGGCAGAGGCAGTGTAGGTGTTGTTCTTAGACCTCCACTGGTAGATCCTCTTCCTGGCATTCTTCTTATTGTTTTCATACTCTGTCTCCAGTTTGTGCAAATCTACACTGACTACCTTCCTTCCAACTAGGAGATTGAAAGTAGACATGATCCCTTTAATTAACAAATCTACATAAACTCTTCCATGTTTTTCCACCCGCCTTGTCTAAGGGTTATAATTTCTGGTGCATTCTACTATCAATTCCGGGGTTTCCATGGCACAGGGAAATCTGGTCACATGCCACATTCCTGACACATATATGGCATCTAGTAGGATATTATCTTTATCATCATTCATCTTGGATGACCATGCTACTAGATCTATTTCTCCTTGGTGAGTGTCCCTTATGGTGCCATATTTGAATTGTATCCCTTCCAGCCAAACATACACGAGCTTAAGAAATTCTGCTCCAGATCTGTTCTTCCTGATGTCTGCCATGGATTCCTGTAATAAACATGACTGGTCTTACCATAATATTCATATTCATTCATATAACATTTATATCTATGGCATCATACATATTATATCATCTAATATTCATTACTTCATCATGATATGCTTATTTATAGATTCAAACCACTGGAAAAGTCATACTACCTGGACATATAGAAAATGACAACAGGAGGGTTTTTTAATTATGTACCTGATAACGCTTCTCTCCTAGATTAGGTTGATGATTATGAAAAAGGGTAGCAAATACTGATGATCACCCATTCTATTGTGCTACAAGCTATTGTCCATTCACAAGTAGCTCATATGAGGGTTTGACTCTCCGCTCTGTAAATTCTTGTTTTTTCACAAGGTAGATGAAAATGACCTTGGAAACTTACCTTTAAATTCATCCATAGGGAAGATTAGGGCAAAACTAGGTTAAAATCGATTAGAACCATTGATCTTCTGCACAAAATCCATGGATGTTGCTAGGTGTTTGAACCTTATCCGCAGTCTGTGGGAATCCACCTACTGTATTTATGCACATTTAATGTTATGAAGCAAGATGAGGTGGGTGATCTTCAGAGGATCGGTTGATATTGAAATATGACCCCCTCTATGTAACATGATCTTCTGCCTTTGAGTGGCAAAACTAACATCAATGCATTGGGTGATGTGGTCAAAGATTGACCATGTGTATATCGGGTCATGACCTTAACATTAGGGGATGTTTAAAATGTGACCCCACAAATAAAATGACCTCCTTTTGAAAGATCGGGATGACGTCAGCATGTAGATAACTTCCTTTGAACGCTGCATTAAAATGACGTCACCATCATGTTATTGAAAAGGTGATGGTTGGATACATACCTCCACGAGGTAAAAAGAATGATAACGTCACCGTCAAGATCATTTCCTTTGTTCATCAGGCTTAGATGATGTCATAATCATATTGGCATTGGGGTGATATTTTGCGACAAGGTGATATTTGTAAGATCGGGTGATATTGAATATATGACCCCCGCAAAATATATGAAGTTGTTTAACGGATAGATATAGTTATCACATAAAATTGACGCCTGGATTTTGTGAACCAAATGATTATCGGGTGATAAACCTATATTGGGGTGATCTTAAGCGAGGTGATTGATGTTTGAAATATGACCCCCCCTCAGAATATCAGGTTTGACCAAAACTTTGACTTATCAAAACTTTCTCCCCTTAAGGAATTTTGGGGTGATCCAAATGACAAACCTGCATGGAATTTTATGCACTTTCCAACTATGAAGTTAATGATATGAAATACTAACTTTGACAAACTAACCACATCATGGGGACTTGTCCACCCTCTTATGCAGTGTTACCTTATTGACTCACTTTTAGCAGACCGTCGAAAAGCAGAAAAACAACACAAGCCAAAGCAGCAGAAAATTTGGGTCCCTATTTTGTCAAGTCAAAATGGGGTGTGTTGTGTAACCACACGACACTACACCAATAGCTCTGGGAGCTGTCCTCATATAGAAAAATTATGAAGGGAAAGAACAAGCCATATACTATATCTATTGAATACTTGTTGGATATGAACTACAATACACGCCAATTGAAAGAGCATGTCTCGATGTGGTCTTTGCCTCACAAAAATGGAGACATTACATGTTGTTCCATTATGTCAAACTAGTAGAAAAGATTGATCCACTCAAGTACTTACTCAACAAAGTAGCCTTAATAGGTAGATTGTCCAAATGGGTCATGCTTCTCAGCGAGTTCAACATTAAATATATAGATAGGAAAGCAATAAAAGGCCAAGTACTTGCAGATCAACTGGAAGATGCACCTCTAATAGATGAAAGCCCTTTGAGTTTTCAATTTCTAGATGAATCTATCTTTGACATAACCACAAAAACCTGGAAAATATACTTCGATGGCTCATACACTTAGCATGGATCAGGAACAGGTATCTTGTTGATCACCCCTAGTGGTGACACCATTCCTAAATCATACAGATTATTGTTTCCTTGCACTAACAATGTGGCAGAGTATGAGGCCCTAGTCATTGGCATCAAGCTAGTAGTTGAATGGAATATTCAAGAACTTCAGGTGTATGGTGACTCACAACTAGTCATAAATCAAGTAAATGATGACTACCAGACAAAAGATGAGAAATTAAATCCTTACAAATGAATGGTAGATGACTTCAAAGAATACTTTGTCAAGATCTCTTTTGAGTAGATACTAAGGATTGAGAACAAAGTTGCAGATGCCATGGCCATGATTGCATCTCTCCTCGATATTCCAAATAATCAATCACGTTATGAGTTCTTGGTCGAGCCAGTGTCCTGTCCTACATATGACACTCCTAAATCCCATATCATTTGCCACATTGTTAGAGCTGATTCCCCCCTCTATAGAAAAATATTTTCCTATCTTAAAGAGAATACCCTCCCACCTGATCTCTCTAGTAACTAAAAATGAACCTTCATCCATCAGGGATCCTGGTATGCCATTGTTGCCAATACCCTATATCGTAGAGGTCTCACTTGTACTCTCCTTAGATGTCTCGATAGTGAGGAATATCAAATTGACATGAATGAAGTGCATGATGGTATATGCGGGACCCACTCTAGGGCCCTACCCTAGCCAAGAAACTCATATGCATGGGATACTACTAGCCAACCATGGAACAAGATTCCTATCATTTTGTAAAGAAATGCAAAAAGTGCCAAATCCATGGGAACGTGATACATGCACCAGCACAAGAGCTACATCCATTAACAACTCCTTGGCCTTTCTATTAGTGGGGACTCGACTTAGTGAGCAAGATTCAACCTCCTTCATCCAACGGCCATAAATTCATAATCACCGCCACTGAGTAATTTACAAAGTGGATTGAAGCCGTGCCCTTAGCCAATATCACAAGCAAGCAGATTGCCTCCTTTATCATGAACTGCATCATTTTTCACTATGGTATCCCTTCATCCATTGTCAAGGATAATGGACTACCTTTCAAAAATCAATATGTTAGGGAACTATGCGACAAATTCCATATCCAGCACTGCTTTTCAACCACCTATTACCCCCAAGGAAACGGCTAGGTAGAGGCATCAAATAAAACTATCTTGAAAATTCTAAAGAAGACTGTCAATGATGCTAGCTGTGATTAGCATGTCCAACTAAATCCCGCACTATGGGCCTATCATACAAGCATCCGCACACCCACAGGTGCAACACCATACTCCTTGGTCTATGGATCTAAAGCCTTCTTTCCCATTGAAGTCGAGATCCCATCATTGTGAGTTTTGTTAAAAGGCCTCCTATATGATGAAGAATACAGAGTGTCCAGACTTCAAGAGTTAGAACTATTGGAAGAGAGAAGGCAATAGGCCTTTAACCACCTAAAAGCTTATCAACAACGGATGTCCAAAAGCTACAACCACAACGTAAAACCATGAGCATTACAAGTTGGTGATCTATTCCTCAGAGAAAATCCCATAAATCAGCAATATCAAGAAAAGAAAGGCAAGTTTGAACCCAACTGGCTAGGTCCCTATGTCATCATTACAGCCTATGGGTTAGGAGCATATCAATTGGCTACATCTGAAGGTGAACTATTTAATGATCCTATCAACAACATGCATCTTTGCAAGTTCTATACCTAACAAACCCAATGCAAGGGAGCCCTTAAAAGTTCAAAAAAAATAAAAAAAGTGATAAAAAAAAAAACAAAAAAATCAAAAAAGTGGAAAAATAACAAAAAAATCATCATTTGGTGAAAACCTAGCAAAACAGGTGTCTGGGATAGGTACCATGATGAAAACCTAGCAAACAAGCATCATGTGTACTTTTAGCTTCCGTGCAAATAAAAGCAAGTGGTGAAAACTTGGTAAACAGGCGCTATCTACGAGAAACCACTTCCTCCATCTATTGTAACCTCATGTCTCTTGTGTTCATCATATCGTTCATCTTGAACTAGTCCTTTGAACTATTGTCAAACTACGTCACCTCTAAGCTATCATGTAGGCAAGGCCATTCTCAATGCGCCCCCGAGGCTCCGCTCCACTCCACTCCACTTCTTTCCTCTCCATATCCTTTGAGTGTCATTTTTCCTATTGTCAATGCCATTTCTATATCTTTGTCATCGCCTAGGTCTTAGGTCCATCAGGTTCACCCTGAACTACGTTGCCTCTGCGTCATCATGTAGGCAAGGCCATTTAGCAATGAGCCCCCGAGGTACTAGGTTAGTCCCTTAGGGTCCGTCTCTCCATGTCTGTTTGTTCTATCACCCATAATAAGTCGATCCTTTATCTAAACTGGGGGCAACTCCTCAACCTAGTTATGGATTTAGATTCTTGAATGCCTCACATTCTAAGAGGATGCCAATAAAAGATTGTGATACCTTTCACTAGACAAGCACACGTAGCAAAGCAAGCTTCTCAAAATAGCAAAAATCTTGGCACAAAACATCAATATATCCAAAGCAGAGCACCATACCAAAATAGTCAAACTGACTCTATATCAATTATGGCAAAAAGACACATCTAATGAAGAATGTTTTGTGAACAGGTTAACTTACAAGGTCTTGTATTTTTGTCATTATGTCTTCCTATGCTACTCAAGGATGCCAAAAGCTAGAGATGCTATGATGGGGGCATAATATTTTCCTTTGTCTATTGTTTGTGGATCAAACTTTAGTAATGTGATGACTTTTGTCTAACGACATGATCAGCGAAAGATCATCAAGGACTTTAGAGGTCTGAACATGAAAAGTGGCAATCCTTGTCTATTGAAATGCAATAAGTACTCAGGTCATCTAGATTCAAGTTTGACTAGATGCTTGTATTAACTTGCTATATCAAAATCCATGTAAGGAATACTCAGGTCATCTCGGTTTAATTATACCTAGATGCTTGTATTTTCTTACAACATTTTGAAAAGAGAAAAGAAATAAAAAGTGCCCAATGATGAAAGCAAAATACTTGCAATATCAAGATGACCATCCACATCTATCTCATATCCAAAAATCCATATCAACCATGCAATAAGAAAAATCCTACAGTATCTCAAATGAAAGCTTGTATTTCTTCATTTCTTCTCTTCCACCTATCTATATCATCATTGTGTTGATTGAGTACATTTGGACATATCAAAAACATAGCATAGGTCACATATCATATCACATTGAGGTAGTCATTCACATAATTAAATCATTTACATACATAGTCAGTGCATTAGGCCATCCACATACATTTGCATCAGTATATCATCTTAAAAATTAAAAAATAGACAAAATACATATAGAGGTGCATAATCATATCCATAACATTTCACATCTGCATTTACTTATCAAATCATCCTAAAATCCACCTAGTATGCATCACATATACAAAAATATCATAAGATAGATTGCATCCATAACATATAAACATAGAACATATGCATGTAGAACATCAATAACTGCATCATCGTATAAAGCATCAAAACATGTCCAAATGTACAAAATATTTGTCCATCTCTCAGAGTCATATCATAAAATGTATACAAAGTACAACATGATGGTGATACATGTCTTAGGGCAAAATAATATATATACAGGCTATCTCAGCCATCAAAAATGTGTACATCAGATCAAAAATTGGTACAAGTGTCCAAGTCTGGCTTAACCCTGCTACCATGGAGCACTGCTCCCTGCATTGCCCTCTCCTTTGTCTCCCCCTGACTGCTAGGGCCCCCTCATTGATGCCATGGATCAGGATCCACCTACCCTCTGTGACACCACAGACTGACTCCTGTAGCTAGGCGCACACTAATCCGCTGACACTGCCCAATGGTATAAGCCTCTGTAATACTAAGCCTGAGCCTGCACTCTGGCAAGCTCACCCTATATTTGAGCTAGCTACGTTTGTGCCTACTGCACCTATGAAACCAAAAAGCTAGAAGTACCATTTGTACCCATGGCTATAACTACTGCATCCCTCTCTGCTCTCACACCCGTACATTAGCCAAGGCTACATCTCTCTCTGGATATCTCTAATATCCATCCTACATCTACCTCTCTCTGAGATTCTGCTGCTCTCAAATGGGCCCACAACTACCTAATCTGACCCTATAATGTCACAATGGCTTGCTACTGTAAGTCAGGCTGCAGAGCCTACCCTACCTATCCCTGTCCTGGTGCCACCTGATGTTGTACCACCTACTGTGGTGGCAACATTTGTCTCTGCGGTTCCACCTACTATACTAGCCCCTGTATCTGCACCTGTCCTATAGCCTGCTGACCTAAAGCTCGCTCCTCAGACCTCCTCCTTTGTCTCAGTCTGCCACCTCCTCCTCCTCCATCTCCTCCATCATCTCCCTAACCTCCTCTCCCCCTCCTCTGTCCCCTCCTCCCACCAGCTCCACCCTCATCATTTGAATCCTCCTCATTTATATGAGGAGCCAACTCTCCAGGTCTTGAATACCTAGGAAATGGATGAATAGCGAACCACTCCTCATAGTCAGGTATGATACCCGCATCTACTATATCCCTCCTCATGGACCAAGCTACATGGGGAATCTACCGAAAGTCTAAGAAAGCCTCCTCATATGATGCCACGAGACCCCACCTATATCTCTTTGCATGGGTCCTCATGAATCGTGCCTACCCCTATGGCCTGCCCTGCACTCTACCAAACTACCGTTGTACCCTGCTGACAATCTGCCACTCTAATATTTACCTTGTCCTACTGATAAGCCACCGAGTCTAGAAATAGTAAGACAACTCATCAGCCTCATCCTCCCATACCTCGTAGTCTAGGTATGGGTGCTAGATAACTTGATCCACATTATCCAGCGCATGTCTCCAATACTTGATCTTTCCTAGCTTGTGCTCAAAAATCACACCTGTATATCCATAACTATAAGTCTTGCCTCTCTACCTGTGAAAAAGACATATCAGCTGCATGATAGCTATGTGCTCCCATAACTAAGACTATAATAGAGACATGCCTGTTGATAAACTAGCTCCTCTATGATACACAACCTGGTGCATATCCCAGTACAAGTGTGCTAGCACACATAAACCCCATGTATACCAAGTCCCATTGGTAATCATGCTCTCTAGCACCCTCCCCCAGCCAGTCAGGAACCCGTGTGACTTCCTATTGGGGCATACTACACCATCGATCAGCCCCGCCACTATCCCTGGGAAGTAGTCATAGCAGTCATGAATGTCCTACCACTAAATCAGCTGCCCAACCAGCTTAGGGTCATTAAACACATGTCTACACTCCACCAATCCAGCGTCACGCTGTGACTCGTACTCTACCAACTCTCCCTAAAAAGGGAGGTGCAGAATCTGGTACATGTCCTCTAGAGTGATTGCCATCTCCCCGATCGGTAGATAGAATATACCATCCTCACTGTGGAATTGCTCCATTGCTACAGTCAACAACCCATGGTTCACATGAACCTCAGGCATGAAACAAATATAATGCAAACCCATAGCACCTAAAGCCTTGCAGTTAATCTCTGTCAACATGTACCACTACAACAACAGCAAAGGGAACTACTCTTGTGACATCAGGGTATCCCGGATATCCTCTTATAATCAGGCAAAGCATAGCATCAAAGAAATCCATATCCAAACAAACCTACTCAAAGAAATCAAACCATCCTATCATTGACTTAACATATCAAATTAATCAAAATGGCATATCATCTCTCAACTAGATTCTTGGCAATCTTAGAGATCATTTATCAATTGACGCATCAATCAAGATGCCAATTGGTTAATTTCATTAAGTCAACTGATTTTCCTAGTGTAAATGTGCTGAACTAGGTGGCAAATGCACCGATCCATATCATATGCACTACTTCACCATAAATGTGCCAATCCTTGATGTGTTTGTGTTGTTTTGGTACATGCGCCACTTCTTGTGTCACATGCGTTGTTCCACAATGGATGCACCAATTCCCAGCCTATATGCGTCCAACTATCATATGTGCCATAAGATATCTCATATGTACGACTTTGTAGCATATGTGCCATTTCAGAGTGTATATGCACCAAATGATAGTTCGGTGCATATGTCCTAACTTTTTTTCCTAAGCATTTATTGACCTAATAAATTACTTTTAGCAAGTTTTGATGAACTACATATCAGTGGTCCTACCTCAGCTAAGTGATTGAATGGTCAAACTTGCTCAAACCAGTGCTCCTCATGTAGAATATCCATCTCTCTATTGACTGCTCTAGCTCCCATCCTCTCCTAAGCTCTCAAAGACCAATCAACTAAGGACAAGTGTGCAAATGAATAGAACTTGTGGACCTAGCTCCTATATATAGCAAGTGAACCATAGTCAATTGTGTGACAACTGTGACTACTTCCCATGTCTTTTCCTCCAAACCATGTCCTATTTTTCTCCATCCTAACCCACTTTCCACCTTCTTCTTCGTGAGATTGTCCATCTCACACTTTCTACTATCTTCCCATCCAATCTCTCGAGGGGGCATCCTGTCATTAAACTTGTACCAGGGGCAAACTGGGGCATGTATCACTATCAAAAATTCTTATTCTTTGAAATAGAGTGATAAAACATATTGCATCAAAGAGGGGTAAAATGTATACACCTAAAAATGACATGACTCTACTTAAATAAATATTTTAAATATTTATTTCATCTTCATATTCCTCTATCAATAAATAAATTTACTTATATATTTATTTGATTCATTTCCTCCCATTTAATTAAATAAATTACATTTATTTAATTAATTTCATCTATATCAACTTTATTCTTCTAAATAATTAAATAATTTTAATTATTTAATTAAATCACCCATTCTCCTAAATTTAAATAAAATGCAAATTTATTTAAATTAAATCTCCAAAAAATAAAATATATTTAAATATTTTATTTATTCTTCTAAATTATCTACAAGTAATTAAATAAATTTATTTATTTAATTATGCTTTCTTATTTTCTAAAAAAATTCAAAATCTTCTAAAAATAAATTCTTCTTGTCACGCAAAAGAAAAAGCTGAGTTAACTAATTTAAAGCAAATCTATTTTATCAACAAAGCTCTTAAATTAGAAAAATATATTCTAATTTAAGAAATTAAAACTCATCCTCATCAAGAAAGCAGTTAACTCAACAACGCTTCTTTTTGAATGACACATGTCCTTCTATTTGCGCACATTCGCTCAAACATTCTCATCCATTGATCTTCTTATTTCTTCTCCACCATTGATCTTCTCTCACACAACTCTATAAATACAGCCCTCTTCTTCTTCATTTGATATCCATCTTTTGAGTAAACTTATGCTATATAATCCATAGCGTGCCATTGGCAACCCCATTATCATTTCATACAATTCATATATCATCCATTCCACATTTATGTTGAAGCTTATCTTCAACACAAGAAGTATCCTAGTCGTTTCTTCTTTTCATCTTGAGGAATCAAAGCAACAAAGAAAGCTTCCTGAGGGCCATCTTCATCACTGAAAGATCAAGACAGAATAGGCGAGCAATGGAAATCATAAGGTAAAAGTTTGTAAGTATCTCTCTTATTTTTAAATCCTTTTATCTACACATATCATTGATGTTTTATCTACACATTCCTTTTATCTCCCTTTTAAAAAAAAACATTACAATAAATAAACAACACTTCCACAAGAGGAAAACCTGATTACATAACATATTTTTCTATTACAACATACAAGAAGAGAGCTCACTCTCATACCATCATTTATAACTAGGCCACATGGCCATGGCTTCTAAACAACCATTCAACACAGCACATAGATGATAAGATCTTCCTCCAAACTCCATTATCTCAAACCTACAATAAAAAACAAAGGGGAACTTTCCCATGCCCACAAATGCTCTCCACCCTACCATAGACCCCAAAAAGGGTCACCCCCGAGCTAGGAGATCATCCTCACCTGGTTTCACACCACAACACATTGAATAAAAACACACAAGCAAGAAGAACACCCAAGCATGGTTTTACACACAACAAAATCCATGAAGAATGGATTTAGGTGGTAGGAGAATGGACAACTCTCTACTCAAGAGGTGCACTCCTAAAACCCAAAATCTCATAATGCTCAAATACAAGGTCTCAATTCTTAAACACCACAAATAATGATATAACATCTCCAAGGCACTCATGCCTTCTCAAATAAACTCAAAGGCACTCATGCCTTATCAAAATAAACTCCATACTTCTCCAAATACTCTCATGGCCATCAATATGTCACAAAGATAAAGAGAATGACCTCGAGGAGGTTCACTCCTCTCCCACCCCATACAAGATGTTCTATCCAAAAATTGGAGCCTCATCCATACACCCACAATAAACTCCACGTCACAAAAAGATTCAAACACATAAAACTTACAACCGCACAATGAAATTAAAATACAAGAGAAATGCTTCATGCCTTGAAGCTTACCTATGAAGTCCCAATAATGGAAGAAATTTGATGAAGATCTTGCCAAACCATTCTCCAAGTTCTTGCCTCAAAGTCTCCAAATCTAGCTAACTCTCCCCAAAAGCCATTTCAAAACAATAAACTAGTGAAAAAGAAGAGCCCTCTCCCTCTCTCAAAGAGGGAGTATTATAGGCTACTCACAGGCCACTTGTAAGCTCCATGGGGTGTGGATGTGACACATGTCACTCTCCCATCCCACCAAGCCTCACTCTCTCCACATGTGCTCTCACACGTGTGAGAGCAAGGTGGAGAGAAGGAATATCACAAGGTGAACTCCAAGAGAATAAGGTTATGACACTTGTCATAGTCCTATCCTTCAAAGAAATCCCATTCAGTCCAAGATGCTCTAAAATTAGGCATTAAAATTAATTCTATTTACTTTAAAAGTGAATGGGGGAAGAATGTCACGTGCATAAGGAAAATTAAAATTGTAATACATTTTGTAAATTCCTATTTCCCTCCCATTGCTCTCTAAAATTTCCCATGAAACCCTAAAACCATTATTCTATTATTTTCTAATCTCCTACAAGGCCTAACCCTATTCTATTCTTTTCTCTTTGTTTTCTTTTCTCACAAACATTTCTTTCCTCTTCTCTTCTCTCTCATTTGCTTTTTTTTTCATTCTCACCATTTTTGTGTTGGAGGTTCTCTATATTGTAGTTATTGAGGCTTCTTTTATATAGGGTTTAGAGTAAAAAACAAGAGTTTTGAAATATTCATAATACTAAAAAACATATTTGATTCTCTGTATCAAAATCAGAGAGCTGGTCATGTGAATATATATATATATTTATGATTATTGCAGGTGGGTTGGTCCAAGGGACTAGGGGCCAAGATAACAAAGGTCACAGACATGGATAGAAATGGGAGATTTCACAGAGGAGGCCGTGGGTATCATTTTTGGGTGTCGTTAGTGATAGGCACAGTGGTACCAAAGGAAATTCTTAGGGGATGGAGCAGACTCCACCATTCCCCTCCCTTACACTACAAAAACCTTTCATGGTGATGGCCAAGGCTACCACCCATCTGCTACTCAAAATAGGTCGTACAACGAGTAGGGTTTCAAACCCCATTTCTTACATACTGAAAAAAAATCTTCTCTGTTTCTCTGCAAATAGCCTATTAGGGCTTAGTAAAAACTAACTCAATTTTTTTTAATATTATCCCATTTCCCTTTTTCTCATTTGGGAACTACCTTCACTCATTTTCAATAAGGCACGAAATATATAAAATAATATATATATATATAAACATAAATGTATTTATTCAATCAAATAAATAAATATATTTACACTCAGACATATACAATGCAATTTTTTTTCAAACTGATAAAATTACATTTCTGTAAAAATTAAATCTCTATTTTAGAAAATACAGTAATTGTAAAAATTAGATGATGGGCTGAAACATATATATTTCTACAAAAATCCAATATTAATTTTATTTCTGCTACATATACATTTTTTTTTGGAAATATAAGCAATAGATTAAAACTTTCTACAATAGCTAAACTTAAGCATTCTATTTATTTCTTTGAAGACAACTAAGAACATCATTTATTTTCTCCCCAACTACAAACATTTTCCCTTTCTATTTTTTTTTTCTTTTCATTCCTATATGAAAACAATAAGCTATTTATTTCACACAGCAAGGTTTTTTTGAAACCCATACTCAAATCTATCACAGTATATCTTTTTGAATTGTTATCACAAGGAATATTGCATTCTTTATATATGATTTTGTGACATCTACAAAGGTAAGACAATAATATTCTCCCTTTTAAAAAAACAATACAATAGATAAACAACACTTCCACATGAAGAAAACCTTATTACATAACATATTTTTCTATTACAACATACAAGAAGAGAGCTCACTCTCATACCAACATTTACAACTAGGCCACATGGCCATGGCTTCAAAACAACCATTCAACACAACACACAGATGATAAGATCTTCCTCCAAGCTCCATTATCTCAAACCTGTAATAAAAATAAAGGGGAACTTTCCCGTGCCCACAAATACTCTCCACCATACCATAGACCCAAAAAAGGGTCACTCCCAAGCTAGGAGATCATCCTCACCCAGTTTCACACCACAACACATTGAATAAAAATACACAAAAGCAAGAAGAACACCCAACCATGGTTTTACACACAACAAAATCAATGAAGAATGGATTTAGGGGGTAGGAGAGTGGACAGCTCTCTACTCAAGAGGTGCACTCCTAAAACCCAAAATATCATAATGCTCAAATACAAGGCCTCAAGCCTTAAACACCACAAATAATGATATAACATCTCCAAGGCACTCACGCCTTCTCAAATCAACTCATAGGAACTCATGCCTTATCAAAATAAACTCCATAATTTTCCAAATACTCTCATGGCCATCAATATGTCACAAAGATAAATATGATGACCTTGAGGAGGTTCACTCCTCTCCCACCCCATACAAGATGTGCTCCCCAAAAATGGGAGCCTCATCCATACACCTACAATAAACCCCACATCACAAAAATATTCAAACACATAAAACTTACAACCACACAATGAAAGTAAAATACAAGAGAAAGGCTTCATGCCTTGAACCTTACCAATGAAATCCCAATAATGGAAGAAATTTGATGAAGAGCTTTCCAAACCCTTCTCCAAGTTCTTGCCTCAAAGTCTCCAAATCTAGTTAAATCTCCCTAAAAGCCATCTCCAAAGAAAAAAATAGTGAAAAAGAAGAATCCTCTCCCTCTCTCAAAGAGGGTGTATTATAGGGTACTCTCAAGAGCCTTGAGGAATGAGAAGGTGACACATGTCACCTTCTCCTTCCTCTTCACAACCCACTTAGAAACTCCATGGGGTGTGGATGTGACACATGTCACTCTCCCATCCCACCAAACCTCACTCTCTCCACATGTGTGAGAGCAAGGTGAACTCTAAGAGGATAAGGTTATGACACTTGTCATAGTTCTATCCTTCAAAGAAATTACATTCACTCCAAGATGTTCTAACACATGTGTTAGAGCATTAGAGATGGGTTTCACACACTCGGGAGTCTTGAAGACTCCCCAAGCCTTCAAGGCAAGGGAACCAAGGCCTTGGAAAGAGGAGTGAGTCATGGTTGAATGCTTGACCCATCCACCACTCCTTCCAAAATTTAAAATTTGTCACTTTAGGGTGAAGTTAAAGTGACTAGATAGAGGTTACCCTAGGGTTTAGCATACTCAAATGGGCCCTAGACCCTAGGGGTATAAACTAGGGTCAAAATTAACCCAAAATAAACACCTTAGGTAGCATAAAATCAAATGAAAAGACCATAAAAATAAAAAGCACAAACATTGTGCCAAATCATACATTACATTTCACAACACCTTAATTAAATCAAATAAAAAGGGGTAGACCTAATCAAAAGGACATCAAAAGTAGATATCACGTGAAATCATCATGCAATACACATATGACCTTGGTCCCTCCTAGGATTAGATTGGTTTAACATGAAATTCGCATACGGTGTGGGTTGATCTGTAATTTTTCATGGGCATGGAAAATCATCTGCACACTTATGAAAACAGATTAGTAACACATGTTCATAATAGCCAAAGAAAAAGAAATGCACACACACACCATGTCACATAATCATCAAATCCTCAATAATCAACACATAACATCATTGATAAGATTCAATATCTACTACATTTCTAATTAGCAACTCAATATTAAGATTGCATAATAATTCATTGATTAACTCAACCACTAACATTATAATTTCATCAAAATAAAATAATGCATAACATTATAATTTCAAATGAAATTTAACATGTAAACCATAATCAACATCATATCATAGTCTAACTAACCCAATCATAATCAACATTATATCATAGTCTAACTATCCCAATCATATCATATACAATAAATCATGAAGGTCTGCAAAATGGGATCATCCGTCCCAATGTCCACATGCCATCAAAATGTAAATGCGATGTAAGAAAAATATAGGAGTGAGATAAGTAGGCCTCACAATATACCCCGTAGCAAAATGGAGTTGTAGAGAGGATGAACATGACACTGATGGAGAAGGCTAGGAGTATGCTTAGTGGAGAAAGCCTCAAACAAAAAGTTTTGGGCTGGAGCTATAGCTACTTCTTGCTACCTGGTAAACAAGTCTCCTACATCATCTCTTGTTGGTAAGACACCTATGGTGGTGTGTTCTGGTAAGAAGTGCTCAGTTAGACATCTTCATGTTTTTGGTTGTGAGGCATATGCACATGTGCCTAGAGAGAAAAGGTCAAAATTGGAGAACATGGCTATTAAGTGTATTTTCATTGGCTATGGTTTCGGTGTGAAAGGATACAAGCTTTGGGATCCTATGGCTGAAAAAGTGTTGTATAGAAGAAGTGTTATTTTTAGAGAGCTAACACCTTCTTCCATTTTTCTACAGCCATAAGAAACATAAAAGAAAAAGGATGTGGTTCAGTTTCCTTCTACCCCTGAGAAGACTGAATCGACAGACCCTGTGAGACCTGATGATGAGGAGAGCTCCAGTAGCTCTGAAAGCTTAGAATAAAAAGTAGAACCTCAACCTTAGCCCTTGAGGAGGCCTACATGAACAAGAATGCAACCTGATAGGTTTGGTTATTCATTGCTTGATTCTAGTTGTTCTTTTTCCCTGCTTACTAACACTGATGAGCCTAGAACTGTGATAGAGGCTATGGGCATGAAAGATGCAGGTTCCTAGAAGGAGGCCATACAAGATGGGATGGTTTCTTTGGAGAAGAATAAAACTTGGGACTTGGTGCCTTTGCTTTAAGGACAAAAACTTGTTAGATGCAAATGGGTGTTCAAGAAGAAATTTAGTGCAGATGGCAGTGTTGAAAAGTACAAGGCTAGATTGGTTGTGAAGTGGTACTCACAAGTGGAGGGAATTGATTATGGTAAAATTTTCTCTCCCGTCGCAAAGTTGGCATCTATACGGTTCTTATTATCTCTTGCAGAAACTTATGACTTAGAGGTGGAGAAGATGGATGTGAAAACAACTTTCCTTCATGGTGATTTGGAGGAAGATATTTACATGTCACAGCCAGAGCATTACATAGAGAAAGGTAAAGAAATTTTGGTTTGCAAACTGAAGAAGTCTTTGTATGGTTTGAAGTAGTCTCCTAGGATGTGGTATATGAAATTTGATGCCTTTGTGTTGTTGATTGGATTTCTAAGATCAAAATTAGATCATTGTGTGTATTATAAATTTGACAATGATTGCATTCTCATTATTGTATTGTATGTTGATGATATGTTGTTAATTGGGAATGGTAAGAATATGATTTCTGATTTGAAGTCTCAGTTGCTAGCACAGTTTGAGATGAAAAATCTAGGGGTAGCTAGGTATATTTTGGGATTGAAAATTAGAAGAGACAGAGCTAACATAAAACATTAGTTAAGACTGAGTAAGTATGTGAAGATCATGTTGGATAGGTTCAACATGGTAGATTATAGACCATTATGTGTTCCTGTTTCATTGGGGATAAAGTTATTTGTTAATAATTATCCAAAATCTCCTTCTAAGGTGGAGGACATGAGAAAAGTACCTTATTCTAGTGTTGTTGGTAGTTTGATGTATGCCATGGTCTACACAAGACCAGACATTGCCCAAGTAGTGGGAGTCCTTAGTCGATTTATGGCTAATCCTGGACGGGTACATTGGGATGCAGTAAAACAAGTGTTCAGATATTTGAGGGGTACTTCGAAGTATTCCATATGCTACCATGGAAATCCTACAAGACCTCTGCATTCCATTTGTATTCATGGATTGATGGATTCTGATTGGGTGGGTGACATTGATAGCAGGAGATGCACTAGTGCTTACGTGTTTACTATATTCGGTGGTGCAATTAGTTGGATGAGTAAGAGGCAACCTATGGTCCCTTTGTCCATGATAAAAGCTTAGTATATGGCAGTAACTCATTCTTGCAAGGAATCCATTTGGCTTAAGAGATTATGTTTAGATATTGGTGTTGATGCAGGACAGATTACGATCTGTTGTGATAGTTAGAGTGTGATTTGCCTAGAAAAGAATCCAACTTTCCATGCCAGAACAAAGCATATTGATGTACATTTTCACTTCATGCAAGACATGGTAGAGGATGGGAAGGTGAGTTTGAAGAAAGTAGACACTTTGAAGAATGTTGTGGATGCATTGATGAAGCCAGTGGGCACAGAGAACTTCAGATAGTGTTCAGAGTCTATGGGCCTCTTAGCCTATAGCAATTAAACCCTATCATTTCCATTAGCTCTTACAAGGTGTTTGACAAGTGGAGAATGTTGGGAATTAAGGTGTCTCAACCTTGGTAATTCCTTGTATTAATTAATTATATTTATTTATTCATTGCCTATTAATGTATTTTGGATGCAAGTCTTACTTCATCATCTTGTGGGAGTTGGCATGGTGATGTGTCATCCTATGTGGCATGTAAGTTTGTCCTCACATGAGGAGATAGGTGTCCCACTTAGTGGTAGAGGTATTTTTCCATGTGTCAACACTTTGACTAGTGTGTAAGTGAATCTTGACCGAAACAATTATGAAAGAATCTATGACACGTAAGAGTTGTAAGTGGAATGTTCTATGACAAGTGAAGACATGTGTCACAAGGCATCTTGGAAGAAGGTACCTTTGGGTACCACAAGGAGGGTGATGATGTGTTGTAAGAGAATATACTATTTTTAGGCAGTTCTGACAGATTCTCTTACAACTGTAAGAGCTGTTAGTTATGACATATTCTATGACGGTCATAAGATGCGTAAGAGCATTTGTCATTGCCCAACATGGGAATAGGAAACCATATTGGGATGGGGTGATATGAAAAGTGTCATGACCATGGTGGAGTGTTGGACAAGTGTCTCTAGGCATGGGTTTTGAGCCATGAGACCAAGTTGGACGCCCATCTCAAGGAAAGTTCATTTTTGCCTTGTAAACTTCTATTTAAGTAGGTGCTTTGAGAGGAGATGTATTATGTGATTGACAGGTACTATTATGCTACTAGATTTTCTATAGATACAAGTGTCAAAGACTCCTATAAAGAATTTCATTACAATTGTGTTGTAAACTTCATTGTTTAGATAATACATTATGTAGGTTTTGGAGTGTGGGGTTTTTCACTCATAAGGGTTTTACCCACATTATATCCTCTCTCTCTCTCTCTCTCTCTCTCTCTCTCTCTCTCTCTCTCTCTCTCTCTCTCTCTTCTCTTCTGTCTTACATTCTTGTGTTGTTTATTTCTGCAATATCTCTGTTGTTGGGTTAATAACACTATAATTGTAAAGGTTAAAAAGAATTTGCACACATCTCTCCTCATTAGTTTAGTGTAGGTAGCTTCCTTTCAATCAGGACATGAACAAATTAGATTTTATGCTTAAGTTCTACAAGTAATATCGAAAGAGTAAGGAGTTTGTAGCCTATTAAAATCAAGTTTCTAGGTAATCCTTGGATCAATTCTCCATTTTTTTTATTCTAGGGCATGTAAAAAGGTACATAAATTATTTGTATGCTCTATTTTTTAGCATGGTAGAAATGGTATTTAATTACATGTTGATCAAATAGTTTTACATGTCTATTATACTATGGAATCATAGATAATCTTTGGCTAGGAATTTTCCTTTTATTATTGCATGTCATTTTCAAAAATCAATAGTTTTTGAAAGTTAGATCTGCATGTTAGATGTAATGGAAGAAGCCAAGAATGTGTTGTTTTGTAGCTAGCTAAATACCTCCTTTTCTTGTATCCAAAAAGTTTTGTTTTGGTATGAAGTAGTTTTGAATCAATGTGTATGGGTAGGAAATGCATGCAAGTAAAAAGGTAGATCTAAATCCCAATGACATAAGGACTTTTTACACATTCAATTTTTCAATCTATGAATGATTCATGTAGGGTTAATTTGTGTCCTATTCCTCATAATCACATTCTTTCCTTCAATAAAACCAATGCCTCTCTGATCAATCCCACAATAACTTTAGTGAGTTTGAAAACTACATAGGTGTCAGGTTGTGCCATGTATCCTTGTAGATATATTTTTATTACCTGAGGAATCCTCCAAAACCCTTCCCCATGAGCCCAGATCAAGCTCCTCCTCTTTTTTGTCGTCTATGTATCCAAATTAATCCCATTCTCTAGAATCCTCCACTATTACTTCCACTCCTTATACTTCCTTCTCCTTCACCACCTTTTAAGGAATCTTGTTCATCTAAAATCAAAAAATGTGACACCTAGTAGCCAAAATTGGCATAATTACAAGTAGAAACATGAACAATATCTTAAGGAACTTGGAACACACTAAGTAGTCCATATTATGTGTCAAATTCATACTCGAATACTTTTTTAATAAGGTTTTTAATTAAGAATTTTTTATTATGGTTTCAAAATAAGATCTAAACCATTCTTTTAGAAGAAATGATTTGAGTGTTCTATGGAGTGTTAGAAAAAATGACTTGAGACATTATGTCAATAGTTTCATGCCTTGTCTATGCATCCTCATTTTGCATGCATGTCTACTAGAGAACTTCTAAATTTAATCCCTGCCATAAATCCACCTTCCATTACACCTTAATGACGATTGTACCATTTTCTCAAATCTCGCATTTTGGCTCACATAGGGAGAATACTATTACAACTCTTGGAATTTGGATACTCCCCTGCCAATTGCAGTTTCTCTAAATTTTCTAAAGCCTATTCTATGAATTCAGTTTGTGTTATATATGAAAAGAAGATAGGGTTGAAGTGTGGTTAAGGTAGATTTAATCAAACCTTCCTTTCATAATAACATTCAAGGATAACAATCAAGCCAAGTCACTACAAATGGAGTGAACTCAACTATAGGTTGATGTTACTTAGGAATGATATAGAAAGATAGATTAGATTTCTAGATATCTCAAACCATAGTTCAATTAATACTTAAACCCTAATTATATGAAATTAGATAAAGATGAACAAGATATGACAAATGATCACATAGGAAGGCACTAAATATAGATTAGAAACATACCAGGATTCATATTTTTTGAGGTAGAAACTTCAGGGACAATGCGGTAGGCATCTGAGTCTAATAGACCAACTTTTTTGTACATCTAGATCTGTGAGATATGTAAGACTGCAACCTTCTTCAAATTTTCAAGAGATGCCACTCGGGAGGACTACAAGGTGAGCACCCTAGTCTAGTAGGTTAGGTTTTTTTCAATTTCTTCTCAGATCCTGAAACTCTATCCTCTACTCTTATCCTTTGCAATTCCACTTTGAAAACTCCCACAACTATAATCTGCAATCACAAAGAGAAGGATTTAAGGGTTGTGGCATTTAGGATCTTGCCTTAGTCAAGCCCTGGAATGGTATTCAAGCCTTCCAACATTGTTGTTAGATATAGTGCATGTCCTTGGTAGACAGAGGCAAAATCAAATGATGAAATAGATTGATTGAAACACAAATAGATGTCATGTTAGAGGTAAATCCCTAATGGAGATGAAGGTCTTTCAAACCATGAGGAGATGAGATGATGAAGCCAAATCTACAATAAACAAACACAATAGCAACACAATACTACTCTGCAACACAATGATTGCCTTGAAATACCTTAGCTCAATATCATAAGTTTACATAATCCATCTAGGTGTAAAATGAAGTCCTAAACATGTTTATATATGCATTCTCGCTAAACTTTGGTAATTCAAATTGAAAGGGTTGACAAAGGGAAACATTTTTAAAGGTCATATGATAATAATTTAAATTTAAGCTGCAACAAAATAGGCCTAGATTAGGGCATAGGAGCCCAAGTCCAAGGAATGATTTTAAGTCCTAATTAACATTAAATGTGGACCCCTAAGCCCCATTTGACATGAGTTTCAGTGGAAATTACTCTGGGATAAGTTTTAAACATGAATAATGAAAATAAGGGGACCCATGAGCTAAAGTAGGAGGTAAAAAGTACTAGTAAATCTTTTTATGACATAACAGTGTGATCCCACAATCATTGCATTCGATGAGATGATATCTCTTTGATGCATTATATCAAACAATTCACATGTCTTGTCTACACCTCCACATTTTGCAATATATATCTACCAGAGTATTTCAATCTATAATACCAAGAAAAATTCCTCAACCTTTTATAATTTGATACTTCTAGTATTTCTATTAAAGGGTGGAAGGGGATGAATGCTTGCATGTACAAACAAGATCAAAACCCTCTTCCATAATAACATTCAAGGATAAAACTTAGCTAAGTCACTACAAGATGAAAGAGGACTCAACTACTAATTTTGTGCTCTTGATATGGTATAGAAAGATGAGATTTAACCAAGCCTTTTGTCAAACCGTAGGTTAAGTATGAGAAAAAACCCTAGTTATGAGATAATCATCTTGTAACAAATGAAAAAAAAACATAAATCTAGAATATAAAAGTGCAGAGATGATTAGTGAGATAGGAGAACCTATGTCCCAGAAGTAGAGGCATTAGAGGATAAATTTGGTAACCACCCAAGTCCAAAAGTGAGAATCTGCCAAGGGTCAGAACTGAGAAGAAGTTGTAAATGATGCTCAAAAATTAGATCTAGAACGTGAGAGCCCCATAGACTAGGGTGCCAACCACCCAAGTCTTTTCAGAGAGATATTCCAGAACTATTTTTGGACTCTAAAACCTTGATTCCTGCACATCCTTCCTATATCTCCACTTTCCTCAAAACCTATACCTATAACCTACACACAAGATGACAAGAGAGGGGTTTGGGGGTTGTGGTGTTTACAGATTTTCCTCAGTCAAATCTCAGCTTAGCATTCAAGCTTTCTCAACACCGTTGTTAGAGAGAGAGTGTGCTCTTGTAGGACAGAGGCTAAAGATAATCCAAATGATGAAATGATTCAAATAGCAATGATATAACCTCGGAGGTGAAGTCCTTAGGAGGATGAAGATTCTTCAACTCATAAGGAGATGGACAATGATTCCAAATCTACAACAAATACACACAATACAAACACAAATCTACAACAATAACACAATGAATGCCTTGAATGCTCTTTTTTCCACTATTATAAGTTTGCAATATCCATCTAGGTTCAAAATAAAATAAAAAACTCATTTATATATGCTTTCCCACTAACAATCATAATGTTAAATCACAAAACCCAACAAAGAGGAACATTTTTAAAGGTCCTAGTATGACATAACATTAATTCACCTCGACCAATTAGGGAGGACTTGGATGGTTGGTGCCCAAGTCTAGGGGCCCAATTTAAGTTAGGCATAAGTTAAATGAAGGTCCCAAGATCCCAAATTCACATGGGTGTCAGGCGATTTTCTTTAGGATGCTCAATTATAATACACAGTGAGATAAATAGGACCTAGAAGCTAAATGAGGAGATAAAAAGGCATGTGTCCACTTTTTACTTCATAACATGTATCCCCCACTTTAATGTGTGTATGATCTTATGGTCCATACATGCATTAAAGTATGGTCAAAGCACATCAAACACATCAAAGACATGAGTGAAGATACACCCTAAGTTTGAAGGACTATTTCTAGCCCCCATACTTAGGCAAACATAAGAAAACACTTAGCAGTCACATAAGACATAGTGAATATGGTAAGGAAGCATACAATACATAGAGAAGATAGTGAAAGAATGTAATACGTGAAGATGACATGAACACAATTATGTAAGACACAAAGAAGAGATGAAAAGATGACATGATTAAAAAATTACATATATATATATATATATATATACATGCACGCGAGGTGCTTGCTTACTTTTTTATTATCAGAGTTGTTTACTTTAGTTAGCATTATATATATATATATATATATATATATATATATATATATATATATAACCTAGAAGCTAGACCTTGGGTATTAAAAGTCTAGGTAACAAAGCCAACTATAGTTCATTTCAAGAGCAAGATCGGGAGGGACCCATATCTAATTCTAGCTATAGAAGTCCCAGTAGAAGTCAAATCAGTGCCTTTATCTTTTAGGTGGTGCATAGGGAATGGTTATTTTGGGGGGTTATATTACCATTAGCTTACCCAATTGATCTTACAGTTTAAGAGAGATCCATGAGCTACTATTGAAGAACCAATTGTTGTTTATTCAGTTTCATGACCGACTATAGTGGTGAAAGAAATTGCCCTCCTCCCTTACCTAGGATTTATCACTGATTGAAGTAACCATAGTCCAGTAGAAATAAATGAAAGGGTGGTCTATATACCTTTACTTTCACAATGTCCAACTAAAGTGTGATTGCTATGCTAGATAGAATAGCACTTAGTTCGGTACATCCGGCCAAGGTAGAACAGAACCCATGCCTTCCTATTAAGTAATTTGGGTGCATTGGATTTGCCAAGCCCCATCCATACCCATTTGTTCCTATGATCACCACTTGCTCCTTCGGAGCCTTCCAACTATTCCAACCCTACCCGAATCGGTGAACTATAGTTGGGAATGGTGAATTTTGTGCCTCGCTCGCACTAGAAAGTACTAGTTTAGCCCCGCGCAATAGTCAATCAAAAAATTACACCCAACCCCACACATGAGATCACCATAAGAAACAATATATATGTATTCCTAACTAAAGTAAACAACTCTGATAATAACAAACAAAGTAAGCAAGTACCTCATGTGAATGTCTCTCTTCCATGTTCGTAACCCATGCTCCCTCCACCACCACATCTTACTCATAAAAGAGGTCAAGAATATGATCTTGTCAAGCAACTTCGTGCTACTCTAGCTAAGATCTCTCTTTGGGATTTAATACAAACATAACATACATACCATGGAATTCTCCAAGAAGCTTTAAAAAAGGTGATTGTACCACCTTTTATTAAGACCAATGATGTAGCAGCTCTATTAGATTGTATGCATGCAACAAAAATAGATATTCTATTTCAACAACATGAATTGTTTTCTATTGAAGTTCAAAATCATCATGATCCTTTGATTATCTTCATTACAATAAATAAGAAATTGATCAAGTGAGTTATGATTGATAATCGATCAGCTCTTAATGTTTGTGGTATTAATTTGTTACATAGGACTAAGATTGATACCTCATTGATAAAACTGGATAGAATTAGCATTCACAACTTTGATAATGTTGGGAGACAATTCATGGGTACAATAACTTTACCTATAAAGGTTGGACCCATGATAGTATCTACTCTTTTTCATGTTATGCCTAGTTTGCTTTCATATAATATGATTCTAGGTAGATCGTGGATCCATGCCATGGGAGAAGTTCCATCTACCTTTCATCAACCACTAAAGTTCATTTATCAAAACAAGCTCTACACCATGGAAGCCGATCCTAAACTAGATAATTCTTTACATATTCAAACGCAAAAAGAAGTTAACAATCTGTAAGGTCTAAACAACTTACGAGTGGATGCATCAATGCCTATTTCGATAGATAATGTTGTGCAAACCATTGAATGCACTTTTTGGTGATGATTGGGGTTCATTAGATTTTAATCCTTCATGTATAGGGGAATATAAACTTAATAACTCTAGCACATCAAAAGTTGCATCGATCTCATCTAAGCAATCTTTCGAAACACCTAAGAAAACCAAATCCTCCTTGGTTGAAAACAAAGACAATACCCTTACTTATATACACATTATGAGACCTATGGGACTTCACCTTCCTCTAAAGAAATGGATTCCCTCTATGGTCAGAGATTTTAGATTTTGTACAAAAATTGTGACTATGCAAGTAATGGATGTGGTGTAAATCAACAAGGAATTAGAGTACCTTTACAAATTGCTAGAATTAATTATACAATTGGTATTGGATACTACTCTTTGAAGCCCACCAAAGCTTCTCATCTTCCTAAACTCAATGTTAATACAATATCAACAAGACCAAAATGACATGTGGAATATCCTGAGTTGAGAGACAAGAATTGACCACCAGGAAAGATCCCATTAAATTAGATAAGTATTTCTCCCCCTTTAGCCACACTTGTTGTAGAAACTATTCTAGTTTCTCTCAAGAGTGACCTCCTCCTAGATATATATATTGGTAGAATCATGTTGTGTTCCCCTGTGTTGTGTTATATGTGTTGTTTAGGTCTCCTAGGATGACCCTTGACACTCTTGTAAGGTCAAAGATACTAGGAGACTGCCTCTATTGTGACCATTCATTTATTTGTATCATCATTTTTCTATTGTTCCTCTCATCTATTTCATTATTATGTGTTATGATTTAGGGGCATAGAATTGTGGTTGATGACCTGGGGGGCATCCTCCTACGTGAAGACCCTAAGGCACTTATTCTCCTCTCTCATTTTATTGTTTACCTTCTTCTAGTGATTTGACCTAGTTGGCGGATGATGAAAAACAAATAAATACTAATATGGACCAAGTGTCCCTTTAGCAAGCAAAGCAAAAATGGACCTAGTCCATACATGATGACAGGGTTGATATATATATATATATATATAGAAAATTCATAGCAATAAATCCACTACATGCAGTTTGATTATCTTGTATCTCACCTTGGTTACACTCAGTTCTAAGATCTCTACAGTATAGCCCAATGGTTATACTCAGGTTAGGAACCCATAGTATAGCCTAGGTCCTTGATGTGATTGTTTTCATGCATTGCTTTTATCATATTATGTGGTTATTATCTTAGGAAAATATTTCTAACCTCTCTTGTTGTTTATCATAGAAAATTGTGTGTTTGTGAGAACATTCAGTGATTGTGAAGCACATGTCACCTTGGGGGCATGGGCTTTGTGAGAGCTCTTGTTCCCTTGTGTGTTTTCTCTCTACCTTAACATCCTTGATTCCAATACATGGCATCAACCACCTAAGGTGGGGGCATATATAAGGTAGGGTGTTTGATGATTTTGGTACTAATGAAGCATCTTTGTAAGCCCTCTGCAGAGGTGGGATGTTGTATCTCCAACGTGAGTGCGCATCTTTATCTATATAGGAGTCAAAAAGCCCTCTATAGAGGAAGGATAGCGCGTATATCCTTTTATTCAAAAAGCCCTCTGCGGAGGTGGGATATCGTGTATATCTTTTTATTCAAACAGATCTCCGTGCAAGGCACACCAGGACACTATAGTAGCCAATATATATGCACGATATATATTGTGTATTATGGATTTTTTGTTAGGAATTAATGCCCACTTTTTGTGGAAATTAGTCAAATCTGGTGTCTAGATAAATACTATATGTTAGGAATTCATGCAAAATTCCTTGTTTCAATGATTCAAGTGGATTTCTAACCAAATTGACAGATTAGACAGGTTGATATGTTATCCAAAGGAAGTAATCATTAAGGTAATATCCAGGATAGATATCTTCTTGAGGCACCACCATGAAGTATAAGTTCAAAGGAGTTCTCCTATCTGAAAGATCACTTCAAATTAGTGCAACATTGTGGATAATAACATAGGGCATGTGGACCTAGAAGACTTCAAGTTAAGAGTATTGGGTAACAATCCTAAGAATTGGGCTCATAGGACAAGGGACAATGGAATAGCTCAAGATACAGTATTTCCCACTACTGTCCAATGCTAAAAATTAATCATGAATTTTGTAGAGAGGTACCATACCCAAACAAAGTCTGTGATAACACAAGATAGAAGAATAATTGCTAATTTTACCATATAATCTATAGAGGAAGCATATGACATCTTGGTCTATCCTACTATGACCATGATTAACAATGAAAACAATCAAAGGATGTATGACTAAGATCTAGAGAGATGCAGGACAACCATCAATGATACTTGGATAAAGGTGAGAAGGACTGCCATGTCCAAGGAGCCTCAAGTGCTTTATAAGAGTGACTTTATGGTAGAAGTAGGAGATTTGGTAACACTCCTAAGTAGAGTTATGGGATTGGCTACTACATCAACCTTTAAGAAATGGATGTTTGGATATGTGCAAGAAGTGATTGATGTAGAGAAAGGTATTATGATCACAAACTCTCAAATAAACCAACTTGCAAGTTTCAAGACCCTATGATTAGGGATATCCTTCTTTAGCCTTCCTTATGCCTTATAGTCCTCTTTAATAGTTTTTTCAACATATCTTTCAAATGAGACCTCAAACCCACAACTCAATCAGCTTTTTGAGTACCCTTTTTGCCTTTACATATCATATCAAAAACTTGGTTATGGTTGTTTCAGACCAAATCACTCAATAATTCACTGGTATTACTACACCTAGGCCTAATTAGGCCACTTTTCCAAAACAAGTGTATGGTTTTCAATCTCCAAACTTCCAAATTGTACTTGAAGGCTTTCAATACATCATAAATGGTCTGAATATGTAGGTTCTTTAATCAGGAACAATCACTAATCCACTTGGATTCAAGTTTTCAAGCCTAAAACCCTTATAACACCTAAAATATAGGAAATATAGCTAGGGTTTGATCAAATTCCACTTCAAATATATACCCTACTTGCCAAACCACAAAAATTACTGAAATAACATTGCCAACTTTCAATCTACTAGTTTCCAAGAGATTCCATCAATGCAAGTGCTCACAAGCTCAATTTGTTTGCATAAACCCTAAACCCTGCCTTTACTAATTATTTTTAATCAAACACCTCTAGAATCCTTCAAATTTGATATCATCACCTCAAATTACCTACAAATGATAATATAAATAGAGCACCATCCATCAAATTATATTGTAGAGTATGACTGGATCGTACATGACCTTGCAGTCACTGGAAAAGTAGAAAAACACAGTTTTTTTTCTAGAAAAATAGGATAAAAAGCATAGTTTTGATTTTTATTCAACTTCCTCTCCCTATCTCAAAGGTTTTGAGGTCTTTTAATATGTTTTTCACTAAATTTCAATGGTTTTCAACTGAAAATCAAAATATGACTCTTCATCTTCCACATGACATCACCTTACAATGCAATATTTGACAAAATTGTACTCCTAGACCTTAAGTGACACTAGTACATCAAATATGGTCTTAATTAGACCTTATTACATCACAAATGTACTTGGACACACACAACCCTACTATAGACACCTATTTACAACATTAGACCAAAATTGTCAAGGTGCTCCTACACCATACACCCATGGAGAAAAGAATCTTAGGTTCCTCCTAAGATCAGCTCTTGCACTAATGTTCCATATTTCTTGATATCTCCTTTAGACATCCATTCTACTTCTTCAGGGCGTAGACCATGCCATTTGACAAGATACTCATTGTAGACCTTATTCCTAGTTCTTTTGACCTCCTTAGTGTCAAGGATTGCTTCAAGCTTCAATGGTTTAGTGGCAGGTAGGTTTTTCACCCAATCTTCATCAGCATCAACACCTGTACCTACATCCACAAATCCCTTGAAAGGGTAGAGATCAACAAAATTAAATATGGGTGAGATAGCAACTCTAGGAAGGAGTTCTATCTGTTACAAATATGTGCCTAAGCAGTGTTGTCATTGATGTCAAAACATCCTTGTTGCCATTGGTGGCAACTATATTCTATTTTGCTACTTGAATAGAAGACCAGATTGTTGAGGATATTGAGAAAATTAATGAGGATCAATGTATGTAGACCATATGGCTAAGTAGAGGATTGTCTAAAGAATCTCTAGTTAAGTTTTGAAGGGTTTACACGAAGATTTGAAGAAGCTATGGCCATCTGAGTTGAACCAGTTTTGTAGTATTTAGAAGACACAGAGTGACAGGAAAGAGGTCCAAATTGTTTCGGATATGTCAAATGATAATCTATGGATCTAGAGGCATATTTGGGAAGTTAGTGTGTATCATCTAATCAAGTGGTTTGTGGTTTGGAGGTCTGTAAGCAATCTTTCTAATGTGATAGTCATGGCAGATAGTGTTCTTGAGGTTTCAGAGGAAGATGCAAGTGATTGTGATGATTTGAAGGAGTGCGGATGTTGTTGTTGAATTCAATGTGCTTGTGGAGGTCTTTGGATCATGTGACTTCTATGTTGGAGGTCCACATTGGAGTTTGAGCTCGCTATTCAAGATTTCCCTCTTGGTGTTGCTGTTCTTTCTAGTCTTGGCTGACTAGATGATTCAAGTATGTTACGGATGATCTAAGAGCAATTCTCTAGAGTGTGGTGTGTCATTAGAGGTAGATTCAAGTCTCATATATGTTTGGATGACAATATAGTGATCCGCATTAAGTCAAGCTGACCTTGATGTTTATTCCAAGGTTGATGAAGCATATAAAGGTGTGTAGTTAAAGTGTGGAAAATTATCCTTGTGTGAAATAATAAAATCCAAAGAAAGGATCACAGGTAGAGCAGAGCAGAGAAGAAGTAGAAGAACAAGAGATATTTAGGATGTAGAATTAGAGAAGAAGTATTTGGGTCAGAGCAGAAGTTTTGTGAGCATTCAATGAAACTAAACCAGGCATGAAGTAGATGCTATTTATCAGTTAATTCTTTTTGTGTTACGCATAAATTTTGTAGGCAGTGAGCCTCTCTTGAGTAGTGAGCTCGAAGGCATGTGCCTTCTCTTTTCATTTAAGTTCTTTTAATAAGGTACAAATCTCATGCGTTAACCCCCACCAGATTTTTCCCTTAACTGGGTTTCCACGTAAAAATTCTAGTGTTATGTGTGCTCAATCTATTTCTTCTCTTGTGTTATTGATTCATGCTTTAATGTTTATCTGATTGAAAGTTGTTAAATAAGATTAAAAGAAGAAAAGATTAATAATTGTGGGACAACTGATTCACCCCCCTCTCAGTTGTTTGAACTAATTCCAACAATTGGTATCAGAACAAGGTTCCTCTAGAAGAAACTTAACTGCTTGAGTAGATCCATAATGTTGACTTACAAGAAGGATAGTCTAAGATTCAATGAAACAAATTACTCTATTTGGAAGAGTCACATGGAATTCTATTTACAATGCATGGGTGATGCTTATTGGGTGATGACCAATGTTGAGTATAAACCTCTAGAGAAAGGTCCTTCAACTCCAGATCAAGTCAAAGATGTGGAAAATAACCTTCAAGCTAAAGAAGCCTTGTTGAGTGCCCTGACTGATTCAAAAATGTCAAATGTCTTTGGACTAAAAACTATTCATGAAATCTGGAAGAAGTTGGAGAATCTTTATGAAGGTAATGAATATATCAAATGAGGCAAACTACAAATTACAAGAAGGATAGTCTAAGATTCAATGAAACAAATTACTCTATTTGGAAGAGTCACATGGAATTCTATTTACAATGCATGGGTGATGCTTATTGGGTGATAACCAATGTTGAGTAGAAACCTCTAGAGAAAGGTCCTTCAACTCCAGATCAAGTCAAAGATGTGGAAAATAACCTTCAAGCTAAAGAAGCCTTGTTGAGTGCCCTAACTGATTCAAAAATGTCAAATGTCTTTGGACTAAAAACTACTCATGAAATCTGGAAGAAGTTGGAGAATCTTTATGAAGGTAATGAATATATCAAATGAGGCAAACTACAAAGTCTAAGAGTAAATTTTGAAAATTTGAGGATGAGTGAAGATGAAAACATCACAATCTACATGCAAAAGATAAATGAACTTGTGTGTGGTATTAGGTGTGCTGGTGGAACTTTGGAAGAATTAGAAATTGTGGTAAAAGTGCTCAAATCTTTACTTGATTCATACAAACATAAGGTTTCTACTATAGAGGAGATCAGGACTATCTCCAAAGTTACAAGAGATTAGCTAGTTGGCAAAAATTTAGCTTTTGAATTGAATTTGGTGATTCTCTTCCTAAGTCTAAATATGTATTTAAGGCCAATGTATATGGAAAACAAAGATATGATCTGGGTGAAAGCTCTTCAGCAAGATCAAACAAATTTGGAAAGGTAAGGAAGGATCTTGAAGATGATGAAAATGAAACTGCAAATCTTGAAGCTCTTATTTCCAAAAGAATGCCAAGAGGATCTGATAAGTATGAAGGAAAGTTGCCATTTAAATGTTTTACTTGTAATAAGATTGGTCATTTTGCCTCAAGATGTCTGGAGAGGTTTTCAAAACCAAACCCTAATAGATATAAAGGTCAGAAGAATTGTTACTATGTCCAAAAGGCAGGAGAAGGAGTCACAGATGATGAATTTGATCATGGAGATGCCACTGAAGATGATTGGGTATTCATTGCTATCAAGGAAGAAGATCCAGTGTCTATTGAATTGGCTAGCTGTGCAAATGTGGAAAGTGGCTTGGCTACTCAGTTTGTTGAAAAAGATGAATGGGTGATTGATATTGGATGTTCTCATCATATGACTGGTTATAAAAGTAAGTTTATAAACTTTGAAAATTATGAAGGTGGAATTGTGAAATTTGGAGACAACTTAGCTAGTAGAATCCGTGGCAGAGGATCCATCTTTTTTATGCTAAGAATAACACAAATGATGTTTTGTATGTGGAAGGACTAAAGCATAATCTTCTTAGTGTTGGATAGTTGGTTGATAAGGGTTATGATCTCTGATTCAAGGATGGTAAATGCAAAATCTTGGAAAGCTCCAGAACTAAAATTACATCTGGTACACAAACTAGAGGTAACATCTTTCAATTAAGTAGTTTTGGTAAAGGTTGTTTGATTGCATAGATAGATCAGAGTTGGTTGTGGCATAGGAGAATATGTCATGTGAATTTTGATAACATTGTCAAGATAAGTTCTACTCAGGCTGTGAGAGATCTTCCAAGACTTGTGAAACCTAATAACATGTGTAGAGAATGTCAATTGGGTAAATAGAACAAAATTTCTTTCAAAAGTAAAGAACAATTTTCAAATGGATAGTTGGAACTGGTGCATACTGATCTCTATTGTCCTACTAGAATTAGGAGTGTGCAAGGAGACATATATTTCATGTTTCTAATTAATCATTACTCTTGGATGATGTGGGTAACCTTCCTAAAAGAAAAATCAGAAGCTCTTGACAAGTTTAAAGTGTTCAAAGTTATGGTGGAAAATGAGATTGGTGTGAAGATAAAGTGTTTGAGATCTGACAGAGGTGGAGAGTTTACCTCTAGTGAGTTTGATACATTATGTGAAAAGCATGGAATAAAAAGACAATTATCTACTCCTAGGACTCCTCAGCAAAATGGAGTTGTGGAAAGAAAAAACTAGACCATTCAAGAAGATGCCAAGACCATGATGGAAATAAATGTTCCACGAGTTTATTGGAGAGAAGCTATGAGTACAGCTATCTACACTCTTAATCAGGTACAGATCAAAGGCAATTCTGGTAAGACTCCTTATGAACTCTGGTTTGGTCATCCTCCTACCATAAGATATTTCAGAGTTTTTGGTAGTAAATGTTATATCAAAAGAGATGATGATCTAGGCAAGTTTGAAGCAAGAAGTGATGAAGGAATTTTTTTAGGTTACTCTACTAAAAGCAAAGCATACCGGTGCTTTAACAAGAGGTTGAAAAAGATTGTTGAAAGTACTAATGTCAGAGTTGATGATAGCAAAGAAGAACATTCCAGGTCTTGTGGATATGATTCAGATGATCAAGATGAAAATCCAAGTCAAGGAAGGCAAATTCAAACCCAGACTCAAATCCAAATTGATCTGGAAAGCTCAATGACTCAAGAGGATAATGCAAAAGTTGAGGAACAAGTTCAAGAAATAGAAGTTCAAGTAGATCCCAATACTCCTAGGTATGTAAGGATGAATCATCCTAAAAATTAGAGCATAGAAGATAGAAATAAAGGTGTTCAAACTAGAAGAAGAATTGCTGAAGATCAAGAAAAGGTTTGTTTGATTTCAAATACTGAACCAAAATTAGTAAGTGAAGCCTGCAATGATGAAAACTGGGTAAAAGCAATGGAAGAAGAATTAATGCAAATTGAAAAGAACCACACTTGCGATCTTATTTCTAGACCTGAGGAAAAAAATGTGATTGGAACTAATTGGGTCTTCTAAAACAAACTAAATGAAGATGGTGAAGTTGTAAGAAACAAAGCAAGGTTAGTGTGTAAAGGATATTCTCAAGTGGAAGGAAATGATTTTGAAGAAACTTTTTCTCTGGTGGCAATAATAGAGGCAGTCAGATTTTTTCTTCCATTTGCTACTTGTAAATTTCAAGGTCTATCAGATGGATGTCAAGTCAGCATTCCTAAATAGAGAACTAGAAGAAGTCTATATTGAGCAATCGGAAGGATTTTAGTTGTCTGATTAGGAAGATATGGTCTGCAGGTTGAGGAAAGCATTATATGGACTCAAACAAGCCCCAATAGCCTATTACGCAAGATTAGATAAGTATCTGTTAAATCTAGGATATAACAAAGGCACTATTGACAGTAATCTTTACTTCAAGATTGATCATGAGAACATTCTTATTGTTGAAGTATTTGTTGATGATATCATTTTTGGTGGAAATGAGAGCATGTGCAAAACATTTGCTAATCAGATGCAAAGTGAATTTGAAATGTCCATGATTGGTGAGATGAATTTCTTCTTAGGTTTGCAAATCACTTTGTCAGATAAAGGTATCTTCATATCTTAGTCCAAGTATGTGAGAGAATTGTTGAAGAAGTTTGGAATGGAAGACTCAAAGCCAGTAGGTACACCTATGGTAACCTGATACAAGTTGAGTAAAGATGATGACTCCCCTAAGGAAAGTTAGAAAAGGTATAGATCAATTATTGGAGGACTGCTCTATCTGACTCAGACCAAACCTGATATCATGAATGTAGTTGGACTTGTCGCTAGATTTTGAGCTAATCCTAAAGAATCCCATGTTGTAGTAGTCAAGAGAATTTTCATATATCTCAAAGGGACAATTGATTATGGATTATGGTATCCAAAGGATAATAACTTCACTCTACATGCATATACAGATGTTGTTTGGGTAGGAGATGTGGATGAAAGAAAAAGCACTAGTGGTGGTGCATTCTTCTTGGGAAGTAGATTGGTTTCTTGGCTGAGAAAAAAGCAAGAGGTAATTTCCCTATCTATCGCAGAGGCAGAGTATATAGCAATAGCAAAAAAATGTACTCAAATTCTGTGGATGAATCAAATGTTGAAGGACATCAGAATTGTGTTTGAGGAGCCTATCACAATCTTCTATGATAATCAAGTGCAATAAGTATATAAAAGAATCTGGTGTTACATTTAAAGACAAAGCATATATCTATCAAGTTTCATTTCTTGAAAGAAAAGGTAAATGAGAATGAAGTCAAGTTGGAGTTTGTGTCTTCAAAGGATTAGATTGTAGATATTTTCACTAAGCCTCTCCCCAAGGATACTTTTGAGTATCTTAGAGAGAAGTTAGGGGTTATTACCCCTCCTGATTAGAACTAAGACGCATAAGATGCATCAGTCCAGTGGAATTCATGGTCATATCTTGTGATCTGGATTAATGTTAAGGAGATACTACTCAGGGGGAGTAGTCAGTATGAAAATTTTTGGATCAATGTAAAACAAAAAGAGAGAAAAGATTACAAATATTTGCCCTTTGCCATTGATGTCAAAGGAGGAGAGAAGTTCATGTGAAAATCTAGTTGCTGACGAAAGGGGGAGCAGTGAAGAAAGTGATTACAGAAGTGTTAAGAGAAAGGGTGAGAAAGTCCTGTCTTGATGGTCAAATTAGTTTTTCACATCATATGTTGTCATCAATGACAAAGTGGGAGATTGTTGCAAATATGTGCCTAAGCAGTGTTGTCATTGATGTCAACATATCCTTGTTGCCATTGGTGTCCACTATATTCTATTTTGTTGCCTGAATAGAAGACTGAATTGTTGAGGATATTGAGAAAATTAATTAGGATCTATGTATATGGATGATATGGCTGAGTAGAGGATTGTCTGAAGAAGCTCCAGTTAAGTTTTGAAGGGTTTGCATGAAGATTTGAAGAAGCTATGGCCATTTGAGTTGAATCAGTTTTGTAGTGTTCAGAAGAGATAGAGTGACAGGAAAGAGGTCCAGATTGTTCCAGATATGTCAAATGATGATCTAGAGATCTAAAGGCATGTTTGGGAAGTCAGTGTGTATCATCCAATCAAGTGGTTTGTGGTTTGGAGGTCTGTAAGCAATCTTTCTAATGTGACAGTCATGGCAGATAGTGTTCTTGAGGTTCTGGAGGAAGATACAAGTGATTCTGATGATTTGAAGGAGTGTAGATGTTTTTGTTGAATTCAATGTGCTTATGGAGGTCTCTGGATTGTGTGACTACTATGTTGGAGGTCCGCATTGAAGTTTGAGCTCACTATTGAAGATTTCCCTCTTGGTGTTTTTGTTCTTTCCAGTCTTGACCGACCGGATGATTCAAGTATGTTGCAGATGATCTAAGAGCAATTCTCTAGAGTGTGGCATGTTGTTGGAGGTAGATTCAAGTCTTAGATATGTTTGGCCGACAATATAGTGATCCACATTAAGTCAATCCAACCTTGATGTTTATTCCAAGGTTGATGAAGCATATAAAGGTGTGTAGTTGAAGTGTGGAAAATTATCCTTGTGCGAAATAATAAAATCCAAAGAAAGGATCACAAGTAGAGTAGAGTAGAGGAGAAGCAGAAGAACAAGAGATATTTAGGATGAAGAATTAGAGAAGTATTTGGGTCAGAGCAGAAGTTTTGTGAGCATTCAATGAAACTAAACCAGGCATGAAGTAGATGTTATTTATTAGTTAATTCTTTCTATTTTATACATAAATTGTATAGGCAGTGAGCTCTGGAAAGTGAGTTGGAAGGAATGCACCTTCTCTTTTCATTTAAGTACTTTTAATAGGGTACAAATCTTGTGGGTTCACTCCCACCGTGGTTTTCCCTTAATCAGGTTTCCACGTAAAAATTTTGGTCTTATGTGTGCTCAATCTATTTCTGCTCTTGTGTTATTGATTCATGTTTTAATGTTTATCTGATTGAAATTTGTTAAAGAAGTTTAAAAGAAAAAAATATTAATAATTGTGGGACAACTGATTCATCCCCCCCTCTTAGTTGTCCATACTAATTCCAATTTGGGTCAGAGCAGAAGTTTTGTGAGCATTCAATGAAACTAAACCAGGCATGAAGTAGATGTTATTTATTAGTTAATTCTTTCTATTTTATACATAAATTGTATAGGCTGTGAGCTCTGGATAGTGAGTTGGAAGGAATGCACCTTCTCTTTTCATTTAAGTACTTTTAACAGGGTACAAATCTTGTGGGTTAACTCCCACCGTGGTTTTCCCTTAATCAGGTTTCCACGTAAAAATTTTGGTCTTATGTGTGCTCAATCTATTTCTACTCTTGTGTTATTGATTCATGCTTTAATGTTTATCTGATTGAAATTTGATAAAAAAGTTTAAAAGAAAAAAATATTAATAATTGTGGGACAACTGATTCACCCCCCTCCCTCTCAATTGTCCATACAAATTCCAACACTATCTCATATGCATTCTCCCCAAATTTGTGGACCACCTTGCATGGCCCAATCTTTTTCATCTATAGTTTGGTGTATTTTCCCTTAGGCAACCTCTCCTTTTTTATATGTGCAAGCACTAAATCCCCTACCTTGAACTAAACATTTCTACTTTTCAAATCAGCATGCTCCTTGTACTTTTCCACACTTTTCTTGAGATTCTCCCTAACTTGTTCATGTATGTCCTTCATGCCTATGGAAAAATCTTCCCCCTCTGCACTTCTTTTCTCCAATCAACTTAGATCTCTAATCTCAAAAACACCTCTTGGCTTTAGTCCATACACCATGTCAAAAGGGCTCTTTCCTATGCTTCTATTAATGTAGTCATTATAAGCATACTCTACCTGTGGGAGAACAAGATCCCATTGCTGTCCATGTTCTTTTGTAAGGCACCTAAGCAACTTTTCCAATGATCTATTGACCAGCTCAGTCTACCCATCTATTTATGGGTGATAGGGAGTATTGAAGGTCAAATTTGATCCCAATTTTCTCCACAAGGTCCTCCAAAAATGACCTATGAACTTAGAGTCTATGTCTGAAACTATAGTGAGTGGTAACCCATGGATTCTAACTATTTCTTTGAAAAATAAGCCTACAATATTTGAGGCATCACTTGTGCATTTGCAGGGAATAAAATGGGCCATTTTACTAAATCTATCCACAACTACAAACACATTATCCACTCCCCTTTGGGTTTTGGGTAGGCCCAATACAAAATTCATACTTACATGTTCCCATGGCATGCTATGTATTGGAAGGGACTGATAAAGTCCTACATTTGAACTAGAGCCCTTGGTCCTTTGACAAATTCCACAACTCTCCACAAACTTCTTAACATCTGCATGTATCCTTGGCCAATGGTAGAACCTCTTCACCTACTCTAAAGTTTTATCAAAACCAAAGTGTCCACCCAAACTACCACAATGCTTCTTCCTTATCAAGTTGGCTCTCATAGAGCACTTAGGCACACATAATTGAGCACCCTTAAACAATAGTCCATCTTGTAACACAAAATCAAAGAATTCATTGTGAAAAGTATTCTAAAACTAATTCTAAACAATATACGGTTCCTTAAAATTATCATCATCCTTATACATACCTTTTAGTGCATCTATCCCCACACTTTGAAGTTGGATTTATTGCACCATCATAGAACTCCTTCTCAAAGCATCAGCAACTTTGATTGTCCTTTCTTATGCTTGATTGTGAAGGTGTAGGCCTACAAGTATTCCACCCACTTCATGTGCCTATGACTCAACTTGTCTTGACTATTCAAGAAACTTAGTGCATGATTATCTGTGAAAACAATGAACTCCTTTGGAAAAAGGTAGTGCCTCCACTTCTTAAGGGATTGTACCATTGGATAGAGCTCCAAGTCATATGATGAATACTTGATTTTGGTCTCATTGAGCTTTTCACTAAAGAAGGCCACTGGTCTGCCCTCTTAGCTCAAAATTGCTCCAACTACAATTCCACTAGCATCACACTCCACTGTGAATACTTTACTAAAATTAGGTAAGGCAGGAATAGGTTGTTAAGCCACTCTACTTATCAAGTATTGAAAACTTCTTTCTGCCTCATTAGTTCATTGAAATCTTTTCCTTTTATCTCCCTTAATGGTGTCAATGATGGGCAAGTTGATATGACAGAAGTTCTTGATAAATTTCCTATAGAAAGTAGCAAGACCATGGAAATTTTTTACCTCTCCTACTAATTTTGGGGTTGGCCAACTGAGTATGGCTTCTACTTTGGTGGGGTCCATCTTCAAGGTACCTTTGGAGATCACAAAGCCAAGGTAGACAAGTTCTTCTTACATGAAATCACATTTATCTAGATTGATCATTAGCTTCTCCTCATCTAACTTCTTCAACACCATGTCGAAGTGATGTAGGTGTTCCTCCTTTTTCTTGCTATATACAAGGATTTCATCCAAGTACACCACCACAAATATTCTTATGACCTATTTTAGGACCTTATTCATCAGCCTCATAAATGTTCTTGGGGCATTAGACAACCCAAATGGCATCACTAGCCACTCATACAAGCCCTCATTGGTTTTGAATGTTGTTTTCCACTCATCTCCTTCCCTTATCCTAATCTAATGATACCCATTTCTCAAATCAATTTTTGAGAAATAGCATGCACCTACTAAACTATCCATCAAGTCATCCATCCGGGGTATAGGAAATCTATATTTGATTGTAATTTTGTTGATTACTCTTGAGTCAGTACATAACCTCCACTTACCATCCTTCTTGGGTGCCAAAATAGTAGGCACAACGCAAGGGCTCAAGCTTTCCCTTATGAGACCTTTGCCCAATAACTCTTGGACCTGATTTCTTATCTCCTCATTTTGCTTGGGTGTCATTTTGTATGTAGCCTTGTTTGGCAAGTTTGCACTGGGTATGAGATCAATATGATGACTCACATCTCTTATAGGAGGTAAAGATCCAGGGAGCTCATCTGCCACTATATCTTTATATCTGTCCAACTGGGTCTGAACTTCTTTGGGTATCTCTTGTCCCTCTGCTGCTGTCTTGGTTGATGTGGGCTTGCCAATGATGGCATAACCAATGTCTTCCTCATCCAAGCTCCACAAGAAGTCTTTCTCCTTGACCACCATCACACTTGGCCCTTCATGAATAGCACTTCTATCTTCTTGTATGGGTGTAACAGTATATGACAACTCATCCTTCTCTATAACATATATGTTCTTCTCCCCATCATGTTTGGCCTTCCTATCAAATTGCCATGGCCTTCCTAGGAGCACGTTGCACACATCCATAGGGATGATGTCACATAATAATTTATCCTTGTAGACACCAATGTTAAATTCAACCCAAACCTTCTCATTCACCAAAACTTGTTGACCCTTATTGAGCCATGAAACTTTGTAGGGTGTTGGATGTGGATTCCTGTTTATTTTTAGTTTTTCTATCATCTCTAAAGACACAAGATTATCAGTAGAACTAGAATCTATCACTACCTTACATACCTTTTCCTGTGCTTTGCAAGTTGTCTTGAATAATACCTTCCTTTGTGGGGGTTCTTTGGTGGTTGGCACTTTGATCAATGTCCTCCTTAACATCAAGGTTTCACCCACTTCTGGGACAACATGTAGAGAAGGTGAATTCACACTTTCCCTATCCTCTTCTTCCACAATTTGAGTCCTCCTCTCACCTCCATGAGAACTTGCTACTTGGTTGTCTGGGCATTTCCAAGATGGGTGTCTAAACTGAATGCAGTTATAGCATCTACCTAAAAAGGTATTGGGTCCTCTCCCTTGTCCACCAAACCTTCCTCTACTTCCAAATCTCCTTCCTCTAAAGTTACCTTTGTCACTTGACTTGCCCCTTTGCTCTTGTTGGTTGCTTGATTCACCTTGTTGCTTTTTGTGATTTCCCCCTTGCACTAAAACTGCCTCTACCTCTGAAATTTTTCCCTCTTCCTATTCTTTGCTACTCTTGTCTCCTCTTGATCCTCTCCTATGCTTTGATAGCCAATTGGAAGCACTCCTCAACTATCCTAGGAGTTGTAAGGCCAATCTCATCTTGTATATTGAGCCTAAGCCCATTCAAGTACCTTGCCACTTTCTCTACTCCATCTTCAATATGCCCAACCGTTATTCTCAGTCTATGGAATTCCTTAGTATATGTCATCACATCTAACTCCCTTTGCTTAAAAGATTTCATCTTTCTAAATGTTTGTATTACATAATCTGTAGGAAGGAATTATGTCTTCACTTTGGCTACCATCCAGTCCCATGAATTTATCTTAGGCTTACCCTTCTTGACTCTTTCTTCTTGGACAAAGTTCCACCATGTCAGGGTAGGGCCCTTCAATTTGGTTTTTGCAAACTTCACTTATTGTCTTCTATTTCTTCAAACTCAAAAAGATTATCCAAAGCATCAATCCAAGACAAAACTTCTTTATTGTTTATTTTTCCACCATACATGGGTACTTCAACTTTCACCTTTGGAGTATTGTCACCCTTGATAGCCCTTAGCATCCTAATCATTCTTGCTTCATTAGGGTCCACCTCTTCTTCCTCATCTTGGACTTCTACTAGAGGGTTCTCACTCTCACCCTTATCCTCCTTGTTACTTTGGTCACCACTGATCATTCCTCTTCTCTTATTCTTCTCCAGGGCTACTATTCTAGCAAGGGTTGCTTCTTGAGACTCCTTATAGATTCTCTCTTTCTGGAGCATCTTTTCTTTCAGTTCTTTAACCTCTTTGGCCATTGGATTATTCTTTGGACACATCTTCCTTATGCCAATTCTCATTCACTTTCCCACTTCCAGTCAAAACCTAAGCTCTTATACCACCTAATGCAGAGCAAGGTATTATGATCACCAACTCTCAAATAAACCAACTTGCAAGTTTCAAGACCCTATGATTAGGGATATCCTTCTTTATCCTTCCTTATGCCTTGTAGCCCTCTTAAATAGGTTTTTCTAACATATCTTTCAAATGAGACCTCAAACTCACAACTCAATCACATTTTTTAGTACCCTTTTCACCTTTACATAACATATCAAAAACTTGATTATGGTTATTTCAGACCAAATCACTCAATAATTCACTAGTATTGCTACACCTAGGCCTAATTAGGCCACTTTTCCAAAACAAGTGTATGGTTTTCAATCTATAAACTTTGAAATTGTACTAGAAGGCTTTCAATACATCATAAATGGTCTAAATATGCAAGTTCTTTGATCAAGAACAATCACTAATCCACTGGGATTCAAGTTTTCAAGCCTAAAACCCTTATAACACCTAAAATATAGGAAATATAGCTAGGGTTTGATCAAAGTCCACTTCAACTTTATACCTTGCTTTCCAAACTACCAAAATTACTAAAATATCATTACCAACTTTCAATCTACTAGTTTCCAAGAGATTCCATTGATGGGAGTGCTTCCAAGCTCAATTTGTTTGCATAAACCCTAAACCCTGCCTTTACTAACTATTTTCAATCAAACACCTCTAGAATCCTTCAAATTTAATATCATCACCCCAAATTACCTGTAAACAAGAATAGAAATAGATCACCATCCATCAAATTATATTGCAGAGCATGACTAGGTTGTACATGACCATATAGTCACTGGAAAAGTAGAAAAACATAATTTTTTTTCTAGAAAAATAGGGTAAAAAGCATAATTTTGATTTTTATTCAACTTCCTCTCCCTGCGTCAAAGGTTTTGAGGCTTTTTAACATGTTGTTCACTAAATTCCAATGGTTTTCAACTAAAAATCAAAATATGACTCTTCATCTTCCACATGACATCACCTTACAATGCAATATTTGACAAAACTATACTCCTAGAACTTAAGTGACACCAATACATCAAAGATGGTCTTAAATAGGCATTATTACATCATAAATGTGCTTGGACACACACAAGCCTACTATAGACACCTATTTACAACATTAGACTAAAATTGTCAAGGTGCTCCTGCACCAGTGATAAAGGGCAATAAGAAGATATAATGGGCTCATATCATTAGTGAAAACATCCATGAGGGTTTCATGGCCCTAAATGAAACTTAGGTCTTTCACCTATCTTCCTGTGTGGTGCATATGCTAGCCAAGAACTTTATATATCCTAGGGTGACTAACTTAGGAATAGTCAGAAATGCAGATCGAGAATTGATAGTCTATGACTGTTACCCACAGTTGCAACTTGAAAACTCGCTGGTACACTACAAGAGGGTGAATGATGTATTCACAATGCACATCACCAAGATGTTGCAAGGAGACATGTCTAGAAGAATATCCATGGAAGTTGCAAATGTAATTCAAAATTATGGGTATTGGTACATCCAATTCCCAAAGTTCATATAACTTAGAGTGCAAGGATTTAGGGGAACACCCTATAGACTACCAAAATATACCACTAACAAGATATATCTATTGGAGTTGATAAGACAACTATCCACTTGTTAGAACATGCTAAAAGACTTGCACATGGCAGCAATAAAGTTCCCAATCATTCTAGGGGGGACTATTCACATGGCCGCAACAATTGCATTTAATCTTTTACAAGGGTCACTCTCATTTTAACTCATTTGGTACTTTGGATAAGCATGTCAATAGAAAGCTCTTTGATGCAAAGCAATTAGAAGATTTCTAGGCCAATTGCATAGATGAGCATGAGGTAAAAAGGAGAAGGTACTCAAGATTATCTCTAGATTTCATAAAGAAATTTCATATCACCTCGATACCAGATCAATTAGTTGATGATGTTGTTGTAGTACAAGAAGCCGAATGGAGAAGAGTTTTTCACCATCCAATCCCTCCTCCAAATTTGGCAAAAGTGGAAGATAGATCCCCCAAGGATCTAATGAGGAATCCAATCAAATGCAATAGAGCTTGGGTGCATCCACAATTAGTACAACTTACTACTGCTGGTGTACCCTTAACTTATATAGATCCTTAGGAAGAGAGTAACAATGTTAATGAGAAGGATGAACCCATATAAGTAGTTGAACCAGAGCTTGTAGTACAAGGATGTAAATATGATAGCGAGGAGATAGAGGATGAAACACCTCTAGCTAACAAGAAAAGAAAGGGAAAGGTAGTGAAAGAGCCCAATAAGAAAGCTATGAGGGCTAGTATATCCCCAATAAAAACAAAAACTTCTAAGAGAAAACCTACACAAAGTGGAGAGGCTGAGGGATCAAAGTCAAAGAAAGCCTAGGCTACCAAAAGGGCCCCAAGCTTCAAAATTACATAGGACCCTCTAGCTAAAACTGCTACCACCTCTGTCCCTTTGCATATTGTCAATGTTTCTCTTGTGAACTATTCACAAATATAAAAAACACTACTATTCCATCTCCTCCACCTACTCCTAATCTACCACCTATCTCAGCTACTTTTGTGGTTTCCTCTATGTTAGTTTCTGATGTTGTTGCCTCTTCTATACCTTCTTCCACCTATCCTCCATCTTCTCCTCCTCTATCTTCTTTTGATGTTCCTATTTCTTCACCACCTCAACTCCCTCTTTCCACTTCACTTTCCCTATACTTTGTTCCATCCCTTGCATCCTTTACATTTGCTCCTTTGTCACTCATTTAGTCTATTCTATCACCTCCATCTTTCTCCTTACCACAACTCATTATGTCCACACCCATTGTCATCCCTTCTATTTTTCCTTGTCCATCCATCCCACCTTCCATAGGATTTGTGAGATTTGCAAATCTATCCAAGGTACAATGACCTGAGGGAGAAGTAAGTTCATTTTTTTTAATAAACAACAATTTGTCCCAGCCATTCAAGACTACTTAGGATATTCGTGAGACTTCATCCCCAAAGGTTCCCTAGCTAGAGGGAATTGTGAACGTTTGTACAAAGATGAATATCATCATGTCCTTGTTGTTGATGAAAATGACAAAAAGCATTGGCATCAAAATAAGCTCCTTGCATTAGAATGTTGTAAGAATTGATCAACTAGCTGCGAAAAAGAGTGTATTGAATTTAGAGGTAAAGAGAAAAACCATTCTAAAGTAGTATCCTTTAGAGATTGTGGGAAACATTTCTCTAACACATCCTCTTCAAAGTAGAAATCATTACACACAGCCATGAATGCTGCCACATGAGTATTAGGATCACTTTTTCCACCATATTTTTCAAAGAAATGAGTCTCAAACTTCTCAGGAATAAGAGTTCTCAAGGTTGCATAAGATAGGGGATTACGGGCATGATAAGTTGGTATATTAAAGGTTGTGAATAATTTGTCAAGATTGTCACATTTTGTTGTATAGAGGTCATGCCTTGCAAGAGTTGGTTTAGGAGGGCATCATTAAGAGATGCAGTTTAAGAATTAGAAGCCGTGTGCATGACATTTTAAGGAGATTGATTATTAGTGGAAACGAAATGTGGTTACAAATAGTTGTATGTAAGAGATGGTTGAGAATAAGTGGGATTGAGCGGTGGTTTAGAGTAAGTATTCATAAAAGAAGTCACCTTAGGTGCTAAGTTTTGATAGTTGAATCCCACAGCTTTGTAATTTTGTGAATTAGTGTCATTAGATACTCCAATACCAGTGGTAGCATTACTACAAGAATTTGCATTAGTAGTTAAAATCATTGATGTAAATGTAGGCATTCTAGTAGTCAATATAGGTGTCGATACTTGTGTATGCGATGGTGATGACATGTTATTAATAACATTCACACATTCAATCACCAACATAACATTATGATGCACAATATACATTAAGCCTTGAACTGCATTAACACCATCTTGTCCTTCTTTTAACAACTCTCTTATGTTATGAATTGCAGGTACAGCTTCGTCCACTATCCTTTCATTTTCCATAAATGCTTGATAATCAGCTAGTTCCTTATCAAGTCTATTTATTTTCTCATTAGGTACATGTGTTATCACATCAATAGGATCCTCAGCATTATGAAATGCTTGTTCTTCCATTGTAGTTGTAGGAGGTAAAATATCTTGCAAAATTTGTGTCTTTCCTTTTGTAAGGAAGATGTTCAATGGATTTTCAGAGGTAGGAATGTCGTTGCTTTCAGGGGCATTAGAACCCATTAATCTAATACTTTTCCTTAAAGGGATATTTCTATTAGGGCAGTAGGTTTTAAGACTCATGCAAAAGCATAAAACACTCAAAGCACAAACTAAAAGAGCAAACCCTAGGAACAAAATATGTTTAAGATCTAAAAGGCTTGATTTTTCACTTTTTTCAATGCAAATGCCTAAGAGAAGAAGTATTGTGAAGAAATTAATGAGGGGAAGTGAATAACAATCTTAATATCAATCCAATAATGAAATAATATCCTTCACAACACACCTCAAATGCAAATGTAGAGAGATGACGAGGCAAAATCTACTAAAAATGCAAGGTTTTCAAACCCTAGACATGAATTTATGCAAAAAGGACACTATGTTGAAACACTACAATTAGAAATCAGTCCTAATGAGTGTTTAAAAGAGTAGTAAAATCTGAAACAAGATTTCAACTACAAACCCTAGCTAATGCAAAGACTAGGCTTTTATGAAAAATACACAATTTCAAGGAATTTTTAACAATTTAAGCATGAAAATGTAACACAAATGATTGTAAAATGATGTACTTCTGTAATTTATATCATATCTAATGAAAATGTCAGAAATTAAATTAATTTTGTCAAAATGCAAGCCTAAGATACCAATTTTTTCATTTTTTTGTCAATTTTCAAATGCAATAAGATGAAAATTAAATGAATCAATGTAAATCTAAAGGAAAAAACTAAGTAAGGTCCAAAATTCAATAAAAACATGGGTTCACCAAAATGTTTTGCGGGAAAAGAGGGCTTTTCAATTTCAATGGATGTGTGGGTTAAATCCTCCTTTCACTACAAACATTCAAGGACATTCAACTGAGTTGAATCACAAATCTTGCAAGAGGATTCACCTACAAGTTTGTGGTCACTTGTAACACTAAGGAAACTCATAAATTATCAATTAATGTGTTAATTTAATGCTCAAATATGCTCAAAACCCTAATTATGCAAAATTGGAAGCAAATTGATAAATTATGGAAAATGCTTGCAGATCAAGGTAGTAGATAGAGATTAGTTGCTCACCATTTTTTGATGTTCATGCTGTGGAATACTTGGGGACAGTTGCACTCATGCCCTAGTCCAATGCAATGTTTTCTTTAGGGATTTCTAGTCTCCTTACAACAATGATGATCATTGTTCTGTCTACTTATGTCATGGAAGATGTAGAGGACACTAGCACTCCCACTGTAGTCCAAGATAGGATATTCCTCAAGATGTCGAGACTTCTTTAGATGTTGAATATCACTATCATAAAGATTTCTATGTCTGCAACCTCAGAGGACATTGGAACTAGCACCCTTGTCCCAAAAGTGCTCCAGGCATCTTCTTTTTGTTGGATCTAGAATCCTTATCTTTTGCAACCCTCCTCTGCAACTCCACTCCATGAAATATGATACCTATAACCTGCAAGCACAAGGAGTGTGTTTGGGGATTGTTGTTGCAAGTATGTTCTAATTGGTGTTGTCATTGATGCCAACATATCTGTGTTGTCATTTGTGTCAACTATATCTTTTGGAATTGTTGTTTGTTAATGGATTGAAGAAAACTGTCTGAGTATTTTGCTCTGCATATTTCATGTGTTGAAGACTAGAGTATGAGCTTTGGATATGATTCAGATAAGTGTTTGAAGAAGTTAAATCTAGAATTTATTGGTCCAGATCACTATGCAAAAATTGTTCTATTCACCAGTATGAAGATGGTGCCTGGCAAGGTCTGGAGGGTGAGAAGAAGAATGTGTTTTTCTCTGCATTTCTCCATAGATTGAAGCTTTGTCTTTTGGTTATAGAATTAATCTTATAAGGTACTTATTCATCTTCATTCTAAAGGATAAGTGATTTGAAGCTCTAGAAAACAAGTTTCTAATTAGAAGACTTTGACAATGTCTAATTGAGAATAGTTTGCGATCCATCTACAAGTGAAACAAGTTGAGATCTATTGCGGTTGGATTTTAAGGTATCCAAATGATTCTATGATGTTCACAGATGTCCCTTGAATGTATTAAATATGTATGATTAATCCTCAAGCTGCAATGAAGATCTTGGAAGCGTGTGTTCAAGTGTTCTTAGTGATTGCACCTTTCTGGCTGACCTGGATGATTAACACTCTTTGCAAATGAATCTCTTGAATTTTTTAAGCATATGGTAGCATGTGAAGATGTAATTGAGTCTACTTTAAGGTGTGAAGTGTTACTCCTTTATTCACATAGTTCACTAGATTGTTTAGGTCTAGTCCTAATTTGATGTATGTATGTATGTCGATCTTGGAGATTGTTCCAATGGTTGATGATTGTAATGCCGACCTTGATGTACATTCCAAGGTTGATGAATTGTATAAAAATAGGTAATGAATTCATGTTTTAGTTTTTAATGTGAAGATATGAAGATAAGGTTCAAGTTGTAAAAGCATAGCAAAGCAAAGGAGATATGTTGCACTTTAATGGAACTCAACTCAAGCATGGTGTAGATGTTACTATATCAGTTCAATCCTTGGTAGTGAGCCACATTCGGTAGTAAGCCACCCCCAACAGTGAGCCACCCTTGGTAGTGAGCCATCCTTTTGGGTAGTGAGCCACCATTTAATATTCGATATTGTTACTACATTTATATTGTGAGCTAACTCTCACCATGGTTTTTCCCTATTTAGGGTTTTCCATGTAAAAATTCTGGTGTTCATGTGCATGTGATGTTGATGTGTTCAAGTTTTTGATTTTGCTATTGATGTTTATTGTTGATAATAGAATAAGGAAATAGGTTAAGTGATTGAGAAATTGATTGTGGTTATAGAAGTTAAAATTTTGATACAAATGATTCAACCCCCCTCTCAGTTTTCTTGTGCCATTCAATAGTTGGTATTAGAGCAAGTTCCTTTAAATAAAGCCTAACAACTTAAGGAAGATTCAAGATGGCACACAAAAATGACACTCAGTTTGATGGAATTGACTATACATACTAGAAGGTACAAATGGAAAGTTATCTTATTTCCATAAGTTACAATGTCTAGATGATAGTCAAAACAAAATATGAAATACCTAAAAATGGTCCAAAGACTGAAGAAGAAATCTAGGAGTTTGAATTGAATCACAAAGATAAAAATGATCTATTGAATGCTTTATCAAATGTTGAAATGGCTAAAGTGGTGGATCTTACAACTGCTCATGAAATTTGCGAGAAACTAAAGAATGTTTATGAAGGTGATGCATCTATCAAGAAAGTGAAGTTGTAGAATTTAAAGACCACATATGAAACCATGTGAGTGTCTAGAGATGATAACATAACAAATTATATATAGAACATTGATGAAGCTGTCAACAACATTAAGGCCCTTGGTGGAAAGTTAGAAGATGAGGATGTCATTGATAAAATACTTAGAACTCTTCCAAAGTCCTATAGTCACAAGGTATCTACCATTGAATAATTGCTTGAGTCAGGTAAACTTACATAAGATCAATTGCTTGGTAAACTAACTGCCTTTGAAATAAGGGAATTTGGTACTACTAATGGTCTTGTGAAAACTAAGACTACTTTCAAGGCCAAGGAAGAAAAGACTTCTAGATCAGAGAAGTATGCTATAGAATTAGATGAAGAAGATTTTGTAGAACTCGAGGCTATGTTTGTAAGAAGAATAAAAAGAGGTAGAAAAGGAAAATTCAAAGGTAAGTTACCCTTCAAATGTTTCAATTGTGGGAAAATTGGGCACTATGCCTCAAGATGTCCTGACATAGCCTTAAAATTCAATGAAAATAAAGGAAATATGGTAAGAAAGAGTTACTATGTTAGAGATGATGATGGTGTAACTGATGATGATAGTTTTGATGATGGCAATAGTAGTGAATTCTTATTTATTACACTTAGAGAAGAACCTATTTCTACTAACCTTGCTAGCTATGTGAAGGATAGAAGTCCAGGAGAGTTGTCTACATTTCATGTTGAAAAGGAAGATGAATGGATCATTGACATTGGATGTTCAAATCATATGACTAGAGACAAAAGTAAGTTTGTCAATTTTGAAAAGTATGATGGAGGACTGGTAAGATTTAGAGATGATGCAACTAGTAAGATTTGTGGAAAAGCATCAATTACTTTTGATGGCAAGTATAATACAGATGATGTTCTTTATGTCATGGGCTTGAACCATAACCTTCTAAGTGTTAGACAAATGTGCAACAAAGGATATAATCTTGTGTTCAAGGACAAAGGATGTGAGATAAGAAGAAACTTTGAAACCATAATTAATGCTAGTCAAAAGACTTATGGTAATGTTTATCACTTGAAAGGCTCTGACAACTATTGTTTATTGGCTAAGACATATGAAAGTTGGCTATGGCATAGAGGAATGGGTCACATCAACTTTGATAATCTGGTGAAAATAAGTACTTCTCAGATTGTAAGAGATCTACCTAAAATTGTGAAGTCTGCGAATGTTACATGTAAAGATTTTCAATTGGGGAAGATGACAAAGACCACCTTCAAAAGCAAAGAACAATTCGCTGCCAATCTATTAGAGTTGGTGCATACAAACCTTTGTAGTCCTATAAGAGTGTGAAGTCTGCAAGGTGATAGGTATTTTATGCTTCTTATTGATGATTATTCAAGAATGACTTGGGTTACTTTGTTTAGAGAAATCAGAAGCCCTAGATAAGTTCAAAACTTTCAAAGCTATGGTTGAAAATGAATTGGATCTAAAAATCAAGTGCTTAAGGTTTGATAGAGGAGGTGAATGTACTTCAAATGAGTTCAATTCTTTCTATGAAGAACATGGAGTAAAGAGAGATTTGTCTACCCCCTGGACTCCTCAGCAAAATGGAGTGGTTGAAAGAAAGAATAGAACTATTCAAGAAGCTACTAGAACAATGATCAAGGAAGCAGACCTACCGGAAGTGTACTAGAAAGAAGCAATACACACTATTGTTTATATTCAAAATAGAGCACAGGTTAGAGTAAAAGAGAAAAAGACACCTTATGAATTGTGGTATGATAAGACTCCTACAGTCAAATATTTTAAATTGTTGGGAAACAAATGCTATATTAGAAGAGATGAAGAATTAGAGAAGTTTGATGCTAGATGTGATGAAGGAATATTTCTAAGTTACTCAACCAAGATCAAAGATTATCAGTGCTATAATAAAAACTAGAAAATATCATTAAAAGTGCAAATGTAAAGGTAGATGAAGATTTTCAATTGGATGGGTATGAATCAGATGAACCTGTTGTCACAGAGAAGGTAGAAAAAGGAAAAGAAAAGGAAGTTCCTATTGAAGTACAAGTTTCTCCTGAAGAAGAAGAAATTCAAGAAGATTCTCCTAAAAGAATTCCAAAGACTTCCAAGTATGTGCAAAGAGATCATTCTAAATATTAGATTATAGGTGATAAAAAGAAAGGTGTATTGATATGAAGGAGAGTTACAAAAGAACAAGTAAATGTCTATTTACTTTCAAAGGTGGAACCTAAGATAGAAAATTAAGCTTGCAATGATGAACATTGGGTTGAGGCAATGGAAGAAGAATTAATGTAGATTGACAAGAACAAGACTTGGGAACTTATCCCTAGACCTACAAACAAGAATGTGATTGGGACAAAGTGGGTTTTCTGGAACAAACTAAATGAGGATGGAGAAGTTGTAAGAAAAAAAGAAAGACTTGTGTGCAAAGGCTACTCATAAGTGGAATGGATAGACAATGAGGAGACTTTTGCTCTAGTGGCTAGACTGGAAGTAATCAGACTATTTTTGGCTTTTACTACACATAAAGATTTCAATTTGTATCAAATGGATGTGGAATCTACATTTCTAAATGGTGATTTAGAAGAAGAGGTATACATAGAGAAATTAGATGGATTCTAGTTGTTATACCAACCAAATATGGTGTGCAAGTTGAAGAAGGCTCTGTATGGATTGAAGCAAGCTCCCAAAGCTTGGTATGCAAGACTGGATTAGTATCTACTGTAGCAGGGTTTCATTAAAGGGTTTGCAAATAGCAATTTGTATATCAAGGCAAGAAAAGATCAAATCCTAATTGTTGAAGTATATGTGGATGATATTATACTTGGTGGAAATGAAGGAATGTGTAAGAATTTTACAGATGAGATGCAGAAGGAGTTTGAGATGTCCATGTGTGGTGAGACAAATTTCTTCCTTGGATTGCAAATCAATTAGACAAACAAAGGTATCTTCATTTCTCAATCAAAGTATCTTATAGAGTTATTAAAGAAGTTTGGAATGGAAGACTCTAAACTGGTGAGCAATCCTATGATTATTGGATGTAAGTTGAGCAAAAATGATGAATCTCCTAAGACTGATCAGAGAAAGTATAGGTCAATGATTGGAGGACTACTTTATCTAACTACCACCAGACTAGAAATCATGCATGTAGTTAGTCTTGTGGCTAGATTTCAATCATATCCTAGAGAATCACATGTTGTGGTAGTGAAAAGGATTTTCAGGTACTTGAAAGGTACTCTATTTCATGGTCTATGGTATCTAAAGAATAATGACTTCTCCCTAAGTACCTATACACATATAGATTGGGCCAATTGTATTGATGAAAGGAAAAGCACAAGTGGAGGAGTATTCTTCCTTGATGTAGTAAGAAACAAACCTTGAAAGATATCAAAGTTGAGTATGAGGAGCCGATCCCTATTCTTTGTTATAACACAAGTGCCATAAACATTTCAAAGAATCCATTGATGCATTCAAAGACAAAACACATTTCAATTATCACTTTTTGAGAGAGAAAGTTGCAGTGAATGTTGTGAAGCTTGAGTATGTGCCTACAAAGGATCAAGTTGTTGATATATTCACTAAGGCCCTTCCAAAGGACACAATTAAGTTTATCCAAGAAAGGTTATGGGTTATTGCCCCTCCTTCATTCAACTAGGTGCATAAGGAGATGCATCAATCCAATGTACCTCAAAGAATATTTTCTTCTAGACTGATATAGGGGGGTTACCCTTCAAGGGGAACAGGTAGTGATCTGAGATGATTGTTGTAGTCAAGGGGAGTAAAGAAGTGTGCAAGCATGTGTAGTGGAGAATATGCGAAGGGGGAGAGAAATCATGTGAAAAGCTTAGGGGGAGTAAGAGTGCATAACTATGAGAACAAATGGGCAGTTCTAAAGCAGAATTGTGTCTTGATGGTGGAACATGTTTTTCACATCATATGTTGCCATTAATGAAAAATGGGGAGATTGTTACAAGTATGTGGTAATTGGTGTTGTCATTGATGTCAACATATCTATGTTGTCATTTGTGTCAACTATATCTTTTCGCATTGCTATTTGTTAATGGATTGAAGAACACTGTTTGAGTTTTTTGCTCCACATATTTCCTATGTTGAAGACCAGAGTATGAGCTTTGGATATGATTCAAAAAAGTGTTTGAAGAAGCTAAATCTAGAATTTAGTGGTCCAAATCATTGTGTAGAAAAAGTTCCATTCACTAGTATGAAGATGATGCTTGGCAAGGTCTACATGGTGACAGGGAGAATGTGTTTTGCTCTGCATTTATCCAAAGATTGGAGTTTTGTCTTGTAGTTCTAGAATTAAGCTTATAAGGTCCTTAGTCATCTTCATTCCAAAGGATAAGTGATTTGAAGCTCTAGAAAATAATTTTCTAATTAGTGAAAGTTTGATATGTTGGGAATTAAGGTGTCTCAACCTTGGTAATTCCTTGTATTATGACATTCTATTTATTTATTTATTGCTTATTGTATAATTAGGATGCAAGTCCTATGTTGTCATATTGAGGTATTTAGCATAGTGATGTGTCATCCTACATGGCATATGACCACATGTAAAATTGTCCTCACATGAGGAGATAGGTGTCCCACTTAGTGGTAGGAATATTTTGCCATGTGTCAGCATCTTGAAATGTGTGTAAGGGAATATTGACTGAAACGGTCATGACAGATTCCTATGATGAAGTTATGACATGTAAGAGTCTAAAATAGATGATCCTATGACAGCTATGAACATGTGTCGAGAAGCATCTTTGTGTCCCCAAGGTGGACTATGACATGTTGTAAGAGAATATACTATTTATAGCCTATGTATGACAAATTCTCTTACACCTGTAAGTTACGATAGCTATGACAGATTCTATGACATTTGTAAGAGTTGTAAGAGCATCTGTCATAGCCCATTTTGGAAATAGGTGACCTCCTTGGGATGGGGTGACTTGACAAGTGTTAGGAACATCCTACAGTGTTGGACAAGTGTCCACAGACATGGGTTTTGGGCCATGGGGCCGTGTTGGATGCCCATCTCAATGTCGAGCCATTTTTTCCTTGTATTTGTTATATAAATAGGTGCTTTGGAGAGGAGATGTATTATAGGTTTGACATGTACTATTATGCTACTGGCTTATCTCCAAATATGAGTGTTGAAGACTCTAGTAATAGCATTAGCTCTGTAGGTATATTGTAACCTTCATTGTTTATGTAATATATTTGAGCTGTGTTTTGGAGTGTGGGGTTTTTCACCCGTAAGGGTTTTATCCATGTATATCTTGTGTGTCTCTCTTCTTCTGTCTCACTTTCTTGTGTATGTGTTTGTTGAAATATCTTTGTTAGTGGGTTAACATAATCTGTAATTGTAAGGATAAAATTGAATTTGCACTCTCCTCCCCTCATTAGATTAGTGTAGGAAGCATTTTCCACACACCTAGCTTCCTTTTAGTTGGTATCAGAGCTTGATCACATTTTAGTTGTTAGGTAGGGGTTTTTTTGAGAAAATCTTAGGTTGAGTGGGAGCTTCTATAGAGTATTCTGTGTCTTGTTGCAGGAAGGAGATGACAGGCACATCCAGAAGAATAGAGGTGGAGAAATTTAATGGCAATAATTTTGAGTTGTGGAAACTTAAGATGGAGGACATGCTTGTTGATCATGACCTTTGGGAAACTGTATTTGGTGTAAAAGCAACTACTATGGCACAAGCTGATTGGGATCTCAAAGATTGGAAGGTTAAGGGTCTCATAAAACTTAGTTTAGCTGACTTTGTCCTATTAAATGTCCATAAGGAGAAGAGCACAAAAGACCTTTGGAAGAAGTTGGGTGATGTTTATTAGGCTAAATCCGTGGTGAGAAAACTTTTTCTAAGAAAGAAGTTGTATTCTCTGAAGATGGAGGATGGAGGATCTGTTGCAGATCACCTGAATGCCTTCAACATGTTAATTGCTCAATTGACATCAATTGGTGTAAAGATGGAGGATGAGGATCATTGTATGACCTTGCTTTGTTCTTTGCCAGACTCGTGGGATCATCTTGTGATGGCTATTGGGAGCACCACATCCACTTTCACAATTGATGAAGTGGTATCTTTGCTATTTTTTGAAGAGATGTAGAGAAAGTCTTCTGAGGTAGCAAAAGAGGCTCTTGTGGTTCATGGAAGACCCAAGGAGAAAGGGAAAAAGAAGGACAAGAAAGCTGAGAAGGGCAGATCCAAATCTCCTAGAAAGGCCAAGGCTCTCTATTGGAACTATGGCAAAATTGGGCATTTCTGAAAGGAATGCAGAATAAAAAGAAGAAGAAGAATGCTCTTGATTCAGATTCTGACAAGTCACAAGATGATGGTGATGCCTTCATCGTAGTCCTAGCGACCCATGCATCTGATGATGTGTGGTTGCTTGATTCTTGTGCATCATTCCACATGACCTCACATTGAGACTGGTATACAAAATATGAAGAGTTCGATGGTGGAAGAGTGTACCTAGGTGACGATTCTCATCTAAAGATTGTTGGTCTTGGAAGAGTCTCAATCTGATTCCCTAATGGATGAGTGAAGGGGATCATTGGGGTTATGCACATCTTAGGCCTAGCACGAAACCTACTTTTTGTAAGTATGTTGAATGATGCAGGTGTGTAGGTTCTCTTTTTGAAGGATGGATGCAAGATGACTAGAGGATCTATGGTGCTTGTGAAGGGTACTCAGAGAGGTACTCTATTTTAGCCAGAGGCATGCACTGTATAGTGCAATAGTTCTTCTGACTCGAAGAAAAGAGTTGTAGTCACTTCATCCCCACTGTAGACACCTAAAAATATCTTCATAATCAAATCAACTCCCGATCTCCCCAAACATACCTATTTCCCTTCTAAGTAATTAATTTAATTTTTATTTAATTAATTATCCTTTCATCACCTAATTCTTCATCATCTTATCCCCTACAATTGGATTAATTTGATTAATTCAAAAGTCCAACCTTAGCCTATTAAATACATGCAATATTTATTTGGTTAATTCCCTTTGTCCAGTAAACCTAATTAATTAGGTAAATCATGTTTATCTAATTAATTCAGCCTATTAATTAACCTATCCCTACCCTAGGTAATTAAATAGTCATTATTTAATTGCCCACCCTAGCCTATATCATCCTAGCCTTAGGATTGATTAAATAAATCCTTATTTAATCAATCTTAACTTCTCACTAATCCATCTACTAATTTATTCCAGCCATATTAATTAGGCTAATCACCCTATTTAAATTGGTCAAACCCTAATTAACACTTCTCCCCTCAACCCATGAATAAAAAATTGATTTCCATGCCAAATAAATCAATTTTTAGTATACATTTGTCATAATCCTCATTTAATACCTCTTACACCCCTTACACATGTCATAACTCATTAATATCCACTCTTCCCCAAATGAATTTTAAATTCATTTTACCCTTCCCCATGTGGATTTTGAATTCACAAATAATCTATTACACTCCACTTCATTTATGAACCTCTCTTCTCAAGATGAATTTAAAATTCATCTTTATTCTCACCCCTTCATTTTCTAAGATGAAATATAGGCCCTCCACATCATCTTCATTCTCTAGCATTGATCTCTCAAATGAATCTCTAGCCTTTGATCAAAATATCTCCAAAAAGCCTATAAATACAACAGCCTCCAAGCCATTTATCATCCAATTTCTAAGTAAAGTTATCATGCCAAAAATTCTCTTGAGCTAACTTGTGAGTTGCATTGAGATTGAGCATTTCATATTGAATCCGTTATCTAGGGTATATCTAGGAGCTCTTGGGTGCATGCTTGTACCACCCTATCTTGGATTGGGGAATCTTAGTGAGGTATAAGGCTTGTTTATGCTTTTATTTTTATTTTTTTTCATCTCATTTTGTTTTCACTAATCACATTGGCATGCCCGGTGGGACCCACAAGGCCTTGATCTAACATCTTGTGTGAGTTTTTGTTGTGTTTAGATGTGTTTTTGTAGGTTTAGCGCTATCTCCCTACACAGTGGTGCCATTTTACCAGCATTTTGGTGCTATCTTCTGCCTGTGGTGGCACCTTCTTAACATGACATTACTTGTTCATTTTGGCTCACATATTTCTTGTTTGTCAATTTTCTTGGCATCTTTTGTGTCTATTACTCTCAGGTTTTGCAGGGTTTATGCAGGGAGAAGGGAGGACCATGCTAAAATTTCTTTAAAATCAAACTTACACACTCTTGTATCCATCTTGCTTTGGTTTTCATTCAATAGACTATTTCATTGCTATATCTCATCTTTTGGACACCTAACAAGATCATTTTTTTGCAATCTAACCCCCTGTTTGGTTGAGAGAACTTGTGTTTTATAGCTTTAACCATTTCAACCTTGTATCAGCGCCATTGACACCTAGGATAGTGCCATATTCCACAATTGACTAGATAGTTCTGACTCATGCACAGTGGCACTTTGTTTATGTAGTTTAGTGCTATTCTAAAACATAGTGCTATAATTTATCTATATTAGAGAAAGTGTTAGTTTTAGCGCATTCTGTAGTATCTTGTAGCACTATTTCTATATTTAGCATAGTCTATGGTATATTTAAGCACTATCTTGTAATTTAGGACTATCTATATGTATTCTTAGTGCTATTTTGTTTAGGGTGCTTAGGATCTGTTAGAAATTCTTAATAGTGTCATTTGTTAGGTTGTTTGGTGTCATCGTTCTCTGTTTTAGCGCTATTTGCATAGGCTAACCTCAGGATCTACACAGGGACTTATAGCTATTTGTAGGTCATCATCATCTATCCAAGACCATTATTCTAAAACCACTAACTATTTTTTGCAGGGTTTTTATTAGATTAGACAAACAAACATTTCAATTGGTGCTCATAAAAAGAACCCTTGGATGTTAGTGTAAACAACGTTTCAATTGGTGCACTAAAATTGATCATTGGTTTACCCAACAAACAACAAACAAACATTTCAATTGGTGCTCATAAAAAGAATCCTTGTGTGCCTTAGTGTAGAAAAAATTTGATTTTGGTGCTCTAAAATTAACAAGTGCTTGTCAACAAATTTAGGAACATTTTGATTTTGGGCCTAAAAAGAAACTTAGTAAGTGTTTTTCGTGATTGGTGCACTTTCACATTATGTTTTCCCAAAGGATTTAGAATTGAAGTATCCTCTCCCCTAACCTTGCAAAAGGATCTTGGGTGTAATAGAAATGGTTCTAACACTCTTTCTTTTTCTAGGCCATGGGCCTACTTTTGAGACACATCTACAAGGAGAACTCACTAGTGAATCCAAGCGGTACTTTCATCTGGTCCACTATATGTAAATTAGGATAAGGCAACAGACAAGTCCAAATTGGTATCAGTGTATACCATTCAATGCTATGCTTGAAAGGGAGTAGTACCTTATGTATATGAAAGCCCTAGTAGAGCTAGTAAAAACCTTAAGTGGTTTATCGAATGCTCGTATCATGCCAATCCCCCAAATGTTCCCCCACTACGAACCTTTATTTTAGTAGCCCAAGTCCTTTTACTTGTTGATGCAAAAGGTGGGACCTTTGAAGCTGCCCTAATTCACGTGGTTCTTAGTAGAGATAGTAGGGACAATCCTAAGGTTTGGTGGGAGTACAAGCCTTGGGAAACCCAGATCTTAGTATGCACGAGAAGTGGGTGCTGTGGAGGGGAGCCAGTGTTACCAAGATCCTAAAGCTATCCTCTTTGAATAGATATAGCCAGGGGACCCAACAAGTATTTTCCTATTCTCACCTTAGGTTGTACAAAGTGCTTGTTTAAAATCTTTACATCTTTTCACAAATAAATATTTGGTTATTGTGTGCTATTGTGCTTGAAGTGTTTTCAAAAAACTTGCCAAGAAACAACAAAAATCATTTGATCAAGCTTCATACGCATAACAATCCAAATTTGTCATCAAAATCCATCTTTTTCAGAACCTCGACCAACACTGACCTATTTTAGTGCTATCTCTATCTGTTTTGGCGCCCTTTTGCTTGAGTTTTCACACTTTTTATAGACTGACTTGCCTAAAACTTGGAAGAATTGTCTTGTGATCTTTAGCACTTGCCTAACCATAATCCATAATCACCTTCCCAAAAATTAGTCAATACCCCATCCATTTTGATCTAAAAGTAACCCAATCATACCTCCATTTTGACCTTAGAGAATTAATCATTATCATTATTAGACCCCTTGCTATACCATAATCCCCTCATTTCCATATCTTCTCATCCCCGTTGATCTTTGAATACTTTTTGGACCAAACAAACATCGTTTTACAAAATCATTCCAAAAATCCATTTCCTTCTTCCATAAAAAACATATCCAAAATCTTCTAAATCCAAACATCCATCAAAACCATCAACCAACATCCAAACTTCATCAATCCTTGAGCTAAAGATAGATCTAGATTTCATCCTTCACATCATATTTTGCTTGATAACTCATTAGTCTACCTTTCAATTAGAATAATCATCCCTCTTTGTGTAAGGTCATAAGTCTACCCCAAACAAAGAGAAACATCCAGTTGTGCAACACAAAACTAGATCTTCCTTGAGCTAATTTTTTGATTTCCAATTCCCTTTTCAAAAACATCATCCAAATCTCTTATACCAAACATCTAGTTCATCTAAGGTTTCATCCCCCAAATCAACATCAAAATCTCTTCCATCAAATCCTCCTCAAACAAACCCCATTTTATATTCTATCATTTTGGTCCAAATTTTTGTGAAAATCAATATCATCCACTCTTACCACCCTTAGGTTGACACTCTTTTGAGACTCAAAATCTATCTATAACACATAATAATTTCCTTCTACCTTTAGATTTGTAAGAAGCACACCCTCTTATCTCTAAATCCCATAACATTTCATCACCACATCCTCTTTGGCTTCAACAAATCAATCCAAATTCTCTAAGGTCTCCACCTTTCATCCACCTCAAAATCAAAATCCATACACTTGCATGCCCATAACTAGATCCCAACACAAGAAGAATCAAGAGATGGAAAACTTTGGATACAATGGGGGCACAAGGATGCCTCAAACCAATGAGAACAATATACCAATTAGACAACAAGCATATGACATACCCTCAATTTTCCAAATTCTGACATGTGGTCCTCATGAAAACCCCTTCCACTTTTTGCAAACACAACCACCACAACCTCCCATCCAGAACATCCCCACCATCAACCAAATAAATCAAGATGTCCTAAGCTTCACACAAGACTCTGATAGCATGGATATGCTTGACAAAGCCTTAAGGTCAGATCCAAATAGATATCTTGATTACCTCCTCAAAATTAGTGCTCAACCACCCCATAACATGACATCATCCCAACCATCCACATCTAATAACAATCCTACGACATCCTCTCAACCATCTACATCAAACATCTAACCAACTATCTCTCAAACTTCAACCCCCACCATATCTACCACACCCACAAACTCTAATGTTGCTACATCCACCATTGCCACAAACTCTAATGTTACCACATTTATAATTCCCACTAACATATCCATCACCTCTAATGTCTCTAATCCTACCATCTCCAAACCCATCGTCACATCCACTACCATAACCAACGTAAACCCTTCTGTTCCCCAAATCACCTTGGGTATCCAAAGAAACCCCACACATGTGAGTGCTTCCACAAGCGTGCCTCAACTCAACCCTCAAACCATAGCCTACATGAGACAATTCTTTTCACAACCATCTCACAACACAACCAACCCATCCAACATCAACCCATCCAATGTCAAACCATCCCATTTCATGTATGTACCAAACCCCGTGGTATCATCAACACAACACAATCCCAATCCCCAATTTCCACCTCACATCCTCTGACAAATCCATGCTTACCAACAATACCTTGCACAACAAAACCAAAACACCATCCCATAATATCAAAACACAATCCCCCAAAATCACAACCCTACATACCAAAATCTAAACCAAGCGAACCAACACCAAATCTTGCAACCTCCAACATCTCATCAATCAACAAACCTACACCCCACAACCACCACCAACCTTGGATCTAACAAGCATAGTACAAACTTTGATCCAAAAGGTAGATGATTTGCAAACTGGGGGCAAGTGCAAACATTACTCTTTCAAGGAAATTTGTCCCTACACATTTGACCAAACACTATACATGCCTCCTTTTCCCAAAAATTTTGAAACACCCAAATTCAATAAGTATAAGGGAAAAGGAGACCCTAAGGATCACCTTAGGGAGTTCTACCTTGCTTGCATCAAATTCTCAAACAAGGACACATATCTAATGAGACTTTTTCCTAGGAGCCTCGATGGTCCAGCCACTAAATGGTTTGCACATCTTCCCCTGGGCATCAGGTCTTTCCCTGAGCTCACAAAGAAATTTTTCAACCACTTCTCCTACAATTTCAAACATTAAATATCCATGATGGACCTTTGCAATACCAAACAAAAGAGCGAAGAATCCTTCACTTCATTCTTGCAAAGGTGGAGGAGCTTAGCAAGAAAACTCCCTTAGATGATTCCCAAGAAGTAATTAGTCACCATGTGAATGTGACCAATCTAAACCAAGAAATGGGGTTCCATCTACAAATCCTTTGCACATCTACCTTTTAATAAGTCATTGACAAGGGTACTACCATTGAAAGAGCCCTTATTGCCAAGGGTTTGATCAAACTATATGACAACAAGCCCTAAAACAATAACAACAACAACAACAAGGTTGACATAAACATCCCCAATACAAACAACAATATGCAATCAAATGAAAAATCACCCTTTTGGGGAAAGAACAAAAACACTCTCAATGATGGTGTCACTGATGTGAAGTTCATCCAACATGTACAAAATCAAGCACCCCCAAGTACATACACCGCCAATGTAAATATTCCAAAAGGTCAACCTAAGAAAAACAAACCTCGGAGACAATTTACACCCCTAGGGGAACCAATTGAAGATATACTCGATAGATGTCTAAAGAATGGTTTAGTAACTCTCCCACCTAGTAAGTCCCACCAAGAAAGTGAAGTCAAAGCCACATGGTACAATGAAAATGAATATTGTGATTACCACTGCATTGTGGGCCAAAAGAAATCTGATTGCATGAAATTGGAACATTGTATACAAGACCTCATAGATCAAAAGAAAGTCAATCTCAAACAAACCACCCAACCATCATCCAACACCAATTTGGGAGCTTACAAGGATCCACTACCTAATCACAACAAAGCCTCATCTTCCAATCAAGCCTACAACATCACCCCACCTCCTACATCCTATGATTCTATTATAGGACAGATAGAACCATCATCCAGCTATATCAACACAATCACCATTCAGGCTCAAGCATCTGATTGTGTCGTCACAACCCATCCTAGCCATGTATCCATCTGTATAGCCCCTACCATTGATCAAATGCCTCCATCCACGTCAAACCCCCTACCCAATCGTCTAGCTGCTCGCTCATCACCTGCCAATAAGTACAACCTCCTAAATCATCTAGGAAAGACCCCTACACAAATCTCCATACTCAAGCTACTTCACACATCACCTCTCCACAAAGAAGTTCTTGATGAGGCTCTCTTGGAAACCCAAGTTCCCACCAACCTAAATGTGGATCAATTCCAAGCCATGGTGGGCCATATCACCTTGCCCCATCATCTCACCTTCTCTAAAAAGGATCTTCCCTCTTCCAAGAACTTACATAATGATGCCTTACATATCGAAGTCCGCATCCATAAGCATATCATCAAAAGGGTCTTAATAGATGGTGGCTCCGACCTAAACCTATGCACTCTAAAATTACTAAAACACTTGGGATACTTAGATGTGGTTGTAGATACTAGTGAATGCATAACAATCAAGGGATATGATGACACTGAATGACTATCTGAGGGTACTATCAAGCTCCCTATCCAAGTAGGACAAAAGATAATGGAAACAAAATACCAGGTTCTTGATCTTGACTTGCCTTACAACATTCTTCTTGGCTGACCATGGATCCATGCCATGCAAGCTGTCCCCTCTACATTTCACTAATGTCTAAAGTTCCCTCACAATGGTATAGAAGTAACTATCAATGCTGACCCCCACCCCTTCCAATACTACAGTTTCTTGGAAGGTCATGAGCACACTTTCTACCCATACAACAAGGCTATCACAAAAACCACTTCTCGAACCAATCCCACAACATCCACCTCATACATCGACCCCGCCAACATTGCTACCACTTCATCCCAAACAACTCCACCACCTGAGGTCAAGATCAAACTTAGTGACATGGGATGTGGGGAATATGACCTACATGGTACCTTTTGTGTAGGAATATTACCTAATCCAAATATATTCAGTACCCCAAATGGAGAAGACATCAATACAATTGTCATCAAATGTAAACTGTCCCTCACCTTTAAGAAGAAGCACCTTCTTGACCAAGATGTGCTTGAAGACATATCATCATGGATATATAAAGATGAAGAAATAGAGCAAGAAACCTCTACCATACCATCTGAAATCTATGGTAAAGGGTCAGAAATCATCAAAAACATGGCCTACAAAGGACAAGGTGGTATCATCCTTCATGAACAAGGGATCATAGAACTGGTTCAAGGAATGAGTAATCCCTACACTCAAGGGTTAGGATATGGACAATGACAACATATCCTCACTAGTGGTGAATGTATCTTAGCCAAGGTCACTACGGTTTCCCCTAACATCAATAACATCAATGAAGTAGGCCATCAAGACTCCTTTAGTGACTTCACCAAATTCTTCAAATCATCCATATACACCATATACACCATCACCACCCTAGCATCTTCATCCAATGACCTACCCCTTGTATACCCAGACCTCATAGACTGGGACCAACAAGGACCTCCCATCCTTGACGTAGCACAAAATGATGAAGCAATCGCTGAAATGATGGGGGTTAGAGATCACTTCCCCCTGGGAGATCATAGAGTTAGATACATTATGGAACTTGATATGGATACCTATTTTGGGGAGACAACCTCTACTTCTAGTCACAAAAATATAAAAATCAAACCTGGGTCTGATGGTGAAAACTGTTCCGCGACAGTGTCATATCTAAAAAAAGTAAAAATAAAGGACATATATCCTAGTGAAAACCTCCATGAGGCACTAGGAGATGGAAGCATGGGCCTTCCCAAGATAGAGAAGATATATCCTGATAGATCACCCATCCTTGTGGAGCCAGCCCAAGAAATGAATCTTGGGATGGAAGAAGAGCCAAAAATCACCTTCAGGGAAAAATATCTCAACCCAACAGAGTAGGAAAACTTCTTAGCCTTCTTCAAATGTAGAAATCACAACTTTGCATGGACCTATGCAGATATGCTAGGACTAGATCCTACCTTGGTTGTCCATCATCTTGCAGTGTAGCATGATGCAAAACCAATGAAACAAAAGCTAAGAAAGACGAACCCTTAGGTTGCACTCCTAGTCAAAGTAGAATTGAAGAAACTATTGGATGTAGGGTTCATTTGACCAATTGACTACCTGAGTGGGTTTCCAACCTAGTGCCAGTAGCCAAACTTGATGGTCGAATCCATTGCTGCACTGATTTCTGAGACCTTAACTAAGCCTGCTTGAAGGATGACTTCCCTCTACCCAACATCGACATGATAGTGGATCTTATGGCAGGACATGAGATGCTATCACTAATGGATGGATTTTTAGGGTACAATCAGATTAGAATTGTGGAAGAAGACTAGCATAAGATGTCCTTCATCTGCCCATGGGGGACATACTGTTGGGTAGTGAAGCCATTTGGCCTAAAGAATGTAGGGGCTACTTATTAGCGAGCTATGACCATAATCTTCCATGATATTTTCTACCACATCATGGAAGATTATGTGGATGATTTGCTAGGGAAATCAAAGATAAGAGAGGAACACTTGGATGTGTTAGCAACGATCTTCAACCGACTAGAGCAATATAATGTGCACCTAAATCTAAAGAAATGTGTTTTTGGGGCTACCTCAGGAAAACTTTTGGGATACATAGTCTCTAGAAGAGAAATTGAGGTGGATCCTACTAAAGTCAAAGCTATCACAAAAATGCCTCCTCCTAAGACACTGAAACAACTACAAAGTCTAAAAGGGAAACTCCAGTCCATCCATCAGTTTATTGCTCATATTGGTGATAAGTGTCAACCTTTTCAGCACTTTCTTAGAAATGATACAGCTTTTGTCTGGGGAAATCAGTGTTAGGCTACCTTCGACCAATTAAAAGAGTATTTGGCTAATCCCCCTATTCTCACTCCACCAAGGCAAGGAGAGCCTCTCCTTTTATACATCTCAACAACTGAAATTGCAATAGGGGCCTTATTGGCACAACATGATGAATAAGGGAAGGAAAGAGCTATATATTATATTAGTCGCACCTTGGTAACCTTTGAGATAAACTACACATCCATTGGATGAGCATGCCTAGCCATGGTCTTTACTTCACAAAAGTTAAGACACTACATGCTCAATCACAAAACTAAGCTCATTGCCAAGATTGATCCACTAAAATATATGCTTAATAGAGCTGCTCTTACTAGAAGAATGGAAAAATGGGTCATGATCCTCAGCGACTTTGACATTGAATACACAGAGAGAAAGGATATCAAAGGATAAGTCATTACTGATCAATTAGCTGAAGCACCTATTCCTACAGAACATCCTACACTCACAGAGTTCCCTGATGAAGCCATATTGACAATAGCAGTAGCAGTAGAAACATGGAAAATGTATTTTGATGGGTCATATACACACAAAGGCTTAGGGGTAGGTATCTTGTTTGTTACCCCTTAAGGTGACACCATCCCTAAATCATTCAAAATTACATTTCCATGTACCAAGAACGTGGCAGAATATGAGGCCCTTATCACAGGTCTTCGAATGGCAATCAAATGGAAAATTAAAAAGATGACAGTTTATGGTGACTCCCAACTGGTCATTCGACAAGTAAACAATGAGTAAAAAACCAAGGATGACAAACTCCTACCTTACAAGAAGATGGTTGATGATTTCAAAGACTATTTTGATGATATTCATTTTGAACAAATCCCAAGGCTCAACAACAAAGCTACAAATGCCATGGTATCAATTGGATCTCTGGTTGATATGAAGAAAGATAGCAAGAAGTGTGAGTTCCTAATTCAAGAGCTCCCCATTCCATCATATGATGTTCCTCAATTAGAGCTAGTGTGTGAAATCATTGGTCCCTTATCCCCATGGTATCAAGAAACTTATCTATACCTCCACAATAATATCATTCCCCCCAACTTATCCACCTCGCAATGAAAAAGCTTTATCTGTCGAGCCTCCTGCTTCCTCCTCGTAGGTGAAACCCTATAAAAAAGGAGTCTTGATGGCATGCTTTTATGATGTTTTGACTCTAGAGAAGCTGAAGTATCCTTTCAAGAGGTACATGAAGGCATTTGTGGCATGCATTAAAGTGGGCCTACTCTAGCTAATAAGATCCTAAGGACCATGTACTATTGGCCAACCATGGAACGAGATGCCTACCATGTCAATAGCATGGAGATTTCATTCATGCACTAACATAAGAGTTGCAACTAATTACGATGTCGTGGCCTTTCTCACAGTGGGGGCTTGACCTCATAGGGAAAATCCATCCACCATCATCCAATGGCCATAAATTTATCATCATAGCTACCGAATACTTCACTAAGTGGGTTGAACCAATACCACTCACTTTCACCACTGGAACGTAAATATCTAAGTTCATCCTCCATTATATCATATGTTGTTATGGCATCTCCCATTCCATTATCACAGATAATGTAAAACCATTCAAGAACTAGGAAGTCTGCACCTTGTGTGAGAAATTCCAAATACAACACCACTTCACTCCATATTACCCTCAAGGCAATGGTCAAGGAGAAGCTTCAAATAAAACCATCCTCTGCATTCTAAAGAAGACGATTAATGAAGCTGGTCGTGACTAGCACCTTCAACTCAATCCCACCCTATGGGCCTATCACACAAGCATCCATACACCCATAGGAGCCACTCCATACTCCCTTGTATTCAGATCTGAAGCCATATTACCTATTGAGGTGAAGCTCCCATCCTTAAGAGTGTCTGCAAAACATAATCGCTGATGAGGAATACCGAGTTGAAAGGCTACATGAGCTAGAGTTACTTGATGAGAAACATCTGGATGCATTGAACCATCTATATGTGTACCAAAATTGCCTCAGAAGAAGCTATCACAAGAAAATTAAGAACCAAAATTTTGAAGTAGGTGACCTTGTCCTTATGGAAAACCAGAAAAATTTGCAGGAGCGCCCTAAGAAAGGAAAGTTTGAACCCAATTAGTTAGGGCCTTATATCATCACAACTAGCTACGGATTAGGAGCATACTAGCTTGCAACACCTGAGGGTAGCCTTTGGATGAGCCTATGAACATTCTATATCTAAATAAATTCTATGCATAACCCATCAAGTATCCCAAAAAAAAACATCAAAAAAATCAAAAAATTTTAAAAATAGAAAAATAAAAAAAAATCAAAAAAATCAAGAAAAATCCAAGTGCAATAAAGACATCCAATGGCGAAAATCACTTCAGTGATGCCTTGGATTGGTACCATGGTGAAAACCTATTTTAGGTGCCATGCGTAGTGGCCAGTTCTACCATCTAATAAGTCCTCTTTCCACCACAACACTCCATGCCAAAATCACCTTCCATGGCTTGGAATTTGGAAACATCAGTCACCCACCCCGCATCTCCCCACCCAAGGATTTCATTGTGGTATAAAGATCCTTGTAAGATTCCTTCTGTATAGCTAAAATAAAAAAATCCAAAAACATTAGAAAATCAAAAAATCTAAAAACATTAGAAAATTAAAAATCCAAAAAAATCCCAAAATAGATCGATTGTATAAATACCTGAGAAAGATACAGTACCTGAATATGCACCTTCTAGAACCAAATTGATAAGAATCCAAACCTATGCCATCTACTTGTTGTAAATCAACCATCCCCATGCAATTCCCACATCATTACCCAAGTTCATCATAGACTTCTTTTAGATTTTGTTAACAATTCACTGCAAATCACCCACCCCCATGTATCAATCCATAACAATACTCTCACAACTTGTACACATCAATATCCATCAACCCTCAACATCATACACATCCTAAACTATTTACACATCATCAAGTCTTTCCAGAACTACATATTCATCTCACCTACATCTTGAAAGTACCTTGATCCTGTGGACAGAGGGTATGTAGGTAGTCTGGAATATGAAGGAAATATCCAATATTTAGGTACATAAGATGCACCCATCCAACCCATTGGATGGTCCCTATTTACTGAGCTTGCTAGATCCAAAAAATGATACACATGCTAAGCATATTCCCAAAACATCATGGCTCATGCAAAAAATCATCAATCAACATGCCAACTATAATCCAACACATGGCCTGACTGTGCTTCTGCCCATCTTTCATAAAATATCAACATCCAACTGATTCACATCCTAGGATATATCATTCCCACAATGGATAAGAATATGTCATCCTATCAACACTAATCTTGCCAAGAGCACACAATAGCTATTTGTATCTTTTTATTGGTCTTTTTGATTATTGATTTTTCTTCTTGTCTTGCTCTAGGCCAATTCCAAAGCTACCTTGATCACATCATATCGTGGTTAGTGGAGGACAACACTTGGAGTAAGACATGGTCATTGTTTCTATATGCCATGCTTGTGGGTTGGTTTCATTACTCCAAGAATAGTATTCATATCTTGAAGCTTGGGTTGGTTCTAGCATGATGTGCCTCATTTGCATATATAGGCATTAATACCTTATATGTACTATGGGCACTCATGGCTATGAGTCCCCTTCCTCAGCTAGGCAAGGTTATAGTACTTTGGGCGTGTATGACATCAACCTATTGGTTGTGGGTCTTATCCATGCAATTGTGGGATATGTACATCATCACTTAGGTCACTTCATACCTTTGTGAAAACTACCCTACATTGCTATAATAAACTATGAAATGCTCTCAAAATAATCTAATGCAACTACTATGGCTAGCTCAAAATCATCCTTTTGATCATCCATTCGATCATATTATGTGGGCCTAGATTTTGTATTCCCCCCCATCTAGTTCCCCCCCCAATCTTCTCACTAATCCCACTTATTCCTCTTATTCCCACCTAACACATCTTGAACCAAAATAAATCCCCCCTCAATGACATGGTGTATCATGACCTAACAATTCCCCACCCCCCATCCCACTTCCTCCCCCAATCTAACCAAAACCAATCCTATCCTTACCTAGTCCATAATCCCTTATCCCTTCCCCACCTATTCCTCTACCACTAAGCCCCACCACCTAGGGTTGAACAAAAAACATCATGTATATCATGACTTAATCATCACATATATCATTACATTGCATCATTTAGTTGCATTATCATAATCATTTAGTGGCATTTTCATAATCATTTAGTGGCATTTTCATAATCATTTAGTTGCATATCATAATCATTTTGTTGCATATCATAATCATTTAGTGGCATTTTCATAATCATTTAGTTGCATTTTCATAATCATTTAGTTGCATTATCATAATCATTTACTAGCATTTTCATAATCATTTAGTTGCATTATCATAATCATTTAGTGGCATTTTCATAATTGTTTAGTTGCATTTTCATAATCATTTAGTTGCATATCATAATCATTTAGTTGCATATCATAATAATTTAGTGGCATTTTCATAATCATTTAGTTGCATTTTCATAATCATTTAGTGGCATTTTCATAATCATTTAGTGGCATTTTCATAATCGTTTAGTTGTATATCATAATCATTTAGTGGCATTTTCATAATCATTTAGTTGCATGTTCATATTTCCATTTGTATACATAATATGTGTTTATTAAGATAAGCAGATATTTCCATTTTGTATCCATAATAAATGTTTATTAATCTGAGCATTTATTTGCATTTTACATCTACGTCATAATCCATAATCACAAACATGCATATACCAACACAAGTAAACCATCATTACATCAATAAGTACATCCATAACATCAACATAATACACCTCATAAATACAACACATCCATAGCATCTCATAAAATCATCACATCATCATAATATATATAAGCCATAAAACATACTACATCCATCAACATAAGCATCATCATAATCATATAAAAAATACATGTAGGCCTTCAAAATCATCAATTTTCATAATATACATTGTCAAAAATAGTGTACATCACTCACAATAATACAAAGTCATGATATAATAAGTGCAACACAAATGTCAACCCTAAATAGAGGAGCCTCTACCTGACTTAGTAGGGGATCCTGGTCATGGATATGGTCCTGTCTATGGCTATGGATGTGGCTGAGGTTGTGCCTATATAACCTATTGTGGCACCTGTGATGGGGGACCCATCAATTGTTGAAGTGACTGAACCGATCTAGACCTATATGACCTAGACATTTGGGACCTGCTATGCTGACTATAGCTCAGCATGCACTGCTCTGTAGGTACTGCTACCTAATATGCAACCTAATAATAATTAGCCCATCCTCTAGCCTCTAGCATTTTCCCCTGTACTTGAGATAACTATGTCTACATCAGTGTCAAAACTAGTCCCATACCTACACCCGAGACAACCCCATGTAAACTAGCCACCATATCCTCTTCTTACCGAGCTCTCAAGAGTGCAGCATCTCGCTCACCTGTTAGATTGGCTATCTCACCTCGTTCCTAGGATAACTGCACTTGCAACACACCCATCTCTCCATCTACCCCATCCAGTAGTGCAGCCATGCCCCGCAACTACACTAGCTTAGCATCACAGCTCTATAAATCCTCCTACAGACTAGCAACCTGTCCCTGTAAGATCTCGATCTCCTCATCTACGCTTCAAGGCTACCGATGAGATGAATTCTCTTAAGGCCCCGAAACTCTACTTGCTACCAAATTACCTACCTTTGTACTAGGAACCTATTGTCCTACTATAGCTACCTACTGCGGCTACTGCTATGGTACCTGTGGTGGGGGCAGAAACTCCCTATCTGTCCTCTATCATCCCTTGCACTACCAAGGTACCCTCTATCTCAGCACCTCTCCTATCTAAACTGACTATACAGATACCTTCTACACATGTACCTACTGCTGGGGAAACTATAGACTACCACCTATCTACTCCTCTCCTCCAAGCCTAACCTGCCTAGCTGCTGTTGCTACCAACACATCCAATGGCTCCCCATCCCCTCTAACCTCCCCCTCCTCCCCATCTCCTCCAACCTCCACAAGGTAATCCACAATAATCTCCTCCCACTCCTCTAAGAAATCATCATCCCCATCAGAATCCTCATCCCCATCCTCCTTTAACTTCTCATCCCCTGATGTTGCCGCCTCCTTTGGGAGGACTACCTCCTTTGTAGGATATGTGAACTACATAGGCTGCCACCTCTGCCACTACATATCATAGGCAAGAGTAGTGCCTGCATCTCTAACCTCACTCCACCAATCCCATATCAATGGCTCTGAAGTTGCAAAATCCTCTATAGAAACCCAGGGATGTATGGCCAAGAGCCACAAATGTGCATCTCAATAGGTCAATGCAAAAATTGCCATTAGGTATGGAAGATCTTGTCATAGCCCAAACTATCGCATAACTCGCAACAACAGGTACATATCAATAGTATGGTCACCTTGACCTATCAAGTAGTGCTGCTAGAATGTGTAGGGCATATAAACATCATCATCTATCCAGGGCTCCACTCCGATGTAGGGTCACTAGGTAACCTGAATCATGTCATCTAAGACTCGTCTCCAATACTGAACTTGCCCAGTGTATGTATACTTTGTATCCTTATACAAAAAAGCATAGGCATCAAAAGGATGATGATAATACCCACATCTCAACCTAGTGATCAAAATATGCTCCCAAATCTATACATGAATCAAAGTAACTGCAGCTGATAGAGATGAATCACAATGATAAACAACTATATGCATCTCATGATAAAGCTGCGCTAACATCATCGGTCTCCAAGCATACACTATCTCATGTCGAATCATCCCCTTAATGATCTCCCCCTATCCAACTAGAATTCCCCTGCCTCTCCTATCTAGCATCCCTACATCCCCGATCAATGCACACAGGAATAAAGCAAAGTAATTTGCATCTGCTGCCAGTGTCCCCTCATAGCTCATCTCCCTCTTGTCTGCTGATATAACAATGTGATCACAGTCAAATAATCTAAGTAATGGTCTTTGTCCCCTCATCATGTCATATGTCACCCACTAACCATAAATTGATATCTTGAGGATGCGATAAACATCCTCAAGTGTGATGGTGATCTCGCCAAATGGAAGCAAAAATAAACAAGTCTCTAGGCGATATCACTCTACGATAGCCATAATTAGAGCTCTATGAGCTTGCAACACTGGCATAGATGTAGGTGTCAAAAGCCCTAACCTCACTAATCGAGCTCAGTTGGCATCGTTGAAGTGAGCAAATAACTCCATCATAGCTGGCACACGTCGCTCCCGTGAGGACACTATAAATGACCCCGTAACCTGCATCAACAAAATTCTTGTCAAAACCTACCTATTCTTCCAAAATTCACCCTTTCCTCTACTGTTGAAAGCCAAAACATTTTTGACCCTACAATAAGCCCCCTTTTGTGCCAATCCTAACATTAGTGCTACTCTTCTCCCGCATGGTGCTAATACAAAAGATAGTGCCACTGTGCAGCCTCTTTTGTGCCATTCCAGAACATAGCGCCACAATACCATTTTGTGCCAATTTGTGAAATGATGCCACTATTCCAAAAAGCACCAATGCAGAAGATCATGCTAATAACCAACAAAGTGCCAATCCTAAGGATAGCCCTACTTTACAACATAGCGCTAATTGATAATATAGCACTATCCCTGAACCCATTTGGTGCCAATGCACGAAATTCATACCCCTGCACAACATTGCGATAAAACAAAGGATGGTACCAAAATGATAAGCATTTAGTGCCAATCCATCGCTTTTCCACCCTAACAGATAGTGCCAATCTAGAGGATAGCACTAATCCACTCCCCTTTTTGCGCAGCGTGATCTTGCGATAGTGCCAAAACCCCAAAATCCCAATTCCCAAAATAAAAAAATGTGATAAAATCAAAAAATGACAAAGCTAGGGTTAAGGCCTACCTGGGGTCTAGCCTCTGGTGCCTAGTTGTACGCTTGAAAACACTTAAAAATGTGTGTGTATTGTAGGAACATGGGATTGTGGTCCACCATCTCCTCTTCACTCCTTCTCAATGGCTCGATGTGTGCAAATGTGGCACTCTTAGGGACCACTATTCTAAATATAGTAGGACATGTTATCCCTCCGTGTAGTTTTTCTCCCCCATGGTGCAGATCACAACCATTTTATCCTGTTTTTCTTCCTGTCAACCTGATTTCCTATCTGTTGTCCAAATTTCACTCTTGTTGCATCCTTTCGAGAGATCACCTAAAAAAATTTATATTTTTCACTAACCTCTCAAGGGGGCATCCCTCACCAATTCCATTCCTTCCCAGTAGCTGGGGCATATTTTTCCTTGACCTGACGCCACTTCCCTACTAGGTCCTGATGCCACGTCAAAGAGGGGCAAATGTAGACTCCTAAAAATCTCTTCATCATCAAATCGACTCTCGACCTCCCTAAACATACCTATTTCCCTTCTAAACAATTAATTAAATTTTTATTTAATTAACTATCCTTTCATCACCTAATTCTTCATCATTTTATCCCCTACAATTGGATTAATTTGATTGATTCAATAGTCCAACCTTAGCCTATTAATTAAATAAATATGCAATATTTATTTGGTTAATTCCCCTTGTCCACTAAACCCAATTAATTAGATAAATCATGTTTATCTAATTAATTCTCCCTATTAATTAACCTATGCCTACCCTAGGTAATTAAATAGTCATTATTTAATTGCCTACCCTAGCCTATATCATCCTAGCCTTAGGATTGATTAAATAAATCCTTATTTAATCAATCTTAACTTCTCACTAGCCATATTAATTAGGCTAATCACCCTAATTAAATTGTTCAAACCCTCATTAACACTTCTCCCCACAACCCATGAATAAAAAATTGATTTCCATGCCAAATAAATCAATTTTTAATATACATTTGCCATAATCCTCATTTAATACCTCTTACACCCCTTACACATGTTATAACTCATTAATATCCACTCTTCCCCAAATGAACTTTAAATTCATTTTACCCTTTCCCATGTGGATTTTTGATTCACAAATAATCCATTACACCCCACCTCATTTATGAACCCCTCTTCCCAAGATGAATTTAAAATTCATCTTTATTCTCACCCCTTCATTTTCCAAGATATCTAGGCTCTCCACATTATCTTCATCCTCCACCATTGATCTCTCAAATGAATCTCCACGCTTGGATCAAAATATCTCCAAAAAGCCTATAAATAAAACATCTTGCAAGCCATTTATCATCCAATTTCTAAGTAAAGTTATCATGCCAAAAATTATCTTGAGCTAACTTGTGAGTTGCATTGAGATTGAGCATTTCACATTGAATCCATTATCTAGGGTATATCTAGGGGTTCTTGGGTGCATGCTTCTACCACTCTATCTTGGATAGGTGAATCTTAGTGAGGTATAAGGCTTGTTTATGCTTTTATTTTTTGTGTTTTTTATTTCATTTTGTTTTCACTAATCACACCCACCATCTGAACGAGCAGTGAAGAAATCTGTTGTAACTAGTTCTGATGGTAGTGCACATGCTTTGGAAGTTAAACTTCCTACTGAAAAGACTATGTTATGGCATTTGAGATATGACCACATTGGTGAGAAGGGTATGCATACCCTAAAAAATAAAAACATCATTGAGGGGTTAAATGATTGAATCTCAAGTTTGACTTTTGCAAATATTGTGTATATGGAAAGTAAAATTATGTTTAGTTTTACTCTAGTTCTCACAAGTCTTCTAGTGTATTAGATCTTATTCATTTTGATGTGTTTGGTCCTATTAATGTTCCTTTAATTTCAAAATCTGTATATTTTATATCTTTCATAAATGATTATAGTAGAAGGACATGGGTTTATTTTATCAGAAGCAAGACTGAAGTCTTTAGTCGATTTAAGGAGTTTAAAGCCTTTACTAAAAATTAGACTAGTAAAGTGTTTGAGAATTGACAATGGTGGTGAGTTTTGTTTGGTTGAGTTTGATAAGTTCTGTAAAGAGTAAAGGATTGAAAGACATAATACAACTCCACACACCCCACAATAAAATGGAGTTGCCGAGAGGATGAATAGGACACTGATGGAGAAGGCTAGGAGTATGCTTAGTGGAGCAAGCCTCAAATAAAAAATTTGGACTGAAGTTGTTGCCACTGCTTTCTATCTGGTAAATGGATCTCCTACATCAGCTCTTGTTGGTAAGAGATCTTTGGAGGTGTGGTCTGGTAAGAAGCCTCAGTTAGACACTTCATGTTTTTGGTTGTGAGGCATATGCACATGTGCCTAGGGAGAAGTGGTCTAAATTAGAGAACAAGGATGTTAAGTGTATCTTCATTGGCTATGGTGTCGGTATGAAAGGATACAAGCTTTGGGATCCTATGGATGAAAAGGTGTTGTATAGAAGAAGTGTTATCTTCAAAGAGCTAACACCATCTTCCATTGTTTTACAGCCAGAACAGACATAAAAGAAAGAGGATACGATTGAGTTTCCTTCTACCCCTTAGAAGACTGAACAGACAGACCCTGTGAGACCTAATGATGAGGAGAGATTTAGTAGCTCTAAAAGCTTAGAAGAGGAAGCAAAACCTCAACCTTAGCCATTGAGGAGGTCTACACAAACAAGAAAGAAACCTGATAGGTTTTGTTATTCATTACTTGATTCTAGTTGTACTTTTGCTTTACTTACTAACACTGATGAGTCTAGAATTGTGAAAGAGGCTATGGGCATGAAAGATGTAGGTTATTGGAAGGAGGCCATGGAAGATGAGATGGCTTCTTTGGAAAATAATAGAACATGGGACTTGGTGCCTTTTTCTGATGGAGGGAAACTCGTTGGATGCAAATGGCTGTTCAAGAAGAAATTTGGTGTAGATGGTAGTGTTGAAAAGTACAAGGCAAGATTGGTTACGAAGGGGTACTCACAAGTGGAGGGAATTGACTATGGTGAAATTTTCTCTCCTATGGCAAAGTTGACATCGATTCAATTTTTGTTATCTCTTGCAGCTGCTTATGACTTAGAGGTAGAATAGATGGGTGTGAAGATAACTTTCCTTCATGGTGATTTGGAGGAAAAGATTTACATGTCACATCCACAACATTACATAGAGAAAGGTAAAGAAAATTTGGTTTGCAAGTTCAAAAAGTTTTTTTATGGTTTGAAATAGTCTCCTAGGATTTGGCACTTAAAGTTTGATGCCTTTGTGTTGTCAGTTGGATTTCTAAGATCGAAATCAGATCATTGTGTGTACTACAAGCTAGATAATTATCATATTCTCATTCTTGCATTATATGTTGATGATATGTTACTAATTGGGAAGAGTAAGAATATGACTTCTAATTTTAAGTCTCAGTTGTTAGCATAGTTTAAAATGAAAGATCTAGGGGTAGCCAGGTACATTCTAGGAATAGAAATTAGAAGAGACAGAGCAAACATTAAACTTTGGTTAAGCCAGAGTAAGTATGTGAAGACCATGTTGGATAGGTTCAACATGGAAGATTGTAGATGATTGTGTGTTCCTATTTTATTGGGGACAAAGTTGTCTATTAATGATTGTCTAAAATCTCCTAGTGAGGTGGAGGACATGAGCAGAGTATGTTATGCTAGTGTTCTTGGTAGTTTGATGTATGCCATGCTCTGTACAAGACCAGACAATGCCCAAGTAGTGGGAGACCTTAGTCAATTTATGGCTAATCCTGGATAGGTGCATTGGGATTCAGTTAACCGAGTGTTTAGATATTTGAGGGGTACTTCCAACTATTCCATATGCTATCATGGTAGTGTTACAGGACCTCCACATTCAGTTTGTATTCATGGATTTGTGGATTCTAATTGGACAGGTGACATTGATAGCAGGAAATCCACCAGTGCATATGTGTTCACAATGTTTGGTGGTGCAATTAGTTAGATGAGTAAGCAACAACTTGTGGTCACTTTGTCCATGATAGAAGATGAGTACATGGTAGCAACTCATGCTTGTAAGGAAGCCATTTTTCTTGAAAGATTGTGTTCAGAATTGGTGTTGATGCAGGACAGATTATGATTTGTTGTGACAGTCAGAGTGCAATTTTCCTTGCGAAGAATCCAACTTTCCATGCCAGAACAAAGAATATTGATGTATAGTTTCACTTTGTGCGAGACATGGTAGAGGATGGGAAGGTAAATTTGGAGAAGGTAGATACTTTGAAGAATGTTGCAGATGCATTGATGAAGGTAGTAGGCACAGAGAAGTTCAGATGGTGTTCAAAGTCTATGGGCCTCTCAACCTATAGCAGTTAAATCCTATTAATTATATTGGCTCTTACAAGGTGTTCAACAAGTGGGAGAATGTTGGGAATTAAGGTGTCTCAACCTTGGTAACTCCTTGTATTATTACATTGTATTTATTTATTTATTGCCTATTATATAATTAGGATGAAAATCATATGTTGTCATATTGTGGGAGTTGCCATAGTGATGTATCATCCTACATAGCATATGACCACATGTAAATTTGTCCTCACATGAGGAGATAGGTGTCCCACTCATTAGTAGGAATATTTTTCCATGTGTCGGCATCTTGAAATGTGTGTAAGGGAATATTGATCGAAACGATCATGATAGATTCCTATGACGAAGTTATGACATGTAAGAGTTGGAAATAGAAGATCCTATGATAGGTATGGACATGTGTCAAGAAGCATCTTTGAAAAAGGCATCTTTGGGCACCCCAAGGTGGACTATGACATGTTGTAAGAGAATATATGATTTATAGCCTATGTATGATAGATTCTCTTACAGCTATAAGTTATGATAGCTATGATAGATTCTATGATGATTGTAAGATTCGTAAGAGCATCTGTCATAGTCCATTTTGCAAATAGGAAACCTCCTTGGGATAGGGTGACTTGACAAGTGTCCATAGGCATGGGTTTTGGGTCATGGGGCCATGTTGGATGCCCATCTCAATGTGGAGCCATTTTTGACTTGTATTTGTTATATAAACAGGTGCTTTGGAGAGGAGATGTATTACAGGTTTGACAAGTATTGTTATGCTACAAAATTATCTCCAGATATGAGTGTTGAAGACTCCTACAAGAGAATTGTCTCTATGACTATATTGTAACCTTCATTGTTTACATAATACATTTGAGCTATGTTTTAGAGTGTGGGGTTTTTCACCCATAAGGGTTTTCCCCACGTATATCTTGTGTCTCTCTTCTTCTGTCTCACTTTATTGTGTATGTGTTTGCTGCAATATCTTTGTTAGTGGGTTAACATAATATGTAATTATAAGGATAAAACTAAATTTACACTCTCCTCCCCTCATTAGATTAGTGTAGGAAGCATTTTCTGTACACCTAGCTTCCTTTTAGTTGTTATCAGAGCTTGATCACCTTTGGTCCTAGTTATTGGGTAGGGGTTTTTTGAACTAACATTAGGTTGAGGGGGAGCTTTGTGTAGAGTATTTTGTGTCTTGTTGCAGGAAGGAGATGGCAGGCATATTTGGAAGAATAGAGGTGGAGAAATTTAATGACACTAATTTTGAGTTGTGGAAACTTAAGATGGAGGACATGCATGTTGATCATGACCTATGGGAAATCATATCTGATCTAAAATTAGCTGCTATTGCACAAGCTGATTGGGATCTCAAAGATTGGAAGGCTAAGGGTCTCATAAGACTCAGTCTAGTTGGCTCTGTCCTATTAAATGTCCATGAGGAGAAGAGCACAAAAGACCTTTGAAAGAATTTGGGTGATATTTATCAAGCTAAATCCCTGGTGAACAAATTTTTTCTAAGAAAGAAGTATTCTCTAAAGATGGAGGATGGAGGATCTATTGCAGATCACCTGAATGCCTTCAACATGTTAATTACTCAATTGACATCAGTTGGTGTAAATATGGAGGAGGAGGATCATTGTATGACCTTACTTTGTTCTTTGTCAAACTTGTGGGATCATCTTGTGATGGCTATTGGGAGCACCACATCCAGTTTCATAATGGATGAAGTGGTATCTTTGTTGTTTTCTAAAGAGATGTGAAGAAAGTCTTCTGAGGCAGCCAAAGAGGCTCTTGCAGTTCATGGAAGACCCAAGGAAAAAGGGAAAAAGAAGGACAAGAAAGTTGAGAAGTGCATATCCAAATCCCGTGGGAGATCCAAATCTCCTGGAAAGTCCAAGGCTCTCTATTGGAACTATGGCAAAACTGGACATTTCTGAAAGGAATGCAAAGTGGAGAAGAAAAAAAAGAAGAAGAATGCTCCTGATTCATATTCTAACAAGTCACAAGATGATGGTGATGCCTTCATCATAGCCTTGGTGACCCATGCATCTAATGATGTGTGGTTGATTGATTTTGGTGTATCATTCCACATGACCTTGCATCGAGACTGGTTTACAAAATATGAAGAGTTCAATGGTGGAAGAGTGTACCTGGGTGACGATTCTCATATAAAGATTGTTGGTCGTGTAAGAGTCTCAATCTGATTCCCTAATGGACAAGTCAAGGGGATCACTGGGGTTATGCACATCCCAGGTCTAGCATAGAACTTGCTTTCTATAAGTATGTTGAATGATGCAGGTGTGCAGGTTATCTTTTCGAAGGATGGATGCAAGATGACTAGAGGATCTATGGTGCTTGCAAAGGGTACTCGGAGAGGTACTCTATTTCAACTGGAGGCATGCACTACATAGTGCAATAGTATTTATAACTCAAAGAAAAGAGCTGCAGTCACTTCATCCCCACCATTTGAACAAGCAGTGAAGAAATCTATTGTAACTAGTTCTGATGGTAGTGCACATGCTTTGGAAGTTAAACTTCCTACTGAAAAGACTATGTTATGGCATTTGAGATATGGCCACATTGGTGAGAAGGGTTTGCATACCTTGAAAAAATAAAAACCTTGTTGAAGGGGTAAATGATTGTAATCTCAAGTTTTACTTTTGTGAACATTGTGTAAATGGAAAGAAAAACTATGTTTAGTCTTACTCTAGTTCTCACAAGTCTTTTGGTGTATTGGATCTTATTCATTCTGATGTGTTTGGTCTTATTAATTATCTTTCAATTTCAAAATCTATATATTTTGTATCTTTCATAGATGATTATAGTAGGACATGGGTTTATTTTATCAAAAGCAAGACTGAAGTCTTTAGTCAGTTTAAGCAGTTTAAAGCCTTTGCTGAAAATTAGACTAGTAAAAAGATTAAGTGTTTGAGAACTGACAACGGTGGTGAGTTTTGTTTGGCAGAGTTTGATAAGTTCTATAAAGAGAAAGGGATTGAAATACATAAGACAACTCCATACACCCCACAGAAAAATGGAGTTGCAGAGAGGATGAAGAGGACACTGATGGAGAAGGCTAGGAGTATGCTTAGTGGAGCAAGCCTCAAACAAAAGTTTTGGACTGAAGCTATTGCCACTACTTGCTATCTGGTAAATAGATCTCCTACATCAGCTCTTGTTGGTAAGACACCTATGGAGGTGTGGTCTGGTAAGAAGCCTTCAGTTACACATCTTCATGTTTTTGGTTGTGAGGCATATGCACATGTGCCTAGGGAGAAACAGTCTAAATTAGAGAACAAGGATGTTAAGTGTATCTTCATTGGCTATGGTGTCAGTGTGAAAGGATACAAGCTTTGGGATCCTATGGCTAAAAAGGTGTTGTATACCAAAAGTGTTATCTTCAGAGAGCTAACACCATCTTCTATTGTTCTACAGCCAGAACAGACAGAAAAGAAAGAGGATGTGGTTGAGTTTCCTTCTACCCCTCAGAAGACTAAACAAACAAACCCTATGAGACTTGATGATGAAGAGAGCTTTAGTAGCTCTAAAAGCTTAGAAGAGGAAGTAGAACCTCAACCTCAGCCATTGAGGAGGTCTAAACAAACAAGAAAGAAACCTGATAGGTTTGGTTATACATTACTTAATTCTAGTTGTGCTTTTGCTTTACCTCCTAACACTTATGAGCCTAGAATTGTGAAAGAGGCTATGGGAATGAAAGATACAGGTTCCTGGAAGGAAGCCATGGAAGATGAGATGGCTTCTCTGGAAAAAAATAGAACATGGGACTTGGTGCCTTTGCTTGACAAACAGAAACCCGTTGGATGCAAATAGGTGTTCAAGAAGAAATTCAGTGCAGATGGTAGTGTTGAAAAGTACAAGGCTAGATTGGTTGCAAAGGGGTACCCACAAGTGGAGGGAATTGATTATGGTGAAATTTTCTCTCCCATTGCAAAGATGACATGCATTTGATTTTTGTTATCTCTTGTAGCTACTTATGACTTAGAGGTAGAATAGATGGATGTGAAGACGACTTTCCTTCATGGTGATTTGGAGGAAGAGATTTACATGTCACACCCAGAGCATTACATAGAGAAAGGTAATGAAAATTTGGTTTGCAAGTTGAAAACATCTTTGTGTGGTTTGAAACAATCTCCTAGCATGTGGTACTTGAAGTTTAATGCCTTTGTGTTGTTAATTGGATTTCTGAGATTGAAATCAGATCATTGTGTGTACTACAAGCTAGATAATGATCGTATTCTCATTCTTGCATTATATGTTGATGATATGTTGCTGATTGGGAAGGGTAAGAATATGACTTCTGATTTTAAGTCTCAATTGTTAGCACAATTTGAAATGAAAGATTTAGGGGCAGCCAGGTACATTCTGGGAATGGAAATAAGAAGAGACAGAGAAAATAGAAAACTTTGGTTAAGACAGAGTAAGTATGTGAAGACCGTGTTGGATAGGTTTAGCATGGAAGATTGTAGACCATTGTGTGTTTCTATTTCCTTGGGGACAAAGTTGTTTATTAATAATTGTCCAAAATCTCCTAGTGAGGTGGAGGACATGAGCAGAGTACCTTATTCTAGTGTTATTGGCAATTTGATGCATGCTGTTGGTTGTTTCCCAGACTGGATGCTTGTTCCCAGTATCCCTACAAGGTAGCCATCATTGATCAATAGGATTTCTGGGCCAAGGGCCAATAGTGTAGGAGATAGACTCTATTTTTATCTCCTCTTCTTCTTTAGGCTCTAGAAAACCTAGGGGGGTATTCCCTATTTAACATCCATGAGATGTGATTGTGGGTTAACTAGGATGTTGATACAAAGCAAATATATCCTCCTGTATGTAGACCAAAAACTGCAAGATAAGTGCAAAGGGGCTAGCTCTGGACCTATAGTCAGTTGTGAATCAGAGGATTTTGGTCCTAAACTACTTCTAATGTCCTAATGGTTTGGTTTTTAAGTTTAGGTTGATTTGGTATTTGGATACAAAACTAGGACCTGAGGTGTAACCTCAATGCAAGACTAGATTGGTGCCTATCCAGGGCTTGGAGTCAGTAGACATACACCTGTGAATGATTAGCATGAACACACTAAGACTGGATTTTAAGGGGATGTTGTGGTATCTGCCTTACAGATACCTCCCAGAACAGAGTATTCAGTTACCTATACTCACAATATCCTTACTGCAATATATTCCTCCCAACCCTTGACCTGAAACACTTTAATCTACCCCTTAGGAAGAAGCAAAAGATCAAGTTTTCAATAATGCACGACCATATCCTAGAATACCATACACCCCTTAGATGTTTAGATTCAAAAGAAGAACACATTCAGTTTGGAGACAGAATAACCAAATACATGCAAATACAACATTACTTATATAAGATTAATCATGAAACTAGTAAATTCATGCATAAGACATACAACATGAGACTCATAAACTCACAAGATATCCAGATAGGGTCACCAAAGGAGTTGCATCTTATTACAACACCCAAATTTTGTCCAACTTTCAACAACAACAATGAGTAACATAGCATGGCTGTTATAGCACAAGTATGTACTTTCAGCAATTAATCACAAAGTCTTCTTAAAATTTCAAAATTCTACCAAATACAGGGTACCATGAGAAAGGTGTTTAAAACAATAAATGCAGCAAGAAGAAAGAACAGCCAGGAGTGGTTGAACTTTGAGCCCCCACGCCACCGCTTCAGGATTTTCTTCCTTAATCGATTAGCTATTACGTCAATCAGGCCATACCTCTGTAATTCCTATGCCATGTAAGGCACACCAACTCGTAGGATGTAGCAACAGTCTGCATCTGAAGATTCCCACCAAGAAAGATATAGCAAGCATGGGAAATCCCATGCTGATGAAAATTTGAACTGTGACCGTCGAAATCCTACCTATCGTCAAGATCTGTGGTACCAAAAAGTCTGAAAAGTCAGGAATCAATGAAAATGTGCCACGTAGGCACCCTTGCATCCACTGTTGACCATTCCAAAAATGTAGGATCAATAATCCCACATTCATCCTACAATTCTTGCTTGACTATTATATAAACCAAACCACAATCAAACTTGATGTCTTACACTTTTGCCCTGCATGACCACTGAACCACCTGACATCAACCCATTGCCCTGACTCCTGCCGATACCAAGACTTGATCGACAAGACCACAAACCATCGGTGGGCCCAAAATGTCTCCCACCGATAAACTGATCACACTGATGAAGCCCCTGAATTACCTCGTCAGCCAGACACCAACTATCGGTGAACCACAAACTCTTCACGCCGATGTCAAAAGTTACGCCGATGACACCACTGGATCGGGGAGACCAACTCCATTGGCCAAACTCTAGCCTACCTCTCTAATCCCACAACTCTTGCCAACAGCTACACCCATTGGCAAGACACAAACCGTTGGAGTGACCTCCATCAGATATGCCGATGCCACCACTCACACCGATGTACACCTTGGTCATCATGACCAAGACCATCAGCCCAACGCTCTATGATCTGCCTAATGCACCATGTCACCCCGATGGCATCTCCATAGACATAGCCCAAACACATTGGTGCATTCCAAAATTCCTCCACCGATATCACTACTCTCGCTAATGGCCACCCTGTACAACCCCCATCGGCCTGTCAGAGAGACATGTAGTATAGCTGCCGATGGATAAAGCCTTGGCAATGGAATGAACATACCATTGTGAAGAATGTGGTCGCCAAGACAAAGATGAACTCACACTAATGGACATATAAATTCTTAAGGTTTTGAATGAAAAACCCTACAAACGTCAAAGCTTAAACCCTAGACATAAATGATTACCAACACAAGCTCCGATTGGGGACGTGTAGGTGCAAAACTACAGCAAGGACCAAACTACTCTGGGTAGACCAGACAAAACCCAAAACTCAAGACACGACCAACTATACAGAGTATTTACAAGCAATATACACATACTTTATTATTGTGCACAAAGGCAAATCATTTATGCAAAATAAAACTTGAGGAATTGACCTTGCACAGGCAATCCCAGCACTTCACCATCTAGGGCTTGGAGGAAGTAAGAATTTTCTCCATGAGTATTGTAAACCTGATATGGGCCCATCCATAAGGGCTCAAACTTACCATGTTTTCCCTTGTCTCGACTCCTTGCGTTCCAAATAAGGACTAGATCATTGATTTGAAACTTCCTTTCTATAGTCCTTTTATCAAACAGATATTTCACATTTTGTTGTTTCTTTATGTTTGTTTGGTGAGCTTCTCTTCTGACCTCATCTAGTGCAACCAGCTAGTTTATTCTCTCTGTCATGGAGTCTTCAATCTCCGCATCATTTTCTTGTATAAATTTGTAGACTGGCAGGAGGTTGTTCATAGGTAGTCTAGCTGATGCACCATATACCAGTTCAAAAGGGGACCTTCCAATTGCTCCTTTCACTATCACCCTATCAGCCCATAATGCCAACTTTAGCTTTGAATCCGAGGCTCTCTTGTTTTTGTCTACCATCATTTTGATGATTTTCATGAGGCTCTTGTTACTTGACTCTGCTTGACCATTTCCTTGTGGGTGGTATGGTGATGCATATGACAAGTTAATTCCATATTTGTTGCAAAAATCAACAAATTCACCTGATCTAAAGCACATTGCATTATCTGTGACCAACTTGACTGGTACTCCAAACCTGATAATAATATTTTCTAGTATGAAATCCATCACCACCTTACTTGTAGCTCTCTTAGTTGGAATGGCCTCAATCCATTTAGTGAAGTAATCAGTTGCTACCAAAATCCAACTGTGCCCCCCACCTGATTTCTCTACAATTTCCCCTATGAAGTCAATTCCCCATTACTGAAATGTAGCCTCCACAGTTACAGTTTTAAGGGGCAATGCACCTTCATATCTTAGCCTTCCTGAGAACCTTTGGCAAGGATCACATTTTCTTACCAACTTTTGTGCATCTGAAAAGAGAGTTGGCCACTAATATCTTGCCCTAAGGATTTTGTGAGCTGTTGTCTGGGTAGTATAATGTCCACCACACACCCCTTTATGCATGTCATTCAAAATATTGTTAGCTTCATTTTCATCCACACATCTAAGCAGCACACCATCAGGATTCTTCCAACATAATTCTCCTTGAACAATAACATACTTGATTGCATGTAGTTTTAAAGTCCTCTTTTAACTATCACTGAAATGGGAAGGACAATTTAGGTTTTGCAAATAGTATATGATGCCCTTATACCATTCAAATTCTAATATACTGACAATCTCATTTTGGACTGCATTGACCTGGCATGCTTCCAAGTTTGACTGTGCCATCATCTTGGCTAACCCTTGTCCCCTTACCAACTTGGTAATTTGTATTTCTATGTTGAACTCTTGCAGTTTATTTATCCATCTGCACCTTCTTCCTATTACCTCCTGCTGAGTGAAGATATCCTTGACTGCTGCATGAGGCACATATGCAACTATCTAGGATCCTACCAAGTATGGCCTGAAACTCTTGATTGCTCTAACTAGTGCATATGCTTGTTTTTCCATGATGTCATACTTTAACTCAGCAGCCTGCAAGGACATACTGAAGAAAGCTATGGGTTGCTCAAAACCATCCTCATTTTTCTATACTAGACATGCAGCAACAGTATGGAAAGAAGCAAATGAAAATAGCTGAAATGGCTTGGAAAAATCTAGGGATTTTAGCACAGGAGCCATCTTAATAGCTTCTTTTATGTTCTGAAATGATTTAGTCACTTCCTCCTCCCAACTGACAGTCTCACCCTTCTTCAGCATTTTAGAAATGTTCCTTGTGGTTTCTGCAAAGTTGGGAACAAATCTCCTAACAAAGTTAATTTGTCTGAAGAAGGACTGAACACCTTTCACTATCTTAGGGATCTAAATTTTGTCAATTACAGCAACCCTTTCAGGATCAATCCTAACTTCATCTTTGGAAACAATGTGCCCCAAGAGTTTTCCTTTAACTACCCCAAAAGCACACTTATTTGGATTTAGAGAAATACCATATTCAATTGCTCTAATGAAAATATGTTCTAAGTGCATACAATGCTAATCTTCCTTCTTTGAATAGGTAGTTAGATCATTGTGATAAACAGCCAAGATTGAATCAATCAACCCTGCAAAAGCAACATCCATTGCTCTTTGAAATGTAGCACCTGCATTTGTCAGTCCAAATGGTATTCTCACATATACATAAGTTCCCCATGGAGTGGTGAAGGTAGTCTTGTATTGTTCTGATTCCCCTACCTTCACCTGATTGTAACTTGAAAATCCATCCATCATAGATAAAAGTTCACATCTAGTTACCTTCTGTAACATGACCTCCATATTTGGCAGTGGATAGTTGTCTTTCATAGAAGACACATTTAGATTTTTAAAGTCAACAGAAAGTCTTATGTCACCATTCTTTTTTCTAAATGGGACAAGGTTGGACACCCAAGTGGAATGTCTGATAGGCATGATTATTCCAGCCTCCCTAAGCTTCTTGAGTTCTTCCTGCATTTTTGGAGCCAAGGTGGGATTAATAGGCCTTTGCTTTTGTCTAAATGGCTTAGCTCCAAGCTTCAATGGGATTTCATGCTGAAATAAGTCTTCTCTATAAGCTTTAAGGTCTTCATATGACTAGGCAAAAACATGCTTATACTTTTTCAGTAATGCAATTAGCATGCTCCTGATGTGTGGTTTGAGCTATTTGCCATTGCATACCTTCTTGGGGGCCTGAGATGTCCCCAAATTTATCTCCTCTAAGTCATCTTTGTTTGTGGGAGATGTCTTTATGACCAATTGGTCTCTATTGTCAAAAGCTCTTTCTAAAGCTACTAACCCTCTAGGGATTTTGTTAGTCTTCAACTAAATTAATTCTTTCCCCATAAGAGTTTCTTTTCCATCTACAATTTCTACAAAATTTTGAAAATCAATTTCTTGGTTCTCATATTCATCTATGCAATGCAAAAATTTTAACAAGTCCTTGTCATCATCAAACACTTGCCAATTGCATATGTTCTCTGGTACTATAGGTCTAATTTTAGCTTCAACATTTGTAACATCTGATAGAGTGATATCATCTGGCCTTATTGCTACATTGGCTAAGAAATCAGCCATGACAGTTTTTGATCTCTCTACCCAGCCTATTGAAAATGCATCAAATAATTCAATTGTATCCTAGACAGCATTCTTGTATTGTTTTAATCTCTTGTTCTTTGAGGCATACCTATCTCTAACTTGGGACACAATTAACTCAAAATCCCCAAATACTCTCAGCATCTTAATTCCATGTTTGAGAGCCATATTTAAACCTAAGAGTAAGGCTTCATACTCTGCAATGTTGTTTGTACAAGCAAATCTTAGCAAGAAGGAAAATTTTAGGAGCTTACCAGTTGGAGACAGGAATACAACTCCAACTCTAGAGCCTTCCTTTGCACAAGCTCCATCAAAATACATAGTCCATAGACCCTGCTGGTCCAACTCTTGAATGCAAGTTTCTCCCTCTTTATCTCCTTGGTCACTTGAGACAACTCTGAAATTATCACAGTCAGTGTCCACAAAGCATACATGTTCCTCTGATTCTTGATCCTCAACTATCTCTGGTGACATTTCCTCTCTAATCAGTTTGACATCCCTGCCATTCATTGGAATCATGGCATATGAAAAATCCAGTTGTATACTCCCACCAATCAGTGCTGCCCATCTTCTTGACAACAACATATTATACTACGGCTTTATGTCAATCATTGTTATGTTCATTTCGTAGCTCTTTTCAGGAAATGCTGCTAGTCTAAAATTCACATCCTTATGATTCCAATAACTGGTACCTCTCTAGTGTCCATAGCATAACATTTTCCACATGCCTTGTCTATTTTCAATCCAGCTTGTTGCATGATAGCCAAAGGCATGATATTTGTTGATGCTCCTGAGTCAAGCATACAATTTCTAATCACTTTTCCATTAATAACCAGGGAGACATAAAATGGTTCAACCTGTGAAGGGCATTTTGTCATGGTCATCCCTAGATATACCTCAGGGATCTCATCTTCATCCATACACATAGCTTGTTTCTTGCCCTGAGGTTCTTTATTCTACTTGGCTTGATAGGATATTCCTAAAATCAAAGACATTGCTTTATTTCTGCATTCTTCAATTTTCATCAACTCCATCAATGGAACAGAAACCTTTACCTGGGACAAGACCTGAGCTATATCAAATGAAACATAATTTTGAATAACAATCGTGGCTTGCTCCATGGTTTTACTCTTATCTTGAACTGATCCAGCCTTAGTCTTTATGTCTGCTTGACTGTCACCTATAACCTGAGGGTTCTTACTTTGGTCTTCATTCTGGGGGCCTTCATTTTCTGATCTGTGGAAATCATGACCTGGTTTTTGTTTGAAACCTTGCTTATTGTTGTTCCATTGTTTCTTATATGTTTCAGCCCCTTTATGATCACGCACTGGTTGACTCACAGAAATGCCTTCTGGCTGATGTGAGCTGCTTACCTGAGCTTTACCTCTGAGGTTATAATTGCTTTTGACTTGAGCCACTACTGCAGCTGTGAGAGCCCTAATTTCTTCATCAAAAGGTCTCTACAGGTTACTCAAAAAACTATGTGAGCCCTGAGCATACACATAACTATCTTCATTATCCTCATCATAAAAAACCTATTGACAGGCTTGAGTCCCATCATCTGTACTCTCATCTACATCATGAGAAGGATGCTCCCTACTTGTGGACAACATATTAACATCATCATCCTGCACATAATGTGGCTCATTGCACTCATTACAGGACACGACATTATCATACAAAGACTGAGCAATCATGCATTGTGACTCTGAATGTGGCATCTGACAGATTATGCACCATGGAGTATCATTAGCAATATTCACAGCTTTCCTCAAAGGATCAGGAGTTTCCTTGGTATGTGGAGTTCTTTGATTTGTGTTGTTATGTGGAAATATAGGCTTACCATTATGCCAATTGGTATTATATGGCATATCATGTAATGATGGTCTCTTTTCATGTCTTTGGTAAACTTGCCTATTAGGACCTATCCCTTTTTCACTTCTAGCCAGTTTATAACTTAGGTCCTTAACAGCATTTGTCAGTTTATCTATCTTATCTTTAGGGGTAGATGTACTACCTTGAGTGTTTTGAGAGTTGTTTGGATTATGTAAAATTTTCACATCATCCCTCCTATTTGTTTTGCCTGATGCTTTCCAATTGTTCTCAATATTTATTGCTATCCTCAAAGCATCCCTGAGAGTAGCAGGACCTTTATCTCTTAACCCATATGCAGTTTTGGCATCAAAAGCATTACTATACAATATTATGCACATTGGTTCATTTGGCCTCATGTGATGTGGCAATTTGTTCAACACTTTAGTAAATCTAGCATTAAAATCTGCAACCTGCTCATTTGACCCTTTAGTGATACTAGTGAACTCATTTACAAAAAAGCTAGGGTCAGTTTTGTCACCATACTGCTCCTTAAAAATTCTTTTAAAATCATCCCATGATGAGATGCTCCGATCAGGCAGATTCTTGTACCATTCTCTAGCTTCATCAACAAGGGATTGCATAAATGACTTCATAAAAACATCCTCATGCTCCACCTCAAAGTTGTCCATGACATTTTGAAAAGATTTTAAATGATCCTCCCCTGACACAGTATTATTTCCTAAAAACTTTGGCACTTGAAGCCTTACATGCTTGTTAATGGGGTTAGGATAACCAGGGATACCATAAAAAACCAACTGCTTGAATCTATCCAGCTGCATGGGTTGTCTATCAAAATGATTAGCATTAATATTTCTATTAGCATTTTGATGTCTTACATTATTTAATGGTATCCTAGCATTGTTTACATTATGCCTAATATCATTCTACTGATACTGGACCTCATTTCTATACTGGTTCCATAGGGTATCTACATTATCCAAGGTGGGAACTGCATCCTGCTGAGCGGTCCTTAAAGCTTGTACCTTTTGCCTCGTATCATCTCTAATTTTTACTGCTTGCAGATATTCAAATTCTGCCCTCAGGTTCTTAATCTCTTCAGCTAATTGCTCATCTCTAGGCATGGAGGTAGATGGTCTCATACCATTCTGGTCATCGGCTTCATCATCCCTTGGGGGTTCAACTTCTTCAAATCTTTCACTAGGATCTAGAAAAGGGCATTCTTGAAACACCTTTGACCTCATTCTTAGGCTTACACCTTGTTGCCTCTCATATGCACCTTGGATATCAGCTTCTGTATTTGAAAAACAAGGTACATGTTGCCCTGAAGGCCTAGGGTTATCTTGGGCATTATCATTATTTCTGGGTGAACCTTCATTACTAGCTGAGATGGTTCCCTTTTTCCTATACATCATCTTTCTTTTTATGGGTAACTCTTCAAATAAATGATTACGTAGGGATCTTCTCCCTTGCATACAAATTTTATTTTATCGTCTAAGAGATAATTCAGAGTCGCGACCTATAATTAGGAATTATTTTTCTGAGGGATGAAAAGATAATACTTTCACTTCAGTCCCCAACAGAGTTGCCAATTTCTATTGGTTTTTTCCCAGACTAGATGCTTGTTCCCTGTATCCCTACAAGGTAGCCATCATTGATTAATAGGATTTCTGGGCCAGGGGCCAACAGTGTAGGAGATAGACTCTATTTTTATCTCCTCTTCTTCTTTAGGCTCTACAAAACCTAGGGGGTATTCCCTATTTAACATCCATGAGATGTGATTGTGGGTTAACTGGGATGTTGATACAAAGCAGATATATCCTCCTGTATGTAGACCAAAAACTGCAAGATAAGTGCAAAGGGGCTAGCTTTGGGCCTATAGTAAGTTATGAATCAGAGGATTTTGGTCCTAAACTACTTCTAATGTCCTAATGGTTTGGTTTTTAAGTTTAGGTTGATTTGTTAGTTGGATGCAAAACCAAGACCTGAGGTGTAACCTCAATGCAAGACTAGATTGGTTCCTATCTAGGGCTTGGTCAGTAGACATACACCTGTGAATGATCAACATGAACACACTAAGACTAGATTTCAAGGGGATGTTGTGGTATCTGCCTTACAGATACCTCTCAGAATAGACTATTCAATTACCTATACTCACAATATCCTTACTGCAATGTATTCCTCTCAACCCTTGACCTGAAACACTTTAATCTACCCCTTAGGTAGAAGCAAAAGATCAATTTTTTAATATGGTAGGACCATATCCTAGAATACCATACACCCCTTAGATGTTTAAGTTCAAAAGAAGAACACCTTCAGTTTAGAGATAGAATAACCAGATACATGCAAATACAGCATTACTTATATAAGATTAATCATGAAACCAGTAAATTCATGCATAAGACATACAACATGAGACTCATAAACTCACAAGATATCCAGATAGGGTCACCAAAGGAGTTGCATCTTATTACAACACCCAAATTTTGTCCATTTTTCAACAACAACGAGTAACATAGCATGGTTGTTATAGCACAAGTATGTACTTTCAACAATTAATCACAAAGTCTTCTCAAAATTTCTAAATTCTACCAAATACAGGGCACCATGAGAAAGGCGTTCAAAACAATAAATGCAGCAAGAAGAAAGAACCGCCGGGAGTGGTTGAACTTCGAGGCCCCACGCCGCCGCTTGAGGATTTTCTTCCTTAATCGGGTAGCAATTCGGTCAAGCAGGCCATACCTCTGCAATTCCTGTGCCATTTAAGGTGCACCAACTCGTAGGACGTAGCAACAGTCTGCATCTGAAGATTCCCACCAAGAAAGATATAGCAAGCATGGGAAATCCCATGTTGATGAAAATTTGAACTGTGACCGTCGAAATCCTACCTATCACTGAGATTCGTGGTGCCAAAAAGTCTGAAAAGTCAAGAACCAATGAAAATGTGCCACATAGGCACCCCTGCATCTGCTGCTGACCATTCCAAAAATGTAGGATCAATAATCCCACATTCATCCTGCAAGGCTTGCTTGACTATTATATAAACCAAACCACGAGCAAACTTGATGTCATACACTTTTGCCCTGCACGACCACTGAACCACCTGACATCAACCCATCACCCTGACTCATGTCGATACCAAGACTTGATTGGTGAGACCACAAACCATCGGCGGGCCCAAAATGTCTCCCACTGATAAGCAGATCACACCGACAAAGCCCCTAAATTACCTCGTCAGCCAGACACCAATTATCGACAAACCACAAACTCTTCGCACCGACATCAAAAGTTAAGCCGATGACACCACTGGATCAGGGAGACCAACTCCATCAGCCAAACTCTAGCTGACAGCTACACCCATCAGCAAGACACAAACCATCGGAGCGACCTCCATCAGATATGCCGATGCCACCACTCACACCGATGTACACCTTGGTCGGCGTAACCAAGACCATCGGCCCAACGCTCTGCAAACTACCCGATGGCATCTCCATCGGCATAGCCCAAACACATCGGTGGATTCCAAAATTCCTCCACCAATATCACTACTCTCGCCAATGGCCACCCTGTACAACCCCCATCGGCCTGTCAGAGAGACATGTAGCACAGCTGCCGATGGAATGAACATACCCTTGTGAAGAACATGGTCGCCAAGACAAAGATGAACTCACACCGATGGACATATAAATTCTTAAGGTTTTGAATGAAAAACCCTGCAAACGTCAAAGCTTAAACCCTAGACATAAATGATTACCAACATATGCCATGGTCTATAGAAGACCAGAGATTGCCCAAGCAGTGGGAGTCCTTAGTTGATTTATGGCTAATCTTGGATGGGTACATTGGGATGCAGTTAAGTGAGTGTAGAGATATTTGAGGGATACGTCCAAGTATTCCACATGCTATCATGGTAATGTTACAAGACCTTTGCATTCAGTTTGTATTCATGGATTTATGGATTTTGATTGGGCAGGTGACATTGATAGCAGGAGATCCACCAGTGCATATATGTTCACAATGTTTGGTGGTGCAATTAGTTGGATGAGTAACCAACAACTTGTGGTTTCTTTATCTGTGATAAAAGTTGAGTACATGGTAGTAATTCATGCTTGTAAGGAAGCCATTTGGCTTCAAAGATTGTGTTCAGCTATTGGTGTTGATCTAGGATAGATTACAATTTGTTGTGACAGTCAGAGTGCAATTTGCCTTGCAAAGAATCCAATTTTCCATGCCAGAACAAAGCATATTGATGTATAGTTTCACTTTGTACGAGACATGGTAGAGGATGGGAAGGTAAATTTGGAGAAGGTAGATACTTTGAAGAATGTTGTAGATGCATTGACGAAGCTAGTGGGTACATAGAAGTTCAAATGGTGTTCGGAGTCTATCGGCCTCTCAGCCTATAGAAGTTAAATCCTATTAATTCTATTGGCTCTTACAAGGTGTTCAACAAGTAGGAGAATGTTTGGGTATTAAGGTGTCTCAACCTTGCTAATTCCTTATATTATTACATTGTATTTATTTATTTATTGCCTATTGTATAATTAGGATACAAATCCTATGTTGTCATATTGTGGGAGTTAGCATGGTGATGTGTCATCTTACATGACATATGACCACATGTAAATTTTTCCACACATGAGGAGATAGGCATCCCACTTAGTCATAGGAATATTTTTCCATGTGTCAGCATCTTGAGATGTGTGTAAGGGAATATTGACCGAAACGGTCATGACAGATTCCTATGATGAAGTTATGACATGTAAGAGTCAAAAATAGAAGATCCTATGACAAGTATGGACATGTGTCAAGAAGCATCTTTGCAAAAGGCATCTTTGTGTGCCCCAAGGTGGACTATGACATGCTGTAAGAGAATATGCTATTTATAGCCTATGTATTACATATTCTCTTACAGCTATAAGTTATGATAGCTATGATGGTTGTAAGAGTCGTAAGAGCATCTGTCATAGCCCATTTTGGAAATAGGTGACCTCCTTGGGATGGGGTGACTTGACAAGAGTTAGGAACATCCTACAGTGTTGGACAAGTATCGATAGGCGTGGGTTTTGGGCCATGGGGCCATGTTGGATGCCCATCTCAATGTGGAGCCATTTTTGCCTTCTAATTGTTATTCAAATAGGTGCTTTAGAGAGGAGATGTATTACAAGTTTGACAGGTACTAGTATGCTACTGGATTATCTCCAGATATGAGTGTTGAAGACTCCTGCAAGAGCATTGGCTCTATGACTGTATTGTAACCTTCATTGTTTATGTAATACATTTAAGCTATGTTTTGGAGTGTGGGTTTTTTCACTTGTCAGGGTTTTCCCCATGTATATCTTGTGTCTCTCTTCTTCTGTCTCACTTTCTTGTGTATGTGTTTTCTGCAATATCTCTATTAGTGGGTTAACATAATCTATAATTATAAGGATAAAATTGAATTTGCCATCTCCTCCCCTCATTAGATTAGTGTAGGAAGCATTTTTCACACACCTAGCTTCCTTTCATGATAGTGTCAATTGAGAACAATCTGTGATCCATCTTCAAGTGAAACAAGTTTGGATCTACTATAGTTGGATTTGTAGGTCTCCAAATGATTCTATGATGTTCATAGATGTCCCCTAAATGCATTGAAGTCATGTGATTAATACGCAAGTTACAATGAAGATCTTGGAAGCGTGTGTTAAAGTTTTATTGGTGATTGCACCTTTTTGGCCGACTGGGATGATTAACACTCTTTGTAGTTGAATCTCTTGAATTTTGGAATTATATGGTAGCATGTGAAGATGTAATCGAGTCCATGTTAAGGTATAATGTATTCCTTCTTTATTCACATAGTCTACAAGATTGTTTAGGTCTAGTCCTAATTTGATATATGTATGTATGCCGACCTTAGAAATTGTTCCAATGGTTGATGATTGTAATGCCAACCTTGATGTATATTCCAAGGTTGATGAATTGTATAAATACATGTAATAAATTCATGTTTAAGTTGTTAATGCGAAGATGTGAAGACAAGGTGCAAGTTGTAAAAGAAGGGGAGACTAGAGGAGATATAGTGCACTTCAATGGAATTGAACTCAGGCATGGTGCAAATGCTACTATATCAATTCAATCCTTGGTAGTGAGCCACATCTGATAGTGAGCCACCCCCAACAATGGGCCACCCTTGGTAGTGAGCCCTCAGTAGTGAGCCCTTTGGTAGTGGGCCACCATTTCATATTTGGTATTGTTACTACATTTATATTGTGAGCTAACACTCACCATGCTTTTTCCCTATTTAGGGTTTTCCATGTAAAAATTCTTGTGTTCATGTGTGTGTGATGTTGATGTGTTCAAGTTTCTGATTATGCTATTCATGTTTATGGTTGATAATAGAAAACAGAAATAAGTTGAGTGATTGAGAAATTTATTGTGGTTTATAGAAGTTAGAATTTTTATACAACTAATTCACCCCCCTCTTAGTTGTCTTGTGCCATTCAACCATTGTTGTGTTTAGGAGCTTGCCTCAATCAAGCCCCAGAAGGACATTCAAGTTTTTGAACACTATTTTCAGATAAAGAGTGTGTATCACTATAGGATAGAGGCAAAACAAATTTATAAATGATTCAAACACAAATAGATATCACCTCAGAGGTATTGCTTGTATGTAGATGAAAATCCTTCAACACATGAGAAGATGAAGCTAAATCTGCAATCACAAACACAACAAGAATACTTTGCTCTAAAACAATAAATATCTTGAATGTTCTAAAATCATAATTTCACCTAAATTTTATAATCATCTTCTAGTTTACAAATGAAACCCTAAACATGCTTATATATGCATTCCCACCACAAATTTCATAATAAAAACTTAAGATGTCGGCAACAGAACCTTCTAATGATCACATAACTGACATTCAAATTTGAGACATGCCTAAAATAGGGTAGGACAAGGGCGTGAGTGCCCATGTCCTCAAGTCCTATTTCAGGACAGGGTCAGATGAAACAATGTCCCTCAAGCCCCATGTGACATGGGTTTCAGGCCATTTTCTTCTAGGAGTCAAAATGATCATGCAAGATGCTAAACAAGGGACACAAGAGCTAAACTTAGGAGGTAAAAGTCCTAGGGGGACATTTTATGACATAACACTAATTGATCATCTTGAAGGAAATTACCTGACACCCATGACATTCTAGACCCTTGGGACCTCCTTTAGCTTAACCCTAACCTAATTTGGTCCCCTGGACTAGGCGCCAACCACCCAAGTCTCCCCTAATTGGTTGGGGCTAATTAATTGTATGTCAACTTGGGCCCTTCCAAAATGTTTCTCCTTGCTAGATTTTTTGATTTAAATATATAAATGTTGGCAAGAGACATTGCTTAGAATAATAGGTGTTGTCATTGATGGCAACTAATACCATTACACTCATCCAAATAACACAATTTGTTCATAACAAAAATCAGAATTAGAATTTATCTAAGTTAGGAATAGAGCAGGTGACAGGGTCTGATATCTTGCTCCGAATCTCTCCGGTGGAGAGTCATAATTTGCTGCGGATATGAGGTAGTCATAGGCATTGTCAAGACAATCTAAATCTAGTGTTTTGGCCTCAGGTGATGAAGGATTCAATAGTTTTTAGCATCTGAGTATTGGGTTAATAGTTTGACAGAACAAACAGAAGAACATGCCAACCTTGTAATTGATCTTGGTTTTGAATGTATGGAAGTTGTTCATTAGACAAGTTGTGTTGATCAGTGATAGTAGCTAACCTAATTGATGATTTGTGAGTGCAATTTTTGGTTTGTGTCTCAAGTTATGCATGGATCTAGTTGATAGAGTAGAGTACTCAATTAAGATCCAAGTGTCCTTGAAGCTAATTGGAAAGTGATTAAAGATCAAGATGAGGATATATATAGCTGATGGATTTGGATGATTTTGTGTGTATGTCATGCGACTATGGAATAAGTGCAAAAGGGGTAGAGATCTAAGGTACAAATGTTAACCAAACAGTAAACAGAGTAGAAGTGAAGATGAAGTATATCAATTATCTGGACCAATTCCAACAATTGGTATCAGAGCTAAGTTCCTTAAAAGAAGCCTAATAGCTTGAGGAAATATCTTGGAAGAAGTTTTCAATGGGTTCACTCAAAGATCAACTTCAGTTGGCTCTAAAAGATCTTGATCAGTCCAGAGAAAAAATAACTAATCTTAAAGATGAGTTCAAAGATGCTGATGATACCATTGAAATGTTAAAAGATAAATTAAAGAAGTCTATGTGAAAGAGAAAGGAGCTACTTCTCCAGTTATCTAGTTTAACTAAAGAAAATGACATGAATGAAGCTTTGGAAGAAAAGACAAAGGAGTGTGAAAAGTTATCAAAAGATCTCTCTTCGAAAACTTGAAATGGAATCTAGGGTAATGAGGCTAACCAAAGAAATTGAGCAAAGGAAAAAGACTGAATAAGAATTGAGTCAAACTCTGAAAGAAAGAACTGATGAATGTTGTAAAATGGATAGAACAATTGGTCATCTCAAATCTGATTTGCTAGAATGCAAATACAATGAGGAGGAACTTGAGAGGCAAATTGTCATTCTCAAACATGAACTAGAAGTTGCAAATGAATACAAGGAGAATTTCAAAATAAGCTTAGCTAAACTTGAAGCACTACTTGAAGGACAAAAAAAGGTTGATGAAAAGCATGGTCTTGGATATTAAAAGGGTGAAAGCTCTAGATCTAGACAAAGAAATTTTCAACCAAGGAATGGGAGAAATAGACCTAGAAGACCTCCGATAAGATAACCTAATGCTCAAAGATATCCATCTTTCAATGGAAATTGTTTCAATTGCAATAAATTTAGTCATAGGGCTACTCAGTGCAGAAGCAGAGTAAATCAAAGTGATCCATCCTTCTCCGGTCAATGCTTCAAGTGTAAGAGGTATGGTCATAGATCAAATCAATGTAGAAATATAGGAAATGGGATTTCTTTCAATGGCTATTGTTTTGCTTGCAATGGATTTGGACACATGGCTAATCAGTGCAGATTTAGAGGGAATCAAGTATATAAGCAGAGAAATGTTATGTGCTTTAATTGCAATAAATCTGGTCATATTGCAAGATTCTATAGAAGTAGGATCAATGAAAGAAGGGGTTCAGTAAATAGAAAACCAAATGAGCAGAGACAAGACAAAGGAAAAAGAAAAATTGATGTGAATGAGATCTAGAATGAAATGAGCAAGACATGGGTCAAGAAAACAATTCTGAATAATAGTAATGAGTCCACACCAGAATCCGGTGCTGATAATTCCTTTGGGAATTGAATTAGGAGCTCTGGCTCAGGGGGAGCTACTTTGAAAATCAAACTTCCCCAGCTAGTAAGTGGGTGCCTAAATTTGGAATAGTGAGAAAAGAGATCTTGTATTGTTTCAGATCATTTGGAAATATTTCTGGAAGAAAAAAGTGGATATGGCAAATTGCAGAATGATTCATGAAAAACTACTCAAGAAACAAAGTAACCGGATGTGTTAGGGTAGAACATTTATTACAAAATCAAATTAGGTGATGTGGAGCATAAAAAGGTCATTCACTCCTCATTTCAAGCACTTTGCATCAAAAGAAAGGAACTAGTGGAGAAGTAAACGAGCCCAGTGCTGTGAATTCTCAAAGAGTTAAAGGCGCAAAAAGGATTTCTAAGCAAAACCCTAATCTACAAAATAAGGTATTTTTGGTTCTTGTGAATCTACTTGAATTTTCAAAATCCATAAATGACTACACCTCTAGTTGTTGACATCACTAAGAGGCCTCGACCAAAATTTAAGAAACACCCCCACAAATCTATTGAAATTGAGCCGTTAGGTGCATTTTCTGGTGTTTTGTTTGGAGTTTTACATGTTGAAGACATTAGGGCATACATTCATTGCAATATAGAAGAATTTGGGAATCTGAAACTACTGGAATTGTTTGAGAGCCATCTAAAGGATGATAATTACCAACTAAAACTTGAATTTGAAGCCCTAGAAAGAAAAAATTTTGTACAAGTAATTGAATTTCTGTCATTTGATGAGAGTGAATGGGTCCATTATGTGTTGAGATGAATACACGATGAATTTATATGGTTTCTAAAACCATTTAAGATCACCAAGGATGTTATTAAGATTGTGACTAGACTAAACTCAACCAATGGATTACCTGCATTGAAATCTATGAAAAATCAAATTGTTACAAAGGCAACCAGTGCAAAGTATGATAAGAGAGAAATGACAATTAACGACATCATAGAACCGGATGTCAAGTTTGCCTCTATGGTCATTGGATACAAGATCTATCACTCCAATAGGGAGAATTTAGTCTCTGGAACTATAATATATGCAGCCTATTAAATGTTGAAGGAGAATGTTGATTATGACCTATGTGGGTTGCTTCAAAGTCAACTAATTAAGAACCTGAGAAAAATAAAGAAAGCTAAGAAAAATATTTTCAAATATGGTTCTCTAGTTATTTGTCTATTCTTCTATTTCATGAATGAAGTACTTAGAGCTCTGGGTGTGCATTGGACAACTGACAGACCAATAGCATGGCAAATAAGAGATCACCTACTCAGCCTTGGTGATGCCCAAGCTCAAAAGAAAACTATTTGGGGTTACTTCAAAAACTTCCAGAGTTTGATACATGCAAGAGAGAGAATCCCTAAGTCAGTTGTAGAAAGGTATGAGACTGGAATTTGTTTCATGGTTGATACTGATCAATGTCTGATGGAGGCTGTAAAACCAAGAACCATATGGATTATACCAATGGGCTATGAGGTTGATGAGAAATTTTTGGAAATGTATGCTCAACATCTCTTGAGAAAATCAAAAGACATATCTGTGGAAAGATTTGGAACATACAAGGAGCTAAGTCTAAAACTACATGTAGAGCTCAGACAGCCAGAGACCAAAAGGAAAGTGCAGAAGCAAGTTGAAAAGTATGCTAAGAGCATTGGACTAACCAAGGAAGTAGTGAAACAAAATAGAGAAAGAATTGAAAAAGATGAAAAGGAAAGGCAGGAAAAGAATCAAGAAGATGCTTCAATGGAACCATCCTCCACTTCAAGGACTACTAGAGGCTTTGCTACTAAACCTACAAAAACAAAAGATAGACCATCTGGTGAAGGAAGTAAGAGAAAGAAAACAAAGGCTATAAGAATGTATCAGAGCACAAAAGATGATGAAGAGACAGAGACAGATCAAGAAGTTAAAGAGATAAGATCTAAGAAAGCCAAGACTTCAAAAGCTTCTGAGGACCAACCTTATAGAAGCAAAAGGCAATTAAAAGCTAAGAAACTGGTAAGGTTGCTATGAAAGTTGATGAAATTGTAAAAACAATTACTGTTCATGGAAATCTAAGGCCTATCAAAGTTTATTATGATAATTTTGATCAAGAAAATAAGAAAATTTTGGAAGATGCCATCATCATATACTTGAATAAATTTAATAGATCTCTACTAGAAATTTTACAAGAACTTCCTAAAAGTTTAAGGAAAACACTGGAGATGAGGAAGGAAGTAGCCAAAGCTAAAGATCTAGAACTCAGAGAATATGTCCTCTCCACTTTGTGTCCAGAAATGTCCCAAAAGGAAGTAGATAAAATACTCAAGAAAGTAAAAGATTATTTCATAAGCAAAGTAAGGATGAACAAGCTAATGCTTGGGGAAACTAAGGAAATTGCAAAAGAAATAGAGGAAATTTTGAGGAAGGCCCTAGATAAAGATAAATATTATGTTATCTCTGAGGAACAAGATGAGGAAGGTAAGCCTACAATTTTAGAACCAGAAACATCAAAAGGAGTAACTGGATAAGAAAATGATTACCAAAATAATACTCTAGATCCTCTAGAACAAACCTATGAGGAGACTGATGTTGGATTTGATTCATCAAATCTAAATGTTGGAGAAGTAAACATTAGTGACCAACAAACCAAGTTGGGTGAAGCCTATGTTCTGGAAGAGGAACAAATAAATTAGAAAGACATAGAGATGAGAGATAAAGTAGATGATACAGGAGATATTCCTACTCCACCTAATCAATTCAAAAAAGAAGATGATGTGACTACTACACATAACCCTCTAGATCAAACTGCAAGTGGTGAAAAAAAGGAGAAGATTTCTCCTGAAAATAATATAGAAAAGGGTAATGAAGACAAAGTAGAAGAAGATAGTACAAATGTTGATGCATCTACAGATGCTGAGGGTGGTCTAGAAATTGTTGCAAGAGACACTATAGATGCAGTGAAAAGCCTATTGGAAAGAGACACTATTAGGCATGATATATGTTGTCATTGATGGCAACTAAGATCATCCCAATCATCTACATAACACAAGTTGTGCATACCAGAAGTCAGATTCAGAATATGTCTAAGTCTAGACAATTAGGAACAAAGCAGCAACAGGGTCTGATATTTTGGTCCAGATCTGTCCGGTGGGAAGTCATGATTAGCTATGGATCTAGGGGAGTCTTGTCCATTGTCAAGATGGCCTAAATCCATATTTTTATCCTCCGATGATGAAGGATTCAAAAGATATTAGCCTCTTAGTACCAGGTTCTAGTTTGTCAAAGTAGACAGAAGAAGAACATGCTAACCTTGAAGGAGGTCTTGATTTTGGATGTATGGAAGTTGTTTGTTGGACAAATGATAATGATTAATGACAATAGCTGACATGAGTAATGATTTTCAAGAGAAATTTTTAGTCCACACCTTAAGTTATGCAGAGATCTAGCTGATAGAACAGAGCATTCATAAAAGTTCTAAGTGTTGTTGAAGTTGACTGGTAGAATGATTGTAGATCATATTGCAGATATATATAGCCAATGAAATTGCATGATTTAGTTTTGAAGAGTGTGAGAATAAGGAAAATGTGTGAAGAGTAGAAATCCAATGTGTGAATGAAGGTAGAATAGTAAGAAGAGAAAAGCAAATATGAAATGTGTAAGATCAGTTTTTGCACTTAACTAGAACTAAAATTCTTACATAAGTAGATGCTATTAATCAGTTCAAATCTCTATTATTCTCTTGTAATGTTTCCATAGATAGTCAGCCTTCTTCTTGAGAAATGAGCTCTAGACAGTGAGCCCGAATGCATGTGTATTCCCATTTGTAAAGATACTTTTAAAAAGGTACTAATATATGTGGGTTAACCCTGTTGCAAGTATGAGGTTAATCAGTGTTGTCATTGATGTCAACATACTCATATTGCATTGATGAGAAGGATTGGATGAGTTGTGTGCTGAGGATATTGAGAAAATTAGTCTCAATTAGGAATAGTGAAGAACAGTGATGAGAAGAAGGCCAACGTACTCAATAGGTTGAGGATAAGAGGATGTGGATTAAAGGGTTTGTAGATATGAGTCTTGAGATGTTCCAGTTAAGATTTCAGAGGTCCACATGTAGTTATGAAGAAGTTGTGATTGGCCAAGTAGAACCAGTTCCGGAAGATGCTCCGGAGTGACAAAGTGTTACAAAAAGGTCTGGTGAGATTCAGAAGTGCATTGTCCTATTATGTGGATTGGAAGAAGTGTTTGGGATGTCCTTTTGATGTGTCATCTCGGCTTGTACATAGTTTGGAGGTCCGGAAGAACCTGTTTCAATTTGACAGTGGGGATAGACTATGATCTTGAAGTTTCGGATGAAGAAGAAAAGAATTCTAGTAAGTGGAGGAAGTGCAGATGTACCTGGTCATTCAGGAAAGCTTGTGAAGGTTCTTGGATCATGTTGAGGTTGTGTTATTGGTCTGCATTAGTGGTAGAGCCTGGAATTGAAGATATTCTTCCAGATGAAGATGTTCTTGTTTAGACTGGCCGACCGGATGAGTTAATCATCTTACAAATGTTCTTGTGGATCATTGCCGACTTAGATGATTGTTCCTAAGTCGATGCCTTGTATAAATAAAGGTTTGTGAATTCATTTTGAAGTGTGTCTTGGCATGATGAGTGTGTGGTAGCGAAGACAGTGTGTCTCTTGTAGGCAGTGTGCCTCCTTGTGAGCAGTGTGCTCAGGCAGTGAGCCCTAATTGGCATGTGCCATCCATTTTTCTTATTCTTCTAACAGAGAATAATCCTTGGGTTAATCACCCTGTGGTTTTTCCCTTAACCAGGTTTTCCACATCAAAATCTTGGTGTTCAATGTGTTGATGTTTATCTACTCCTGTGTTTATGCGTTTTGCTTTCATGAATGGTTAACTGATATGCTATTAACTAACAAAGAAGAATCAAGTGTTTGAAGTAGAAGCAAGTTTTTGTACAACTGATTCACCACCCCTCTTAGTTGTGTGCCCTAGATATAACAATTGGTATCAGAGCCAAGTTCCTCCTTACAGAGTCTAACAGCTTGAGGAAGATCTGGGAATCTAAATGGATGCATATGGTTTAATAGAGCAACTCAAGACTGCCCTTGATGATCTTGAACAATCAAACTCTGAAGTCAATGAATTAAAGGAAAGACTCAAGTAGGCTGATAATTTCATGAGAGAACTAAAAGACAAATTAAGTCTCTCTATGAAAAAGAGAAAGGAGCTACTTCAGCAATTAGCAAGACAAGGTGAAGCAAATGATGCAAATGAAGAGCTAAATGAGAAGACTAAGTTATGTGAAAAGTTATCAAAAGAAATCATTATGGTAAGACATGAAATGGAATTAGGAGTTATGAAGTTTACCCAAGAAATTGAAGAGAAAAGAAAAACTGAAGATAATTGAAGACAATCTCTCAAGGAGAAATTAGAAGATTGCCACCAGATGGATAGAATTATCAGACATCTTGAATCTGATCTTGAAGATGCTAAAGATAATGAAGAAAAACTTGAGGATCAAATTGTCTCTCTCAAAAGGGATCTTCAAATAGAAAATGAATATAAAGAGAAATTCAAGATAAGTTCTTCTCAACTTGAAGTTCTTCTTGGAAGTCAAAAGAAGGTAGATGACAAGTGTGGTTTAGGATATGAGAAAGGAGAAAGCTCCAGATCCAGTCAGAAGAATTTTGAATCAAGGATCGAGCCTAGAGGACCTCCAGTAAGATAGCCTAATGCTCAAAGATATCCATCCTTCAATGGATACTGCCACAACTGCAATAACTTTAGACATAAAGCTAATCAGTGTAGAAAGAGAATGAATCAGACTAATTCATCCTTCTCCAGATAGTGTTTTAACTGCAAAAGGTATGGTCACAAATCTCATGAATGCAGAAATATGCAAATGAACAAATCATTCAATGGTAGATGCTTTGCATGCAATAGAATAGGTCATATGGCTAATCAATGCAGATCAAGAGGATATCAGTCAAATATGCAAAGAAATGTTGTTTGCCAAATCTGCAATAGATCCGGTCATAGTGCAAAATTCTGTAGAAGCAAGAATCAGGACAAAAAGGGTCCGGTATATCATAATCAGAATCAAGATAAGGGTAAACAAAAGGTGAATGCGGATGAAGTCAAAAGAGAGATGAACAAGATTTGGGTGAAGAAAAGTATAGAGAATGTAGAGGATGGATCCGCACCAGACTCTGGTGCTGATTTTCCTTTTGGAAACTAAAAAGTGAGCTCTGGCTCAGGGGGAGCAACAAAAGATAAGCTAATTCCCCTAGCCAGTCAATTGGTGCCTGAAATTGGCACATGAGAAGCTGCAGATCAAAGGGTTTCTAGAGAAACATCTAAAGAAGGTCAGGTGACAAGAACAAGTTCTTAGATTTGGAAAGGTATGAAGAAGGAATAGTAAAGTTTGGTGATAATTCTGCTAGTAGAATCAGAGTGTTGGACAGTTGGTAGACAAAGATTATGATCTCTGATTCAAAAATGGAAGATGCAGGATCTTTGAAAATTTCAGAACTGAGATTGCATCCGGTACTCAAACAAAAGGTAATATCTTCCATCTAGTTGGTTCTAATAAAAGTTGTTTGTTTGTTCAAGTTGATCAGAGTTGGTTATGGCATAGAAGGATGTGTCATGTAAATTTTGATTACATCATCAAGATAAGAAATACTCAGGCTGTAAGAGATCTTCCAAAATTGGTGAAACCTACAAATAGTTTGTGCAAAGAATGTCAGCTAGGTAAACAGAGCAGAGTCTCTTTCAAAAGCAAGAATTAGTCCTCTACTAGATTATTGGAATTAGTTCACACTGATCTATGTGGTCTGACAAGAATCAAGAGTATGCAAGGTGACAGATATTTCATGTTACTGATTGATGACCATTCCTGGATGATGTGGGTTACTTTTCTAAAGGAGAAATCAAAAGCCCTTGAGAAGTTCAAAATCTTCAAAGCTATGGTTGAGAATCAAACTGGATTGAAACTAAAATGTCTAAGGTCTAATAGAGGTGGTGAATTCACATCTAGTGAATTCATAGACTTTTGTGAGAAGCATGGTATAAAGAGACAGTTGTCTACTCCTAGGACTCCACAGCAAAATGGAGTAGTAGAGAGAAAGAACTAGACCATCCAGGAAGCATCCAGGACAATGATGATGGAAGCAAATGTTCCCTAGATGTTTTGGAGAGAAGCTGTCAGCACTACAGTCTATACTGTCAATCAAGTTCAAATCAGAAGCAATACTGGTAAGACTCCTTATGAACTTTGGTTTGGTATCACTCCTACTGTGAGATATTTCAGAGTATTTGGCAGCAAATGTTACATCAAAAGAGATGAAGATCTAGGAAAGTTTGATGCTAGAAGTGATGAAGGAATTTTCTTGGGTTACTCTACTCAAAGCAAAGCATACTGGTAGAGACTAAGAAAGATGATAGCAATTACTAATGTGGAAGTTGATGAAGGAATTGAGAAGCCCTCAAGGTTTTATGAATATGATGAAGATGATCAGAATGATGTTCAGATTCAAAATATCCAAGTCCCTTCTGAGAAACAAAGTCAAGTTGATCCGGTAAGACAGGAAGAAGAGATAAGTGTTAATGAGATTGATCAAGAAACAGTAGCACAAGAAACTCCCAAAGTTCCAAGGTATGTAACTCTAAACCACTCTGAAGATCAGATCATAGGTGACAAAAGCAAAGGGGTACAAACAAGGAGGAATATTGCTCAAAGTTTAGATGAATGTTGTCTGATCTCAAAGATTGAACCTAAGACAATAAATGAAGCTTGCAATGATGAAAATTAGACCAAAGCAATGGGGGAAGAGTTGATGCAAATTGAGAAAAATCACACTTGGGATCTTGTTCCTAGACCTAGAGACAAGAATGTGATTGGAACCAAATGGGTCTTTCGGAACAAACTAAATGAAGTTGGTGAAGTTATCAGAAATAAAGCCAGATTAGTCTGCAAAGGCTACTCTCGAATAGAAGGGATTGATTTTGAGGAAACCTTTGCTCCGGTGGCAAGAATTGAAGCAGTCAGACTATTTCTTGCATTTGCTACCTTCAAAGATTTTAAAGTGTATCAGATGGATGTCAAATCTACTTTCTTGAATGGTGACTTAGAAGAAGAGGTGTACATTGAACAACCAGATGGATTTCAGTTATCAGAGCATGGTGATATGGTCTACAAATTAAAGAAGGCACTATATGGTCTAAAGCAAGCCCCAAGAGCATGGTATGAGAGGCTAGACAAACATCTTTTGAAGATTGGTTTCAACAAAGGTATTGCTGATTGTAATCTATATTTCCAAATAGATAATGAAAACATTTTGATTGTTAAAGTGTTTGTGGATGATATCATTTTTGGAGGAAGAGATAGTTTGTGTAAAACTTTTGCAAATCAGATGAAAAGTGAATTTGAGATGTCTATGCTTGGTGAAATGAATTTCTTCTTAGGTCTGCAAGTTACTCAAACAAAGAAAGGGATCTTCATTTCTCAGACCAAATATGTGAAAGAATTGTTGAGGAAATTTGGGATGGAAGATTCAAAGCCAATGAATACTCCCATGGCAACCAGATGCAAGTTGAGCAAAGATGATGACTCTCCTAAGGTAGATCAGACAAAGTATAGATCAATGATTGGTGGATTGTTGTATCTCACTCAGACTAGACTAGATATAATGCAGGTTGTTGGTCTTGTGGCAAGATTCTAGGTGGATCCCAGAGAATCTCATGTCATGGCAATCAAAAGAATTTTTAGGTACTTAAAAGGAACAATTAAGTATGGCCTATGGTATCCTAGAGATCAAAATTTTTCTCTTCATGCATATACAGATGCAGATTGGGCAGGACATGTAGATGATAGGAAGAGTACAAGTGGAGGAGCATTCTTTTTGGGAAAAAGGTTGGTTTCTTGGCTAAGCAAGAAACAAGAGGCAATATCTCTGTCTACAACTGAAGCAGAATACATTGTTGTAGTAGGTAGTTGCACTCAAATTTTATGGATGAAGCAAATGTTAAGAGACATTAAAGTAGAATATGAGGAGCCTATCACAATTTTCTGTGATAATTCAAGTGCAATAAATATTTCTAAGAATCCGGTGTTGCACCCTAAGACCAAGCACATATCTATCAAGTTTCACTTTTTGAGAGAACAAGTGAACAAGGATGAAATCAAATTGGAGTATGTACCCTCTAAGGATCAGATTGTAGATATCTTTACTAAACCTCTTCCCAAGGACTCTTTTGAGTATCTCAGGGAGAAGTTAGGGGTCATGGCCCCTCCAGTGATGAACTAGGATGCACTAATGTGCATCAATCTAGTGGATTTCATAGTCATATCTTGTGATCTAGATTGGTGATGGGGAGCTACTACTCAGGGGGAGCAACTAGTATGATTCTGATATGTTGAAATTGCAAGTATGAGCCCTTTGGGGGAGAGAAGACATGTGAAAAACAAGTGGCTATTGATCAAAGGGGGAGTAGTAAAGAAAGAGAAGACATGTGAAGAGTTGTTGTTGATAGGGGGAGCTATGATAGAAAGGAGTAGTTCTTGTCTTGATGGTTTTTCACATCATATGTTGCCATCAATGACAAAGGGGGAGATTGTTGCAAGTATGAGGTTAATCAGTGTTGTCATTGATGTCAACATACTCATATTGCATTGATGAGAAGGATTGGATGAGCTGTGTGCTGAGGATATTGAGAAAATTAGTCTCAATCAGGAACAGTGAAGAACAGTGATGAGAAGAAGGCCAAAGTACTCAATAGGTTGAAGATAAGAGGATGCAGATTAAAGGGTTGTAGATATGAGTCTTGAGATGTTCCAGTTAAGATTTCAGAGGTCCATATGTAGTTATGAAGAAGTTGTGATCGGTCAAGTAGAACCGGTTCTGGAAGATGCTCCAGAGTGATAGAGTGTTAAAAAAAGGTCCGGTGAGATTCAGAAGTGCATTGTCCTATTCTGCGGATTGGAAGAAGTGTTTGGGATGTCCTTGTGATGTGACATATCAGCTTGTACATAGTTTGGAGGTCTAGAAGAACCTATTTCAGTTTGACAGTGGGGATAGACTGTGTTCTTGAAGTTCCGGATGAAGAAGAAAAGAATTCTAGTAAGTGGAGGAAGTGTGGATGTACCTGGTCATTCAAGCAAGCTCGTGAAGGTTCTTGGATCATGTTGATGTTGTGTTGTCAGTCCGCATCAGTGGTAGAGCCCAGAATTGAATATATTCTTCCGGATGAAGATGTTCTTGTTCAGACTAGCCGACCAGATGAGTTATTCATCTTGCAAATATTCTTGTGGATCATTGCCGACTTAGATGATTGTTCCTAAGTCGATGCCTTGTATAAATAAAGGTTTGTGAATTCATTTTGAAGTGTGTCTTGGCATGATGAGTGTGCGGTAGTGAAGAGGAGCATGAAAAGCAGAGTAGAAGTTTTGGGCATAAATGGAACTGATCCAGGCATGGTAAAGATGTCATTCTCCAGTTCAAGTTTGTAATACTTATGATCTTGTAGACAGTGTGTCTCTTGTAGGCAGTGTGCCTCCTTGTGAGCAGTGTGCTCAGGCAGTGAGCCCTAACTGGCATGTGCCATCCATTTTTCTTATTCTTCTAATAGAGAATAATCCTTGGGTTAATCACCCCGTGGTTTTTCCCTTAACCGGGTTTCCCACGTCAAAATCTTGGTGTTCAATGTGTTGATGTTTATCTGCTCCCGTGTTTATATGTTTTGCTTTCATGAATGGTTAACTGATATGCTATTAACTAACAAAGAAGAATCAAGTGTTTGAAGTAGAAGCAAGTTTTTGTACAACTGATTCACCCCCCCTCTTAGTTGTGTGCCCTAGATCTAACAAACCCCCACCATGGTTTTTCCCTTAACTAGGTTTCCACATCAAAATCCTAGTGTCAAATGTGTTATTTATGTTTTCTGTTCACATGTTATTGATTTATGCTGAAATATTTATATCATTAAATTGATTAAAAGGAAAAATGATTGAAAATGTGTGACAACTGATTCAGTCCCCCTCTCAGTTGTCTAGACCTAAACCAACAATTGGTATCAGAGAAAGGTTCCTTAAAAGAAGCCTAATAGCTTAAGGTAAGATCTTAGAAGAAGTTTTTCAATAGGTTAACTCAAAGATCAACTTTAGTTGGCTCTAAAAGATCTTGATCAGTCTAAAGCAGAAATCTATAATTTGAAAAATGAAATCAAGGATCCTAATGACACCATTGAAATATTAAAAGACAAATTAAAGAAATCTTTAGGAAGGAATAAGGAGCTACTTCAGCAATTATCCAATATTTTTGAAGAAAACAACATGAGTGAAGCCTTGGAAGAAAAAACAAAGGAGTGTGATAAGTTGTCAAAAGAAGCTATTGTTATAAAAGTTGAGATGGAATCTAGGATAATGAGGTTCACCAAAGCAATTAAGCAAAGGAAGAAGACTGAAGAAGATTTAAATCAAACTCTAAAAGAAAGAACTGATGAATGTTACAAATTGGATAGTATTGTTGGTCATCTAAAATCTGATCTACAAGAAAGCAAAGACAATGAAAGAGATCTTGAAAGACAAATTGTCATTCTTAGACATGATCTAGAAGTTGCAAATGAATATAAGGAGAAGTTCAATATAAGTTCAACCAAACTTGGAGCAATACTTAAGGGTCAGAAAAGAGTTGAAGACAAGCATGGTCTTAAATATGAAAAAGGTGAAAGCTCTAGATCTGGACAAAGAAACATTCAACCAAGGAATGAGAGAAATAGACCTAGAAAATCTCTGATAAGACAACCTAATGCTCAAAGGTATCCATTTTTCAATGGAAACTGTTTCTAGTACAATAAATTTGGTCATAGAGCCACTCAATGCAGAAGTAGAATAAAACAAAATAATCCATTCTTCTCTGGTCAATGCTTCAATTGTAAGAAGTATGGTCATAAATCCAATAAATGTAGAGGTATGATAATGAATGATAGAGGAAATAGAAAATCTTTCAATGGAAAATGTTTTGCGTGCAATAGATTTGGACATATGGCAAATCAGTGCAGATCAAGAGGAAATCAATCAAATGGGCAAACAAATATTGCATGCTTCCATTGTAACCAATCTGGTCATTTTGCAAGATTCTATAGAAGCAGGACCAATGAAGGAAGAGGTCTGGTAAATAGAAGACCAAATGAGCAGAGACAAGACAAGGGAAAAAGAAAAATTAAAGAGAATGAGATCCAGAATGAAACAAATGAGACATGGGTGAAGAAATCAACTGTGAATCAGAGTGATGGGTCTGCACTAGAATCCAGTGTAGATAACTCTTCGGGAAATTAAATTAGGAACTCTGGTTCAGGGGATCTACATCAAAAATAAAAAATCCCCTAGCCAGTAGTTTAGCGCCTAGTTCTGGCACAATGAGAAAAGGTACCTGAATTGACTCAGATAATTTGGAAAAAATTTTGGAAGAAAGGAAGTAATTATGGAAAATTAGGAGTGATACATGAGAGACTATTCAAAAATAGAGCAACCAGATGTGCTAGGGCAAGAGCATTTATTACAAAGGAAAATTAGGTGATGAAAAGCTTAAAAGGGTCATTCATTTCTCATTTGAAACACTTCGCATCTGGAGAAAACAAGAAGAAAGAAGTGGAAGAGCTCAGAGCTAAGAGTTCTCAAGATTTAGAAGTGAGAAAAAGATTCCCAAGCAAAAACCCTATTTTGCATAATAAGGTATTTCCTGTTTCTTGCAAAATATTTTGAGTTCTCAATTTCTGCATATGGCTACTCCTCTAGTTGTTGATATAACTGAAAGGCCACGACCAATATTCAAGAAGCATCCACACAAATCAGTTGAAGTTGAACTGTTGGGCACATTCTTTAAGGTTCCACATGGTGTACTGCATATTGAGGATATTAGGGCATACATCTAGTGTAACATAGATGAATTTGGAGACTTGAAACTCTTGGATTTACTTAACAACTTCTTAACGGATGATAGCCACAAATTGAAACTAGAATACAAGGCCCTAGAAAGCAAACATTTTCTGCAAGTCATTAGGTTTCCAACATTTGATGAAAATGAATGGGTTTGATATATTTTAAACTGAATACATGATGAGTTCATATGGTTATTGAAACCATTCAAGATCACAAAGGATGTCATCAAGATTGTAACTAGATTAAATTCAACTGGTGGATTGCCCTTGCTGAAAGCCGTGAAAAAACCAGATAGTGACTGATGCTACCAGTGCCAAGTTTGACATAAGGGAAATGAATATCAATGATATTATAGAACTAGATGTCAAATTTGCCTCCATGATGATTGGGTACAAAATTTACCACTCCAGCAGAGAAAACTCTGTCTATGGAAATGCAATATATGCAGCCTATCAAATGTTGAAAGAAAATGTTGATTATGATCTTTGCGAAGCACTACAAAATCAATTGATTGAGAATTTGAGAAAGATAATAAAAGTTCCTTCAAATATGGTTCCTTGATTATATGCTTCTTCTTCTATTTTATGAATGAAATACCGGGAATTCAAGGTGTGCATTGGAAAATTGACAGACTAGTAGCATGGCAAATAAGAGACCACCTTCTCAGCCTTGGTGACCCCCAAGCCCAAAGGACTACCATTTGGGGCTACTTCAAAAACTTCTAGAGTTTAATGCAAGCAAGGGAGAGAATCCCTAAAACAATTGTGGAGAAGTATGAAAATGACATATGTTTCATTTTTGACACAGACAAGTGCGTGATGGAAGCTATAGAACCAAGGACAGTTTGGATAATGCCTATGTGTTATGAGGTGGATGAAATATTTTTGGATATGTATTCTCATCATATTTTAAACACACCTAAAGATACCTTTGTGGAAAGGTTTGGAACATACAAAGAACTACGTCTAAAATTGCATGTGGAACTCAGACAACCTGAGACCAAAAGGAAAGTGCAGAGACAAGTTGAAAGGTATGCTGAGAGAATTGGTCTAACCAAGGAGACTGTAAAGTAGAATAGAGAAAGAATTGAAAAGATGAAAAATAATGAGCAAAATACAGAAGAAAAAGTAGAAAGTGAGCCGGTAGTTGCTCTGGAAATCCCACCAAGCTACTCAAGGAAGACAAGGAGTTCTACAACTCTTGCTAAATAACTCAAGTCCACTTCCACTAAAAAGTATGAAGCCACTCCATTTGATGATGGAGGAAAAAGAAAGAAAACCAAGGCCACAAGAACCCACAAGAACACAAAAGATGATGAAGAGACAGAGACAAATGAAGAAGTGAAAGAAATAAATCCAAGAAAGCCAGAACTTCAAAGACTTCTAAAGATGAGCCTTCCAAAAGAAACAAGGATAGTAAAAAGTCAGTCACTGGTAAGGTTGCTATGACTATTGATGAAATTGTAAAGATAATCATTGTTCATGGAAATTTAAAGCCTGTCAGAGTTTACTATGATAATTTTGATCAAGCAAACAAGAAAATCTTGGAAGATGTTGTCATCACATATTTGAATAAATTCAATAGAGATTTGTTTGAAATTTTACAAGAACTCCCTAAAAGATTAAGAAATGTCCTAAAAATGAGGAAAGAAGCAGCTAAGGATAAAGACATGGAACTTAGAGAGTATGTTCTCTCCACTTTGTGCCCTGTGATGATTAGAAAAGAAGTAGACAAAATCCTCAGAGAAGTCAAAGATAAATTCAGAAGCAAAGTCTAGATGAACAAACTTATGCTTGGTGAAACTGAGGAAATTTCAAAAGAAACAGAGGAAAATTTGAGAAAGGCCATAGACAAGAACAAGTATTTGATTATTTCAGAGAAACAAGTTAAAGAAGACAATTCTCTAGTTCTAGAATTGGAAGCTCAAGATGAAGAGATTAAGTAGAGAATCAATGACTAAAGTGTTAACTTAGATCCTCTAGAGTTAATCTATGAAGAGACTAATGTTGGATTTGACTCATCAAATCTAAAAATTGGAGAAGTTCAGGAAGACGAACAAGTAAATCTAGAGGACATAGAGATGGTAGATAGAATAGTTGATGCAGGGGTAACCTCTCCACCTGATCACTCTAGAAAAGAAGAGGATATTGCTACCACACAGAACCCTCTAGATTAGGTAGAAAGTGGTAAACAAACAAAAAAGAGTCCATCTAAAGAAAACACATAGAAGAGTAAAACAAAGAAAGAGGAAGAAAAAGTAAAGAAGGACAAGGCAAAATACAATGGTGCAAATGTTGAAACACTTAAAACAGATACTGAGAAATCAGGAGAATAGAAGGATTATTCTAAAATGGTTGCAAGAGACACTGCAGATGTAGTAAAAAGTCTTCTTGAAAAAGAAATGATTGAACTTGATGAGCCCAAGCTACTCCAAGGCCTAGCCAATCCAGATGCTCTCTCTCTAATTCAATTGATGAAAATAGCATCTTCACCCAAGTAAAGGCTAGAGAAAAGATGTTAAAGTCCCACATGGAGGACAATGAGCTACTAGGACTTGCAACTAGAATTTTTGATAAATTAATGCCAACCTATTAGAAGAATCAAAATGATTCCCCCTCAGAACATCTAAAAAATCCTGTAAGTTCAGTAAACTCACACTTTGAGTCTTTTGAAAAGTCTACGGAGGCAAAAGTTCAGAAAGAATTTCTGAACAAGAAATTCAGTCAAGTTAAGAATCTAATAAGGAGTGATAGGTTGATACTAGGTATTAGCATAAAGAACATTTAGAATGCCTTAAGTGATAGAGGAGATATATACAAGTTTTTCTTATCATTGCCTAAAGTCAATGAGGATATTGAAAAGAAGATAAAGGAACAAGAACAAAAAATATCAATTCTATCTCAAAATTTTGATCCTCTGACTATCTCTCCTATAAGTCAGGAATGTCAGGTTATTAGATTGACAGATGAAATAAAGAGACTTGAAAAAGAGAAAGGTAATACTATGAAGAGAATGTGTGAACTCTGGGGATTGATTGCCCCCAAGTTAGAATCTATGCATAATGTCTTATCTGAAGCCCTGAATGTAGTTCAAACAAGTGATCCTCTGAATCTAACAAAAGTAGAAGCATATGTATTTTTGTTGAGTGGGCACATCTCTATTTTGGAACTTGAGCCTTTGAACTTGAGAAAATAAAAACTAGTTTTGTAGACATTCTCAAGTTCATGTAAATAAGACCTAATGATTATTTGTACGTATGCGACAGTATATACAGAATTTATGGAGAGTTTTGGCTTGCAGACCCCACTCTTGCCATTGATATCAAAGGGGGAGTGAAGGGCAGTGAAAAATGAGGTATTTAGAAAAGGGGGAGCACTGCAATAAGTGAAGTACATGAGTGTATAGACAAAGGGGGAGTTGCACTAAACACTTAGTCATTTTTCACTAAGTGTTGCCATCAATGCCAAAGGGGGAGATTGTTGGCAAGAGACATTGTTAGGTATGATATATGTTGTCATTGACGGTAACTAAGATCTTCCCAATCATTTGTATAACACAAGTTGTGCATATTGGAAGTCAGATTCATAATTTGTCTAAGTCTGGACAGTTAGGAATAGAGCAACAATAGGGTCTAGTATTTTGGTCTGGATCTCTCCGATGGGAAGTTATGATTAGTTGTGGATCTAGGGGAGTCTTGTGCATTGTCAAGATAGTCTAAATCTATATTTTTTTCCTCTGGTGATGAAGGATTCAAAATATATTAGCCTCTAAGTACCGGGTTCTAGTTTGTCAGAGCAGACAGAAGAAGAACAGGCTGACCTTGAATAAGATCTTGATTCTGGATGCATGGAAGTTGTTTTTTGGACAAATGATAATTATAAATGATAGTGGCCAACATGATTAATGATTTTCAAGAGCAAGCTTTAGTCCACACTTTAAGTTATGCATAGATCTAGCCGACAGAGCAGAGCATTCATAAAAGTTCTAAGTGTTGTTGAAGCTGACTAGTAGAATGATTGTAGATCATATTGCAGATATATATAGCTAATGAAATTGGATGATTCATTGTGTGAAGAGTGTATGAATAAGGTAAATGTGTGAAGAGAAGAAATCCAAAGTGTGAATGAAGGTAGAATATTAAGAAGAGAAGAGAAAAGATGAAATGTGTAAGATCAATTTTTGCACTAAACCGAAACAAAAATTCCTGCATAAGTAGATGTTGTTAATTAGTTCAAATCTTTGTTATTCTCTTGTAATGTTTCCATAGGTAGTGAGCCTTCTTCTTGAGCAATGAGCTCAAGGCAATGAGCTTGAATGCATGTGCATTCCCATTTGTAAAGATACTTTTAACAGGGTATTAATATTTGTGGGTTAACCCCCACCATGGTTTTTCCCTTAACTAGGTTTCCACATCAAAATCCTGGTGTCAAATGTGTTATTTATATTTTCTATTTGCATGTTATTGATTGATGCCAAAATGTTTATATCATTAAATTGATTAAAAGGAAAAAGGATTGAAAATGTGTCATAATTAATTCACCCCCCTCTCAGTTGTCCAGACCTAAACCAACAAAGTCTTTGAGATAAAGAGATTCTTGAGTTTGATGAGCCTGAACTACTCCAAGGACCAATTAATATAGATGCTCTCTCTCTGGTACCAATGATGAAGATTGTATCCTTCACTCAAGCCAAGGCCAGAAAGAAGATGTTAAAATCTCACATGGAGGACAGTTAACCATTAGGGCTTGCAACTGGAGTCTTGGAGAAGTTATTGCCAACCTGCCAAAATAGTCCATCATATTCCCCCTCTGGTCACCTAAAGAATCTTGTAAGTACACATTTTGAGTCTTTTGAAAAATATGCCGAGGTGAAAGTCCAGAAGGAATTTTTGGATAAGAAATTTAGTGAAGTAAAGAATCTAATAGGAAATGATAGGATAATATTTGGTACCGGCATAAATAGTATTCAGAATGCTCTAAATGATGGAAGTGATATGTACAAATTCTGTCTATCATGGCCCAAAGTTAGTGAGGATATTGAGAAGAAGATAAAGGAGCAAGAAGAAAAATTGTCAAATCTTTCTCAAAATTTTGATCCTCTAATAGTTTCGCCTATAAGTTAGGAATGTCAAGTAATTAGCTTGATAGATGACATAAAGAGGCTTGTTAAAGAAAAAGATAACATTATGAAGAGAATGTGTGAGCTCTGAGGATTGATTGCCCCCAAGTTAGAAACCATGTTTAATGACTTATCAGAAGCTCAAACTGCACTTCAAACAAGTAATCCTCTGGATCTAACAAAGGCATAAGCATATGCATTTTTGCTGAGTGGAAACATCTCAATTTTGGATGGAATGAAGGGAACTTGGGCCTCTAAACTTGTGTAGTTGAAAAATAGTTTTGCAGACATTCTCAAGTTCATGTAAATAAAACTTAATGATTAATTGTACATATGCAGCATTATACACATAATTTTTGGAGAATTTTGGCTTGCGGAGCCCACCCTTTTCCATTGATGTCAAAGGGGGAGTGAAGAGTAGTGAAAAATGAGGAATCCAACAAAGGGGGAGCTTTGGAAATAGTGGAAAGCACAAGTGTACAAAATAAGGGGGAGCTACATTTGACACTTAGTCATTTTTCACTAAGTGTTACCATCAATACCAAAAGGGGAGATTGTTGGCAAGAGACACTATTTCACATAATAGGTGTTGCCATTGATAGAAACTAAGACCATTACACTCATCCGTATAACACAATTTGTTCATATTGGAAGTCAGAATTAGAATTTATCTAAGTTAGGGTAGTCAGGAACAGAGCAGGCAATAGGGTCTGGTATCTTAGTCTAGATCTCTTAGGTGGAGAGTCATAATTTGCTGCAGATCTAAGGTAGTCATAAGCATTGTCAAGACAATAAAAATCTAGAGTTTTTGCCTTTGGTGATGAAGGATTCAATAGTTTTTAGCATCTAAGTATCAAGTTAACAGTTTGACAGAACAGACAAAAGAAGAACAGGCCAACCTTGTAATTGATCTTGGTTCTGAATGTACGGAAGTTGTTGGTTAGACAAGTTGTGTTGATTAGTGATAGTAGCTGACCTGATTGATGATTTGTGAGTGTAATTTTTGGTCCGTGTCTCAAGTTATGCATGGATCTAGCCAATAGAGCAGAGTACTTAATTAATCTCCAAGTGTTCTTGAAGCTGACTGGAAAGTGATTTAAGATCAGGATGTGGATATATATAGCTGATGGATTTGGATGATTTTGTGTGTGTGTGATGCGACTATGGAATAAGTGTGAGAGGGGCAAAGATCTAAGGTTTAGATGTTAACTAAATAGTAAATAGAGCAGAAGTGAAGATGAAGTGTATCAATTGTCTAGACCAATTCTAACAATAAATGTTAGTGAGAAAGCATATATAAGTGATTTTATGACTTCATTTTAAACCTAGATGGATAATGCAAACTTATGATATTGGAGCAAAGAGCATTCAAGGAATTCATTATGTTATTGTTGTAGATTGGTGTTTGTATTTATTTGTTTGTTGTAGATATGGCATCATCATCCATCTCCTTATGAGTTGACTTCACCTCTGAGGTGACATCATTACTATTTGAATCATTTCATCATTTGGATTATCTTTAGCCTCTACCCTGCAAGGGTACACACTCTCATTAACAATACTATTGGGAAAGCTTGAATTCTAACCTAGGATTTGACTAAGGCAAATTGCCAAACACCTCAACCCCCAAACCCCTCTCTTTTTGTCTTGTGTGTAGGTTACAGGTATAGGTTTCAAGAAATGTGGAGTTACAAGAAGGTAGTACAAGAATTATAGTTTCAGGATCCAAAAATAGTTTTAGATTATCTCTCCAAAGAGACTTGGGTGGTTGGCCCCCTAGTCTATAGGACTTCAAGCTTCTAGATCTAGTTTCTAAGCATCATTTTCAACATCTTCTCAATTTTGACCTCTGGCAAAATATCACTTCTAGACTTGGTCGGTTACTGAATTTGTCCTCCAACACATTTGCTTTCAGGAGATAGGTTCTAACATCTTACTAATCATCTTTGTACTTCTAGTTTCTATATGTCTATTGTCGATCATCTGTTTCAAGTTGATTATCATTATTCTAAGGTTTAGTGAATTAATTGGCCTAGGGTTTGATAAAAGTCTCAGTTGAATCTTATCTTTCCTTGACAAACAAGAGCACAAAATTTGTAGTTTAGTCCCCATCCATCTTGTAGTGACTTAATCTTGTTTTTCTCCTTGAATGTTATAGTGAAAGGATGGTTTGATCTAGTGTACTCACACATTCCATACTTCCCCCTTTTACCATATAACATTTTTGTGAACACATGTTTTTAATTAACTTGGATCATGCTTAGTTTTGAAATCATATTTTACATTACATCATATCATACTTCTCATTCTTCATTGAAAAATCTTGCACACATTTGAAAAAAATGAAAAAAAAGCATTCTAGGCTTGCATAAAGGCATCGTTTTATATTATTTTCACTTCATATAATTGGACACATTTGAAAATATGACTCTTAAATCAGATTTGAGATAAATTACAGCAATTAATCATTTCATGATCTCACACCTAGAATTTGTATATCTCATTTGTTAGGGTTTTGTTGAAAATTTTCATTTTTTTAACCTAGTTTTCACAAGAAGCTAGGTTTAGTAGTAAAAATCTTATTTAATATTTTTATGCTCCTTTGAACACTCATTCAAATCTGATTTTGGTTTGTAGTTTTTCTTCATTGTGTACTCTTGTATTTAGATTTCAAATTTTGTAATTACACAATGTGTATTTCAGCATAAAGTGTCTCTACACACTTTCTTCACAATCATTTGAGAAAATCTTACATCATTCCTTACACCTTGTTGTAAAGCACTATTTCCATCTTACTTATATTGTTTGTCATGAAATCTATGTGTTTTTTCTCTTTAAAAAACTAATTTCCTCAAACAAGTGCTTTGGTGTGAAACAATCCCACATAGATGGCTTCTCATCACAAAAATAATGTTATGGTCCCTCAAGCTTATAGGAAAATGAAGACTCCTAAGCCTGAAATAACATTTACACCACATGATAGAACAATTGGAGACATTGAGGGACCTCTTTACATTACTGCACGTATAAGTGGAAATCCTACAAGAGGGGTCCTTATTGATCCTAATTGTATAACGAATGTGATTACTGAAGAATTCATCTATGTGTATGACTTGATACAAGAATCTTATGAATGTATAACTGCCCTTCCTTAATAATTTGCAATGTTCATCATGCATGTGGGTAGTTAAAAAGGGATGAGGGGGGAATGGGCATATGACAAACTGATAAAACACCCCCCACAAATGGAGATGAACTCACCTATCCACCTGGGCTTATTGCTAATGTTGTTATCTTGTGGTGAATAAATGGGCTGATCCCAGTCATTTTAATGCTCAACTTCATGCTTAGAGGCAAGCATGACAAGTGGTGACTTCTCTTGACGTGTCTCCAGCTGGGCTAGATGACTGATAGGGCATCCCCTTGAGATGACATGGAAATCAACACAGTTGATTTCATATCCCTGTTCTGATTTCTTCTCTTCTTGCTGTTCTGGAAAGCCAAGCTCCTCATTTGGCATGATGGTATCCTCCATTTGACTCTCATGTTGCCCTTGTGTGTGAAACAGCTGACTTGAGACATCATGGCCTTCTCCTTCTTCCTTCAAAGAGCCCAAGAAGGCTGATATAATGTCATCATGGCTGCAACCTTCCTCTTCTTGTTGGTCTGAAAACTCTAGCCCTTATATCTCAATTAGAGATATGGCTGCCTCCACCTTATGAACAAGATGCTCATGATTTTCTAACTTAGGCTCAGAAAATGAGCCATGCACATGCTCAAAATAGAAGACCTCCCCATCAAGAAGCTGACATCCCTACCCCTTGTCACATGCTAGCAACTCACAATCATGCTCATTGCCTTTAAGTCGTTCTAGGTTTGTTGGCAGCTTACTTTCATCATCATTTTCAATGTGGCTAGGGAATTCATTAAACAAGGCAGCATCATCTGCTTTCTGAGTACATTCAGCAATAGCCTTCACCATAGCGCACTCATCCCAGAAAAGAGCTTCTTCCAAGTCTTCAGGAGTTGGAAACTCATTGCCATGCTGGGCCTCCATGCATAACAAGTTATCATTATTTTCATTGTTCTCTTGCTGCTGCATATCCACAACCAGCTGCTCATATTCTTCATCATCAACATAATTAGGTAGCTCATGAAGTAAGGCAACATCATCCATTCCTATAGTGATCTTTACAACTTCCTCCCCTATGCCTCCATCCTTTGACTACAGCTTTTCTAGACTTTGGTTAAGTTGTCTCTATAGCTAAAGGCTTTCTCCATGCACTCCTTGCATCTCATCCTTATAGCAAGGTTGTTGGGTTGAAGAAGCATTCTTAAAACTTGGAAAAATGGCAGGCTTGGATTGTACAATTATTTCCTCTGCCTGATTTTGAATTGGTATGAGAGGACTAGCCTTTACAAGGCTTGGTACTGTGTACCCAAGATGCTTGGTCCAACAAGGTTGCCATGGTAGAGAAATTTGAGGCACTTTCATAGATTCACTTTGGTCTGAAGGATGAACTTGTTTGAAGCTAGGAATAGTCTCTTGTGAAGACTGAAGGCCCCTAAAACTTGGGATTTTAAAACTGGGAAATGGTTTTGGAGGTACTAAGGGGTTATATTATCTGAAGCTTAGAATCTTAGATTTGGGAACTTCTTCCTCAGCAGGCTGAGAAGGTGATATCCTTATAGCAAGGTTTTCCTGACAAACCTCCTCTTGTGCTTCTCACTGTTGGTCACATTTTAACATTTCTGTAAATTCATCAGCCTCCCCTTTTAGATTTAGGTACAACCTCTCAAGACCATACAGGCTTATGATGCTGAGATCATAAGATCGTTGAGGCTGACTGTAACCTGCTTCTCTTTTTTCATTGTCCAAAAGTCTGTCAAGCCTCAGGAAACTATTCATGAGTTCATTGAAAGCGTCAATATTCTTAGGGGCAATATAATTTGTGGGAGGGAGGTAAGCATCATGATGATGCTGATATTCTGTAGAAGCAGGGCTGTATGGCATAAATGCAGAGGCATTTGGAGTCTGGTATTGCTGATATGGGGGCCAATAGCCTGTATTTGGATCAGGTGTAGGGGAATAGCCATGATTCCCATAAGATTCTGACATTTTATAGCATCTAAATGCTGGATATTCATAAAAATGTCAGAATTAGAGCAAAATAGGTCTGCAACCAAAAAGAAACTAGATGCATACTAGAGAGGGAGTCGCTAGGTGATTGAAATGCTTCTGAAAGCTGAAAAGACCAAGAAAATCACCAAAATCTTGACCTTTGATAAAATTTTAGGTACCTGGGTTGCTGAAACTAGTTGATTCATTCAGTACAGTCACCATGGTGTTGTTTGTACTGCCTCCAAAGGTTGATGATACTGGGAGAAACACCAAATCTCTTAGTATTTTGATGATAAGTTCATCATACCGGTCCCACCGGGCGTGCCAGAGTTGTTATCACCCAGTTTTGCACCCTTGCATGAAGCTGTTAAAGCTCTGCAAATTGGAATAACATGGGATTGATCTCTAAGTGTGGGACTTTGCTAAATGAGATCAAACCTCCGAAGAAGGCCAGCTTCCTTGTCTAGCTATCACTTGAAACTGCTAAATTTTTGGGGGAAAAGGGAGAGAGAATGCTTGTAATGAAAATGAATAAAAGCTTGAAAACATAAAAGGGTGATACACCAGATAGATATAAAGAAACTTCCACAGAACTGAAGGATGCACAATACAATCAGAATATGGCAAGTAGGCATACATAGGCTAGATGACTCTAGTAGAGGTGAGAAGCAATATGATTGAAAGGAATACAACATTCACAGACAAACCATATGCAGATTTACATAGAATTAGAAAAATCAGTAAAGAGGTACAAATAACTTGCATATATTTGACAGAGAGGCAAGGTTACAGTATATGGAAACTTTGTTTGGAAACAGAAAAGCCTTAATGCCAAAAAAATTTTAACCCTTCTTACATCATAAGCCTCAGCTTATATAGCATCTTCATCTAACCTAAGTCGGTTACCCAATTCGCTCAGAGAGTTGTAATCAAAAATATCTTCCTGAAGGGACGTCCCAGCTACTAGGAGTAATGGATGAAAAGATCTGGAATAGGGGCAGGTGAGGAGATATTTAGAATCATTAATGCGAACAGCTTACTTCTTGATCTTCCACACCCAAGTGGCAAAGAAAATATCTAAAACCAGGCAGTGGCAAGATATTTCTGATCATTAATGTGAGCTGCCTCCTCCTGTGCTGCAATGAATGTAAAAAATATCTGCACCAACTCAAAAAAGGTTGTCGCTGAAAAAGTCCACCCGACCGACATGAAGATCCGGATCCAAAACTGGAAGTGAGAACCTTCCTAAAGACTTCCCACCAAAAGGTCATCCTCCTGATATTTTCAAATTTTTGTGGGAACTGATTATCCCACATGCACTCGGAGGCGACGTATTCATCACTTTATAAGCTAAGCCATGAGCATATATAATGTCGGTGATTTTGCTCCTGACGGCATCATCATGAGCCTCATCATCATCCTCTTCCTCATCAAGTCCCATCAGCAAGACTCCTTATATCAGTGAGCCATCTGCATGTTAGCCCGATATAGAATGTCACCCTGATATGAAATATCCTCCTGCCAGAAGTAACATGATATAAAATATCACCCCGATGTTTGAAAATCAGGATGACGTCATCAGCATGTCGGGCGATCCAGTGATCATGAAGTGAAAACATAACATCAGGATGATCTTCAACTAAGATCACCCAATATTCAAATGTGATGACCCTTCAGAAGATCGGGTCATACTTAGAAACTTCGTAGCACCAACATCAGGATGATCTTCAGCTAAGATCACCCGATGTTAAAATATCACCCCGATATGAAAAATCAGGTTGGCAGAAATATGATGACCCTCACAAGAAAGGTGATCCTCCCCTGGAATGGATCTGGATGATGTCAGCAGCATATGACTTGGTTTATCACTACAGTTACCATGATGTCATCGTCATGTTATCACATCAGGGTGATATTTGGAAGGAAGGATGATATTCAGAATATCAAGTGATATTTAGAATATCAGGTGATATTTGGAATATCACCCAATGTTTAAAATATCACCCGATCCTAGAAATATGACCCGATATTAGAACATCAGGGCTTGACCAGATGATGACCCAACATAACTTCCTCCTTTTACCAAATATCAGGGTGATGGAAAAAGCAAACTTGCCTATTTTTCAAACTCTTTCACATGGTAAGCTTCCTTAGGCAAGATTCAGATTTTGAAATTGGGTTAAGACCTCAGGATCACAAATATGGCTTTCATGCGGATATGCATGCTGGCTGATCCTTCTTGAATTATTTTGACTCCTGCTAGAGGAAAAATAGGTCAACATTATGTTTAACACAGAAAGAATGAACTGAGAAATAGCATCTTGTTCATGCCTAGTTTAGTCCCATTGAAGCACATAACTCCTCTACTCTACCACATCTTCACTCTTCTTCACACCTTTGACAGCCTCACTTCACTTATTTATATATGACATATACTTTGGAATGATCATCAAAGTTAGCTTTACAAACATCTTATTACAAGTGTTCTTCAAGGTCAGCCTAACAAACTATTACAATTAGAAGACTTGATTTGATATAAAGTATTACATGTGAATCCTTATAGTGTCAGCCAAACATTTTATGGGACTTGAATCTTCTTTGATCAACATGCTATGCTCTAAAGAATTACTCCTAGATCATCCGCAACATGCTTGAATCATCTGGTAGGCCAAAATTGTGAAGAATAGCAACACCAAGGAAGAAATCTTCAACAACAAACTCAATCTTCAATGTGGACCTCTAACAAGGTAGGTACACAATCCATAGACCTCCACAAGAACATTGAATTCAACAATAACATCTGCACTACTCCAAATCATCAGAATCACTTGCATCTTCATCTGGTACCTCAAGAACATTGTCTGCCAAGACTATCACACTAGAAAGATTGCTTGTAGACCTCCAAACCATAAATCACTTGAGTTGAGGATAGACACTAACTTCCCAAACATGCCTCTAAATCTGTAGATCATAAGGTTTACATTGCGGAGCAATCCGGACCAATTTCCTATCACTCTGTCAATTCTGAACACGACAAAACATGGTTCTACTCAGGTGGCCATAGCTTCTTTAAATATTCATGTGGACCTCTCAAATCTTAATTGGAGCTACTTTAGACAATCCTCTATGCAACCATATAGTCTGTGTACTTCGATCTTCATTCTTCTGGAAATGCAGAGCAATCTACTTCATTGATTTGCACTATTTCCCCTATCTCTAACAAAGAGATATGTTGACAACAATGACAACACATCATAGGCACATATTTACAATAGTGTTTGCCATGTATAAGACATATAATGTGTAAATGGCATATTATATGACCCTTGTGTATTTTGTGTGTCTTCCGCATGTTTCACATGTCTTCTTTGTGTGTCTTACGTGTTTTTGACATGGTATAAAGTTGTGTGGTGATGAGTCCCTCCCCACATTGTATGTGTTTTGTGTACTTGTGCATGGTCTAAAGTTGTGTGGCAATGAGTCCCTCCCCATGCTGTGTGTTTTATTTACTTTAATTAGCATCTTATATATATGGATATGTAATTGCTTAATCATGTCTTCTCCATGTATTGCATTCTTTTACTATCTTCTCTGTGTATTTTCTGCTTCCTTACTGTATTCATTGTGTCTTATGTGACTATTAAGTGTTTTCTTATGTTTTCCTAAGCTTGGGTGCTAGCAATAGTCTTTAAACTTAGGGTGTGTTTGATGTTCTTTGACAATATGTTAATGCATGTATGGATTATAATATCATACACACATTAAAGTGGGGGCTAAATTTTATGGATTTAAAAGTGGACACATGCCTTTTTACCTCCTAGTTTCGCTCCTAGGTCCTATTTTCTTCATTATACATTCTAATCGATCATCCCAAAGGAAATTACCTGACACCCATGATATTTTTGACCCTTGGAACCTCCTTTAGTGTAACCTTGACCAAATGTGGGCCCTTGGACTTGGGAACCAACTACCCAAGTCTCCCCTAATTGGTCAGGGCTAATTAATGGTATATCGACTTGAGCCCTTCCAAACTATTTCTCCTTGTTACCTGTTATGATTTAAATTCATAAATGTTAGTGGGAAAGAATATTTAAGTGAGTTTATGACTTTATTTTAAACCTATATGTACAATGCAAACTTATGATATTGGAGAAATGAGCATTCAAGGCATTCATTGTGTTATTATTGTAGATTGGTGTTTGTATTTGTGTGTTTGTTAGAGATATGGCATCATCATCCATCTCCTTATGAGTTGAAGAGATTTCATCCTCCTAAGGACTTCACCTCTAAAGGTGACATCATTGCTATTTGAATCATTTGAATCATTTAATCATTTAGATTATCTTTAGTCTCTTCCATGCAAGGGCACGCTCTCTCATTAACAAAGGTGTTGGGAAAGATTGAATACTAACCCAAGATTTGACTGAGGTAAATCCCTAAACACCACATGTTGAAATGAACTAGACAACTGAGAGAGGGGGGTGAATCAGTTGTCTCAAAATTTAAACAATTCTGCACCTTAAACCATTAAACACTTGTCCATTGTTTGTTATGATTAAGTCATGAAAGCATAAACTTAGAAACATAAACACAATTGCAAGATCATACACAGGTGACACCAAATTTTTACGTGGAAAAACCTGTTAAGGGAAAAACCATGGTGGATGTTAGTCCACAAGATATATAAGTTATAACAATACTAAAAATTAGTGGCTCACTACCAATAGAGCTCACTACCCAGAAAAGGGCTCACTACAAAGGGGTGGCTAACTACCAAGGGTTTTGAACTAAGATAATAGCATCTACTCCATGCCCGATTCAGTTCCATTGAAGCACAATGCTCTTCCTCTGCTCTGCTTTGCCTTCTACACCTCTTCACTTAACTTCACATTTTTCACACAAGGACATCTTTTCCATGACCAAATTACTAGTATATATAACATTCATCAACCTTTTAATGTACATCAGGGTCGGCATACATTCATCAACCATTGGAACAATCTCCAAGGTCAGCATTATAAACATTTACAAAATAGGTCTTGACATAATACAAAATTACACTAAGGAAAAGTAGTAAAGATGTATGCGGATCACTCCATGCCTTAGCTAGGACTCAAACATGATCATCCATGCCACAAAATGCTTATACAATCATCAATATGTCTCCACAATCACTAGAATTAACCAAGTCGGCTAAGAGTGGTTACACGCTACGTTATTTGGGAACAAACTTCAAACATGATCTCAATTCCTTAACATGGACCAAGGTAAATGAGGAACATGATTAGGAGGTATTCACAAGCATGTTGTAATCACTAGGAGAAACCACACAAACTCTATCCACTTTATCCATGAGATTCTTCACACAGGAGCACATGAGCTTCACTGTCTTCAACTGTCATAAAAGAAAGATAGCTTGCAGACCATCAAATCATGAACCATTGTAGTTGTAGGCACTTGTCATCATCCCAGACTTCCCTCTAGAACCGTAGAGAAAAATACTTCAATGCAAAGGAATGTGGAGCTAAATACTTTCTCCCTGTCACCAGTGAATAATAAAAAAATAGGTTTTACTCTGGTGAATGTAACTCACTCAATTATTCATACCGGAGGCTCAAACTCAAGATTTAGCATTTTCAAACATGCCTCTAAATAAATTTCAATCCACAGACCAAGATCTTCAATCTACAATAAATATGGAGCAATCTTCTGGACTATTCTTAAGTATGCAACTCACTGTCTTCACTATGATTCACTATTTCCTTTCTAATTCTTCCGGAGGGGCTAATTTTCTCAATGTCCTCAACATATAAGGCTTCTAATCAATCAAAAGATAAGGATACAGTTGACACCAGTGACAACATAGATATGTTGACATCAATGACAACACCGATTAGTCACATACTTGCAACAATCTCCCCCTTTGTCATTGATGGCAACATATGATGTGAAAAACAACAACAACCATTATGACAAGATTCTCCCCCTTTCTCTTTACACATCTACACTCTTTCTCTCTGTGTTTTTCACATGATTTCTCTCCCCCTTTGACATCAATGGCAAAGGGTACATACTTGCACTCTGCTATTCTGATCCAACTTTCCTCTAAACTCTCTGACTACTTCCCCTGAGAAGTAGCCCTTAAAGTATCAATTCAGATTAGGAGGTGGGACTCTAAACACCACCAAACTGATGCACTCTTGTGCATCTTAGTCTAGAGAAGTAGGGGTGATAACCCCTAACTTTTCTTTGAGATACTCAAAAGTATCCTTAGGTAGAGGCTTGGTGAAGATGTCTACAATCTAATCTTTTGTAGACACATACTCCAACTTCACTTCATTCTCTATCACTTTTTCTCAGAAAGTGATATCTTATGGATATATGCTCTGTCCTAAAATGCATTATAGGATTCTTTGAAATGTTTATGGCACTTGTATCTTCAATTGGATCTTCATACACAACTCTAATGTCCTTCGATGCTTGCTTCATCCATAACACCTGAGTGCAGCTACATGCTGCTACAATGTATTATGCTTCTACAATAGATAGAGATATTGAGTCTTGTTTCTTACTTAACCAGGATACCAACCTTTTTCTAAGAAGAATGCACCTCCACTTGTACTTTTCCTATCATCCACATCTCTAGCCCAATCTACATCAGTGTATGGACTAAGAGTGAAATCACTGTCTTTTAGATACAACAAACCATAATCAATTATGCCTTTCAAATATCTTAGTATTCTCTGAACTTCCATCACATGTGACTCTTTAGGTTCTAATTGACATCTTGCCTTAGGATAAACTACATGCATTAAATTAGGTCTAGTTTGGGTTAGATAAAGTAATCCTCCAATCATAGATCTATACCTTTTATGATCTTCCATAGGTGAGTCATCATTTTTGCTCAACTTACAACCAGTTACCATGGGAGTGCTTACCAATTTATAGTCTTCCATCTCAAACTTCTTTAACAACTCTTTCACATACTTAGACTGAGAAATGAAGATACCTTTATTTGATCGATTGATTTGCATACCTGAAAAGAAATTCATCTCACCAAACATGGACATTTCAAATTCATTTTGCATTTCCTAGAAAAAACCATGCACATACCTTCATTGCCTCCAAAGATAATGTCATCAACAAAGACTGCAACAATTAGGATTTGTTCATCATTGATCTTGAAATAGAGATTGTTATTGGTAGTACCCTTACTGAACCCTAACTATATCACATATTTATCCAATCTTGCATACCAGGTCCTAGGGGCTTGTTTTAGTCCATATAATGCTTTCTTCAATCTGCACACCATGTCACCGTGATCTGATGACTGGAATCCTTCCAGTTGTTCAATATACACTTCTCTTCTAATTCTCTATTTAAGAATGCAAACTTCACATCGATTTGATATACCTTGAAATCTTTGTAGGTTGAAAATACTAAAAACATTCTTATTGCTTCAATCCTTGCCATTGGTGCAAATATTTCCTCAAAATCTATTCTTTCAACTTGAGAGTATCCTTTGCATACCAACCTTTCTTTGTTTCTTACCACTTCACCATTCTCATTCATCTTGTTCCTAAAGACCCATTTGGTGCCAATTACATTTTTATCTACTGGTCTGGGAACAAGATCCCAAGTATGATTCTTCTCTATCTGCATCAGTTCTTTTTCCATGGCCTTTACCCAATTTTCATCATTGCAATCTTCATTTACTTTTTTAGGTTCCACTTGAGAAATCAAACAATAATTAATTTGTTCATCAGCAGCTCTTCTTCTGGTCTGAACTCCTTTACTTTTATCTCCTATGATTTGATCTTCAGAGTGATTTAACTTCACATACTTGGGTGTCTTAGTAATGATTTCTGGAGCTTGTTCTTCTTCTTCCTCTAAGTTTTCTTCTTGTTGCACTACTATTTTAATTGCAGGGACATTCAGTTCATCAAATTCATATCCACTTGATACCTTTTCCTCTCTTTCATCAACTTTGACATTTTCACTCTCAATGATCTTCTTCAACCTATTATTGTAACACCGGTAGGCCTTGCTCTTGGTAGAGTATCCAAGGAAGATACCTTCATCACATCTTGCATCAAACTTACCTAGATCTTCATCTCTTCTGATATAACACTTACTTCCAAAAACATTGAAATATTTCACAGTAGGAACTTTACCATACCACAATTCATAAGGAGTCTTAGAATGGTTACCTTTTACTTGGACTCTATATAGGATGTATACATCAATGTGAGTTGCCTCTCTCCAATATACTTCTGGTAGGTCAGCCTCCTTAATCATTATTCTAGTAGCCTCTTGAACTATCCTATTTTTCCTTTCAACTACTCCATTTTGTTGTGGAGTCCTAGGTGCAAATAATTGTCTCTTTATCCCTTGTTCCTCATAGAAGAAGTTAAAGTCATTTGATGTAAAATCTCCACTCTATCAAAGCTCAAGCACTTTATCATCAAATCTAGCTCATTCTCAACCATTGCCTTGAATTCTTTTAACTTTTCTAGGGCTTCTGCTCTTTCCTTTAAGAAGGTACCCTAAGTCATTCTAGAATAATCATCAATCAACAACATGAAATAGTTGTATCCTTGTATACTTCTTACTCTAGTAGGTCCACATAGATCTATATGCACTAATTTTAGTAGTCCATCAATAGATTGGTCCTTTCTCTTGAAACTTATTCTTGTATATTTTCTAAATTGACACTCCTTGCACAAAGTATCAGTAGGCTTCACAAGATTGGGCAAATCTCTTACAGCCTAAGTGGAACTTATCTTCACAACGTTGTCAAAATTGATATGACACAACCTTCTATGCCACAACCAACTTTCATCATTCTGAGCCAACAACCAATATTCATTAGTCCCTTTCAAATGATAAACGTTACCTCTTATCTTCTTAACAGTTGAAATCATTGTTCCAGAGCTTTCCAAGATCTTGCATCCATCATCCTTGAATCTGAGATCATAACCTTTACCACACATCTGACCAACACTTAAGGGATTGTGCTTTAATCCCTTCACATATAAGACATCATCAGTTTTATGCTTTCCATCAAAAGAAATGGATCCTTTTCCACAAATCTTTCTAGTTGTATCATCACCAAACCTAACTAGTCTTCCATCATATTTTTCCAAACTTATGAACTTGCTTTTGTCACCGTTCATGTGATGAGAGCATCCACTATCAACAACCCATTCATTTTTGTCTTCAACAATTTGAGTAGCCAAGGCACTTTCCACTGGTTTTTCTTCCTTCACACAGCTAGAAGGATTAGTAGTCACAGGTTCTTCCTTAATAGCAATAAATAAGCATTCATTGCCAGAAGTACTAGCATTATCTAGTTCACCATCTGATACTCCTTCATCATCATCAAGATCTTCAACATAATAACATTTTTTTGGAATCCTAGGTCTATCAGGTCTTGGATTAGGAACTCTTGTGGGACACCTAGAAGCATAATGACCAAATTTACAACTGAAACACTTAAAAGGTAGTTTTCCTTTGAACTTACCAGTACCTCTAGGAAGATTGTTAACAAAGTTGGCTTCAAGTTCATCAAGCTCATAATCTGGTTCCACCTTGTACTTGTCATATCTTGGGGTTCTTTCTGAAGTGTTGGCCTTGAAAGCAGTCTCTATCTTTGGAAGTGAATCACCAAGTTCTCTCATTTCAAAGGTTGTCAGCTTCCCAAGTAGTTGATCTTTTGTAATCTTTGTCACCATCATTATTTCTTCAATTGTGACCACCTTATGACTATATGATTTAGCCAGTGATCTAAGAATTTTGTTCAGAACTTCAATATCCTCAATTTTTCTTCCTATACTTCTAATGCTATGAACAAGATCATTAATATTTTGTATGAAGGATGTTTTGTTGTCATCTTTGCTCATCTTCAAACATTCATATTTTGCCTTGAAACTTTGCAACTTGGCGCTCTTCATAGATTCATCTCCTTCATATAAATTCTTTAGCTTTCCTAGATTTCATAAGTAGTTTCCATCTCCATGATCTTTGTTACTTGGACGTCAGATAAGGCACTTACCAAGGCATCTTTGTCTTTTATGTTTAACTAAAATTGCTTCATCTCATCTTCAGTTTATGGACCATTCTTCAGTATTTCATACTTATCCTTAGTTATTTTCCAAACACTAAAACCCAAGCAGAGGAGATGGGTTTTCATGCAAATCTTCCAAATGGAGTATTTCATTCCATCGAACCATGGACTTTCCTTCTTATATAACATCCTAGATCAGCCTTAAGCGGTCAAGATTTCTTTCGAGGAACTTGGCTCTGAAACTAATTATTGAAATGAACTAGACAACTGAGAGGGGGGTGAATTAGTTGTCACAAAACTTAAACAATTCTGCACCTTAAAACATTAAACACTTGTCCACTATTTGTTATGATTAAGTCATGAAAGTATAAACTCAGAAACATAAACAAAATTGCAAGATCATACACACATGACACCAGATTTTTACGTGGAAAACCCTATTAAGGGAAAAACCACAGTGGATGTTCGTCCATAATATATATAAGTTATAAAAATACTAAAAATTAGAGGCTCACTGCTAATAGGGCTCACTGCTAAGGGGTGGCTCACTACCAAGGGTTTTAGACCGAGATAATAGCATCTACTCCATGCCTGAATTCAATTCCATTGAAGCGCAATACTCTTCCTCTACTCTGCTCTGCCTTCTACATCTCTTCACTTAACTTCACATTTTTCACACAAGGACATCTTTTCCATGACCAAATTACAAGTATATATTGTAAAATTAGAAAATGTCCCCTTGGGGGTTTTTCCCTCATAAGGTTTAGCTCTCGAGTCTTTAACATGCATTTAGGACATCTTAGCTCATATTTTGGCATCCCAATGGAATGAGACCTAGGTTCCATTGCAAATTGGACCTAGGTGGACCCCTAGAGTTGTACCCTACCCAAAATAGGGGGGAGGACTTGGGCACCCACGCCCTAGTCTTGCCCTATTTTGGGACAACCCTAATTTTTGGGTGTCAGTTTATGACTATTATTTGGTCCTTTTGTGACACGGTAAGTTTTGATTTTTAAAATCCTAGCGGGAGTGCTTGTAGTTGCATATATAAGCATGATTAGGCATTCATTTGTAAACTAGATGATTACTAGCAAGCTATTATGTTCTCAAGGTGATTCAAGTCTTCTATTGTGTTGCAAGAGTAGACGTGTGTGTTTTGTGTGTTGATATTTGCATATTTGAGTATCAATCTCCTCATGGCATGAAGAGAATCTTCCTCCATGAGAGATTCACTACAAGGTGACATAATATTGTGCTTTCATCATTGATTCCTTTAGTTTTTACCTCTGCCTCACAAGAGTATGTACTCTTTTATTTGATAATGGTGTTCGAAGACTTAAGTGTCCTCTGAGGCTTGACTAAGGCAAGCCTCTAAATACCACAACCCCCAAACCAAGTCTTGTGATTGTAGGTTACAGGTGTCGCATTTGGGAAAAGTGGAGTTGTAGGAAGGATTAGCAGGCATCAAGGATTCAGGATCTAAAGAAAAGTCAGACAAAGGAGCACTTCTAGGACTTGGGTGCTTGCTCGAGTGTCCTCCATAGATAGATCTCTGAAAATAGAAGTTACAGGGCTGATCAGTGTTGAAAGGAGGTCTAGATTCCACAAAAAAGGAGGTACCTTAGACTTGGGCACCCGCTCCAGTGTCCTCGACTATTTTGTTTCAGAGCCCCAAAAAAGGTATTATGTAATTTGATATTTTATTCCTGTTTGTAAGTGTTTTTTTTGTCTTTCATCAATTTGTTGTCGTATTTGCATTATTAGGGTTTAATGGGTAATTGGACATAAGAGAAGGAAAATTAATAATTGAATTCCCTAATCCAAGTTTCCCTACATCTTCAAGTGACCTAGGGTATGATAGTGCTCACCACTCGACCCTAGATCCTTGAATGTAAGGTGGAAAGGAGGATTTAAGCATCTAACCATTAGAACATTAACAAATCCAATTTTCCACTAAACATTTTGGTGAACCCATGTTTTTGGACTTAAATTGCAACTTGTTGAGTGTTTGTCTTCAGATTTGTATTGATTTCATTCATTCATTTGGTCATTAATTTCATTGTATTGAGAAAAATTTTTAAAAAATGAAAATTTTGAAAAATACAAAAAAATTACATTGTTTGACTTACTAAATTGCATCAATTCTTCCTAAATTTTCCTAATTCATGATTTTTGGATTAGATCTGATAAAAACTATAGAAAAATCCAAAAATACAAAATTTTGCCTTGCATTTTCATCATTTAATTGCTAGGGTTTTTTTTGAAAATTTTGATAATTTTATATAACCTAGTAATTCCAAAATCTAGGGTTGGTAGGCAAAAAATATTTTATTATATTTTTCTACTGATTTTAGAGGCCAATTAAAATTTTCATTTGGCTGTAGTCTTTCATTTTAGTGTGAATTTTCATTTAGATTTAAAATATTTACATTTTTACATAGAAAATTTTAACAAAAACTAGCAATTTTGATGTATTTTCATTAAATTTGCATGGGCATTTTGCATGTCAAGGATTGAAAATAATTTTCAGATATAAGAGTAAGTCAATTTCATCATAAAACATACTTTAAATCATTCACATAGAATTTTATCCCAAGATCTCAAACCTAGGGCTTCAAAAATAACAATTTTCACTAAAATTAGCATTATTGACTTTGTAAACTTGCACCATAGGTGTGTTGTGAAAGATATTTTGGTATTATTTTTCTGTTATCAGGGTAATAATTTTATTCCCCTAATAAAAATCTTCACAACACCCTTTTAACGAGCTCTTGTAGTGAAAATTTGGTGGAAAACTACATATTTTAGCTATTTTTTGCCCTAGGGTTTGACCTAGTTTGCAGTCCAAACATGTTGTGATCAATTTTATGGATTGAGGTGACTAATATTATGGATATTATTTTATATACCTCCTAAAATTCCTTACAACACCTCTTTTTCTAGGTCTTGGAATTGAAAGACCATGAAAAATTGCATATTTTGCTATATTTTCACTAGGGTCTTAACTTAAGTGGCACTAAAAGCATGTTGTGCTGGTGTATTTTGGCACCAAGTGGATGTTATTACTAATATCATTTGTTTTCCATCATCATTTTCCTCACAACATCCTTTGTCATGGTCTTTTGCATTGATCTTTGGTAAAAAAAAGTGCCTATTTTGACATATTTTCACTATATTTTGACTTGGCATTATCTTGGATTTACATCAAGAGTATGTTGGGAGTTATTATATCACTATTTTGGACTGATAATAGACATATAAATTTCTTCCCTTGACTGAAATCCTTACAACATCCTTTGTTTCATTCATCGGCATCGAAAAGAATGCAAAAAACCAAGCATTGAGGCTGTCAATCATATCCTTCTCCTAGGATTTGTTCTCTTAGTTTGTGCATTGTGTGTTCTATGATTTTATAATATTTATGATACGTTGTCCTAAAAATAATATCCCTTTGAGAAGAAGTAAAAGATTAATGGGATCTAGTGCTCTTGAAGAAGTTGGTACTTTGGACACCTTCTTTACAAAGGGAGAAACTCAAATTGTGCAAGATATTATACATCAACCAACCTCAATGGAAGAACAAACTTTTCATGATGTTGACAACACTATTGAGGAAATAGGATATGTATCTGATGAGCAAATAGAAAAATTGGATAAGGAGCTAGCTAAATATCAATCATTTATGGAAAATAAGAGAATAGCTGAAGAAGTTGTCCCTACAATTCACAATATAAGAGAATTGATAAAAGAAGGACAAGATGGTGTAAATGCACTTCATGGTCTAGCACATATTGTACAAACCAATATCATGCTGGTGAATGAATGTGCGCAAATGATAAATAACACTCTATCACCATCTCATACTCAAGTATCCATACCTATACCAATGACGAGAATATTGACTTTTACACCAACAATCTTAACAACTGATGCAAATGTTTGTAGTAATGCTACTACTAGTATTGGAGTTTCTAATGGCACTAATTACAAATTTGTGGGATTTAATTATCAAAATTTGGTTCCTAAAGGGACCTCTTTTATGAATAATTGTTCTCAACCTCCTATCTATTCCACTCATTTCCAGCTACCTAGTACATACTCGCAATCATCTTCCGCCTATCATTATGGCCAACCACCGTTAACATATTCTTAGCCTCCACCTATTGTATCTCAAGCTCATTCACCTCCTCACTTTGGTTCCAATTCCTCACAACAAACAACATCTCCAAATGATGCCATCTTAAACTAGCTTTTATAGGGCATGACTTCTTTACAACAAAAGGTAACAAATTTGACAAACTCTTCGCAACCTAGTCTAGCAACATATCGTGCCCATAATCCATTATCCTATGCAATTTTGAAAAATCCTATGCCTGAGAGGTTTGAGAATCCTTGCTTTGAAAAATATGGTGGGAAATGTGATCCTAATATTCATGTGGTAGCATTCACAGCTGTGTAGTGATTTTTATTTTGAAGAGGATTTGTTGGCAAAAATTTTTCTATGATCTCTCAAAGATATTTCTTTAGAATGGTTTTTCTCATTGCCTCTGAATTCAATACACTCCTTTTTGCAATTGATTGATCAAGTTTTACAACATTTTCAAGCAAACATCAGACCCCAAATCACTCTTATTGACTTGGTTCAATGCAAAAAAGGTCCCAAAGAAAAGTTGACTGAATTCATTAGTCAGTATCAAGGCCTTTATGCATAGATTCAATATCAGATGAAAGATGAGGATGTTCAAAAGATATTTATTACAAATCTACAACCTAATATTCATGATAAGATCCTCTTGATGAAGTATAACTCCTTTCAACATTTATGCACTGCTCTTTATGATTATTAACTTTCATCTAGTCAGTATGAAAACCAAAAACTCATCAGCTCAAGGTGGTCAATCCATGGGTGGATCATTACAAAACAACTTTAAAAGGAACAATAATATGTGTTTCATCAAGACCACTGGACCAAGTATGAATGTGTCTGCTATAAATAATCCAAAGAAAACATCATATCAACCAAGAAAGTTTACTCTGATATCTAAATCCTATCATTCCATAATGAATCAAGATGTGAGTAATAACATTTTGAAGCTTCCCTCGATCAAGCCTGTTGATCCTCGTAAACAAGGACCTTACTTTGATGCTAATGCCTTTTGTCATTATCATTAGACGCGAGGATATGACACTGAATGATGTATGCATCTTAAACATGAGATATAGGACATTATTGATTCAAATGTCATCCAGGTATTGGGTGTGAATGATAATGGAAATAAGTTGATTGCTCTGCTAAATCAAAATTTACAAATCTTCACTAATTCTTTTCCTAATCATACCAAAAATAATATGGTGGAACAAGATTTAGTGGAGGTAGATGAGGATGATTACTTGAACTATGATAGTATCGTGGGTATGATTGAAGTTGACAAGAAACAAATGGATAATCCACCTTGTCCATGAAGAAATGGAATTTATGCTGAGGTTCCTCCTTCGTTATCCTTATATGGATCAGGAGATAATCAAAATGCATCTAAAAGGAAAGAACAACGACTGATACAGATGAGTAAGATGGTACATGATGACTCCCATTACTGTTCTAGAAAGATTAAACAATGAAAACTTGCTAAAAATTGAAAAATGGCAAGATGATAATCAATAGTTAGAAATAATAGTGGTTCTCCCCCTCACAACCAACAAAAAGTCTCATTTAAACAAGGATTTAATGAACAAGCATCATATGATAACAGATAAGACTTTCATAAGAACCACTCAAATTTTACATTAAACATGATCGAATACCTTTCCAAGAGGTTCGAGAGCTCCAAGATGTAATATGAAGGCCCTATAGGTAAGTATCTCTAACCCTTTATCTCTCTTGTGATGTGCTTCCACCGTGATGTGTTATGTGTTGTCTAGGCCTCCTGGCATGACCTCAGATTCTCCCATAAGATTTAGGATACTAGGAGACTGCCTCTGTTGTGACCTTCTATTTGTATCATCATTCTTCTATATTGCCTCTCTCTGATTTCATTGTTGAGTGTTGTGTCTTACAAACATAGCGTCATGGTTGGTGACTTGGGGGCACCCTTCTATGTGACTGTCCCTCAGACACTTGTTTCTCCTCTCTTATTTATTCTAGTGTTTCCATCTAGCAGATGGATGACAACAAACATTTATACTGATGTAGACCTAGTGTCCCTTTCAAGAGCAATCAAAAAATGGACTTAGTTCCTAATATGATGATGGGGTTGTATATCTTATCTGATGCTTGGCTAGTAGAAGCACACGTGCTTTCTACATAGTAAATTTCATGATGTTTATATCACATTTACAAACCTTAACAGTACTATTGCTCCATGCACCTTTGTTTGCCTTTGAATCTAGCCTTGGTGGTACTCAATTCAGAGAGCTTCATGATATAACCCATGATTATCCTCGAACTCTAAATTTGTTGTATAATCCTAGTCCTTTGTGTGGTTAATCATATGCATTGATGTTGTTGTTTATCATGATGTTGTGGACACTAACATGTTTCTTACAAGGATGTGTTTGTGGGAACATTTGGCGATCGTAAAGTACATGTCACCTCCGGGGGACATGGGCTTTGTGAAAGTTGATGTTCCCTTGTGTGTTTTCTTCCTACCTTAACATGCTTGATATTGATAACTGATATCAGCCAGCTTAAGGTGGGGGTATATATAAGGTAAGCTATCTATTATAGATGTTAGCAATGTGTTTGACCTCAGATGCAGAGACTTGCACCCTAGAGTAGTGCATCGTGCATCCTAAGCTTGTTTGCAATTGATCAATCAATCATGTAAGTCCTCTGCGGAGGTGGGATATCATGTATATCCTTTTTTTCTTAAGCCCTCTACATAGGCAGGGATGGTGTATTTCTCATAGCAGATTGCATCATCCTGTCTTTTTCAAAATTCCTCTGTGGAGGTGGGGAGCGGTTTTGTGACTAACTCAACCCTTAAGCATGTCTTCAGTGATTGTTGTGGTAAAGCCTAATCGTCGGTGTGTGCCTGTAATGTGCCTGAGATGGTGTTGGACCTAGAAATAGGTACACTCCATCACTTGTCTATCATGTTTTCTATGTGTCTTCAAGTGTGTGTGTTTTGGCGTGCTTGTTTTGTATGGAGTGTTTGTCACCCCATATGCAGAGACCAGCACCTTCGAGTAGTGCTTCCTACATTTTGGGAAGTTTTGTGTGTATTGCATGTGTTGCCCCATTTATACAGAGACATGTGCCTTAAGGTAGTGCATCCTGTATTATGGGAGGTTTGTTTACTTTCCAATACTTGCATTTGCATTTCATATATATGAGAAAAAGAAAAGAAAAGATATCATTTCTGTCTTCCATGCATTAATGTGTCTTCTATACATTGACTATCTTCTTTGTGTTTTGCATGACTGTAACTGTCTTCTTCATGTTTTGTGTGCTTGTTATTGTCTTCTATGTGATTGGCGTGTCTTCTCCATGCTTGGTGTGTTTGCTATGTTTGTGACCTTACTTTAATGCACGCATTGGCCTTGTGTTTATACATACATTAAAGTGGGGGCTAAATGTAATGTCAAAAAATGTCCCTTTGGGGGATTTTCTCTCATAAGGTTTAGCTCCTCAGTCTTTAGCATGCATTTAGACATCTTAGTTCATATTTTGGCATCCTGATGGAATGAGACCTAGGTTCCATGGCAAATTGGACCTAGATGGACCCCTTGAGCTGTACCCTGCCCAAAATAGGGGGGAGCACTTGGGCACCTGTGCCCTAGTCCTAACCTATTTTGGGGCAACCCTAATTTTTGAGTGTCAGTTTATGACCATTATTTAGTCCTTTTTCCAACATGGTAAGTTTTTATTTTTAAAATCTTGGCAGGAGTGCTTGTAGTTGCATATATAAGCATGATTATGCATTCATTTGTAAACTAGAATATTACTAGCAAGCTATTGTGTTCTCAAGGTGATTCAAGTCTTCTATTGTGTTACAAGAGTCGACTTGTGTGTTTTGTGTGTTGATATTTGTAGATTTGAGTATCAATCTCCTCATGGCATGAAGAGCATCTTCCTCCATGAGAGTTTCACTACAAGGTGACATAATTTTGTACTTTCATCATTGATTCCTTTGGTTTTTGCCTCTGCCTCATAAGGGCACGCACTCTTTTATTTGATAATGGTGTTTAGAGACTTAAGTGTCCTTTGGGGCTTGACTAAGGCAATCCTCTAAACACCATAACCCCAAAACCAAGTCTTGTGATTGTAGGTTATAGGTGTCGCATTTGAGAAAAGTGGAATTGGAGGAAGGATTGGCAGGCATCAAGGATTCAGGATCTGAAGAAAAGTTAGACAAAGGAGTACTTCCAGGTCTTGGGTGCTCACTCCAGTGCCCTCTATAGACAAATCTTTGAAAACAAAAGTTACATGACTTATCAGTGTTAGAAGGAGGTCCAGATTCCATGGAAAAGAAAGTACCTTGGACTTGGGCACATGCTCCAGTGTCCCTGACTATTCCAGTTCGGAGCCCCAAAAAAAGGTAATCTGTAATTTGATATTTTATTCCTGTCTGTAAGAGCTTTTTCCATCTTTCATCAATTTATTGGTTTATTTGCATTATTAGGGTTTTAATGGTTAATTGAACATAAGAGAAGGAAAATTAATAATTGAATTCCCTAATCCAAGTTTCCCTACATCTGCAAGTGAGCTAGGGTATAATAGTGCTCGCCACTCGACCCTAGATCCTTGAATGTAAGGTGGAAAGGAGGATTTAAGAATCTAAACATTAGAACATTAACAAATCCAATTTTCCACTAAACATATATAGCATTCATCAACCTTGGAATGTACATCAAGGTCGGCATTGCATTCATCAACCATTGGAACAATCTCCAAGGTCAGCATTAGAAACATTTACAAAATAGGTCTTGACATAATACAAATTTATGCTAAGGAAATGTAGTAAAGATGTATGCGGATCACTCCATGCCTTAGCTAGGACTCAAACATGATCTTCCATGCCACAACATGCTTCTACAATCATCAATATGTCTCTGTAATCACTGGAATTAACCAAGTTAGCTAAGACTAGTTACGCGCACATTATTTGGGAACAAACTTCAAACATGATCTCAATTCCTTAACATGGACCAATGTAAATGTAGGAACATGATTAGGAGGTATCCACAAGCACGTTGTAATCACTAGGAGCAACCACACAAAATCTAGCCACATTATCCATGAGATTCTTCACACCAGAGCACATGAACGTCACTATCTTCAACTGTCATAAAAGAAAGATAGTTTGTAGACCATTAAATCATGAACCATTGTAGTTGTAGGAAATTATCATCATCCCAAACTTCCCTCTAGAACTTCAATGTGGAGGAATGTGGAGCTAAATAATTTCTCCCTGTCACTAGTGAATAATCAGAAAAAGTAGGTTTTACTCTAGTGAATGTAACTCACTCAGTTATTCATACCGAAGGCTCAAACTTAGCATCTACCATCTTTAGACATGCCTCTAAATAAAATTAAATCCACAGACCAAGATTTTCAATCTACAAGAAATGCAGAGTAATCTTCTGGACTGTTCTTCAGTATGCAACTCATTATCTTGACTATGATTTAATGTTTCCTCTCTTATTCTTGTGGAGGGGCTAATTTTCTCAATGTCCTCAACATATAAGGCTTCTAATCAATCAAATGATAAAGATACAGTTGCCACCAATGACAACATAGATATATTGACATCAATGACAACACCAATTAAGAACATTCTTGTAACGCCACAACTCCCCAAACCCCTCTCTTGTCATGTTGTGTGCAAGTTATAGGTACAAGTTTTAGGAAAAGTGGAGTTAAAAGAAGGTTGTGTAGGAATTAGAGTTTTGGGATCTAGAAATAGTTCTAGATTATCTCTCCAAAGAGACTTGGGCAGTTGGCTCCCTAGTCTATAGTGCTTCAAGCTTCTAAATCTAGTTTCTAAGCATCATTTGTAGCATGTTCTCAATTTTGACCTCTAACAGAATATTACTTTTGGACATGGGAAGTTACTAAATTTGTCCTTCAACACCTCTACTTTTGAGAGATAGGTTTTGACATCTTATTGATTATCTCTATACTTTTGGTTTCTAGATTTCTATTGTCAATCATCTAGTTCAAGATGATTATCATTATTCTAGGGTTTAGTGCATTGATTGGCCTAGGGTTTGATAAAAGGATTGGTTGAATCTTATTTTCCTTGACAAGCAAGAGCACAAAATCTGTAGCTAAGTCCTCATTCATCTTGTAGTGACTTAAGCTTAGTTGTATCCTTGAATGTTATAGTGAAAGGAGGGTTTGATCTAATGTAATCACACATTCCATCCTTTTCTCTTTTACAATATAACACAATTTACAGTAGTAGAAAGTTTTTGTTGATAAAGTTGAATTGGATTAAATTTTGGCATATACTAATTTACCCCCCCTTTCAATATTTTAATCTGTTAGAACAGTTAGTATTAGAGGAAAGTTTCTTGGTGTAGCCTAATAGTTGAAGGTAGATCTTGGATTAGAACACATGGCTTAGAAAGAGTCATCTTCTTCTAACAAAGCACCACTATTTGATGGAACTAACTATGCCTTCTGGAGTCTAAGGATGTGTTGGGTGAATATTTTGTCATTAACTCACTAACGGCAAAACGGGTATATCAGCCACAGCTATGATGAGACAAAGTCTCTCCTCTCAGCAAGGGGAGGTTCCCTCTATTTACTTGACTTTTGCAAACCAAACAACTTATGAAATTTATGTACACTAAAAACTATGTTTGTGGTGGTTCCATCTCATCTCATTCTCTTTTTTCAGAATAGATGTTTATACTTCAAACTCTTGATAAAGGACTTATAAATTATCACAAAATCACAGAAACACAAATTTTTTTGTTAGCTCACTTACTAATTGTAAATAGAACTATTTGAAGTAGAATGCAGATCAAAGTCTTCACTCCTCTTCAAGATGATAAAAGTAAATTGAATATAACAACTTGCAGCGCAAAGTCTCCAAACTATTGTATTCTCACAAACATGAACATAATCCTCACAAATGATTTGATAACACAAAGTCTATCAAAATCAAATTAAGAGTGCTCTTCAATCACTTGAAACAAACTCCACACTTCAATTATTACCAAAGAAGATTATGATAGCAAGACATAAGAACAATACTATCACAACACAAATAATCCCAAGACAAAGCTTGGAATTGAACTTACTTTCTTGTATTGATAAATATTTGATAATTGATTTTCACAAAAAGCACAAAGTCTTGATTTGCTTTTCAATTTGCCAGAGTATTCTTGTAATAGACAAAAGATAATATTTACAAAAGAGGTCCTCTTTATTTATAGGGAGAGGCCTTGAGAAAATTTAGAAAATCTACAACTAGTTTGACTTATTCAAAAATAGGAGTCCTTATTGACTTGGGACTTCCTATATTTTTACATGTAATTACATATGAAAAATGTACATGTAAAAATGTCCAAAATTGTTTTGAAAGTACATCAGAAGAAATGAAAAATAAACTAAGGAAAAACTGCTTCAATTTGTGTCACCACTTTTCCTCAAGTGATCATCATACATAGTGAAAGCCACTTGCATCTCAATGCTATCCGGATTGAATGCATTCCTGAAGATCATCTTGGCTCTCACAATGGCATCCCTCACTGTAGTGATTGATTTTGCATGACCAGTTAACTTGGTTTTCAGATTGTCCAAAGTTAACTGGTTGTCTAAAATGTTGTCCACAGAAGTCATTGAAAATGTTTTATCTTCAAATTCTTTCTGGAACATGTCTTCAAATTCCTAAACCATTTCTTCTACTAAAAGAAATTGGTTGTCCTGTGATACCAGCTTACAAGGCAACTCCAACTTATGCAAAAGGTTGACATCATTTTGTTCGCTGATTTCCTTTGCAGCTTCAAGATCCTTAATCAAATTTATTAGCATATTGCTCCTGTACATCAATGCCTCCTTTGTTTCTGTATAAGAATCCCTATTAGCGATGGCGCCAATTGATATTAGGGTGCTTATTTTCAATTTTCTCATCTCTGCCCATTTATCATGATTATCCTCTATGCGTTCAATATCTTGAGAAATAGTATCAATGAGGTCATTAAGTTCTGCCCTTACTTTCCTCATTTTATCTGTCTTCTCAGATACATCTGTGAGCAAAGAGATTCCTTGTGCATGCATCCTATCTAAGTACTCTTCAAGTACTTTCCCTTTAAGATGAGTCCTTTCCTCTTTCAGGATGACGGGGTCTTCTACAGAAACGGCTTCTGGAGTAACTGCTTCTGAGTTCAAAGTGATTTTCCTTACCACCGTAGTTAGCTATTCTACCATTGCCTTGTAGTGATCCTTCATTTCCTTTTCCCTGTCAAATTTCTGGATTAGGATGTCCATGGCTGACTGCATATCATTTTTAGTGCTTTCATGGGTTATTTTGCCCAATTCAACTCTAGAAATAGAGTAGTCATTCATATCAAAATTTTCAACAGTTGCATCCTGTGGAGGTTTTGCTATCTCCAGAAATTTGTGTCCCTTGTCTTCAAGTACCCTGGAAAGAATCTTTGGTTTCTTTGGGGCCTTAGGCTTTGCAGGTACCAGCTTAGTGAAATCAAAGTCATCTGGAGAGATGGCTTGCTTTTTCCTTTTTGGCGTGTAAGCTGATAACCAAGGTGGGAGCAGAGAAGTACTCACATTGGGATCCATTCCTACTGTTGGTGTTCCTGGAACTGTGCTTGTACTGATAGTAGAAACAATAGGTGGAGTGTTAGTAAAAACCACACCTGTTACATTTGCACTAGAGACTTGCTCAGTATTCATCACAAAATGATCAAAAATGGATGCATCCCCAATATCAAAAGATGAAGAAGACAAACTAGGAATTGACTAAGAAGAATGGAGAACATCTTCAAAAGTGTTTTGGGGATTATCAAAAATTATTTTAGGAGGAGAGGGAGATTCAGAGGAAGGAATATTAATAGGGGAAACATACACAGGGGCTGCAATAGGTGTATTAAGCAATGGGCATGATGCTCCCGTTTCTTGTTGTGTATTTTCCTGTGGAGACAAAGCCTCCTCATCTTGTTGATCTAAATTCCTATCTTCAACATCCATCTCTTCTGTGGCTGGCTCTTCAGTAGCTGGCTCCTCAACTTCCATATCTTTCATTTCAGGTTCTTCCTCCACAGCTTTTGCTTTCTTTGTCACAAATCTGATCTTAGGCTTGTGTGTTTTAGAGGATGAGGGAACATCACTCTTGTTCTTCATTTTGTTTTCCACCTTTTTACCAGTCTGCTCTTGAACTTCAGTTTCTAACCCAGTGAGTAATTCTTTCAGCGTAATTCCTTTATCTGCCAGCCAGTTATTGGTGTTAGCCAATATGGGCTCAAATCTCTTCCTCAGTGAAGTCAACTCCTTTTGTGACCATTGGAGTGGAGGGAGAGGAGTATTAGCAATCTGTTCTACATCATATCTGGTGTCAACCAATTCCCCATCATCCACAAGATCTTCTGGAATATCAGCAAGTCCTAGATATTCAATCTGTTCCAGGGACAATCTGCTATAGTCCAATTTCCTGATATCTTCCTCTGTTCTCAAGTCTACCCAGACATCTTCTACCATGGGTTCATGAAACTGAGTTTTCCATCTGATTTTATCCTTTCCGCCCTTGTAGTCAAACTTTGGTCTCCTCTTGAATTGCTTCATGGTGACCAACTACATATCTGTTTCCATGGCCCTTGCCTTTGCAGTAGTCAACACTGAATATCTGTCAATTTCCACTGGGAATCTGAAACCAGGCTTCTTGAGTTCCATCTATTTGTTATGCACAACAATCATTTGTCTGCACAACTCCATCAAGACCAGTTTATCTGAAGGGAATCTTGGAAGCATATAAGGGTAACCTTGGAAAAAGCCAACCCTCAAGTATGAAAAAGATGGAAATTGCAAAAACATACACTCGAAGTCATTTACCACTATCCATGCCTCATTTGAAATTCTTCTCTGCTCCAGTTGGGGATAAAAAAGACACAAGAATACAGCAAAGAATGCATCATTAACCCTTCTGAAATGATGAATTGAACCCTTTAATGTCAGCTAGGAATAATATTGGTATACTGGAACTACTCTCCTATCCCCTTCCGATGTTAATCCTAGAAAAATCCTCATGAAGGCTGCAATGTATACCAGATAGGAAGTCATGTAGAACTTGGAAGTAGTGGATACCTTCGTCAACTTCTCATGCAAACCGTTACTGATTTGTTCCCCCCAAAAAATGGTTTGCTTACCCTGGAGTATAACCTTAATGAAAGGATACATCCATTCATGAAACTGTGACGAGGAAGACAAACCCCTTATCCTGCTGAGGAGAGTAATCAAGTCACCAACTTCCTCTACAAAATCACTTCAAGGGAAACTATGTGGCCATCTTGACAAATTTGACCTTGTAGTCTTCAACCATTTGTTGTTGATCACTTTCTTTGCTTTATCTGGATTCTTGTCATATTCCTTCTGAGCTTCAACAAAGTCAAGCTTCAATACCTCTATCACAGGAGGACACATGAACACCTTATCAATGAACTCAGGATCCAACCTGATTATCACATTACCACTGGCATCCACCACAGCTCTAATATCTTTGTTATAGAAATGGGCACATTGAAGAACAAATTCTGTGTTGTGAGCTGCCACTGGGAAAGATGACACCAGATGAATATTACTTTCCACTATCCTCTTCATCATAGTACTGGGGTTGTTAGACTTGGTCCTCTCTAAAAACTCAGCCATATCAACATGGTCGATCTCTGTATCTCTAATGTCATCAACATTAGAATGGACTGGGTGATTGGGAAAACACCTTGATATTTGTACTTCATTGCTTTTGATTTCTTCAGGGACAATTTAGTCATTTGGATGAGCTTTCACCGAGAAGAAGTTTGATGTTGAACGAAGCTCCATAGAAGAAACTGCAGCAAAAAGTCATGATCATGCAATTACGGAAAATACTGGCAATCTGGAAAAATTGCATGTTGATGATCATGACTATGGGAACGCACTTGAAAAAGGGCTATAGTGCGAGCTGGCCAAAAATTAGAGGAGAAGCGGGCTCAGAAAATCAAAACTAGAAATTTTCCAGAGTTAGGAAAATTTGAGATAGTTTTTGCATGGGCAGCAAAATTTGCCACTCTTGCATGTGAGTATTTTATTGTATGTGCATTGGCGGCAAAATTCACCGCCACTGCATGTGGTAAGGGTTTTGGTATGAGTGGCAAATTTTGCCACTACTGCATATGACAAGTTTTACAGAGTTGATGTCAAAGAGACAAAAATTACCGCTATCGCATGGGGTATGAAATGGAAGATCCTCGTGTAAAGGTGTTGAAATCCGCCACCCATACATCATACAAAAATCTGTGAACATACACCCGCGGTGAATTTTGCCGACAATGCATAATGGTAGGAATTGGTCTTCGTGTATTCAATCGGCAAACTTCACCGACACTGCACAATGGAAGCGTAAGAGATTGTCGTGTATGGGCGGTGAAATTCGCCACCCATACCCTTTGGTATTTGGGAAGTATTCAAGGTTTGAGCGGTAAATCCTTCGTCCCTCATACGATAAAACTTAGGGCACAAATTTTGGGCATCTAAAAACATATTCGAAACGAAGGACTGACCAGAGATTAAACAAAACAACCAAAAACAATCTTTCAATGAAAAAAATATAACAAAATTTAAGACAAAGGAAAGCTATTCAAAAACTAATGAAAACCCTAGTAAAGAAAAAGAAGACAGCTAGAGAGTTTACCTATCCAAATGTTTGAAACGCTTGGTTTGACGATGAAGAGTGTGACTAAATCACAACTCAGCGTGATCAAACGATGCTGGAAGAGTCCAACGAATAGCTCAGGAGAAAGAAATGAAATGGTGAAATAAACAATCAAAAGACATTAAATAACTCTAAAACAAGTGTTAAACGAATGGTACGAGTGGCAATTAATGGCACTCGGTGTTTCAAGATTCTGAAAATCTTGCATGAGCGGGAGTTTAAACTTAGGGCACTATTATAATAGCATACTTGTAGAAATTTTAATTGTTTACTCTTTGTATAATGATTTTAAATTATTTAGTTTATTAGCTGAGAAAGTGTTTCCACCTTGCAAAAAGATGTTCTTATGACCTTTATTGTAAATGCGTATAATTTTATAAGAAGCATTTGTATCCCAAAATTTATTTACAATGAATTGAAGTTTTATTATTTAAAATATAGTAAATTTTCTCCTGTCATCATTATTCCTTACTCATTTTAATTATTTTTTTGTTATTTTCTAATAATTTCATGGGTAGGCATTATAGAAGCCATAGTCCACACAGAGGCATGAGCCCATGCTAGGGCACTGCTTCCATAACCAAGCTATCAATGCCTTACAAGGGTGTGTTTTTTTCATTTCTAATTTCAGATAAATGGGTGTGGAGCATTTTGTGATTCAGATATGACTATAGCTGATTTTATTATTCTGGTAAATGGGTATAGGACTTGTGTGATTCAGATTATAAAAAGGTACACTAACAAGGAAAAAGAGGAGGCAGCAATATCTACTTAGTGGGGGAAAATAGATGACGAGTAAGTGTGCATTATATTATTCTATTTTTGCAAAAAAAAGTTCAAGTTTATGGATTAACTATCCGAAATATATGATTCAGGTATAGGGAAAATGTGTGTACTGAATTCATAAGGAAAGAAGGAAATTGAGATTTATTAAAAATGAGTAACCTGTATCATATTTGATTGTACTCGTGTAATGCTGTCTTATTGGTTTAAAACCGGGCCCTATATAGATTAGGTTGGCATTATGAGCATTCCCTCAATCTAGGATTTGAAATGTCTGGTTTTGTCAAGCCCAAACAATCAATATCCTTAATCCACAAAGCTGTGACTTACTTCATTTTCTTTAAGAAAACTAAAATTGTGCTATACTTATAGTTGATTTGGTGGTAGGATTTTCTTTTTCATTTATGAATTTTTCAATGAATTTCAATGGGTATTCTATCCATATTATTTCCTAATGGTGAATATTAATAAACTGATACATGAAAATAACTATGCATCAGGTCTTGTCTTCATTATGACATCAATAGAGCTAGGTCATTCACCCTCAACAATGCACTGCCTACTGTGTTGTGTATATTGCTTTCCCTCTAGTGTTTTTTCATAGTAATAGTATGATCCTTTGCAAAGAGGAATAGTAATATCAACTTCTTGGATTCATGCTCTTAAATCTTTGTGAAGCTCTTCTTGCAATTGCTAGTCCAAAAAGTAAGAAAGTGTCTTAAATTTTAGAATTATTTACATCAAATAAAATAGGTTTATAAACAAAGGACTACCTGTAAATGGTGGAAAAAGTCACGGGTATGAAGCCAAATTTCAGGCAGTATAAAACATGACCAGTGTCATGTTTGTTTTTATATTTATTTGTAAACTTTTGCATTCACTTTCACAAATTTCTCACCCAAATTACATAGACATATTCTATATGTGGAGTAAATGCAAGAAAAGATAGATGGAACTTATTTCAAATATATGTTTTAAAGATCTCTCCAAATATGTGAGATATAATCTCTTATGATATTAATGATTTTATAGCTCAAGAAATCAAAGCATTAATTTAGATGATAATTTTTAGATAGACAACATGACACGAGTTGGTATTGAAACCACTGATGAATAGAGATTAACAATTGATTTAAATGCGTCAAGCATTTGATATGTACAAATCACTTAAACTCTATTGTTTGAACCTCCCATCATGTGCAATGGAACACCCATCGATGTGTAGAATAAGATCAACAAAATTTAACATAAGTTATTTAAAATATCATGACCCTACCAATTATTAGACATAACTGTTATTGCCTTGATTTCTTATTATTGTATGGTAACATAATCTTAGTGGTAAGATTTAGTAGTTGGTGATTTCATGGGTGTGTAGTTGTCACTCTTCATGTATTCACATTATGATTAATTAGATACACTTCTCTTAATCATCTTGATTATTTATTTCGTGATATTATTTTGTCTTATTTCAAATATAATCAGACCCATAATACTCATCATTCAAAAAGACCATTCTACCTTATCATAATAGAAGGAGTTCATCATTGTTGCTTTGTTTTCAACTAGCATGTGATTAAATAATGTATCAGGGTAAATAGGAGCAATTGGAAGCTAAGTTGCTCTAGAACAAGAAGCTTAATATTTCTATTGTGTTTTCAGCTAGCCTAAGATTAAATTTGGAGTTAATAGGGGAAACTGAGAGTAACTTGAGGTACACAGAAGATTTTAGGTCATTGTTGCTTTGCTTATAGCTACTATTTAAATAAATATTAGGGATGAATGTAGGCAATTGGGGCTAATTTGTAGTACGTAGGAAAAAACTTGGTCATTCATGTTTAGCCTTCAGGTAATGGTTTAATAAATATTGGGATAAATGGTGGTGGTTGGAACTAATCTGAGGTATACAACAAAAGTTTGTCACTACTGCTTTGCTTTCAGGTAAAAACTATTTTTATCTTTTCTTTGGAAAGTAAGATGAAAAACTATTTAAGATGGTTTCATGAGGGAATTTAGTAACATGGATTTTCTATGATCCTACATTATTTAGGTAATGGGTTTACTTAATGTCTTGATTGCTTATAATATATCTAAGGGATGTGGTGCAGGAGCATCCAGTGGTGTAAGGGCAATAGCATCCAGTGGTGTAAGGGCAATCTTACATCACCCAAAAAAGAAGTTAATTCAAAATCATTGTAGTTGTTTTCATTTCTTTCCACAATTAGTGTTTCTGGTTCCATAATATCTAGAATAATGGTGTAGGACTTTCAGTTTTTCCAAAAATGCTAAAAATAGCAACCTACCTATTTTGGAAAGTCTACCTGCTATTTTTGGAAAGTTTGTAGTAGGGCACGAATTGAAGCGAAAACTTGCAGAAAGTTACTAAATGGAAACATAAGACCTTTGGCGAAGGAATCAGGCAAAGATCATCTGTGAGATGAAAGATATTAAAGTTTTTGTTTTCTGAAAAACCCCTAAAAATTTCTGAAACGAGATATGAGGCACTAAAACTTCCCTAACCATCCTGAAAAGTTGACAGAAATCTATTTATGGATTTTTGGCATGACAGTTCACATCGCGATCTTTCCCACACCTAAAACGGTTCATCAATCGGACACCCAGATCAAAAGTTATGCTTCCCGGAAGTTGACCTACTTTTGGAGGGGGTTGTAAATTTTGAAATTTTGCTAGAGGCCACCAAAAAGTGTTATTTATGGCTATTTTGGGGACCCTGTGCAGTAGTAGAGTAAAGGGGGCAAGTGTAGAGTCAAGAATAGGCAGGAAAAATAGAAACCCTAGCGGGTTTGGGGCTACAGAATGCGAAAGATTCTAGAGCCTGGTGATTGTAGCTGTAGTGTGTTGTAGCCTATGGAGGACTAATTCCTCTAATTGTAATTAAGCTTCTGTAATGTAATGAGTTGCCTAGATCAATAAAAGAAAGTTCTATTCTCTGTGTTCAATTTTTGTTATTGTGTGTTTTGTGATTTATCCCCTTCATCAAGTGGTATCAGAGCAAGGGTTCTAAGTGTGTAGACAGATCGCTGACTGTGAGGCAGTTTGCACCAGGACCTAAGGTTGTGGGTTTGCTACGGAGACCAAGACGCTTCCACGAAGAAATTGTGTTGGGAGGAATGCTTTGACAAAAGAGGGTTTTAGAGCCCTGCAAAGGCAAATCGATGCATTGCAAGAGGAGCTACAAAGAGGGTTTGAGCCAAGGATAAGAGACGAAAGCGAAGATGAAGCTGAAGAAGAGCTATCTGAGGAAGAACAAGAAGCTACCGGAGATCTTGCAGAAGTTAGGTTGTTGAGGGCCATTTTAAAGATCGGAAAGAGGCCTAGGATCAAGGTTTCCACATATTCTGGGGATTTGAACCTAGAACAGCTTATTGATTGGATCAATGACATGGAGGAGTATTTTGAGTATGAAGATGTGGAGGACCCAGATCAGGTCAAGTTTACAAAAACAAAGTTGAAGGGCCACACCAATATTTGGTGGAAGGAGGTCCAACTAGAGAGGAATAGAAGAGGAAAAGGAAAGATCACTAAATGAGATTGGATGGCAGAGAAACTAAAGAAGCAGTTCATTCTTGTGGACTATGAGATGGAGTTACTGAAGAAGTTGCAAGGACTGAAGCAAGGTAACAAGTTTGGTAAGGAGTATACAGAAGATTTTTATAAGATCACTATCAAGACAGGCCATGGAGAGGCCAACAAGGAGAAGGTGGCCCGTTACATTAATCGGTTGAGGTCAAGTATTCAAGAAGAGTTGAGCCTGGTCAGAATGACCACCATAGAAGATGTGTACCAGTTTTCCCCAAAAGTGCAAGAGAAATTGAATAAAAGATTCGACAGCAAGCAAAGGGGAAGAGATCAAGGCAGAAGGACTGGTGGAATACTCTATGGGGGCCAAAATGAAGATGCAAAGAAAAGTGAAGAAGCTGGAACCAGTCGAAATCAGAGAGGAGATAATACCTACTGCCCTCATGACTAGAATAATGGTGAGCAAAGAGGAAGAGGAAGAGGTAGACCTAGGCAAGGACCTGGAAGAGGAGGTTTCAGAGAAACATGTTTCCAATGTGTAGAAGAAGGACATCGAGCATACGAGTGTCTGCAACATCAAGGAAGGACAAATAGAAGACTTGAAGGTAATGCATGAGTTACACATGTAGATGAAGATGCACATTCTGAGCATTCTAAAGATGTTGAAAGGGGAGAAACCCTAGTTGTCAGAAGAACCTTGCTAAATGAGGAAAAAGAACCCAATCAGAGGAAGAGTTTATTTCGCACAAGGTGCAAATGTGAAGGTAAGTGTTGTGATATTATTATTGATAGTGGAAGCACTGATAATCTTGTTTCAGAGGAGATGGCTGACAAGCTGAAGTTGACAAGAAGAAAGCATCCACATCCATATCAGATTACATGGTTGTAGAAGGACCACCGAGCTTTGGTCAATGAGAAGTGTTTAGTGAAGTTCAAGATTGGGGACTACCATGATGAGGTGCTATGTGATATCATATCGATGGATGCATGTCATATGCTATTGGGGAGGCCATGGCAGTATGATAGGAGCGCTGTCCATGATGGTCGTACAAACACATATTCCCTAACAAAGGATGGAGTTCGTCATAAGTTGAAGCCCTTGAAGGAGGTGGAAGAAAAGATATGTAGTACTGCCAGAATTTTCTTGGTAGATGGTAGGAAATTTTTGGAGGGTATGAAGCATGAGCATCATTGCTTTGCATTGATTCCTAAGATTAGTCAAGAGAACTGTGAAGATGTATCAGTAGAAGTTTCAGATATGTTGGAAGAGTTCCAGGACGTTATCTCTGATAATGTACCAAAAGGTTTACCACCAGTAAGAAAGATAAGTCATCAAATGGATTTGATACCAGGAGCCAGTTTGCTAAACAAAGTAGCCCACAGAATGACCCCTGTAGAGAATGAAGAGCTGAACAGACAAGTTCAAGAGTTGTTGAGGAAGGGACTGAAAAGGGAGAGCCTAAGTCCATGTGCGGTACTTGTAGTACTAGCACCAAAGAAGGATGAAGAATGGAGGATGTGTACAGACTCTCGAGCCATCAATAAGATAACGATCAAGTATAGATTTTCATTGCCAAGAATGGATGACATCATGGATTGTTTGAGTGGAGCCAAGTACTTCACAAAAATTGACCTGAAGAGTGGATATCACTAGATCCGTATCAGAGAAAGAGATGAGTGGAAGACAGCCTTTAAGACAAAGGAAGGTTTGTATAAGTGGTTAGTCATGTCATTTGGGCTAACCAATGCACCGAGCACATTCATGCGGCTCATGAACGAGGTATTGAAAGAGTTTTTAGGAAGTTTTGTTATTATTTATTTGGATGATATTTTGATTTTTAGTAAGACTTGGGATGAGCATCTGATGCATATCAGAAGAGTTCTAGAGAATCTTAGGGAGGAGAAGTTGCTGATTAATCTAAAGAAATGTAGTTTTGCAAAGGAGTTGGTATACCTAGGATTTGTAGTCTCAGAAGAAGGTCTTAAGATGGACCCAGAAAAAGTAAGGGCTATCCTAGAATGGCCTATGCCAAGGAGTGCAACAGAGGTAAGATCCTTTCATGGTTTGGCAAGTTTTTACATAAAGTATACTAAGAATTTTAGTAGCATTTGTGCACCTCTAAATGAGACAATGAGAGGGGATAAAAAAGAGTTTATATAGACTAAAAGAGTAGACAAGAGCTTTGATACATTGAAGAAGAAAGTTGTAGAACAACCTGTTTTGGCATTTCTAGATTTCAATAAGGTATTTCAGGTAGATTGTGATGCTAGTGGTAGTGGTATAAGAGTTGTTTTGAGCCAAGAAGGTAAGCCCATTACCTATTTTAGTGAGAAGCTTAATGATGCCAAGAAAAAGTATTTTGTTTATGATCAGGAGTTTTATGCAATAGTTTAGGCTTTGAAGAAATGGAGACATTATTTGTTGCCAAAGGAGTTTGTTTTATATACTGATCATCAGGCTTTGCAGTATCTTAATAGTCAAAGAAAGTTGAACTAAAGGCACTTAAAATGGGTTGAATTTTTGCAGAGCTATACTTTTGTTTTGAAGCATAGGAGTGGGAAGTCCAATAGAGTTGTAGATGCCTTAAGCAGAAGGCAAAATTTGTTGACAGAAATGAAGATAGAGGTTGTTGGGTTCGATGAGCTCAAAAGTTTGTATCCTGAAGATCCAAATTTTGCAGAGGGCTGGAAAGCTTTAATGGAACCTGTTACTTTGGATAGGACAAAATGGTTGGATTTCATAATCTAAGATGGCATGTTATTTAGAGGAAGCCAGTTGTGCATTCCAAGGAGTTCCATGAGAGAGAAACTAATTAAGGAGAAGCATAGTGGAGGATTGGCTGGACACTTTGGTCAAGATAAGACCATTGCTATTGTTGGTAAAAATTATTATTGGCCACAATTGCAGCAGGATGTGCAAAAATTTGTGCAGAGTTGTAGAGTATGTTAGATGGAAAAAGGAGCAAGTCAGAACACAGGTCTATATCAGCCATTACCTATACCAGAGAAGCCATGGGATGATATCAGTATGGATTTTGTTCTTGGTTTACCAAGGACACAAAGAGGACATGATTCCATTTTTGTGGTGGTGGACAGATTCTCGAAGATGACACATTTTATTCCTTGCAAGAAGACTAATGATGTTGTTCATATTGCTAAATTATTTTTCAAAGAGGTGGTGAGACTACATGGTCTACCAAAGAGCATAGTTTCAGATCGAGATACCAAGTTCGTTGGTTATTTCTAGAGGACATTATGGAAGAAGTTGAGGACAGATTTGAAGTTTAGTTCTGCACACCATCCACAGACTGATGGACAAACCAAAGTGGTGAACAGGAGTTTGGGTAACCTGCTATGGTGCTTAGTAGGAGATAAGCCCAAGGGATGGGATTTGATTTTACCACAGGCAGAATTTGCTTACAACAATTCTGTCAATAAGAGTACTGGTAAATCACCATTCTAGGTTGTATATGGCACAAGCTCGAGAAATGCTTCTGAGTTAAGGAAGCTGGACAAAGGAGAAAAGACAAGTGTTGAAGCTGAAGACTTTGCAGAACATCTGAAGAATTTGCATGAAGAGGTGAGAAAGCACATTAATAGGATAAATATTCAGTACAAGGCTAAGGTAGATCAAAAGAGGAGATATAAGGAGTTCCAGGTAGGAGATGAAGTCATGGTTCACTTGGGAAAAGAAAGGTTCCCAATTGGAACATACACTAAGTTGAAAATGAAGAAATTTAGACCATGTAGAATCTTTAAGAAGCATGATTCAGGAAATGCATATGAGGTAGAGCTACCGAATGGGATCAATATTTCCCCTATTTTCAACATTGCTGATTTATCAGAATATCATGAAGGTGGAGCAGAGGATGGACCAACAGAAGCGCAGTGGAGTATTCCAACATCTACTTCAATGAATGAGATAGAAGAGAGATCTTGGATAGCCGTGTGGGAAGAAGTACTCGGAACAAACAACATGAAGAATATCTGGTAAAATGGAAAGGAAGGCCTATTGAAGATTCCTCTTGGTTATCTAAGGCAGAGGTTGACCGTTTGGGTTTCCCTCAGGGTCACTTCTCAAATTACCCTAGGTGTCTAATACAGGAGCATCCAGTGGTGTAAGGGCAATTTTGCATCACCCAAAAAAGAAGTCAATTCAAAATCATTGTAGTTGTTTTCATTTCTTTTCACAATTAGTGTTTTTGGTTCCATAATATCCAAAATAATGATGTAGGACTTTCAGTTTTTCCAAAAATGCTAAAAAATAGCAACCTGCCTATTTTGGAAAGTCTACCTGCTATTTTTTGAAAGTTTGTAGTAGGGCACAGATTGAAGCAAAAACTTGCTGAAAGTTACTAAATGGAAATATAAGACCTTTGGCAAAGGAATCAGGCAAAGATCATTTGTGAGCTGAAAGATATTAAAGTTTTTATTTTCTGAAAACCCCCTAAAAATTTTTGAAATGAGATATGAGGCACTAAAACTTCCCTAAACATCCCAAAAAGTTGACAGAAATCTGTTTACAAATTTTCGGCATGATAGTTCACATCGCAAGCTTTCTGACGCCTAAAACGGTTCATCAATCGGACATCCGGATCAAAAGTTATGCTTCCCAAAAGTTGACCTACTTTTGGAGGAGGTTGTAAATTTTAAAATTTAACTGGAGGCCGCCAAAAAGTGTTATTTATGGCTATTTTGAGGACCCTGAGTAGTAGTAGAGTAAAGGGGGCAAGTGTAGAGTCAAGAATAGGCAGGAAAAATAGAAACCCTAGCGGGTTTGGGGCTACAGAAGGTGGAAGATTCCAGAGCCTGGTGATGGTAGCTGTAGTGTGTTGCAGCCTGTGGAGGACTGATTCCTCTTATTGTAATTAAGCTTCTGTAATGTAATGAGTTGCCCAGATTAATAAAAGAAAGTTCTATTCTCTGTGTTCAATTTCTGTTATTGTGTGTTTTGTGATTTACCCCCTTCATCAGGATGACTTTGGGGGCACCAATAGATATACCACTTCTTCTTGGCTAAATGAGGTCATAGTTCTCTAATGGTTTGTTCATGATTTAGTTCTTTGATAGTTTGTTTGAATGATTAGTTCATGTGGTTATTCATTTAATACTTACTCTATTAATGTAAAAAAATAATTGAATTTTTCTATTATAAAGTAAAATTAGGGTTAAATTTTTTTTAGTGATTTTTGGATTTAGTTTCAAATGGTTTTTTATAGATTATCTCTTTATAGAAGTGTTTTTCCTACTACAAAGCACTTAATAAAGATTTATATTGAAGTAAATAGTTATAGTATTTATAGTCTTATCCACTAAATACTACACTTAATGACTTTTAAATAAAAATATAAATGTCTACTATTTAGTGATAGGCCTATAAATATTTGTGCCTATCAGCCATTTGATAGCACCTTTGGTGCTTTTACTAGTATACGTTGAGAATATCCTTAGATGTTGTATAAATACACCCGCCTTGGTCTTGCAGAACCAAAAGTGTAGAGGACTTCAACTCTTTATTGAATCTTGTTCGTTGACCACTGACCTTGACTCCTTGAACATAAGAAATTGGCTAAATCTTTAAAGGATTCAAATAATCAATTGGAGGAACCAACAGATCCCATACAACTGCATAAGTGGATTTTTTGCTTAAATTTGAGCAACACAAGTGGTCCCATACAAATTTTAAATTATGTACAAAAGATAATTTTTAATCTTTCCCTATTATAGTGGAGTAACTATAGTTTAGGGAGTGAAATTATGGTGTGAAAAAAAGGGAGCTGAAATTGTGCATCAACTACATAATGAAAAAATATGCCAAGCAGCACTTAAATTTGATGGCCGTATAGCTGTATTTGGCTATTTTTGCCGTAAAGTACAATCAAAATTTTAAAAAGATTGTATCACATGAAAGGGTAGATTTTAGATAGAACGTCAAAATTTCTATGGAGTTATTCTGATATATGTATTTAGTTTATATATAATTTTTTTATAATAAAAATATGTCTTAGTATTTAAAGGGCAAATTTGAGTAGATAACCGTCATAAAAAATTTGCTTGACAGGCAAGGTCGACCGTCAAATTTAGACCGTGATGCCAAGCCATTGTATATATTTCCTTCCCTCTTTTTTATTTTCCTCTTAATTTTATCTCCTAAATTTTATTTATTAATAAATAGTTTATTAATAATTTTTTAATTCTTTTTAATATATAAAATTAAAAAATTACAATTTAAAGTAATTGCTTAAAATAAGCCGAAAAATAAAATATTCATAGGACCCTGCCCTAATAAAAGTCTTTAGAGTGGAAGACGAACGGAAGGTAACTAAATCCGGATGTACCGTGAGAGTGGAGAGCGCTACAAGAAACGGAGAAAGCTACAACTAACACTTGCTCAAGGAATACGCCGATAGGAACAACGGACGAGTTTAGAAAATTTTCCCGCAAGAATTTTTTTGAACGGCGTGAGACAATTCCGAGCACTATAATGCTCACATATAAAAGCCAATCGGATAAAAATAAATATATATGGTTCGTTCCTTTTTTTTTTCTTTATTTTACTATCCTTCTGCACATGTTCAGTATTACAAGCAAGCTGTAATTTTATATTCGAATATCCAGAGCCCTTTCAATATTCGAATAACAAGAGAGGTTTCGATTTTCGAGTTAACATAAAGCTTTTAAATATTATATTAGGGGCTTGAGAAAGGAAAACACGAAAAACAATCGAAATTTTGCAAGACAGAAAAAAGGTAAATCTGCACCATTTTGTAATCTTGGATACAAAAACTTATTTTCCTTTTCTTGCATGTATGTCTATTTCAATTTTGGTTTGTATGGCCAGAATGATTTCAGTTTGTTGCTCATCAGCCATTGAGTTTTCTTTTGGATTTTGATACATGATCATTATGTTTTCTGTTCTAAAAGAAAATCGAAATCGAGCTGGAGTACGACAATGGCAGGTGCGTGGGCAATCCTTGCTCTTTTCCTCCTCCCTCCCTCGCTTATTGCACACGCCCATACAAGTTTTATCTTCAACCAATTCAATACGTCGTCCCTCCAATTGTTTGGGAATGCTTCAGTGATGTCCAATGCCATCTCCCTTAATCATGGATACCAATACAGTATCGGCCGTGCTTTATATCGACATCCTGTACGTATGAAAGATCGTGCTTCTCTGAACTTTACATTGTCTTTCAGCACAAGTTTTGTGTTTAGCATGGTTCCTTCAGATTTAAGAAGGGGGTTTGGTCTGGCATTTATAATGACGCCCCACAGATCTCCAGAGGGATTTTTATCCTCTCAGTACCTTGGTTTGTTTAGCAATACTTCAAGCCTAGGGGAGGCCTCTAATCATCTCTTTGCCGTCGAGTTCTCCACTTTAAGGATGTTGGAATTTAACGACATCAACAACAATCACGTTGGTGTGGATCTTAACGATCTCAGGTCTGTAAACTCTACGCCTGCCGGCTTCTGGAGTGACGACAACAAGTTCCGAGATTTGGATCTCGAAAGCGGACACAATATTCAAGCTTGGATTGATTATGAGCATCTTCAAAAGGAGCTCAAAGTCACCATTGCAGAGGCTGGTTCACATCGCCCAGAAAAACCACTGATATATATGAAAAATATGTCTCTGTCTAACATTCTAGAAGAAGAAATTTACGTTGGTTTCTCAGCAGGTACGGGACCCCTTGTTGAAGGGAATTACATCCTCGCCTGGAGCTTCAATACAAACGGAGCCGCCCCGTTTCTGAATACATATAATCTTCCATCATTTATACACAGAAAAATCAAGAGCTCAAATTCCAGATTGATAGCGGGCATTACCACAGCTTGCGTTGTCTTCCTCCTGGTGGTAGTGTCAGCATCACTTGTGCGGGTGAGGAGAAACCGATACAGAGATCTTATTGAAGAATGGGAGATGGAGTATTGGCCTCACAGGTTTAAGTACAAGGACCTACATATTGCAACCAAGGGTTTCAGAGACAAACAACTTTTGGGATCCGGAGGCTTCAGCCGGGTCTACAGAGGAGTACTTCCCCCAAACGGCCTCCAGGTAGCAGTGAAATGTATTCTTAGAGAAACCGATGAGGGGGTGAAGGAATTCTTAGCAGAGATCTCAAGTCTTGGTCGCCTTCAACATCGAAATCTTGTCCAGATCAGAGGCTTCTGCAGGCGAGAAAATCAGCTATTCGTAGTTTATGACTACATGCCAAATGGGAGCCTGGAGAAGATGATATTTGGAAAGCCAAAGAAGGTGCTGGAATGGGGTCAGAGGTACAGAGTTCTGAGAGATGTCGCTGCGGGATTGCTGTATCTTCACGAAGGGTGGGAGCAACGCGTAGTGCACAGAGATATCAAGTCGAGCAACGTTTTACTGGACTCGGAGCTCAATGGAAAGGTCGGGGATTTCGGGCTTGCACGTTTGTACGAGCATAATGAAAACTCGCAGACTACTCGTGTGGTGGGGACGCTGGGGTACATCGCACCGGAGCTCATACACACAGGAAAGGCCAGCCCCGCCACAGATGTGTTCAGCTTTGGTATTTTAATGTTAGAGGTTGCATGCGGAAGGAAACCTGTGGATCCCTCTCTCCAACCTGCTCAGGAAGTCATGGTGGACTGGGTGAGAGAGCTGCATGCCTTTGGCAGTCTCATGAATGCAGCCGACCCGAATCTTGGTGGGCAATATGTTGAAGCTGAGATGGAGAGAATGCTCAAGCTGGGGCTGCTCTGTTCTAATTCTCAACCAGAAGGTAGGCCTGGCACGAGACAAGTTCTGCAAATACTTGAAGAAGAAGCTCCAATACCAGGTTTCGACGTTCCATTATATTTGGAGACGAATCCACCCAGCAATACTTTGACATCTCCTGCATATTACAGCCGCAGCACAGATGCAGATTCCATTTCCAAGTCTGTAGAAGGACGATAGACTCTGCGCAATCAGTTCAACCTCGTTTTCTGACGATGCTGGTGTGTAAGATGGATGGTTGTGTGGTCTGCTGTGGCTGCTGCAACCTTCTTGTTATTGTCTGTATAATCTTCTTGTTAGGGATCCACCTTGACTTTATATAATCTTCTTGTTAGGCGACCTTGGCTTTTAGACTTATGGATGTAGGTATTTCTACAGTACATAATTATAGCTTAGTATATCTTTTAATGGTAGCCTTTACATACTCAGATGGAAATCGTTGGTTTTATGACTAATATCATAACTTGTTAGTGTAATCCAAGGTGACACATATGCCTGGTTATTTGTAAAATTTATCTCCAGAAATTTAGCAAATCAACATATCTATGCTTCATGTTTGGTTATACTATTGACTTTCCAATAAAGTGTCTGGATATTTATTTAACCGGACTGGAATATTTTATTTGTTTTCAATTTCCAAACAGTCAATTTAATTTGACTAATTAAAATCTTAGGCTTGTGTTACTACCGTTTAGTTCAAATCACTTCACTTTTGAATTAACTATTACTAGCAATTGGAACCATCGGTTTTATGGGCACGCTGATAATTTTTAGAAAAATTTGTAGAATTTGTTACATTTATTCTTAGAGTTTTAACATGTCTGGATTATTTTGTTCTTGTTTTGATCTCTTTTTTGTCTACTTATTGTTAACCAAGGTTCAATTCATTGTTGACCTCCATAGAACATAAACATTCACATGTTTTGACATCATTTGCTAACCCAAAAGTAACAATTACACTAACTCATATAATTGCCCAATAATGACAAGCTATGAGAAATTAAGTAATGAAAAAATATTCCAAAGGGCATTTTGGCATTGGCAGTGAGGATGTTGCCAAATGTTGTGGAATTTGGCTTTATATGTGTCAATTATATTTTCTTGAAAATTTCTAAAACCTTTTCAACAAATCAATTTTGTGCATATCCTACAAACATAACAATTGAGGAGAACATACCTCTAAGGCATTTTGTCCATTAGGTCATGTGCTTTGTCTATGCTACTATTATTCATTCCTTGTGAGAAGGTGTTCTTCAAAATACAAATCTACATTAAATATTTCAAGAATCCTTCGACTTTAAGGTTTCAAATCTTGGAGTTCAAGAAATTTGGACCAATCTAATGCTGGGTTGCTTGATCCAGTAGTATTTTTTTAGATTTTAATTCTTGAATAATTTATAGAATTTTATAAACTTATTGAGTTTTAGACATGTATAAGTCTTGATTGCCCTTGAAAATATTTAATGAAAATAAAAAATTATAAAGATAAATAAAGATATTATAATGTGTTATATTGAAATATATTTTTTGATTTAATTCATTATTTTTATTATAAACAAACTAAATTAAGTTAAAATTGAGATAATATATTAAATTAATAATGTTTATTATATAAATTTTGTGTTGAAAATAAAATTATTACTAAAAGTTTAGTTGTTCACATCTCTTGAAAATGAACTAATATTGAATAAAAATAAACATAGAGCAAAGTCACATGTTTGACTATGTGATGATAAAGTTGCATCTGCTACCAATGAGGAAGAAAAGGAGGCAACACAATATAATTTCAGACATGATATAATTGTGTTTCTTGTTTATTTTCTAAATAAATGTAAAATTCATGGAACTTACTCCTTTCTAAAACTTTCAAGAGTTCTACACCACGTGCCATCTGCTGCCAATGAGGAAGAAAAGAAAGAGGCAACACAATATAATTTGACATGATATAATTGTGTTTCTTGTTTATTTTCTAAATAAATGTAAAATTCATGGAAGTTACTCCTTTATAAAACTTTCAAGAGTTCTACACCACGTTCCTACCATTTTTTTTCCACTGTAGTCCATTTGAAGTCGTAATATAATTCAAGTAATTATATTTGTTGCATGTAATTCTCTTTTCAAAATAATACATTTTATCATTAAATCACAACCCCTCCTATAAATTTGCGTTCTCTAGGGGAAAAGACCCAATAGGTGAGATAGTATATGTGCATTTATGGCCCAATATTTTTTGAAGTTTAGTACTAATAGTTGTGACTTTAAGGTTGTTAGTTTTACTATAAGTACTAATAATTGAACGAAATGTGCCCTTTAGATTTAAAAAGCAACCAATCATGTGATGTCATATTAGCCCACCAACAAAACATGACTTAATGCACACCTATTGGTCCACCCTTTTTTGGGGGGAACTATTTGACACCTCAACAAAAAGCATGCTAATGTGGCATCATATTTGATGATATGGCCCTAAAACCTTAGTTATAAGCAGGGCGTTGCCAAGTAAGCTACTGTAAAATATTTGGAGTGATTCGAAATTGTCATGTATGATTTTTAGAGGCGTGAAGTTCGGGTGCATGATTATTGGGTCCTCTCCCCTATTGATGCCCACAGACTTTCATATTTCAACCCACTTGTAATTCTTCATATCTTCTTTTCGCTCAGATCTACACTTGAAGAAATTATACTTTCCGCTATGATCGAACTCCCCTGTAAAATGACGCTTCACAAATGTAGTTTTTCCTGTTTATACAGATTGCCATAGTCATTAGAACACATTGAGATCATTCAAAACATCACCAACAACAGTAACCTAAATAAAAACTTTAGACCTCAAAATTCCTAACTTATTAAAATCTTATCTTAGCGGTGCCTCCATCGCCCACAATCGCAAGCTTAAACTTGGGCAATCTACGTGCTGACCGGGAAGAGCCTGCACAGTAAACTAACCAGATAAATAAACGTAGAAAAGGATAGAGCGATCAAAACCTCAGGGTTTAAGAACAATAAACAGAGCACAGAGAGATCTACAACCCACCATTTTTCACAATCAAAAGCTCTTCAGATACCCAGTTAGACGCCAAATCCAGGAGGACTAGAGGCCTACCGATCCAATCTATAAAAAATAAAAAGTTGCCAATCTCCTCCTTGCAAAGGCCAGAAACACATCAAATTCATTGGGCTCTGCTCTCACAATAGCCACAGCCTCAACTTTTCCGGCCCTGAATACGCACGGGCTGTCCTTCACCAGAATAGATTACGGCAGGGGAGGAATTGTGCAGCCTCATTTCCACATGGGGGCGTCGGAAGTGTTGTATGTAATGAAAGGGACTCTGCGCGCTGAGTTTATCTATACGTGGAACCAGCTGTTCGAAGAGAATGTCAGGGAAGGGGAATTGTTCCTTTTTTCGCAAGGAAGAAGAGTCGCAGGCTCATTGATGGCAATCAATGCCTATGAAGTGTCATCGGAGGAATGAGTGCATTTCAATGTATGGAAGTTGAGATCATATATGGTCTTTGAAAAATTTAATGGTCCAGATGTATTTGATGGTAGTCTTTTCAATCTGGGTTATTGATCTATATAATTCATCATGTGCTGCTCACATAAGGAACACTTACGAGGATAAAATTTCCTCCTCCACATGTTCAAATTCTTTCTTTGTCCCATTTGACCAAATATTATTTTCTTCCAAATACAATAAATATCTTATTTACGTCTTCGACTTTATTTGCAACCACCTCTAACGAGGACAACTTTTGGTGTAGCACATGGGTTGAAAAAAAACTCCTACTCTTGATTGCTAGAATATAATAATTGAGAGTCTTGCCTGCGCTTGCCTTGCCTTTGGTATAATTGAGAGTCCTGACTACCTACATATTTCATATTTTATCATTTACTTAGCAATGTTTGTCACTCTTAGGAATCTTCTTTTTTTTTTCTCATGTTATAATGGACTAAAGAAGATGTATGTTAACATGATTTCCTTTTTATAAAAATTGAATTGTAAATGTATTTTTAAGATGCTTTTTAAATGAATATTTTTAATATAACAATTAAATTTATAAATCAACAAAATATATACTAGATTTATTCACAACAACTAGTAAAACGGTTAACAAGATAATAATTCAAAATTTGAATTTTAAAAGTTTAGGGTTCAAATTCACAACTTTGGAGGTGACTTCAATCAAGTCTAAACTTGCAGATCTAACCTAGCTTAGTAAATAGTCTATCTAGAGATTATGATCTATGTGCTCTCACACAGGCACACATGCTATTAGACATTGGTACCACAATGTGCAATCCCACACACAATTCCATGCACCATGCACTATGCATAGACTACTAGGAACCATTTCATGAATCTACATGCAACACCTTGCTTCAAGCACTCCTTGTGTAGTGCTTAGAACCAAGCAATGCCTCTCATAAATCACTTAGCTCATGTACAACCTTTTTCATCGTGTGTTATTTGAGCAACAATGTGTATCATGTTGAATAGTGTTACCGACAACTCTATCTGCACTATGCACCACATTTTGCATTCCAATACCCACTCATGTTGTATAATAAAGAGCTCAAAGAAAACAACATTGTGTAACATCTTACATCATCATGTAATAATCCACTTCATTTTTTGGATCCTATTGACGAGTCTTTTGACATGCTAATTTAGGCAAAGAGAAAATCTCTGCTACCTCACTTGAAATGAGATAAAATCTCTTAATGGCTTGTTTTACCAAGCCTTGGCACAATGATATAACCTAGTGTCATTTTTTTTGTTGCACTACAATCTTATTGAATGAAAGAAAGTTATAACACAAGATCTTGATTCATAGGTAAGCTCAAAGAAGGGAAATAAGTTCATAAAGTGAATGTGCACACATTAAGATTAAACCTTTTAGACTTATTGCACACATCCATTTGCAAATAATTTGAGTAAAGACTTACATCAAAGGACATACAAACCTTGGAAAAGATTAGAAGCCTTCACCAACAATATAAGAGAAGCTAATATGAGACAAATAAAGCTAATTTTAGTCTACCAAAGCTCAAGAAAGAGAAAATAATAAGGGGCAAAAATAGACGAATAAAGACAATGTCCTGAGTTATCCTAAAATAATATTTGGTTCATTGAAGAAGATAAGTAAATGAGATAACCACTATTTCCTTAATCAACTATAGCATGACTAGGGAACAAAATGGTGCAATCATCAAAGCAACAACTTAGCAAATGACACAAGAACAAGATTTAAACACCATATATCATGTGTAGAACGCACATATAAAATCTCACAAACCTCACATTTAGAAGATGTATTATGAAATTCTTAGTTTTAATTATCTTAATTCAAAGGAATTATAGGATAAAGTTGAAGGTATTAGAACTGAGTTTTGAAAAACCATGGAAACTAGAAAAATTGTCCTAGTTGGAAAGAATAAAGTATCACAAATGAAGCTAATCTATATGAATATTCCAACCCTACAAAAGGGAAATATCAGATCTTATATAGAATTTTTCAAGTCTAGTTTGTAGTTTTCCCAATTAATATTGGTTTGGTGGCATTGATTAATGCTAGGGGTCAAATAAAGCTTTAGTACATATTTATTGACCAACATCAAATTCCCAAATTTTAATTTGTGAAAGCCTATCAGTCACATCACAACTAATTATGATAAGAAGATTTGGCATCATAGAAGACTTGGAGAACAAAACACCAATACCTCAAACAACAAGAGATTTTAGTGTAGAAAATTTACGAAGTAAAATTTCTAGAAATAGGTTCAAATTCTCTAGATGCAACAAAACATTCATTTAGGTTCTAGCCCAATAAAATTTTGTAAATATGCTTGGATCCAATTCGGTCTATATTTTATATTTTTCTCAATTTGCAACTAGTGAATCCCAGCCCTAGGTTGGGAACCACTATGACACATTAAAGGGAAAGATTGGTGGGTATTTTTGTCTAATACATAACCTATAATAAGGTCATTTAGATAAGCCCAGAAACAACTTAAGATGTGAGTAGTGTTAGGTCAAAATGGCATTTAGGTGTCATGAAGCTCATTTGTCTTGTCCCAATCGTGGAAACATTTCAACATGTATAGATCTATATTAATAATTGAACTCTCATTCCTAAAGTAAAACCTTTATTTCAAAATTCCAAAAAAAATGTTATACAAAAAAAAGTAACTAGAATACAACCTATATGACATAGAAAATGAGCATGAGAAACAAGTTAAATAACTAACCTATTTCACCAAAATCCTAAGCTACCTTCGATTGAGCATAAACAAATGCAAATGAGAAAGGAAACTAAAACAAACTAGTTACCTATGCAAACCTTGTTGTGCGGATGTGATCCTTTGATGATTTGATGTGGATGGCTCCTCAAATGGGTATCATAACCTTGCTTCTCATGTAGTCTTAGAGGAAAAGAGGCAACATTATGCTACATGAAGAAGTTATTGTTGGCAAGAGACACTGTGTGGCTTCATGAGTGTTGTCATTGATGGCAACAAAGTCCATTCCACATATCCATAGCACATGGTATGTCTATACTAGAAGTCAGATTGAAGAGTGTCTTGGTCCTATGAGTAAGAACAGAGCATGCAACAAGGTTTGACAATTAGGTTTGGATCTCTCAGAGGATGTATCTCAGCAAAGTGCAGACTTGGGGAAGTCAAGAGCAATACCATGACTGCTACATTCTAGAGATTGAGCCTCTGGTGATGAAAGAGTGAAAATATATGAGCACCTAAGTGTTGGGTTCCTGTTTGGCAGAATAGACTGAGGAAGAATTGACCGGCAGAGCATCAGACCTTAATCTGGATGAGATATTGATGGTGATCAAGTTTCTTGAGGGATCATTCATGGTTGGCCAACATGATTGATGACTTCTATAAGTATATCTTTGATACGCATCACTTAGTAAGCAAGGATTTAGCTGACAGACTAGAGTTTGGGAAAATATTGAGTATTTCGGATGCTAACTAGAAAGATGTTGAAATCCTTGGTGCGGATATATATATATATATATATATATATATATATATATATATATACTAGATGGATTTCAATGTGAAAGGTGTGTGGTGTGTTAGAGTGTGCGAAGAAAAGTAGAGAGCAGTGTGGAAGCAGCTATACAAATCTGGTAAGTGATAGAACAACAACACTAAGCAGAGAAATAATGAAGTGCAGCAGATCAGTATATTGAGCCTAACCAGAACTGAACCTCAGCATATGTGGATGTCCTTGATCAGGTCAAATACCTAGTTACATTCTATCTACCTTGTATACAGTGAGTCTCTTGTAGGCAGTGAGCATCTTGTGAGCAGTGTGCTTAGGCAGTGAGCCCTAATTGGCAAGTACCATTTTGTACTTCTATTCTTTTAATAGAGAACACAATCTTGGGTTAGTCACCCCGTAGTTTTTCCCTTAACAATTTTTTCTACGTCAAAATCATTATGTTATGTGTGTTAAGTTTATTTCTTCTCTCATGGTTATGTATGCTTATATGTTTTGATGTTGAACTAATTGTTGAAGAAGAACAGAAAGTTAAATTATTTAAGATAACTGATTCACCCCCTCTCTTAGTTATCTACCTTGTTTCCAACAATTGGTATCAGAGCTAAGTTCCTCCTAACAGAGCCTAATAGCTTGATGAAGATTTGGGAATCTCAATGGATTTGTATGGTATGAGGGAACAACTTCAGTTTGCCGTAGATGATCTTGAGAAATCTCACTCTGAAGTCAACAACTTGAGGGAAAGACTCAAACAAGCTGATGATTTCATAAATGAACTAAAAGAGAAACTATGTATCTCTATGAAAAAGAGAAAGGAACTAATTCAACAATTGGCAATTCAAAGTGAAGCCAATAATACTGATGAAGATCTAAATGAGAAGAACAAGTTATGTGAGAAGCTATCAAAAGAGGTTATTATGGTAAGACATGAAATGGAATCATGGGTTATGAAATTCAGCCAAGAAATTGAAGAGAAGAAAAAAATTGAAGATAATCTAAAACAATCTCTCAAAGAGAAGTCAGAAGACTACCACAAAATGGATAGAATAATTAGGCATTTGGAATCTGATCTGGAAGAAGCTAGACATAATGAAGAACAACTTGAGAATTAGATAGACACTCTTAAAAGGGATCTTCAAACAACAAATGAATACAAAGAGAAATTCAAGATAAGCTCTACTCAACTTGAAGTTCTTCTTGAAAGCCAAAAGAGGGTAGATGACAAGCAAGGCTTGGGGTATGAGAAATGTGAAAGCTCCAGATCTGATCAGAAGAACTCTGGATCAGGAAATTCAAGGAATAGGCCTAGAAGATCTTCGATAAGGCAACCAAATGCTCAAAGATATCCATCCTTCAATGGATACTGCCACAATTGCAATAACTTTGGTCATAAAGCAAATCAGTGCAGAAGAAGAATGAATCAAACTAATTCATCCTTCTTCAGACAGTATTTTAAGTGCAAAAGGTATGGTCACAAATCTCATGAATGTAGAAATATGCAAATAAACAATTCATTCAATGGTAGATGTTTTGCATGCAATAGAATGGGACATATGGCTAATCAATGTAGATCTAGAGGATATCAGTCAAATATGCAAATAAATATTGTTCGTTACAATTGCAATAGATCAGGTCATATTGCCAAATTCTGTAGAAGTAAAAATCAAGACAAAAAGGGTCCGATGCATCATAATCAAAATGAAGACAAAGGAAAAGAAAAAATGAATGCGGATGAAATTCAAAGGGAGATGAACAAGATTTGGATGAAAAAAAGTAAAGAAAATGTTGGGGATGGATCTGCACCAGAATTTGGTGTTGATATTCCTTCTAGAAACTAAATAGATGAGCTCTAGCTCAGGGGGAGTCACAAAAGAAAAACAATTTCCCCTAGCCAGTCAATTGGTGCCTGAAATTGGCACATGGAAGGTTGCGGATTAAAGGGTTCTCAGAGAAACATCCAAATAACCCTTGGTAAAAATATGAAAGATCCGCAAGGATTTGGAAGATGTTAATCATTCAAGATTGATCTGGTTTGTCAGTCATCCAGTAAAAGTAGGATTTTCATAGTTAGATCTGGTATAATTCAAAATTGAAATACCTTGATCTGCGGATAAATAGGATGATTCAAGGAAGGCAGATACATTGTAGTTCTAAGTGTATCTCATTTATCCAGAAAGATCTCTCTCAGAATAAGGAGAATAAGGCAACCGGAATGACTTAAGTTGTACATTTATTGCAAACTGGAATTAGGGTTTGTGCAAAAATAAAAGGGTTCTTTTGTTCATCATTTGCACATTTGCATTCGAGAAGAAGAAAGAAAGAGCTCTACAACAAGATTGCTTCAACCCTCTCAAGGATCAACCGCAGAATTCGATTCAACCAGCAATCTTTTTGGCTCTTATCGTGAACCCTAGAAGCGTAAAAAGGTATTTTTCGCTCTTGAATATCTCTCTCTGAATCTTTTGAAAGATGGCTACTCTGAATGTTGTTAAGATTACTGATAGGCCGTGCCCTAAGTTCAAGAAACATCCTTACAAATCCCTAGAAGTTGATCCCCTAGGTGCATTCTCTAGCATTCTGCATGGGGTTCTGCATGTAGAAGATGTTAGGGTATACATTCACACCAACATTGAGGAATTTGGGGAATCCAAGCTAATGGATATCTATCACAAGGAATTAATAGATGAAACATTTGACCTTAAACCCTAATACAAGGCCATCCGGGATAAGCATTTTGGACATTGCATCCATTTCCCCTGTTTTGCAAAAGATGAATGGGTTGGGTATGTTTTGAATAGAATGCATGACAACTTCATGTGGTTAATGAGTCCATTTAAGATCACAAAAGATGCCATTAGGGCGGTAACTGGATTGCACTCATCTGATGGGTTGCCTACTCTCAAATCAGTCAAAAACCAAACTGTAAGTGAGGCTATCGGATCAAAATTTGACAAGAGGGCAATGACAATAGAAGACATCATAGATCTGGATATCAAGTTTGCCTCTATGATAATTCATTACAAAATCTATCACTCCAGCAGGGAAAATTCAGTATCCAAAACTGCTATATATACTGCATATGAAATGCTAAAGAAAAATGTTGACTATGATCTTTGTGAGCTTCTCCTGAACCAACTGGTAGAGAATGTCATGCCCACATTTCACATGCATTCACAACACGTAAACGCGCATGTTATGTCCACACATGACATGTAGTCATGTTATGAACTATCAAAAAAATTTCCCTAACTACTTCGAAGCCTCCCTCACACGCGCAAGTGTGCTCGGTGCATCTATTTAAGTTGTCTAATTGATTGCTGATACAGAATATTCCACACATGAGCATGTTGTTATCATTCACTATGTTTGAGTCGGTTAAATTTACTGCATATAGGGTTCCCTCAAATTGTTTCGATATTGGTTCTTTTTTTTTTGTTTCTTCTTGATTTCATACCATTGCTATAAGATCACGTTTTATAGATCGATCGGATGAATCTCAATTAGTTAATAATCAAATAGTTGTGTCTCATTATTTTTTTTCTTAAAACCTTAAATATTTAATTTTATTTATACATTTAAATATTTTTTGTTCCTTTTGGATATAATCGTTTTAATCATGAACCCCATTCACAATGATAATATGATTAATCATATACATTTCGTAAAAAAACACATCTTCATTGAACTTACAATACATTTATATATATATATATATATATATGTCTAAATCAATATTCATACTAAACTTTCCAATGACCTAATTATTTTTCTTTTAAATTGAAACTCCATAATCAAAATAAATAACTTTTATATTCCATTCTAGTGGAAATCCCACTTAATATTTTATAGAATAAATTTGCATAGACCAACTCATAAAATTCCCCATGTGTATAGGGATAAAATATATATACATATGTACACATATTCATTATAAATCCCTTTGGTGCATACTCACTAAATAATATAAATATATATATATAGCTATCTATATAAATATATATATTTATATATATATATATGAAAATTTGTTCAATTTTTAAAAGATAGTGGGAAACCCACTTGTATTTCTTAATAGAGTATATTTGTTAAATTCCTCTCATAGAGGAGGGTTGGAATGCCCTAACCCTCATATTCTTTTGTGTGTTTTTGTTTTTAGGTGCAGGGAAAGCTGTCGGTGGCGGCATCGAAGGGCAGAGGGCGAAAGGAAATGGAGGTCGCAGGGGGCCGATGTCAATGGCGAAGGGCAGAGGTACTGGACACAGGCCGAAAGGAGAGGTGACGTGGGAGGGCCGAAAGCGGGGGCCGAAGCAGGGTGGCCGCAGAGGCGGCGGGTAATAGACTGCGGAGGAGGCAGAATGTTCAGGGCCGCGGGGTTTTATGGAAACGGATGCTGGCAGAGGCAAAAGGGACCGCAGCTGTGGTGAGTGCTAGGTCGGCGGGGTGTTCCTTAGCCCGCGGTGGTTGCAGAGAACAGGGGTGTTGGGGTCGCGGGGGTGTGGGAAGGGGCGGAGCCCCACCCACACCTCACTTCGTGGGTGTGGGTGGGGCTCCGCCCCTCCCCACACCCCTCCTACATATGCTTCGGTGGGGGGTTTGTCCCCCCCACCACTTCTCACTTGAAAATTAACGACTGTACAAATAAAATGTACACAATAAAACTTAATACTATTAACTATTTCAAAAATTACAATTTGTTATTAATTAAAATATATATATATATGTGTGTGAATAATTTGTTTTCACAAATTCATTTATTTTAAACTAATTTAAATGTATATAAATAATATCACAAATGATACAATAATTCCTTTTTTTACAAATTCGTTTAAAATGAACTATTAATAAATATATAAATTTTCTCAAGAGTGGCAACATTTTCATTTCCAAAATTTCATTTAAAATGAACTATTATAAATTTATTAGTTTCACAATTTCAATTGGTAATAAGAATGCAAGTACAGGGGAATCATATTTCACAACTAAACTTAAAATTAAACTAATGTATCTATAATTTTAGTTTAACAATCTAATCAAATAAAAAAGAACATTTAATCATTTAAAGCCATAGTTTGTTTTTTTTCTTTGATCTATCAAATAAATTTTCAAATTCAAATAGAATTAAGTTTTCAAGGCTAATACAGGAACAAATGAATCTATCCATTTCCTTAACACACCATAGTCAATTAAAATTCAATTCAGATTATTTTCCTTATCAACTTAACTCAAATTTATTTTCTGTATTCAAGTGAAATTTTGCGACTTTCATTTAACTTGTAAAATGTAACTTTCTCACTAAATAATCTAAGAGATAATTTAAAGCAACTGATCCAATTCAACAACCATCTCACAATATACAATTAAACAATCAAGAACAAATATTTGTAACATTTTCCACATCTCAAATACACCCGAAGGGAAGAATTACTTTCTTCTTCCAGCTTCCACAAAAGATAAAATGTAATAATCATTTAAAATCACACACTGACATAATAAGGGAGGATTAACTCCTCACTCCCAAGATAACAACTTTTACATCAATTTCAAGAGAGAACATTTCTCCTCTACAACTTTTACATAATGAAACAATGATGATCAAGCTCTCAAAGCAATAGGAAGATTAAACATTTTCTTTAACAAGTAAAACTTCTCCAATTCTTTTACATGCTCCAACAATAACCTACAAGATAACAAGGGAAAACAACAACCACCATCTAGCTCTCCTCCCTACCTTTGACCTGCAAGAGGGTCACCCCCAAGCTAGGGAGACCAACCTCATATCCAGGGTAAGATAGACTAACCACATCACGAATATAGAGCAACAACCAAGCAACGATCCACACACCCACAAGGTTGACACACATAACAAAGTCTCATCTTAGGTGAGTACAAGGAGGGTAGGGGAGTAGACAATCTCTACCTCTAGGTGCCATCCTTTCACAATTTATCACAAGGCCTCAAGCCAATAGTATAATATTCCACAAGGCCTCAAGCCTTCCAATGAATCAAGTAACCAAGGATATCCAAATAGGCTCTCTAAGCCAATAAGCCCTCAAGGCTAAAAACAGTACCAATTTGCCCTCTAGGCATATCATGTAACCAGAACTAGGATGACACTCGAGGAGGGTCACACCTCCCCTCCCTAAACACAATGAGCATTGCCTTCCAACTGGAAGGAGCTCTCTCTACACCCCAAACAAAACCCAAAAACAAGCAGAAAAGCTCATAGAAGACATTGCAAGACTCTTGCAACAACCAAGATACAAACATGCATATCAAACATTAGACCACACAAGAGAATAGGTTAGTTCACCAACCTTCCAAAGCCCAAATATGGAAGTAATCTGATGATGAGCTCCTTTCTCCTTCCTTCTCCCAAATCTCCTTCCTCTTTCCTCAATGATCCAACCCCTTACTCTCCTCCTCTTACTTTTTAAAACTAATTCATCTATTTTCCTAATTTCTCCAGTGGGAATAAACAACTCAACCCCCCACTCCTCCATTAACCTAGTGGTCATAAAACAATGTACCCCCACTCAATAGGTTCCCCATTAAAACTCACATGTAGAAATAAAATACAAATGAGAAAACTAAAATAACAGAGAGTGGGTGACACAACACCCTCATAAAAGGGAACCCCACCAAAATGAGGCACATGGAGACAAGCACTCCATTAATAGGGAATCATGGAGTGGCTCCATGACTTGGAAGTAGGCATGAGTGTGGATTCCACTCATCCCATGTCCCCCATGCTTCCAATTTCGTCACTTTACTTCACCCTAAAGTTGAGGTGACCCTATGGAAGTTAACCCAAGGTTAACCTAGTCAAAAAGGTCCCTAGACCCATAGGGTACAACCTAGGGTTGTTTGTAAACCTAGTTAAGACTCCCAGAGTCAAATAAAACACATGAAGAGGGTCAAAAAAGAATTAAAGTTAAAACAAGATTCAAAACATCAACTTACAACACTTATCATAATAAAAGTAATTCAGATAATAGCCCTTATCCCCTTAACCTCATGCAATATTAACACAATACAACAATACAACATTTTCCAAAACACGAGGTTGATCTTAGTTCCTCATAGAACTAGATCGGCTCACAAGGGATACAACAAAGGATATGGGATGATCTCCTGTATATGTGGTTTCTTTAGTAATACCTGCACACTCAAACTTGAAGTTAATAACTTATAGAGATATCATAGCTGAAGCAATTCAAATACATGCATAATTAAATGCACTACCTTATAACATACTGAAATCATAATACAGTTCCATATCCATTCATCATTTTCTCTCAAACAACATATAATATCATTGCACAATTATTTTCTTAAAAATCACATAGGTTCAATAATCCAGAATTCAGAAATCAATAGTCTCTCAACATAAAATAATAACAAAAACACTGCAAATAGTCTCATGAACAGTAGTGTAAAAAGGTAGGCCTCACAGAGAATTTGTAAAAAATCAAGAAGGAAAAAATAATTCATTTAAGTACGGTGGCTTGATACTATGTCTATTCTTCTACTATATGAATGAGCTACCCGGATCTAGTGGTTGGATATGGCAAAATGACATACCTATTGCCATACAAATCAAAGATTATATGTGTGGGCTTGGTGATGCCAAGGCTCAAAGCACAGCTCTCTAGGGGTATTTCAAGAATTTCCAAGGTATGATGTAGGCCAGAGAAAGAATTCCTCAGACATTAGTTGAAAAATATAAAGATACAGTGTGTTTTATGGTGGACACTAATCAATGCCTAATGGAGGTAGTAGAGCCCAGAATAGTCTGGATTATGCCAATGGGCTATGAGGTGGATGAGAAAATTCTGGAACTACATGTTCAACACCTATTAAGTTAGCCTAAGGACCCCAAGGCAGAAAGGTTTGGAACCTTCCAAGAGTTGAGTGTAAAAGGTCATGTTGAGCTGAGATAGCCTGAGATCAAGAAAAAAGTGAGAAGGGAAGTAGAAGAAGTTGCCAAGAGATATGGGATATCAAAGGAGGCAGTTGATGCCAACAGAGAGAAGGTAGAAAGGGTAGAGAAAGAAAGGCAATAAGCAGAAAAAGAAAGTGCTCCGGTGCAAGCCCCCTCCCGGACTAGATCCTTAAAGAGCTATGCACCTGCCACCTCTAAGAGCTCCAAATCCTCAAAACTAGAAGAAAAGACATCTGAAAAGGGATAGAAGAGAACAAAGACAAAGGCTACAAACTCATACATAAGCCAAAAGGATGATGAAGAAACAGAATCTGATGAAGAAGTTAAGAAGATGAGGAAGAAGAAGAAAACATTCAGGGAAACCTCTACTGGTCAAAACAAGGATGAAGAGGCAGAAGAATTTGTTGAAAGGCCTACTCTCTCTATTGATGATGTCATCAAATTAGTCACTATGGATGGGAACCTACAACTAATGACCAAATTTTATGATGATTATAGTGAAGCTGATCAGAAGATCTTGCAAGAAGCTACAGTCAGGTATCTAAACATCTATAACAAAGCATTCATTGAAATCATCTCCCTAATCCCCAAAAGTCTAGAAAAGGAACTTGAGATGAGGAAAAACAATGCTAAGGAAAAGGATATGGAGATCCAGGAATAGATAGCTATTCAGCTCTATCCTTCCATCACTCCAAAACAAATGAACATGATCTTCAAGGATTGCAAGGATGAGTTCCGGAGCAAAGCCAGAATGAACAAACTTATGCTTGGAGAGACTGAAGACATCCTCCAGACTGCATATGAAAGATTCAATCTTCCTATTATAGAGGATATAAGTGATGAACCTTCTGCCATGGATGTCAAAGGATCAAGTGCATCAAAGGAAGATTCTACTAAGAAAATTGCAGAAGAGTCAAAGGAGATAGATGAGGAGAAGACTATGGACTTGGATTCCTCTGTTCTGGAAGAGGAAGTCCATGAAGAAGTAAACATCTCTCTTCCAGATCCCCCAGCAGACTCTAGAATTGAAGGAGAAGAAAGAAGAGAAGAGAAAATCAGTCAAGAAGAAGAGGTAAAGGGAAGAGAAGAAGAACAAACAGAGAAGATCTCTGTTGACACCTCTGAGGCTGCAAGAGGAAAGAAGTCTTTGGCAAGAGACATTGCAGAAGTAGTAAAGAATTTCTTGACCAAGGAAATAATGGAGATTGATGAACCGGAATTGTTTCAAGCACCATTCAATTTTTATTCCCTCTCCCCAGTTCAGACAATGAAGATAACATCCTTTGCCCAAGCAAAGGCAAAAGAAAAACTTCTAAAGTCTCACATGGAAGATTGTGAGCTAATAGAGACTGCGTCTGGAATGTTGGAGAAGATCATGCCATCCTTTCAAAAGGATCCTTCGGCCTCTCCATCCAATAATCTTAAATCTCTGATAAACTCTATCAATACTTAGTTTGATTCATTAGAAAAGGCGGCAGAAGAAAAGGTTTGGAAAGAATTTTTGGGAAAGAGATTCTCTAAGGTGCAAGGACTTATAACAAATGATAGGAGAAACTTGCATATTGGGATAAAGAGCTTAGAAAATACTCTTGAAGATGGCGAAGATTTATACAAATTTTGTTTATCTTGGTCCACCATGACAATAGACATTGCCAAGATGGTGGAAGAACAAGAGAGCAAACTATCAAGTTTATCTCAAAATTTTGACCCTCTCTCCTCTTCCATAATGAATCAAGAGTGTTAGACTATTGCCACTATAAATGAAATAAAGAGGCTTGAAAAGGAGAAGAAGAATAGAATAAGTAGGCTAAGTGAACTAAGAGGGATAATTATCCCCAAGTTAGAGGCAATGAATGAAACCCTAACTGATGCTCAGACTACAGCCCGGACCAGTGATCCGGCAGACCTAAAGAGGGCAGGAGCTTTTACATTTTTGCTAAGTGGTCACATATCAATTTTGGACAAGATGAAGCAGAGTTGGGTGACAGAAGTTGTACAATTAAAGAATACTTTTGTGGATATACTTAAGTTTATGTAATTATAACTTGTATATATGTGGCTAAGTATAGGTTGAGTTTTGGAAATTTTAGTGTGCGGATTCCACCCTTTGTCATTGATGTCAAAGGGGGAGTGAGGAGCAGTGAGAAATGTGGAATCTAGCTAAGGGGGAGCTCCAGAAAAGTGTACAATAGAACAGAGCATCAGCCAAGGGGGAGTGTAGTGTGACACTTAGTCATTTTTCACTAAGTGTTGCCATCAATGCCAAAGGGGGAGATTGTTGGCAAGAGACACTGTGTGGCTTCATGAGTGTTGTCATTGATGGCAACAAAGTCCATTCCACACATCCATAGCACATGGTATGTCTATACCAGAAGTCAGATTGAAGAGTGTCTTCGTCCGGTGAGCAAGAATAGAGCATGCAGCAAGGTCTGACAATTAGGTTTGGATCTCTCAGAGGATGTATCTCAGTAAAGTGTAGACTTGGGGAAGTCAAGAGGAGTACCATGACTACTAAATTCCAGAGATTGAGCCTCTGGTGATGAAAGAGTAAAAAGATATGAGCACCTAAGTGTTGGGTTCTTGTTTGGTAGAGTAGACTGAGGAAGAACTGACCGGCAGAGCATCAGACCTTAATCCAAATGAGATATTGATGGTGATCAAGTTTCTTGAGGTATCATTCATGGTTGGCCGACATGATTGATGACTTCTATAAGTATCTCTTTGATACGCATCACTTAGTAAGCAAGGATTCAGCCGACAGACCAGAGTTTGGGAAAATATTGAGTATTTCAGATGCCAACTAGAAAGATGTTGAAATCCTTGGTGCAGATATATATATATACCAGATGGATTTCGATGTGAAAGGTGTGTGGTGTGTTAGAGTGTGCGAAGAAAAGCAGAGAGCAGTGTGGAATCAGCTATACAAATCTAGTATGTGATAGAACAACAACACTAAGCAGAGAAAGAATGAAGTGCAACATATCAGTATATTGAGCCTAACTGGAATTGAACCTTAGCATATGTGGATGCCCCTGATCAGTTCAAATACCTAGTTACATTCTATCTACCTTGTAGACAGTGAGTCTCTTGTAGGCAGTGAGCCTCTTGTGAGCAATGTGCTCAGGCTGTGAGCCCTAATTGGTCAGTGCCATTTTGTACTTCTATTCTTTTAACATAGAATACAATCCTGGGTTAGTCACCCCGTGGTTTTTCCCTTAACAGGGTTTTCCACATCAAAATCATTGTGTTATGTGTGTTAAGTTTATTTCTGCTCTCATGGTTATGTATGCTTATATGTTTCGATGTTGCACTAATTGTTGAAGAAGAATAGAAAGTTAAATTATTTAACATAATTGATTCACCCCCCCTCTTAGTTATCTACCTTGTTTCCAACAGTTATGTGATTTGTGAAGGGGTGAGCTCTAATTTATAGATTTTTTGGAGGCTCAATTGGATAGTTGGGATTGAATTGAAAGATCAAGGGTGGAGGATTGTTGACATCTCTCAAGCAAGGAGAGCATGACAAGTGTCATGATAGGATTGGATGAGATGAGATGTCCTTGGATCAAGGACAAATCAATGGTTGAGTTTGGGCTTTCAAAAGATTGGAGGGATGAGATTGTCTTGGTAGATGGGAGGTATGGGTTGCATTTGATTGTAATTTAAAATTGGGTAGTTTAAAATTGGAGGAAAAAGGATGAGTTGGCTTAGATTTTAATTTTAAATTGGAAGCATGAGTACATGCCCAATTTAAAATTGGAGGAATAGGAGATGGAGGACAAAAGGACCTTTGTACATGAGTCCCTGACCATGCCTTTTGTATGGAGGCCATGTGGACATGTACAAGAGGCATGCCCTTGTATATTTGGGAGAATGGAGAGGATTTGACCAAGGTTAGAATAGGATATAGTTTATGCAATTGGGGGATTAGGTTAGTAATTAGGTTTATGTGACCTAATTAAAAGTGTAGAAAATGGGAATTAAATAAGTACAAATATTTATTTAATTCATAGGATCGGGTAAAGGGATATTAGATAAATTAAATTTATCTAATGTTTGGACTATAGAGGAGGGGAATAAATGATAAATAAATCATTTTGGCTAGGGGTAAGTACTAATGTAAGGACTGATTTGGGTATAGATAAATAGTGAATAGTACATGAATAATAATTTTGATAATAATATATTGTAAAATCACATATTGAAGATGATTTGATCAATTGACTATCTAAACATGTGTTTATCCAGTTAATTGTGGAAGAAATGTGATTTAGGGACATTTAGGGATGTTTAGTGATAGTTTAGACATGTTTGGGGATGAGTTAGGGATGTTTAGGGATAAATTAGGGATGACATGAAGAGTGACCAATTTTAGGTGTTTACATTTTGCCCCTTTTTGAGATGGTGTCATGAAGCAACATCATTTCAAAGAAAGATAAAACATAGCACTATTTAGGATTAGAAAAAGGTGGTAGGATTAGGGACAAGGATGCCCCATCCACTCAAAGCGAGAGTGACAAGGAGGAATGATGGTAGGGATGATGCCCCCTTAAGAGGGAAAGAAGGTTTAAAGAGAACAACTGCACTCTCGAAAGGATGAAGATTGTAAGAGTCAATGTGACTCAACAAGCTAGGATCCTTGCAATCAAGACAACTTTCCACACAAAGATAAAAGAGAATATGCTAAAATAATGGAGAAAGATTCTATACACCAAACTATATGAAACTGTTATATATACAATGAGAGAGACTTACTTATAAAGGTAAGGATGATAATCAAGGAGTTGTGGTCATGTGACAAGTGTCACATTCCTATCACATGTGACAACTAGAAGATAGGATGCCAACTAGAGCACATGTGTAGGATAAGACAACTCATTACAACTATCAATAACTAGAAACATATAGAAGACTCACTAAGTCAATTTAACATATGTTCACACCAACACCCCCCTTAAGTGTAACTTAAGGAGTAGCCGACTAAAATAAAGATGCAATGATGGGTCCTAGTTACTAGGCCATGTTAGGCACCCATGTAAAACAAATCTCAAGTGGAGAAAAGGAGAAAACCTCATGGGATAAAACTCCTCTCCAAAATTGAGAATGCAGATAACAAATGAAAGATGTGATGGAAGGAGTACTCAAGACCCCCCTAGAACTACATCCAACACATATGTACAATCAATTACCCCCATAAGAGAGCAAGTGTGAGACTATAGGTCCCCCCCCACAATGAAGTATCTCTTGTGCCAATGGTGAATGCTTAAAGAAGAATGCTAAAGAGAATCCAAAGCCTACAAACAACATTCTTCACCTTAGGAAGAAACAAGTCCAAAGGATGATGAAGAAACCCCATCTCAAGGTATGAGGGAAAAAGCCTCATGATGTATGATGTCTTTGAAAACTGCTCAAGAGTTCACATGTCACAACCAAAATATGTCACATAATTAGGTGTTGCATGCCTAATCAAATAATGTGACAATCCAAGACAAGATGAAAACTAAGATCATCAATCTCCAAAGATAAAAAATCCCCTAAATGATGCTCAAGATACTCCAACTCAATGCCAAATTGTGACAAATGAAGAGAAGATGATGTCACATCCAAAGTAGAAGAATCAAATCCTTCGAAGAGGAGATGAATGTCATCAGTTATGTCCTCCAAGTCATCAAGATAGGACTCAAAAAACAAGTCTAAAATACATATCAAGTACTCATCCCACAAACCTGTATCTAGAAGACAAATAATATCTTTCTTAAATGAAGTGCATAAATCTATGTCAATGCCAATATCTAAAGAAGCAGGAGAAGGAGGAAGCTCAGAACTAGTCTTAGGAACCAAAGTAGATGCAAGAACACCAAGGTTCAAGTGACCAAACTTATCCTTACAAATATGATTCACACTTGATGCATGAGTGTGAATAGAAATCAATGGATCTAAATCATCATCAAAAACAAAATGGGAAAGTGTATACAAGTGAGATGCATGATTAGCCATCCCAAGAACAATGATATCTCTACTCTCCAAGTCCCGTATGATCACAGAATCAAGAGTGAACTCAACTGAGTAATGTGCTAGATGGAAAGGAGATTGGTTGTTAAGGAAGGTACACACAACACATTGTTGAAAGTACTCTCACCAACACCAATAGTTTCTTTTCCAGTTGCATGCATGTATGTATTGTTACCCATCAAAATAGGTGATGAAGTACATGACTAAAATGAAGAGAACATCCCTTGTGAAGATGTCATATGACAAGAAGCTCATGAATCAAGAAGCCATCTATCTGACTGAAGACTTGTTGAACCAAAGAGTGTCTATCCTTTTCCTTTGGTTATCCTAGTAACAAATCTTGTTGTCTTTGGTGGTGTAGATGATGATGGTGTTGAAGAAGAAGAATTGGGTAAAACTAATGTTGATGAAGGATACTCAATGTTATGCTTTTGAAGAACTTGTGACATCTCATCAATTTTTTTCTCATAACATTTAGTCTCATCATGAACCAATTTATTACAATAAGAATGCTTTAGCTTCTTCTTCTTATTGGACTCCTCTTTGGAAGAAGAGTTGGGGGTTTTCTTTGATTCTTTCTCTTGCTTATTAGACTTTGAATCCTTTTGTTTATTTCCCTTATTATTTGAAGCCTTAGGATATTTTGTGCTTTGTGTTGCAACTAGAGCCTGTGAGCTAGGAGACTTCAATGTGCCCATGTCTAGTAGCTTAGCTTGTTCTCTAGTGAGTTGTACAACAAACTCCTCAAGTGAAGGCATAGTAAACTTACTACCAAATACATTCATTGTAGCATAAAAGGTAGAAACAAAAATTGAATAAGCAGGACCTGATTTTGCAAGAATAGATAGAATCAATTGTTCACCTTCTTTCTCAAGACCACACTATTTGAGTTGCAACCTAACAGACTTAAACTTGGTGAAGAAATCTTTGATTTGATCAAAATCTTGAGGATTAAGTGCAATTAGCTCAAACTCCAATTTGAACCTTCTTATTTTATCTTGATTTCCAAAGAGATTGTCTAGTGTTGTCCATATCTTATTTGGTGTTGTACAAGACTCAACATGAAATCTAAGATCTAGAGAAATAGCAAGACAAATTGTGCCATAAGCCTCATCTCTTCCATCTAACCATTTTCTTCTCTTGGTAGCACTTGTGGGTTTAGGATCTATGCCTAAAGTTATTATATGTAACTTTTGTTTATACAATAGAAACTTCATGTTTTTCTTCCATTCATAATAATTATATGGAGTTAAAAGTGGAATTTGAGGCACATCCATGATGAAAAAGAGAAACAACAATAAAACAACACCCCTTTACTATGCAAGAGAGCCCCCCAATTTGTTGTGGCACTTTATACTTAGTGTAATTTACAATTGTCCTCAAGGGACTAAAACAATTAAAATATCTTTAAAAAGAGATCCAAGTGAGATTACAATCTAACACTGATTATTACGAAAAATAAATCACTTCAAAACAAATTTCACTTCCTCAAGTCTCAAATCAAAATGCCCAAATTATCACTCAAAACCAAAAAAGATGACAAATTGAATTAAATGAACCTAGAGAAGAATTTGAGTAAATTGCATGGATAGATTTGAAGAGCTCCTTAATACCTTTTTGATGCTACAAGAATCATGAAAATTAGAGATCGTGGCAGAAAGTTATGAGCTCGAAAGCCAAGTAAAGAGATGTGTATTCAACCTACAATAAATGTTTTCAAACAACAAAATATGCAAAAACTACCTATGTAATAGTGAAGTACTTAGAACCAGCTTTCCAATGATATATGGTTTTCCCAATTTCAACTCTATGGGCAAAAGTTATGCCAAAAAGAAAAAATCCCTATTTTAGGGCTTTGAGGGGCAAAATAGGCCCCCCTGGCAGACAGAATATTCCTTTCTGGGCTGAAATATACTTGTGGAAACCAAATCTGCCTGTGAAATTTCAAAAATTGCCTTCCTATTGCGAAACCTCTATTTGAGGATGGAAACTGCATGTCAAGATTAAAACACTGGTTGAAGGGAAAAACTAACTTTTAACAGGCCAAAACCATCTATTTTTATAGTGAAACCGCTAGTATAGTACACTAGTTGAAAATAGGGAAACAACTTGTATCCATGAAACAATGGGAGAAATATTGAAGCTGCTTACTTGATCGTTGGTTTTTATTTTGCTGGCACCAATTTTAATAAAAACATGGGTTGTTTTTAATTCAAGGCTAAATCCTTGTAAAAAGAATCCACATGTGGGCTGGGTTACACCCCTACCACATGACCCTTTATAGGGGCTTTGGTGGGTGTCCTACCCTAGCCAGCCTTGCCCTATGGCTCCTTGCTAGGCAGTGACCTGTAGGCTGTATAAGGCTGACTAGTCCAATGGGGCCTATCGATACCCTAAACAATATTTTTTTCCTTTCAAAAAAAATTCAGTCCGTAGACTATGTGAAATAAAACCCATAGAAGAAAATATTAACTAGCAGATATAAAAACTTTTACTCAGAGGATATTACACAAGCCAATGATGCAGACGATGGTACACTGACGTTTGCAGAATGTACAGACAGGTACAACTGTACAAATTTCACCAAAGCCCTAACTAGGGGCAACAAAATCAGCCAATTTTTTTTTACCTCCGATTTTAGCATTTGAATAGGTGATCTTTATGTTTTGACACCTCCTGATTGCAACAGTGATGTCTTATTTGCTCTAGGACACACCTAAGATGCTACTCCCAGCAAAACCTCTCCAATGAGGGAAGGAAATTGTAGATCTAGCTCGGATACCATATAAGCATCAATGTGACTCAACAAGCCAGGATCCCTACAATCAAGATAACCTTCCACACAAAGATAAAAGAGAATATGCTAAAATAATGAAGCAAGATTCTATACACCAAATTGTTTAAAATTGTTATATATACAATGAGAGAGCCTTTCTTATAAAGGTAAGGATGATAATCAAGGATTTGTAGTCATGTGACAAGTGTCAGATTCCTATCACATGTGACAACTAGAGGATAGGATGTCAACTAGAGCACGTGTAGGATAAGACAACTCACTACAACTATCAACAACTAGAAATGTCTAGAAGACTCACTAAGTCAACTTAACATTTGAATTATGTGGGATGTGTGAATATTATTTAACTAACTAATAGTTAAATAATATGAATTATCCACATAAGGATAAACTAGATATGTAATAACTCTATTCACACCAACAAGGATGGTTGGATTAGAAAGAAGAGAGTGGAATTTGAGAGACCACATCCATGGATTAGGGGAATAAGATAGGTTGGGAGCAATGGATTGGATTAGCAATATGTTAAAGTTGAGATGGAGAGAGTGCTCAAACTAGAGCTGCTCTGTTCTAATCCTCACCCAAAAGGAGGGCCTGGTATGAGATAAGTTTTGCAAATACTTGATGAAGCAGTTACAATACCACGTTTTGATAGTCTATTTTATCTGGAGATGAGTGAGTCTAGTAATACTTGGAGCACTAGTTCCATTTCCAAGTCTCTAGATAGATGATAGCCTTTGTGCAATTAGGTCAAGCTCATTTTCTGATGGTGTTAGTGTGTAAAAGATGGATCTTTATGTGGTGTGTCGTTGTTGCTACAACTTTCTTGGTAGTGTCTATGTATGCTTCTTGTTAGGCATTCACCTTGTCTTTTAGACTTATGGATGTAGATATTTCTACTATATTTGCATACAATGCACAATTATAGTTTTAGTATATCTTTTAATGACATCAATTACTTACCCATTTGGAAATCGTTGGTTTTATCCAGCTAGTATCATTTCTTATTGTAATCCAATTTGACACGTATGCATTGTTAATTATAACTAGTAAAAATAAAATTTATGTCCAAAACATTAGCAAGTCAACATATCTGTCCTTGTACTTTTCTATGCAGTGGGATTTTCTCTTTTTTGCCTCCCAAATGTACTGTAGTATGCATATTTAACTAGCATATTTATATTTTAAAAAATATATCTAAAGTACATCAAGAGATATCCTTCTCGAGGCACCTAATGCTAGGATTAGTTGTTTGTGTCAACCATCAAGCCCAGGATCACAACCTGCAAATAAATCTTCACAGACAAGAGAAGCAACATAAGGCTCTTTCATGAGAGATGAAAATATATTCAAATGAGATAATTTACATAATGTACAATAGTGCCTTATAAAGGTAAGAAATATGTGACGGGTGAGAAAACTACCCAATACAGGAAAAGACCTCCCTAAGGGAAAAACTAATTACCCCTATGTTAAACTTAACACATTAACACCCCCTTAAGTGCAAACTTAGGGAGAATTATTATGCAAAATCAAGATGCAATATGGGTCCCAGCTACACAACCATGTTAGGTACCCATTTACAATGCAAACAAAGCAATCTAGATCACAAATGGAGAAAAGGAGAAAAACCCTGTGGGAAAAAACCCCTCTCCAAAAGAGAGAAAAGGAAATAAAATGATGCATGGATGGAGGACTCAATAGCACCCCCCAAGGACTACATACATCACGTATATACAATCAATGACCCACCATAAGATGGAAAGAGAGAGACTATGTGGCCCCCTCGCAATGTGTAATTGTCTGCAAAAATGGTAAGTGCCTAAAGACAAAACATGATCCAATGTCGACAAACAACTTGTCTTCCTTTTGGAAGAAACAAAACTAGGTACCAATGCAGGTATGCTTCCCATTCTGGATAGGAATTAGCAAGTGAAATCCAAATGTAAGATGAAAATGTCTCTGAAATCTTCTCATGTGTCACCAAGACCTTGGAAAATGATGCCGCGAACCAATTAGGAACATGTCCAATCACAATAGAAGGTGATAAACAAGGTACCATTGGAAACTGATCTTGAACATTCTCCAAAGACAGAGATGGAGTGACAATAGTTGTACCAAAACTATCATCAAATAGGAAAATTAATCCCTCAAATGTGTCTTCCAAGTCTAAAATGTGAGACTCCACAAATAATGAACCAATGTTTGGCAAATACGAATCCCAATTAGGAAGACAATGATAATCCTATTGTTCAGGAATGATGGAAGTACTTAATGAAGGTGGATCAACTATCTCTAACAAAGAATCAGGAACGTCTGAAGAAACTGCAACCGCATCTAAATTCTCAAAAACCTCAAAAGGATCACAAGCATGGTTTATCTTCTCTGAAGAATAACAAGGGACATTGGTATTGGAAAGAGGGTCATCGAGAGATGATGAAGTATCATAATCTCCATATGATTCTTGAATGTAAGTCCAAAGAGCATAAGGGCACTCAAAATGAACAAGTGAATTCAAAAAGTCCTCGTCATTTATATGCTCAAAAATAACTCCAAAGACTTGAGCCTTATATCCTTTCCAAATTATATACCTACTACGTGTGTTTGGAATGGGAACTTCATTATACAAATATGGAAATATATTCTACTCACTAAGATGAGTGAGAATAAAATCACTCCATTGCCTAAAGTTCTCTTTCTCCAAAAAAAAACCCATTATAGCAATCAATTCTTCAAAAACTCAGAAAGATGGTACCTTCCATATGTAGAAATGGGTAAGTGCAAAAAGATGGGGGGCCAAAAAGTGGCCAAATGGTTTTAAAAAAAAAATACATAACGCGAGCGCATTATGAACCACTATAAATAAAAAAAAAGGCTTGTCATTTCATTTCATTTCTATTTTTCTCCTCTATCCCCATGGCTTGCAAACCCTGGGAAGTGCGCTCGCGTTTTGGAAAAGCCAATTCAACACCAAAATCTTGCTGATTCGTCGCCAAAATGCTGCCACAACGTCGAGCATGCCAAAGGAGTGAATTTTATTTTTATTTGTTTGAATTTGCTTCTAAATAGGTAGGTTTGAGTTGTTTTTTTATGTATATTTCGTTAATTGTCAAGAAATGTTAATGCACCTCCTCCTCCTCCTCTTTAAAATCCACAAAATCCTGCAAAACAACAACCTCCTCCATCCATTCCTCGACATGCCCCTGGAACACAAGAAAATATAATGGGGCAAATTGAAAACAACAAAAAAGAAATTGAAGAAATAATTGCAAGGTTGAAAGATCCTTCCACTTCAACCTTGCATAGGTCCACGCTTGCTGAATCTCTTAAATCTATGTTATCAAATGTAGATTCAATTAGCAAGAAAATAACTAGTTGGACGGATAAGAGGAGAGAGTTTAGAGATTATTATGCAGACAAGCTGTCATACCAAGATGTGAAAAAATTACAAATCACAAAATTAGACTTGTGTTCGATTTTCACAAACCCACAAACAAATCAACCTCCACCCAATACATGCAAGAGGTTCCCTATCCATTGGTGCAACAACCAAATGATAAGGGACAATTTTGGGCAGAGGTGGTGGATGGTTTTTGACCATCCTCCATGCAATAATAATGAGGTCCTGCAATACTTTTTGAGGAAACTCTACTGCGAGTTTGTCCTCAATAAAGTGCCAAACTATTTTGATATGCGGGACTTCCAGGGTAGAGGTAGGGGGTCAGTACAAGATAGACCAAGGGCACATCTTGACCCACAGCGGGTAGTGAGATGAGTAATCAACAGACCAGCCCACGAGCATGTTTCTATCCCTTCCATTGTGAAGGAGAGTGTTGAGGTCGATACACTTCAGTCCATTAGTGCCTTGACCCAGAGCATCATAGAGCATGCTGGTCCTGTAGCATAGAGTGGGTTGGGAGATAGTGCGAGGAGTAGGGTCCCACCCCATTCTTGTCAGGCCTACGGGTCAGCCTGTGGTTATGACCCCATGGATAGTCAGGACGTAGGTGCATAGGCTACATCTGTAGCTGAGCAGATGGTGATGACAGATACCCTCCTAAGTGAGACTTTCGGCCTTGATACTCAGGTAAATATTAGCAAGTTTATTGAATTTTATTTATTAAATTTTATTTTTGAAATGCAAGATTAACTAATTTAAATTGATGATTTTAATGAAATTTTAGGGTCATAGCATCGATGCAGTTTTCAGTGGTTTGCCACCTGCATTTTACACTAGATCATCTACTGTTGGGGTATGTAACTAGTAAACAATTATAAATATTACATGTGAATAGCATCGTTATATAAATGGTATTCTAATATCTGATTTTGGATGTTGAATAGGTTAATATTGTAGATTTCATGACAACACTTGCCAGCGGTGGTGGACTTCAAAGCTTTACGGAGGTAATAAAATAAATAGTTTAATGAATGAATTGTACTTACTATATTTTTGTATGTGACTTGTGTGCTTTATTGTGTGTACTTCTATGTTTATATGAACGTGTCTGTATGTTAGGAGCCATGATTTTTATCACTATTATAGTTTTCGTAATTGAATAATGTTGTTTTATTTCCAGATGATGCAGGCTACAGAGACACCTCCCCATGTTCAGAGCGAAATGGAGCATGGTGTGGCCTCTGCGATTCATAGCTCCATGGCATTGACACGGGTATGAGGCAGATTAGTAAATTTCAATTTACATTCATTGTTATAGTTGTCTATTTTTGAAAAATCAAAAGATTATTGATTTTAAGTTTAATTTCTATCTGGATGGTTTTTATAGGACATGACATCGCCAGGGCCTATTCCTGCTACTGAGGCAAGTGAGGAGACATATTATATGTTAGCGGTAAGTGATTATTTTGTTAAATGTTTCATTTTTTATAACATGTAATTTCTATATATTAATGTCTATACTTTTTATTGTAACAGCTAAATATGCAGGAAGAACTAAATAGGAGTAGCCCTCGGGTTCGTAGTAGACCACCCACATGCATGTCTCCATTCCCTAGAAGATTAAAGGCTGCCCGTGATCTATTCTCTTCACCAGCCAGAGGGGAATGACTTTTTATTGTGTTCCTTTGTTGTATGCCTATATGGCATTCTTGTAAGCCTATATGGCTATTTTGTATATATGTTATACTTATATCGATAGATATTGATGTATGCCTATATGGATATTTGGTTAATACAAATATTTTTTATTGATGGCGTCCATACTTGCATTATAAATCCACGTTTGAATGGATATTTGTAGATGGCTACTTCAAATATTTAAAGTCCAATTGTATTACATAGGATGTTTGTTGATCCAATAAGCTAGCTATTGTTATTCAAGTATCACCTAAACCTCATTTTGGAACTAAAAGATAAAAGTTGTATTTAAAATTAAAATGAATCATCATGTTGAACAGAAAATATTAATATTCTTTATGAGTAGCATATAATGTCAACTATATGCAATACAAAAAAATGAATCATCATGTTATTCTTTATGTTTGAGATCTTGAAAATGACTAAGTCTGGTAGCCTGATATCCTGAAACACTAGGATGAATATCCAAGTCATTAGGATGATTGCGCCTTGAGAAAAAGTCATTAAGATGAGCACCTAAAGGAGACTTTCTTAAACATTCAAACATTGAGCAACAAGCATGAAGGGTTAAGGCACAATTTACAACTCATAAAGCCTCAAAAGGGTGCCCAACTTAGAGAGAGCATTCATTTAAGACAAGGCACCCATTGACACCTGTTCCACCATAAAAGTGTGCCTAAGGTGGAAGGAGAACAAGCCTCTAGTAAGTGAAGCACACCTATTGTCTAAACCACTTCATTATGGCACCCTAGCATGAGGAGTATATAATTCAATAGGAAATGGCACGTAGAATGCAAATGAAGGAATAAGTGGCATTTTCAATAAGCATCAATTCACTTTGAAATTTCAATAAATACATCAAATTGAGCCCCATAAGCCTAGGCACCCTTTGCCTTCAAAAGAACCTTGTATCGACGTCAAGAGTTGGTCGTATTGGCATATCAACAGACCTTGGTTAGGCTTCACTGATAGTGGTCTGTCTTGCCGACGAGTGTGGTTTGAAGTCGAAGACATCGGTGTATCGGAAGATAATCCCATCAGCACATCGAAAGAGTAGTTGAGAGCTTCATTGATGAAGGGGGTCACACCGACAGTTGAAATCCATCAGTGTATCGGCCCAACGAGATTAGAGTTCACTGATGTTTGGAGTTTCACCGATGGGTGTGGTCCAAAGGTTGTCATTGGTGAGATGTAATGTTCCATTTTCTAGCTTGATCTTTTACCGTTGGCCTATTCCGAAGACCCATAGGTTACTCAGAGGTTGAAATTGGGGTTTCATGTTTTGGTGGTTACTTTTGTTCGTGGAATGTGATTTGGTTGGCGGTTTCTTTCTGGGTTTTTAGAGAGCTTCACAGGGATGTGTTTTTCTTGACATTCAGGAATTTACTATTTTTAGTAAGTTCAGGATTGGCACCAGAATGGGATTTTGAGAGTGGGGTTGGATTCGTCTTGTCAAGACCTTTCCAATGAGCTATAGATCATTGGTTTCTGACATCATCTTGGCCTTCATTTTAAAGTCCATAAATTAAACTTTATTATTTAATATTGGACCTTGGTGCCTAGGCTCAACGACTTAATGTTGAGGTTGAAAAAGAATTGAAGAGGATTATATTATTTTCCCTCTCATGTTTTATTCCATATGCAAGAGGATTTTAGAGACTCCCAGTTGGAAAAGTATAAAAGGAGGAAGAGTGCTCTCATTTCAGATCTGAAATCTTGATAATGTTATGCTGCCGTAATGGTTTTGGGACTGCTTCGAGGAATGAATGCCTCCTAGCCTAGGCTCACTTCATGCTTGAGAGATAGCACCTAGGGAGAGGTTTGCTAATAGTAGTGATTTTTGTAGTGAGGTTTGCATTGTAGCTTGAGTTCTATTTATAGTTCAGTTATTTGCATTTTACTTCATTTTTGGAGTTGCTGATAACAGGGCTGAATCTTTAGTTTCATTCATAAATCTGAAAATAAAAATACATTTGTTCTGGGTATTTCATATTTCCCTTTTTCTATGCTGGGCGCCCCATTGTGCCAATTTGCAGATTTTATTATGAAGAATCTAATTTTTCTAGAAGGAAATCGCCCTTCTTGCCAGGCCGCCCTCTTTGGAGTGCATTAGAAAGCGTGCTAAATAAATACTTAGGTTTAAGAGTGGTCTCTGGTGTGTAGCTTGGTCTCCATTATCGTAGGAGTGCATTGCATCAGATTTGAGGTCATTTGATTGAGAAATGAGTGAGGTGTGAGCATTTTTGTACGGTTTTATGTTGCTGGTTTGGTCTTTTCAAGTTGTTGATCCGTCATTTCAGTTTGCTAACTTCTATCATTTGAGTTGGGTTTGAAGTCTCTAATTATTGTAAGCTGAACAATAGTACTGTGTTCATCACTTCATACTTCTTCTCATATTTGCTTTATAATACCTTGCATCTCCATCATATGGTAGCTCCAATTCCACTTTGGGTTGGAAAGTACATTCTTGACGTCGAGTTATTTCAGCATAATAGTGCTAGGGATCCTCTGACCACATGCTCGTCGACATCCGGCGCATTCTTGGTTAGAGTTCTTTGTATCAGCATTGCATCAAGACCCTCTGACCATATGCTCGTCATCATCAGGCACATTCTTGGTTGGAGTTCCTTTATCAGTATTGCATAGAGACCCTCTGACCATATGCTCGTCGCCATCAGGCACATTCTTGGTTAGAGTTCCTTTTCAGCATTGCATAGAGATCCTCTGACCATATGATCACGCCATCTTGGTGTACATTCTTGGTTAGAGTTGAATTTTGCATCGCTTTGGTTTAAGTGCTAACTTCAACGATTGTGTATTGCTCTGCTTATTGTAATTGGAAAAGTGAAAAAAATTGGGTTGGTATATTTCAGTGGTATCAGAGCCACGCATCCTGCCATCCTGTGAAAACAAACCTTCTATGAGTGACAGAGAACAGAGGTACTTAGCAAGAGAATACAAGAAGGCTACCAGTCAGTTTCATTGGCATCAGGCCCCAGAAGGTCAGACAGCTTCAGAGGGATTAAGAGCCAATTGTGAGTCTTCTCCTGAAGGAGAAATGGGGGATAATGAGAGGACATCGGGAGGTAACAGAGATGATAGTGGGAAAGGAAGAGAAAGATCATTAAGTCTGGCAAAGAGGTTCGAGAGGAAGATGGATACCTTAATGGATATGATATCTCTCATGATGGGGAGAATGGGTCAAAACCAACCTCCACTAAACAATTCAGGACATAGTGGAGAACACAGTGCCACCAACCAGCATAATGGACATGTTACTCAGCCTACTTCAAATAGCACATACATTTCTTCCAGGCCATTCAAACCCATTTTCTTGGCACTAGTAAAACCTCATCTTGATCCAGAAGAAAATGTGTCCTTTGTTGAACAGTTGAGACTTGGCCGCACTGAGTATGATTCTCTACCCGATGAAATTAAGGCAGATATGTCTTATAATGATTTCATGGATCATAAAAGGAAGGATAGAGGACAAGGAAGACATTATGAACAAAGGAGGACAATAGTTCATGGGGATTTGCATCAAGCTATCAACAAGGTTATGCTTCCACATTTTGATGGGAGTAACAATAGTTCAGCCAGAGCCTAGATACAGAAGTTAGACAACTATCTAGCTCTTAGACCCATGGAGGAGGAGGAGGTGATTAAGTTCGCTACGCTACACCTGGATGGGGTGGTGCATGAGTGGTGGTACCATGGTCTAGTCACCTTGGGTCATCGGTCTATCACTACCTATGATGAGTTTACCAATAAGCTCATAGAGAGATTTGAGAAAAAAGATCCAGAAGTGCATTTTAGAGAATTGGCACAACTTAAGCAATATGGTATAGTTGATGCCTACATAGCTGAGTTTCAAAGGCTTTCAATCATGGTCACAGGAGTCACTGAGAGGTGCTTGGTGATCCTATTCAGTGAAGGATTGACGAAGCCACTCAAGGGTTGGATTAAAGCTTTTGATCCACCCTCTCTACAAGAGGCAATGAAGAAGGCAAGAAACATGGAGTAGGCTGCTCCTAAAGCAAAGTTTCAACCCAAGCCATCATTTCACAAAAGAGATAAAGGAAAAAGACCTCAGCATAAGGATTTTAAACAACATCAACCTCATGTCACAAGGTTGGATCCTACGACACTTAATGAACTCAGAAGAAAAGGGTTATGTTTCCGGTGTAGAGAAAAATGGTCCCAAGATCATGTTTGCCCAAAAGGAGGCAAATTTCATCAAATTGAATACTATTCAGCTGAAGAAAGTAATTCTAATTTGTCAGACCAGCAGTCTGATTCTGAAGACAGTGAAGTGGAAAAAGTCCCAGAGGAATCTGAAGATGAAAAGGGAAGTGGAGGCACTTTGGCTCAACTTTTGAGCTTTCAAAGGAATGAATCCTTCAAAGTTCAAGGGATGATTAAGGGGCAACGCATAGTTGCTTTGATTGACACTGGAGCAACGCATAACTTCATTGATGAAGTTGTGGTGGCAAAGAAGGGGCTGCAAATAGAAGAGTTTGAAGGCTTCAAGGTTATGGTTGCTGATGGTTTTCACATCACCTGCACCAAGAAGATCTCAAACATGACCATGCAAGTGGGAAACTATGAGGTCAAGGATGACTTCTATGTAGTCAAAATTGGAGATACGGATGCCGTCCTAGGCATTCAATGGCTACGTTCACTCGGGGAGATCACTCTAAATCTGCAAACCATGAAGCTCAAGTTTCAATCCGAAGGGAAGAATGTAGTGATAAGAGGAATGTCCAATGGTGGTCCTCGGATTGTGTCATTCAAGAGGATGGCGAGGCTGATTCGTCATGATCAAGTTGAGTGGGCTGCAGAGTGTATGATTCTTCCTGCTAGTCCGGTTGAAACAAAGAGAGACTACCCTCCTGATATTCAGTCTTTACTCACAAAGAAGGAGCTAAACCAGTTATTACAACTCCTTATCAATATCCTAAGAAGCAAAAGGACGAGATTGAGAAAAACATTCGGGAACTCTTGGAGATGGGCTTCATTCGTCCAAGCAAGAGCCCCTTTGCTTCGGTAGTTATCCTGGTGAAGAAGAAGGATGGTACCATCCGCATGTGTGTGGACTATCATGCTTTGAATCAAAGCACCATCAAAAATCAATATCCCATCCCAAGGATAGATGAGCTCATTGATGAGCTACATGGAGCCAAATTCTTTTCAAAGATCGATTTGAGATTGGGTTATTACCAGATTCGGATGAGAGGATCCGATGTTGAGAAGACAGCATTTAGATGTCACTATGGCCACTTTGAGTTTCTAGTCATGCCATTTGGGTTGACTAATGCTCCTGCTACCTTCCAGTCATGTATGAACAAAATCTTTCAGAAGCAATTGAGGAAGTTTGTATTGATATTTTTTGATGACATCCTAATCTACAGCAAGACATGGGAAGAACATCTCAAGCACTTGGAGGAAGTGCTTAGCATCCTGGAATCAGAGAGTTTGTTTGCCAAAGAATCCAAATGTGAATTTGGAATGAAGGAGTTACTTTACCTTGGCCATATAATCAGTGCTGAAGGAGTGAAGGTTGATCCTAAAAAGATCAAGGCAATTGTTGATTGGCCACCTCCTGAGAATTTGACTCATCTAAAAGGATTTTTGGGTCTTTGTGGATTCTACAGAAGATTTGTGAAGGACTACTCTCAGAATGCTGCTCCTCTTACTGACCTCACGAAAAAGGGTGCCCTTTGTTGGTCAGAAAAGGCTCAAACTACTTTTGATAAATTTAAGGGGATCATGAGCTCTTGTCCAGTGTTAGCTATCCCAGACTTCTCCAAGCCGTTCGAGCTACAGTGTGATGCATCCGGTGAAGGAGTTGAGGCTATTTTGATGCAAGACAAACATCCCATTGTGTTTGAAAGCAGAAAATTAAGAGGTGTTGAAAGGACCTACTCCATCTACGACAAGGAGATGCTTGCCATTATGCATGCATTAGCTAAGTTTAGACAGTACTTGGTGGGAAGCAAGTTTGTGGTCAAGACTGATCACAATAGCCTCAAGCACTTCATGCATCAAAGAGATTTGAACGAGAGGCAACAAAAGTGGGTGAGTAAGCTTCAAGCTTACGATTTTGACATTGAATATGTCAAAGGGAAAAACAATATTGTGGCTGATGCTCTATCTAGGAGACCTCATTTAAGCTCATTGTGTGAGCTTACAGATAATTGGAGGGACATGTTGCTTGCTGATTATGCCAAAAATTAGTTTGCAACTAGCATCATTGAGGGTACTTTTCTTGATGAAAGGTACAAAGTGGTCGAAGGGCTGATACACTACAAGGGTAGAATCTTTGTGGTGGCTGATTCTAAGCTCAAAAAGAAGATTCTGTTGACCTTTCATGACATTCCACTTACTGGTCATCAAGGGTTCTTCAAGACATATAGGCAGATCAGGGAAAGATTTTCTTGGAAAGGGCTGAAAGGGGAGGTTCAACGATACATTCAGGAGTGTCCCACTTGTCAGATGAACAAAAATGAGCATACTTTACCAGCTGGTCTTCTGCAACCTCTTCCCATTCCCAATAAAAAATGGGAAAACATATCAATGGACTTCATCACAGGGTTGCCCAAGGTTCAAGGAAAAGACTGTTTCTATGTTGTTGTGGACAAATTAACAAAATTTGCTCACTTCTTCGCCATTGCCAGCTCTTTTTCAGCAGCCCAAGTTGCAGATCTATTTTTTCATGAGGTGTTTAGATTACATGGGTTGCCAAAAAACATTGTGAGTGATAGGGACAGCAAGTTCCTAAGCACTTTTTGGCAAGAGGTTTTCTGAATGACTGGTACAGTGCTTACTCCAAGCACTAGTTATCACCCTCAAACCGATGGACAGACAGAGATAGTGAACAAGTGGTTGGAAGGTTACCTGAGAAACTATGTTTCAGAGCATCAAAGAGCTTGGGTGAAGTGGCTTCACATGGGCGAGTATTGTTATAATTCTACTTTTCACATGTCAATAAGGATGTCACCTTTCATGGCTCTTTACGGTTATGAGGCTCCTAGCTTTGCTGATTTGGTGTTTGGTGATAGCAAAGCCCCTCAGGCCAAAGATTTGTTGCAGCAGAGTCAAGATATCTTGGACTCATTGAAGAACAATCTTCAGATTGCACAGAATCAGCAGAAGATGTACGCTGATCAGCTGCGTGTTGAGCACTCTTTTGAAGTTGGAGATATGGTTTATCTTCGACTACAGCCTTACAGACAGTCCACTCTCAAGAAAATTGGAGCTGAGAAGCTCAAACCATGTTTCTATGGGTAGTTCAAGGTCACTAGGAGGGTGGGGGCAGTAGCTTATGAGTTGGAGCTACCTTCAGATAGCAGAGTGCACAATGTATTCCATGTGTCTCACCTCAAGAAGGCACTTGGACACAATGTTGTTGCTTCATCACAGTTGCCACCTTTGGATGAAGAAGGACAGTTAGTTTTGATTCCAGGGAGCATTCTCTGAGGAAAAGAACTATTAGAGAGTATTTGGTGAAGTGGAAGAACTTGCCTATAGAGGATGCGACTTGGGAGAATGATGAGATTCTGTAGCATCCAGGCTTGCAATTGCTTGAGGACAAGCAATCTTGGGAAGGGCAGACTGTAATGTTTTGTTTTCTAGCTTGATCTTTTAAAGTTGACCGTTGGCCTATTCTGGAGACCTGTAGGTTACTCAGAGGTTGAAATTGGGGTTTCATGTTTTGGTGGTTACTTTTGTTTGTGGAATGTGGTTTGGTTGGCAGTTTCTTTCTAGGTTTTTAGAGAGCTTCGCAGGGATGTGTTTTTCTTGACATTCAGGAATTTACTATTTTTATTAAGTTCAGGATTGGCATCGGAATGGGATTTTGAGAGTGGGGTTGGATTCGTCTTATAAAGACCTTTCCAACAAGCTATAGATCATTGGTTTCCAACATCATCTTGGCCTCCATTTTAAAGTTTGTAAATTAAACTTTATTATTTAATATTGGACCTTGGTGCCTAGGCTCAACGACTTAATGTTGAGGTTAAAAAAGAATTGAAGAGGATTATATTATTTTCCCTCTCATGTTTTATCCCATATGCAAGAGGATTTTAGAGACTCCCAGTTGGAAAAGTATAAAAGGAGGAAGAGTGCTCTCATTTCGGATCCAAAATCTTGATAATGTTATGCTGCCGTAATGGTTCTGGGACTACTTCGAGGAATGAATGCCTCCTAGCCTGGGCTCACTTTGTGCTTGAGAGATAGCACCTAGGGAGAGGTTTGCTGATAGTAGTGATTTTTGTAGTGAGGTTTGCATTGTAGCTTGAGTTCTGTTTGTAGTTCAGTTATTTGCATTTTATGTCATTTTTGGAGTTGCTGATAATAGGGCTAAATCTATAGTTTCATTCATAAATCTAAAAATAAAAATATATTTGTTCTGGGTATTTCATATTTCCCTTTGTCTATGCTGGGCGCCCCATTGTGCCAATTTGCAGATTTTATTATGAAGAATCTAATTTTTCTAGAAGGAAATCGCCCTTCTTGCCAAGCCACCCTCTTTGGAGTGCATTGGAAAGCATGTTAAATAAATGCTTGAGTTTAAGAGTGGTCTCTGGTGTGTAGCTTGGTCTCCATTATCATAGGAGTGCATTACATCAGATTTGAGGTCATTTGATTGAGAAATGAGTGAGGTGTGAGCATTTTTGTAGGGTTTTATGTTGCTAGTTTGGTCTTTTCAAGTTGTTGATCCGTTATTTCAGTTTGCTAACTTCTATCATTTGAGTTGGGTTGGAAGTCTCTAATTATTGTAAGCTAAACAGTAGTACTATCAGCACTTCATACTTCTTCTCATATTTGCTTTATAATACCTTGCATCTCCGTCATATGGTAGCTCCAATTCCACTTCAGGTTGGAAAGCACATTCTTGATGTCGAGTTATTTCAGCATAATAGTGGTAGGGATACTCTGACCACATACTCATCGACATCCGGCGCATTCTTTGTTAGAGTTCTTTGTATCAGCATTGCATCAAAACCCTCTAACCATATGCTCGTCATCATTAAGCGCATTCTTGGTTAGAGTTCCTTTATCAGCATTGCATAGAGACCCTCTGACCATATGCTCGTCACCATCAGGCGCATTCTTGGTTAGAGTTCCTTTTCAGCATTGCATAGAGATCCTCTGACCATATGATCATGCCATCCTAGTGTACATTCTTGGTTAGAGTTGAATTCTGCATCGCTTTGGTTTAAGTGCTAACTTCAACGATTGTGTATTGCTCTGCTTATTGTAATTGGAAAAGTGAAAAAAATTGGGTTGGTATATTTCATGAGATTGGTGTGTCAGCAAAAGAGTTTTTGAGTGTGCCGATGGTATTAAGTCCTACCGATAGGTGAGGGACTTAGAGTCTCATATCAGAGTGACAAAGACATCAGTGTGAAAGGATATAAAGTCACCGATAGCGGTCTGTTTGACTGATAAGAGTCAATGATGGGATGTTTGTCAAAAGTGAAATCAAACGGAGTCATGGTGGCATTGGCCTATCGATCGATGAAATTTTAAGCTCACCGATGGTATGTTGTCTCGCCAATAGTGAGTTTGAAGGTACAGAAGTTGATAATTCTATGCTTCCACTATGTGCTCTGCATCAGACACTCATCCCTACTACAGTCTAGCATTCTCTAGTTGTGTTCTCCCCTTTGTTTTTGTGAACACCTCTGGAAGTAATGTTGAGTTACTTGTGATGTCCTTGTTGACTGGTGTTGTTTTGGATTCATGTGTAATCCTTGTTCCTTATAGTCTATTGTCTACCTGACTATTTGTTGTAACTTATTGAACCACTATGATTTTGAATATTTAGATTTAGAGGGCATTAGACACCAAAACTTCTTGACCTTTAACAACCCAACCTAGAATCAATAGATTTTTGTCCATCCCAACTATTCTAGTCAAGACAAAGCATGTTGATTCTCATTCAATCCAAAGTTCATTAACAGGATTATCTTATCATAATATTTAGGGAAATGGCCACCTAGATGGACAATGATGTGAGCTATCTATAAAGAAACTTGCAAGAAGTATAGAAGGCATGAGACTCCCTCCATGTTGTTTATCAAGTTGAATGATCTATGACACATCATGTATCATTAGAAAATATTCGAAGAGAAAGCAAGTGAAAATACTCAAAACAACCCATAACAAGGTGGAGAAGTTTAAAGGATGGAGGTTGCAACACTTTCCAACCTCATAGGCACACTAGTCCAATGGATCAGGATGCTAAAGGCTAGAGGTGTTGAGAAACCTCTAAAGGACAAAACTATAGAAAGACCAAAAGTTCAAACGAATCCATTCAACACTAGGGTTGAGAAAAACTAGGGGGCAACTCAATCTTCCCTATCTAATTTTTTTTTTTCAAAAAACTAGTAATGACACTTTCCCACATCTTCAACAACCTAGTGGAGCTTATGCGCCACAAAATCATGTGACTCCCATAGTGTATCATCCCATCACTGTCCAACCAATGTATCTAGGATATCAAACAAATGTGTAAATGAAAAATCAACTTAGTACACAAGCCCCATCCATGGGTCTCATGTTCGTAAGAACTCCAACTTCTGAAGATTCCTTTTCAGAAACCTACTTAGACTATTTAAAAGAACCTCTTGACTTAAAAATTTGTAATATGTTATTATTACATCCCCTCCCATATGTACCAAAATTCAAAGGGGAAGGGAATCCAAATTCCCATATCAAGGCATATATGATGACTATAAGAGAGATCTTCCCTTGGGAAATAGTTGTGGCTAGGATATTTCCCAAGACCCTTGAAGGAATCATGTTAAATTGGTACTATTACCTTCCAAAGGTCTCTATACATTTATTCATACAAACCTTTGGTGATTTTGTGATAGCTTTCAATATAAACAAATTGGTCAAGGAAAGAATTTGAGAGTTTCTAAGTATGAAATAAAATGTTTAGTTATTGGTACATTTTTAGAAGTCAGAGGCAAGTCCTTTATTTGTCAACTAGTGCCCTAAATATGGCCCATAGAGAAATCTATAACTTCTTTTTGCATTTTGTAAACAGGGATACAAGGGAGGAGGTTTAGAAGTTACCTTATAAGTCTTATGAGGAATCTTTAGAAAGTGCATTAAGAATTGATCAAGCCATAATTAGTAGTGGGTAAAGGGTTTATAGAATAAATGGATGGTTGATGACTTCCCAAGCTAGAGATAATAGTGAAAACAATCCTTCCACCATCAGGATATTGAAAAATAATCATAATGTAATGATATATGGGATAACTGACATACCCCTTGTGAAAAGTGATGATCATAACAAGAATGGTCACCTCAACTTAATGCCCAATAATTTTAATACTATAAAGCATCCACATAATAGTAGATAATCTTATCAAAAGTCACAGAGAAATTTCTAAGGACCATAGTGTTATCCCTATGACTTGACACATACTACTTGTTTCATAAAGCAAAGGGACATGATATAAATATTGTTGTTATATGGAGCCTAATCAAACTTGGAGGTTAAATTTACCCAACTTTTATCAGCGTGGTTTCCCCCCAAATATTTTCCTACTAGTTTTGGCGCCTTGAAGTCTAAGTGCATGAAAATCATTCTGAGTTGGCAACTTAATCCAATGACTTGACACAAATCCCAAAACCACCTATTGGACCAATAAGATCCTAGGCGCTCACTTCATGCATTATGATTTCTAGGTGCCAGTTTGATGCTCCATCACAAGGAAAGTGTGCCCACACTTGCAAGTGTTTTTCTTCAGGATCTAGGTGCCAGTTGAAGGTTGTAGTTGCCAAAAGAGTTCCTAGCAAGAGGAAATCTTTTGGAGTCTCCAAAACACATCAAACACTTGACTAACAACAAGATAACTTTTTACCAAGTTAGGCACTTCAAGAGGGAAGTTAAAACATGAATAAGTGCCAACTTGTCTAGGTGTAAACTCAAGCTTGTTGAGGATACACATGGTGCCCAACATTCCTTGGTGATTTCACAAAGTTCAAATGCTCAGAACTGTTCAAGGAATGCCCAATGCCCCTTCTTGATGATAGGCACCAAAGTGAGGGTGGAATTGCACCTTGATGGCATTAGGCGCTATCTAGAGTATGCTACTCCATGGAAATGCACCTTCTTGCTTAGAGTAATTCAAACACTCCAAGGTCTTTAGTGATCAATTCCCCAACTTATGAAATGTCCTCCTTCATTTTAAAACACATTGTAATGCTCCAGAGAGATGACTATACCTAGGTGTCAATCTGGGTTAGAAATGCCTCCAAAGTGTGCCTTCTCTTTCAGAATGCAAAACAAGGTCCAAAGGTGCTAATAAACTGAAGTGCTTCTTTGGAAAAGTCCCGGAGATTAAGATGCGCCTTGTCTTAATGAGGTGCAACTCTTGGGCAAGAAAGCTTGTAAAGTGCACCTAACTTAGTGAAGAGATTGATAACTTTTAAACCCTTCCTGGAACTTATATTGCTTCAACTAAAGATCATCTTGCACCAATACATCACCAAACTTTCAATCAAAAGATCAATTCAAACTTAGGCGCTCATTAAGAGTCTTTCCAATGTTGGCGCATCTGAGAGGTTGAACTAGCAAGCGATGGCACTGAGCTTCCTAGACCTTGTTTCAATATGTTTATGTTCCAAAGTTGACTCAATGGTATCAAGATGGCACCATAGAGTCTTTGGACTAGTTCCTTAGAGTTTCAAAAATATTCTGGCTCCTTGAAAATTCCTCCTACATGCTTGGGCGCCATTTCAAGGTCCTGGAACCATGATGTAGTGCCTTATTGCTCTAGGTACCCATTTATGATTGTGCAACTTGAGATTGGCGCCTAGAGTGAATAGGCTTTCATCCTGACTTAATACACTGCCTCCTTCTGACAATTTTTGGGGTAGAAAAAAACCTTTCACCACGGGCAAATGCCTTAGAGATATAAAAAACTGAGAGGGGTTATTGTAGAGGCACTCTACATGATCACATTGCCGTAGATGAAACGTTTCTAAGTGACATGATTTTCAAGTAACATCTTGTCAAAGATTTCTACCTTTCTGCACTTTGGACTCTCCAGGGATATCGTCGATACAATGTAGCTCAGACTATTTCGACATGTTTGGGTGAAAAAAATGACCATGCCTAGCATAAATGTACCCATCCAGACACGTTGGAATAGTTAGTTTGGTCATATCAGGAGTAGGACAAAAGTTACACCCCTTTGCAACTTTACACTGCCTCCTTCTGACAATTTTTGGGGCAGCAGAAAACCTTTCACCACGGGCAAATGCCTCAGAGATATAAAAAAATGAGAGAGATTATTGTAGAGACACTCTACATGATCGTGTTGCCTTAGACAAAATGTTTCTAAGTGACATGGTTTTCAAGTAATATCTCGTCAAAGATTGCTGCCTTTTTGCACTTTGGACTCTTCAGGGATATCATCGGTACAATGTAGCTCGGACTATTTTGGCATGTTTGGGTGAAAAAAAGGACCATGCCTAGCGTAAATGTACCCATCCAGATGCATTGGAATAGTCAGTTTGGTCACATCAGGAGCAGGACGAAAGTTACACCCCTTTGCAACTTTACACTACCTCCTTCTGATGATTTTTGGGGCAGCAGAAAACCTTTCACCACGGGCAAATGCCTTAGAGATATAAAAATTTGAAAGAAGTTATTGTAGAGGCACTCTGCATGATCGCGTTGCCTTAGACGAAATATTTCTAAGTGACACAGTTTTCAAGTAAAATCTTGTCAAAGATTGCTGCCTTTTTGCACTTTGAACTCTTCAGGGATATCGTCGGTAGAATGTAGCTCAGACTGTTTCGACATGTTTGGGTGAAAAATAGGACCATGCCTAACATAAATGTACCCATTCAGACATGTTGGAATAGTCAGTTTGGTCACATCAGGAGCAGGACGAAAGTCACACCCCTTTGCAACTTTACACTACCTCCTGATAATTTTTGGGGCAGCAAAAAAACCTTTTACGACGGGCAAATGCCTCAGAGATATAAAAAACTGAGAGAGGTTATTGTAGAGGCACTCTATGTGATCGCGTTGCCTCAGACGGAATGTTTCTTAAGTGACACAATTTTTGAGTAACATCTCATCAAATATTGCTACCTTTTTGCACTTTGGACTCTTTAGAGATATCATCAGTACAATGTAGCTCGGACTGTTTCGACATGTTGGGTGAACAACAGGACCATGTATACCATAAATGTACCCATCTAAACGTATTGGAATAGTTAGTTTGGTCACATCAGGAGCAGGACGAAAGTTACACCCCTTTGCAACTTTACACTGCCTCCTTCTGACAATTTTTGGGGTAGTAGAAAACCTTTCACCACGGGAAAATGCCTCAAAGATATAAAAAACTGATAGAGGCTATTGTAGAGGCACTCTACATGATCGCGTTGCCTTAGATAGAATGTTTTTAAGTGACATAGTTTTTGAGTAACATCTCGTCAAAGATTGATGCCTTTTTGCACTTTGGACTCTTCAAGGATATCGTCGGTACAATGTAGCCCAGACTGTTTCGACATGTTTGGGTGAAAAATAGGACCATGCCTAGCGTAAATGTACCCATCCAGATGTGTTAGAATAATCAGTTTGGTTGCATCAGGAGCAGGACACCAAAAATGCATAACATGATGATGTAAAAATGTGTATATGTGTATAAATGCAGCAGGAAATTAAAAAAAGACAAACCTTACAAATTAATATGCATACTTACAACTCAATGTAACATGACTTTACAAAATCAATGTGAATACTTACAAATTAACCCAATGAACCATCTGGGTCTGCTCTACTCTTTATTGTGTCAAGTATTGCTTCATGGTCAGACTCACGCACCTTCCGCAAGATTTTGTTCAAAGGTCTACCCCGATACTTTAGCAAATGAAGATTGGATGCCACAACAAGGTTCGAGTAATGAAGAATCTTCTAATGTGTGTCAAAGTCCTAAAATAGACAAATATTAACACTCTTATGTGGGTACCTTCTAAGCCATGTTCCTGTAATAACCACTGAGCCTGTAGGGTATTCAATGTTTTCTCCATCTATAACAACGGCCTCCAATTTCTTTTTGGCCTCAACACAATGACATAAGTAATAATTTGTTCCCTCTTCATTATCTTTATCTACAATAACTGCATATACATTCCCTACATTGATATGTGTAGCAAATTAGATGAAATTAGTCAAAATTACAAAAACACTACAAAGTAAGATGACATTACCTGGTTAAACTAGATGAAATTAGATGCATATACGTGCCCTATATTACCTGGTTGAACTAAATCTGATATGTGGTCAAAGTCAACTAATGATTCCATCTGTGTTAGTTCTAGTTCTGTCGGGGGTTGATACGTGTCAAGTGGGCTAAGATAACTTAACTACCATTCGTCAACCCACTCCTTTGACTCACACTCATCCCAGACTTGAATTGTACAGGAAGAACAAAAGCATGACATCTTTCGCGTATGGATACTCCATGAACCTACAATTGAGCTTCTGAAAGAGTGCATCTCATTTGATCCTATCATTGTACAACAGTCCTCATATGGTGCAATGTTAGTATCATCTATCAACCAAAAAAAACTTTGAACTAAAGACTTACCTTCATTACCTGGACCCATGGAAGCATTACACCACTCGACAATTAATTTTGCATTTGTCAACTTTGCATTGTCTTTATAATTTAACTCTTCTCGTGCTATGGCTCTTTTGATACATGCTCCTGCACCATCATGCTCCCCCTTTCCATGTCTAGCCTCACAAAAGTTCCACATATGCTGAATACCTGTAAAATTATGCCTCCTACTCAGCCAATAGAAATTTTGCGAGCTCTTGAATTGTGACGCACAGTTATCCGACCATATGATATGCTGACTGAACGATATGCCCCTTCTAGCCAAATCATTGTAGAACACCTGAAAGCAACCTTGTACGAACTCTGTAGAATGCGTGCGATCATCACTAATATAGAAATTATACTCCCTTATGATCTTTCTGTCATCCTCTGTACTATCATTCACATGAATGAATGCGATGTGCACAAATATAGAAACCTATGTGGAGTTGTAATATTGTGATTGCACCTCACACTATGGCTGTAGACTGTAGTTCTCTACAAAGTCGATGACTGAAACAATGCTACCAACCGGAAATATGTCCTTGCATAACTTGAATTGCAAGTCTAACCATCGAGCTCTATGGGCATGTCTTGCATCCTCATACACTATGCTGTCATGAAATATAGGCATAAACTGATACACTAGAATCTTTTCAATAACCAATTCACACCTCTTTGCTTCTTTACCATCTTTTGTATTGTATGCCACTATTTTATACTTGCCAAACTCTACTAGTTCATTTCCAACCGCATGTGTTCTTTCCATATGTTCACATATTGGCAAATGTTGCAAGCCACCGCAACGATGACATGTGCCATCCAAGCATAATTTTTTGTAGAATATTTGACCTTCCTCTCTTTCACATAAAATTTTTGATATGAAGTCTCTTGAAGATGTTGGTGGGGCACATATGGTACAACCCTGCAAAACATTGTTAGTATGCATATCTAAACATATAGACCTATAAGCATCAAAATGGTTAGAAAATTCAATATGTAATCTACAACAACAAGTAGTGTGTGTGTGATTTATCTTGACATAGAAAGGTTTTAGCATTTCAAAATATCTTTGACAAATTTTAATTTGAGGATACTTCTTTAGAAATTTACCATAAAACTGTGTTTGAGTCTCATCCAAAAAATACTTTGGATGTGGCTCACGGTTCTAACTACCAATTCTCCTTCTTACCACATCGCTTTGATTTGGAGATACCCTTGTGTAATTCTTCCAAAAGTCTTCAATTAGTGATCTCGATACTTCAACAATTGGTTTATCTTTTTGTGGTAGTCTCCCCAAGAATGCCCATAATTCATTGGCATTAGTGTCCTCAATTCTTTAGTGTCTTCCAAAGGCTCTTGATAAAGTTTTCCTATTAATTCTCAATTCTTGACTCATCTTTCTAATGAGATGAGCTTTCCTCATTTGACTACTTACTATAGTCGATGTAATCACACGCCGTGTTGCATTACTATTTTTTGTGTGTGAGGTGTTACCCACACTCTCATACGCACTCATTAGATTCTTGACAATAGATTTTTCACTTGAAGCCTCCGATGTTCTCAACCCAAGAATCTTCATGATGGACCTATACTTTATACTTCACATCATTTCAATGAATAGTTGACATCTTACAGTCTCATTTAACTTTTCAAAGAACAATCTCCAAATCTTATGAGCTTATCTTCTACAAGTGCATTTTAGAAACTTACCTTCCATTAGCTGCAAAATATTCTCATCAATTTCAATCATATACTTTGGCTTTCTATGCAAAATTCTAGGTGGTGTTAAGTTAGGTAAATTCATCTCAACATTAGGAATTTCATCAATATTTAAATGAGATGGGCTAGATGGCATTCCTTCGATCGAAGATCGAATAGATGGCATACCTTGAGGTTGAGGTGGGAATGATGGCATACCTCCTTCATCACATGTGAGTGATGTTGTACTCTCAACTTGAGATGTGGTAGATGGTGTCCCTACATGTTGACTTGCGGTAGAAGACCTGTCTCCAACTATGGTATTCAAATCTCTTGTAGCACGAAGTTTTTGCATTCGTTCTCTTTGTGCCGCCAATACCATATCTCTTTGTGATGCTTGTGGTTCCTCTTCAATTGGTATGTCTTCATTTATCATGTCCAATTTCCTCTTCTCACGAAGTTCCCTCATAGCCACTGCTTTCTTTGCATTCTTAGCTTCTATCTCTTTTTGTGTTGGTTTAATTCTTGATCGTTTCCTCGGCATGACAGAGAATTTGTCTATAGCATGATAAAGAGACCAATATTACTTCCTAAGAAATGAATACAAGATAATAGTGGGATTGTATTTTTATTATGTTGTAAGGATTTATTCTTGTATAGTTTGACATCATAGTATGTTAAGGTCTGTTTATTACACATAATTATTAAAGAGCCCAAGTGTAGAAAATATACATGGTATCATGTGAGATTGTAGGCTGCTTTCTTGATTGGGAATGTGTCTATTTTAAACATGTATGATAAAGCATGATAAAGTAATTCAATCTGAATTAAGGAAAATGTAAAGAACATGCATGTAAATACTTGACATACCTAAAAAATGGAGATTCGAATGGAGAGAGTAGCCAATTATGTAGTGTTTTTTTCTTCTTGCATCAAACTCCTCAAAATTTTGAGTTTTTCACCACTTGCTTCCTTTTCAATGTTAAATTGAATAACACTCAAATATAATTACTAACAACAATACTATTAACCAATCTATAATGTTAAATTCCTAAAATTGAATCACAATTAACATTGCAACACTACAAAAATTGAAACTTGAATAGATATATATTAAACTTGGTGTGAAAACTATGTTATTTCCTCCTTCTCAAGTTGGAAAAGTAGAAAAGGTGGTGGAAAGATCATGCAAAGGTGGTACAATGTGTCAAATGTGCATGTGAACTTCCCAACAGCATGAGAGCACTTCTTTTTTGTCGGAGCACTCGCAAAATTAGTATGAAAACAGAGCATGTGGGCCTAGATCATGGGGGTCAACACTTTTTTAGCATTTCTATAGCAAGACAAAATGCAAGCGCGTTATAACCCGCTCACGTTTTGTCTTGCTATAGATTGATCACATCTTGTGCATTTCTCTTTCCAAACCTTCCCCTTCAGACTTGAATGACCACACGGTTTTTGAGGGAGAACTTTTCCTATTTCCTGCAAGAGCTAGCCATATGCTCCACCATATGATAGGCATAACAATGAAGGGGAAAGCCCTCATAATCAAGTTCTTGATAGAAAATGCCCATCCAAGAAGAAAGACAGATCTTCTTTGGAAGTAGAAGTTCTAGTTTGTGACAAATTCTTATGCAAGCATAAATAGCAGGGGTTCTGTCAAGTGATTGCCAATCCACTTCCACAAAGTCTCTTGAAGAATTCCTAATTAATTCCAAAACATCCACACCCCAAAACTAGAGAGGCAATCAATATAATCGAACCCACAAATCTACATTTGACGAAAGAAACCCTCAACACTATACCTTAAACCATAATCCCTCAACCCTCAACCCTAAACCTTATCCCTAAACCCTAATCCCTCAACCCTCAACCCTAAGACATCATCCCTCAACTCTAATCCCTCATCCCTAAACCCTAAATGTTATCCCTATTCCTAAACCTTCAACAGACTTGATACTATACCTTAAACCCTAATCCCTTATCCCTAAACCCTCAGACCCTATCCCTAATACTTATACCCTCCACACTCTACTTTAACCCTAATCCCTCGACCCTCAAACCTATCCCTAAACCCTTGACCCTTGAACCTCAACCCTCAACCCTCAATGTCAAACCCTAATCCCTCAACCCTTAACTCTGATCCCTCGACCCTCAACCCTATCCCTAAACCCTAAAGCTTCAACCCTCAACGTCAAATCCTAATCCCTCAACCCTTCACTCTAATCCCTCAACCCTAAACCCTATCCAGAAACCCTCAACACTATACCTTAAACCCTAATCCCTCAACCCTCAACCCTAAACCTTATCCCTAAACCCTAATCCCTCAACCCTCAACCCTAAACCATCAGCCCTCAACTCTAATCCCTCATCCCTAAACCCTAAATGCTATCCCTATTCCTAAACCTTCAACATACTCGATACTATACCTTAAACCCTAATCCCTTATCCCTAAACCCTCCAACCCTATCCCTAATCCTTATACCCTCCACACTCTACTTTAACCCTAATCCCTCGACCCTCAACCCTATCCCTAAACCCTTGACCCTCGAACCTCAACCCTCAACCCTCAACGTCAAACCCTAATCGCCCAACCCTTAACACTGATCCCTCAACCCTCAACCCTATCCCTAAACCCTCAACCCTCAACATCAAATCCTAATCCCTCAACCCTTCACTCTAATCCCTCAACCCTAAACCCTAACCCTAAACCCTCAACACTATACCTTAAACCATAATCCCTCAACCCTCAACCCTAAACCTTATCCCTAAACCCTAATCCCTCAACCCTCAACCCTAATCTATCATCCCTCAACTCTAATCTCTCATCCCTAAACCCTAAATGCTATCCCTATTCCTAAACCCTCAACTGACTCGATACTATACGTTAAACCCTAATCCCTTATCCCTAAACCTTCCAACCCTATCCCTAATCCTTATACCCTCCACACTCTACTTTATCCCTAATCCTCGACCCTCAACCCTATCCCTAAACCCTAAACCCTCAACCCTCAACCCTCAACATCAAATCCTAATCCCTCAACCCTTCACTCTAATCCCTCAACCCTAAACCCTATCCCTAAACCCTCAACAATATACCTTAAACCCTAATCCCTCAACCCTCAACCCTAATATGTCATCCCTCAACTCTAATCCCTCATTCCTAAACCCTAAATGCTATCCCTATTCCTAAACATTCAACATACTTGATACTATACCTTAAACCCTAATCACATATCCCTAAACCCTCAGACCCTATCCCTAATGCTTATACCCTCCACACTCTACTTTAACCCTAATCCCTCGACTCTCAACCCTATCCCTAAATCCTTGACCCTCAAACCTCAACCCTCGAACCTCAACCCTCAACCCTCAACATCAAACCCTAATCCCTCAACCCTATCCCTAAATCCTAAAGCCTAAAGCCTCAACCCTCAACATCAAATCCTAATCCCTCAACCCTTCACTCTAATCCCTCAACCCTAAACCCTATCCTTAAACCCTCAACACTATACCTTAAACCCTAATCCCTCAACCCTCAACCCTAATCTATCATCCCTCAACTCTAATCCCTCATCCCTAAACCCTAAATGCTATCCCTATTCCTAAACCTTCAACAGACTTGATACTATACCTTAAACCCTAATCCCTTATCCCTAAACCCTCCAACCCTATCCCTAATCCTTATACCCTCCACACTCTACTTTAACCCTAATCCCTCGACCCTCAACCCTATCCCTAAACCCTTGACCCTCGAACCTCAACCCTCAACCCTCAATGTCAAACCCTAACCCCACAACCCTTAACTCTGATCCCTCGACCCTTAACCCTATCCCTAAACCCTAAACCCTAAACCCTCAACCCTCAACGTCAAATCCTAATCCCTCAACCCTTCACTCTAATCCCTCAACCGTAAACCCTATCCCTAAACCCTCAACACTATACCTTAAACCCTAATCCCTCAACCCTCAACCCTTAACCTTATCCCTAAACCCTAATCCCTCAACCCTCAACCCTAATCCGTCATCCCTCAACTCTAATCCCTCATCCCTAAACCCTAAATGCTATCCCTATTCCTAAACCATCAACCGACTCGATACTATACCTTAAACCCTAATCCCTTATCCCTAAACCCTTAAACCCTATCCCTAATCCTTATACCCTCCACACTCTACTTTAACCCTAATCCCTTGACCATCAACCCTAAACGTCAAACCCTAATCCCTCAACCCTTAACTCTGATCCCTCGACCCTCAACCCTATCCCTAAACCCTAAACCCTCAACCCTCAATGCTCAACGTCAAATCCTAATCCCTCAACCCTTCACTCTAATCCCTCAACCCTAAACCCTATCCCTAAACCCTCAACACTATACCTTAAACACTAATCCCTTAACCCTCAACCCTAAACGTTATCCCTAAACCGTAATCCCTCAACCCTCAACCCTAATCCGTCATCCCTCAACTTTAATCCCTCATCCCTAAACCCTAAATGCTATCCCTATTCCTAAACCTTCAATAGACTCGATACTATACCTTAAACCCTAATCCCTTATCCCTAAACCCTCAGACCCTATCCCTAATTCTTATACCCTCCACACTCTACTTTAACCCTAATCCCTCGACCCTCAACCCTATCCCTAAACCCTTGACCCTCGAACCTCAACCCTCAATGTCAAACCCTAATCCCTCAACCCTAAACTCTAATCCCTTGACCCTCAACCCTATCCCTAAACCCTAAACCCTAAAGCCTTAACCCTCAACGTCAAATCCTAATCCTTCAACCCTTCACTATAATCCCTCAACCCTAAACCCTATCCCTAAACCCTCAACACTATACCTTAAACCCTAATCCCTCAACCCTCAACCCTAAACCCTAATCCCTCAACCCTCAACCCTAATCTGTCATCCCTCAACTCTAATCCCTCATCCCTAAACCCTAAATTCTATCCCTTTTCCTAAACCTTCAATAGACTCGATACTATACCTTAAACCCTAATCCCTTATCCCTAAACCCTCCAACCCTATCCCTAATCCTTATACCCTCCACACTCTACTTTAACCCTAATCCCTCGACCCTCAACCCTATCCTTAAACCCTTGACCCTTGAACCTCAACCCTCAACCCTCAATGTCAAACCCTATTCCCTCAACCCTTAACTCTGATCCCTCAACCCTCAACCCTATCCCTAAACCCTAAACCCTCAACCCTCAATGTCAAATCCTAATCCCTCAACCCTTCACTCTAATCCCTCAACCCTAAATCCTATACCTAAACCCTCAACACTATACCTTAAACCCCAATCCCTCAACCCTCAACCCTAAACCTTATCTCTAAACCCTAATCCCTCAACCCTCAACCCTAATCCGTCATCCCTCAGCTCTAATCCCTCATCCCTAAACCCTAAATGTTATCCCTATTCCTAAACCCTAAATGCTATCCCTATTCCTAGACCCTCAACAAGCTTGATAATATACCTTAAACCCTAATCCCTTATCCCTAAACCCTCCAACCCTATCCCTTAACCCTAATCCCTCAACCCTCAACCCTATCCCGAAACCCTTAACCCTCGAACCTCAATGTACTCAACCCTCAACGTCAAACCCTAATCCCTCAACCCTTAACCCTTAAAAATTAAACCCTAAAACCTATCCCTACACGCTTGACACTCAACACTATATCTTAAACCCTAATCCCTAAAGCCTCAACCCTAAATCATTAAACCTTCAACCCTAAACCCTATCCCTAATCCCTCTACCCTTGACACTCTTATTTAACCCTAATTCCTTGACCATTAACCCTATCCCTCAACCTCAACCCTCAACCCTCAACCCTCAACTCTCAACATTAAACCCTAATTCATCAACCCTAAACCCTAATCCCTCAAACCTAAACCCTATCCCTAAACCATCAACCCTCAACACTATACCTTAAACCCTAATCCCTATCCCTCAACCCTTAACCCTTAAAACTTAAACCCTATCCCTACACCCTCAACACTTGACACTATATCTTAAGCCTTAAACCCTCATCCCTAAAGCCTCAACCCTCAATCCTTAAACCTTCAACCCTAAACTCTATACCTAATCCCTCTACCCTCGACACTCTAACCCTAACCTTGACATTAAATGCTAATCTGTCAACCCTAAACCCTAATCCGTCAACCCTAAACCCTATCCCTAAACCCTCAACCCTCAACACTATACCTTAAACCCTAATCCATCAACCCTAAAACCTAATCCCTCAACCCTCAACCCTAAACACTATCAATAAACCCTCAACCCTCGACACTATACCTTAAATCCTACAAGAAAAGCTTTGTGTATGGTACATCCACAGTGAGTAATTAATAGTTGAAATCAAAAGGATGATCATTATGAGAAAAGATTTGCATTGGGGTACATCTATGTTTCTTGCTGTCCACCCCGCACTTAGGGAAGGTATATTGTTATGAAACAGGCAAATATTCTCCCATTGTTTACTAGCTCTATCCACAAGAACTACTAAACTATACCTTAAACCCTAATCCCTCAACCCTAAACCCTATCCCTAATCCCTCTACCCTCAACACTATACCTTAAACCCTAATCCCTCAACCCTAAACCCTATCCCTAATCCCTCTACCCTCAACACTCTACCTTAAACCTAATCCCTCTACCCTTAACCCTAAACGCTATCCCTAAAGCCTCAATGCTAAACCATAATCCCTTAAGGTCCTAAACTCTAATCGCTTATCCCTAAACTCTAAATCCTATCCCTAAACACTCAACCCTCAACCTTAAACCTTAATCACTCAATCCTTATCCACCCCTCTCCCCCCTATTTGGCTCACTCCCATCTCTACCCTCCTCTGCCCTCAACACTATACATACATAAATATAGGCATACATAGAGACATACATACATATAGGCATACATACATACATAGATACATAGATACATAAATACATACATACATAGATACATACATATAGGCATACATAGATACATACATACATACATATAGGCATACATACATACATACATGATTAATAGACTTGAACAAAAAAAAATTAAGGGGAACATAATGCGAGTGCGTTATAACGCACTCGCGTTATGTCTTGCTTTGGGAATCCCAAGCCTTGGTCTTGGGATTTGCTTTGGATTTCCAACCCAAAGGCTTGGAGTGCCTTTTGAATACTCACAGACGTGTTTTTCCATATTCTTCAAGATTTCACATAATTTCGTTTGTGCTAACCCTTAGATTTGCATGTGTTTCAAGGTCAAACAAATTGAACACCTGGGTAATGTTAGGCTTTCCATTAGCTATTTGACGATGTGGTTTTTTTCACATTTTAACAATGTTAAGCCTTTCATCTTTAATTTCTTTTGTTTGTGTGTCCGTTTTTGGGTAAAAACCATTGTTTGGTCTTTTTTTCATTGTAAATTAACTATTCATTGAGATTTTAAAAAATTACATATTTAGAAACTAGACTCCATTCTACAAATATTAAAAAAAGAAAAAAATGATTTTCAATTAGTTTTCAAAATTTATAGGGGTAGTATTGTGTGGTTACACAACACGCCCCATTTTGACTTGGCAAAACAGGGACCCAGTTTTGTTCTGGTTTGTGTTGTCTGCTTTCTGGCGGTTTGGTAAAAATAGGTCAGGTGCATCATCATCATGAAGGTCAGGATGAGGTAGGTCATCATCATGAGGTTAGTTTGTCAAAGTTCATATTTTGTTTCTATGACTTCATGGTTAGAAAGAGCTTGAAATTCCATGCAGGTTTGCCTTTTACATCACTTGAAAATTCATCCATATGAGGGAGTTATGAGCAGTCAAAGTTTTGGTCAAACCTGATAATTGCTGTATGATGAACGTCATCATCATGATATTTGAAAAGCCCCCCGATAATATCCTGAGGTCGAAACATCCGGACGTCAACTTTAAGTCGTAGTAGGTTGTCCCCGTCGAGCGGTCTTTTGTATCGCCAAAGGTCATCATCATGATCTTACTCTATCACCTGATAAAAATCATGCAGTCCCGAAACATCCGGACGTCAATCTTAAGTGATAGTGTGTTTTACCCGTCAAGCAACCTTGGCCACATCCCGAGCAGGATATTTGAGGATGATGATGAACTGTGCAGAAACACGTAAGGCCCCTGAATGGAAAACAGCAACACACATCAACCACTGAGTAACGTCAGTAGATTAAGACCTAATCAACGGAGACTTGGGATCATGAATTCTCTGAATTCATCGTATCTTTCAAGATGAGTAAAGGTTGTTGTGTAACTTTTATTCTATGTTTGCGAATGACTAACATCATGACCAACATAAATTGGCGCTAGAAGGAGGGCCTAAGTCCAGAAGATCACGTTCATCATCAAGTACTTTTAGGTTTGATGACGCTTAGAGTAAGGTAACCTCAGATCGTCTGTGAATTTCATCATATTGCGTAAATATTTGCTGCGACAAGTTTGTATATGCACATTCTATGTAAAGATTTCCAAATCTCACATAAATATTGCAAGCTTTACAGTAGATTTCTTTAAATTCACTAAATATTAGCCAAAGATGCGTAAATTTGTTCAAGCTTTGAGAATTTGAGCCTTAAACACGTGAGATCTGGTGCTACCGGTCGGAATATCCCAATATCCTGTCATATTTGTAGTGTCTTCGCAAATATTGCGTAAATATTCAGCCTGATTTGCAATTTGACCGCAAATATCACCTCGTCCGGTGGAATCCAGCCAATATTTGCAAAGTTTCAGCTAATTGGCCTCCAAATCGAGAAATCCTGGCTCACAGGATAAATACCAGGTCTAGACATAGTGAAATTTTCAAAGAATTGCCTGTTAGAGGTTTTAGACCTAGGACTGTAGACGTTCACCATACTCCAGAGTCTAGTGCGTCCAGAACTTCACCGGGACCTCCTCCCGTAACTCCTGTTGGTTTGCAAATACCTTCCGGCATACCCGTGACACCTCCTGTTCAACCTCAGGGTATACCTTTAGTCCAACTTCAGCCAACTGCACCACCAGTTCAGCCCCCTCAGGTTGCAATGTCTTTCTTTGCAACAGAATCACCATTGACCTTTACGGCGTATCATGAGTTACCAAAGTATTCGGACAAACTTTGTCCAAAATACCATCCTTATCAGGATGCGGATGATCATATCAGGACGTTTAAAGAAGCTTGCTGTAGAGCCAGAATAGAACATCAGGACGTGGTGTGTAGATTATTCCCTTTTTCCTTAGGGGAAGAGGCTTATAATTGGTTCATCAGTCTTGGTCAATCTTCTGTCGGTTCGTGGGCTGTCTTAGAGAAGGCCTTTCTTGACAGATTCAAGGTCCCTATTGATCCATCCATGAATTACCACATGTTTGCCACAATTAAGAGATTTGAGCATGAACCTATTGCAAATTTTAATGCTAGGTTCCAGAAAATGTTGTCCAAGCTAGTTACCCCATATGTGGTGGCTGATGATGCTGCTAGGAGTATTTATTATTCAGCCCTAGATCCATTAACCTCCATGTTCATCAGGAGAACACATCCTGAGATCACCACATTGACAGGAGCTTTTCAAGAAGCTATCAAGGTAAATCAGTAGCTGATACCTGCTCCTACTCCTAATATAGCATTCCCTACTTTGCCTGGCATGCAATCACAATATCCAACACAGTATCCTGCAGCTTATCCTTCACAATATCCTGCACAATATCCAAATGGATCAGTGATGCCCCCAGCAATCATGCCTGCACCTTTGCAAGTACCTCCATTGAGTATCATGCCTCCTCCTAATGGAAATGGCCAATTGCCACAATATCCTGCACATGCTCAGACACCTCAGGGTACAGACCTATCCCACAATAACCATGGATCTTCCTTTTTCCAGCCTCAGACTGAAAATGTAGTGGCCAAAGCTCAAGAAGAGAAAGAGGAAATCAAAGAAATTTCTGCTCAGTTGAGAAAACTCACCACAGAAGTAACACACTTGAGAAATCAAGGGTTTTATTCACAGTCAGGTCAGAATAGGAGTTATTCCAATGACAGACCAAATTACCCTGACAGAGGATACAACAATAACTTCAACAGTAGTGCTGCAAATAACAATAATCCTCCTAGGCAGCCCAGAGTGTGGAACTCCAGGCCAAATAATGGTTCATTACCATCACCCCTAGACAATCAGCCTCCTGGTGAAGCCAAACAGACTACTAGAATCAATCTTGCTGAAGCAGCCCTTACCAATTGGTGCAGGATTCACAATACCAATGCACATGCAGAATTAGATTGTCCACAATTTAGGATTGCTGCCAGCATCTTTCAGACTGAAGTGTCTAATACTTCTGGAAATCCACCTCAGGCAGAAGGAAATGAAATAGTTCCTTGTGGATATGACTCAGCTTTTGTGCTGGAAACATACACTAATCAGCCTCATCAGGATTATAATCAGACCTGTGAAGAATCTGCCTTAACCTTTGAAGCAAACTATGTCTTCCCTTTTGAGGATGAAAATGAACCTGCAAGAGAGCATGAGGAAGTACATGCATACCAGCAGCAATACCCTGGTAAGCACAATTATAACCTGAGGAGTAATGCCAACAGACCTGCCGGTCCATTGACATCATCTCTACCTCCAAACAACTTCAACACACCTCCTGATCCTAAGGCTAGCAATAACCCTGGGTTCCCTAAGGTGAATGCTCAATATTTGTCTCCTCAAAACACAGTAACAAAAGTCGCAAATGCACCTCATGAGTCTGACAAGTTAGTCAGTTACTTGGCTGATGAAATGAAGAAAATCAAGATCAGCCTGTCCCTATCTGAGTTACTGAAAACTCCTGCCATCAAAAGGGCATTCATGAAGTCGCTGGATGATCCTGCTCCTAAAGAGGATAATCACCTTTCGAGTCAATCTAATAGCAGAGACCATATTGCTAAAGATAATACTGTCAAGCCCAAAGTGTCAGCCACAGTCCAAGCTGCTGAAACCTCCCACATGACCTTGTACAGAGATAAAACTGAATCACCTCCGTTTCTCCTCACCATAAGAATGTTCAGTAAGAATTTGCACAACTGTTTAGTTGATTCAGGAGCCTCAACTAATGTTATGCCTTTGTCAATATGCAATGCATTAGGACTGCATCCTGCTAAATCCTTAAAGAAGGTCACTCAACTGGACAAGACAGAAGTTAGTGTCGTAGGAGAACTCACTCACATTCACATGCAGCTGGCGTCTGATCCTAGGATCCAGTATTACATTGACATTCAGGTAGTTGACATACCTGATACATACGGGATGTTGCTTAGCCGGGACTGGTCTAAAACGCTTAACGGATACATGTCCACAGACTTCAGTCACATGTGGTTGCCATGGAAAGGTATACCTAATCAGATCCGGATTGATGCTGAGCCTAGGATGAAACATATGATCACGGAATATAACAGAACAAATGAGATCATGTATGTAAACGTAGAACCTGGAGTTTATCACATCAGGCCGCAAACTGTCAAAATAGAAGAGATCCTGATGCTTGATGTTCATCATCATCATGACGATGATTATCACGAGGATATGCCAGTTGTAGAACTTAATAATGATCCTGATAATGAGAATGAAATAGATCGCTTCAGGGATTTTGAGATGCATTTATCTACTCAGATAAAACGTTGTCAATTATTAAATATACCTGCTAATGATATTTTGATTGACGGATGGTGCAGATTACATGGCGAAGCACACTCGGAAAAGACTTGTGAACCATGCTTAGACATGATAATACTGGAGCAGACGTATAGTGAAGCATCATCATCATATTCTGAGGTGAGTGCTACATCTGATGATGATGATGATACTAATTCTTATTTGTCTTCTGCAGGAACAGAAGAGTCGACGGATCCTGATGAGGATCATATCCGAAAAACAGAAGAGATCCTGGTGTCCAATCAGACGAATGATGCGAGAAAGGAAAAGATCACTCCTGGTAGTGATTGCTTCATGGAACCGGATTACGAGTTGTCTGATGAGGATAAAGGCAGTGACCTGACAAAGTTTGAAGAATTTCTGGTTAAAGAAATAAAAAAAATGACACAATAGTGTAGATCTCCCCAGGAGGTTTTAATTAAAGGTTGGTGTAGGCTGCATGAGGCGCCTCACTCAGAAACAACTTGCTCACTGTGCTTACACATTTTGAAGAAGCATGCAGCTGTATGTGCTGAACATCATCCTCCTGCTAGGATGGAAGAGAAAACAGAAAAGCCATCAGGCTCATCAGATAAAGGAAAGAAGAAACTTGAAGATGACACCCCTAAGTTAAAGTGGATATCAGGAGGAGCAGCAGCCAGAGCTGTAAAGAAGAAAGAAAGTTCAAGCAAATGTCCTGCTGAAGATAAGCCTTGGATCCTGAGGTTTGATGGATCCAAATCTAAGCAGGGTTCTGGGGTAGGAATTGACCTTATTGATCCATCAGGAAAATCCTATTTAGCAGCTTACAGATTACAGTTCCCCTGCACTAATAATGTCACAGAGTATGAAGCTCTGATTCATGGACTGTTGTTTGCCCATAAGAAGAAGGTGAAGATCCTGCATGTCTTTGGAGATTCAGAACTAGTTGTGAGACAAGTAAGAGGAATTTACTCTTGTAACTACAGAAAGCTGTCAAATTACAGACATCGTGTGTGGGACCTGATTGAAGACTTTGATGCCTTCAACATCGTTCACGTGCCAAGAGAACAGAACCAAAGGGCAGATGCACTTGCTCAGGCCGCCAGTACGCTGGAACCGCTGTCTATATCTGGTCTGAAGAGATTTTCAGTAGAATTGGTGTCAGTACCTTCGGTACGGTGTGACTAATCTCCAAGTGTTTGATGATGATCAGTACATCCTGGACTTCATATCAAACAGAGACGTATTTGAAGCTCAGATCATAGATGAAAATGGTATGGAAGATCATGTCTGGGAAGAAGATGAGATATTAGAGTTGCCTAGCAACACAATTCCCAAAGGTATGATTGAATTAGAAAGAGCCTTTGATCTGGATAATATGCTTAAACATAAGGATCTGCCTAAGGCAGATGGAGGTCAATATTCACAGGTGAATATTGGACAAGCTGATGACAAGAGAAATGTCTTGTTGGGTAAGGTTTGTACACCTGAAGAGTTAGAAGGAATAACTCAGGCCCTTAAGGATTATATACATGTAATTGCATGGACTTATGACGAGTTGAAGACGTATGACACTTCTGTCATAACTCATACTATACCTCTCAAGCCAGATGCAAAACCTTTCAGACAGAAGCAGAGGCCAGTCAATGCTCTGCTTGAGCCCATCATCCTTGAAGAGGTCAAGAAATTGTTAAATGCCCGGATAATATTTCCTGTAAGGCACTCCACTTGGGTGGCAAATCTGGTGCCAGTCAGAAAGACGAATGGAGACATCAGATTGTGTGTGGATTTCAGGAACCTGAACAGAGCATCAGAAAAGGATAATTATCCTTTGCCCTCTTTGGATGAAGTTCTGCAGATGGTAAATGGAGCCAAGATGATGTCCTTCTTGGATGGTTTTTCAGGATACAACCAAGTGATGGTTGATAAAATTGACAGATTAAAAACTGCCTTCACCACAAAGTGGGGGATATTTGCATATAGACATATGCCATTTGGATTGATAAATGCTGGAGCTACATTCCAGCGAGCAATGGACATAGCCTTCAGAGGCTTAGTAGGAAAATGTATAGTCATCTACATGGATGACCTGATAGTATTCTCCAAAGAAAGAGGAGATCATGTTGCTGACCTCAGAAGTGTACTGAAGAAATGTGAAGAATATGGAATATCTTTGAATCCCAAGAAGTGCATATTCGGGGTCACAACAGGAAAGTTACTAGGCCACCTGATCACAGAGGATGGGATTATCATTGATCCTGACAGGGTGGAATCCATTATGAAGTTACCACTTCCAGGAAGCAAAAAGGAACTTAAATCTTATTTTGGTAAGATAAATTTTGTGAGGAAGTTCATCACCGGCTTTGCTGAGATTGTCAGACCACTGAATGCCATGTTGAAAAAAGATGCACAAATTGACTGGACACCAGAAGCCAGAGCTGCCTTTGAAGATATAAAGAAGGCCATTTCAGATGCTCCTGTCCTCATTAGTCTAGATTATACAAAAGATTTCTACATCTACTCATTTGCTTCAGAACATACTTCTGCAGCAGTGTTAACTCAAAGAAATGAAGATAAAGAAGAGAAACCAATTGCCTTCATGAGCTGTCCTTTCAGGGTTGCTGAGTTGAGATACGTAGATGTTGAAAGACAGGCACTTGCATTAGTCAGAGCAGTAAAGAAATTCAGACATTATATACTGAGAAGCAAAGTGATTGCTGTGGTACCAGATGCAGCAGTAAAGATGCTGCTGATGCAGAGTGAACCTGGTGAAAAAAGGGCCAAATGGATTACTGTATTACAAGAATATGACATGGAGATCACACCAATGAAGCTGGTAAGAGGACAAGCTCTGAGCCAGATGATATCTGAAACTGATCCAAACATCATCAGTCAACAGTATGTGATAGATGAGAAAGACAATAAAGAATGGTATTCAGACATCAGGCACATCCTGATCATGGGAAGATGTCCTTCAGGAATGCAAGCCTCACAGAGAAGAGCCTTAAAGATAAGATCCCAGAAGTATATGATGAAGGGAGGAGCCCTGTTTAAAAAGAATTATGAAGGGATATACCTGAGATGCTTAGAGAAACCAGAAGCCAATAAAGTTTTGACAGAGTTACATGACAAGTTTGGAACTGCCCACGGATCAGCGTTGGCCACAACACATGCAATCCTCAGAGCAGGATATTACTGGCCTACAATTTTTAAAGACACAGCTGATCATGTTAAATGTTGTCATGTTTGCCAGGTTGCTGCCAACAGAGAAAAATATGTTGCACAACCATTGCAGCCAGTGATGGAAGAGCGCCCATTTGCACAGTGGGGCATGGATTTCATAGGACCGATTAATCCTCCATCTTCTTCAGGCCAGAGGTATGTCCTAACAATTACTGATTATTGTACCAGATGGACTGAGGCTATCAGCAGCAAAACTTGTACTGCTGATGATGTCATTAAATTTCTGGAAAGCAACATTGTCACCAGGTATGGAATTCCTTATGCATTGGTAAGTGATAATGGTTCGGCCTTCATTTCCACTAAATTGTCAAGTTGGGCTTTTGATCATGGGATCATACTTAAGTTCTCATCCAATTACTATCCCCAGGGAAATGGATTAGCAGAATCCACCAATAAGAATTTACTGAGTATCATAAGAAAATTGATAGAGAAAAATCCCAGGGAATGGAACTCATTTCTGAAATATGCCTTATGGGTAGACAGAACTAGAATGAAAATTGCATTGGGAAACTCACCCTTCCAGCTAGTATATGGGGTAGATCCTATCCTCCCTGTAAACTTGAAAATTCCTACTCTGCAGTTTGCCCAAGACTATCTAGGCATAGATAATAAACAGGAAGTCAGGTTGCTTCAGTTGATGCATCTGGAAGAAAAACGAAGTCAAGCGATTGACCAATTTGCAAAACATCAGGCTGTTGTCAAACGCTGGTTTGACAAGAGAGCCAGAATTAAAGCTTTCAGGATATCAGATTTAGTCCTGATGTGGGATAAAGCCCATGAAAGGAAAGGTGATCATGGTAAGTTTGATAGACTATGGATAGGTCCCTTTCAGATTTCTGAAATTTTAGGAGACAGCACTTATAGGCTTAAGAACCTGACAGGTGAGGATGTCCCGTTGCCAGTCAATGGACAATTCCTCAAACATTATTTCCAGGCCTGAGTGACTTCATGACAGTCTCATGTATCATATTGTATATTTGTATAGTGTCTCATGTATCATATTGTATATTTGTATAGTTGTTTGTACAGTTTGCTTGTTGTTGTTGTTGTTTTGTTGGTTGGGACCTTGTTCTGGTAAGTCAGGATGATGCACTTCATCACCTTAAGAAAATAATTAAATTTTTAGGATTCAAGTGATGAGATCACGTTTAAATATAGGTTATGATTCATTCTAAGAAATGTTCATGATCAGGTTTATGATGTCTTTTCATCAGGGTACTTTTTCTTGTCCAAAGTGAATCAAACACAATGAAACACCTAACAGCCTTGGGTTTGTTGAAGATACGAGTATAGGTGTTAAGTGAAAAATCTAAAGGGACTCCCTTGCTACCAATACAATCTCCAACCTAAAGTTACAAGTGACTACACCTTGTACAAATGAGCTGACATGATGATATCAAATTTAAAATTTTAAAGGAAAATCAGAAACGAAATAAAATTAGGCCATCTAAGTAACTCTACCGGGGCTATGGACGCCTGCTGGCAGTGGAGCCCTACTTAGGGAGATTGTATAGATAACCTTGCCGGGGCTATAGACGCCTGCTGGCAGCAAGGCTCTACCCAGGTTGGCTATGAGGGATGATCTCCAACTATGTAGTTTAACACCAGTTACTTATGTTTTCAACTTACTTTCAAGATGAGGATAATTAATCATATGCACACACCTGATCCTTTGTTAGCTTTATCACCATAATGAAATTTTATCATTCAAAGATCATGATGATTTTACTTAGACAGAATTAGAACACTATAGATAAATGTGATCACATCACTTGAATCATTGGAATTTGTTTATTTTCTTTGGTGGCAAGTTGTTGTGTGGTTACACAACACGCCCCATTTTGACTTGGCAAAACAGGGAACCAACTTTTGTTCTGGTTTGTGTTGTCTGCTTTCTGGCGGTTTGGTAAAAATAGGTCAGGTGCATCATCATCATGAAGGTCAGGATGAGGTAGGTCATCATCATGAGGTTAGTTTGTCAAAGTTCATATTTTGTTTCTATGACCTCATGGTTAGAAAGAGCTTGAAATTCCATGCAGGTTTGCCTTTTACATCACTTGAAAATTCATCCATATGAGGGAGTTATGAGCAGTCAAAGTTTTGGTCAAACCTGATAATTGCTGTATGATCAAGAGCATCATCATCATGATATTTGAAAAGCCCCCCGATAATATCCTGAGGTCGAAATATCCGGACGTCAAGTTTAAGTCGTAGTAAGCTTTTCTCGTCGAGCGGTCTTTTGTATCGCCAAAGGTCATCATCATGATCTTACTCTATCACCTGTAAAAATCATGCAGTCCCGAAACATCCGGACGTCAATCTTAAATGCTAGTGTGTTTTACCCGTCAAGCGATCCTGGAAACATCGCGAGCATCACGATATTCCAACATCACCCGATATTATAATATCATGCTGATATTATAATATCACCTTGCTTAAGAAATCTGCCATCTGCATAATTTGCACGCGCACGTCAAAGTCTTGGTGATCATCATCATCATGATCTTTCAAGGCAGGATCACATTTCGTAATATCCTCCTGATCTCCTTTTGCGTGATCATGATGATCACCTCATCTTTCAAAGCGGAGGGTGATATTTCATTCCAGTCATGTTGACAAGATCATCATGATCTTGTTTGTCTACCCGACATTTCGCAATATCCTCCTGCCGAGAAGTATAACCTTTTGCAAATATCCTGATGACATCATCCCGACCTGATAAACGAAGAAGAAAATATCAGGATGACGTCACCATCACCTTCTCCTTCGGCAGGATATTTTCCAAGGCATGATCCTGTTCACGATTATGACGATGATGTCATGTTATAAGATTAACAAAGGCACCGGATATCCTGATGACGTCATCTGGACCTTCAGCAGGATCATATTTTAAGTCACCTAGTGCGGATATGATGATGATGATCATCATCATCCTGATCTTTCGAGAGGGTTACCTTGGCCGCAAAGGGGTCATTTTACATTCATCATCCCGATCATCTTCCTTAGGTGACCCGTATTCCATTTATCTCCTGATCTTAATGAAACATGACGATGACGTCATCCCTTTGCATTTTATTGAAGCCTGAATATGACGATGACGTCACCATGATTTTTCCTTTCCTCAGCAGCAGGATCATCTTCCAAATCCTATTTGTCTTCATCATGATGATGACGACGATGTCTTTCTTTCCCCCAATATGCAGAAACGAAACATCCTGATGTGCTTTTCATCAGAGCATTCGGAGGGAAGGAGCATCATATTTTGTGATATCCTGCAGCTGGATAGAAGACATAGGGTTGGTCATCATCATGATTTTCGGCATAGGTATAACTGTTGCCGTCAGCCAAGTCTAATATTGTCAACCTGATCATATGTGGTCGCACTGATGCGAACATGATGATGATGACCCAAAACATTCAAACAGAGCATGCAAAGCCAGGTATGAAGTAATTTGTTAAGGGCGGTTATTTCCTTGTATATTTTGGCATACCTGATCATATTTGAACCCGATACACATGGAAATGGGCGGGAAAACATGAAGCGATAGAAATTTGAAAGCCCGACTGCCTGATTTTGGTCAACGAGAGTTGACCTGATTGTTTTAATACTGTTGATGCATTTAGTGCATATTTTCCACAGGTAAGGCCTGATTGCCTGTAGCTGCACATTGGGAGGTATGTTTAATAAAATGTTTACTTCCTGTTGTTTATCCACATGATGATGAACTTAATGTTTGTTTATTTGCAGGAAGTCATGACGCTGCTGCTGAGGCTGAGCATTGAAGTCATGATGCTGCTGAAGCTGAACATTGAAGTCATGATGCTGCTGAAGGCTGATAATTGCAAAGTTGCGCATGGAGGCAACATGAGCCAGAAATGAGGAGGATATTGTCAAATATGCTGTTCGCCAGCTGGAGACCGAATCAAGTTGAAGATGCTGGAATATTCTGTGCCAGCTGTGCATTTGCCAACTGACGAAGCATGTGCTTTTCATCTGGACCGTTGTTTGTTGTGAGAGGATCCTGATCCTTGGATCGTTGTAACCGTTTTTTGGCAGTTGTTCTATATAAGAGCCAGAGCTTGTCATCAAATAAAGAGATATACATTAGAATACACAGACGCATCTGGCGCAAAAAGTCAATTACTGTAGAATCAATTAAGAGATCGGATTACTGAGACTAATGAGGATAGAATTGTTGAAATATCAAGGTTCTTTCTTCAGATCACTGTAAATGTACCTGTTCTTGAGCATACTGAATGGATATGAAGTTCCAGATTACATCCTAATTGTAAATTTTACGTAATCTTTCTGTTGATTTCTGGATATGTACTGGTGAATGTTGTGTTCAACTGGAAGCGCTTTCATTTCATTACATGTTGTCAACTTTTCCTTCGAAGATTTGCACTAGATCATGCGGATTTGTGGAATGTCCTGGTGAAGTATGATTTCTAGTTTTCCTTCTTTTCATTGCATGTATGGGAGCTTGTATGTGGATCAGTGATCTAAGTCCAGTAGTTTTGGGAATCTCATTCTTTAACCCTTTTTCCTTTTTCAATTTCATTAATTCATCACCATAACTGCAAATCATGATAAATAACAAGCAGAAACAGTGAAATATGCTGAAATCCCGTAGGTAACTGAAGATCATTAGCATATTTGAGTTAAATGCATGTAGTATTGAAAATATCATGCAAAGAATCATAAATAATGATAGAAATCATGCAAATATCAGCCTGTAGGCACATTATTTGACTAAATTTACAGTGCAGAGGTAGAATTGTTGGAGATTTATGCAGAGCAAACATCCAGAGCAGGATATTTGAAGTAATGATGATGAACTGTGTAGAAACACGTAAGGCCCCTGAATGGAAAACAGCAACACACATCAACCACTGAGTAACGTCAGTAGATTAAGACCTAATCAACGGAGACTTGGGATCATGAATTCTCTGAATTCATCGTATCTTTCAAGATGAGTAAAGGTTGTTGTGTAACTTTTATTCTATGTTTGCGAATGACTAACATCATGACCAACAGGTAGCACGGCCAAAATTCTGGTTTTTAGGATGTGTCCACTTTGAAAATTAGTAAAAAATCAAATATTCATAAAAAAATTATCAGAAAAATTAGGCATAAACTACATGCTATTAGCTAATTTCTCACTGAAGCGATTTTAAAAATACCAAAAAAAAGTTGACCTTTTGAGGGAGCCACAAAACATGCTATGTTATATTTTTTTGACAGAAACAACACCAATTTCTATGTCTCCCTCTTTTGAACCCCTTAATCTATGCCATTTTTAAAAAAAAATAGTAGTTTAGAAAGTAGACTTGAAGCACTACGAACATTGTTTTGGTTGCATCTCCGAATTTTGAGTGTAACTATGTTCAATTTCTCATCCAAGGCCAGTATTTCCTAATTTCAGAAAAAAAGTGGCCACTTAAGACCCCTTTTTGGCCCCCCATCTTCTTGCACTTACCCAAACCTCCAAAAAGATGATGGCAATTTTGTTGACCAGCATCAATCTCAAATCTAAGTCACCAACCAAGCATGCATTCCAAGAATGGACTCCACAAGCCCACGATCATCTATGAGTTCTTCACAAGCACTATAGAAGTGTTGGATATATAAATTCGAAAGATTACTTCTGCGGGGTAGATGTGGGATATAAGATCCAAATGGAACTCCAAACACAATGCACATGGGCCCACCACCAAAAACTTAGATAAAATATTTCATTGTAGAACTTTAGAGATATTAAAGTTTGCAAACAAAATGTATTAATGCCCACATCAAACTATTGTGTTGCACATGAGAATTTGAGCCTTCAGCAATGAGTATATGGTGATAAAATCTGCAGTCTAAGCTCTCTGAAATGAGTCTGCACCTTTCACACAAGGATCTACGTGAGTGATAAGGGTGGATCTGCATGCCAGTCATCCAAACTATGCATGGGAAAGGATCTGGACCTCTCACATGTGGATGTGCATGGGGTAGTAAGCGCCCCAAGCTTTCTAAAACTGCACCTTAGAAACAACATGGAAACTATGGTCTGCTCACGGTTGGAAATGCACAGTCCAAGCTCCTAAAATGAACCTATCATGCCTCTAGTGTATATGCCTTCACATAAACTCTAGATAGGCTGCGAACAAATCACTTCACAAAAATGCCTCTTCAAACTGAGAATCAGCCTCCCATGAAGAAAATCACACAAATGATATTCAATTGCATTCGCCAGCAACAAGAGAAAGTAGAACAATTGATAATAAGGTAACTTTGAAATTTAATAAATTTTAAATGCTAAAACAACTATAGAAAATAGATGATCTGAAACTCTTCTGATGAAAGCTCTCAATGGTGGAAGAAAGGGCAGGTTGAAGGCTCTAATACCATTTTGGTGTCAACCACCGAGCCTGGGATCACAACCTACAAATAAATCTTCACAAATGAGAGAAGCAACACAAGGCTCTTTCACAAGAGATGAAAATATATTTAGATGAGATAATTTACATAATGTACAATAGTGCCTTATAAAGGTAAGAAATATGTGACGAGTGAGAAAACTACCTGATATGGGAAAAAAACACCATAAGGGAAAAACTAATTATCCCTATGTTAAACTTAACACACTAACATTAGTGATTAAAAAATAGGCACCTTGAGAAGGATATCTCTCGGCGTACTTTAGATATATTTTTTAAAATATAAATATGCTAGTAGCATCTGCAGTGCAAACCTAATTCTAACTATGTTATATAACTATAAGAATTATTGTAATTATATAATATAATATTATAATATCATATATAATAATTATAATTATATTATATTATATTATATGAAAAATATATAATATACCTATATTACGAAAAATAGTTTTTTAATTATTATAATATACCTATATTATATAATATAATATATAATTATAATTATATATCTAACCTATAATATAATATTAGGGTTATGGTTTTTATCTAATTAGGGTTATGGTTATGTTCATAGAAATATATTCTAAGTGTAATGTTAGCACAACTCAAGTCATAATTAAAGTCAGAGTTAGGTTCTAAATGAAGATTACACTTAGAATTAGGATTTTGTTTAGGGATTGGGTTAGGATTAGGCCTATAAATAGGGTTAGATATAACATTAGGCTTATAAAAAATATATCTAAGTGTAATCTTACAATTAAGGTTAGAATAAGAGTTAGATATAGAATTAGGGTTAGATATAGAATTATGATTACAATAACTCTAATTCTATCACTAGCCCTAACCCTAACCGTAACCCTAACCTTGACTTTATTATTTTATCCGTAACCCTAACCCTAATTCTAAACCCAAACCCTAATTCTAATCTTAACCCTATATAAATCTAATTATAATTCTAACCCTAATTTTTCCCTAACTATAATACTAAGCCTAACCCTAATTCCAACCCTAATCCAAACACTAATTCAAGTCATAATTATAATTGTAACCATAACCCTAACCTTAATCCTAACACTAATGCTAACCACAACTGTAATTGTAACCCTAACGATAACCCTAATTCTCTCTTAAATTTGAACTGTAACCCTAACCCTAATTCAATCTTAAATTTGAACTATGATCCTAATCCTAATTGTATTACTAACCTTAATTCTATGCTTAACCCTAACCCTAATTTATCTCTAACCCTAGTTCTAATTCTAATATTTTTTTCTTATATATTTGTCCTAATTATAACCAAATCCATTACTCTAATTTTATCCCTAAACCTAACTCTAACCCTGATTCTATCCTTAAACCTAACTGTAAACCCAACCCTTTGGTTATACATATGCCCTAATTGTAACCCTAATTTGGACTGTAACCCTAAACCTCATTCTATTGGTAACCTTAATTTTATCCTTAACCCTAACCCTAATTTAACTTTAAACCTAGTTCTAGTTCTATTATTTTTTACTTATATATTTGCCCTAATTATAAGTAAACCCATAACCCTAATTCTATCCCTAATTTGAATTCTAACCCTAACCATTACAATTTCCTAGTTTCCCTAATTGTATCCCTAATTCTAATCATAACACTAATTGTAATTGTATCCCTAACCCTAATTTTATTGCTAATCATAATTCTATCCCAAATCCTAACCCTAATTCTAACCCTATTGTTTTTTGTTATACATATTTGCCCTAATTGTAACTCTAATTCTAATGGTAATTCTTAATGGTTAAGCAAAGGAAACAGCAAAGTGTATTCGATGATGAATGCATTACAATGTGAGTATAAATAATAGGTAACAATTTATAAAACTGTTACAGCAGTTGGTATAACTACAGAACCATAATCAACTAACGTAACTACATGGTTACGTAACAAACAAATATATAACAATGTAATAGATTATGCTAACATTCCCCCCCTTATTACATTGTTTTTACAAATGTACCCCTTAATAGTTCAAATTTGATCCTACCAAGAGATTTGGTGAACATATTTGCTATCTGAGAGTCTGTAGGGCAGTACTGGAGCTGGATGTGGTGGTTCAAAACTTGATCCCAAATGTAATGACACTCGACATCAATATGCTTAGTGTGCTCATGGAAAACAGGATTCTTCACATGTTTTAACACACCCTGATTGTTGCAATGGAGAACTGGTGACTTTTCTTCAGGAATGTCCATATCTGCCAGAATGCAATGTAACCAAATCGCTTCGCACATAGCTCCTCATGCGGCGCGATATTCAGCCTCAGTGGATGAAAGAGCAACAACAGTTTGCTTCTTACTAACCCACGAAATTGGCCCAGATCCAAGATGAAAAACATAACCTGAGGTGGATTTCCGGTCATCTACAGATCCTACATAATCCGAGTTTGTAAATCCCTGTAAGAAGAATTGATTGTTCTTCTTATATTCCAAACCATAATCAACTGTGCCTCGGATATATCTCAACACATGCTTTGTTGCAACCCAATGACACTTCTTTGGCTCCTCCATGAATCTAGCGAGATAGCTTACAGCAAAACACAAGTCTGGTCTAGTGTAGGTCAAGTAGATAAGACTCCCAACTAGCTGCCTATAGAGAGTGACATCTACTTGAGGTGAATCCTGGAAACGGGATAGTTGCAAACCTTTCTCCATTGGAGTGGAAATAGGCTTACAGTTGACCATTCCATACTTTTCCAGGAGTGTCTTGGCATATTTCATTTGGGAGATGAAGATGTGGTTCTTCTTCTACCATATCTCCAAGCCAAGACAATAATGAAGTAGCCCCAAATCTGTCATGTCAAAGGAGTTTTTGAGATCATTCTTTACATCATCAACGAGACTATCTGAGCTGCCAGTGAGAATAAAATCATCCACATACAAAACTAGAATGACAATCTCTGTGTCTACCTTCTTAATATACAAATTAGGATCTGAGGAGCTATAGGTGAATCCATGCTATAATAGGTGACCATCAATCTTGATGTACCATGCCCTAGGAGCTTGCTTAAGGCCATAAAGAGATTTGATAAGATGACATACCTTGTGTGGATGATGTTCATCAACAAACCCTTCTGGCTGGGTCATGTACACTTCTTCTTTGAGATCACCGTTTAAGAAAGCACTCTTGACATCCATCTACTAAAGCTTCCATCCCTTCTGCGCTACCAATGCATAGACCATTCTAATAGTTTTGATCTTTGTAGTGGGTGCAAAGGTCTCTTCATAATCAATGCCTTCCTGTTGAGCATATCCCTTTGCTACAAGTCGTGCTTTGTACTTGTCGATAGATCCATCTGCCTTGTACTTTGTTTTGAAGATCCATTTGTAGCCAATGGGTTTCTTCCCTTCAGGTAGATCGACAAGTTCCCAAGTATGATTTTGCATCAGAGAATCATACTCTGCATCAATAGCCTTCTTCCACTGAGGTTGGCTTAATGCCTCTCAAACTGTGTCAGGTTTAGTGCTATCAACAATAGTACTCATGAGTGCAAGATTCAATTCATTTCTTGTCTGACTCCTGGTTCTGACTCCTGACAAAGTGTCTGGAAGAGTGTGTAGGTTAGAGTCCCTGATTGTACTTTAGACCCACTTTGGAGGTTGACTGTGCTGCTGCTGGTCTGTAATGTGTTCTAGAGGGCCCAAATCAACATACAACTCTCCTTGTAGTTCACTTTCTCTGTGAGAGTCTTCCACATGCTCATCATCTGATTGTGAGAGCAATTTATGAGAAGTAGGAGGCCATTGTTCTTCTTTCTGTGATAAGGAATCGAATGACGATTCATCACATACCACATCTCGACTCTCATGTATCTTCATTGTTTCAGGATCTATGAGATGATAAGCTTTTGATGTAATACTATATCCCAACAATATACACTGAAGTGTCTTAGGATCAGTCTTCTTTCTCCGATTGGCAGGGACATGCATGTATGCAGTGCAACCAAACACCCTTAGATGAGAAATGGAAGGCTTTTGTCCAGTCCATACCTCTTCCGGTGTCTTGTGTTGTAGGATCTTCGTTGGTACCCTATGGATGAGGTATACAGCTGTCCATACTGCTTCTGCCCAAAATCTTTCTTCCAACTTGGCTGTGGAGAGCATGCATCGAGCCATCTCCATGACAGTCTGATTGCGACGTTCTGCAACTCCATTCTGTTGGGGTGTATAGGGAGCAGTTAGGTGCTGCTTGATGCCATGATGCTTCAGGTATGCCACGAACTCCTTGGAGGTGAATTCCCCCCTCGATCAGAGCAGAGGACAAGAAGAGACTGGCTGACTTCTTTGACAACTTGCTTGTGAAAGTCCTGAAAGTTGGCAAAGGCTTCATCTTTCTTCTTGAGAAAATACACCCAGGTCTTTCAGGAGAAGTCATCCACGAACAATTGGAAGTACTTATGGCCTAAAAATGAAGCAGGCATGGGTCCGCACAGATCGGTATGTACCAACTCAAGGCAATGTTTAGCATGGAAGCTACTAGCCTCGAATGGATCTCGGTGTTGTTTACTTGCAAGGCATCCAGGACATATAGGCAATGAATTTGAAATTGGAGGGAGACCTCTTACCATTTGTTTGGAGCTGAGCTGATGCAAGGAGTTGACTGAAAGGTGCCCATAGCGATAGTGTTAGAGTCCCGTAGATTCTATTGTTGAAGCTGATAGAGCTACTATAGGGGAGGAGACAGCATCTAATGCAAACAATCTATCCTTCATAAATGCTCTAGCAAGTATCATACCTTCTCTTGAGATTAGATAGGTCTTGACCCCGTCCTTCACCTGGAACTCAACTTTCAATTTGTGGTTCAGAAGCTGACTGACAGAGAGCAGGTTTGTTGTCAAACTAGGAACATACAGCACCTTGGTGAGGGTACAGCAACTTGTCCCAAGAGGAATGATGACCTTGCCTATACCCTCTACAACATACTCCTTATTGTCAACAATTTGAACTCTATCTCTTGTAGGTTGTTCTGTCAGTGCATCGAATAGCTCGCGATTGCCTGTCATATGCTTGCTGGCACCCGAGTCTATTAACCAAATATCCCTCGTGGGCTGCAAGGTTTGGGAGACAAGGACTAGATTGTGATGAGTGCCGTAGTTGGCTGTTTCTGGTTCCTCTTCTTCTGATGCATCATCTTGTTGGGCTGCCATATTGCCTTTGTGCCTTCTGCGATGATGACGACGTTTGGATGGCTGAGTATCACTGCAACTAGAAAAGCCTTCTTTACTTGAATTGCCTTTTGTTAAGGCATTGTACCAATAGTTGATAGAGTCATGATTGTTCTTGTTGCAGATATGACACCATCGGTTTGCCTTTGGAGGCTTCGACTGTTGATGTTCTTATTGTTTCTGTTGTTGCTTTCCATGAAACTTCTAACCTTTTGATTGTCTGGAGATCAGGGCCTTGTCTTCAAGGTCACCTTGGACAGATTGAATGGCTTCTTCTTGCTGCAACAAATTCACCAATTCATCAAATGACATAGTTTGTTTGGTGATGTTCAGCGTGGTGACAAAGATTTTGAACTGAGATGGCAGTGCTCACAGCATAATTGGGACAAGTAGTTTGTCCTCCACCTTTTCTCCAAGTGCAACAAGCTTAGCTCGTAGTTCAGATACCTGCCATAAGAATTCCTCAACTTTCTCGCCAGCCTGCATACTGAGTGTATGTAGCTTGGACTGTAGATGGAGGATCTTCGTCTAGTTCTTCGCTTGGTAGATTGTGGAGAGAGAATCCCATGCCGCCTTTGATGTTTCTGCATCCCGAATGTGAGGTTGAACTTCATCGATGATGCTGAGAGTTATCAACATCAATTCTTTGGCATCGGCCTTGTCAAACTTCTGCCTTTCATCTGGATCTTCCGGTCTAGTTATGTCACCAATGACAATTCCCCATAGCTCCTCAAAAATGAGAATAGTCCGCATCTTTGTCTTCCATGCAGCATAATTTGGCCCTTTCAAAAGTTGAGCATAAAAAAAAAGTAATTTCGGGGCAGACATTTTTTTAAAAAAAATCCAGACAACAAATTTATTATTATTTTATTTGACAGTACATTCACTTTAAAGAGGAAATTGTGGCATGGAGATGAGCACAATAGGCCTGTGCTATGAGACGGGGACTCTTTGGTGTGCGTTCTACCTCATCTTCGTCATCAGCATCATAACCCTCATCTAGTTTTGCTCTAATCTTCCTTGCTTGACATTGTACATCAAATAGAAAGTAATCTAGAATCCTTGCCTAAACAATTCATCGAATTGGAGATTACTGGTGTTTTGTAGGGCATCTAAAAGGGCAAAGTAGAAGCTTGAGATTTCTGAAACAGCACGTCCACCTCGAGGTGGATCATTCACATGATTACTAGCCACACTGCTGGCATTAGGTGTGGTGGACATCCAGTTTTCTCTAATTGTGCTGTTCTACAAACAAATCTTCCTCCTTACTTCTTCAAGCAGGGTTCACCATTGGCAAGATAGCTCTCATGGGCTTGCTGCTACCTCTCCTTCGCTTTCTTGTCACCACTATGTAGATGACAACGACTTATGTTTTCCTATGCAAGCTTAAAGATTAGCTTCTGCACCGTAAGTACTTCTCTAGTCTCCTTTCAGCCTCCTAGTCTTCTTCACATGGGGAGATATGCTGCAGACACCAAAAATTAGACAGACACCTCCTAATGAGCACTCTTCTCAGCCTTCAACGGCTTGCTTCTTCCAACAGCAGCGTGCCTCCTTTAACGGCTTTCTCCTTCCGCAGGTGGAAGTGGCGCTTATGCTTGCTCCGTCCAACAGCGGGCGTGCTTTCCTTCAACGGCTCGTTCCCAACATTTTCCTCCTTCTCATCACATTGTGCTTGCTCCAGATTGCTTTGATACCATTTAATGGTTAAGCAGAGCAAACAACAAAGTGTATTCGATGATGAATGCATTACAATGTGAGTATAAATAATAGGTAACAGTTTATAAAACTGTTATAGCAGTTGGTATAACTGCAGAACCAGAATCAACTAACGTAACTACATGGTTTCGTAACAAACAAATATATAACAATGTAATAGATTATGCTAACAATTCTAACCCTAATTATAGCCCTAATCGTAACCCTAATTCTAACCCCAACCCTTTGGTTATATATTTCCCTTAGAATTCTATCCTAAATTTGAAATGTATCCATGACCCCAATTCTATCCTAAATTTGAATTGTAACCCTAACCCTAATTGTATCACTAACCTTAATTTTATGCTTAACCCTAACCCTAATTTAACTTTAAGGTTAGTTCTAATTCTAATGTCTTTTACTTATATATTTTCCCTAATTATAACCAAATCCATAACCCTAATTCTATCCTTAAAACTAACCCTAACCCAAATTCTATCTGTAAACCTAATTGTAAACCCAACCCTTTGGTTATATATATTCCCTGATTGTAAGCCTAATTCTAATTGTATCCCTAACCCTAATTCTATCAGTAATCATAATTCTATCCCTAACCCTAACCCTAATTCTAACCCTAACATTTTTGGTTATATATATTTTCTCTAATTGCAACTCTAATTATAATCATAACCCTAACACTAATCCTCATTCTAACCCTAACCCTAATCATAAACTAGTCCATATTCTAACCCTAAACCTAATTTTAGTCCTTATTCAAATTGTAACCCAAAGCCTAACCCTAGCCTTAATGCTAATTCAAACCCTAACCCTAATCCTAATTCTAACCCTAACCCTAAACTTAATTCTAAATATAATTATAATCCTAACCCTTAACATAACCTTCATCTAACTGTAACACTAATTCTATCTGTAACCCTAAACATAATTCAAAGCCTAACCCTACTTCTAATCCTAACACTAATTTTAATCCTAACCATAATTCTACCCTAATCGTAATTCTAATTCTAGCCCTAACTCTGATTCTAACCCTTATTCAAATCCTACTTTTAACTTTAATTCTAAACATAATTCTAACCCTAACTGTAAATATAACCCTATTTGTAACCCTAACCCTAAACATTATTCTAATAATAATTCTAATCCTAATGCTTATTCTAACCCTAACCCTGACCTTGACCCTAATTCTAACCATACTTCAAACCTTAATTGTAAACCTAATTTTAACGCTAACCCTATTTACCTAATTCTAAATATAATTTGAATCATAACCCTTAATGTAACCCTAATCTAACCCTAACCCTAAACTTGATTCTAATTCTAACCCTTCATTGTAACACTAATCTAACCCTAACCTAGGTAATTCTAACCCTAACCCTAAGCCTAAATCTAACCCTAACCCTTTTTCTAATTATAACATTAATTTTAATCCTAGCCATAATTAGGATTATGGATTAATTTTAATCCTAGCCAATAAGCCAAGCAATGTCGAAAAAAATCATCAAGCCAAAGGACGATTAATCACAAAGCCTCACAAGGATAAAATGCCTAACATGGATCCAGACACAAAGCATCCAATTACCAACCATGAATCAACATGCTAAGTAACCCAAAATATGAAAATAATTTAAATAAAGGTAGACATACAATTTCCAATCATTCTAACATACATGCCAAGTATGAGAAATATCACATGAAATACTATGCTCATTCAACACCAACGTCAAGATGGGCTAAAAACAATAATGGGAATCTCAACCATAATGTGGGAGCATTACAACCCAAATAATAAACATAGCATAAGATATCATTACAACAATTAACAGAGGACTCCAACATCCTGATTTAACTATTTCCATCAAAATAAACTATGCTAGAGGATGATAAATTCCTTTCTAAAGAAGGTTCATTTTCTAACCAAATGAAATCATAATACAATTACATGACAGAGACTACTTCCCAAACATGGAAGGATCACACTCGAATAATTAAATTACATAAATAATAATATTACAACATTAATAAATCACCTCCAAAGTGCTCCAATAGGCACAAGATACAACATGATCATAAAATAAACAATACACAAAGAACTCTTTCATCTCCCAAGAGATCTTCTTGTAGGACCAATTGAGAAATGTTACCCACCACCCTACTATATTTCCATCGTCAAGTGCAATAGATGTCTATGCCACTCTAGGATACCCCTGAGCTATGGAGAAGATCATGGCAACACTGCTATCAAGCCATCTCACACAAACAAGGGTCTCAACAAGACTCCAAGGTAATCCACACAAGGTTGAACATGGGTTCCACACACACCAAACACATCACCAAGGGTATAAAATAACTAATATAATTTAATACACACCCACACATGAATATACACATATCACAATCCAATGCATGATTCACCATAGGGTTACTCATGACCCAACCAAGCAATAGAAGGGAAAGAGTTTGACACAAGAGCATCAATACTTTTAAATTCATACACATCCTTCTTTAATACATCATCACTAACGTACCATTTCATTGCAGTGGAGAAGATAAGCGAAAACACTTCAAATCCATAATACGATTCATCCAAAATGCATACCAAACATTATTTTCTCAAAATGGAAATAGCACACAAAACAAGGTATGACATCATCGTGTTAATAAACATACATACAATCATAGGCATCAAATTTCCATAGTCCATAATGAATCATGGACCTTCTCTTCTCTTGCTCTAATTTCTCTTGATGATGGATCATGGAGTATGATTCGAAACGTTGAGAGAAGAAACACTCACACAGTTAAATCCTGAAACATTGCTCTCATACATACAATCATCAAGATCAAACAATGATGCAAGGGGATTATGGCCTTCTATAGGCAACCAATAGGAAGACTAAGTATCCATTCCTATGTTCGAAAGCCAAATTTGACTGAAAGTCAACTTTGACCAAAAAGTCAAAATTTGACAAAAAGTCAAACTTTGACCAAAAAGTCAAAAAATGGGGAAATGAGGTCAAATCACATAACACTCATATCCATGTAACCATAAGTATACGATTCTAACATAAGGCCTATAAAAAGGTCAACTTTGACCAAAAACTCAACTATGACCCAAAAGGTCAAAACATGGAGAAATGAAGTCAAAACACATAACACTCATATCTACAAGGCCTATACAAAGGTCAAATTTGACCAAAAGTCAACTTTGACTAGAAAGTCAAATGTGACAAAAAAGGTCAAAATATAGGGAAATGAGGCCAAAAAACATAAGAGCCATATCCATGTGGCCATAAGTATACAATTCAAACATAAGGCCTATAAAAAGCCAACTTTGACCAAAAAGTCAAAGCATGAAAAATGAGGTAAAAAATGTGATACTGATATCCAATAAGTAGGAAATCCTATTTCCCTCATGAGACTTTTCATCTTACAAAATAATACTAAAAACTATGGTTTAAACAGAATTTTTATTTTTCAATAAGAGGGAAAAAACCATAAAACCCTCAAATTTACCATTTGGAGACCTCCCTCAAGAACACCCAAATTTCTAACTTCCATAATACATAAAATTTCAAAAATTTGAAAGTGCCCTTATGGTTCTAATATGCACAACAACATGCTTTTTAGCTCAAATAAATTCTTTCCTACTCACAACCCATTCTAGGAAAAATTTTCTAGAACTTGGCCTCTTTTCATGCATTTTCAAAATAACATTTGAATGCAATTCAAAAACAAATTCAATCTAATTCTAATTTGCATCATTGAACTCTATTCATTGCTACAATGAAAAGACCATAAACATCCACCTATTGTGGGCATGGTAAATGCAAAATTTAAATTAAGAAAAAATCAAACCACAAGAAAAATACTTCCTTCCAAGCAAGCTTTCAAATGGAAAAATCTTTTCTTCAGAGGCATGAATCCAATATCAATTTCTTCCTACACTAAAGAAATCCCAAGACCATTCCAATGCACTCCCACCCACAAGCAGAATCCAATTGTAGCCACCTCCATGAATTCTTCTTTCGAAGGAGAAGAAGAAGGAGAGGGAGGAAAATACAAAAAAGAAAACATAAAAAAAAATAGAACTTTATTTTCCTTACATGCTTCCAAAACCCTTTTATTTTCGTATTTATTTTATTTTCTTTATTTCACATTCCCAAATATCTATTCCAAAATACATTTGAAATAATAGGAAAGTAACTAATTAAATTGATGCAATTATTTCTACAAGGTAATTACAATATAATTTAACTGCATTCCATAAAATCGAAACACTCGCATAATTAAATTAAATTTCCCTATAAAACAATTCTACATAAGAAAAAAGTCTAGAAATAGATAATTATAATAAATAGAAATCAATCTATTTTTCAAGCACATAATAATGTAATATAATGCATTTTCCACAATTTTAACATTTCTAACTTACGGAAAATAACTCTAATAATTAAATTAGAATGCATTTCACTTGAAAGCATAATTTTTGAAACATAAATAAATAAAATACAAAGCCTTCCCTTAGGCACACAATAATTACATATAATTGTTATTCCATAATTAAAACTAGTAACTCAAATCAAAGAATCCATTTTCTTGTTTTTGACCATTTAAATATTTCAAAAGCATGGAAACACATTTTTTGAAATAAATTAAAATATAATGTGAAAAACTAGAAGAAACACATGCAAGGGACTCATTCACACTTTACAGGTTTAATCACAACACAATGGTCCATAATCACAACAGATTCAAATGAGAGGAAAACTGCATAGACATGAAAAACATCCTTCAATTCACAACTAAATAGGATGGTTTAAGCAACCAACCTACCACAAGAAACATGGGGTCAACAACTCGACCACTAGGACTAGGTAAGGAGAGACAACTAAGCATCCCATGTCAACTTCTCCACATCTCACTTATTGATCAAGCACCTGTAAAAATATATCTTGCACACTCAAGGCAAAGCATCAAATCCAACAATGGAGATCATAGCCAAAGCAACATATAATGACCAATGAGGATGCATAATCTAGCAAGACACATATCCATCTTGCAATTACATCATAGAATAATCAACTCAATATATCATTCAATCTAACCACATAAATAATAAGAAACGATAAGAGATGCACATGGGTGGGCATTACACTTATACTTATTTTCTAGATTTATTTTGTTATGATTATGTTTGATTTTCTATACTTAGATTATCATGTTATCATGATCGAATTTTTATCGCATTTCTCTCTCCTTGATTTGTGTGCACATATTTCTTGTACACACAAAACTGAGGGGTCGTATTATTACTAATTACATGTAGTTAATGGTTAATAACACACAATCTAGGAAATTAATCTCCCAAAGACTCATATCTCCTATGGCATTGATATTTTGTAACTTATTTCTAATTTAGCATGCACACACACTTAGTTTTGCATATGCACCAAAATGGGGGAAATTTGGAGATGAATGTGCACACATTAACACCTTTCCATCTTGTTTTATACCACTTTGGGAATGTTTATGATCTCAATGGAATGCTTCTAAAGATAACTAATTTATATACATGCTTATGCTCTTAAGGGACTCCTTCAAAAATTAAGTAATGTGCACCCATGTCTATGTTCTTAGAGGAGTCTTCAAAGGCCTATGATTATGTGTCTAAGGTGTCTATTTAAAGGAGTCACCCTACTTTATTTTAGACATTAACATTCATATCATGTATTAAGAACAACATATACTATTGATGTAATATTTATTTCACCTTACATATGTTTATATCCTAAGTGTGACATTGCACCTATTTAATAAGTTTACTTCTAAAGAATATTATGAATTTTAGTTATTTTCACTTAAGTAGCTAATAAAGACATGTGTACACCTTGACTTGAGGTACATAAGTGTCACCACTACCTCATCAATCCTTGATTGGTGGTAGTTAGGTCCCGCTAAGATGTTTTGTCAAGGCCACCTCTATCTTAGTCAGGTTGAGTGAATCGATCCATTAATTGGTAGTTCATCTCTTGACAATATAATTAGATTGAGTTAATTGATCTACTGATCGATAGTTGAACTCACAACCATTAGACATGTCATCTCCTTGAGGCATGCATCTAGGTGGTCTATTTATATGTACTTTATCAATTCATTTGATGGTTGATTTGATTTGATAATTTATTTCCTCTATTTTGGAATTGCTCGTGTTGTTGCATACTGCATCATTTATTTGTGTTTGTAGCTATAATAATTTTCTTCATGCACTTAGATTCAAGCTAGTGTAATTGGATTCCCACTTAGTCTTACATATATACATATCTATCTCTAATATTTTACGTGTTCACAACAACCTCCTATAACTATACCAACACTCAAGTTCTAAGTCCATGGCCACTTTTCAATTCTCATTGTTAACTCAGTTATGAACCTTGACCAAGGTGCAAGAGGGCAATTAAATAAACTTCCCCACCCTACCTTACCAAGCTCCATAGTGCTTCTTAGCACCAACACTTTTCCTTACTTCAAATAGTGACATGCAAACATTTATTACAAGTATTTAAACCTTAATTTGTTAGAAATCAAGGCCACCATTTCTAGATCAAGGGTTGCATAGAGGTTCAAGGTCATAAATCATAGATGAATTCTAATAAATTTCTAGTTCATATTTCATCATTTTGCTTCCAATGCATCAATTTTTAAGTGATTTTATGCTATGGTTCAAAAGTTATATGATAACAAGTAGACAACTAGAAATTTCAAGGGTGAGGCCTACTCAAAAGATTGAAGGCCACATTTTGAGGTTCAAGGTTGCAACCAAGAGGGGATTAAGGTTGAACTTGTAACCTTAATTTTGGTCTTCATATATTTCTAGATCTCATAGTATACATTTGTCTCATCATGTGTTCCCATATCTAGTTTCTAATTGTCAATATTTATCATCTATCATAATCAAATTAATCTTCTTTCATTCAAACCTTAAATACACATTTATTTTAGTCATTTTATTTATATTTCAATTCTAAACACAAATATGCTAACTTCTTTACCTAAATTAATTTCTAAATTGTTTAATTATAGCATTTAATTAATGCTAGATATTTTTAAAAGGCTGTCAATAATATACGTGAAAATGAACATGAATATGTTACTCATTTAATTTTTGGACACATATTTTCACTGGGCTCCGAAAACCTGGCATACGGCTCAGCTTGGATTACAATAACAAATTATGATATTAAGTATAAAACCAACTCTTTCTAACTGAGTCAATAAATGCTGCCATTACAAGCTATGCTAAACTACAATTACGGCTTCTGTATCCAAATATAATACAAATACCTATATCCCTAAGTCTGAAAGACATGGTGAATAATGAATCCCCAAAAAGAAGAGTATTCAGATACTAACAAGCAGGTTAAAGCAGAAACCGCACACCACACAAAGATCATCTTATACATACTGCCAGTCAGAAAACGATTATTAGAAGGTTGATGTTTGACCTAGTTGTGCAGATTTTATCGTACGTCAAGAGACTTGGAAACGGAAGCATCTGTGCTGCGACTGTAAAATGGAGGAGACTTCCAAGAACTGCTGGGTCCACTCATCTCCAAATAAAACAGATCATCAAAAACTGGTATTGGAGCTTCTTCTTCAAGTATTTGAAGAACTTGTCTCATGCCAAGCCTGCCTTCTGGATGAGGATTAGAACAGAGCAGACCCACTTTAAGCACTCTCTCCATCTCAACTTCAACATATTGCCCACCAAGATTCGGGTCGGGTGCATCCATGGGAGTGCCTGTGGCATGCAGCTCTCTCACCCAGTCCACCATAACTATTTGAGCAGGTTGGAGAGAGGGATCGACAGGTCTCCTTCCACATGCAACCTCCAACATAAAAATACCAAAGCTGAACACATCTGTGGCGGGGCTGGCCTTTCCTGTGTGTATGAGCTCCGGTGCTATGTACCCCAGCGTTCCCATCACTCGAGTAGTCTGCGAGTTTTCATTATGCTCGTACAGACGGGCAAGCCCAAAATCTCCTAGCTTTCCGTTGAGCTCCGAGTCCAGCAAAACGTTGCTGGACTTGATGTCTCTGTGCACTACGCGTTGCTCCCACCCTTCGTGAAGATACAGCAATCCCGCAGCAACATCTCTCAGGACTCTGTACCTGTAAGCCCACCCTAGCACCATCTCTGGGTTTCCAAATATCATCTTGTCCAGGCTCCCGTTTGGCATGTAGTCATAAACTATGAATAGCCTTTTTCCTAGCCTGCAGAAGCCTCTGATCTGCACAAGATTTCGATGTTGAAGGCGACCAAGACTGGAGATCTCTGCTATGAATTCTTTCACCCCTTCATAGGTTTCTCTAAGAATACATTTCACCGCTACTTGGAGACCGTTTGTGGGAAGTACTCCTCTGTAGACCCGACCGAAGCCTCCGGATCCCAAAAGTTCTTCGTCTGCGAAGCCCTTGGTTGCAATATGTAAGTCTTTGTAGTTAAACCTGTGAGGCCAATACTCCTTCTCCCATTCTTCGATGATATCTCTGTGCTGGTTTCTCTTCAACTGAACAAGTGATGCTACCACAACTACCAGGAGGAGGACGACGCAAGCTGTGCTTATGCCGGCTATTACTGTGCGATTTGAGCTCTTCAATTTTCTCTGTGCAAAGGATGGAAGATTAGACGTATTCAGGAAAGGGGCGGCTCCATTTGTAGTAAAGCTCCAGGCGAGGATATAACTCTCATCAAAAATAGTTCCCGTAGCAGCTGAGAAACCAACGTACATTTCTTCTTCAAAAATGTTGGACAGAGATATGTTTTTGACATACATCAGTGGTTTTTCTGGGCGATATAAACCAGCCTCTCCAATGGTGACATTGAGCTCGTTTAGAAGATAGTCATAATCAATCCAAGCTTGAATATTCTGTCCGCTTTTGAGATCTAAATTTCGAAACTGGCTGTTGCCAATCCAATAGCCCGCAGATGCAGAGTGTACAGACCAGAGGTCATTGAGATCTACACCAACGTGATTGTTGTTGATGTCCTGAAACTCATCGTCCTTTATTGTGTCGAACTCGACTGCAAACAGATGATTAGAGGCCTTTCCCATGCTTGAAAAATTAGGAAGCAAGCCAAGATACTCAGCTTCTAAAAATCCCTCTGGAGATCTGTGGGGCGTCATTATAAACGCCATTCCATGCCCACAAAGTGCATCTGATGAAGGAACCATGCTAAACACAAAAGTGGTGCTGAAAGACACAGTAGAATTCGGAGACCCGCGATCTTTCATACGCAAAGGATGTCGATAGAAAGCACGGCCGATGCTGTGTCGGGATCGAGTAAGACAGATGGCATTGGACTGCACTGAAGCATTCCCAAACAATTCAAGAGTCGATGCATTGAATTGGTTGAAGTTAAAACTAACATGGGCTTGTGCAATAAGCGAGGGAGGGAGCAGAAAAAGTAGGAGGACTACACTCACGCTAGCCATTGTCGAGCTCCAGCTCCACATATGACCAAAATAAATCAAAATCCCATATAAAACACAAGACAGATGACCAACAAGTTGTACTAATTCTATAGAAGCCCAGATTGAGGTAGGAATACACTCAACAGAAGGAAAGTCTATCTGACTAAACCGATCTTACAAAATGGTTCAGATTTACCTTTTTGTGTAGATTGTACAATTCCCATCGTTTTAGCTTGTTTTCCCTTCTCACGCCTGTAATACAATATTTAGAAGCTCTCTCTTGTTTAAAATATAAAAAATTCTCTTGTTATCCGAATACCCAAAGCTATCTAATTGACCGAATATAAAATTTTAGCAAACCCGAGCTGGGGTCGGCGGTTCCTTCGAACAATTTCTGATCGATGGCGAAAGCACTAAAGAGAGAAGTACGTCTGAGTTTGAATGTGACATAAAGAGGGATATATTTATGATACAACTGGGAGATATTTAGGTATGATATTTATGACTTTGAATGTGAGTTTGAGTGTGATATAAAAATAAATCATATTATTTAATAGTTGATAATTTTTATTCTATCTAAAACTTTATTATAATAAGTTGTCATTTGTTATTTAATTTTGAAGAAGAAATAATTTGTGCATGAAAAAATTAATCTTCTAAATGTAGAATATGAAATCCATGTAAACTATCCTCCCATAGATTAGTTATTTGTATCTTTTTAATTTTTTTGAAAAAAAAAAAAAACGCTAAAGGGAAAAGTTTTGGAAGTGAACGAGCAACACGAAACCCTAGCTTTCTGTCACGAAACCCTAGCCGCTATGGGACGAAATATGTGGAAATCGTGGGCAGATGATATTATAGACCGCAACAAGACACACTAGAGAGGATCCTAACAACGATTAATGCAGAAGAAATGCGCAAATAGGAGGAAATGGAGGATGTTTTATGTCAAAACAATGGAGAATCGTCACTGAACAATGATGCTAAGTAGTCTACTGAAAAGGTCACAGAAAGGAATCAAGAACCAAATGTCTTAGCCAGTGAAGAAGGAAACCAAGCTACTGGAATGAACTAGGAGTCAGGTAAATCATTAGAATTCCTGCTCCCGGATTATATTGTAGACATAATCTCTAAATGCCAAAATAGAACTGTCATTTCATTCTTTCTTAGAGGCATTCTGTCTGAAGTAGAGTTTTATAAATGGGCTTGATTAAATTGGGAAAATCGAGGATGGGAAATCGAAACCCTAAGGGGATTGGGCAAAGGATACATATCATGTATGTTTAAATCAACTGACCATGCCCAAGCAATCTTGCAATAGGGTACCTGGGTGATCTGTGGGCAAATTTGTTGCTTGTAGGCCTAGAGTTTTGACTTTCACCCTGAAGGTCCATCTCGCTCTTGTTACCCAATGTGGATTGACTTACCCTATTTAAACCTAGCTTTCATACCTTTCCTTCGGAATAATGTGTCATAGCTGGGTAGAGTTATCTGGTGTAAACATAACAGTGGTAAATTTGCAAGCTTGAGGGTACATCCAAGGGTGTGCATGGAAGTGGACCTAGACAAACCATTGCCTGAGTTTATAAAATTGATTGGCCCAGGGTTTGAATTGAGCCAACCCTTTGTTTATTTAAATAAACCAAATGCTTGTTTCTTTTGCCAAATAGAAGGTCATTTAATCTGAGATTGTACTATCAGGAAAAACAGATATGCCCAAGTTATTTCACCTTCTGTTCCATCTAACCAGACCACTACTTAGCCTACCCGTCTACATATTATCTCCTCTTCTTCTCCCCCACCTTCAAAACTTAATCAACCTTTAGCTAATCCACCTATTCTTGACAATACTCATGAGATTTCTTCACCTTCTTTTAAGGATGCAGTAATGTCAGATGGATGGAGAATGGTGAGGAAGAGAAAGGAACCATCTAATTCTTTCTCTCATTCTCATCATTCCCCTTCCTGAGAATGTTCTCCACCTACCTCTCCTAATCTAGTTGTCCATCTTATTGTTGATCATGTCTCACATCCACCCACAACTCGTCAGTGATCTAGATCACCTTCCTTTTCCTCCTTTGAATGTTTAAATAATGAACAATTAGTTGCACTAGCCAATAGTTTTAGCATGTTGCCACAAGAAGAGGATACTATTGCATATCTTATGTCATGAGTTACAACATACTTTCTTGGAATGTATGAGGCATTACCCTCCCTCATAGGAAGTTCAAAGTTAAAGAGTTAGTTTTGAAATGGTGTTAGTGTAGGTTTTTATTTCCTAGCTGGAATATTTATTTTCCTATATTCCTAGTTTTTTACTACACCTTTCTATAATGTCCCCTTTCGGGTTTGCCCTAAATCTTGCACTAGAATTACAAATTTAACATAGTTAGGTTGTAACTTAACAATTGAATGTCTGAAGCAAGATAAACTTGACTTAGGTCCTATAAACATGTTAGTTATCAATAGATAAATAGACATATAATCCAATGATGTTTGTAATGTCCCTTACCATAATTGCCCTAGAAATTCAAATGCCACAAGTTAGGTTTAGGGTTTATGATTTACCACATAGAATGTCTTTTAAATTACATAATTCTTTGACTTGAATTCTACAGTCATAACATAGGAAACAACATATACAAAATATACATATATACATCTTTAATCATTAGCGTTAGACAAGATTACATTGCCTTTGAATTCATAAACATAATCAATATAGAGGGATTATATTCTCATTACCATGCAACTAACTTAGTTGTTTACAAAATTTAGTCATAGAAGAGGGTGGTACAAGGAGGCATGGTAGGGTGCCTTTAGTCAATAGCTCTCCTTCCAAGCAGTCTCCTCACCATTCTTCTTTGACTGGCGAACTTGAATTTGTTAATAAACCCTCAACATGAAGATTAGGAGGAGAATTATGCCCTTGGGTGCCCTTAGTTGATCTCTCACTTTCACAGGATAGTAGGGTGCCCTACTAGTTGTTCTCTCCCTACCTGTGAATGTAAATGGTGCCTTTATTTGTTCTCTCCCATAGTGCATATTTCATCCTTGTCCATGTTGACAATTTATTACAATATTGTATGTATTCTTATATATGACAGTGATATGCAATAAGTAAAGATAATTAACAATTAATAATGATCTGACCTGATGTTTCTTATTTTATTTCTACATGTATATTCAATAATGATTCTTATTGAACTTCTAGTTCATTTCAAGATTTGCAATGGATCCCTTTGATGTCTATAATAGTCTATATGACTAAATATATATAACTCTTTGTTGAAGTTTGCAGATTTACCTCTGCTCTAAACTCAGTTTGTATTCCATGTCCGTCCCTTTACCAACTCTCCTTCTCTTTCATTTATATCTTCTCAAGAGATATGTATTAAAGAATAAATGTGACTTTTCATAAAGACACAACTCCTTATAACAACTTCCACCCAAATCATACCTTTTTCATAAGTTGACCGCTGCCTTTTTTAAATAAATTTGTAGTACATTCATTTTATTTGCTGCTTGTGTTAATGATTCATGTCTTGAGATAAATCACTGCCATCTATTAACAAATATTAACTTTTGCATTACATCTCCTTAAATTTGTATATCATCATGTCTTTTATCTTATATTAAACTGGCCACCTTTCCATAATTGCTTTCACAAAAACTATTGCCTTATTGACAATAGTCATTATTTTTAATAGCTACTAATCATTCCAAATCAATTCAACAGATACTAATCGCTTCTTTTATCAATTGTTCTTCATAAACTATTGTTAAATAACATTTTATCTCTATATTTAAGTCATCTTGGCACTCCACATACATAGATATATATTCGGTGATTTTTATATTGTGTAGGCACTTGGGATGAAGTCGTCCATCTTGTGTTTAAACTTTTATGAGGTCAGCCCATGCTAGGAACTATACTATTTTGTCTAATAATAATCTTCTTCAGGGGCATGATGGTTTGCCCTGCCCAAGATTGCTTGTCCTCAAGTAATCACAATCCAAGAAACTCTTGAAATTACCAAGATTCTTAATCAACCTTGTAGATTTGTATCCTTGTGAGGACATTAACTTTTATTGTGATACTTTGATAGGAATTGGAATTTTTAAACCAAGTGATGATTATTTTGGTTATGTTTGACTCTATGTCTCTGGAGGAGCTGTTAGTACACTTGCCTCAACATGACTACCAATAAGGTCAATACTATCCTCTAATATGAGGACAATAACTCTCAACAACAAAACCAAGAATTGGAAATTGACAAGACTTTGTTAGTTAAGACAAGTTTTTTTCTCATTTCATCACCACAAGGATCCTAGGCATGATACAAATTCTTCATTACCTGTTGTTGATATCTACAATGATAGTTCAAAAGTGTTGCATCTTTCATCATGAGAGGTTACGGGAGTGTTGTGAATAACAAGATCCTTTACTACGGTTTGGACCCTTTTTTTTCCCATACCATCAACTAGGAGTAAGTATATTTTATTTCACCTAATCAAATGTTCAAACAGGGCTTGAGACAAGATTGAGGGTGTAATCAAAATATCTTATAGGTGTTTGTAACACTTAGTCCAAACATTTTTCAACATATATCATCTTGTCATAGACTCATTAACAACATGTTATAACCTTCTAAATATATATTCTCAAGTATAATCTATTGGATGTACCAAAGTCTTAGACTTCATAGCAAATAGTTATCACTCACGAACACTTCATGGAATTTAAATTTATAGATTGACACTAACATCCAATTTTCATATCAATGAGAGGTTGTCACTCCTCTTGTAAAGATTTTACATATTCCCATGTTAATACTAGGATGATTTTCATACCTCAAAAAAATATTGTTTTATTCCAAAGTTTAAGAGGTGAAAATGATCTTGGGATTTGTGGGTTATGCACCCATAATGTAATTTAAAATAGACTTATGTAACAAATTGGGTATAACTTGATGTGTATCAAATTTATCTAAGTTACTTATGTGCCTAATATTGATGTCCTTGAGGTTTAATCATGACTAATGAGTTACCATAATCAAGAAAAAGAACTTAGGAGAAGAAAATGATCTACTCTAGATATTACATATGGAAGTGAATTTGGTTCCTAGATAAAGTTCACTAGATCAATTTTATAAGTTATAAGGTAGATCACTTGATTGTACATTTGATCTTGTTCCAAAGGAATAGAACAATTTATTCTTAATGATGTTCCTCCTCCATGAAGCTTGATGAATAAATCTTACGATAGGTTTCCAACATTTCTCTTAAGATCTATCAAGAGTCTAAATTTGTAGGTTCCTAAAGGATTGGGTTGTTTCAATTACATTCTCTCAAAATTATTGTTTTGGCTTTTAAGAGATTGACCATCCTAGTTCAAGATGATACCAAAGTGTACCTAAATCTTGAAGTTTGAAAGATAACCCTAATCCATCTTTGTATCTTTAGTTATGCCTAAGTTTTTGTGACAATTAGATTTTCATTTGAGAATTGGAAGTCAATTTATATCATTAGATTCAACTGTGTTGAGTGGTGATTGGTTGTTCCTCCCTTGGGAAACTTTTGATATTTTGATTGCTTGATTTCCTGATGAATAGATGAGTGACGATTGCTTATGCAAATGAATTGATTTATCCTTTATATATATATTTCTTGAAGGATTCACTACTCTTCTTGGCTGCCTTTTTTGAGAATAATATTTTACCTTTGAGTTGATTGTTCTATTTTATTTCCTATTGATGGTTTCTTCACAAGGAAATGATTCCTTTTTTATATTTTATTGTTAAGGAAGTCCTACATTTGAAGGGTCATACCTTTCGTATTTGGGGTTTCATCCTTTCTCGCATCTTCATTATTTCTTGAGAACCTAATTTGTAAAATCTCTTAGGGTTCTATTCTCCATTGAATTTTTCAATGATGTTTTGGATGTCTTTCTCAAATGAAATGTTCTCTCCTTTTATATCTCAAGTTTGAGGGAGTCACACTTTTTCACCTCACTAGTTATAAATCTTCATTATTACATAAGTTAATTTCTTAGTGCTTCTTAACCCAAGAAGCGTTTGACAAATAAAGCTTTGATAGATTTGGTGTTTTCATATATTTTTAGCATAAAGTAATCTTAAACACATAGAGTAAACTTGTTGAAGAAACATTAGACATGAAGCAAACACATAGGTATACTTAATACATGAAGTATACGTAATACACGATGTATACATGTAAGACACAAAGTGTAATATACAGAGTATACACATAAGTACATGTGAAGCATGAACCATACACATAAATACACGTGATACATGAAGTATGCATAAGACACAAAGTAATACACGAAGCATGAAGCATACATGCAATACATGAAGTATACGTATAAGTACATATAATACAAGAAGTATGAAGCATACATGTAATACACAAGGTATATGCGTAAATACATGTAATACATGAAGCATAAAGCATACACATAGTATGCAAGGTATTCGCATAAATACACGTAATACACGAAGTATATGTAATACAAGAAACATGAAGCATACACATACTACGCAAGGTATACACATAAATACGCATAATACATGAAGCATGAAACATACACGTAAATACATGTAATACAAAGTATGTACATGAATACATGTAAGTCATGAAGCATACATATGAATATACAGAAGTCATGAAGTATACACATAAATACACGCAAATCAAGAAGTATACACTTGAATACATGTAAGTCACGATGCATATATATGAATGTAAGGCAAGAAGTATACACATGAATACATGTAAGTCTTGAAGTATACACTTAAGTACATGTAAGTCATGAAGTATACACTTGAATACACGTAAGCCATGGAGTATACACTTGAATACACGCAAGTCATGAAGTATACACTTGAATACATGTAAGTCATGTAGTGTACACTTGAATACACGTGAGTCATGAAGTATACACTTGAATACACGTAAGTCATGAAGTATACACTTGATTATATGTGAGTCATGTAGTATACACTTGAATACATGTGAGTCATGAAGTATACACTTGAATACATGTGAGTCATGAAGTATACACTTGAATACACATAAGTCATGTACTATACACTTGAATACACGTGAGTCATGAAGTATACACTTGAATCACATAAGTCATGAAGTATACACTTGAATACATACAAGTCATGAAGTATACTCTTGAATACACATGGCATCGACTATCATTCACAGGGTGGTAGGAAGGATGCTCTAATACCAATTGTAATATCCCCTTTTAGATTTGCTCTAAATCATTCCCTAGAATTAAAAATTTAACATAGGGTTGTAACATACCAATTTAATGTTTGAAGCAAGATAATCATGACTTAGGTCCTGTAAACATGTTAGTTATCAATAGATAAATAGACATAATCCAATGATGTTTGTAATGTCCCTTACCATAATTGCCCTAGAAGTTCAAATGCCACAAGTTAGGTTTAGGGTTTATGATTTACCACATAGAATGTCTTTTAAATTACATAATTCTTCAACTTGAATTCTGTAGTCATAACATAGGAAACAACATCTACAAAATATACATATATACATCTTTAATCATTAGGGTTAGAAAAGATTACATTGCCTTTGAATTCATAAGCAATATCAATATAGAGGGATTATATATTCATTACCATGCATCTAACTTAGTTTGTTTACAAAATTTAGTCATAGAAGAGGGTGGTACAAGGAGGTATGGTAGGGTGCCTTTAGTCAACAACTCTCCCTCCAAGTAGTCCCCTCACCATTCTTCTTTGACTGGTAAACTTTAATTTGTCAATAAATCCTCAACATGAAGATTAGGAGGATAATTCTGCCCTTGGGTGCCCTTAGTCATTCTCTCCCTTTCACAGGACAGTAGGGTACCCTACTAGTTGTTCTCTCCCTACTTTTCAATGTAAAGGGTGCCTTTAGCTGTTCTCTCCCATAGTGCATATTTCCTCCTTTTCCATGTTGACAGTTTATTACAATATTGTATGTATTCTTATATATGACAGTGATATGCAACAAGTAAAGATAATTGACATTCAATAATAATTTGACTTGATGTTTCTTATTTTATTTCTACATGTATATTCAATAATGATTTGCTATCTATAATAGTCTATATGTCTGAATATATATAAATCTCTGCTAAAGTCTGCAGATTTACCTCTACTCTAAACTCAATTCGTATTCCATGTCCATCCCTTTACAAACTCTCCTTCTCTTTCATTTATATCTTCTCAAGAGATGTCTTAATGAATATATGTGAATTTTCATAAAGACACAACTCCTTATAACAACTTCCACCCAAATCATACCTTTTTCACAAGTTCATCACTACCTTCTTTAAATAAATTCACACTACATTCATTTTATTCATTGCTTGTGTTAATGATTCATGTCTTGAGATAAATCACTGCCATCTATTAACAAATTTATTAACCTCTGCATTATATCTCCTTAAATTCGTATCCCATCATCTCTTTTGTCTTATACTAAATTGGCCACCTTTCCATAATCGCTTTCACCAAAACTGCTGCCTTATTGATAATAGTCACTATCTTCAATAGCTACTAATCATTCCATATCAATTCAATAGATACTAATCGCTTCTTTTATCAAATGTTCTTCATAAAGTATTGTTAAATAGCATGTTATCTCTTTATTTAAGTCATCTTGGTACTCCACATACATAGATATATATTCGGTGATTTTTATATTGTGTAGGCACTTGGGATGAAGTCGACAATCTTGTGTCTAGACTTTGATGAGGTCGGCCCATGCTAGGAACTATAATATTTTGTCTAATAATAATCTTCTTCGAGGGTATGTCACTTTTATTAATCTTGCTTAGGTTCATAAAGCATGTTTAATTAAGTAAGTGGGTTATGAGTTGTCACCATTCTATAAGGGAGCACCCATTAGCTATTTTGGGAAGGTACTTTTCTATGTTTAGACCGATAGAGGGTCACTTCCTATTGGTTGGTGTTGCCACCTCCACCCTCTGCATTTTCTATATAAACATGCTACCTAGATTGTATTAGGCATCTTTGCTTTTGCATCCTCTTAATGCTAATTTGCTTCTTGAGCATTTGCATTACTCTCGTGGAGACTAACTCTATGTTGCTATTTTGATTTCGTATCATTTGCTTTCATAGTTTAATATTGATGCAGAGGAATTCCCAGTTGAACATTAACTCAGGTTGTGGAATCCTTTGAAGCCCACGAAATAACCTTTACAGTGTATATCGGCCAGATAAGGTAGAATGTCACACCGAAATATACCTATTCTTGCCTATCAGCAAGACAGTATTCTATCGGGCGATCTAAATTCTCCTTCGCCAATCCATATTTCTCCCCGATGAGTCTACCATCGGCCAGACCCCGCAACTCTCACTCCGATGAGCGGTTTCTCTTATGTGCCCATCGGCCAGACAAACTTCGTCGGTCGCTAAGTGTAATGTCTCCCCGACCGCATCACTCATGCCGATGAGTCTAATAATCCCTTCCATCGATAAGACTTTCACTATCGGAAACACACAAATGACTCCACCCGATGGTCAAACTCTCTCCGATGAATGGGGTCCATCGCCCAGACTTACACCATCGGTGTAGCCTTTTCCTTGTTCGCCGAACTACAAACTCATGCCGATATGCTTCTCCATCGGCCAGACTAATTCACTCTCTACCCGATGAGACTCAACACAACGCTTGGTCATCGGTGAGACACCATAGCGTCAGCAGACTCCATACTTGTTATCCCGACGACATCTCTCTTGCCGATAGACCAAAATATAATATCCTCGGCGAACCAAGATGCATCTTATGCTGATATCATTCCTTTCGTACATACATACAATGCTTACATGCATTAGGTGGGACCCGCAATCTCCTCTCACCATTGTATCTTATGAACTGTATGTTCGCCCTTACAACCTCCATATACATTTGATGGATATACACAGAATGCTTCTCACATACATTTGTATACACATGAAGTGCTAATTCCTTCTCTACACATTGTAACCGAACAGAACACACGAAAACTACAGAAACTATAGAACAAAAACAAATCTAACTACATGGAGGTCATTCCACTGATTTCAAAGAAACCCACCAGTGGAATGACTCCAAATCGATGCTCTATAATTAGACCAGGAACAAAACTATTTTCTATTCCTTCCAGAGATTATACATACAAATTTTGTTTTCTTTTCTCTTTCTGTTTGTTCACTTCCCTCCTACACGAACAGAGACCAACTATATAAAGACTCTCAATCGACAGTTACACACGGTGGAAGGTGAATCACCTATAACCACCCTGCCAATCGGTTACAAACCTTTCAGACATTCAGTTCGGTTACAAATGGTAATGACACGTATACAAACTACTCAACATTATGCCGTTACTTGGCCATGTATGACTCCATGGGGCATGAAGGCCTTACAATATTACACTTTGGACATAACATAAAATGTAGGGAATCTTCAGATTCTTAATGTCTTCGAGGTGTTTCTGCACCATACTCCCAGACTTGAAAATTTTCCATGTCCCATGGAAATGCCCAGTGAAAAGCCTGCAATATCTTTTGACTTTCTCGATGTCTGCAATGCTAACTGGATGCCTCTGTTGCTTCCCCTTCATCCTCAACTGTGCCTTCTATCAATGGCTGCCTCCGAATTGCAACAACTGAAATCCACTCCTTCATGCTACACCAACACTTCTGTCCCTCACCTGGGAGTCCTTTCTCGCCTCTCTCCCCAGGACTTTTGGCGACACCAACTGGACCTCCTTCTCAGGCCCATGACAGATCTCTCATCTGCCTACTGTAGCGAGTGAATCTGCACCTGCAACTGGAAGTCAGCAAAATTCCTTTCTAGCACTCTTTCTTTTAGCTTCTTGCTTCTTTCTTCTTCTGCCTATTCAGTGACAGAATCAATACAACATCTTCTCCCAGAGCTTTTGCTAGGTCTGATACCAATTTGATGCAGAGGAATTCCCAGTTGAACATTAACTCAGGTTGTGGAATCCTTTGAAGCCCACGAAATAACCTTTACAGTGTATATCGGCCAGATAAGGTAGAATGTCACACCGAAATATACCTATTCTTGCCTATCGGCAAGACAGTATTCTATCGGGCGATCTAAATTCTCCTTCGCCGATCCATATTTCTCCCCGACGAGTCTACCATCGGCCAGACCCTGCAACTCTCACTTCGATGAGCGGTTTCTCTTATGTGCCCATCGGCCAGACAAACTTCGTCGGTCGCTAAGTGTAATGTCTCCCCGACCGCATCACTCATGCCGATGAGTCTAATAATCCCTTCCATCGATAAGACTTTCACTATCGGAAACACACAAATGACTCCACCCGATGGTCAAACTCTCTCCGATGAATGGGGTCCATCGCCCAGACTTACACCATCGGTGTAGCCTTTTCCTTGTTTGCCGAACTACAAACTCATGCCGATATGCTTCTCCATCGGCCAGACTAATTCACTCTCTACCCGATGAGACTCAACACAACGCTTGGTCATCGGTTAGACACCATAGCGTCGGCAGACTCCATACTTGTTATCCCGACGACATCTCTCTTGCCGATAGACCAAAATATAATATCCTTGGCGAACCAAGATGCATCTTATGCCGATATCATTCCTTTCGTACATACATACAATGCTTACATGCATTAGGTGGGACCCGCGATCTCCTCTCACCATTGTATCTTATGAACTGTATGTTCGCCCTTACAACCTCCATATACATTTGATGGATATACACAGAATGCTTCTCACATACATTTGTATACACATGAAGTGCTAATTCCTTCTCTGCACATTGTAACCGAACAGAACACACGAAAACTACAGAAACTACAGAACAGAAACAAATCTAACTACATGGAGGTCATTCCACTGATTTCAAAGAAACCCACCAGTGGAATGACTCCAAATCGATGCTCTATAATTAGACCAGGAACAAAACTATTTTCTATTCCTTCCAGAGATTATACATACAAATTTTGTTTTCTTTTCTCTTTCTGTTCGTTCACTTCCCTCCTACACGAACAGAGACCAATTATATAAAGACTCTCAATCGACAATTACACACGGTGGAAGGTGAATCACCTATAACCACCCTGCCAATCGGTTACAAACCTTTCAGACATTCAGTTCGGTTACAAATGGTAATGACACGTATACAAACTACTCAACATTATGCCGTTACTTGGCCATGTATGACTCCATGGGGCACGAAGGCCTTACAATATTACACTTTGGACATAACATAAAATGTAGGGAATCTTCAGATTCTTAATGTCTTCGAGGTGCTTCTGCACCAAATATCTATTCATTTGCACTAGTTTTCTTGGTTATTCACCTTTTTAGATTCTTATATGGTATCGGAGTGATTCTAGTGTAGAATATATTTTAGTTTCCTGTTTGAAAGATTTGAAGGGAGGCTAATAAGTTTTGCTTGCAAGTTTCCTAAAAACTTCGTATGCTCTTCTCTTGCATCTTCGGATGAGCTCGAGAATTAGAAAAGGTTGACAAAAATATTTTAACCTCTAGGATTTGGCATGTGTTTTGTGAGATCTAGGTGATTGCAACATTTCTGGTTATACTAACGATATTTTTGACTATTCCAATGCGTCCAGGAGGCTCGAGAAAGTTAAGATTAGCTTTCATTTGATCTAATTTGGAGATTGTTTGACATAGTTGCAGAATGAAGGTTTTAAGGTCGAATCTGGAAGACAACTTTTGTTGGGAGCATTTTCAAGCCAAAAGGACCTTGTTATTGCATCTAGGAGACCTTGCAGATAAAATTTGACATATTATACTGCTAATTTCGGTGTCAGGAGTGAAAAAGACAATTTTTTTTGTCTGAAGGCAATTTGGCCCCCCAACACGCATTTTTATGTAGCTTTTATTATAAATTTTTCAAAAATTTCAAACAATATAAAGAAAATAATTAAAAAATAAAAAAATAAAAAATATAAAGTGCTTGCATAGCTTTGAGAGCTAAGTGCTTTATGTTCTAAGCACTTTAAAAAGAGTTATCTATTGTTTGTATTGGCCTTCGACCCTTGTAAGGGAGTCGACCCCTTTCTAGGGACCGATCCCCCTTCCCTTAGACCCTGCAAGATTTTTAAAGACTTAGGCCTTGAAAGGTGGGTACAGGAGTGGCTTAAGCCCCCGCCCCCTTTATTAATTTTTTTTTAAATCGGCCTTTAGGCATTTAAATCAGCCCCCAAACCATGCTTGCATTATGCCTTTTTAGGCCCGTTTAAAATTTTTAATTCGGTCTATGTAAATGATTTTTGTCTTGTGTGCCATCAGTTAGCATTTGTGCCATTTTAATCTACTTCTCTATCAATTTTAGCATTTTTCTATATTTGGTGTCTCTAACTTTGGTAGATTCAGCCAAATCTGGCCCTTCTCTATCTTTGGCTAGAGATTTGCCAATACTGGTAGAGGTCCTAAACTTACTGGCGATTCTCTACACTTGGTTAGACCCCTATTCTAGTGATAGTTCCACTAAATTTGGCATTCTTGCAATCTTACCCGCTCTTCATTGACAAGTGCAGATTTGAAGGCAGATTTCAGAGATTGAGAACTTGAGCTTACTACCTCCGTTTTCTGAGCAATGTTTTTGATTGGGGATAAATTTTCATGCTCTATGCACTGGTACAAATGATTCTTGATTCTGGTGCATGGATTTTTTAGGAATTGTAGATTCTCATAGGTGACATTGTGTAGTTCCCTTTTTTGGAACTTTAAAGACTCATAACTTTCACATATGACCTCAAATTGAGGTACTTCTTTTTTGAAAGTGCATGATTTTTCGAGTAGATCGTAGTGATGTTGTTAGTTTCACTTCGTTCAATTTTAGTATTGTACTTTTAGCACACCTAATTTGTGAGGATTTTGTAAAGCATTGAGATCAAGACCACTGAGTATTCTTGCTAGTGGTAGTTGTAAATGCACTAAACTATAAAGTGCCACATCATATTTTCTTGGGGGTTCTTTGATTGAGTGAAAAGGGGGGGTGTTGTCTTATGTGTGTTCTTTTCTTTTCAACACTTTTTTTCTACATTTCTTCATCATGGATCAAAGAACAGTACCCATCTTAACTCCTTACAACTACTTTGAGTGGAAATCACATATGACAATCTACTTAAGTAAAGTCGGATTACATAAGATAACAATGGGACTTGAAACTAAACCTGCTAAAGATGAAGATAAGCCTGAGTGGTTTAACAAATGCGATGAGGCCTATGGAACATTATGTTTGTCTATTTCTCCTGATTTACTCTTCCACATTAAGTCTTTGAATTCACCAAATGAAATCTAGACAAAGCTAGAAACACTATTTGGCACACAAGATTCAATAAGGGGTCATATGTTGTAAAATGAACTAATTAGTTTAAGTCTAGGCAACTTCAACACAATTCAGGATTTTTTCACAAAATTGAAATCACTAAGGTTGTAGTTAATATAATGTGGAATTGAAAAGAAAGATGAACAACTAATTTTTAGTATTCTCTCCAAGCTAAGTTCATAATATTCTATATTTGTTTCTACCTTCTATGCTACTAAGGGTGCACTTGGTACTTAATTCACCATGCCATCTTTGGATGACTTTGCTATCTCTCTCACATGGGAGTGGGACAAGCTAATCCAAATGGGCACTCTTAAATCCTGTAAGTCACATATCCTAGCTGCCAACCAATGAACAATTTAAGAATAGAAAGGATAAAGTAGTAACAATGAGGATAAGAAACAAAAGAACAACAAGGAGAAGAAGGATGAGAAACCAGTTGCTTCAAAAATAGCTAATGAAACCCAATCTTCTAAAGGCAACAAGCCAAAGAAAGAGAAGGTCCAATGTGCCTATTGTAAAATACCTAGTCATGATGAACATAAGTGTTTGAAGAAACAAATTGATCACTTGGCATGTGCACAATTTTGAGAAGAATAATATTAGTGTTCTTGAGACTATCAAACAAAATTCAAATGAGGGATCTAATGAGGCAAAAGAAAATAGCAAGGGCAAAGGAAAGGGCAAGGCTCTTGTAGCAGTTGCTTCACAACAATCCACTTGGGTTCTTGATTCAGGTGCTTTGCACCACATGGCTTCATCTAAGGAAGAACTTGCATCTTTGGAGCCATGTACTATGCCTTCTATTTTGATGGGTGATGACATTCCTATTGAGGTGTGTGGGAGAGGGTCTGTTGATGTGGGGGATGACACATTCTATGATGTTCTTTATGTGCCCTCATTATCAACTAATCTCCTGTGAGTATATCAGATCACTCACACAAGTTCAAGAAAGTGACTTGAGTTCTCTCCTAATTCAGTAGAGATTCGTGATTTGTATAGTGATTCTAAAATTGTAGTCGGGGAGAAGATCATCGGGTATGGCTCTATTTGTTTTCTCACTTTGTTCTTGATCCTCCTTCATCTATTTTACTCACTCATTCTAATGATGTGATTAAGTTATGGCATGAGTAGTATGGCCATCTTACCTACCACTACTTCCAAGAGCTCAACCAGTAGAGAATGGTCATAGGGTTGACTTCAGTTTAGTTTTCAGGTGGTGTTTGCCAAGGTTGTATTCTTGGTACGCATCCTAAGGAAAAATTTGACAAAGTTAAGGCATGAAGAGATTCACAAATACTGGAGTTAGTTCACAGTGATTTGGCTGTACCATTTCCTTGTCCATCCTTCAGCAAAGCTAGATATCTTCTAACCTTCATTGATGACTTTTCTCACTATACTTTGGTGTACTTTATCAAACAAAAGTCTAAGGTATTTGATCACTTTTAGGACTTTAAGAATTTTGTAGAGAAGCAGTCTAAGAAAACCATCAAAGTTTTACACACTAATAATGGTGGTGAATATGTCAACCATCATTTTGAGTAGTTTTACACTTCAGAGGGGACTGATTTACATAATTCAATTCCATAAAATCCTTAGCAAAATAGTGTTGTAGGACATAAGAGTAGGTCTTTAAAGGAAATGGTGAACTTCACGATTCACTCCATATCTCTTGCCCCACAGTATTGGGTAGAGGCTATTAATTTTGCTTGTTATATCTAGAACCATGTTCCATACTGAGCCTTGACAAGAATCACTTCTTTTGAAGCTTGAAGCAGTTGGAAATCATCAGTTAAGCACTTTCAAGTTATTGGTTTCCTGGATGGGCCCACATTCCTGTAGAGAAACACAAGGCCTTGTATCTGCAGAGTAGACTTTGTATATTTGTAGGCTATCCTGATGGTGTAAAGGGTTATTAGTTGCTCCATCCTACTACACATGAGTTGTTCATCGAGAGGAATGTTCAATTTGAGGAGGGCTCTTTGAGCTCAACTCCTATCACTTCTCCACCTCCTACTTTGACATTGGAGTCACTTGGGCTAGATGACAGATCTTCTAATGAGTTAGCTTCACTTGAGTAGAGTCTTGATGATGAGGAGTCATCTTTTGATGTTGAGAGTAATTTAGAGGATTCACTTCCTTCCTCTCCTAGTCATTATTCAGAGAGTGATGATTATCCTCCACATTTTCTTACTTCTGGTCCACTTTGGGCTAGACAAACCTTGTAGTTTGTAGGTGATTAGACCTTGGGGATCCATCAGACACTAGGGAGACTCATTCATAATTCTGAGATGCTCCACATGTCTTCATTGCTACTACCTCTAATCCGCATTTCTTTCAAGAGGCTTCTATTATTCTTGAGTGGGATACAACTATGCAGGAGGAGTATAGTTCCTTGATGAGGAACCGCGCTTGGGATCTCGTCCCTCTTCCTAAGGGAAGAAAACTTGTTCGATGTAAGTGGATCTATTAGACAAAGTTTGTAGCATGTGGGTTGGTTTTATAAGTGTAAGGCTCACCTGGTCACCAAAGGATTATCCCAAGTTCCTGAGATTGACTACTCTAAGAATTTTGTACCAGTTGCCAGAATGAACTCCATTCAACTTGTTCTTGCCATTGCTGTAGCCAATTGTTGGGAAGTACACTAGATGGATGTGAAGAGTTCTTTTATTTCATGTTTACCTTCAAGAGGAGATCTACATGGAGTAGAAATAGGGTTTTGTTTAGGATTCTTCACTTGTGTGCCACCTTTGGAAGTCTCCCTATGGCCTCAAATAGGCTCCTCGAGCCTGGTATGCCAAGATGGGCTCCTTGTGATAGTTGGGTTCACTCAGTGTCATTTTGATCCTAATATCTACATTTTGGAGTAGGATGATTCACTCCTATTTCTCATTCTATATGTTGATGACTTGCTCATCATAGGGAGTTCTTCATCCGCCATTGGGGTAGTCAAAACTGTCCTCCATAATAGGTTTTTGATGACTGACTTGGACTTGTTGCATTATTTTCTCAAGATTGATATCTTCCAGTCTACTTTCAAGATCACCACCACATATTCTAAGTATTCTCTATATTTTCTCTCATGATTTCATATGGCTAACTGTAAGCCTGCTCTGACTCCCTTCCTTTCTAGAGTCAAACTTGAGGCTCAATGTTCTTCACCTTTTGTTGATGTCACTATGTACCGACAACTTGTTGGGAGTCTCATTTATCTAACTCATATGAGACCTGACATTTTATATGTTATAGTAATGGTCTCTCGATTCATGTAGGAGGCCCATGAGCTACATTGGAAAGCAACCAAACAAATATTTCACTACATTCAAGGTACTCAATTTTGGGATTCACTACGCAACGGTCATTGATCTTGACTTGGTGGGCTCCATAGATTCAAATTGGGTAGGTGATTCTCTAGATTGGAATTCTACTTTAGGTTATAGCTTCTCACTTGGTTCAAGTCCTGTTTGTTGGTTGAGCAAGAAGCAGTTTGCTATTGCTCTATCTTCTACTGAGGCTGAGTATCGGGAGATGTCAATGTTCCCATTAAGACCATCTAGCTTTAGAATCTTCTTATTGAGTTTGGTATCTAGATCAGACGGCCATTTGCCATATTTTGTGACAACCAAAGTGCCATTAAGATCTCACAGAATCTGATCCATCATCAATAGACCAAACACATTGAGGTCCACGTGCACTACATACGAGATCTCATCCCTAGCCACATCATCAACCTCCGCTATTGTCTGACTTCTGTGTAGGTTTCTGATATCTTCACCAAACTATTCATTAAGAGCAAGTTTCTTCATTTGCGAGCTTTGTTTAGTGTGTGGGAGGTTTCATCCTCTCACTCGGAGTCCTGACTCTCTCTACTCTGGGGGTCTCTTCTGTCTCTATTTGGGGGGCTATAATTTTCTCTTTTCTGGGGGCTTCTTCTCTTTGAGGGGGATTTTTATGTACATGGGTACCTCATCAGGCTTGATTTTTTGGGACCCATCTTTTTACCCACCTAAGATACACTTAAGGGGGGTGTTAATGTAGGTTTTTATTTCCTAGATGGGATATTTATTTTCCTATATCCCTAAGTTTTTCCTACACCTTTTATTAATCTTGTTTATGTTCATAAAGTGTGTTTAATTAAGTGAGTGGGTTGTGAGGTGTCACCATCCTACAAGGGAGCACCCATTAGCTATTTTGGGAAGATACTTTGCTATCTCTAGACTGATATATGGTTTCTTCTTATTGGTTGATGTTGTCACCTCCACCCTCTCCCTTTTTCTATATAAACATGCTACCTTGCTTGTATTAGGCATCTTTTCTTTTGCATCCTCTTAATGCTAATTTGCTTCTAGAGCATTTGCATTACTCTCGTGGAGATTAACTCTATGCTGCTATTTTAATTTCATATCATTTGCATTCATAGTTTAACATCTATTCATTTGCACTAGTTTTTTGGGTTATTCATCTTTATAGATTCTAACAAATGGAAGCTAGATATTTTGTTTCTACAAAAAGTTAAAATTGGTAGTAATAATTTAAAAGTGTCTTTATTTCATGTATGGAAAGAGGCTACTTTTTCATACATCTCATAAAGATGGTAGAGGAGGTTTAGTCTTGGACATTTATCCATGGATGTAAAAATATGTCATTGATAAGGGGGAGGACCCCTCTCACAGCTGTGTGTGGGCCCTTACTATTATCAATGGATAGCCTATTGGAACTTTTGTTTATTTACGCATCTAATAATGCCCAAGAATGGATAGAGCTTTGGAATTGGATGTCTAATTATCTTCCAAATGTTGATTGGATTCTTGGTGTTGACTTTAATATGGTTCAACATTATATTAATTGGAGCTGGTATAGTCCTTATAATCTCAAAAATGATGAACTTAATAGTTGGTTGTTTTGTCAAAATTCTCTAGGGTTAGTTGATCCAATCCAAGATAAAGCTTCAAGTCATGTCAATAACTGGTTCACTTGGTCCAACTGTATATTAGGAGAGGATAGGAAGTAAAGTAGATTGGATAAATTTTATATCTCTACCAATCTACCGCTAGCCCATGACCCCTCTGGTGTTTTCTTATTGGTGGATTATTCAACTATTCTATCGGATCACTTCCCCTTTTTTTTTGCTCTATTTCTCCCTCCCAAAAAATCAATTCTACTTATCCACTAACATATAAACTCAACATCTCTCACTTGAAGAGGCTTGATTGCATGACCGCCTTAGTGGGGATTTGGAATTCTATTCCAAAACCTCAAGAAGGTGAGTCATGGATAGAGTGGTGGGGTGAAGCTATTTCTCAATGTATTACCTTTTTGTGCTCCTTTGGCAAGAGAATGGCTTGGCAATGCAAACGAAGGGAAAAATCTCTCCAAGGAAAATTGAAACAAGCACAAAAAAGTTGAACTCTGATCCAAGCAACACTAGCAAGTAGATATTACCTATACAAAGATACAAGTCCATAAAATTGATAACTATAGAGGGAAGAGAGCTAAAATTTGTGCTAGACTACAATGGATAAAAGAAGGGAATAGAGGTTCCAAGTATTTTTTCAATTATCTTAATTACAAGCACAAAAAGGAGAAAATATGTGCTATTATGGATGACTTTGGCACCCTTCACATGAAAACATCTAAAATTAGTATGTTTTTTTAGAACTTCTATGCAAACCTCTTCAAATAAGAACATCAATGGGAAGATATTCAATTAATGTTGGAGGAAATTGTTAAAGATCATATTCCCAAGAGAATTGATCAAGGATATAGTTAGTTTTTGGATCGAATTCTATCACCAAAGGAAATAGAACATGCACTCTTTTCAATGGCTCCTAATAAACTCCAGGTATTGACGAGCTTCTAATTGAATTTTATCAAGCCATGTGGCCTCATATCAAAGATGATTTTTTATTTTTTTATATCTAGACGCTCTTGAGAAAGGTTTTTTGGGTCCTAACATTAATAGAGGCTTAATTATGCTCCTATCTAAAGGAAAAAATGAAGACACTATTTTTGGTTGGAGACTGATTATCTTATATAATACATCTTATAAGATCATAGCTAAAGATTTGGCTCTCTATATCAAACTTGTGGTGCAAAACATTGTTAGGGCATAAAAAATTGGTTTTCTTGGTAGTAGATACATTTTGGATAATCTAATCTTAGCCTGGGAATCTTGTCAGTGGGCTCAACAGTCAGGACAAGATGCTCTATTGACCAAACTTGATTTTGATAAGGCATATGGTAGAATTTGACAGAGCTTTATTCTGAAGATACTACAATGGTTGGGATTTGGTCCCAAAATTAGATCACATATTCAAATGTTATTTAATGATGCAAGTGCTCAAATTGTTGTTAATGATTCCATAACTAAATCATTCCCTCTTCAATGTCCCATTAGACAGGGATGCCCTTTGTCACCATTCCTATATGTCCTTACTGCTGATGCTTTAGGTTATCTTTTATAAAAATCTAATCAGTTGTAGGTTATAACATAGATTTCAATTCCTCATAATGTGGTTGTTATTAATTATGATTTTGCTGATGACAACTTGCTTTTTCTACAAAAATCTGAAGCATAAATTAATAACACCTTGGATATACATAATTTGTATTGTTCAGTGTAGGGATCACAACTTGCTCACAACAAAATTGAGTTTTTGATGTTATGATCTAGGCCTATTCCACATTGGATGCCTAAAGAGTGGAGATAAATAAATCATGAAGAGAATACCAGGTATCTTGGTATACCATTTGGAATAGGACTTTCCCTGTCAGATATGTGGAACTAGTTTATTAATAGACTTAAGAGCAAAATCTTTAATTAGGCAAACAAGTTTCTATCATTGGCTGGGAAAATCCAAGTTGTTAATAAAATCTTCCTTGCTTCACATGTCTATTACTCCTCTTGCTGGATTCCTTCCAACAAAGGCTATGAACATTTGAACAAAATTATTCAGTAATTTTATTAGACAAAATGGGGCGGCAATGCTAGTTTTAGTACACATCTTGGGCATAATGCATACAACTAAAGAACATAGGGGGTTTGGGAATTATTGATCCCCAAACCCAAGGCATTTGTCTATCAGCTAGATGGATCATTAGAGCTAGTCGGGGTGATGAACCTTGAAAGATATTCGAGTTCGTCATAGAATCAACTTTGCTTCTGCTCATGGTAAATAAAAGGCCATCAATTGGTTGGATAAGATTCTTCTTGCCCTTTTTTTTCAAAATTAGAGCCTCATCACCCTTTCAATCCATTTGGAAATCCTTGTAGCATGTTTGTCAATTTTTAGAATTGAGAGAAGCCTCTCTATGGTATAGATTCAGTTTTACATCTTCATCCATATGGTGGAGTAAGCTCATTAATTATCAAGGCAAGCCTATTGCCATTAACTTTCATAAACAGGCATATTACTTTTTTTTAAAAGGTGTACGATAGTTTGGCAACATGTGGGATTTTACTTTGTTGAATTGGATTCTATGGCACAACCTTCAAAGCCATTTTGGATTGAATAGCAAAGTTGAATAGTTTATCATCTTTGTTTAGTCATTGGTTCTGATGGAGTTGTCCATGAAAATGTGTACTCCTGTTCCATGCAGTTTTTTCAAAGACTGGAGATGGTTATCCATTTAACATGTCACTACCTTCCCTTTGAAGAAAGTTTATGCTCAACTCCTTCCTAGGGCACCTTTAAACCCTCAATTGAATCTCAAATAGAAATGTAAATTCAGTGAAAATATTTGGTCCAAATTGAGCGTACAAATTTAGAAATCCAAATCTGTTGTAGATGCTGAAATCATGGCCTAGAAAATTTTACACTATAAATTTCCTATTGGAGTCAGATTGAAAGGCATTATGCTATGCCCTTAATCCTATTTGTGTTTATGGTATGAATAGTTGAGTTTTGGCAACCTTAACTCCTAATTATGATATGTAATCATTATTATAGTCAATTATAGGTTATTAGGTCAGCCTAGGGGTTATATTTAAGTATGTAAGTCAGCTTGGGTGGTAGCCAGGCATAATTAGGTATATATAGGAGCTAGTGGTAAGTTTGTAATCATCATATTACGAATTGTATTCTTCATTTAGAGAATTTTGGAGGTTTCCCCCTTGAAGTGGCATATTATTATCAAGTATTTGCAGCATATTTCCTATTATATACTTCTTTTGTGCAACTTGTTTCATGACAAGTGGTATCAGAGCATGATCTTGGCACCGTGAGGCAAAAACAAGGTGATTTTTTTTGATTTTGTAGGTCATTTTGGGAAGTGTATATCTCTCTAATTTTGGTGAGTATTTGCAAGATTTTTGGTGGGTTTTGCAAGGGAATATTATAGCTGAGCTACAATCCAAATTTGAGAGAATTTGGAGCATAATTAAGGGATTTATTACAGAATTAGTGTTTTCACCTTTTTCACTCCTAGGGCTACAATTCAGTGAATGTTTTCCTAATTTATGGAAGAATGAAAAAGACTACTTTAATACACCTACAGTCCTAATTTGGAATAATTTGGAGTTGTTTTCAGTAAGTTATTGTAATTTTAGTTTTTTTTTTCATAAATGCGCTACTTAGGCTAAAAATTGTGGAATTTTTCAGATTTATTTACATTTTTGGAAATATTATAGAAAATAATTAGGGGTCTTCTATTTGAAATTTTAATTTTGGAGTAACCCACAAAAAAATAGAAAAAAGAAAAAAAAAATATTAGATTTTGTAGTATATGGCCGGACCACAAACTAGGGGTAAGGGCAATAATTCAAAAACTCTAGGTAAGACTCCTGACAAAGGTGATTCATCATTAGAGGAAATATCCATGGAAGAAGCTATCAATAAGGTGAAGGTGGATATAAATCTCTTGTCAGGAAGATTGTATGCCTTATCAAGAAGATTGGATTCTGATATATCTGGCATCCATAACACATTGGCTAGTCTTAGCAATTATATTCATAATCATTTAGGATCAAAACCAGATGTTTCAAGAAATCAAGGTGGATCACCTAGGTCATCTGATGTAGATCCAAATTCTCACACTCACATGAGATCTAAGAATTGGTTACCAAAGGTGGACATGTGCAAGTTTGATGGTAAGGATACTTTGACTTGGATTAATCAGATGGAGAATTTTTTGAGGTTCATCAAATTTCAAGTGCACAAAAGGTGACAATGGCTTCCTTACATGTCAAACCAGAACAATTTATTTGGTATCATTGGCTATGTGTACAATGGAAGAAAAAGGGTCTTAATGTCACATGGACAGTTTTAATAGAGGAGTTACAAGAACAATATGATATAATAGTATAGCTAACAACTACTTTAGACAACTAGCTAAATTGCAAAAAAATGGATCAGTCAATGAGTATATTCAATAGTTCCAAAACCTATATGTGAGATTTGATTCAATTTTAGAAGAGAACTTGAATGACAAGTATTCTTGGGTGGTCTCAAGGATCACATCCAACATGAGGTACACATGTTTAACACTAATTCCATATCTAAGTCTTTTGTTTTAGTATGCAAGGTAGAAGAAATTTTTTTAATTCCTAGAAGGTATATGTTTAATGGCATAAGAGAGAAGAGTTGGTCAGCACAACCATTCCCTCAACCCACTAGACTAACTCCTCAACAAATTGAAGAAAAGAAGGTGCAAAAGGGTTATGTTTTAACTACAATAGAAAAATGGATATTTTCAAAAAGGCTTTAGAAACTTTCAACCAAATGCAATTGGCAGGTGTAAAGCAAAATTCCACAACCTTAGCCAACATCCTCCTTGTCTATGCCCATATGGGATCTTTGGAATAGGGTATGTACATCCATCAAAGCATAAAGGAGATGGGAATTTCATCAGATGTTGTAGTTACAACTACCCTATTAGACGTGTATGCAAAGTGATGAAGCATAGACAAGGCAGGTGAACTATTTGACATGATGCCTCAAAGAGATGCTATCTCATGGAATGTAATGATTGCAAGATATGCACAAAATGGTTTTTTTGATAAGGCTTTAGAAAATTTTAAGCAAATGTAATTGGTGGGTGTAAATCCAAAATCCACAAACTTAGCCAACATCCTCCTTGTCTATGCCCAAATGGGATCTTTGGAATAGGGTATGACATCCATCAAAGCATAAAGGATATGGGAATTTTGACAGAAGTAGTTACAACTACCCTAGGAGACATGTATGGAAAGTGTGGAAGCATAGACAAGGCACATGAACTATTTGACATGATGCCTCAAAGAAATACCATCTCATGGAATGCAATGATTGCAAGATATGTGTTAGGACCTATATTAATTATGCCCTTTTGCCCATGTTTTTATGTAGTTAAGGCTTGTTAAACCCTAGATAAACCCTTTAAAGCTTAGGCCTTATTACATTGGTCATCGTTTGTTCTGTGTTCTATTTTTTTGTTAATCAACTATAGGTTGTTTCTAGTGGCTTAGGTCGTAACTTAAGTATTTTATGTTGTTTAAGTCACCAACCCCCTTTGTTAGGCTGACGGTCTCAAGGCCTCTTTTAGAACAACCTCATTGCATGTGTTTTAATTAACCTTTAATTGTACATTATTGGCATCACACGTCAAGTGTCTTCTTTTTTTGTTGAATTTCGTTCCTTTGCTACACGTCTTATTTTAAATCCCTACAGGACCACAAAATACCCTAGTTAGCTGACATGTCATCTTTTTTCCATGGTGAAAAATGTTTTGCGCAAGCTTAGCTTTTTGTTGGAATGTCCAAACATGCTCTACGAGATGGCAATGCTGATGTGATGATTCCTATGCTTCAACAGTGTCAGGAGTTTCTTCATTCACTGAGACCAATGAAAAGCATCTGTGGGATTGTGAGGGGGGTGATGTGGACTGACGTCTCCATGGTATCCATGATGCTAGTAGAGCAATACATTTCACTAGAGGTGAGAACTTCACTAGGGCTTCAGATGATTTGGTGTGAGGACACGAGGATGCCATCGTGGCAGATAAACTCTAAATATTAAAGAGCTATCTTGTTTCCACTAAGGAGAATTCAAATTTCTATGAAGACCATTGATTTAAATGCGACTGAGTTTCAAAGTTCAATAACGACTACCTCTTGGCTCGCCGATTGTGCATGCTTGTCATTGGTCTACTTCTTGGAGTGAATCCAATAGCCCAAAAACAAACATGGCAATGGAGTGGTGGGGTGTGGTGACTGATGAGATAATGATATTAACTAGAAATAGAAAAGGCATAACCAAGCATGTACCTAGTCCTCCATTGCCATCTGATAGGAGGCCTTTTGTGTATTGTAAGCAATTGTCATCTTTCCAAATTGGGCCTGATACATTTTAGAAGGGAAATTGCAATATTTCAAGATATTTGGAGATCCTTAATGCCACCATAGTACAACATTATGTGTTTGGTAAAAGACTAACAGGGTGGGAAGCTAATTTTGAAGGCTTGGTATCCAAGACTATCAGGACCTTTTTCCTAACATTTCGATAGAACAAAGCAAGGATCAATGTTTAAAATGGATAAAATGTTGATACCAAGGAACCTGCCTCAACATTCTTGTTAACCTATTTTCCTCTACCCAGAGTTAAATAGTTCACCTTGCATTTTCCTTGAAAATCCTTTAGAAATGACCCTACAGGCTTAAATCCTTCAATTATTTATGCTATACCTTGTCAAAAAATCCCAAAATTATCACATTGAGAATCTTTTCTGAAAACCCAGAAAAACCCAGAAACCCTTTGTCTTCAGGTGCTTTCCATCGCAGATAAATCTCAATTTCATACTTAGTATTTATATTTGCATGTTTGAACGTATGTTTGCATGTACATTCGCCTTTGTATGTTCACATATGCAAAGGAAAAGTACATCAGTGAGATACAAGGCACCATATACAAGGGACATATGCAAGGGGTGGAATGCAGGTTTGAATGTATGTTCGCATTGTACGTTCAGACATATAATCACACATACAAAGGGAAACATACAAGGCAGATTGTATATTTGAATATGCAAGGGCCATATACAAAGATAAATGTATATCGGCAATATGTAGGGCAAAGATACAAGGCCTATATACAAAGGAAACATACAAGCAAAAGATGCATAAGACAAATGTATATCATTGATATACAATCAAAAGATGCAAGGGAAAGTGGGTTCCGCACATACAAAGGTGATTGTATCTCATATACAATTCGCAGATACAAGTTCAAATACAAAAGCAAATCCGAGATACAAAGTAAAGATACATGTATGTGCCAACATACAAAAGGAGAATGTATATTGGCACATATACAAGTCAAGATACAAGGCCGACTATACAAAGGGTGTGGGGTCCGCTTTGATACAAAGATGATTGTATATTGAGCGGTTGTATCTTACATACAATCGGTAATATAAAAAGTGCATATACAAAGAATAGATACAAAGGATGGGGTCAACTTTGTATGTATAATGCAATTGTATATTATATACAAGTCGCATTGTATATGCGAAGATGCAAGTAACAAATACAAGGCTGACATACAAGGGTCACATACAAGGAAAAGAGATGCAAAGGGACAAACAAAGGCTTTTGCATATCGGTGATATACAAAGGGGAATGTATATCGGGCACAAACAAAGAAAGGTTGCAAGGTAAGACACAATTGGTGGGGTCCGCCAATTGTATATTTGCGATTGTATATTGTGATATACAAGGCGAAGGTAAAAAGAAAACATACAAGCCAGACCCAACTTAGTAGTCAATTCTAGAAAATTCAAACATTGAGTCCGTGGCTTATATGTATAAGTACATTGTATATTGTGATATACAAGTCAAAGGTGCAACTTGGCAATATGCAAGGCGGACCCGACTTGAAAATCAAATTCTGGCAAATTCAAGCGTTGAGTCCACAGCTTGTATGTATAAGGGCATTGTATATTGCAATATACAAAAGAAAATATACAAAGGGAAAACATACAAGGTGGACCCGATTGGGAAATCAAATATGGTTAATGATCTTTTGAGGTCTGCACAATTGTATGTATATTTTGCGATTGTATGTTTTCATATACAATTGGATATACAAGGGATTTTGCATATGCCGAAGTAAAGTGTTTGTAATGTATAAGTGAGTCTATAGTTTCCTTTGTATATTTTGCATTGTATATGTGAAATACAAAGGTCAGATACAACGGCGAAGATGCAAGGCGGACCTGATTTGAAAATCAAATTTGGCATTTTCAGCGTTGAGTCCGCAATTTGCATGTATATTTGTGATTGTATGTTGGCATATACAATTAAACATAAAAAGACATTTCAAAGGCCAATTTGGATGCCAAATAAAAACACATACAAAGCAGTTTGCATATGAAGGCGATATATAAGTGCAGTTTGACCGCAACTTTGGCCACCTATATCTTCCACATCCTAGCGAATTTCGACATGATTCAAAAGGCAAAAGTGCTTATTTTTGCCTCCTCTTTTATTTGGCAAGGATTTCAGGGGTTTTTTCTCACTTTCAAATTTTAGATCTAGATTTGTATGGTCAGTCGACTGGACGTTCCAGCAACCAGTTTGAGTGATGCAAACACAAATATTTGTTGCATTTATCACAGAGGGTCGATGATCCAGCTACTTGCATTAAAGACTTAGAATATCGCCCACCTGCCCCCGTTCCAGATATTTCCACACCATAACTTCTGCAGGTGGACGTCCCTTCAGGCAGATATTTTTCTGATACAGCTCATGGAGTGAATTTTTGTAACCGACTTAGGTTAGATTGGAATGCTATATATGCATATAATGAGATGTAAATAGGGTTGGAAATTTCTTTTGGGTTTCAAGCTCTCTGTTTCCAAACAGAGCTTTCTGCTACTGTAACTGTGCCTTCTTATTGAATATATGCAAGTCATTTTACCTCTTTTTACTGATTTTCTAGTTTAGTGTGAACTGGCATATGGTTGTCTGTGAACATTCTGTTCCTCTCAACCTTCTTGTTTCTCACCGCTGCTAAAAAATTATTTGAATCTTTGTATGTCTACTCACTGTATCTAGTGATTTTGTGCATTTTCTCAGTTCTATAAAAGTTTCTTTTAATTAGTCTCGTGCATCACCCTTACTTTTAGTTTTCCTATTTTCGTCTTTCATTAAAAAAACATTCCTTCTCCCTTTTCCTTTGAAAATTTAGTAGTTTTAAGTGATAACAGTCAAGGACGCTGGCCTTCTCTAGAGGTCTGATCTCATTTCGTAAGGTCCCACACTTCGAGATCATTCCCATGTTTCTCCAGATTGCTGAAGTTTTCACAACTGCAGCAAGGGTGCAAAATCTGGGTGATAACAACTTTGGCACGACCGGTGGGACTCTACTTAAGAGTTAGAGAAACAATCAAATACTATCTTTTATTGCTGGTTTTGATGTGCAGCTAGTGATTTTTGTCTTTAGACCTATAAGAGGTCAAAACATGCATATTTGGCGACTCATACTGAGGAAAGACAAGCAGATCAGTTTTGCTATTACATTTTATGACAAAGATTCAAACTCAGAGTTTGAGTTCATTTGATTACTTGCAGCTGTCACCACCTAGAAGACAGGGGAGAGCTGTAGCAAGGACTACAATTTCCAAAAGGATACAATCAACTCCTCCAAGTTTTAGACCTATAACACCTGTAGTCCCTGTAGTCCCTGTACCAGCTCAGGCAAACCTACCTCTAGCCATTCAAATGGCAAGGAATCAACCATTTGTGGCTTTTGATGGGGCAGCCCATTAAATTTGACAGTGCATGATGTTATACCCATGGCAACTTTGAAGAGTCTGCCCTATTTTACAGGGAAGAATCAAACTACCCCGATTGAGCACATTAGAGACGTAGCTTCTCTATGCGGTGTTCATCATATAACCCAAGAAAATGTTGCCATCAGGCTGCTGGCTGCCTCTTTCAAGGGAAAAGCATTACAATGGTTTAGGAGTTTACCAGTGCAAACCATTACAACCTGGGATGATCTAGGTGATAAATTAAATAAGCAATTTCAAGATAAATCAGATAACTTGTCATTGGTTGAACATATGACTATAATAAAGAGAGATCCCCAAGAGAAAATGATAGATTTCAACTTCAGATTCCAGAAGACATAGGACAAAATTCCTGCCATGGTAATGCCTCTAGTTGAATATGTTTTTCTGTATTTTTTGAAAGCCCTAAATATTGATATTTCAGTAATGATTCAATCATTGGGAGGTACAAGCCTACCTAATGCTTATGAAATGGCAATCAGAGCAGAAAACAACTTGATTCAGGCTGGGAAAATAGCACCTAGACCACCAGTGCCCATCTTTCCTAAGATTCAGGCTTCAATGCCTTTGCCAATCCCATACTTTGCCCCTTTACCTGCTGTAGCAGCATTGCCAAATACTGCCAATTCTGAACCTGTTGTTCCTAGCTCATCTCAAGAGTTAAAAGAGATTAAAAATAGACAACATAAAATAGAAAATATCCTACAAACTTTTGGGAATGAGCTAGTAAACATAAAAAAATAGTAGTCCTAGAATAGACAGCCCTATCAGCAACCCAGTCAAGGGGAAAATCAACCTTATCAAGGGCAAAACCAACCATATCAAGCTAACAAGCCACCTTATCAAAGCAATTGCCAGGGTACCAGGCAGAATGTGAACCAGAGGCCTTTTCAGCCTTACAATCTGGTTCCCATTAATGCTGTTAAGGACCTTGTCCCTGTTTAGAATAACTTTGCAGCTGAATATGAATGGTGTTTTCCATGCAATCAGCCACACAATGAGGTAGCTTGTTCAAATGGAGTTATAAATCAGGATTTAATGGTACAAAATGTTGCGGTCTCACAACCAAACACCCCAAATAATGGGGTTGTACAAGAACAAGAGCAGCCTCAGAATGATTCTACTTTCATAAATTGGTAGGAAGGTGAATTCTGTGGTATAAACAACAATAATACTCCAGTTACAGCAAATACAAGAGCCAAGAAGAGGGGTTATGAGGTAGATCAAGCAACAAATAAAGGAAAAGGACATGCTGATGCTTCTACATCCCATGTTCCCCACATTTTACAAAGGAATAATTCAGCAACAGTAAGGGAACAACCTCATTTGTAGGCTGATATTACTATTGTAAAATCATATCAGAAGGTACATGTCACTCCACCTTTCAATATTATTGAAAATATGAAGAAGATGAATGTGACAATGTCTATGTGAGATTCTCTAGCCATCCCAGGCCAAAAGGACATATTGCAATATGCCTTGTCTGATTTGAAGATGCCCAATGATACAATTGTTGACCCAACTAGGGCTGTCCTTACCAATTCATCCCAAGACAACAATAAACAACCAAACAAAAGTGCCAAACCACTTCCATTTTATGTGTCTTTAATAATTGGAGACAAGTTAGTACATAACTATATGGTGGATAGTTGTGCAAGTAGTTCTGTGATGCCAAAACAAATTGTAGACCAATTAGGATTGAAGTACCAACCCCTGGAGAAAGGTGTACTTCAGTTAGACAGCACAGCTGTTAATACTGTAGGTGTGATCAAAGACCTAGGTCTCACTCTATACACTTGCCCAAATGTTTCCATTTCCCAAGAGGTGTTCATTATAGATTTGCCTCCCTATTTTGCCATGTGTTTATCAAGAGAATTTACAGCCAAAACAAGAGGATATTTATTCTCAGACTAGTCTCACATGTTCTTTAGGTCCAGATATGGCACAAAGGTGACCCTAAAGTCTGAATTGCTTTCAAATCATCACATAGAGCCTTATGTTCCAAGTGTTGTTAATGTAAATTGCATTATCTCTGATGATCCTGAGCTTGTAGATGTAGAAGAGCTACAAGTTGAAAGTATACCAGAGGTGTTGTTAAAGGAGTGGGCCTCATAAAATGTTGTTGATGATCCTGAGGGACACATCCAAGAAACTAGTATGGGGGTTTACATACTGCATGATCCTGAAACAACAATTTCAAATCTGGTAAAGGATGCAGAACAACAGACAGAACAACAAAATGAGGTATGGAAAATGTACTTTGATGGCTCTAGGAATAAAAATGGATCTAGTGGCGGTGCAATGCTTGTGTCTCCACATGGTGAAAGATATTATTCTACTTTCTATTTTTCCTTTTCATGTACACATAACACTGCTGAGTATGAGGGCTTGATCTAAGGTTTGTAGTGGGCAAGAAAGAGGAAAATTGGTTGTTTGCAGGTGTATGGTGATAGTGAACTCATTATAAATCAGGTGAGGGGACTGCATGTTACAAAAAATGATTTTCTAAAATGCTACAAGCATAGGGTATGGGATATGATTGAAGAGTTTGATGCTTTCAATCTGATCTCTATTCCAAGAAGTCAGAACTATCATGCATATAGGTTATCTGCAATTGGGGCTCATTTTGACATCCCTAGTGATATTCAAAGAGAGAAGATACAACCTCATGTGAAAATAGTTGATAGGTCCTCTATCCCTGACAATAATATTCATTGGCATGTTTTTGAGAGTGATGAGCAGATTCTGCGTTTCCTGTTAGAGGAGGATGAGTTTTCTATGATGAATCAAGATAAACTCAAACAACAATATGAGGATGGTCAAGTTATTCAGTTAAGGACAAACAAACTGCCCAAAGGATTGGTAACCTTGGAATCCATTTTTGGGACTGATGATCAGCTAAAGAAGAGTAAAACCAATATGCAGGTCAAAGAGGAACATTACGAGGAGATGGAAATTTTTAAGGATAAGCTTCTTAAAATTGGTAAAATCTATTCGCCAGAGGATAGGAGAGCTTTTATTGCTCTTTGTCAAGAGTTTGAAGATGTGTTTGCTTGGGATTATTTAGACCTAAAAGGATTTGACCCTCATATTGCCCAGCATACCATAGAGTTAGAACTAGGTACAAAACATGTGAGGCAAAAACAAAGGCCTCTAAATCCAAAGCTTGAGCCCCTGATGATTAAAGAGTTAACCAAGTTGATTGAGGGAAAGATCATTTTCCTAATCAAGCATACTTCTTGGGTCTCCAACCTTGTCCCCATGAGAAAAAAGAATGGGGAGATTAGGCTGTGTGTCGACTTCAGAGACCTCAATAGAGCCTCCCTAAAAGATCACTACCCGCTGCCCTCAATGGAGCAAATTCTACAAGTAGTGGCTAGTTCTGAAAGATTCTCCTTGCTTGATGGATATTCTGGCTATAATCAAGTATTAGTCAACGAGGAAGATCAATTTAAAACCGCTTTTACTACCAAATGGGGCACCATGGACTACAAGAGAATGCCTTTTGGTCTATCAAATGCTGGTTCTACTTTTTAGAGAACTATGGATATAGCTTTTAAGGGTTTGCTGTATAAACTGGTGCTTGTGTACCTAGACAACATCATAGTTTTTTCTAAGAATGCATCTAAATATTTATCCCACCTGAGACAGGTATTTGAGAGATGCAAAGAGTTTGGGATATCTCTCAATCCCAAGAAATGCATTTTTGTTGTGCATGAAGGAAAGCTATTAGGGCACGTTGTGTCGAAGGAGGGCATTACCATTGATGCAAAAAGAGTAAGGGCTATTTTGGAGTTGCTTTTACCCAGTCACAAGAAGGGACTACAAAGTTTTATTGGCAGAATTAATTTTCTGTGAAGATTTATACCCAACATTGCAAATCTATTGAAGCCTTTGACGTCTATGTTGAAGAAGAGTACAATTTTTAGTTAGACAAAAGAGGCCAAACTTATCTTTGAGTCTATAAAGGAGGCATTATCGGCTACACCAACTCTGGTAAATCCTGATTTCTCCAAAGATTTTATCTTGTATGCTTATGGTGGTCTAGATACAATCTCTGTGATTTTGGTACAGCAGCAGAGTGACGGCTTTGAACAACCAGTCGCTTTCTTTAGTTAGGGGCTGAGGAGTATGAGCAGAGGTATAGCTTCGTTGAAAAACATGTCCTTGTAGTGGTAAGGAGTCTTAAGAAGTTTAGGCAAATTATTTCTAATAATAAGATACATTTGATGGTCGCTCACCCTAGCGTGAAAGAGTTCCTGTTAGGTAAGGACGTGAATGAGAAAAGGGCTGGTTGGATCACCAAAGTCATGGAATATGATGTGGATATCAAGATAACCAAGCTTGTCAGAGGTAGAGGACTCAGTGAATAGCTCGCTACCAGTTCTGAAAGAGAAATAGAAAAGGAAAAAGAGGTGCTTCTGACCATTGAAGATGCACCTCAGGATGATACATTAGTAGTGGGCACAAGTTGGGTTAATAACATGACTCAATTTTTGCAAATTGGTAAATGTCCAATAGGTTTAGATAGAACCAAGAGAAGGTATTTCAGACTATAGTCTATTCCATATGTTTTAATAAATGGCATCCTTTTTAGAAAAGATTTTAATGGTGTATTGTTAAGATGCATTGATAATGATCAGACTGACAAGGTGCTGCATGAGTTTCATGATGGAACAGCAGGGGTCATTTTGCCCCAAACACTACTGCTTGGAAAATAATGAGAGCTAGATATTACTGGCCTAGCTTATTCAAGGATGCCCATACATGGGCTAGAAAATGTGTAAAATGTGCCATTTTTGTAGGCAAAGAAAGGCTGCCAGCTTTACCTCTGTAGCCAATTCAAGTAGAGCAGTCTTTCATGAGATGGGGCATTGATTTTATAGGTCCCATTAACCCACCATCAAGTGCAGGCAATAGGTGGATACTTACAGCTATAGACTATTTCACGAAGTGGACTGAAGCAATGGATCTGAAGGAATCCAATGAAAATATTGTTTTGAATTTTTATTAAGATTTGGTATCCAGATTTGGGGTGCCGGAGTCAATTATCTCAGACAATGCTTTAGCCTTTGTTGGATTAAAGATAACTGACTGGACTATTAAGAATGGGATCTATTTGAATACTTCATCAAATTATTACCCACAGGGTAATGGTTTGGCTGAATCTACAAATAAGAACCTCATAAGGATTGTTAAAAGATCAATGGAAGACAACCAGAGGACCTGGCACACTAATCTGAAATATGCCTTATGGGTAGATAGAATAACTCCCAAGAGGTCTATTGGGAACTCCCCATATATTTTAGTTTATGGGAAAGAGGCAAGATTGCCTGTATCTATGGAGCTGCCAGCACTTGATATCATGAATCCGCTGGAGATGTTTGAAGAAGAGGATCCCATGGCTGTCAGATATGCTCAACTTATGGAGCTTGAAGAAATTAGAGATAAGGCTATGAAAACTATGGAGTAACATCAGCTCCAGACCAAAAGAAATCTTGATCAGAAGGCCACTCCTAGAATCTTTAGGGAGGGTGAGATGGTGCTCAAATGGGATGAGTTGAAAAGCAGACCAGGAAAGAACTCCAAGTTTGACAACATGTGGAGTGGCCCATTTCTCATTACTGAATGCAAGGAGCACAATGAATTTCAGTTATCAAATATGGATGGACAAAATTTGCCTATCCCAGTCAATGGGATACACCTAAAGAGGTGCTTTGAGGTATGAATGCCTTGTAAATTAGTAGATTAGGTTTCTTGTTTTCAATAAGTGTTGCTGCACAATAGTTTAGATCCCTTTTTTGTTTTCCCTAAGTGTTGTCTAGCACAGTTGGATGGGTTGCCTTTAGCATTTTGTCTTGGTTTGGTCTTCTAGATGTTCTTCACTACTAATATGCTGAGTTGCTAAGGTCAGGATTATTTGTCAAGGTATATTTTTAGTCTCTTTATGACTCCATGCCCAATGGATTCTTAAGACCACTGATCTAATTGTTTAGCAAGCAAACATCCCAATGAAGTCACCAAATTGTTGACCTATTTTCCTCTGCCTAGAGTTAAACAGTTCACCTTGCATTTTCCTTGAAAATCCTTTAGAAATGACCCTACAAGCTTAAATCCTTCAAATATTTATGTTATGCCTTGTCAAAAAATCCCAAAAATCTCACCTTGAGAATCTTTACTGAAAACCCAGAAAAACCCAGAAACCCTTTGTCTTCAGGTACTTTCCATCACAGATAAATCTCAATTTCATACTTAGTATTTATATTTGCATGTTTGAATGTATGTTTGCATGTACATTTGCCTTTGTATGTTCACATATGCAAAGGAAAGGTACATCAGTGAGATACAAGGCACCATATACAAGGGGCATATCCAAGGGGTGGAACACAGGTTTGAATGTATGTTTGCATGGTATATTCAGACATACAATCGCACATACAAAGGGAAACATACAAGACAGAATGTGCATTGCCAAGATACAAGACAGATTGTATATCTAAATATGCAAGGGCCATATACAAAGTCAAATGTATATCCGCAATATGCAAGGCCAAGATACAAGGCCTACATACAAAGGAAACATACAAGCAAAAGATGCATAAGGCAAATGTATATCGCTGATATACAATCAAAAGATGCAAGGGAAAGTGGGGTCCACACATACAAAGGTGATTGTATCTCATACACAATTCACAGATACAAGTTCAAATACAAAAGCAAATCCGAGATACAAAGTAAAGATACATGTATGTGCCAACATACAAAAGGAGAATGTATATTGGTGCATATACAAGTCAAGATACAAGGCCAAATATATAAAGGGGTGGGGTCCGCTTTGATACAAAGATGATTGTATATTGAGCGGTTGTATCTTACATACAATCGGAAATATACAAAGCACATATACAAAGAATAGATACAAAGGATGGGGTCCACTTTGTTTGTATAATGCGATTGTATATTATATACAAGTCGCATTGTATATGTGAAGATGCAAGTAACAAATACAAGGCTGACATACAAGGGTTACATACAAGGAAAAGAGATGCGAAGGGACAAACAAAGGCTTTTGCATATCGGCGACATACAAAGGGGAATGTATATTGGGCACATACAAGGAAAGGTCACAAGGTAAGATACAATTGGTGGGGTCGGCCAATTGTATATTTGCGATTGTATATTGCGATATACAAGGCGAAGGTACAAAGAAAACATACAAGCCAAACCCAACCCAGCAGTCAATTCTGGCAAATTCAAGCGTTGAGTCTGCGGCTTGTATGTATAAGTACATTGTATATTGCGATATACAAGTAAAAGGTGCAAAGGCAATATGCAAGGTGGACCCGACTTGAAAATCAAATTCTGGCACATTCAAGCGTTGAGTCCGTGACTTGTATGTATAAGGGCATTGTATATTGCAATATACAAAAGAAAATATACAAAGGGAAAACACACAAGGTGGACCCGATTGGGAAATCAAATACGGTTAATGATCTTTTGAGGTCCGCGTAATTGTATGTATATTTTAGATTGTATGTTTTCATATACAATCGGATATACAAGGGATTTTGCATATGCCGAAGTAAAGTGTTTGTAATGTATAAGTGAGTTTACAGTTTACTTTGTATATTTTACATTGTATATGTGAAATACAAAGGTCAGATACAATGGCGAAGATGCAAGGCGGACTCGATTTGAAAATCAAATTTGGCATTTTCAGTGTTGAGTCCGCAGTTTGCATGTATATTTGTGATTGTATGTTGGCATATACAATTGAACATACAAAGACATTTTAAAGGCCAATTTGGATGCCGAATAAAAGCACATACAAAGTAGTTTGCATATGAAGGTGATATACAAGTTCAATTTGACCACAACTTTGACCGCCTGTACCTTCCACATCCTGGCGAATTTCGACATGATTCAAAAGGCAAAAGTGCTTATTTTTGCCTCCTCTTTCATTTGGCGGGGATTTCAAGGGTTTTTTTTATCACTTTCAAATTTTGGATCTAGTTTTTTATGCTCAATCGACTGGATGTTTCAGCGACTAGTTTGAGTGATACAAACGCAGATATTTGTTGCATTTATCAGAGAGGGTCGATGATCCAGCTGCTTACATTAAAGACTCAAAATATCTCCCACCTGCCCCTGTTCTAGATATTTCTACACCTTAACTTCTACAGGTGGACATCCCTTCAGGAAGATATTTTTCTAATACAGCTCATGGAGCAAATTTTTGTAACCGACTTAGGTCAGATTGGAATGCTATATATGCATATAATGAGATGTAAATAGGGTTGGAAAATTCTTTTGGCTTTCAAGCTCTTTGTTTCCAAACAGAGCTTTTTGCTACTGTAACTGTACCTTCTTATTGAATATATGCAAGTCATTTTAGCTCTTTTTACTGATTTTCTTGTTTAGTGTGAACTTGCATATGGTTGTCTGTGAACATTCTGTTCCTCTCAACCTTCTTATTTCTCACCTCTGCTAAAATATCATTCGAATCTGTGTATGTCTACTTGTTGTATCTGGTGATTTTGTGCATTTTCTCAGTTCTATGAAAGTTTCTTTTAATCAGTCTGGTGTATCACCCTTACTTTTAGTTTTCCTATTTTCATCTTTCATTAAAAAAAACATTCCTTCTCCCTTTTCCTCTAAAAATTTAGTAGTTTTAGGTGATAACCAGTCAAGGAAGCCGGCCTTCTCCAGAGGTTTGATCTCATTTCGCAAGGTCCTAAACTTCGAGATCATTCTCATGTTTCTCTAGATTGCTGAAGTTTTCACAACTGCAACAAGGGTACAAAATCTGGGTGATAACAATTCTCATTCTGGAAGTAGGGGTTCTATTAATTATTCCACATAAAGGAGTCTGGGACTAGGGGAATTATGATTGATGTCAGGATCACACCTCCAGTTCCACTTCTGGTAGCATTGATAGAGTATCCAGAGATTACTAATTAAGGATAAGTATTGTAGTGATGGCTAGAATAGTATGATTAAGGTATCACTAGAATGGACTACTCAGGTGTAGGGGTCTCTACAATTTTACAATAAATAGGTGTCCCCAGGTGTGTTGTATGCATCAACCCTTCTATAAGAGAAAAATGAATCACATATCCCATTCTGGTGTATTGTATCTATCATTTATTTTCTTAGGAAATGCTTCTCTTTTTTCTTGGATAATGCTCTATTCATATAGAGTTAAGAGACAAGAGGTATGTTTCTAAGCAATGGGTGGTTCAGGTAAAATACACGGAGCAAAGTGTCAAGCATTAAACTCTCTTAATTTCACTATTTTCCTTTAGTGTCATTCTTGTGAGGGAATTGGTTTCCTTTCTGGTGAATCCAATGACTTTATGTTGTTGTGAGTCTTCAATCTGAGCTAGGAGGAGAAGAGATCCTATTACTCCCTCTTCCCCTCCCTCATGATGATGGAACTCATCAAAGTACCTGCTACAAATAAAGGGGAACTGTCCATCAGGATAAACCAACTGGTGATGGGGAGAAAGGGGTAAGTTGACAGGAACAATTAATTCTCTCTCCAACTTAGGGAAATGACTGCTACTGCTTTCTCTATAGGGAGGATTTTTGTACTTCTCGAGTCAGTTATATGTGGCTACCCCTAAGGCCTTGAAGGTTGAGGTGGTTGGTGTTGCAAGTATGTGCCTAATCGGTGTTGTCATTGATGTCAACATATCTATGTTATCATTGGTGTCAACTGTGCTCCTATCTTGTTGTATTCTTGTAATGAGTAAGATGCTTTGTATTTACTTATCTAAGTAATCTTGATGTTGAGGATATTGATAAAATTAGCTTCTCCAATAGAAACAAAGAGTTGTAGTGAAAACAATGTATTGCATACAGAAGAACAGTCTAGACGAATGCTCAGCATTTTCTGTAGAAAGAATATATTTGTCTATAGATTGGAAGTTATTTAGAAGTCTATCTAAAGATGCTATGTTCTTAGTTTGAGCCTCCGGTATGAAGAATTGAGTGAGTTATGTTCACCAAAGTGAAAACAACTTTTCTGTATGTTTGGAAAAGATGAGGAGAAAGTTTCATACTCTGCATTCCTTCGCATTGAAGTATTTTGGTCTGCGGTTCTAGAGTTAAGTTTGGAATGATGTTAAGTGCCTTCAACTACAATGGTTCATGATTTGGTGGTCCACAAGCTATCCTTTACTTATGACAGTGGTTGACAATGTTGTTCTTGTGCTCTAGTTTGAAGAATCTTCTTGACAGAGTGGTTAGAGATAATGTGATTGTTCATGGTTATTACAATGTGCTTGTGGATGTGCTAGGGAAAAACTAGATTTACAGTCAAAAATAGCAAACTATCAAACCCTAACTACAATAGAATGCAAGCAAGCTTAGAAAACAGTCAAATAAACATGAAAACCAGTAAAAATCTAAGCTAACATTGACTAACTTCTATTGTCCTCCTCCATCTTTACATTGTGTTCTCAGATTTGCAAGTTCATGCAACATCATGAGAAGCTCATGTATTTGATTTGCAAGATATTGGAGAGTTATAGCAGATTTTAGAAGAAAAAATGAACTAAGAGAGAAAATGGGAGTGTAAGAGCATAATAAAATGTCTTCTAAGAGGTGAAAATGGAGCTAAATGAGGTGTTTTATAGAACACTTGATTTGAATGAATGGACAAGATTTGATGTTGACTTGGGAGCCAAATCAAGGGTGGAGGATGATTAGGGTTTTCTCATCACAAGAAGACAAAAGTGAATTTAAAATTTACAAATATGATGAGATAGAGGATGTTTAAATTAAATAAACTTGGTTAGTTTATTTAATTCATTTGACGAAGGGGACATGTGAAAGGGGATTAAGTGATGGGATTGATTTGTTTGTTTGAATAAATCAAGTGAAGGGGACATTAGGGTATGAATGAATAATTAAATAATTAAAATTAATTATTTAATTATAGAAGAAATATGGTCAAGTGGATAGAAGGGATGAAATTGAATTGTCTTGTCGCCTTACTTGAGGACATTTTTCAGTGTCTACATTTTACCCCTCTTTGAGATGATGTTGTGACCAAGTAACATCATTTCAAAGAAGCCAAGGAAATGGATAGAGGAAAAGGATGATAATGGAAAGATAGGACGATGATGCCCCCTCAAGAGGATAGGCGGGTTGGACAAACATGAGTAGGCTCTCAAAATGAAAGGTGATTGGTTAGGGAATGGATAAAGGAAATGAATGGTACGTTAAGTTGCAATGAAGGTGGAGGAATACAGATGCGAGAGAGATGTTGGAAGAATGAAAGATTGGCTAGAAGAATAGAAATGAGATCCTGCTTTGATAGATTTTTAAGCTTCTCAATTGTAAGTTTTTCTGCTTATCATCATAGAACTTATTATGTCAAAGGATGAAAATCACCATGGCATGTCAAAGGCCAAGGTGGAAAGTGTAGTCCCTTGCGAAATAGGCACATGATAGACAAGGAATGCCTGACTCAGACTAGTAACTGTGGTACGTTGTCAGAACATGCGATGAGATAATTGTGAGGTGTATAAATCCTGATGCAAGGAAGCATTTAGTTTTTCTTATGCATAGGATGTCTTTGGTTCAAACCCAATGGAATCCCAATCACACGCAAGGCACCAAGTTGTCCCAGTCATTTTGCCAAGACAAACCACAAGCAGTAATCAAAGAAAAGGGTCTCGCTCTATCCTTGGTTCTCTTCATCACATAGGGACTGCCTTGAGAAGCATAAGAATGAAACTGCAAAACAATCCAGTAAAAGAAGATAGACTAGACCAACAACCAATTGGAATGTTTGCCAAGTGATATGTGCTTGATTGAATGATCATGATAGGTTGTATGATGGAGGAGCCTAGTTTTAGGAAAGAAGCATGCCGTATAAGACACCTGGTCTGGTTTTGAAAATGCCCCTACCTATCTAAGGCAAGTGATATGATTGATTGACACTAGTGTTGTTGGTCATACGAGCAACACCAGGGTTTGATTGATGATTGATTGGAAGATGTTTGATAAATGACGCATGTCATATAAGGAATAAAATCATGGTTTCGACGATGCCCCATTCTATATAGTGTAGGTGATAGTTGATGAGGGTAGCTTGATAGTGACATATGATTATCATAAGGCAATTGATTGATTTAACTAATTTGAATAGCTTGTCTTGTTGATGTTTGGGATTGGTTTGCTTGTGAAAGATTGATTGTTTTGTCTGATCAAAGTGTCCATTTCATGAAAGGATGACTTATTATGATCGTTGACTCGATGGACTCCAAAGGACTAACCTAATGGCTCATGGGTGCATCAATTATGACCTTGCCTACGTGAAATCTCAGAGGCGACGTAGTTTGACCATGCAGACTGTGGATGACTTCAAGAACTGATTTGACTGATGATGATGTGATTGAATGGATCGATCGAGAGATTTGATTGAGTGATTTGGTTGAGGAATTGACTGATTCAAAGAATTGATTTGGTTGGAGTGATATGATGAGTGACTGATTTTATTGCTTGGATTTTTGTAGGATATTTGATTTTTTTGAATTTTGGGGGATATTTTAATGTTTTTGGATTTTGACATGTGGATTTTTTTGGATTTTGATATGTTTTGATTTTTTTAGTGTTTTTGGAATGTTGTGATTTTTTTGTGTTTTTTGAAATGTTTTGATCTTTTTGAATTTTTGACATGTTTTGATTTTTTTTGGATTTTGGGGAATATTTTATTTTTTTTGTGTTTTTTGAAATGTTTTGATTTTTTTTTGATTTTGCAAATGTTTTGGGAAATGTAGCCTTTGAGCTAGATACCAATGACAAGGGAGAACCAAGTCTAGGTGCAAGGATGAAGGCAAAATGGATAAACGGATTGGCGATAATGGATAGAATGGATGTACACATAAGAGGGCAAGGATGTGATCTCCAAAGGCCATGTCACATAGAAATAACATGCCCCATTATTGGTGGTATGGTTAGGATTTGACGTGAAAAAGCTTATGATGATAGGGTGATGATAGAATTGGTTGGAAAGGGATGAGGTATATCAAGAGATAATGGAAACATGTTTCAAAATTTTGCCCCCAATCTTCATCAAGATCAAAAGGAAGAGGGGTGGATGAATGGATGCAATGTGATAGGTATATGTACGTGGATGTATGGAAATGGCATGATAAGATAGGATAGGAAATGGTAGGATGAAAATGATATGTTGGATGAGACAAACTGCCCCCAAGTGTAAGTGGCATAGAAGATCAACTTTTTATTTTTATTTTTTTGAATTAGATAGGGGGATATGGACAAGAAGGACTCAGGTGTCTAGTGCCATGAAGGTGATAGTCCCAAAGGTATATTATATTGACCATGTCAAATGTTGTCATGCTCATCGATGTTGGTAAGTGATGGCATGAAAGTGAGATGGAAAAGGTACACAATGAATTATGGAGGGAACGACAGTGGATTATGATGTGGATTATGTAGGGCTGATAGTGGATTATGATATGGATTATGTAGGGCCGATAGTGGATTATGATGTGGATTATGTGGGGAACGAAAGTAGATTATGATGTGGATTATGTGGGATTTATGTAAGGATGGATGAATGAAAAGCATGGACCATAGGGAAGTGATGGGTGAAACATGTAGGATAATGGTTGGATGATGGGGTGATGGGGGTGTGAAAAGGAATCACGACCAACGGCTACACACACCGTGTTAAATATTGAATCTTTTGATTGGATGGTAGTGTAGGGAGAAATGGCGATGTTTGCTTAGTGGATGGTTGACGTAAGCATTTAGGAACCCACATGGACTTAGTATTTTTATGAGTTTTGCTTGAGTTGTGGGAATTTTGGAATGTTTGAATGGAGTGGATGGAAGTAGATGGTTGGGATTTTTGAGAGGTGGATGCCTCATTTGACTTTCTTGATTTTTGTTTAGGGACCCATATTATTTTAGTTTTTGACTTTTCTTTTGGAGGTATGGGCTTGGATGGATTTTTCTTTGAATTTTTGGATTGACTTCCTAAGGTATTAGGACCCTTAGGATTTTTGACTTTATATGTAGAGGCATCCAAATGTTTGTTTTTGAATCCCATGGGGTGGGTAGAATGGGTGGAAGCTTTATGTTTAGACAATGTGTGCTTTTGTTGGTCATGATTAGGAATGTAAGGGTATTTATGAATGATTGGGATATTAGGGGTTGTAAGCAATGGTGGCAAAGTGGATGGAGGGATATTTGGAGTTAGAAGTAATGGAGGCAAAGTGGATGGTGGAAGGTGTATGGTCACATGCTTTTGACATTTGTAGGATGATGGAGGTGGGATGACCACATATGTTTTGGGTATGTGATAGGATGTGCGATGGAAAATGGTTGATTTAGGATGTATGGAGGAAGTACCAACATCATTAGATTGTTGACCTTAGGGTGTGTATCCAAGGCCACATGAGAATGGAGGGACTTTGACATGGATAGGCTCCAAAATACCTTGTTCATGAAGGCCTAAGCCTTTACCTTAGTAGTTCATGTTTTGGAGCAGGCGATGGACTATGGGACTAGATGTAGATTGGACACTAGGCTTGAGTTGATTATTGGATGAAGAAGATGAAGTTGAAGACAATGGTTGTTGTGTGCTTAGGGAGGAACATTCATGTATGAAAGAGGATAGGCCAAGTGGATATGATGGTGGATTTGAAATGGAGTCGATGGTGGATGATGTGGAAGGATAATTAGGATCTTTATTATGTTCATTAGGATCCAAGTTAATGGTTTGATCTTCTATGTGTTCTTCGTAGGAACATGTCTCGTCATGATAAGTGGAAGTGATTGGATCATGGATAAGTGAAGAAGTTTCTCTATTTCTAATGAAGGCCAGGAAGGGGGGTGAATGCTCATGTAGGTCGACAAGACTTTCATTAGATGAAACATGCAGGTCTTGGGTGTCTTGTTCATGAGTGGTTGTGGGGGGATGAATGAGATCAAGTTGCTCATAAATATGTTCTTCGTCATGTATAATATATTAATCATGGAAAAGATAAATGCTATGAATAGGTCGAAGGAAAATGATTTGATCTTGACTAGAGTGAGGGTTAGATGTTTCTTCATGCTTAGAATTGTGCTCTTGACATACCTCTTGACTTGGAATGGAAGTGGATGTGGATGACTCTTCAATAGGTTTGACATGTTCTAGATGGTCAACCACATAAGGGCATGATGGAGGTTGACTTGGACTCATGGGAGGAGACTCTTGAATTGGTTCAAGGGGTTTTGGATGACATGGTTGGTTTATAGGAATGGACATGGTATTTGAGGACTCTTTGGTAGGATCAAGAATATGTGTTGGATGACATGGAAAAATTTGATTCCCCGCTAGTAGCCCTTGGGTCACATCCTTTATAGGTGGAGGGGTGGAAGGTGTTGGCTTAGGGTTTTCATTTTGATTGGATAGAGGAGCGAATGAATTGAATGGGTTGTTAGATTTAGGTAACTCCTTAAGTTTACTCTTATAATGTTTAGGATTAGGGCATGGAAGATTAGATGATGATAATGGTAATGAAGGGTTTGATGAATTAGAAGGTGAAGCGGACAATGGATTAGGACTAGGACATGGTGGCATAGGGATAGACATTTGATTGGTTGGTGGTATGATAAACTTGTATGGTACATGAACTAGATTGGTGTTCCCCTTGTCAAAGGTGGCATTAGAACATGAAGGCATTTGGTCTTGTTGCAAAGGGTGACTTAGGATCACATGTGCTTTTTATGATGTGGATTGATTGGCTGGTGTAGCATTGACATGGGAAGAAGTTGGATTAGATGATGTGGCATTGACTTGGCATATGGATGGATTTGGTTGGTATGAAGTGGAAGGGGTTGACACATAAGATTGAAGTGGAAATGGTTGAGGTTGTTGTTGATGTGTTGGTTGGAGTTGACAAGTGGATAGGAATTGATTGTCTTGGACTAGAAGGCATTGTATTTGAGGTGATTGGATGTGTTGGAATGTTTGGAAGAGGGCTTGGAGTCTTTGTATGGTTGGTTGGTCGAAGGGTTTGGGTACTTGGTGAAGTTTTTGAATGATGGCTTGGAGTTGGGGTACTAAGACTTTATTCTCGAATGTCGGCATGGTGTCACACATGTGTCTAAGTCTTCACATTTCATCTTGTCCCTCAAGGTATGATACATTATTCACAAGGATCTTATGATCATTAGAACTAGGAGGGACCCCTCAAAGTACAAGTTTAGGTCTTGGATTTGTCTCATAAGTAGGACTAGGGAGGGAGCCTCCTTGAATGATGATTTTGGGCTTTGGTTTTGTCTCATCATTTGAATTAGAAGGGTAGCCCCCTTGGACCATGATTTTGGGCTTATGATTTTGATTGGGCTTGTTTATGATTAGGGCCATTTTGACTAGTGTTGATTAGGATTAGGTTGATATGGAATGATGTGAAATGAAGTGATTAAAGATTAGGAATGATTAGGATGAATTAATTGGAAATGTGAAATGATGATTATGATAATGATTACAATGAATTAAGGTGAAATGGAAGTGACTTGGAATGAGGATGATAAAGTGTAATGAGGTTGGGTGATTTGGATGGATTAAAATAATGATTAGGATAATGATAAGGATATGTGGGGTGACAAGGATGATGATTAAGACATGGTTTGACTTGGAATGATGCTAATTGGGTTAGGAAGAGGATGGTGTGGAATGGTGGTAATGTAATTAGGATGTGACTAGGATAGGTTAAGCGAGATGACTAAGAAGTGGGTTGTATAAGTGACAAGGATTGGCATAGGATGAAATAGAAAAGAGAATGTGATTAGGAAATGTGACTTAGAATGTGGTTGGGATATGAATGTGGTGACTTCGAATGAATATGTGGAATTGAATATTTAGGGTGACGACTAGGAAAGCACACACATCAATCATAACATACACTTAGCAATCACATTGGTGGGTTTTGAAAACACTTGTAAACAAGCACAACCCTAGGCTGGAATGAGGATAAAGAGGGTTTTTGGCCACTAGCACAAATGGGTTCTAGTCAATGCTTTAGGATATACTGATGTCTATATGTGTGGCGATTTGCTTCGTTTAGGAGGCCTCCTAATCTGTAGAGGTTACGCTCTACAAGTTTCCACGCACCACAAGGGTACTGAGGGAGACATTCATCGATATAGAACAACGGCATGAGGTGATTAATGACTTTCATCACAATCACATTATTTGTATAGTGGACCGAAATGAAAGTACCGCTTGGGTCGTTCCCTCTCACAAAATGGGAGACAGGCCCTCTAAGGTTTAACAAAAGCAACACAAGTAAATGTTTTTGGTCTCCAAGTTTGTACTAGGATGCAAGGAGAGAGCATACACATTTACTTGGTCACACTCGCATGGGGTTCATTAACCTTAGAAATTTAAATGTATGGAAAACAATTCAAGCACATGTTCATTTTAAGCCCAAAATCCAAATGTACAGGAAGACACCGGTTTGTTTTATCCCAAATTTGATGTGTGATGAAGACAAATATTTATTTTATGCCCAAATCGAAATGTGAGACAAGCAAGATTGATTAAGAAATGAAAGATTAGAATATGTACACCTGATTATCTCACTGTCCAAGCTACTATGTATGCTGATCAAAATGTTGTTCCATCCTTGTGAGGTCACCTACAAGCCATAAAATCAAAAAAATGAACAAGTAAAAGTGCATAGGAGACCGTTATGTGAAAAACATGAAATCTGATCAAATCTGATGAAAATGAGCAGATACAGAAAAATGACTATCATGAACATATTCTAGATGAAATTCTATGTACTTTTTTAAAAAAAAGCATGAAAAAGGATGAAAACCGCAAAAGTTATGCTTGATTGAAGTTTTCATGCAACTTTGACTTTGCTTGCAAAAACATTTAGTAAAATGACACTTTCACCTAAAAATTTCTCATCCATTACGTAGTTCGCCCTCCCAAATTTTTGACAAGCCCTCATTTGTAAAACTTTGCCTCCGTATGTGAAAGTTATGATAGAATTAAAAAAACAACCTCCTTTGGCATGTGGGAAGCACAAGAGGTTAAGCTGGCAGTTTACATAACCATTAGCAGTTTCAATTTCTGGTCACATGCGCGATTATATTCTGGCGACCAATGTTAAGGTTTGTTTGGCAGTTAAGTTTTTAGACTAGCCCTTGGTCCTCCATATGACCAGGGGTCGTCAAGATGTATAAAAAAAAGGAGGTGGGGCTGGCGCAGGTCACCAATGTGACCGTCCCCGAATTGTGCGCCTGGGGCATAAAGCCCCAATATTCAAATTTTTCATAGCAGGATGAGATAAATGTTTAGGTCTTAGGCTAACTATTAAAGATCTATCGATGGCAGTTAATGAGGGCTTATGATAGGCGGTCAAGAGGCGACTTAGAGCCCGCAGTCAGAAGTCTAGGGTTAAGGGTAAAAGTGGATTGTCAAAAGGTAGGGTGCCAGATTTTGGTGGCGTTGGAGACGGGGAAACTTTTGACTAAAAGCATTTAGAATGGTGGAGGGTTGAAGTAGCAGATGGAAGGTGTTTTAAAGCAATGGAGATTGGGCATTGAAAGAGGCGCAGGTCTAGGGTTTAGGCGGTGACTGCGTTTAGAGAGGCCATCAACTAAATAGTCTTGATGGTGGCAAGGTCTGTAGCAAGTGGCGGCGATCAGAATTTTGAGTGGCAACCAAGTGCATGGATAGGTGGAGAGGTGGTGGTTTGGGGAAATGACGCCAGTCGACCGACCCAGAAGAGGCAGAGGTAAGGATTCAGGTGATGTTAGGGTTTAGAGGTGGTTCTAATGCAGCGTGATGGTTAGAGAATGGTGGCGAATAGGTGTTGATAGGGTTGAACACGGATAAGAAGCAGTGTTCGGCTAAGGGGAGAGACAGACTGGGGTCTACAGGGTGGTCGGCTAGAAAGGGCCAATGAGTATTCAAAAGGGTGGCGACAAACGATGGTAGAGGGTTTCTGCTAGGCCGAGTAGGGTGAAGACTAAGCATGAAGAGTTAGGGTTTCTATGCAGCTGACAATGGAAGGAGATGACCTTCATGGGTAGTTAACACATCGACCTGCAAACAAACATTAAAAATGACACCGAAAATGCAAACCATAAACCCTGCGAGTGCATGAAAACAATTAGCTTGTAAAAGAAAACTAAAAACTAGTAGAGTGACCATAGACCCTGCACAAGAGGCCATATGGATCTATACGGTATGGCCCTGCAAAGGGGCCAAAACTAAAAAAAAATTAGTTTTTTTCCTATAACCGAAATGTATCAAATTTTATGTCGATTTTCATTTCTCAGACCTCCTGGACTCAACGGTGAGGTCCATTTGAGCTCTGGAAGCCACCTACAAAAATAAATTTTTAGAAATCACCAAAAATGTTAGATTTTTCATGCATTCATGTCGGGTTCACCATTTTGTGCTAGGGAAAAACTAGGTTTATAGTCAAAAATAGCAAACTATCAAACCCTAACTTCAATAGAATGCAAGCAATCTTAGAAAATAGTCAAATAAACATGAAAACTAATAAAAATCTAAGCTAACATTGAATAACTTCTATTGTCCTCCTCCATCTTTGCATTGTGTTATGAGATTTACAAGTTCATGCAACATCATGAGAAGCTCATGTATTTAATTTGCAAGATAATGGAGAGTTACAATAGATTTTAGAAGAAAAAATGAACTAAGAGAGAAAATGGGAGTGTAAGAGCATAAGAAAATGTCTTCAAAGAGGTGAAAATGGAGCTAAATGAGGTGTTTTATAGAACACTTGATTTGAAAGAATGGATAGGATTTGATGTTTACATGGGAACCAAATCAAGGGGGGGGATGATTAGGGTTTTCTCATCACAACAAGACAAAAGTGAATTTCAAATTCACAAATATGATGAGATAGAGGATGTTTAAATTAAATAAACTTGGTTAGTTTATTTAATTCATTTGAGGAAGGGGACATGTGAAAGGGGATTAAGTGATGGGATTGATTTATTTGTTTGAATAAATCAAGTGAAGGGGACATTAGGTTATGAATGAATAATTAAATAATCAATTAAAATTAAATATTTAATTATAGAAGAAATATGTTCAAGTGGACAGAAGGGATGAAATTGAATTGTCTTGTCGCCTTTGTGACCTGAGGACATTTTTCAGTGTCTATAGTGGATGTCTCCTAATCGTGTTCCTACATTTGGATTAGTCTGCAAAGAGAAGATTGGATCATGAATGAAGAATGTTCTTAACAGACCTAGTGCTCTCATCAGTCTTGATCGACCTGGTTGATTTCACTAATTTTGGAGATGCCTTGAAGTTTGTTGAAGCGTGTCATGGCGTGAAGATCGTGTTTGAGTCCTAGCTAAGGCATGGCATGATCTGCATACATCTTTACATTCTTTCCTTGGAAAAATTGTATTAGGTCTAGACCTATTCTATTTATGTTTGTAATGTTGACCTTGGAGATTGTTCCAATGGTTGATGAATGTATTGTCAACCTTGATGTACATTCCAAGGTTGATGACTCGTATAAAGACTTGTAATGAATTGTGAAAAGATTAAGGAGTGAGCAAATATGAGGAGATAAGTGCAAAGGTGTGAAAGAGTAGAGAAGAGAAGTTTTATTATGCTTCAAAGGAACTGAACCTAGGCATGGAGTAGATGCTACTTAATCAGTTCACTATTTTGGTAGTGAGCCAACCCTTGGCAGTGAACCACCCTTGGTAGTGAGCCACCCTTTGGCAGTGAGCCGTTCTTTGTAGTGAGCAATCTAGGCAATGAGCCCTGTAGGCAGTGAGCCTCTATTTTTTAGTATTGATATAACTTATATATTTGTGGGCTAACACCCATCATGGTTTTTCCCTTTTAGGGTTTTCGACATAAAAATCTGGTGTCTCCTATGTTGATTATGTTATTGTGTTGAGCTTCTCATTTTATGCTTTCATGGTTATATCAGAATATAAGTAATTAATAAGTTGATGTTCATAATTGGTTAAAAGTTTTAGGACAATTTATTCACCCCCTCTCAGTTGTCCAGTGCAGTCCAACAATTGGTATCAAATCCAAGTTCCTTGGAGGTAAGCCTAACAACTTGAGGTTGATCTGGGATGTCACACTAGGACGAATTATTTTTTAATTGTTTCAAGTGTGGTGAAGCTAGACACTATGCATTGAGATGTCAAAAAAGAAACTCAAAAATCTATGTTAAAGAAGGCAAAAGAAGAGAATCCAAGAAAACCTTTTATCATATTGAAGATGATGAAGACACTAACTATTGTTTCAATTCAAAGAATGACAATTGCAAAGATGATGAAAATTTTGATCCAGAGGTAAGTATTGATAACAAAGATATAAAAAACTATCGGGTTATTGGTAGTAGCTACTCAAATCATATGACTGGTGATAAAGGCAAGTTTACAAATCTTGTAAAAAATGAAGAAGGATTAGTTAGATTTGGAGATGATGGCACTACAAAAATTTGTTGAAAAGGTTCAATCAGTTTCGATGGAAGACAACATACAGATAATGTTCTCTATGTTGAAAGCCTAAAACAAAGTCTCTTGAGTGTTGGACAATTGTGCAGAGAAGGATACAGTTTCATATTTCAGAATGATATGTTTGAAATCAGAGATAAATTTGGAGTTGTAATAGCTAATGGAAAAAGGACAAAGGGAAATATTTATCATCTTAGAGAAGGCAACATTATTTAGAATCATGAAAGCTGGATTTGGCATAGGAAATTGTGTCACATCAATCCTAATGATCTAGCAAGGATAAACTCAACACAAGTTGTCAAAGATCTGCCAAAGAGGATATATTTTAGCAACATCACCTACAATAAGTGTCAAGTTGAGAAGAAAGCAAGAGGAAGTCTATAGGATGAAGAGAGATCCTCATCTAGACCGATGGAGTTGGTTCATACAAGCCTTTGTGGACCTACAAGAGTAAAAAGTTTCCAAGATGACAGGTACTTTATGTTCTTTGTTGATGATTATTCTAGAATGACTTCGGTTAGTTTTCTCAAAGAAAGATCAAAAGCTCTAGATCCATTTGAAGCCTTCAAAACAATGGTTGAAGATGAGTTAAATGTGAAAATCAGATGTCTAAAGTCTGACAAAGGAGAAGAGTTTACCTCTAAAAAATTTAACATGTTGTGTGAGACTCATGGAATAAATAGACAACTATCTAGAGGGAATAGAGTGATGGAAATAATTAGCAGGTCTATTCAAGAAGCTACAAAGACAATGATAGAGGAAGCTAACCTACCGGAAGCATACTAGAAAAAAGCTATACATAATGTTGTCTATATTCAAAACAAAGTTTGAGTCAAAGGTAACAATACTAAGACTCATGAATTATGGTATGGAAGAATACCTTTGGTAAAATATTTCAAAGTTTTTGGAAGCAAATGTTATATCAAAAGAGAAGAAGAGCTAGGCAAGTTTGATGCTAAGTATGATGAATGAACCTTCCTTGGATAATCTACTAAGAGTAAGGCTTACTAGTGTTACAATAAAGGACTGAAAAAGATCATTGAGAGTGCAAATGTTAGGGATGATGAAGACATATAGAAGCATTTAGAAATTATTGATCAAGCATCTAATTCAAATAGACTTCCTCACAACACAAAAAGGGAAAAGGTATTCACCAAAGAAGAAGATGATACTAAAGAAAAGAAAATAAAGAAAGATCAAAAGAATTGGTGTTTGATTGCTAATATTAAAGCCTACAATAATATAAATCCCTCTCAAGATGAACAACTGTCCACTAAAGAATTCAAAGTTTCTCCTAAAAGTCTTGAGAAACCTGAAGAAGAAAAAACAAAATTGAAAGTAAGTACAACATAAGCAAATGAATGCATCAAAGAGTTAAAAAGGAAAACAAAAGAGCTTATGCATAGACTTGAGGATAGTAGTAAAGACTTGAAATTAGCAAATGAAGAAAAATAAAAAATTGAAGAATGCTTGAAAAACAAAACAAATTTGCTTGAAGCTTGAAGAAGAAGTTGTGGATCTGAAGGCTAATATGAAACATGCATGGGTCCAACAAGACAAACTTAGTATAAGTGCAGCCAAATTTGATAAACTAATGGCTGAAGTAAGTTAGAAAAATTCTGATGGCATGAACAGTATGAGACCTATGATAGATAAAAGTTTCAGAACAGACCAAGAAAAGAACTCTGAAGTTAGGGAGGACAAAGGCAATCTGATTCAAGACCAAAGGAATAGATCAAGAAGATCTCTAGTCAGGCAACCAAATGCACAAAGGTATCCATCTTTCAATGGTTATTATTACTCATGTAGTAAATTTGGTCACAAGGCTACTCAATGTAGACGTAAAATGAATAAAGATGTTCCATCTTTCTCTATCAATGTGTCAACTGCAAAAGAATTGATCACATAGCAAGAGAATGTAGGGGTATGACAAGAAATGACTTCAACAATGCAAGGAAAAATCAATCTTTCAATATAAAATGCTTTTCTTGCAATAGATTTTGACACATGGGTAATCAATGCAAATCAAGAATGAATTCATTCAGAGGAAGGAATTAAGGACAGGGAAGTATTGTGTGCTATGATTGCAACAAACCTGGACATATGGCAAAGTTTTGTAGAAGCAATGATGTGAAAAAAAATTACTATCCTAAAGGAAGGAAAATAGAGTAGAGAAATGATAAGTGAAAGGAAAAAATGATCCGGTTAAAACCAAGAAAGAAATCGACAAGATCTAGATCAAGAAAGATGTGATTGAAGTCAAGGATGTATCTACACCAGTTTCTGGTGTAGATATTTCCTCTAGAAAGTAAATTAGGAGCTCTGGCTTAGGGGGAGTCTTACTAAAAATATTTCCTTCCCGACCACAAATGGATGCTAATAACCTAGCATAAAAAGACAAGGTCAAGGATCAGTAGCAAAAGTCTAAATCAAGACTGAGATTGTATTTGAGAAGGATAAAAGAAGAATTGTGCAAAAAGTTTGGGCTTATTGTTCCCTACATAGAGCAAGTTTTCATGATAACTAGCAGTACTTAATGAACTCTAAGGAAGAATGAATATGAACCAGTTGTGTCTTCATGAAGCAATGAAGAAAAAGGAAAGTGCAGGATGAAGAAACTCTAGAAAGCATTTCTAAGACTTATAGGATTTGTACAAGAATATCACACTAAAGATCAAATTATTGGTGTCTGACAAGAACAAAGGTTACTGAAGAACACACTAAGAAGAATTAGACTTGGGAACATATTCCTGTGACTGCAGACAAGAATCTATTCAGAATTAAGTGAAATGAAAGTGAAAAGTGACTGAGAAAGTCATTGCTTTACCTAGGCCAATGTGTTGATAGCAATTTAGTTGGATCAAGGAAGTAAAATGCAAGTATGTGCCCTTTGCCATTGATGTCAAAGGGGGAGAGAAATCATATGAAAAAACCAAAAGGAGGAAGTGTTGCAAGTATGAGGATAACCAGTGTTGTCATTGATGTCAACATACTTATATTGCATTAATGAGAAAGGATTGGATCAGCTGTGTGCTGAGGATATTGAGGAAATTAGTCTCAATCAGGAATAGTGAAGAACAATGATGACATTAAGGTAAAAGTCCAAGATAAGGTGAAGATCAGAGGATGCGGTTTAAAGGGTTTGTAGATATGAGTCTTGAGACGATCCAGTCAAGATTTTAGAGGTCTGCATGAAGATCTAAAGAAGTTATGGTCGCTCAAGTAGAACCAGTTCTGACAGATGTTCAGTGGTGACAAAGTGTCACAGATTGGTCCCGTGAGCTCTGGAATTGCATTATCTCATTCTGCGGATTGGATAGAGTGTTGAAGAAGTCTGTGTGAAGTAACAAATAGATTTGTTCATGGTTTGGAGGTCTGGAAGCACCTTTTTCATTATGACAGTGATCACAGACTATGTTCTTGAAGTTCCAGATGAAGAAGAGAAGAATTCCAGTAAGCTAATAAAGTGCGGATGTTCTTGATGACTCAGGAAAGGTTTTGGTGATCTTTGGATCATGTACAATTCTTATTGGCAGTCTGCATTGAAGTTTGAGTTTGCATTTGAAGAATAACCATAGATATTGGTGTTCTTCCTAAGACAGGTCGACCAGATGTATTACACGTCTTGCAAATGATCTTATAGGTGTTTGCTGACTTAGATGATTGTTCCTAAGTCGATGCCTTGTATAAATAAGGGATTGTGAATTCATTTTGAAGGGTGTCTTGGTGTGGATGAGTGTGGCATAGCGAAGAAGAAGAGTGAAAGGTAGAGCAGGAGTTTTCAGGCTTAAATGGAATTGATCCAGGCATGGTAAAGATGTCAATCTCCAGTTCAAGTTTGTAATACTTGTTACTTTGTAGACAGTGTGTCTCTTGTAGGCAGTGTGCCTCTTATGAGCAGTGTGCTCGGGCAGTGAGCCCTAATTGGCATGTGCCATCTATTTTTCTTACTCGTCTAATAGAGAATAATCCTTGGGTTAATCACCCCTTGGTTTTTCCCTTGACTGGGTTTTCCACGTCAAAATCTTGGTGTCTCATGTATTGATGTGTATCTACTCTGGTGTTTATGCTTTATGCTTTCATGAGTGATTAATTGATATGCTACTAAATAACAAAGAGGATTTAAGTGTTTGAATTAAAAGCAAGTTTCATACAACTAATTCACCCCCCCTCTCAGTTGTGTGCCCTAAATCTAACAATTGGTATCAGAGCCAAGTTCCTCTAAAAGGAGCTTAACCGCTTGAGGAAATCTAGGATGTCGTCATACAAGAAGGATAGTCTGAAGTTTGATGGAACCAACTTCTCTCTTTGGAAAGGTCACATGAAATGTCACTTACAGTGTATGGGAAAGATGCACTGGTCCATGGCCACAAAAGCTTATGCACCTCCACAGGGTGGTCCGACAACTCTAAATGAAATCACAGATGCTAAAAACAATCTGCGGACCAAAGAGGCTCTTCTAAGCACATTAACTAACTCAGAACTCTCAAATGTTATTGACCTACCAACTGCCTATGAGATCTGGATCAAACTGGAACTTCTGCATGAAGGAGATGAGTATGTTAAGAGTGCAAGGTTGTAGAGTCTCAAAGGGAAATTTGAAAGACTGAAGATGAGAGATGATGAAAATATTACTACCTTTATGCCAAGAGTAAATGAGCTGGTGTGTGGAATTAGGAATGTTGGTGGAGTTTTGGATGAAAATGAGATTGTTGGCAAAATTCTCAGATCCCTTCTGGCTATCTACAAAATCAAGGTTGCTACCATTGATGAATTCAGAGCACATACAACTGTCACAAGAGACCAATTGGCTGGCAAACTGGCTGCATTTGAAATGACTGAGTTTGGAGATGATCCCCCCAAGACTGAATCTGCATTCAAAGTCAGTGCCTCTGTGAAAGGTAAACAAAGATTTGATCCGGGAGAAAACTCTTCAAGGAAGATGTCATGGTATGATCAAGCAAGAAGAGACATGGAAGTGGAAGAAGCAGAAACAGCTCAACTTGAAGCCCTCGTTGCAAAGAGACTGCCAAGAGGATCCGGTAAGTATGAAAGAAAATTACCCTTTAAGTGCTTCAACTGCAATAAGATTGGTCATTTTGCCTCAAGATGTCTGGAAAGATCTACAAGGTCAAACCCTAAAAGACAAAGGTTCCAAAGGAATTGTTATTATGTTCATGAAGAAGATGATAATGGAGTAATAGATGATGAATCAGAGATAGGAAACAAATCCAGAAATGAATGGGTGTTTATTGCCATCAAGGAAGAAGATTCAATATCCTCTGAATATGTCAATCATAAGGTTGTAGAAAGAGCTTTGGCTGCCCAAGTTGAAGAAAAAGATGATTGGGTTATTGACAGTGGATGCTCTCACCATATGGCAGGTGACAAGAACAAGTTCTTGGATTTGGAAAGGTATGAAGGAGGAGTGGTAAAGTTTGGTGATAATTCTGCTGGTAGAATCAGAGGAAGAGGAACTATTTCTTTTAATGGAAGAAACAAAACTAGTAATGTGCTATATGTTGAAGGCTTGAAGCATAATCTTCTCAGTGTTGGACAGTTGGTGGACAAAGGCTATGATCTTTGATTCAATGATGGAAAATGTAAAATCCTTGAAAGATCTAGAATAGAGATTGCATCCGGTACTCAAACTAAAGGTAATATCTTCCACTTGGTTGGTGCTGATAAAAGTTGTCTGTTTGTTCAAGTTGATCAAGGTTGGTTATGGCATAGAAGGATGTGTCATGTAAATTTTGATAACATCATCAAGATAAGCAATACTCAGGCTATAAGAGATCTTCCAAAATTGGTAAAACCTACAAATAGTTTGTGCAAAGAATGTCAGCTGGGTAAACAGAGCAGAGTCTCATTCAAAAGCAAGGATCAGTCCTCTACCGGATTATTGGAATTAGTTCATACTGGTCTATGTGGTATGACAAGAATCAAGAGTATGCAAGGTGATAGATACTTCATGTTACTAATTGATGACCATTCTCAGATGATGTGGGTTACCTTTCTAAAAGAGAAATCAGAAGCATTTGAGAAGTTCAAAATCTTCAAGGCTATGGTAGAGAATCAAATCGGATTAAAACTGAAATGTCTGAGGTTTGATAGAGGTGGTGAATTCACATCCGGTGAATTCATAGACTTTTGTGAGAAGCATGGTATAAAAAGATAGTTATCTGCTCCTAGGACTCCACAGTAGAATGGAGTAGTAGAGAGAAAGAACCGAACCATCCAGGAAGCATCCAGGACAATGATAATGGAAGCAAATGTTCCCCAGATGTTTTGGAGAGAAGCTGTCAGCACTGTAGTCTATACTCTCAATTGAGTTCAAATCAGAAGCAATACCGGTAAGACTCCTTATGAACTTTGGTTTGGCATCACTCCTACTATGAGATATTTCAGAGTATTTGGTAGCAAATGTTACATTAAAAGAGATGAAGATCTAGGAAAGTTTGATGCTAGAAGTGATGAAGGAATTTTCTTGGGTTACTCCACTCAAAGCAAAGCATACCGGTGTTACAATAAGAGACTAAGAAAGATGATAGAAAGTACAAATGTGAAGGTTGATGAAGGTATTGAGAAGCCCTCAAGATTTTATGAGTATGATGAAGATGATCAGAATGGTGTTCTGGTTCAAGGAACTCAATCCTCTCCTGAAAGTCAGATTTAGACTGATCCAGTAAATCAGGAAGAAGAGATAGGTCTGAATGAGCCTGATCAAGAAGCATAAGTGCAAGAAACTCCCAAAGTTCCAAGGTATGTAAGACTGAACTACTCTAAAGATCAGATCATAGGTGACAAAAGCAAAGGTGTGCGAACTAGAAGGAATGTTGCTCAAAATTTAGATGAATGTTGTCTGATTTCAAAGATTAAACCTAAGACAATAAATGAGGCTGCAATGATGAAAATTGGACCAAAGCAATGGAAGAAGAGTTAATGCAATTTGAGAAAAATCACACTTGGGATCTTGTTTCTAGACCTAGAAACAAGAATGTGATTGGAACCAAATGGGTCTTCCGGAACAAACTAAATGAAGTTGGTGAAGTAATCAGAAATAAGGCCAGATTAGTCTGCAAAGGCTACTCTCAAATAGAAGGGATTGATTTTGAAGAAGCCTTTTCTCCGGTGGCAAGAATTGAAGTAGTCAAACTATTTCTTGCATTTGCTGCCTTCAAGGATTTCAAAGTGTATCAGATGGATGTCAAATCTACTTTCCTGAATGGTGACTTAGAAGAAGAAGTGTACATTGAACAACCGGATGGATTTCAGTTATCTGAGCATGGTGATATGTTCTGCAAATTAAAGAAGGCACTATATGGTCTAAAGCAAGCTCCAAGAGCATGGTATGAAAGGCTGGAAAAACATCTTTTGAAGATTGGTTTCAACAAAGGTACTACTGATAGTAACCTATATTTCAAAATTGATCATGAAAACATCTTGATTGTTGAAGTATTTGTTGATGATATCATCTTTGGAGGAAGAGACAGTATGTGTAAAACCTTTGCAAATCAAATGAAAAGTGAGTTTGAAATGTCAATGCTCGATGAAATGAATTTCTTCTTGGGTCTACAAATTTCTCAATCAAAGAAAGGAATCTTTATTTCTCAGACCAAATATGTGAAAGAATTGTTGAGGAAATTTGAGATGGAAGATTCAAAGCCAATGAATACTCCCATGGCAACCGGATGTAAGTTGAGAAAAGATGATGACTCTCCTAAGATAGATCAGACCAAGTACAGATCAATGATTGGAGGATTATTGTATCTTACTCAGACTAGACCAGATATAATGCAGGCTGTTGGTCTTGTGGCGAGATTCTAGGCTAATCCCAGAGAATCTCATGTTATGGCAATCAAAAGAATTTTTAGGTACTTAAAAGGAACAATTGAGTATGGTCTATGGTATCCTAGAGATCATAATTTTTCTCTTCATGCATATACAGATGCAGATTGGGTAGGAGATGTGGATGATAGGAAGAGTACAAGTGGAGGAGCATTCTTTTTGGGAAAAAGGTTGGTTTCTTGGCTAAGCAAGAAATAAGAGGCAATATCTCTGTCTACAACTGAAGCAGAATATATTACAGCAGTAGGAAGTTGCACTCAACGTTTGTGGATGAAGCAAATGCTAAGAGATATTCAAGTAGAATATGAGGAGCCTATCACAATTTTCTGTGATAATTCAAGTGCAATAAATTTTTCTAAGAATCCGGTGTTGCATTCTAAGACTAAGCATATATCTATCAAGTTTCACTTTATGAGAGAGCAAGTGAACAAGGGTGAAGTCAGATTGGAGTATGTGCCCTCCAAGGATCAGCTTGTAGATATTTTTACTAAACCTCTTCCCAAGGACTCTTTTGAGTATCTCAAGGAGAAGTTAGGGGTTATTGCCCCTCCGGTGATGAACTAGGATGCACTGATGTGCATCAGTCCGGTGGATATCATAGTCATATCTTGTGATCCGGATTGGTGATAGGGAGCTGCTACTCAGGGGGAGCAGCTGGTATGATTCTAATGTGTTAAAGTTGCAAGTATGAGCCCTTTGCCATTGATGTCAAAGGGGGAGAGAAGACATGTGAAAAACAAGTGGTTGATGATCAAAGATGAGCAGTAAAGAAAGAGAAGACATGTGAAGAGTTTTTACTGATAGGGGGAGCTGTGACAGAAAGGAGAAGTTCTTGTCTTGATGGTTTTTCACCACATATGTTGCCATCAATGACAAAGGGGGAGATTGTTGCAAGTATGAGGATAACTAGTGTTGTCATTGATGTCAACATACTCATATTGCATTAATGAGAAAGGATTAGATGATCTGTGTGCTGAGGATATTGAGGAAATTAGTCTCAATCAGGAACAGTGAAGAATAGTGATGACATTAAGGTAAAAGTCTAAGATAAGGTGAAGATCAGAGGATGCGGTTTAAAGGGTTTGTAGATATGAGTCTTGAGATGATCCAGTCAAGATTTCAGAGGTCCACATGAAGATCTAAAGAAGTTATGGCTGGTCAAGTAGAACCGGTTCTGACAGATGTTAAGTGGTGACAGAGTGTCACAGATTGGTCCGGTGAGCTCCGGAATTGCATTATCTCATTTTGCGGATTGGGTAGAGTGTTGAAGAAGTCCGTGTGAAGTAAGAAATAGATTTGTTCATGGTTTGGAGGTCCAGAAGCACCTTTTTCATTATGACAGTGATCACAGACTATGTTCTTGAAGTTCCGGATGAAGAAGAGAAGAATTCCAGTAAGCTGATAAAGTGCGGATGTTCTTGATGACTTAGGAAAGGTTTTGGTGATCTTTGGATCATGTACAATTCTTATTGGTGGTCTGCACTAAAGTTTGAGTTTGCATTTGAAGAATAACCATGGATATTGGTGTTCTTCCTAAGACAGGCCGACTGGATGTATCACACGTCTTGCGAATGATCTTATAGGTGTTTGTCGACTTAGATGATTGTTCCTAAGTCGATGCCTTGTATAAATAAGGGATTGTGAATTCATTTTGAAGGGTGTCTTTGTGTGGATGAGTGTGGCATAGTGAAGAAGAAGAGCGAAAGGCAGAGCAGAAGTTTTCAGTCTTAAATGGAACTGATCCAGGCATGGTAAAGATGTCAATCTCTAGTTCAAGTTTGTAATACTTGTTACTTTGTAGACAGTGTGTCTCTTGTAGGTAGTGTGCCTCTTGTGAGTAGTGTGCTCGGGCAGTGAGCCCTAATTGGCATGTGCCATCTATTTTTCTTATTCTTCTAACAGAGAATAATCCTTGGGTTAATCACCCCGTGGTTTTTCCCTTGACTGGGTTTTCCACGTCAAAATCTTGGTGTCTCATGTATTGATGTGTATCTGCTCTGGTGTTTATGCTTTATGCTTTCATGAGTGATTAATTGATATGCTACTAAATAACAAAGAGGATTTAAGTGTTTGAATTAAAAGCAAGTTTCATACAACTGATTCACCCCCCCCTCTCAGTTGTGTGCCTTAAATCTAATAGAAAGAATATAGATGTGTATAGAGAAAGGGAGAGAATCTTGTCTTGATGGTCTTTTCAAAATTTTAAATCATATGTTGCCATCAATGAAAAAGGGTGAGATTGTTGCAAGTATATGCCTAATCAGTGTTGTTATTGATGTCAACATATTTGTGTTGTCATTGGTGTCAACTGTGCTCCTATCTTGTTTTCTTCTTGTAATGAGTAAGATTCTTTGTATTTACTTATCTAAGTAATCTTGATGTTGAGGATGTTGAGAAAATTAGCCTCTCCGATAGAAACATAGAGTTGTAGTGTAAATGGTGTATTGCATATAGAAGAATAGTCCAAAAGAATGATTTGTGTTTTCTATAGAATGAATATCTTTGTCTGCAGATTGGAAGTTATTTAGAAGTCCATCTAAAGATTCTATGTTCCAAGTTTGAGCCTTCGATATGAAGAATTGAGTGAGATATGTTCACCCAAGTGAAAACAATTTTTTTGTATGTTTGGCAAAGACAAGGAGAAAGTTTTATGCTCCGCATTCCTCCACATTGAAGTATTTCAGTCTGCTATTCTAGAGTTAAGTCTGGAATGATGTTAAGTGCCTTCAACTACAATGGTTCATGATTTGGTGGTCCGCAAACTATCCTTTACTTATGACAGTGGTTGACAATGTTGTTCTTGTGCTCTAGTTTGAAGAATCTTCTTAAAAGAGTGGTTAGAGATCATGCGGTTATTCGTGGTGATTATAATGTGCTTGTGGGTGTTTTATGATCATGTTTCTACATTTGGATTGGTCCACAAAGAGAAGATTGGATTGTGAATGAAGAATGTTGTTAGCAGACCTAGTGCTCTCATCAATCTTGGCCAACCTAGTTGATTTCACTAATTATGGAAATGCCTTGAAGTTTGGGGAAGCATGTCATGGCGTGAAGAATTGCTTTTGAGTCCTAGCTAAGGCATGGCATGATCCACATACATATTTACATTTTGTCCTTAGCAAATTTGTATTAGGTCCAGACCTATTCTATGTATGCTTGTAATTCTAACCTTGGAGATTTTTCCAACAGTTGATGAATGTATTGCCAACCTTGATGTACATTCCAAGGTTGATGACTTGTATAAAGACTTGTAATGAATTGTGAAAAGATTAAGGAGTGGGTAAATATGAGAAGATAAGTGAAAATGTGTGAAAGAGTAGAGTACAGAAGTTTTATTGTGCTTCAAAGGAACTAAAACTAGGCATGGAATAGATGCTACTTAATCGATTCACCATTTTGGTAGTGAGCCAACCCTTGGCAGTGAGGCGTTCTTTACAGTGAGCAATCTTAGCAGTGAGCCTCTATTTTTTAGTATTGATATAACTTATATATTTCTTTGGGCTAGCACCCACCGTGGTTTTTCCATTTAGGGGTTTCCATGTAAAAATATGGTGTCTCATGTGTTGATTATGTTATTGTGTTGAGCTACTCATTTTATGCTTTCATGGTTATATCAGAATATAAGTAATTGATAAGTTGATGTTCATAATTGGTTAAAAGTTTGAGGATAAATGATTCACCCCACCTCTCAGTTGTCTAGTGCAGTCCAACAGTTGGAAACCTCAACTTGAATAATGGGGAGTCATGACTTTGTGCCTGGTTGGTGATGCAAGGTGAAGGATCCCTACATTTAGGCACCCATGGGTTTTATGTTCCTTGCTAGAATCTTGATGTGAAGGATGGCTGAGTTCATTTGGCATATGATCAACTGCTTAGTTCTAGTTTCTTACCATTTGCTTGAGGAGCGAATTAAATTGCTAATTAATATGAATAAAAGAGTTATCCTAGTTAATGACATAGCTTAGTTCTAGTTTCTTACCATTTGCTGATTGGTGATGCAAGGTGAAGGATCCCTGCATTTGAGCACCCGTGGGTTTTATGCTCCCGGCTGGAATCTTATCTCTTTGTTAATGACATAGCTTAGTTCTAGTTTCTTACCATTTGCTTTAGGAGCGAATTAAACTGCTAATTAATATGAATAAAAGAGTTATCCTAAATGCAATATAGTGGATCTTAAAGTAGAGTTTTAGTCAGAATTCATACCATGAGTATGTGAATGCAAGGCATCTACACTAAGCATCTTGTGATTGATTTTCTTGATTCATAAGGTATGTGTGTTGTATGAAATTGACTCTGTACCCAGATAGGCATATGATGAACTCTGTGCCTGGTTGGTGATGCAAGGTGAAGGATCCCTGCATTTGGGCACCCGTGGGTTTTATGTTCTTGGCTGGAATCTTATCTCTATGTTAATGACATAGGCTAGTTCTAGTTTCTTACCATTTTCTTTAGGAGTGAATTAAATTACTAATTAATATGAATAAAAGAGTTATCCTAAATGTAATATAGTGGATCTTAAAGTAGAGTTTTAGTCAGAATTCATACCATGAGTATGTGAATGCAAGGCATCTACAGTAAACATCTTGTGATTGAATTTCTTGATTCATAAGGTATGTGTGTTGTATGAAATTGACTCTGTACCCGGATAGGCACTGGTCAGAAGATTGAGCCCTATCAAAACTAAACCATCTCTTTAATCAAAACCATTTCAATTTCCTTAAGCATTTTTAGAAGTAGATTAGAATTATTATTTGTTCTCAATCCTAATTTGAACTGATTTGCCAAAGGATTAAGCCAAATCTGATAGGAGTCATTCATTTACTTGGTATATTTTTATTGAGAACCATTTGTTTATGTACAACATCTTGCATAAGTTAAAGAACACCATTGGATTTTTTGTAGGTGAACCCACTTTGGTCTTGCAGAACCAAAAGTGTAGATGATCTCAACTCTCTATTGAATGGACTATTCATTGGCCACTGAATTTGAATCCTTAACCATAAGAAATTTGGCTAAATCTTTAGAGGATTCAGAAAATTAGTTGGAAAACACTAACAAATTGGTGACTCTACTAGGGACTAGTATATAATTGTCAAGAGCTAGTCCAGTGGTCTATCATAGGTATTTAGAATTTGCATATTTGAATGCATTACAATTCCGTTTAGAGGGTGGCAAATCTTCTTATCTCTAAACCAGTTGATCATGGAGGAAACTAGCTATGTATGAAACTTATATATGGGAAGAAGTCTCGTGTGGCTCTGCTATTGGAGAAAACCCAGAATGAAAGTATGCTTTAAAAAAGATTTGTGTTGATTGAAGTTCAGTCCTCTATGAAATGAGGTGGCAATTCTATGAAAAAGAACCTGATAAAAGTGTGAAGAATATTTCAATACTCATAGTTTCCAGTCAGGGAGAGAATTTGTAGCAGCTATAACACACTTCTAGTTATTTTACATATTCCTATCTCTATGAAGGATAGTTCTACATTTGAAGGTAGTTCATGAAAGGCCTTGAGAATGTTATGGTTCCTTAGTGAGTGAGAACTAAGCACTAGCAGAAAGGAAAAAAGTAGTGATAGGCTTGCATACTTTTGTATCACTAGATTGTAGCCTATATTATGAAATTAAGTATGCATGTTTTTGAAAAGACTCATTTAGAAAATCTTAGGCAAGCTAAGAGAGAAATATGCATTATAAATCTTAAAATCATGTTGTAAAAGGAAATTGATTTTTCAATGTATAACGGCAAGGTCAAGATGTGAAAAGTTTATAAGGGCATAGGAGATTGTGTTATCAATCTATGCATCCTTGTGTTGTTCCAAATATAACAATGCATAGTGTGTAGCCTCACCTATGTTATCAAAGAGGTTTCATTATTGAAAGATATAGAGCCATAAATTTCAGTAGTATCTATGGTTTTTTGAATCATGTACCACATGAAATCTGAGATGAGCTGCAAAAATTTAGTGGTAGTAAATCTGAATCAGCAAGTAAGCATATGTAGGATTTCATCGATGTAATGGAAGACTATGAGATAGTTTTTGAGGATGTGCTCATGAAGATGTTTTCTTTAGTCCTTAAAAAATGAAGCAAGGGATTGCTTATCTTATTTACCGACTTGCTCAATCGATTCTTGGGATGAGCTCAAGGCAGTTTTCATGGAGTAGTTTGGTGAGAGGGTCAATACAAGTTTAGTGATCAACAAATCTATGAGTATTTAGAAAGAAGAGGATGAGATAGTTCCAACATTTAACCTAATATTTGCAAAGACATTGAGGGATATTCCTGAAGTTGTAAGACCAAATGATGCAATGTGCCTAGTTGTATACCTAGGTGCATTTGATGAAGAAATTGGTTACATAATAAGAGATAAGGATCCCACAATAGTTCATCAAGCATATTCTGTAGCCATGGATATTGAGAATAATTTGAAATATTCCATGACTAAGAGACACAGGTCTGCGGGTATAGATTTTGTTAAAACAACTCACACAAGTGAAAGATGTAGATCAAGAGATAGCAATGTTTATCAAGACAACAAGAATCCATATGCCACAGTTTACCCATCACTTTTTCATAAAAGGGATGGTGGTTTCATTGTTATGTGTGAGCCCAAAATTAGCATTCTACATATGGGAAATGAGAGTAAAGAAAAATTTGAAGATGCATACCTCAATGGAGAATGTGGTGCTTGTGATTAGTTCATTGGCTATGTAGAGGAGAAATGCAAGTATGACAATCCAAATGAGGAATATGATAAACAAAAGAAGATGTATGTAGTTACCCTCGATTGCAGCCCTGCCAGTCAGGAAGTGGAAAAGTGTCCGAGCTCTCAATTTTATGGATCAACCTAGAGGATGGGTGATGTTGAGGAAGGGTATACAAACATGCTGTTTGAGGGGTTGGAACATGACTCTTCAGCAAATGAGTCTCCCAGCTATGTTAATTATGACAAGAGTGTATATGATCATTCCTTTGATTATTATGATTGCATTTATAAAGTGGAAATAGAATGCATTGCCTCAATCAAAGAATGTGTTGATGTGAAGGATTATGATGGAGCATGTATGTCTATTGGTGAACAAGTTGCTTACCTTGGTGGATTCTCAGAGTGTGAATCTGAGAGGATAGTTGTTGATGGTATAAGTGATCCTAAAAAATTATCTTTATGTTCCTTCAGTGATTATGATACTTTTGAATATATTGATGCTGAGAGGGATTTAGATCCTCATGTTGAGGAGATAAGCACTCCTATGACAACAATGAACATAAGGAAAAATCCCCTTTATGATGAGCCTCCAGATTCATTAGAGATGAGAGATGATAATCCATATTGGAGTAGAATTAATCCTATCTTTGCAAAGGACTAGGAGTGTGAAGAAGGTGAAGAACTTAGGGAAGATCAATCTAGGATGTAAATAGACTACTCAGATAATGATCTATATTTTGGTATGAGTCTAGTTCTATTAGGAGTTGAATCCTCTCTGCCCAATACAAGAGTACATGGTGGAGTTAATATGATTGAAAATTTGAATGAATGCAAGTTCGTGTCAACTCAGATTGGAGGGATGCCTACATATGAGCATTATTGTTCATCATATGAAGGACAAAATTTAGATGATCACTTAGCTTATGTATTTTAGTCTTTTACCTTTGATCAGTCTAATTTATAAGACTTGGAGTTGGGATATGACTTTAATGAGCTAGAGAAATTATGTGTTGAGGTATTCCAAGAAGATATTGCTTATGAATGCTTCAAGTTTGACATAAAAGTAATAGATGAGGATAATGTTTTTAATGCCATTCACCCAATGGATTATGAATATTTTAACTTCTCAACTAAGTTTAACAAACTTTTAAGTATGCAGGGCAGTGACCATGGAAATTATTGTGATAGTTAGCATGATGTGGTGGACTAGTGTTTTATCCTTGTGATATATGAAGATGTGTTTCAATCAGAACATGGTTGTAGAAATTAGAGAAGCACAAGACAGTTTGAAAATGATTGATTCAAGAGTTTCATGAGAAAGTTATACATCCATGACAATAACCAGATGGATTGTGATAGTGTTTCCAATCCTAGCCTAAAGAAATCATTAGAGAACAAAATGTTTAACAGAGGAAGGTTTTATCTCTCCTTTTGTGTTAGCTTGGCACCACCATGTAGAATTTAAAATTTGTGAATTCTAGCCATTTGTGGTCGGGTAGTTTCAAGGTAAAATTGGGTACGTGGTCTGCTTCCCTAGAGATCTGGATCCTCATGTTGACCTCACAGTCAGCTATCCCCAACTAGAGCCACTATTAGGTCCTATATTTTCTATGCCCTTTTGCCCAATGTTTTATGTAGTTAAGGTTTGTTAAACTGTAGATAAACCCTTTAAAGCCTAGGCTTTATTACATTGGTCATCATTTGTACTGCATTCTATTTTTCTGTTAATCGATTGTAGGTTGTTTTTGGTGGCTTAGGTTCTAACTTAAGTATTTTATGTCGTTTAAGTCACCACCCCCCTTTGCTAGGCTGACAATCTTGGGGCCTCTTTCAGAACAACATCATTGCACATGTTTTAATTGACCTTTAAGTTGTGTATTGTTAGCATTCCCTATCAAGTGTCTTCTCTTTTCACTAAAATTTGTTCCTTCACTGCATCTCATTTTAAGCCCCCGCAGGACCACAAAATACCCTAGTCAAGTGACATGTCAGCTTTGTTCCATGGTGACAAATGTTTCGCACAAGCTTACCCTTTCACTAGAATGTCCAAATATGCTCCACAAGATGGCAAAGCCAACGTGGTGATTCCTATGCTTCAACAATGTTTCATGTGAGTTTCTTCATTTTCTAAGACCAATGCAAAGCTTTCATAGGATTGTGAGGGGTTGATGTGGACTGATGTGTCCATGGTGTCCACGGTGCTAGCAGAGTAATACATTTCACCAGAGGTGAGAACTTAGCTAAGGCTTTAGATTACTCGGTGCAAGGACATGAGGATGTCATCATGGCAGATAAACTCCAAATATTAAAGAGCTATCTTATTTCCATTGAGGAGAATTCAAATTCCTATGAAGACCATTGATTTAAATGAATCTACGGTTGAGTTTCAAAGTTCAATTAATGACTACCTCTTGGCTCACCAATTGTGCATGCTTGTCATTAATCTACTTCCCGGAGTGAATCCAATGGCCCAAAAAAAACATGGTAATGGAGTAGCAAAGTGCAGTGAATGATGAGATAATGTTGTTAACAAAAATAGAAAAGACATAATTGAGCATGTACCTAGTCCTCCTCTACCATCTAATAGGAGGCCTTTTGTGTATTCTGAACAATTGTCCTCTTTCCAGATTGAGACTGATATATTTTAAAAGGGAAATTATGATATTTCAAGATCTTTGGAGATCCTTCATGCCATCATAGTACAACATGATGTGTTTGGTAGAAGACTGACATGGTGGGAAGCTAATTTTGGAGGCTTGGTATCCAAGATTGTCGGGACCTTTTGCATGACATTTCAATAGAAAAAAGCAAGGAAAAATGTTTAAAATGGATAAAATGTTGATACCAAGGAACCTGCCTCAACATTCTCATTCTGGAAGAAGGGGTTCTATTAAGTATTCCACATAAAGGAGTCTGGGACTAGGGGAATTATGATCGATATCAGGATCGCACCTCCTTTTCCACTTCTAGTAGTGTTGATAGTGTATCCAGGGATTACCAATTAAGGCTAAGTACTGCAGTGATGGCTGGATTAGTATGATTAAGTTGTTGGAATAATGGACTACTCAAGCATAGGGGTCTCTACAATTTTACTATAAATAGGTGTCCCCAGGTGTGCTTTATGCATTACCCCTTCTATGAGAAAAAATGAATCACATATCCCATTTTCATGTATTGTATCTATCACCCATTTTCTTAGGAAATGCTTCTCTTTTTTCCTAGCTAATGCTCTATTCATATAGAGTTAAGAGACAAGAGGTATGTTTCTAAGGAATGGATGGTTCAGGTAAATTTCATGGAGTGAAGTGGTAAGCATCAAACTCTCTTCATTTCCCTGTTGTCCTTTAGTGTCATTCTCGTGAGGGAATTGGTTTCCTTTCTAGTGATTCCAATGATTTTATGTTGTTGTGAATCTTCAATCTTAGCCAAGAGGAGAAGAGACCCCATTACTCCCTCTTCCCCTCCCTCGGGATGATGGCACTCATCAAAGTGCCAGCTGCAATTGAAGGGGAGTTGTCCATCGGAATGAACTAACTAGTGATGTGGAGAAAGGGGTAAGTTGACAAGAATAGTTAGTTCTCTACCCAACTTAGGGAAATGACTACTGCTACTTCCTTTGTAGGGAGGTTTTTGGTACTTCCAAAGTCAACTATATGTAGCTACCCCCAGGGCCTTGAAGGTTGTGTTGGTTGGAAACCTCAACTCAAAAGATGGGGAGTCATGACTCTGTTCCTTGTTGGTGATGCAAGGTGAAGGGTGCTTGCATTTGGGCACCCGCAGGTTTTATGTTCCTGGTAGGAATCTTGATATGAAGGGTGGATGAGTTTAGATGGCATATGATCAACGGTTGTGGATGGGAATCAAATGAGCATAATGACCTTTTTTCCATGACCAGGGGTGGGATAGGTAAAGACAAAATGTTTAGCCTACCCACTCATGGAAATGATTTGGTTTTCAAGTATAATAGATAGTTTGTTTCGGAGCTGTATTGCAAGAGGGAAAATTATATTTTTGTCTTGTTGTGCCTAAAGGATGCCTTTTGGCATATTCTTCTAACAAGGTTTGTGGAGATTGTCAAATGAAAATATGACACTTGTCACATGGCCTGATGCTTGTTTTCTCCCTTGTTTCTATAAAAGGGAATTTAGGGCCATTTGTAAAGGGTTCAAATCTTCTATGTCTAGGGTTTATAGTTGTTCTGAGTAGTTCTATGTGTTGTATCAGGGGAAGGGGAAATATTATGTATGAAACATACACTATGTATCAAATTTTTTTATCATAATGGAAAATATGAATACATGAAATCTATTTTTTGTTATCTCCATATACTGTATTAAATCTCTTGGTGAGATTAAAATAGAAAGTCTATTTAAGCTTATCTCTGTGCTAATGACATAGCTTAGTTCTAGTTTCTTAGTATTTTCTTTAGGAGTAAATTGAACTGCTAATTAATATGAATTAAGGAGTTATCTTGAATGCAATATAGTGGATCTTCAAGTATAGTTTTAAAGTCAGAATTCATACCATGAGTATGTGAATGCAAGGTATCTTCACTAAACATCTTGTGACTTAATTTCTTGATTCATAAGGTATGTGTGTTGTATGAAATTGACTCTGTACCCAAATAGGCACTAGTCAAGAGATTGAGCCCTATCAAAACCAAACCATCTCTTTAATCACAACCATTTCAATTTCCTTAAGTGTTTTTAGGAGTAGATTAGAATTATTATTTGTTCTCAATCCTAATTCAAACTAATTTTCCAAAGGATTAAACCAAATTTGATAGGATTCATTCATTTCCTTGGTATATTTTCATTGAGAACCATTTGTTTATGTACATCTTGCATAAGTTAAAGAACACCCTTAGATGTTGTGTAGGTGTACCCACCTTGGTCTTGCAAAACCAAAAGTAAAGAGGATCTAAAGTCTCTATTAAATCCTATTCATTGGCCACTGACCTTGAATCCTCAACTATAAGAAATTTGGCTAAATCTTTAGGGGATTTAGAAAATCAGTTGGAAAACACCAACAATATGCAAAAAATGGATGTTTTCAAAAATGCTTTAGAAACTTTCAAGCAAATGCACAAAACAAACTTTTAAGCAAATGCAATTGGCATGTGTAAAACCAAATTCCACAACCTTATACAACATCCTCATTGCCTACGCCAAAATGGGATCTTCAGAATAGGGTGTGGACAACCATCAAAGCATAAAGGATATATGAATTTTGTCACATGTTGTATTTGTAGCTACCCTTGTAGATATATGTGCAAAAATTGTGGAAGCATAGACAAGACATGTGAACTATTTGACATGATGCCTCAAAGAAATCCATAGTCTTGATGGAATGCAATGATTGCAAGATATGCACAAAATAGATTTTTTGAAAAGGATTTATAAACTTTCAAGCAAATGCAATTGACATGTGTAAAACCAAATTCCTGTAACCATAATTGATCATCATATTATATTTAATGTAAAATGTCATATACATAATGTCATGAGCATAACATATAGTCTATATATAAAGTCATATAGGCATGTACAAACAAAGTCATACATGCATTTACAAAGATATGCATCAGTAACATACAAAAGTATGTATACAAAGCCATCTAGGCATACAAAAAAAAATCCCAAAATCTAATTTCCTATGAACTGCTCTCAAATAATTGGCGGCCCTTGCTTGGCCATGAAGATGGAGAGTCAATCAGAGACTCATCCTCTCTCTCAAATCGACTAGATGTCCTCAAAAGAGATTTTTGAAGCTCCACTTGTTAATACAATTAAACAATATTCACATTAATATAGAAAACATGAAATCTATAACATGGCATATGTAATCAATCACTTACCACTAGCCGATGATCCCTCTCAATCATTTTTTGTGTCTCTTCATCCGTAGCTAGATGGGTTGGAGTTGTGACCTCCTTTGCGAAGCATCAAGAAGAAAAATAGAGTAAACATGAATATCATTTATGTACATTAAATGACATGAGATAAAACAAGAAATACAAAATGACATTTAAATGTTACTAGATCATACCTCAATCAAAGGATTTGTAGACAAAACAACTGCATCAATGCCCACCTCTGTTGACTGATGAAGATGAGGAGGAGTCTCCACATTCAACATCTAAAAATAGAGTTCAAGGTTATTTGACCAAAATAGATATATAACATTATTTAAATGCATAAGGACTACAAATGGTAAAATTTACCTCAGTGAAAGTGCTTTTATGTCTAGGGGACCAAGGAAATCATGGTAGTGGTGGTGGTGAAGTTCCCTGTTCATTATCAAATTATCACTAAATAGGATTACCATTGATATATGTACTATATTTATGATCATGTGATAAATTAAATATCTGTTGACTCGACCTCCTCTCATAACCTTGCACTGGACAACTAACAGATGCAAGATGAGTACTTTCACCCTAGAATTTCATAATACAGCCAATTGCATGCATTAATTTTGACTTATAATATAGATAGTCATTTAATTAATTATAAATTTCAAATACAAATATATTAAATCAAGATGAACATTGTAAAAAACTACCTGGGAGTCAATACCAAATGTATACTATAAGAGGTCATCTATGAGAACAATATTATCCAATACAGATGTGTCCATCACTGGCTGCTGCCCCTACGTTGTAGTGTCCTCGCAAGAGTCCTAGGCCCCTATAATCGTACAAGTTCCCACATGAATTTCAAAGATGTGGGGACAAATGATGCCTACTACTCACACCCTCATTGGTTTGGGTAAGATCATCGCCATGTTGTGCTAGAGAATGGGTGAGAGAACTTAATGAATGCAGTGCCTCCACCTCAACACTCTCCTTCAAAGCTGAAGGGAGTGAGATATGTGTTGGACTTGATGTGCCCCTATCTATCTTAGGCAGAGCCACTACCTTTGCCCTGGAACTCTCGAATGTTGAAGTAATTAGGAATCTCCTTGAGGATGAACTCACGATAGAGTATCCTCAAGAAATATTGTGGCACCTCATTGTTATTACAAGGATTCTCATCAAAGACCATGTACTATCTATCCCAAAAGTTTTGGGATATATCTTCATTCACACACCAATGAATCGGGAACCATTTGCAAGCCTTTTCTAGTGTTTGGCTAATTTTAGGATTGATAAAATGTGAAAATAATTGAGATTTTGTAATTTGTTGTCCTTAACTTGTTTGTAAGATAGTTTGTCAATGAAACATTGTTGACTCCTCTCCCTATAGTCATTCCATTCAGTGATTTGGTTTGTCACCAATTCAATATGAGAAATAATGACCTCTAATGACTTGGCAAGGGCTTTTCCTATGATCGGTGCTTGCATTTGGACTATTTAACATTTCAATTATGGTTTCATGATGTTTTTTTGTTTTTTCAATTTGCCCTAAATACTTTTATTGTGTGTCTATTTCATGGTGAGGATGTGAAGGTGGGGGTTTTGGGTTTTTTTTTGAGCCTCCTCTGTTGGATTAGGTTTTTGTGGTTCCTCATTGACTAAAAATTAAAAATTTCTTTTCAAATTAAAAAAAAAAAATCAAAACCTACCTTGTTCAGATACTACACCCTCTACACTTCATTCACAACGTCCTTGGGAGTGGGATTGGTGGGGTGGCATGGTGAAATTGTTGATTGCACTTAGAAATTGTTGGTTCCCTTCTTATAACATGCTCACGCTATCAAAGGTGAAACCTATAGCTAAATTCTCTAAAAGAGCCACATGTTTCAGTTTGTGTCTTTTTTATTTTGACTTTTAGAAAACCAAAATGCAAGCGCGTTATAACACGCTCGCATTATTGACTGTATGGGACCAAAAAGTACATGTGGCAAATTTTTGGTCCCTCATCTTTGTGCATATACCCATCTGTGGCTTTGATCTTTTCAATATTTTCAAAAATAGAATCTAAAAGACAAGTTGAAAAATGAAAACCTAAAATAAATATAAATTTCAAAAATAATTTATAAAACTATAATCTTATGGATGATTGTGCACTTTGTAGATGATAGTACACCTATGATATCATCCAAACATTATGTGGGACTACACAGAGACATGTAGTTCATAAAGTCAATAAAGAACTTGAAAAATGAAACAAACTACATAGTGCAAATAAAAAGCATAATAATAGAAAAATAGATATGATAGAACAATAAACATTATCCAAGGTAACAATAATATATACAAGTTAATTTAAATGATTGATAGAGATAAATAAATGGATGATAAATACAAAACCTCCATGTGAGAGAGTAACCAAACCACGTGTAGCTAGGATAGATAGAACGAGGGTGACCACTAGGGAGCTGGCCAAATGGTCAAGCCTCTATTTGATGTTTTAACCTCTATAAGTGGTCAAAAATAATGTAGATATGGCTAGAGTGTATGTGGTCTTAATACTAAGTGCATCTACAATTGAAGAACACCAATGCTTATAAAAAATAAATACTAGTATCTCAAGTCTGCAAAGATGCTAAATATGTTATGTGTATGGAGGAGAAGAATTGAAGATGGAGAATATAGGAATGCCAATAATAAATTTTAAAAATTAGAAATACAAATGGACAAGGATGATCTGACATTGGCCTTTTAAGAAGATAGAAGGAACAATGACAAATCTATGATAGTGTAAATGCTCACAACAACACAATGACTAATGATTTTTAGGAAAACGATTGAGATATGTTAATATCACTTGTAAGAAACCGAAACAAAGTAAAAAGAGTTGGAAATGAGGGGAGAGATAGAAATGAAGAAGAATAATATCACCTATCTTAGGAAGCTTATGAAGAGATATAATCAATGAATGGTGAAAATAAGGTGTTCTCATTCCCAAAGAGTTGTCACTTCAAGAAACATCCACCATATGAGAATAGAGTTTTGTCACTAGAAAATTACAAGCTCAAAATAATGACCATAGATAACCATGAGTAGCAATAAGATTTAGAATAACAAAAGATCACAATGGTAAAAGTGATATAACTATATTGTAGCTCAATAATCACATAAGAAAGCTATAGAAAATATAAAAATCATAGAGAGAGTTTTGCACTACAAAAAAATAAAAAACATAACTAGTTAAATGCATGTAGGGAACCAAGGAGAATCCCAAAAATCACTAAGGTTATTTTTTTGGTCAAGAGGGAAATGCTCATATAGGTTACAAACTTGACAAATGTTGGTTGAGTAGTTGTTACAACAAAAGGGAAGTTGAATCATCATCATCATGGTCATGAAACAAAATTTTGTATGGTTGTACTATCATGGGATGAAAGCATGACTATATCTATAGACATCAATGCAACTATGCTTTATTCTAAAAGGAGTTACTAGAAAATACATTATGAAATAAAGGCATAGAAGAAAATAAACATAAAAAAACATCACAAAAACATAACAAGAACATAGACACATAAAAATACAAAAATTCTTAGCATTTAGATTGGGAAAAAGGATAAGAGTGGGCTAAAACATGTTCTAGAAATATAGTATGAGGATGATCACTAAAATGGGTACAATTTGTAGCATCAAAATTATCTAGCATGTAATTTTGAACATTAAATTGGGAAACATAAAACATAAACATATCATAAGAAAGAAAAACTAACAAGAAATGCTAGAACCATTCATAAGACATAATAAAACCTCTCAAATTGGTAATTATTAAGGCTATGAATAGTTGCAAACAATAATCAAGGCACTTATACAAAACCAAAATCAAAGCACTTAAAGATCACATTGACTTCAAAAAGAGGGAATCCTTGATTTTCTCAAGAAAATAAAAGCATGTTGTGTAAGCTACAACATTATGAGTATAATGCCATGTAGAAGAAATATCACGATGAGGTGATACAATATAATTAATAGGTAGAGAAGGTAAAAGTTCTACATTATATATCCTACAAGGAGTATCACACTGTAAGATCTCACTATGCGTGTACTCATCACTATCATAATGCATAGGGGCATCACTATGTTTCTGGAGAGATGACATCAATGCCTCTAATAGGCATGGATAATAACTATTCAATTCAACCAAGGAAGGAAATGTTGACAAGTGATAGAACAAAACCTACATAGAAGACACATCCTTATGCTTAGTATATCTTGTCATGAGAATATCAAGGACAAAGGGATGATGTAAAATGAAATAATGAACCTATTAAAATTTGATATGTATGCATGAATATCAACCAAGGAATAAGACTAATAGATCCATGAGGGTAGATTATCTAAGGTTAGTAGGGTGCGATAAAAATATGTAAATCACTATGAAAGAGATGAAGGAACTTAAACCATATAGATTGATCTCACTCACCATGGGAATGTTAAGACATATAGAAGTGTGCTATAACTCCCTAGAATGAACCTACTAATAGTAGAATAACATGACCTATTTTGATAGGATCTCTAGTCTTCATTGACTTTTAAAGACTAGTGATACATTGAAAAGTACCTTAGGGAACTCAATGGATTATAAGGGTCAAGTTCTCCTAATTTGACCCTCTTGATTGGATTGGGTTGATGGTCATCGAAGAATATCAAAGACAATCACCAATATTTCAAGTGTCTTAGATTATGTGATTAAAATTATATTGCTTTTAGATCTCCAAACTAAGATATTCATCAAAACATCCACACCATCATTAGATTTATCAAAGATGATGGAGGATAGAAACTCTTTGATCTATTTAGGAAGTGTATTTTCAAGATTCTCAACTTCTCTTACATTTTAAAACACATGGTCATGTAAAATATAAAATTGAATATGATGGTGACAACAACAAATTTTAAGGCCTTTCTTCATCTTCACATTCTAGTGCCTTGGTATTTCAAAAATTCATTTTCTAATATTCATGTTGATGTATAAAATTGCGCAGGTTCTAACACCAACATGGGAAGTTTCAAGAATGTGGGACTTGCTACTTAAATGACCTCTAGATTTTAAAGAAGCTTGCTCTTCTCTATTTCAATTGGGTTTTGAGCAAGGGGAAGAAATTAATAGGATTACATATACAACAAGCAAATCTAATTATGGCGATGCACCTAAGTAAAAAGTATCCCTTCAATTCAAGCACAGTGAAGCTATTCACAAGATACAGTTATATTAAAGTGCAGATACTGCATGATCAATATAAACAAATATAATGTATATTATCAAAGGCTTATAGCCAGACAACTTTGCAAGGACACATATGATATCAACCAAGGCACATAATAGAGTTCTTCTTATTAATCTTCCAGCAACATAAAAGGCACAGATACATTAACTTTCTTATCAAGAACAACAAAATAAAGGCAAAATGACATAAACTGGTCACAATAAAGTTTCTGACTCCTCTTTTAGATTTCTGATTAAAACTTATCAAAGATCAATTCATCGTTCTCTATTACAAATTCTTCATATTTATAATCATCAATTTGACCCAAGATTGCTTGCAACAACCTGAATCCTCAATGGCCAAACAGAAATGAAGAGTACTAGAAGTCAATGGTGATTACGATCTTCTGAATCTGCAATGGCTATCCCTCCTGCATGCTCATTGGCTAGGGCAAAGTATTATGTGGCGTACCTCCTGTACTGAGACTCAAACACATGGCGAGACTCGCGTGCTTAGAACTGAAAAGAAATATGACAGATGGTAGCATCTGCATCTAATTAGAAACTCCTTTGTCTTCAAAGAAATCAATAGGAAAAAGACACTAGTCACATTATCCAGTCTCCAAAAAACATGATACGTGTCCTATCCCGAGGAGCCTTTTTAAAACCTGTGTCTTTATACATGAGTGCCTTCCGTTATGACATTTGTCACAACCCGCTTCACTTATAAATTGAGACACAATAATAATGGGACCCACAACCTTCATAACTCACTACCCTCAAAGGGAATAAAATTGGGACAAATGGCAGCCCCTGCGCTCATGCTAGCTAACACGTGGCAACTTCTGTAACACTACTAAAACAAATAAAACTTTTGAAAGGTCCTGCAGAAGTCGGCACTTGGCGCATTCTGCATAAAATTGTGAATTAAAAAGTTTCTCGCCACAAGAGTTATGAACAAAGCAACTCCTCTACATACCACCACATGGTATCCTCTGCAAGCTTAAAACCAAATAAACTGTGGCTCACCATGGTTTATGTTGACATCAATATTTATTTGGAAAGAGACACGTGACATCATCCGCATAAAACTCAAAAGACACACGACACCCTCTGCATACAATGTAGTAAGAGAGGAAGATTTTTGAGACTACCTCCGCAAGCGACACATGGCGCCATCTACAACATTGAAACAAAATAAATTGGTGATGCTACCTAATATGTGGCATGCTCCACATACAAATTAATACTTGAAACATTGCTATGGCTTTGACACTTGGTGAAACCCACACATAGAAACATTTTGAAGACTTGCGCACTAAGCTGTAGATATTAAGCTGAAACTGAAACAAAATGTAGAGTTTGACACTTTACAGTTCTTGGCGACCATCAGGACTTCTGAGCTAGATCTGAAAGAACCCAAAACTAACAAAAGATATGTATTGAAAATAAAACTTTTGAATCATAAATTTTGCAACGTTGTTTGATATATAGACCATTATGAATCTGAGAGCCCCTGTCTACTCTGTAAATCTTGAAAAGCAAAGTCAAGATTAATTATATCTTTATGGGAAAATGTTTACAAAAATTTGTACCACAACCCTTAATTGAAATTCTAGCTGGACCATCGGTATCAACATAGTTTCAACTTCCTTTACTGTTGATGAATCACTTAAACCCTGGAAAATTGTTTGATCATTTTGCTTAGTCAAAAGAAGGGCCTTGATGTCATCAATCATCAAAACTGTGTTATTATTATGGGATGGTGAAAGAAGCCCCAGTTGCACTAAATCCTCTATATGTTTCTTCATATTCTTTACTCCTTCCTTCACTATATTCAGGAGCTCTTGACAATTTGTGGCCATAGAGTTACAACTCAAAACCTCATTAACCATCTTAGCAGTAATCATTCTATCATTGATACCTATTGCTGATAATGTTTCATCTATTATGTCATACAACTTTTTCAACAAAAGTTGAGAGTCAGAAACCCTCAATGTAACAGTGGACAAGGTGGCTTGCACCGAAGTTTCTACTTTCTCATACAGCTACTGAGCATTTAACAGAAAAGTCAAAGATTGCTTTAGCTGGATAATCTCCTTAGAGATTCTCTCCCATATTGAAACATATAGCTCTTTTACCAAATTTAGAACTCTAGCATTTTGTGGCCTATTATCCAACTCAATTATTAGCTACTTCATCCTTTATTGCTCAGCCAAGAGTTGTGCCTGAACTGCACTATTGGCATTTTGCTCATTCAATAATTTTTGTTGCAAGTGTGTGGCCTTTTGCAATTTATCCTGATATCTCTTTTTTGAAGTGGCCTTTTCCTATCTTAAAACAGTTACTACAGCCTTTTCTTGTGCTAGCCCAGTCTTAAGAGAAGCAATCTAGGCCTGTGCAGCCTAATGTATCTACAGAGAAACAATATTCTACAATTGTTTGTTGAGATTATCAATCTCATTTTTCTTGGATTGAATTTCCCAGGCAAGATTGCTCCTATTCACTTTCTCTTGAGCCAAATCATTTTATGCCTTTTGCAATTTCTTGGACACTTTCAAATAGTCTATTGCTACAGTAGTTACAATTTCATTTAGTAGCTCAACCCTGTCCTGTGGCCTGAAGAGAGACATATCCATAGCCATGACATTCATAGCATAATCCTGGGGCTGCATTTGTTCATTTGATTTTACAACATTTGGAGACAAATGTGTAACTATCAATGATTGTTGAATAGGTTCATAAAGTGACCTCATGTGTGCCATAGTAGGGCTTTTGTTTTCCTTTTTCCTCTTCTTGTCCATCCTGGCCTCTCTAGCCTTTTTTTCTATGTCTGCTTGAGCTTGGAAGGTAGGAGGGGACGTAATATAACCTCCAGCAAAGGGGTGACCTTAAGGCAGGCCATAGGGAATAGCAGATAAATACTGGCTAGGAAAAACCTGAGGAGGGGTCCATTTAGGTACAGATGGAGAAAATAATGGCAATGTAATGGCTTGTGAGGACATGGCTGGTATACTAGCAGTAGTGGCATGGGTTGATGTAAGCACAACAAAAGTGGCAGGGGACATGGAATCCTGAATACTTGGGATTGCCACTCCTATATAAGAAGAAAGAGATATAGGGGAGAAGGAAGAAGTACTTACTTGAGTGATAGAAGAGGTGACTCGCACTTGTTGCTGCTGTGGTGTTGTTTCTTCTTCTTGCAGGATCAATTTCCTGTGTTTCAAAGGCCTCTCTCTTGTTTCCTCTGTTTCTTCATCTTCAATATTTGCAACCACTGGTGGTTGCAAAGGGACCATTCTGGAACCCCTAGATGCCCAAGCTATTTGAGTCCCTAGAATTGGTGATGACACAACACCCTTTTGCTTCTCTAAGGTGTTGAGCGGTTGAGGCCATGAAGATGCAGGAGCAGCAGATGACACCTATCCTGTTTCTTGCATAATTGGGGCTGACTCTATTTCTTCCCCTGGCTCCTCACCCTTCCTCTACATTCTTCTTGTGTCTGGACTTGACACTGGGGAGGGACACCACTCATCCCAGATTGATTCCCATATTTCATCATTTTCAATATTCCCAAATGAATGTGTAATCTCTGAAGTCACTTGCCTATATTTCCAATAGGCTTCAATCTTTTATGTTCTCCATTCTTTTGCTTTTAATGCTTTCCTCAGACTAGTAGTCATCTTTAACTTAGGGTCATACTCCTTCTCTTTGACATAGAAGGTCTCCCATGGCCTAGGCCCCTCATAGGGCAAATCAGTTAATTCCACATATAGATCTGAGTTATCTTCCTTTGGATTCCTCATGTCCTACCAGAATGGATGACCTTGATGTACTCTCTTGGCACGAACCTTATTATTTATAATCCAAGGAGCTAGAAAACTATCTAGGTCATATTTCCATTTATCCTCTATGATGAGGAGCCCAAGGGCAGCTAACTTCCTTAACAAGAGGCTCTCTACACCTCTAACTTCAAGTGTCATGTTTTTCCTAGCTCATGGGACATCATACATCTTCTTCTTTCTTTTCTTGTGGCCAAAGTCATTATCAACAACAGATACTTGATGAGTAACCTCTAAGAATATGACCCTAGGGGTCAATACTTTAGGCAATAGCACGGGTTCCCTAGCGAAACCTTGGACTTTGATTATTGTATTATGTGCTCCAAAGAAGTAGTCATAGAGAATTAGGAAATTAGCTATAAAACCACTTATACTCTATGTCATCCTATGTTCCACAGGCTCAGGGCTTAACTAACAGAAAGTGGGGGTGACAAAAATCTCCCAAAACTCATAGGGGTCAGAGGTTTCAGATAACACATGTGTCCATGCAGACACAGGGATGGTTTTACCATGACCAAAATCTGGATCATACATATTTAAATGCATATGCTGTGTAAAAAGACCAAAGTTTTGATAAAGCATAAAATGGAATAGGAAAGCGGAAGACCTGAATACTCACTTTGTTTTGAAATTTGTGAGCTGATCAATCATAGCGGCAACAATTTGTTCCAAGAAATCTAGCCAGTACTCCTATGATTTATCCACAATTTTCATTCTGAAAATGATTGCTAATTGCCAGTCATAAATTGTGTTGTCCTTCTTCATTCCAAAAATGAAAGCTATCATTAAAATTGCATTATGAACATTTTGGTTAAATTGTACCTGCCCAGTGGGTAGTGTGCGCATCTGAGTATTATCCTCTCCCAACTGCATCTCTAAATTCAAGAATTTTAGTGTGTTATGTAAATTTGCCTATGTGCCTTACATTTTGGCAATAGTTGGAAATGTGGCCATTCTATCATACTGCAGGGCCATCATGTCTCTTATGGCCTTGGGTATAATATGCACTATGAAAGGGCCCAGTTGGATAGAATTTGATTGTGCATGAAACAACTCCATACACAATTCAATTAGCTCAAGACAAGGGTGGACATTTGGGACCAGGAACTATGCCAATTGAGAGGTCCATATCCTCATACCAAAAGTTTTGAACTGTCCCTTGTTCGCCCGGATGAGGCACCTCTGATGTGCCCCTTCCTAGAGATTCTTGGTGTTCTTTTGAAGGGGTGTGTCATATATGTCATCTGCATAGTCCTTCACCTATTCTGGGTCAATAGATAACCCTACTTTAGGAACCCTTGTTCTTGGATAGGACTTCCTTGGTTGTGCAGGTGCCGAAGCATATGACTTGTTGTTTAATAATTTATTCGTTGAATCAAAAATTCCAAGTCCATCCCGTGGTGACTGTGTCTCAGACATATCTGTATCTTTGTGAGAAGAATGCAAGAAGCTTTGACACAGAAAAGAATGAAACTATTTTATCAGAGTGGTACTTAGCTAAAAGGCACTTGTTAGGGACAGAGTTTGGATGAAATAGTGATTCAGAGCAGAAAGATAGAAACAAATGATGCTTACACTTGGAAGGCCTTAAAGCCTAGCTCATTGGGACTTATAGAAATAATAAATGACACATACTATCTTATTAATGTCATTAATGCTGAGAAATAGCTAGTGTATCTTTTTGAAATCTGCATTGGACAGAGTGTCAGATATGTTATGAGAGTGGCTATCTTTATGAAAAAGCATGCACTTCCATGAGATTTTAGGCATTGCCGAACAACCTTAATAAATTGGCAAGGCTAAAAGAGAAGGGGCTTTGCACTGCTTGACATGTGTTCATCGAACACTTATTTGAAAGGGAAAGCGAGAAAAGGAAACAAAACTAACTAACTATGATACATGATGACCCCCTTCTCAAGTGAAAAGTTTCAGAAAGATCCCATTTACTAGAATCTCTTCAGGTTCTCCATTCATGGTCTCCAGCTCAAATGAATTTTGTTGCTTGCAAGAATGAACTCTATAAGGGCCCATCCATAATGATTCAAATTTGCTGTGTCGACCTAGCTTGGCAGCTCTTTCATCCCATTTCAATACCAGAGAGCCAACTTAAAAAATGGGATTAGAACTCTTATTATCAAACCATTTTCTGATGTTTCATTAGTGATTCATGTGTCTTTTCTCTCTTTTCTTGGACTTCCAACATTTTAGCAAGTCTGACTTGCATGGGGCCATTTTCTTCAATTTCTATCTGTTTTAACAATTGCAAAGCAGGAATCTCTAAACTTAGTGGCATTACTGTAGGTTTACCATAAACCAACTCATAGGAAGACATTTTAGTCACTTGCTTTGGCATTATTTTGTTAGCCCACAGTGTTGTATTAAGTAACTTATGCCACTCTCTATGATAATTAGTCCCTATCCCTTTTATGAGTCTAATAAGGTTTTTGTTAGTGGACTCTACCAGACCATTACCTTGTGGGTAATAATTTGAAGAAGTCTTCAAATATATACAATTCCTTAATGCAAACTCAGATAATTTGGTTCCCAAAAATGCTTTAGCATTATCTGATATGATGGTATGAGGAAGACCAAACCGAGAAGTTATGCCCTCTAAAAATTCTAGTATGACTTTTTTTGTTGCCTCTTTGAGTGGTACTGCTTCACTCCACCTGGTAAAGTAATCTGTTGCTATGAGAATCCATTTGTGTCCCATATTTGACACTGGATTGATCATACCAATAAAATCCAGACCCCATTGAGCAAAGGGTTCATCCACAACTATGGGACTTAGAGGCATTATTGCATTTCTCCTTTTGCTAGTATAAAACTGGCAAGCTTGGCATTCCTTAACCATTTGATGGCAATATGAAATAGAGTGGGCCAGAAATATCCTTCTTGTGTCACTTTGATTGTAGTGGTCCTTGCTAAAAAATTTCCACCTAAGGCTCCATGATGCAATTCATGTAATATTCTTTGAGCTTCACCTTTCTGTATACATCTTAAGAGTATACCATCAACATTCCTTCTAAATAAAATATGATCAATTAGTACAAAATAGGTTCCTTGCTACCTATAGTACCTTTTATTATCATGGGAGAGCTCATTTGGGAATATCCCATACTTCATAAACTGTATCCTATTTTTGACCCAAGAATCTTGGTCAACCTCTTAGAGTTTCAATACATTTTCACTTTCTGTTTCTTCAGTTTCTATGTCTTGGGTCATGTATTGGCACAATCCTTTGCCTCTGACTAACTTGGTGGGTCTTACTTCTACATCATATTCTAGAATCTTTGTTATCTAGTTGGCTCTTTTTTAGTGATCTCACCCTCCATAATATATTCTCTTACACTAGAGTGAGCCACTAATATCAGAATCTTATTTCCTGTTACCAAATGTCTAAATTTTTTAAGGGCTTTTACCATGGTGTATGCTTTCTTCTCTACAAAATTATATCTAGACTCATATTCCCTAAGAGTTCTGGAGAAAAAAGCTATTGGATGCTCTCCTTCCTGTTCATCATCTTTCTGAGTTAGAACAGCATCAACACTAAATTCTCCCCCATACACATACATTATAAAACCTTTAGAGAAATTTGGGTTTCTGAGTACTAGGGCTATTGAAATGGCTCTCTTGACTTCTTCAAAAGACTTTCTTCCTTCTATGGTCCATTTGAAAACTAGATCTTTTTTAAGCAACAATGTCATTGGTCTAATTAGACCTACAAAATCAGATATGAATTGGCTAACAAAGTTAATATTTCCTAGAAAGGATTGAACTACTTTCTTGTTGACTGGTAGAGATAGGTTCATTATGGCTGTGACCCTTTCTGGATCAATGGACACCCCTTCCTTTGACACTATGTGTCCTAGAAGCTTACCCTGAGGTACAACAAAGATACATCTCTTCGGATTCAGAGAGATTCTGAACTCTTGACATTTCTTGAAAACAACCTCTAAATGGTCAAAATGATCTTTGGCATTCTTAGAAAAAATAGTCAGGCCATCCAGATAGATCAGAATGATCTTATTTATAAGTTCCCCAAATGCTACATCCATTGCTCACTGAAAAGTAGCCCCAACATTTGAAAGGCCAAAGAGCATTTTAGCATATGCAAATGTTCCCCACTTTGTAGTGAACGCAGTCTTATGCTGATCTTCATTTGCTAACCAAATATGATTATATCCTGAGAAACCATCCAACAAGGAAAACCTTTCTGACCTAGCCATAGTTTGTAAAATTTGTTCCATAGAAGAAAGGGGATAATGATCTTTCAAAGATGCTCTATTCAGATCCCTAAAATCTACACAAAGTCTTATGTCACCATTCTTCTTTCTTACCGGCACTAGGTTTGATACCCAGGTTGAATGCTTAATTGGGAAAATAATCTTTGATTCTAAGAGCTTTTTCAGCTCATCCACCATTAGAGGTTCAATTCTAGGATTCATTGGTCTTTGCTTCTGTCAGATTGGTTTGGATCCTTCAGTAAGCTCTATGGTGTGTTGGGTGATATCTCTATTATAGCCATGGAGGTCCTCATAGGTCCAAGCAATCACCCTATCATATTTATCACATAAAGCAATCAACTTTTCTTTTTCCTCTTGGGTTGTAGAATTACCTATTTTCAACTTTCTTCCTTCACTAACTTGGATCTCAGAATAATCCTCCTTATTTGCCTGAAACCTCCTCTTCTCTAGGCTTGCATCTTCTGGATCAAACAAATTTTCTAGAGTAATCAGTCCTTTAGGGAGTTTATTTGATTTTAGCTAGATAATTTGATCACCATATGCTTCCTCAATTTTGGGATGTAATTCACTTGATTGTTGTAAGAATGAAAGTACCTGAAGATCATTGTCAAAAACTTGCCAATTTCGATCATTGTTTGGAATTGGTCTTACTATAACCTTAACTAACTCATTATTAACTAATAGATCACTTCCTAGGTCAAACTATGAACCAATTTGTGCCATTCTATCTGCTTCTAAATTTTAGGCTCTGGGAACTACCTCAATATTGAAAACCTCAAAGCCATCTATCAGGTTCCAAATCCTATGCCGATAGGATCTCATTCTTACATTTTGGCTATTACTTTCTGTCTGATCTATTTTACCACCAGTTCTGAGTCTCCTTTTACTATCAGATTCTTTATTTCCTTTTTCTTTGCCAACATGAGTCCATGCACCAAAGATTCATATTCAATGCCATTATTGGTATAGGTGAACTGAAAGTGAATGGCTCTTAGAATTTTCTCACCATTTGGGGTAGTAAGGCAAATACCTGCTCCAACACCATTTTTATGTTAGATTCAGCACAAACAACTGAGAGGGGGGGTGAATTAGTTGTCCAAAACTTTCTTCCAATTTAACACTTAAATCCACTTTGTAATTCAGTAGCATAATAATAAATCAATCATGGAAACACAATGCATTAAATCAAGAGCAAAAACACATTAACACACAAGAGACCAAGATTTTGATGTGGAAAACCTGGTTAAGGGAAAAACCACAGGGTGACTAACCCAAGATTGTATTCTCTATTAGAAGAATAGAAAGAACAAAAATGGCACATGCCAATTAGGGCTCACTGCCCGAGCACACTACTCACAAGACACTCACTACCTAAATGAGACACACTGTCTACAGAATAATAAGTATTACATACTTGAACTAAAGAATAGCATCTTCACCATGCTTGAATCAGTTCTATTTAAGTCCAATACTTCTACTCTGCCTTTCGCTCCTCTGCTCTCTACCACACTCTCATCTCCACAAGATACCCTTGAAATGACCTTACAACTCTTTATTTATACAAGACATTGACTTAGGGATAATCATCCAAGTCGGCATACATTACAGAGCAGATACATAAATACAACATGAATTATTACAAAAAAAACTTCATGTGGATCAACACACTATCAACCACACAGATCTGAGACTTCAGTCTTCCTTCAGAAACACGCCATTCATTGTAGAACATCTTCAACATTATCCGCAGGATGTGTAACTCATCCGGTCGGCCTGAATTGGGAAGAACATCATCATCCGGAAGTAATTCTTCAATTACGAGCTCAATCTTTAATGTAAACCACCAACATGAACTGGACACAATCCAAAGACCTCCACAAGCTTGCCTGAATCACCAAGAACATCCACACTACTTCTACTTATTGAAATCATTCTCTCCTTCATTCGGAACCTCAAGAACACAATCTGTCATCACTGTCATATTGGAATAGATGCTTACAAACCTCCAGACCATGAACCAATTGAGTTTTCAATTCAAATTAACTTCCTAAACACTTCACCAAATCCTTAAAACAAGATATTGCATTTCTGGAGCTCACCGGACCTATCTGTGTCACTCTGTCACCTCTGAACATCTGCCAGAACCAGTTTTACTTTAGTGGCCATAACTTTCTTAGATCTTCATATGGACCTCTAAAATCTTTATTGGATCATTTTAAGACACATATCTACAAACCCTTTGAAGCGTATCCTCTTATATTCATTTTAGCTAGGATCTTTACCTCACTATCTTCACTATTCTTCTCTGTTCCTGATAGGACTAATTTTCTCAATATCCTCAGCATACGGCTCATCCTATCCTTATCATCAATGCAACAGGAGTATGTTGACATCAATGACAACACTAGTTAGGCCCATACTTGCAACAATCTCCCCCTTTGTCATTGATGGAAACATATGATGTGAAAAACTATTTTAACCATCAAGACAATAACTTCTTACTGACACAACTCCTGCCATCAACAACAGCTATTCACATGTCTTCTCTTCTTTTACTGCTCCCCCTTTGATCAACAATTACTTGTTTTTCACATGTCTTCTCTCCCCCTTTGACATCAATGCCAAAGGGCACATACTTGCATCACTTCTGAATCATACCAGATGCTCCCCCTGAGTGGCAGCTTCCCAAACATCAATCTAGATCACAAGATATGACTGTGAGATCCATCGGACTGATGCACATCAGTGCACCTTAATTCAGAACCAGAGGGGTAATAACCCCTAACTTCTCCCTGAGATACTCAAAAGAGTCCTTAGGTAGAGGTTTAGTAAAGATATCTACAATTTGATCTTTGGAAGGCACAAACTCCAATCTGACTTCATTCTTGTTCACATGCTCTCTCAAAAAGTGAAACTTGATGGATATATGTTTAGTCTTTGAATGCAACACCGAATTCTTAGATATATTTATTACACTTGAATTATCACAGAAGATTGTGATAGGTTCCTCATACTCCACTCTGATGTCTCTTAGCATTTGCTTCATCCACAAAACTTGAGTACAACTACCTTCTATTGCAATATATTCTACTTCAGCTGTGGACAAAGATATTGCCTCTTGTTTCTTGCTTAGCCAAGAAACCAATCTCTTCCCCAGAAAGAATGCTCCACCACTGGTACTCTTTTGGTCATCCACATCTCCTGCCCAATCTGCATTTGTATATGCATGAAGAGAAAAATCATGATCTCTGGGATACCACAATCCATACTCAACTATCCATTTTTAGATATCTAAAAATCCTCTTGATTGCCATGACATGAGATTCTCTAGGATCAGCTTGGAATCTAGCAACAAGACCAATGACATTCATAATGCTAGGTCTAGTTTGAGTGAGATACAATAGTCCTCCAATCATTGACCTGTACTTTTTCTAATCAGACTTAGGAGAGTCATCATCTTCGGTCAATTTATATCCAGTTGCCATGGGAGTATTCATTGGTTTTGAGTCTTCCATCGCAAATTTCTTCAACAATTCTTTCACATATTTGGTCTAAGAAATAAAGATTCCTTTCTTTGTTTGAGTGATTTGTAGACCCAAGAAGAAATTTATTTCCCCAAACATGGACATCTCAAATTCACTTTTCATTTGATTTGCAAAGGTTTTGCACATACTATCTCTTCCTCCAAAAATGATATCATCAACAAACACTTCAACAATCATGATATTTTCATGATCAATTTTGAAATACAAATTACTGTTAGCAACACCTTTGTTGAAACCAATCTTCAAAAGATGCTTATCCAATCTTTCATACCAGGCTCTTGGAGCTTGCTTTAGTCCATACTAATAGAAAATAGAGACTGCAGCACTATAGAGGCAAGAAACATACATAGAAATCTTCTTTTTCTCTTATGTTCTCTATTGACAGATACGTTTATTTATGCAGATACAGATGTAGAGTCATAATAGAAGTCTCAAACCTCTACACTAATAGACTATCCTATAATTACTCATAAACCTACACTTAACTGCTCATATACATGAGCTGTCTATATACACCAACAGTTCACTACACTAACAGCTGACCATTACATTTATTCATGTTGAGCGTATATTCCAACACCCCCTCTTAATGCTACAACACTAAACTGGCAATAACATAAAAAAACAATAGAAAATACATTATTTAGAAATAGTTCTTTGAAAAATAGTTCTTAGACCAGTAAAACTTCTGCAAGCTGCTCCAGTAGCCTCCTAGCTATAATCCAAGTTCCCAACATCATTGGACACCATTTGCACATGAAGTGTCTCATTACCCTCATAAAGGTATGATGCTGAACTTCCAGATTTCTGGATCTCCCCTGAACTATTGGACATCAATCCTCACATGCATGTCTCATAACCCCAATGAGGTATAGTTTCTCCGATCCACAAGCATCTTAGACTATTGAACATCTATCTATCCTCTACTGCATCCTTCCCTGTCTTCAAAGTGTCTGCTTCTTCAAAATAAAACAAGTGCCTCATCTTCAATGAAATCATCCTCACTATCAATATCCGATGGTTCTTCAAGAGTTGTTTCCATTTTCAAAAAATTATATGACTAGACTTTCTTCAAAGCAAACAGAAAATCTCTGTAGAGAATTCATTGAGTGTATATCACAGCTCCTAAGTGATACAACTATTCCTTTAAAAATAGCAATAGATCTGCACAAGGAATTATTCGACTGCAAATAGTTTGCTTGCTTAGATTTGGCTATGAGGATCTTTGTGCTCTGATACCATAATAGAAAATAGAGACTGCAACACTATAGAGGCAAGAAACATACATAGAAATCTTCTTTTTCTCTTCTGTTCTCTATTGACAGATGCGTTTATTTATGCAGATACAGATGTAGAGTTATAACAGAAGTCTCAAACCTCTACACTAACAGACTATCCTATAATTACTCATAAACCTACACTTAACTGCTCATATACATGAGCTGTCTATATACACCAACAGTTCACTACACTAACAGCTGATCGTTACATTTATTCATGTTGAGCATATATTCCAACACATACACTATTTTCTTCAACTTGTAGACCATATCACCATGACCAGACATTTGAAATCCATCTGGTTGCTCAATGTATACTTCTTCTTCCAAGTCACCATTCAGGAAGGCAGATTTGACATCCATCTGATATACTTTGAAATCCTTGAAGGCTGCAAAAGTAAGAAATAATTTGACTGCTTCAATTCTTGCCACCAGAGCAAAAGTTTCTTCAAAATCAACTCCTTCTACTTGGGAGTAACCCTTGCAGACCAATCTAGCTTTATTTCTGACTACTTCACCATCTTCATTCAATTTATTCTAGAAAACCCATTTGATTCCAATCACATTCTTGTTTTTAGGTCTGGGAACAAGATCCCAAGTGTGATTTTTCTCAATTTGCATCATCTCTTCCTCCATTGCTTTAGTCTAGTTTTCATCATTGCAAGCTTCATTCACTGCCTTAGGTTCAATCTTTGAAATCAGACAATACTCTTCCGAATCTTGAGCAATCCTTCTTCTTATTTGTACACCTTTGCTTTTATCACCTATGATCTGATCTTTAGAGTGATTCAGTCTTACATACCTAGGAACTTTGGGAGTTTCTTGCACTTCTGATTCTTGAACAGATTCATTCAAACTCATCTCTTCTTCCTGATTTACCGGATTAGTTTGAATCTGAATTTTAGAGGGAGCTTGGACTTCTTGAACATTATTTTGATAATCTTCATCATATTCATAAAACCTTGAGGGTTTTTAAATACCTTCATCAACCTTCACATTTGTACTTTCCACAATCTTCCTTAATCTCTTTTTATAACACCGGTATGCTTTGCTTTGAGTAGAATAACACAAGAATATTCCTTCATCACTTCTAGCATCAAATTTTCCAAGATATTCATCTCTTTTAATGTAACATTTTCTACCAAAGACTCTAAAATACCTCACAGTGGGAGTGATGCCAAACCAAAGTTCATAAGGAGTCTTACCGGTATTGCTTCTGATTTATACTTGATTGAGAGTATAGACTGTAGTGCTTACAACTTCTCTCCAATAGATCTGAGGAACATTTGCTTCCATCATCATGGTTCTAGATGCTTCTTGGATAGTCTGGTTCTTTCTCTCCACTACTCCATTCTACTATGGAGTCCTAGGAGTAGACAACTATCTTTTTATTCCATGTATCTCACAGAATTCTATGAACTTACCAGATGTAAATGCTCCACCTCTGTCAAACCTCAGACATTTTAATTTTAATTCGGTTTCATTTTCTACCATAGCCTTGAATATTTTGAATTTCTCAAGAGCTTCTGATTTCTCTTTCAGAAAAGTTACCCACATCATCCGGGAGTAGTCATCAATTAATAGCATGAAGTATCTATCACCTTGCACACTCTTGATTCTTGCCGGACCACACAAATCAGTATGAACTAAGTCCCATAATCTGGTAGAAGATTGTTCCTTACTTTTGAATGTGACTTTGCTCTGCTTACCCAACTGACATTCTTTGCACAAGCTATTAGTAAGTTTCACAAATCTTGGAAGATCTCTTACAGCCTGAGTGTTGCTTATTTTGATGATATTATCAAAATTCACATGACACATTCTCCTATGTCACAACCAACTCTGATCAACTTGAACAAGTAAGCTACGTGGAAGATTTTACCTTTAGTTTGAGTACCGGATGCAATCTCTATTCCAAAACTTTCAAAGATCTTGCATTTTCCATTTTTGAATCAGAGATCATAGCCTTTGTGCACCAACTGTCCAACATTGAGAAGATTGTGCTTTAGGCCTTCAACATACAGTACATTACCGGTTTTGTTCTTTCCATCAAAAGAAATAGTTCCTCTACCTCTGATTCTACTAGCAGAATTATCACCAAATTATACCACACCTCCTTCATACCTTTCCAAATCTATGAACTTATTTTTGTCACCTATCATATGGTGGAAGTATCCACTGTCAATGACCCAATCATCCTTTTCTTCAACTTGGGTAGCTAGATCTCTTTCTACAATTTTGTGATTGACATATTTAGAGGGCATTGGATCTTCTTCTTTGATGGCAATAAACACCCAGTCACTTTTGGATTTGTTTCTTGTTTCTGATTGATCATCTGTTACTACTTCATCATCATCTTCATGGACATAGTAACATTTCTTATGGAACCTTGATCTGTTAGGATTTGGCATTGAAAATCTTTCCGGACACCTTGAGGAAAAATGACCAATCTTATTGCAGTTAAAACATTTAAAAGGCATTTTCCCTTCATACTTACTGGATCCTCTTGGCAATCTTTTTGCAATAAGGGTTTCAAGTTGAGCAGCTTCTAATTCATCTTCTTCTAGGTCTTTTCTTGCTTTTTCATACCATGATAGTTTCCTTGAAGAGTTCTCTCCTAGATCAAACCTTTGTTTTCCTTTTACAAAGGCACTAGCTTTGAATGCAGATTCAGTCTTGGGGGGGCATCTCCAAACTCAGTCAGTTCAAATGCAGCCAATTTGCCAACCAATTGATCTCTTGTGATACCTGAATAAGATCCGAATTCTCCAATGGTAGCAACCTTGTATTTGTAAGAGTTAGGAAGGGATCTAAGAACTTTGCCAATAATCTCATCTTCATCCAAGATTCCACCAGCACATCTAATGCCACAAACAAGCTCATTTACTCTAGGCATAAATGTAGTGATATTTTCATCTTCTCTCATCTTTAGGTTTTTGAATTTTCCTTTCAGACTCTATAGCTTGGCGCATTTAACATACTTATCTCCTTCATGCAGAAGTTCCATTTTTTCCCAAATCTCATGGGTAGTTTTTAGGTCAACAACATTTGTAAGCTTTGAATCAGATAAGGCACTTAGAAGAGCTTCTTTAGTCTGCAGATTGTTTTCAACATCTCTGATTTCATCTACGGTACTTGGACCATTCTGTGGAGAAGTATACTTCTTTGAAGCCATGGTCCAATACTGCATTCCCATACATTGCAAGTGACATTCCATGCAACTTTTCCAAAGAGTGAAATTGGTTCCATCAAACCTCGAACTATCCTTTTTGTAGGATGACATCCCGGATCTCCTTAAGCGGTTAAGCTCTTTTAGAGGAACTTAGCTCTGATACCAATTGTTAGATTCAGGACACACAACTGAGAGGGGGGGGTGAATCAGTTGTCCACAACTTTCTTCCAATTAAACACTTAAATCCACTTTGTAATTCAACAACATAATAATAAATCAATCATGGAAACATAATGTATTAAATCAAGAGCAGAAACACATTAACACACAAGACACCAAGATTTTGACATGGAAAACCCAGTTAAGGGAAAAACCACAGGGTGACTAACCCAAGATTGTATTCTCTATTAGAAGAATAGAAAGAACAAAAATGGCACATGCCAATTAGGGCTCATTGCCCGAGCACACTGCTTACAAGAGGATCACTGCCTACAGGAGACACACTGTCTACAGAATAATAAGTATTACATACTTGAACTGAAGAATAGCATCTTCACCATGCTTGAATCAGTTCCATTTAAGTCCAATACTTCTACTCTACCTTTCACTTCTCTCCTCTCTACCACATTCTCATCTTGACAAGATACCCTTGAAATGACCTTACAACTCTTTATTTATACAAGACATCGACTTAGGGATAATCATCCAAGTTGGCATACATTATAGAGCAGATACATAAATACAATATGACTTATTACAAAAAAAAATTCACACGGATCAACACATTGTCAGCCACACAGATCTGAGACTTCAATCTTCCTTCAGGAACATGCCATTCATCACAGAACATCTTCAAGATTATCCACATGATGTGTAACTCATCTGGTTGGCTTGACTTGGGAAAAGCATTATCATTTGAAAGTAATTATTCAATTACGAGCTCAATCTTCAATGCGGACCACCAACATGAATTGGACACAATGCAAAGACCTCCACAAGCTTGCTTGAATCACCAAGAATATCCACTCTACTACTTACTGAAATCATTCTATCCTTCATCTGGAACCTCAAGAACATAGTCTGTCATCACTGTCATATTGGAATAGATGCTTGCATACCTCCAGACCATGAACCAATTGAGTTGTGAATTCAAATTAACTCCCTAAACACTTCACCAAACCCACAGAACAAGATACTGCATTTTCAGAGCTCACTAGACCTATCTGTGTCACTTTGTCACCTCTAAAAATCTGTCAGAACCAGTTTTACTTGAGTGACCATAACTTCTTTAGATATTCATACGGACCTCTGAAATCTTTATTGGATCATCTTAAGACACATATCTACAAACCCTTTGAAGCGCATCCTCTTATATTCATCTTAGGTGGGATCTTTACCTCACTGTCTTCACTATTCTTCTTTGTTCATGATAGGACTAATTTTCTCAATATCCTCAGCATACAGCTCATCCAATCCTTATCATCAATGCAATAGGAGTATGTTGACATCAATGGCAAGACTGGTTAGGCCCATACTTGCAACATTTTACCCCTAGCCCCATCAAAATTTAGGGTCCAGACCTCTGAGTCTCCTTCAAATTCTCCACTTTCTGATATTTCTTTCTTTATAATATTTGGGATTTCTTGGTCTTCTTCAAAAATAACATAAGTGCCTAGACCAGTAGAGTCATAGTTTCCATAGGGATCACTCTGCATCATGGTCAATAGATGATTGATCTCTCTTCTTGGTGGTCATGTTCAGTCTAGTCACCTAATTCTTCAACGAAAACTCTCTCCTCTTTATTCATCATGGCATGGGATGCTTCTAATTTTGGGGTTGGTTCATTTGTGATATGGTCTTTTGATAATGGCTCAGACAATACTTTCATCTTTGTCCCATATTTGGTTCTTAGGATGAGGTGTGACCAATCTAGTGACATGTAACCTCCTATTTTGGCTATGAAATCTCTGGACAAGCGTAAACCAAATACAGGGGGAATATCTATGACTACCACATCCTGATTGACAATTATATTGGGACAAGTATATAGTTGTAATGGAAGTTGTTTGATTTTTCCTATAGTTTGAACAGATTTCCCATCCAACTGCATGACCCCTCTTGTAAGTGGTTCATACTTTATCTTTAAAGCATCTACTATCTGCTTTGGCATTACTATAGTATAGGCCCCAGAATCTATCATTGCATTATGCAGTAGTTTTTTCCCAACTATTAGAGTTAGATAAAAGGGATCTAGTTTAGATTTCCCTACCTTAGGTGCATTGTTCAACAGAGCTATTGTTTGTAGAGGTACAATATCTTTATGTTGGAGTTTCCCTTTTTTAGTAGCTCCTCCTTTAGCACTAGTGTATTTAGAGGCTTCTTGACCTTGTAGAGCTTCCTGGAATAGTGTCTTCTGCTTAGGAATAGCTAGCATATCCCAGATTGATACATGTGCTGGAGTTCTTTTCAACTGGTCCACCACGTTTACAGGTCCTAATGCTTGTGTCTTTGAATAATAAGGGTACCTTGTCTTTTTTAGCACTTGTCTCAAAGCTACTTGATTCTGCACAGGCTAGGGCATGTCTTGCCTAGGGACTGGATTGTGATGATTTTGAAATGGAGGAGTTCCAATAATTTCATTATTAGTGACTTTAGGTTGCTCCATCATTCTTCTCTTTGATCTGGTATAATAATCTGACTACACCAATGGTTTCTTTGAAGTGGATGCCTCATTCAAGAACACTAAATCTTCCTCTTCAATTCATGAAAATAAGGCATGTTTAGGGGCTATTTCCTCTTCTTGTTGTATGGACATCCCTTGCATCTGGGCCACCATTACTGCATTTTGAACACCAGGGGACTGATATGGTGAAGTATTAAAGGTTGAGAATTATCCTTATAGCCCTCTTTGTTCTGCTATCTTTTGCTACAAATTACTTCTGGGACAGTCTTTGGGCATATGGGTATTGTTGTAGGGAAAGCACCGAGCATTTGTGTCATCTGCTAAGTTATTTTTCCATGGAACTATTTCCCTATTGGGATTATGAGGAATAGTTTGTAGAGGTGTAGGGACTAAAACCAACTGGTTTGAAGGCTGAGGATTAGTTTGCCTTTGAGGGCCTTGATATTGATTTGGCTGAAAGGGGGGTCTATTTCCTTGGAAACCTTGATAAGGGGGCTTTAAATAGGGATTTTGTTGTCTCTTTAGGTTAATTATCTGATTTGAGAAGGTCCTTAGAATGTTCTTGGCATCATCCATTTTAGATGGTTGAGTAGAGGTGGTTGCCCTAGCAGGTTGTTGAGGTACTGGAAATGAATACATGGACACAGGTGGAGCTAGAAGGTTAGGAGCTTCTTGTGGTAAAGGTAGGGTAATTTCTAGGAACATGGGCATAGGAGGCCTTGGGGGCAATTTTCTAGCATCTATCAAGTTATTTTCAGCCTTGACTGCCAACTCATATACTTCTGGTAGTGTCTGACCTCCTAGAGACTAAATCATTACTGATATATTAGAGTTAAAAGCTTTGAGGTAGAACACAATAGCCATACTTGATAATGGTCTTTCTGTAGTAGGAATTCTATCCCAGGTCTTTTGAAATCTTGAGTTGGAATTGGTCATGGCTTCTTGTGGTGCCCTTTTAATAGTGATTAATTGTTGCAGCAGAGAAGATTTATCACCTTTCTCTTCACATCTTGCAAAGAAAGCATCGCCAATCTGATCCCATGTAGATATTGTATTTGGAGTGAGAGATCTATACCAGTCCAAAGCCTTTCCTTTGAAAGAAACTGCTAGAAGTCTTATTGCCACATTCTATTCAGTAATAACATGTACTGCACACACATCAGATACATCTTGTAGACATTCCCCAGGTGTCTTGAAATCTTCTCCACTGAACTTATGTAGAGCCTTCAAAGCATTGGCTGGAATAGGATCCCAAGTTGCTAGTGGTACTGGGAGAAGGAGGGGACTACCAATATTCCAATTTGCATAGTTCCTTGGAGGTATAGGTGCTCCCATATTAATTCTTTGTGCTATTGTAACCTAATTCACTCTTCTCCTTGGAGTAACTTTACTAATGGTGGTAAAAGAATGCCCAGATTAACAGAAGACTGAGCTCTTGTTGTAGGTCCACAGCCCTGGCTCCTTATTACTCTCTGGCTCATACGATCTTGATAGAAACTTCAAGAAAGGTCCCACCAGCCGTGCAAAAAATTGTTGATTTATAAAACTGTGCAGGTTCTAAAACCAATATGGGAAGTTTCAAGAATGTGGGACTTTCTACTTGAAACGACCTCCAGATTTTAAAGAAGCTAGCTCTTCTCTATTTTAATTGGGTTTTGAGCAAAGGGGAAGAAATTAATAGGATTACAGATACCATAAGCAAATCTAATTATGGTGATGCACCTAAGTAAAAAGTATCCCTTCAATTCAAGCACAGTGAAGCTATTCTCAAGATACAGTTATATTAAAGAGTAGATACTGCATGATCAATATAAATAGATATAATGAATATTATCAAAGGCTTATAACTAGACAAATTTGCAAAGACATAGATGATATCAACCAAGGCACAGAATAGAGTTCTTCTTATTAATCTTCCAGCAACATAAAAGGCACAGATACATTAACTTTCTTATCAAGAACAACAAAATAATGACAAAATGACATAAACTAGTCACATCAAAGTCTCTTACTCCTCTTTTAGATTTCTGATTAAAACTTATCAAAGATCAATTCATCCTTCTCTATTAGAAATTCTACATATTTATAATCATCGATTTGACCCAAGATTGCTTGCAACAACCCGAATCCTCAATGGCCTAATAGAACTGAAGATTATTGGATGTCCATGACGGTTATGATCTTCTGAATCTGCAACGGTCATCCCTCTTGCACGCTCATTGGCTGGGGCATAGTCTTATGTGGCACACCTCTTGTATTGAGACTCATACACATGGTGAGACCTGCGCACTTAGAATTAAAAAGAAATATGACAGATGGAAGTGTTCACATCTACTAAGATACTCCTTTTTCTTCAAAGAAATCAACAGGAAAAAGACTCTTGTCGCATTATGTAGTCTCCAAAAAAAATGATATGTGTCCTATCCTACGGAGCCTTTTTAAAACCTATCTTTATACTCAGGCACCTTCTGTTATGACATTTGTCACAACCCGCTTAACTTATAAATTAAGACACAATAATAATGGGACCCACAACCTTCATAACTTACTACCCTTAAAGGGAATAAAACTAGGATAGATGGCGGCCCCCACGCTAATGCTAGCTAACACGCGGCAACTTTCTCAACACTGTTGAAACAAATAAAACTTTTCAAAGGTCTTGCGGAAGTTGACACTTGACGCATTCCTCATAAAACTGTGAATCAAAAAGTTTCTCGCCACAAGAGTTATGAATAAAGCAACTTCTTCTCCTCATACCACCACGTGGCATCCTCCACAAGTTTGAAACCAAATAAACTATGGCCCACCATGGTTTATGTTGACATCAATATTAATTCGGAAAGAGACACATGACATCATCTGCATAAAACTTAAAAGACACATGATGCTCTCCGAATACAATGTAGCACGAGAGGAAGCTTTTTGAGACTGCCTCCACAAGCAACACATGGCACCATCCGCAACATTGAAACAAAATAAATTGGTGATGCTACCTGATATGTGGCGTGCTCCGCATACAAATTGATACTTGAAACATTGTTGTGGCTTTGACACTTGGCGCAACTCGCGTACAGAAACATTTTGAAGACCCACGCACTAAGCCACATATATTAAGCCAAAACTAAAACAAAATGTAGAGTTTGACACTCTACAATTCACATACACATCAACTTGTCCTTTGCACAATTACTTTTTACTATATTTACTGAGGATAGAATGCTAGGACTTACCCTAAGTTCCCTTTTACTAGCATTCAGAAATCATTTTTCCACTTAGTGGTGAATCGTAAACTAAGGTCTTACATTCACCATTGACATAATTCCTAAAGAGATCCTAAGATTGGGTTTCGACCAAACCTTTAAATTGATTCAAATCAAGATTGACAATCATAAATTTCACAAATTTCCAATGCATACAAATACATAGTTTGAATTTTCAGGTTTGCAAGCCAAAATTTTCTTCATAAAATCCATAATTTTTTTATATTCACTGAAATGGATTTAACACCTTTATTATTCATTTTCTCCAAAATGGAATAACATGAAAATTAGTTTACAAATTTGATTATCATTCCATATAATATATGGTTGAATACTATTTGACAACTTTTGAATGAAGTAAAAGAACAATTTCCTTTAATTCTAATAATGAGCTCCGAGCACAAATCTACCAAGAAGGCCAATGGGAAGAAAGCTACCCCACAAACATATTGAAGTCATCAAGCACAATTGGAGGTCCATGCCACTCTAGTCAACCACCTAAATAAGGAGAAGGGGCCATGGATGTGAAAAACTCAAGTTTACTCCCATGTATACTCAAAGGCCCACTACGAGACATAAAATTTCACTCAAAGATCTATCAAAGACTCACAAAAATATTCAAATTATATTTCTCTTGCAAGCCTCTCTCGACTTATAAGAATATTTACACACAATCAAACTACTCTCAATTTAACACAAAAATAAGAAAGGTTTCTACACCAAAAGAAAATTACAACCTCTCCATTAAGAAAATCCACATTATCCTACTAAGAGCACTCCACACAAAACCATATGATAAATTACTATGAAATATACATGCCATAATAAATTAGGGGAGAGGACCCAATTGCTGAGCATGTTCAAATAGTTGTGATAGTATTTGTGGATTTAAGGCCCAATATTTTTTGAAGTTTAGTACTAGTAGTTATGACTTTAAGTACTGATAATTGAATGAAATGTTCTATTTAGATCTAAAAAGCAACCAATCATGTGATGCCACATTAGTGTACCAACAAAACATGACTTAATCCACAACTATTGGTCCACCCATTTTTTGGATATTTTGGACACCTCAACAAAAAACATGCTAATGTGGCATCATAGTTGATGATGTGGACCTGAAACCTTAGTTATAAGTAAGGGCCTTGCATGTAAGCTACTGCAAATTTTTTGGAGTGATTCAAAATTGCCATGTAAGATTTTGAGAGGCATAAACTTAGGGTGCTCAACTACTGGGTCCTCTCCCCTACATGGAGATAATTTCAATGTAACTATTTTTCCATCCACACATCATACATGGATAGTATAGTCTTACATTGTGTGGCCTTTACTTAAAAAGAATTTATGTTTTAATCTTTGTAATATTAAATTTGAATCACACGAAATGTTTAATTTGTTTTAAATTATATACTATTAAACGTGTTAATCTTTATGAAAAGTATATTATATTTAAACTATATAATATAAAGTATATTAATAATTAGTATAAGATTAAGCAACTATTAGTTATATGTTATGAAATTAATATTATAAAAAAATATAAATATAACTCATTATGTACAAAGAATAAAATTATAATAATAACTATTAATTAATTAATTATTGATCATAATAATCATTAAATTTGTAAAATTGTGTTATATATTAAATATAATTAGCCGATAGCCTTTATATGTGAGCATTATAGTACTCAGAATTGTCTCATGTTGTAAAAATCCACGCCATAAATTTTTTTAAACTCTTCGGTTGTTCCTATTGGCCTACTCCTTGAACCTCCTATGGGTGAAAGTGCTAGTTATGTAATTGTGAGAAATGCATTAAGATGCCTTTCCCATTTAATTTTGTGTTTATTTTGATGAAAAATCTTCATACTCATACATGACGATGAATTACATAATCTTGTGTAAATATAGGTCCACTTACCTATTTTTTATCTATCCTTATCCACACACAATCCTATGCTTATAGACACATCTTATATTTGTGTCCACAAATTCCTATACATTTGGCTTATATGTATGGTATCCATGTTGATTCATATGCATATCCCTATATTTGCCTCTATCTATCATGATCTATTATACCTAGATCAAGTATGTAGTTGCAAGGTCATTCCTATGAGTGTAAATTGGACCAAAATAAATTTAAAATTTAAAAGCAATTGAGTATCCCTCTTTCTTTTCTTGCTACATATTTATGTGATATATTGTCATGTTCTTTTATTAAAAATTCATTTCCATTCAGTCTATTATCATCAAATAATGAGATCTATCATTCATTTTAGAGTATTTACAAGAGCAAATAAATAGTGACACATTTGGATTTGGTGTTCAAAAGAAGAAATGAACTTGATTTCTGGGCATTTGTCTATTGTTTTCAATCATTTTGTCATATTCATTGATTCCTCATACTTATAGTGTTTGTCATACTAGGAAATAGTGGAATCCCAACAAATCTAAACCAACAAATCTACTAACCCATGTTATACAATGACATAGTCTAAATGTACAATGTAGACAAAAACATAGTTTCTACAATACTTAAAATGATATAATCTCCCCATATATATACATACTTTCATGATGCACCCATAATATGTTGTGAATGTTAGATAAATGTTTCCACTATTGAAAAGGATTTTATTAAATAGAACCAATTTATTTAAAAAACTATGTGGACAAACTTCACTACCATAAATTTGCTATTAAAAAATCAATTTCAAAATTTATTTTCTTAACATAAGATTAATTATTTAATTATCAATCCCACAATCTAATTAATTTAGTCTACATTAATTAGCCGATAGGCTTTTATATGTGAGCATTATAGTGCTTGGAATTGTCTCACACCATAAAATTCATGTTGGGAAAATTTCTGAACTCATCGGTTGTTCCTATCGGTGTATTCCTTGAACCTCCTATGGGTGCAAGTGCTAGTTTATACTATGCATATGCATCATATTGGGTTAGGCCTGTAGAAAGGTTATTTTGCTTTTAATAGAACATAACAAAGCTTAAAAATAAAGAAATAAAAAAATGGTTTAATAATATCTAAGCAATAAATTGTTCATTTTGATGCTTATGGTTCACCTAATTTGGCCGATAGGCCATTCTATATGTGCACACATCTTGTAACTGCCAAAAAAAATTGGTAGTCCTAGGTAATAAAATAATAATTTCTTTGGTAGTCTTTCCTTTGTTTTAGTCATCCAAAACAAATTGTCATAATAAATTAAAAAAAATACAACTAGTAAATATTAATTAATAAGGAATCTTCATGATTACAATCAACACTAAAATATAAATCCGCCATGACAACTGAATTAATTCACAATTGCTAAAGAAGGTATAATTTCTTACATAACTGCCATCGCTAGTTCATAAAGGCTATGAGGATTAATACCCATTTTTTTGATATAATAAGGTGGCAAAAACAAGGGGCCAGACCCTTACAAAACAACCCAAAAAAGGAACAACAAAGGCTCACAAACAAAAGGAGCCACTAATAGCAACTACAGCATTAACAACCGATAAACAACAAAAAGTAAGTAGTAGTAGTCTGACATTAGAAAGAAATAGAAAGCAAAGAGACAAAGCTAGGAAGAAACATCCTCCTAGCCTTTGGACAAGAATTCATAAATTTTATCAAACTCTTTAGTCTTCTCTTTGTCTACACCATGTACAAGGGTATCCTTCTCCAACAAAAGAGTCAAGTTAACCATAGCCGAGTGGCACAACATACTGTTTATGAAGCATCCAAGGGAAAGAAGCTTCTACTCAAGAGATTCCACCTAGTTTCATAGAGTAGACATTTCATCCTCCTGATTGGCACCTTCCTCTTTAGCATCTTCCTCAACCTTCTCAACTGTCATCCCCTCCCCATCTTGAGTATGATCTCCAGGCAAAGAATCCCCACCATCAGAGTCCTTAGCTTGCATATCCTTTTCCTCCACCCCTTCAGTCTCCTCCAAGATCTACTACACTTTGATGTCTTCACCTTTAGATAGCTCACCCTCCTGAGTAGACATATCTGAGTCATTTTTAGAAAATTCTATCAATTTAGCCTGAGGGGCTAGTTTGCCTACAATTCTGCCAGATCTTCTAACACCCGAAGTATTACCCTGAGTCTTATCTTTAGCCGTTTTAGTTTTAGCCTTTTTTGGTGGTCCATCATAGTCAACTTTTTTATTCTTATGGGCCCCCATATCCCCCCCGAGTTAGTGATCTCCACAAAGGCTCCACTTCCTTAAGTTATCGTTTCTTCGATTTCACACTACCTTTGGAAGTAGGAGTATGAAGGTCCTTCGTAGTAGTCTCTTCCAGGGATTCAGAAAAGGAAACCCCTTTTAGTTTATGGGTGGTAGGGGTAGAAACATTGGGTTTCTAAGAAGTGGTATTAGCAATGGAAGGGTTATCCCAAAGGATTTCAACAATGGTGGATGGTTGAATAGGTTCCAGTGGGGACAAGGCGAGATGGAATTTATAAAGGTGATGGATGAGGCCTTGGTGAAGGGGGGTAGGCTGCTTTGAGGGCTTCATAGTATACTTAGCTTTCACATGGTGGATAGAGTGTTCCAACAAAGATAACAGATCGAAAGAAAAGCTAATAAGAGCATTTCTCCTAAAGTGGTTAAGAAGGGGAAGGTGGTAGTTGTAAAACCTGGTATAGCTACCCTCCAAGGTGAAATACTTCATTAGAAGGTAGCACATAACATCCCATGGCCGATAACTTGGCACAATCAAACCTTCCTTGATAAGGAACCAGCTCCCCCCCTCACCCAAAAACAAATTCTGATTTTGGTGGTCTGCAACCCTAGCCTTCCTCTTTAATTCCATGCATTTAGTGGAAAGACCAGTACCCATTACAATGACCTGCTCATAAACCTCAAACCCAATCTTTCCAATTTGGACTCTGTAGTTATCCCATGAAAGGCCACACTACACAGAAATATTTTTGTCATGGCCATTAAGGCATTTGAGGAAAGGGGTAATGCCTCCTTCCTTACAATAATGTCACACTAATGCATTCTCCCTGAATTCACTATAAGTGATGGGTTCTGTTCAGATTCTATCTATAACGCCCCCGCCAAGGAATCCTAGAGGACAACACTAAACTACGTCAAATTAATGGAACAATTTTTTTTGTAAGAAAATAACAATCGAATGCATAACATAACATAATCAACTAAACCTAGGTCCTCTGAGATTCCTTGATTGCACTACTGACAAAGTTAACATCAAGGTTACTAGAAAATATCATAAAAGATAACATGATCGATTTAACATTTCAAATCACTTTCTAGATAAACATCATATGAAAGATGCATCACTTTACAATACTCATTACAAGATGAAATCATCAATTGTTGTTACATCATTACAATATTTACAACATTTCTTCCCCTAGTGCATTGGAAAGATTACATCATATTACACTAATTGATACAATGGATGCACAATCTAATATGGAATTACATGCTAGGAAGCCTTCTCAAACAGGAACAAGGATTGGAGTCCACAACGCAATGACCAATCTCCACGCACATGAACATACAACAAGAATACCCAATGGAGAAAAGCACCAACTACTTGACCATGTGGAACCCTAAGGTCCACCCCCCCATGCCAAGAGATAACACAAGGTCCCACATCCAGGAGACAGTCAGGAAAGCAATAGGCTAACATAAACAAGAGCTATACATGACTCCATCACAACACTGCTAACACACCAACATCACTTAGAACACTTAATTCACTTCCAAAGGCACTCATACATCAAGAGGAAATATAACTAGGGAGTGCTAGACTACAATAGGGAGGAGTGTCATCACATGGTCCTAGAATGGGTTGTCCTAGCAGTCTCTCACTAGACCCCGGCTCCCATCTATGGTTGTCTTGGTAACCTCTCACTAGGTCCCAACCCCATAGAGTGACACATGTGGAACCAACACACTACACACATCTCCCAAAGGCATAGAGCCTTACACAAACTTTACACAGATGACACCCAACTTTCAACAAATACATAGGTACTTAACCCAATAATTGAGACACATTCTTTAATACAAAAATTAATCATTATATTATAACCATGATAACATTCCTTTAATAAAACATTATTCACTACAAGTAATTATAATTGAGAACAAATAAAATCATCATCTCTATTGAACTAATCTCTATGAAATCCTAATTTTAAGTTACAACTTTAATGAATATTAAAATAACAAGATTGTAATTAACTGATTCACTTGGCAATTTGCAAACTCAAAAATTAGTAGGCTATTGGTAAATTTTAGGGTTACAAAACTTAAAATCATAATGAAAAAAAAGAGAGAAAAAAAATATTTATCAGATGAGATTTATGCATGTAAACTAAGGAAACACTAAAAATTATATGCTTGAAGGAATTCTATGGCCATAACAACCCATCAACCCTTTTGTTTTCTTATCTTCCTCATCATACTATGGACGCTGACTAATCTCACTACTCTTTTGTCTAATAACTCTCTTCTATATGGATAACCTATGTTTATGCTATATCTAACTATTAAAATGAACTATAACAATCATCATAAAGAAGACAAAATTTGATGGGAAGTCATTTACATAACTAACACTATAGAATTCTCAAGATGATAACAACTGTCAATAATTATTAACTTATGCTAAGATCAAATTAAAATACATGCTTAACCTAAATATCTAAAATATTTACCTTAAAGTCTAAATAATGTGCATGATTAAAAAAAATTACCAAGCTCTTCGAGAATGTTATATAAACATGTGATATGCTAATAAAAGTTTCCCTTAAGAAGAATACTATTCTACTCATTAATAGTTGAATCTAGTCACTATCTATGTTAAATAAATACAAGGTTTGTACTAACAAAATTAAGCTAATCTTGCAACTGGAAGAGATAAGTTGCATCTGTGAATAAAATAAGTGGTCTTATCAAGGATATAAGTCTAATCATGATAAATATAAGGTTGATAGAGTTAACTATAATTAGGTTATCCAAGCCATATGGGACTAAAGTGAATAAGGAATAAATTATTTAAATGATTATGGATTTATGTTGTTTGCTAAAACACAAAAGGTATGGTTAAGAAAAGAGGAATACCGGTGGCTTCATCATTCCGTAGCTCTTCACATAAGGTAGAGGTTAATAATTCAATTATTTTCAAGAAAGTTTATCCCTTTTTAGAATATGATTATTCTAAAACCCTACATGGTCAATTATTCAAAAAGGTTTGTTCAAATAGAGAGTCAAATCCCTTTTTTTTGTTTTTACGTAAATATTCAGAAAGCATATCTATTCTCTTTTCACATTATACACATGAGGAGGAGATAAATACAGTAGAGAAATGTTGGAGTAAACCACATTTAATATTAACAATTAAACCTTATCTTTTAAAAGAAAACAAATCTATATAAGAAAGCCTGAGAGATATCAGTAAATGAAATATAATGCCTTTCCAACTTTACATATTGAACTATTACTTTATGGATTGGAAAGAAAGATTCCTAAAATAATTAAATAAAATAACTCAATTTCATTTCCACCAAAGGAATAGAAAATAAAATCTATAAATTATTATTTTATATAATGTGCTTATCATGCTTCTCTATAAATAAAATATAGTATTGGAAATAACCCTAATAAAATAGTATATTTTATACCATCTTTATAGTAAATAAAATGTAGTGTTGGAAATAACCCTTATAAAAAATAAAATAGAGTGATGTAAATTTAAAAGATAATATAAAATATTATTTTGTAGCACTATATAAAACCCTAATAAAATATAATTATAAAACAACAATGGAAAGATAATAATTTAAATTTCATTATAGAGAAAACATAAGTAAAAATTGGTGACAAAATCTATAAAATATAATGCACTTACCATTTAATTAACTTCTGTTCTTCGGATCTAAAATATTGCATCCACCTTAGAAAAAATAAACTTCTCCACTGGAATTTATAATGCACAATGCTCCTAATAAAATAATTCCCAAAAAGATAAAAAGCCCCCCCTCCAAAAGGAAATTTCCTCTTTAATAAATAATGAAGGGAGGGAAGTTATTTTTCCCACTCCCGTACAAAATAAATTTACAACCACCCCAACTAACTACCTAGCCAACCCTTATTAAAAAAATAAAATATATTTAACCAACATAATTTAAACATACACACAATAAATAATTTTACATTGACTAAAAGTATTTCATTTAAAATCATAACAATATAATATAATAAATATTCAATTTTACACAAATAGCTAAAACCATTACCCACACTCACATGATATAATTAATTATATAACCAACTTTATAATATTCTATTTATTTACTTTATTATTATTATTTCTTAATTATAATATTACACTATAGATTTATTTTATTATCAACTAGGATTATATATTTATTTATCAATTTATTTTAATGCATAAGATAACCAAGGCATATTATCAGACAAATTAAACCAAAATCCAAAACAATTACCTAACCACTAACCAGGGCCAAAAAGCAAAACTTCAAACAACACTGACTGACAACAAAACTTCAAGCAACCCTGACTGACCACTGATAGTACTTGACAAGGTATCAAACCAGGTATGGCTAGGGTAGGGGACCAAGTGCTATCTCTGGTCAACTACTTCCATTGGGTGCAAGGCATGCTCAAACCTGCCAATTCAGGTGGAGTCGATGCCTGGTACCTGTTCACTTAAACATACAAGTTAGAGCACATGTGCATAATAGCTAAAGCACTAGTGAAGGGACTCTAGAAATCGTATCTCATACCCATATGTCCCCCATATGTCCAATGGTATGATGCCGCCCTTTCCACCTATCCTAACAACATACTACTATATCACCTTATCCAAATAAATCTCTGCATAATAATAATAACATAACAATATGCATCATGCTCCCAAAAGTAGAAGCTCTTGTTCCATCCTCATCATCAAGTTCCTTAGCCAGACTACCTACGCATCCAAGGTGTGAATGGAGGGGCACTATAATATCCCCACCATGATCAAATTTCCTTCAAAGCAACAAAGTAGAAGAGAACTGAACTTCCCAGTTTGACAGTCACAACGGCTTTCTCTCTCTTCAATGTGCCTCATTCGAGAATTATCTTCGTAGGCCTTAGGAATAATAATAGTGAAATAAATGATGAAATTAAGTGGCATCCTTAAGTTATCATTACTCAGATATGCTGCCACATTCCTCACTCTCTGCATGTCCTTCCCATGCTTCAAAATCTTCCATTTAAAACTCCTGTCAACATCAATCGGACACCTCATCTTACCACGAGAGATCAACAGTGCCAAAATGGCATCTATAAGAAGGGTACATTGTATCATCATTAAGATGTCCTTAACCAGCCACCTCAACTTGCCATGAGAGATCAGCAATTCCAAGTTGGCATCCACAATAAGAGTGTGTTGGATCATCATTAAGAAGTCCTATCTTTTTTAATTAACTCCTAGATAGCCCGGGGGATATCATGGCATTGGCGCCAACACTGCCAATTTTCAAACTGCTGACCATGATTGGCAAGGGTGTTAGCGACTCCATTCCCCTCCCTATAAATGTGGGAGAAATCTACAATAGGAATACCCTGAATAAGGGTTTAGATATCAGTGATGAAGTCCTTAAGACACCACCCACACATAGAAACCTTGGTAATGATATCAATTATGAGTTTCGAATCTCCCTCTATATGCAAATTCTGAATACCCAAGGTGATCACCAATTTAACACCCCATAAAAGAGTTGAGGCCTTAGCAAAATTATTACTTTGGAGACCTAATCCGCTTGCATAGGAAGCAACAATCTCCCCTCTATCATTCCTGATAACCCCACCACCACTAGCCTTACCATTAGATTTTGAAGCCCCATCAAAATTTAATTTGAGCCAACCAGACTTTGGGGGGGGTCCACCTGTTATTTAACCTCTGAAGTTGCTTTGAGTTACTAAAGGTAGGGATTTGATTAAGTATCCCCCAATTAGCAGCCATACTTTCCTCATGCTGGGTGAGAGGTTTGTCAGCATTGTTAACATGATAATTCACCATGCTTTCAATAAGGATCTTAGAGAGAGAATAGTAGACTTGAGAATGATCTTTGGTAGCCTCCCTAAAAAAATTGTTATTCCTTTCCTTCCACAGAGTCCAACCAATAAAGGGAAGGGTTTGGTTCCAAAGCTCCACTAACCAGGGTTGAGAGAAAGGAGGGATCCAGTTAGCAATGACTTCCCTAATATCCTCATTACAAACCCATTGTAGACCAAAGTTCAAAAGCACTCTACTCCAAATTTCTCTGGCAAAGTCACAATGTAGAAATAGATGAGGAATAGTTTCCTCTTCCTTGAGGCACATGACACATCTATTTGAAGATTGTCTTGGGTTAAAATTCTATTATGGACCACTGGCCACTAGAAAAAATTAACTTTTGGATAAGTTTATGGTTCCAGACTTTCCTCCAAAGCTCATCTCTGTGGTCTTCCTTAATCAACAGATGGTAAGTAGATTTGACTGAGAAGAGGCCAATTTTATCTACAGTCCAAAGTAACTCATCTAGTCTTGGAAAAAGGGGGATCTGGGTTTCCAAAAGCACCTGTTTTATAGCATCTATTTGAAGGAGAAGATTAGATTGATTGTTACAACACTCAAGCAAGTTTTTCCATTGTCTAATTCCATATCCTTGTTGGATATAATGACAAACTTTAGTACCAAAAAACTATTTAGCAATAACAATAATTGCCTCATTGACCTCTTGAGTGGAAAGAGCTTTTTTACCCAACCAAGGATCCTCCCAAAAGTTTATGAGGGTGCCATCCCCAAGTTTCCACTTTAACCCCTTCTTGATTAAGCTCCTGGATTTTCATTTTATTCCAAATCACTGACCCTTGTGGGAGACCCTCTTGATGAAGGAAGTTATAGTTAACAAAACCCTATAAATATTTATCTTTCATAATTTCCCCCAAGTCTTTATTGTTACTGATAAGATTCTAATTGATTTTAGATAAAAGGGCTTTGTTCATATTTTGAATATTTCTAATATTCAGACCACCATGAGTTTTAGGGAGGCAGACCTTTTCCCATTTGACCAAGGACATTCTCTTCTTTTCTTCGACTCCTGTCCACAAGAAAGTTCTTTGGATCTGCTCCAGTTTGTCAGCTAGATACTTGGGTATTTTGAAAAGAGAGAGAAAGTAAGTGGGAATACCTTGAAGGGAGGCCTGAAGAAGTTGCAATTTGATTAATGCTCATGTTATTTTTAGTGTGGCATATAGTTATATATTCAAATCTCGGCCAGGAATCTCCTCTTCACCGTCATTATTTTTCTTTATCAAAGGAGAGGCAAATCCATTATGAAGTTACCAATATTTTGATGCCACTCAAAGTTCAAATCCATGGCCACTAGGTCGTGGTTTATTGGTGCAGGAGCGCCCTAAGAAATGAGAATTTGGAGGATTCTATGCATTTTTTTGTTCTATCCATGTGTCATGTTTGTAAGGCCTTAGTGCCATATTGAATCATGCTTAGTCGAGTAAGGCATAATGTCGAGTTTGTATACGTGTCATTAAAGTTTGTAACCAAACTGAAAAGATTGTAACTAAACGACAGAGGTGGTTATAGGGCGGTTCACCTTCCATCTTGTGTAACTGCTGATATGAGAGTTTATATAGTCAGTCTATGTTCTTTAAGAGACATAGGGAGAGAAAGTGAGGCACAGACAGAGAAAATCAATTTGTATGTATATTCTGAGAAGTAGTAATAAAGAAGTTCTGTTTTGATCTCATCGTAGGAATGTAGATTGGAAGCATTCCACTGGTGGAGATTTCTTTGAAATCACTAGAATGACTTCCTTAGGAGTAGATTATTTTCCATTCTATTGGGTTTTTGTTATTTCTGTGTGAGTTGTTCAGTTGCAAAGTTGTAGAGGTTGTCATCAGCGTGAAACAACCTTCAGAGAAACATTTGAAAGTTCTACCGATCAAAGGTGTTGGGCTGATAGAAGGTGTATCGGTGGAGGACTTTGGTCTCACCGAAGATACATTGCGAATGCATGCCGCGAATGTATGTCGAGATTGTATGTTGATAATATACATTGCATTGGATACAAGAGGTGACTTATAGTATTGGTGAAATCGGGTAAAAGATACATTGGTTTACCGGCGATAACAAGTCGTGTTATGTATATACAATTGTTTGCCTTATCAGGAAGAGTGGTAGTATTGGGGAACAAGTGTAAGGTCCAACTGATGAAAGAAGTCTTATCGAAGGATATATAATGTATTGGCATATCAGGCGAAGGCCTTAAGGCTCCGCTGATGTGTGAAGTCTCACCGACGATAATTACATCAGTGTATTGGCAAAATTTGGTTTGAGTTCGCTAACATTTGGAGTCTGGCCAATAGGGTCATGACCAACTGCTATAGGTAAAGCAAGTGGAAGCTAACCGCCATTGGGGTATCGGCAGGAGGCTAGAAGACACCGCCGATAGGAGAAGTCTCTTCGAAGACAAGGAAGTCAGGTTGTCGGAGAGAGTTGGTAGATCAGTCAGAGAAGTTATAAGGTGGCTAATAGGATATGTTTGGCCAACAAGGTTTGGTCACCAAGACATAAGCCACCTCACACTGATCAAGTTCATTTGGTAAGTTTTGAAGCTTCCTCTGTGCACTCTGCATCATTTATTTTCTAGAGCATCCTCATCACTATTCCAGCCCATAGCCTTCAACAATAGCTTGGTCACTATTTTCTACTAGTTGCCATCTCTTTTCATTGCCACAATCAAGATTATACGCTGCTCCAATCGTGGTCTATAGAAGTCTTTACTCCTAGCACCATTGATCACCTGGTCAATGGCTTCATCTCCTTTTGCAAGTTCACAGTTCTTGGCATCTATTTTGGGATACGACCCCTAGTCTAAGCCTCCACTCAACATGCCCTTGCTCAGGATTTACACTTCACACCACTAAAATCCTATTTTGGACTCTCTTTGGGTTTGGCCCTGAAGACTTGGTCTATGTTGCACTAGACGAAGAAGCTCGAAAGGTGCGCTTCCACACGAGTCACTGACATCAGTAATATCATAGAAAGGGGTTCTCTAGAGGAAGAAAAGAACACAGGAGAAAACATAAAAGAAGTCAACACAATATTGAGTTCAAGGATTTTCGTGAACTCCTACGTCAAGATTCAAAGCACCTTGAAATTGTGCAAAATCACAACACAGTGGAGAATATGGAATAAGGGATTAGAGTGGATAATATGGAACAAGAGATTAGAGCTCCTGCAGATACAAATATTGTAAAGAATGCTAGCTTTTCCAAACCAGTACCGCCTATGGGAGAAGAGCATGACACGTTACAGTTGTTTCAAAAGCGTTATTTGTGTGGAAAATAAGTTTGATAGTTGAACTATAGAAGTCCAATATTTGTGTGAAAGTATTGTAGAAGTCCGTGACTATCTTAGGTATAGATCTATTTTTTTTAGAAAGTTTGTCATTTTTCTGTCATAGTTCTGTGAAATTCTATTAATGTTCATATTCCTGATTGAGTCATTCTATTGAGGTCACAATGAATTCATGTTATTTCAAGATGTTGTCCATATTCCGAGATGAAGTTTAAATGCTGTGATTTATAGGTGTAGTTTATAAGCTCATAAATATATATAGGTCTGTATGAGGGTGAGATCCTGACAGTTTATAGAATATTGAATGAGTTTGTTGTTCAATCATACAATATTTCTTTCTTTTCAAATTTACCAACATATTCATATGATGAGATGTAGCCCTTGGCTACCCTTCAATGAGCACCTAGGTCTTGACTGCATAAGAAAAACATAATTGTTTCATAAACTTGTGGAGCAACAACTTCTTGGGAGGATGATTTCTAGAGGAGCCTACATGTGGGGTGCCGAAAGATTACACCATTTGTCAGAAAAGTTGAATGATTTTCTTATAAGACTGATAGTTATATATAATTTACTTCTTAAATAAATTTCTATTTTACTAGAAATTATTGGTGCATATTAGCAGAGAAAATTTTAATGTGATTCCTTTCCTTTTTTGGGGGGGGAAGTTTTTTAAGAGAAGACATGTGGTTGTCTTTTCAAATGTTATTCTTTTTTGGTTATGGCTTTAATTTTAAAAATTTCAAGTATTTTCTACTTATTCTTTGAATTTAATATTAAAAATATAGTAGTGAGATGTTTATAATATTTAAATTGTTGTGGTATGATTTTCTCATAATTAGATACAATTAATTAATTTCATTATATGACAAATATATTTAAAATATATTAAGGTTAAAGTTTTTGTATTAACTTAATATTAAAAAATAATAGGTTTAATGTAATTAACTTAGACGCAAGATATCACTCTTCACCAACTTATGTAACCTTTTGTATTCACTTCACTAAACCTTAACCCTAATTCTAAACTAAATACTAGCCCTAACCCTAATTTTAACCCCTAACCTAATCCTAAATATAATATATAGTATAATTAGAATTATAATTATTATATAATATAATATAATATAATTTTAATTAATATATATTATATTATTAGATTTATGTAATTTTGAAGGGTAAGAGTCAAGCTTAAATTTGACAATTGTATAGATATATTTAGACATTTTAGCTGTAAAATACAACTAAAATTTTGAAAAGATTGTATGATATGAAAGGAGAGATTTTGGACAAACTGTCAAAATTTATATAAGATTAGGATGATATATATATATATTTAGTTTTTATATAATTTACTTATACTAAAATATGTCATAGTATTTTAAAGGCACTATTGAATAGATAATTGTTATAAAAAAATTGCTTGACAACCAAGGTTGATTATCAAATTTAAGCCTTGCTAAGAGTATTTGCAAAGAAATAGATAAGAATATTTTATGGACAAATACTATTCTTATGTCTACAAGAACTAGGGTGGCAATGTACATGCCTTGAAATACTTCATATTATATGTTTGTCTTATGATGTCAAATGATGTCTTTAAACAGTTACTCTATATCAATGGTTTTATCTATTAATATAAATTTGAGAATTAATATTGCACCAATGATAAATACTATAGAGATGTCGAACTTGATGAAAATTCATTCATGGAACTACTAGAAGAAGATATGGATGTCTCTGAAAGCCTAAGATTTGTGTAATCCAATATTAATGATGTAGACATATCAAATGCATGTGATGATAGTTTAGCACAAGAACATGAACCTCAACATCAACCTTCATCTTTTGTACCTATATTTGGTTCAACACATCGAGAAATGAAAGAAGTGAGGAGATTTGTTGAGAATAATGGTAACAAATCAATTGACATGATTGACTGGCCTCATATTGGTCTATCACCAATTAATGAATACACCAAAGAAGGGTTGTTTGACATGGCATTTCCTACTCTATTTCCTACTGGTGAAGCAGAATGGTTACAACCACACATGAAAAGTATATGTATACATGAATATGCTTTACATCTAATGTAGTATTATGATAATAGGTTTGCAAGACATCCCAGATTTTGGTATTTATTGTTGAATAAGATGTTGCGACAACAGAGTCAAGCAACAACTACAATATTTGTAAAAAAATGTGTATAGGATGGTGTACCTGAGACAATTGCAGATTTATGACAGCATTTGAGAGATTTCCCTGATGATTTCCTACCTCAGCAAGTGATGCATTATGGATGTCAATTAAGAGGAACTAGACCTTACTGGCAAACATGCAAAAATGAATTGATTGATATGATAACACAATTGGGTTTCCCTACCTTTTTCATAACTTTGAGTGCAGCTAATATGAAATGGCCTGATCTTCATCAGCTAATGCCAACACAAGCCCCATCAAACTCAAGGGATGCATACAAGTGGAGAAAAAAAATATAATTGAAAATCCCCATATTGTTGCTATGTACATGGAGCATCATCACTTCAAAAATTTTCAGCAAGATATCCTCTTCAAACATTTTTGAGTAAAAGACCTATGGGCAAGGTATTCAATTTTAAAGTAGTATAATTGTGAATAAAATTTATATGTTGTTATAGAAATACATAGTATTTACTTGTAATGATATTGTGTTATTTTTTATAGAAAGGAATGGCAACATCGATGTTCAGTGCATGAGCATATGGTTGTATGGATATAGAGGGTGCACCTAATGTAGATACATTGGATTGGAATAATCCAAATGATCTTCAAAAGATAAAGGATTTCTGTGACAAATTCATAAGTGCATGGAATCCTCTTGAAAAGAATGAAAGAAATGTATTCATGCCACGATCTACAGAAGAAGATTCTTGTTTGATGGACACAACTAAAATTTTGGCTACATATCAACTTGTAGATTACACAAATTTATTAAATCATGTTGAGCACCATACCAAATGTAGCTTGGATACTTGTCTACAAAAGAAGGGTCAGATCAATGTTTGTCTCTACAATGCTCCTTAGAAATTGCAGAGTGAATCCAAATTATTCATTGATGATGATGGACAAAAAAAATATTTACCAGCACGAAATGATGAGAGAGTGAATGTTCATAACCCAGACATGCTTTCCATATGGAGGGGAAACATAGACTGTCAGCCAATATTGTCTTGTCACGCAATTCTAAAATATATTACAAAATATGTGTCTAAAGCATAAAGGAGTTCAAAGAGTTATTATGACATGCTAACTAGGATGTCCAACACAAATAGCCCAGATGACCCTGCATTATGTGTATATAGAAGGTTCATGACTGAAGAGTGCTACCACAATAATAGGTTACACTTTTTGGGACATCTTGATTTTTGCTAAAATCACATATTTTTAGAAAATATAATGAACCTTTCAAGGATTTTAATTGAAGAGGGTTTGATCAAACCCCCTTAGATTCAAACCCCCTTGGATAGAACCTCGCTAGTTTTAAACCATACCTATAATGGAGTCTCTTCTACACCTATCAAAATGTTGATAAAAAGCCACTTTTGATTTACCTTTTGGGGGATCAAATGAATTCATTTAAAATTTATGTTTTGTAAGTATGTATTCCTTATTATAAGCTTCCCAAAAAGTATAATTTTAAATATATTTAATTTGATTATTATATCTATTTTTTATTTCTTGTGAATGTAGGTTTTTCACAGAACATCACATTCTCTGTTCTACACACATGGAAAATTAGTAAATTAGTGAAAAAAAAGTCTAAAAAATATCTATGCCCTAGGTATTGATGTCCTTGTTTCAACCAAAAAAAAAAAAAATTTGATACGTACAGAAAAAGTTATGTTTTATGGAATACACCTATGTCTAAATTATAATTGGTTTGACTTCAAAACTTAATTAAAAAATATTTAAAAAAAAATTATGAAACCAAATTCATGCCCTATATATCAATGTTACCAATCTAAATTCAAAATAATCAAAATTTTATCCTTTGTAGAAAAAAAATTATGTGCTACCTGGAATACACATCTCTTTAAAAAATGTTGTTTACTATTAAAAACTTGTTATCAAAGGAGACGCAAAAAAAATTACAATTTAACTCCAATTTTTTTTTAAAATATATATTTAGAATCTACAAAAAAAAAATCACAAATCACTAGTTCGCATCATCTTCAAATTGTTAATGGTTTAGCAGCTATAGGTGTTAGAAAGTGAAGATTTAGTTCAAAATGTTTATTTCAATGTCAGGTTTGGCCAAAAAGTGTAACTCATTATTGTGGGATGACCCTGAAACAGTTAGTGAACGTGATATAGGCATACAAGAAACATGTCATAGGTTACTAAAACTACTTCTTGTTGAGTGTACAAGGTCCTTCATTTCTTTGAATGTTGAATGAAAGGTGTTTCATCATGTACATTTCAACCATGATGATGATCCATCCAATACAAACTTCATCCATGCATATATGGAGCGTCTTGTACAATTAGATCATCTATATATGGTAGGAGTTGCAAGATCTTGGTCATATTCTCCACGTCGTAGATATCAAAAATGGAAGCCATGAGATATACTATCAATTGTTAGAGTTTGGACAAAATATATTTCAATCCCAAAAAGTGACTCACCTGAATATGAGTTATTTTGTTGGGGAAAGTTGTTATTATATAAACCATTTTGTAACATTAGAGTTGATATTGGAGATGAAAAAGAAGTAATTATTCAACATTGGGAGACAATTAAAAATACATATCATGCATGACATGTATACTGTACACCTGTTCTTCATAGACTACTGATACTAGTGATGCAAAGATTGAAGATAATGCTCCTAATGACAATGTAGAAATGGAGGAGTGGCAAGTTTTGTCTATCTTGGATCCATAACAAGATTTTTAGTTATCTGATATTGATCTTCTTGGTAGGTGTGACTTTGACATTATAATATTTGATGCATCTATGCATTTAAATGCCACAAACAGTATGGTTCTGCTCCACAATAAGAACATGCTAAAGTCACTCAACATGCTAGTTGCACGTAGTGTGTTTGCATACACCTGACATATAGAATCACACATGATATTGATGATGATCACTTGGATAGGGTGGTTTTACTATGTGTTGGCCAACACATGATGTTGGTATGCAATTTGTGGGTAAACGCTGGATTAGTTAATGGAGCACTTGGTACTATAAAAAATATAGTTTATCATCAAGGTACTCAACCACCAGAGTTGCCATTATGTGTGATTGTGGAATTTGATAATTATGTGGGTATCCCATGGGATGTTAACAACCCAAAGTTTGTCCATGTTTCACCTATTACAAGAGGCAATAATACCCAAATTCCCCTCAAAATGGCATGGGCTTTAACAATACATAAGTCACAAGGGTTAACATTAGATAGAACAACAATAAATATTGGTGATGTAGTGAGGGCTGGTTTAACATTCACTGCTATCTCTCAAATTAAATCTCTCAAAACTTTGGGAATATTAGCACCATTCTCATTTGAACGATATAGTAAGATAGAAAATGCAAATTATGTGAAGAATAGGAAAGATGAAGAGCATTGATTGCAATAGTTGTCTCTAAGTTAATCATTGAGAGAACATCCAATAAATATTCAATTTATTTGTTGTTCATTTACATAAATGAATATTGTGTTGTTAACAATAATGTTATGGCCTTTATACTTGCAATAATAATTTTTCTTTCAATTGTACCCATGTAATAAAAATTGTAAAAAAAAAAATTCATGTGATCATATTTAATATCATATCTCAATTTGATTTATTAAAAGTTACATTCAAAACATTGATATATGTTTACATTATTATTATACATTTTTCTATTGTCTTCATTTCTCTTTAAAATTCTTGTGCTATTAAATATATTAATAAGTTGTAGATATAGCATAATGAGGCAATCATAAAGGGGGAACAAGAAATTTCAACAAGATGAAAAGATCTTGCAATTACTAAATATATGGTTTTTTTTTATGATTTAGTTTTATAATGGCACATTCATGATTTAGTTCATGTGGTTATTCATTTAATACCATTTCATTATTTTTATTTACAAAAATGATTTTCTTATAGTATTTATAGCCGTGTCCACCAACTATTATATTTAATGATTTTATAGAAAAAATATAAATATATACTATTTAAGGATAGGCCTATAAATATTTGTGCCTATCAGCCATTTGATAGCACCTTTGGTGCTTTACTAGTCTTTAGAAAAGTTAAATGTCGAGTCATGCGATCAAACATGGAAACATGAATTGAAAAGAAAAATGGCACGGATCACAACACATGACTTCCAATTTCAACCCATGCTCCATCTCATCGTCAACATAATTAGAAGATTGGCAGAGGTAGGTTTTATCGAAGACAACGCCACGTTAATATCTTAATCTCCACTCAATATTCAGGAGATATACACATTAAATATACACAATTTACATAAAACATTAGTGGAATGGAATTACATTTTAAAAAGTCAATGTTAAATATTAAAAACAAATAAAAGTAGACACATTACTAAGCAATAAAAGTTATAATTGTGGGAGGAGGTGAACATTATTAAGGGGTTTTCCCTAGCCATCTAGGAATCCTAACCATTAGGAATGGGCTCCCAACCCATGATGATGTCCTCTTTGTCTTTTTCTTCTTTTAGATTAACATGAGTTGAATGCAAATTGGTGAAAGAAAAAGGTCCAATTGAGGGAACTTCCACTAGTAGAAAAATAGAAATAAATGACTAAATAAACAACCAAAAATTGGTCATGTGACTAGTAGTTTGGTCACATGATCATTGGTAGTTTATTGCCGGTCATTTATCTCACTACCAAATTTATGACCAAACATATTTTAGTCATTAATCTGGCAGTATATTTAGTCATTAATTTGGTAGTATATTTAGTCATGAATTTGGTAGTATATTTAGTCATTGATTGTTCTTAACTGGTCATTTATTTAATCATTGTAATCATTAATTTGGTAGAATATTTAGTCATTAATTTGGTAGTATATTTAGTCATCAATTTGGTCTCATATTTAATCATCAATTTGGTAGTATATTTAGTCATTAATTTGGTCATTGATTGTTGTTAACTAGTCATTTATTTAGTCATTGTAATCATTAATTTGGTAGTATATTTAGTCATTAATTTGGTAGTATATTTAGTCATCAACTTGGTAGTATATTTAGTCATCAATTTGGTAGTATATTTAGTCATCAATTTGGTAATATATTTAGTAATTAATTTAGTCATTAATTGTTGTTAACTGGTCATTTGTTTAGTCATGGTAGTCATTTTTATTTACTAGTTTCCATTAATTGGTAGTAAATTTAGTCATGATATGAATAATTTATTAAATACCATAAATTTTATAATGTAGAAAAAACATATTATTAAATTTGAATTAAAATATAAAAGCAAATTAAAAAATTACATATACGAACAAGCTACAATATGCTAGAATTAAAAGATTGATTCATAATCATGATAAAGAAAGGTAATCTTCAATAAAAAAATATAATGCAAATATATATATCTAGTTATAAGATATCAAAATTGTCTAAGAGTATAAATATAAATATAATAAAAAATGTCAAAGTTGTCTAAGAGTTTCCAACTCTTTCAAATACACCATGAAAATTAAGATCCCTAAACAACACATTCAAAATACTGCATAAAGTAGTGTGCCAAGATGTCTAACAACTAGTACATGATAAACATTAACTATGCCATTTTTTGCAAATATTCTAATGGCCACTGTGTGAAGGTTCCTTCTTTCTCTTTTAGATGGACAACTACATCTATTTTGTCTTCATAAGCAAGGTGTATGTTACTTGTGACCTTTAAAATATTTACATTTGCATCTCTTGTTCCTTTCAAGTTGATTCCATGTATAATAGATAGTGACTGAATCTTCCCAATGCCCACATGTACACCATCAAACAGATCCAACACCCTAACTTTATCCCCTTCTTGGAGTTTATCAATACATTTCTACCAAAAAAAAAATACACATTATATTGAAATACATAATAATTATTACATAGGTAATGGTTACCCTTATCTACATAATAAAACAACCATTACTTATGTTGGAACAAAATTTTAAAACCCTAAAATTTTGTTAATTCCCACCATTATTCCAAATAAACTATTCTCACAATGTTATTTTAATTTTTCATTTGAAACAATAAATCTAATCAACTTATATCCTAGCCTTAATAATCCCACAACATCCCACCGATACCCAAAAGGAATAAAATCTTTAAAGTTAACCCAAAAAAATCCCATAAATAAAAAGGCCATACAAAGGGATATCATTGGGAGAATGCTATGTCAAGAGGACACAACATAGTGTCTCTTCGATAGCTCGAAGTAGTAAATAAACCTCGTCTTGCATGTAAGGCTGACATCAGAAAAATTAAAGAGAATAAAACATTTTGAGGAGACTAAAGGGTAATGAGATAACTCGATCACATATCTCTTCGATATCCCGATAATACCAAACATATTGATGGGACCAATGCATATCAATGTGACACCTAAATGTGTCACACCGATACAGTGATATCTTTCAATAAAAGCATATTGGGGTGACTCAAGGATATCGAAGTGACATAATTTTAGGTCCCGCTGATACACCAATAATGCTTATTAAAGGGCATTTTGAAGGAAGTTAATAAATAAAAGGGATCATATAGCACATAAAAGATATCGATGGGACATAATGATATTGGTGTAACACTATCCGAAGTCATCCTGATAGCCCAAAGAATGATGAAATAATGTCGAAGAAAGAAAAAGCGACCATCCCAATAAATTAGTGAGATGACTATTTGGCATGAATTAGACAGCTCATGTTTGAAAGAATTAATTATTTCTGCATAAGATATTGAATTTTCCATGGATATGCTATCAATGAGCTAGAGCTGAAAGAAGTGATTTTTAAAAGATTTTTGAGCAAATGGAGAAAATTGAGGAGCTTAGAGATTGGAAACGGCAAAGTTGCATATCAGGGGAAGCTTTTTCAAGTAAGTACTCCAAGCCTAAATTTGAATTTACAGAGAATTATGGAAGTCATAAACACATAAAACTATGGAAATTAAGAATGAAAACCCTAAGAAAAGGCAGAAAACTGAGGATAGAACTTTAAACCAAGACCTGATAGAACAATGTTTGGGGTCTAGACAAAGGTCTAGAAGAAATGCTCAACTAAATCCACATGCTAAGAAATTGGAAGATGCTAATAGACATGTAGGGGATTCATGGACCCCTATAAGGGGATATGACCTATTCATGTACCATTATAGGAAAATGCACAGACACAAACCAATCACAAATGCTTGGAAGTTAAATTTGGGTAAATTAGTAGTAGCCAATGTGTTTCTGAATATAGAACTACTTAAAATGTTGGCAAATCATTATAATCCATAGGCTCGTATGATTGAGCTTAAAGATAGGTCTATGTTTATTCCTATTACCCAAGATTATATATCAATGGCCTTTCAGTTAGATTCAAGCTTTGATATGGTATTTAGGATTAAGGACTTATTGAATGAGTATTGAAATCTGAGTAACACTTATAAAAGATGGAGGCTACCATTTCATAGACCTAGGGATGAAATCAATTAGCTTAGAGTGTTCTTAGGGGTGGAGGATCCCCCTTATTCAGTTGACCTATTTGAACCATATTTTAGATATCCTTATTACTCAGTCTGTCAGCTATTAGGTGTGGATGCCCCTAAATTTATGGATATAGCACCAATGGTTCTAGCTATAGATATACAAATTCCTGATGCCAGAACATCTGATTATGCCAAATATCTCTTGAATGAGCTTCATAATGATTTAAAGACTATAAAGAATAACAAGAAAGGCTTTAGATTTATGCATTATTCCTTATTTATGCATCTAGTTTTATATGAAGGGAAAAACATGGGCCTATGGGATGAATCTCTCAAGGTTAGAGATCTAGATAAAAGTGGAGACATTAAGCCAGTACAAATGTGGATTGACATTTAGGATACTAGGTGTGATAGGTCACATTATTTGTATTTTGAAGAGTATTTTGTAAAGCCTTTATATGCTAAATTTGGTTATCCATGCAATTACAATTTGTCACCCAATATACAAAGATTTCTCAGGCCAAAGGATATGGATAAGAGCAAAAAGATCAATCACAATTGGGGTGATTGGTACATATATAGGGACTACACAAAGATTAGAGTTTTTGGGTATGAAGGAGCACCATTTATACTCCCGAGGACTTGCCCTGATAGAATTGCATATCTAGAAATTGTTAGGCAATTACCTTCATCCAATTTCATGCATTTGAAGAGACACAATAAGAAATCATTTATCCCAGGCACCCTATGTTTTCAAGATTTTATTGCTTTTTCTAAGAAAGGATATGAAGAAATTGAAAAGAGATTAGATTACTTTGGGATGCCTAAAGGAAATGCTAGGAAAATTTTTGACCTTGAGCATTTCATCAATCATGTTAGTATGAGTCAAAAGTTGAAAAGGTATCAACATGTACTATTCGTGGATGAGGACTTAATTAGAAATGTTGATGAAGCTTTTGCCATTAAGAGGAGAGAATTGTATCATAAAGTAATGTTATCCGAGGCTTGGAGGGTAGCCCAAAACCCCAACTATAAGGGAGCTTTTCCAAAAATTATTGATCCCATAGACAGATTGAACATGTTAGTTTCAAAGGCACCAGAATTGATTATGGATGTCCCACCTAAGATCTTTGAAAGAAGAGGCAAAAATATCAGGGAAACACAAGTTGGTTACAAGGCTTCTCTGAGTCCTCTTTCTCGTCAACCTACACCTGATATTTGTTTTTCTATGGATACTAGCATTGTAGATGATGAGGAACTGGAGTTTGAGGATGAATGTACAGGGTTTTGAACCTGTGATTGATAGCTATGAGCCACCTATGGACAAATAAGTAGTTGATATAGAATCCCCTGATAAACTTTTAGAAGATATGAGACACCTAGCTAGCAAAAAGTTTGTCTCAGATGAAGACTTTATAAAAAAACCCTGAGTTTAAAGTGTTTCTGTATGAATTCAAAGGTAGATAGGCCAGGGAGAAGATGAAAGATATTTCCCCTAAGATACAAGCTGAGGTATTACATCAACTTCAAATTGAAATTGATAAAGCAATGAATGACATGACCCCCAAAAAGGGAATAAATCTGCTAGAAGAAGTAGGGTTGATGATAATCCCAGGTTGGGATATGACCTCATCCATTGTTTTTGATACCTTCAAAAGAAATTAGGATAAGAAGATGCAGTTAAGTATTGAAGCTTTAGATAAAATCTGGAAAGGTTCTGGGTATGACTTTGATAAGGCATCTCTGCTAATATGGGCACTTTACCCCCCACATCAGAGGCCTCAAATCATTGATGATCCAAACAAAGAATTTGGTCATCTCATAATACAAAGAGTTGAAGATACTGACCCACTGGATACTACTGACCTGAATATCAATGTTGTCAAATTTACAAAAGCCCAGATAAAGAAACTGGTCAAGAATAACAATACAGATATAGCAGAAAATGCAAAATTAAAAAAAGAGATTGCTGTGTATAAGGATAAAATATCATCATCCAATAATTGACTGTCTTATCAAGAACCATATAAAGAGGTGATGGAATCCATAGCAAATAAAAATTATTGGAAAGTTAAAGCAGATAAATTTCAAAAGAAAAGTGATAAACTGGAAAGTGACATAAAAGTTGTTAAGTATCAGATGGCTTTTGAATTGATAAAAAGAAGATTTGAGGAGATGATGAAACATAGTGATCAAGTATGGGACTTACATAAAAGAACCCATAATGCTTATTAGGAACATAGAAGATTGCATCTTAGATTGCTTGAGAAGAAAGAAAAACTAAAAGCCAAAGAGCAAGCACTCAAGGAATGCAGCGGACTGATCATTGAACATGAAACGTTTAATAAAACATTGTCAAATGACATTGGTGATTTCGATCTACATGGGGATCTGGCATTTCCCAATTTATTCAATAATGAGGGTAATATACGAGATAAAGATCTATGGAAAGATGAGTTGGTGCAGTTATTACCCATAGCTTTGGAGAAAGCCAACGATGAAGACAAAGTGATAGAGAATGTTAATAAATAGATGGACAAATTCTTTGGGCTAGAATCTGCCATGGAAGAAATAATTTCCACTTATACTTGTATATCTCAAAAATACATCGATCACATTGCCAAGGTAAACCTATTTATTGCCAGAATAGTGTGAAAAGAAGCATGGAAGATTGAATGAATTTTTGATAATTTTGGTAATATATAAATCGATGTATTACTTTAGCAATAAGGATGGGCAGAGCACATCTGACATATATTGCAACATGGAGAGGAACACCTTGCCAGGCCTGTGGTCATGGGTGTTCTACGTTGATTAATGGAGCCAAATCTTAGTCAAATTGCTAAGCACATGCTTTATGTTTCTTAATTATGTTTTATAATTATCTATCCAAGGCCTAGCCAATCATCATCTTTCAACAAGACAATTTATATATTCCAATATTATCTATACAATCATATTTTAGATTCAAGACATTACACTTCTATGATAATTTAATATTATAATGGGCAAGGATGGTTAAATTTGTGGATATGTATGGTGTTCTAATTTTCTGTTAATATTCAAGTTCATAAGTTGTTTGATTGTCTTCATAAGTTGTGTGATTATCTCCATTTTGACCTAACAACTTACTTGAATAGTACTTACTTGCATGTGTGTGTTAAAATAACAATGACTACCATGAAAGACATAAAAATAATAAATAGCACTCACCTCAATTCCAGCACCAGTACTACTACTCTGAATATCATGCAGATTCTCGTGAAGACGTTCAACATAATCACTATCATCATTGTCCTCAAGCTGTGCAGCTTTGTAGAGAGCTCTATTGACATGGCCTTTTTCTTTTTGTTCTGCTTTCATATAATCTCTCTGCATGTGGTTTAAGCATCATGCAAAAATTAATATAAGTCAAGTAAAGAATGCAAAAACTATAAATTTTTGTTCAAACTAACATTTTTCTTCCACTCTTAAATGACTAAGTGAAGGTATGTTGTGAGATTCTTCCACCTCAACTTCATCACAACTATGACTGTATTGCACATTCTTGTCCACTAGTTTATCATGATCACTATCAATATCGGCAACTCTGTTGACATCAAGGCATTTTCATTTTCGTGATGCTTTGATAAAATTGCTTTGCATGTGGTTTAACCATTAGTAGGATCAACCATCATTGTAGTGAAAGAGCAATATTTATATCATAGAATAGAGAGACCATCATCATATATTTTCTTTTGTTGATTAAGCACAATCACTTTTGTTCCCTCTTTCTTGTCTTTTCTTGTCTTGTGTACATACTTGCATATAATATTTTCAAACATTGTTTATGTTCTATTTTCAATAGAAAATTGGCAAATGAATAGTCATAATATTTTGCTAGGGATAATTCAAAAGTTTTGAATGTGAATAGTCTAAAGCTTGTTGCTTCTTTCATTTTCTATAACGAGGAAACCAAGACCATGGGTAAGGGGTAATGCAAGATTGAATAGTGATATTTTGATATTCGAACTCTAGGAGAAAGAATCATTTTGCGAAGCTTTTTCTGAAACAATCAATGGAAACAAAGCTTTGAGTTTCGTGCCCAATTTTCTAATTATTCAATTATTGTGATTAATGTGAAGGGTTATAATTTTCTCAAGTTGTCTCCAACTTGGAATATCTTTATTATTCAAATTGGTTTTATGTTTCTAATTTGTCAAAGTAATTTCCTTACATTGTGTGGTTGATTAATTGGGTCTTCTTGGGAAGATTAAAATTTCCCTCTTAAAAGATCATAGTAATAAAGAGGTTTCTTTTGGATGTTTGAAGTAGAACCTGGTAAATTGCAGTATTGCACATTTCTTTTAGTTCTTTAAGTAGAAAAATGAGATAATTCATGACAACACATTTATGTAAAGCATCAATGCTAAGGCTATAATGGCTAGAATTGCATTATTGCATGTTGAGGGTAGGTTCATTATTTGTTTACAGTATCCAAGAGCTATGATAGCTATTGAAGCATCCAAAAAATACAATCAAAAGGAAGTATAACGAAAATGTGGTACAAGTTTACCCAATAACAAGCACACAAAATGAAATGATAGTGTAATAGAGCCTCTTACCTCATCTACATCCATAATATTATAGTCATTCCATGCAAAAACTATAGGCTTAACAGAGGAAGCCAAGTACGACACTTTCTCAGTGAGACCATGTAAGTAACTCATTATATGTTGGTACACATCATTTGAGTTGACATCATCTGCAAAGGCTCTTACTGGGCATCTAATAGATGGCTGTGAAACCTCTATTGATGAACTAGATTTCCACTTCATACTACTATTAGATTTACTAGAATCTAGTGCTGCCATATAATCGACAATATCTCCCGCTCCTGCTTCTCTATTACTATTTTCTACCTAAAATACAATGTCAATATCAACATATAGTCAGTTCAATAAAAAATCAAAATAAATAACCAACGTAAATTGAACCAAAAAGCCATACACTTACTCCAAGTTTGTCTATTTTGGCATGCAACCTGCCTCGGCCAAATGTATATCTAGCTATCACATTCTCTTGCCTCTTTCCTTTATAACTCTTTGTCAAATATTCTTCAGAACACATATTTTATTTCAATGCCTCCCACTGTTTGGGAGATAGAGAGGATTCTAACCTCTCTTTTCCCTCTTAAAAGATCACAGTAATAAAGAGGTTTCTTTTGGATGTTTGAAGTAGAACTTGGTAAATTGTAGTATTGCACATTTCTTTTGGTTCTGTAAGTAGAAAAATGAGACAATTCATGATAACACATTTGTGTAAAGCATCAATGCTAAGGCGATAATGGCTAGAATTGCATTATTGCACACTGAGGGTAGGTTCATTCTTTGTTTACAGTATCCAAGAGCTATGATAACTTTGAAGCATCCAAAAAAAATATAATCAAAAGGAAGTATAACAAAAACGTGGTACAAGTTTACCCAATAACAAGTGTACAAAATGAAATGATAGTGTAATAGAGCCTCTTACCTCATCTACATCCATAATATTATAGTCATTCCATGCCAAAACTATAGGCTTAACAGAGGAAGCCAACTACGACACTTTCTCAGTGAGACCATGTAAGTAACTCATTATATGTTGGTGCACATCATTTGAGTTGACATCATCTGCAAAGGCTCTTACTGGGCATCTAATAGATGGCTGTGAAACCTCTATTGATGAACTAGATTTCCACTTCATACTACTGTTAGATTTACTAGGATCTAGTGCTGCCATATAATCGACAATATCTCCCACTCCTACTTCTCTATTACTGTTTTCTACCTAAAATATAATGTCAATATCAACATATAGTCAGTTCAATAAAAAATCAAAATAAATAACTAACGTAAATTGAACCAAAAAGCCATACACTTACTCCAAGTTTGTCTATTTTGGCATGCAACCTGCCTCGGCCAAATGTATATCTAGCTATCACATTCTCTTGCCTCTTTCCTTTATAACTCTTTGTCAAATATTCTTCAGAACACATATTTTATTTCAATGCCTCCCACTATTTGGGAGATAGAGAGGATTCTAACCTCTCTTGTCCCTCTTAAAAGATCACAGTAATAAAGAGGTTTCTTTTGGATGTTTGAAGTAGAACCTGGTAAATTGTAGTATTGCACATTTCTTTTGGTTCTATAAGTAGAAAAATGAGACAATTCATGATAACACATTTGTGTAAAGCATCAATGCTAAGGCTATAATGGCTAGAATTACATTATTGCACGTTGAGGGTAGGTTCATTCTTTGTTTACAGTATCCAAGAGCTATGATAACTATTGAAGCATCCAAAAAATACAATCAAAAGGAAGTATAACAAAAACATGGTACAAGTTTACCCAATAACAAGCACACAAAATGAAATGATAGTGTAATAGAGCCTCTTACCTCATCTACATCCATAGTGTAATAGAGCCTCTTACCTCATCTACATCCATAATATTATAGTCATTCCATGCAAAAACTATAGGCTTAACAGAGGAAGCCAACTATGACACTTTCTCAGTGAGACCATGTAAGTAACTCATTATATGTTGGTACACATCATTTGAGTTGACATCATCTGCAAAGGCTCTTACTGGGCATCTAATAGATGGCTGTGAAACCTCTATTGATGAACTAGATTTCCACTTCATACTACTATTAGATTTACTAGGATCTAGTGCTGCCATATAATCCACAATATCTCCCACTCCTGCTTCTCTATTACTATTTTCTACCTAAAATACAATGTCAATATCAACATATAGTCAGTTCAATAAAAAATCAAAATAAATAACCAACGTAAATTGAACCAAAAAGCCATACACTTACTCCAAGTTTGTCTATTTTGGCATGCAACCTGCCTCGGCCAAATGTATATCTAGCTATCACATTCTCTTGCCTCTTTCCTTTATAACTCTTTGTCAAATATTCTTCAGAACACATTTTATTTCAATGCCTCCCACTGTTTGGGAGATAGAGAGGATTCTAACCTCTCTTTTCCCTTGAAGATTGTTTTTCTACAATTATATCTAAAATTGTTCATCAAAAGTCTCATCTTTTGTTTGTAATATCTTCTAGAGATTTGTCCTCCAGTAGTCTCAAAAACATTTTCCATTATTTGTATAACATTTTCCACACTTCATGGATCTTGATCTATAAAATTTGATATGCAAATATCCAAATGGCCCCTACATCTTACACCCAACTCAGAGGCCCACCTTGCAACATTTTTCCCAATGGGCTCACCATCTCTTGATACTTCAACCAAGAATGGCTTCTTGCCTTCTAATTTACTTTCTTTTGCATTCCTCTCTATAGATCTGTATAAATATTGACTCAATCTTTTTCTTTTGACAAAAGCAGACACATCTTCTATTAAACCACTACCAATATTTTTGGCTAATCCACTAGTTCCATCAAAAGTTGTAGTAGGCACATCATATGCAAGTGGTTTCTCTTCATGACTTTCATTAACCAGAACTTCATCGTCCTTGGCCACATTAAGTGTGTCATGAGTAGGTAGATCAGTACCAGTCTATATAGATTTCACTTCAAACACATCCTTTAATCTTGAATAAATCATCTACAAACTTACTATTCCTTTGCTCTCATTGTTTTCAATAATCTCTCTTAGACTCTGTGCTAAGAGATCATCACGACGTTGCACATCACCATGTGTTATATCAGGCTGCACATCACCATGTGTTATATTAGGTTGCACATCACCATGTGCTATATCAGGCTACACATCACTATGTGTTATATCAGGATGCACGTCATCACAACTATTCTTTTCACCAACTACATTTGTACTTGAATCCCAAATGCGTTGGCTTCTACGAGTTGGTGGCACTGTATCTTTACTTTCCTATAAAACAAAAAAATATCATATTATGTCTTATATACATAAACATCTTGCCTATAAAATTTCATAAACACAATTAAACAAATAATATACTACTTAGTGGATTTACAACTTGCCTGTTTGTCAAACCAAGATGTGATAAATATTCACTATTTTTTGTCACACGTTCTCTATGAAAGTGCTCATAATCTGTTAGTGGAACTTCAGCAATATGATCGCTATCATCTAAATTGTGCCTCAAAGTATTTTTCCTCATTTCTTGAATTCCAAATAAACAATAATATATAAATCAATAACTTGAATTAGTAGAACAAGAGTGGAATAAAAACAAAGCCATTAATTTCAGTCAACTAGAGCATATAAACAAATGCAATCATAGCATATAAGGATTTCATTTCTATTTGAATGATACAGTATATAAAGACAGTCCCCATATGAAATACATTCACAGAGCATATAAGATGCACTCTTAGAAATTAGAGGAGACAGTCTATGACAAGTGACATGACATAAGATGATAGCATATAAGATGCATTATATGGAGGAGCAAAAATTCAGTAAGTAAATGTGGCACACAGATTGAAACCCAAAGGAAACTCTATTTGTTTATCCTTCTATTTGAGAAGAAACTAATTGCCTTTCTAATAGTGTGAATCATCTTTATTTCTACTTATATAATCCTCATTATTTTTACTTATAAAATCCTCATTATTTCTACTTATATAATTCTGCAGAAATTCTGAACACATAAATGTAAGTAAACAAAAATAGTCAATATGTGCTTTAAAAATGAGTAATTTATTTTTAGAAAAAATATAGCTAGTTATATGCATGACCTGTAACAAGACAAGAACTAGAAAAACAACAAAAAGTAGAGCTCAACATGAGAGATTACCTTGAAAAACCCAAAGTGGAAGAAATTCCTATACACTAATGCTCTTTCTTATCTTGCTGCTTCTCTACTACATTTTACAAGCTTGATGTTTTCTTGATGCCTTCAATGACATGAAACATCATAATAGTAGTATCATAACATTTGCAGTGTTGTGTAATTGTTAAAAAGTAGTTCTACATTGTCATCAAGATTAGAATCCTAATCACATGGGGCTTATCACTAATCATCTGCATTGCTAGCAAGATCAAAATCTTGATCACATGGGGCTCAGCACTAATCATCTGCATTGCTAGGAAGATCAGAATCCTCATCACTTATGTCTGCATCTACTTGATTTTCTTCCTCATCCTCATCTGTGTCATGCAATATATTCTCTCTCCAAATCTCTTCATTGGTAATCAAAATATCTTCTCCAAACACTCCATCATCATCTTCATCCACTTATTCAAATGTTTCTTGTAAATTAACATATTGCCCATCAGGCATTTTATCAACAACTTCAATGAATTTTGTTTTTGAATGAAACTCTATTTGAATCCAATACGACCATCCTGGGATTCTTACATCATCAATTAGAAATGATTGGTTAATTTGAAAGGGGAAAACATAGGGCTCATCCCTCTTTGATAAAAATTGTCTTGTATTTGTACATACAAATCCATACTCATCAAAATGTACTGTCAATGGTCAGATCCACTTACATTTTAATAATATAGGACTATTTTCACAAAATCCACTTGAATAATTTCTTGGATGAATCCAGCATAGAATTTCTTCTTAGTTTCACGAAGAAATTCAGCACTTACAACACAATCACAATTTTTCTTTCCTTTGTCTTTTTCCTCCACTCTTAAATGGCTACCATAGGCCCACATTCCACTAAAATGCATAGCCCATAAATGTGGAGGTTGTGAAAGCTCACTTTCCTCTGTTGTTATAACTTGACCTTCTTTTGCTTCACTAACTGCATTAGCAATCCATTCTTCAAATTTTGGAAAAGAATCACCTCCAAATAAATCACGACGTCTGCACTTTTGAGGTCGATGTTGCATCCAACTTTGATTCTTTTCGTCATATTTTATACATAGAATATTAATGTGCAAATAGTAAGATTAATAATATAAATGTGTAAATGCAATTGAGTAAAGATTAATAATATAAATGTGTGAATAAATAATTGTGTAATTTTTTTTAACCTATGTCACTTATCGAATGAAGATGTATTTTGAAGAATAAAGGCATGTGTCACACTTCTTTCTTGATGTGATAGCTTGAAGCAACATCCATTGCCTTCTAATACTTCACCTACAACTCTCTCATCTCCATCATCATCCCATACACATTGATTCACATTTTTAAAATCTTTCATATATTCTGTGAAAAATCCAATGGTCTCTTGCATTGAATATCCTTCAGACATGCTGCCATTTGGTTTTGCCGTAGTATGAACAAGTTTTTTAAAAACCTTCATATATCATTCTATAGGATACATCCATCTTATTCTTACTAGACCACAATTCTCTAGTTCATATTCTAGATGTATCGAAAGATGCATAGAAATGTTAAAGATTGTTGTTGGAAATTCCCATTCCAATAGAAAAAGGACTTCAACAACCTCCTCCCTCAAACTATCAAAGTTTGAAGGATCTAATATATGTGAACTCATTGTCTTTAATATTAGGCCCAACCTTATAATTGCCAATCTTGGCCTCTTTGCCAAACCTGATATATTTACCACAATAAGTAAAATATTCTCAATTATAATGTGATAGTCATGGGCCTTTAGGCCTCTTAAGCTATTAATGTTAGTTTGGCTTCTGATAGTACTACTTACATATCTAGTGGGAAAATGAGTCTGAGACATCAACTATAAGAATTGTGCACGTTGTTCCTTTGTCTAGACATAAGGAGCACTAGGTTTTCTATATTTTGCATCATCATATTTTTCAACCCAAAGATTTTGACGAATCTTTAGTTCTCAAAAATCTTCATGTGATGAAATAGTATCAAAAGCACTAAAAAGAGTTTCTATAATAGCATAGGCTATATTTTTCTCAGTATGCATAAAGTCAACAGTATGCCTAATGACTATATCCTTAAAGTATGGCAACTTATAGAATATGCACAACCATTTTACACCACTTTTATTACGTGGATCATATCTACTACTAGCAATTCCACCATTTTCAATAAATGACAATCTTTTTTGTCCATTCTCAATAATGTAATCACTCATTATTAGCAAAGGTGCTTCACGATTCTCTTCTTGACCATTGAAACATGTTTTTTTATCGATGATATTGATGACCCACTTTAAGGTAAGCATGATGTCCACAATAAATACACTTACACAAAATTCTTGAGTGCCTCACAAAAATCCTTAAAGTTGCAAGTGGGACAGCCATGGTATCCATGAACAGTGAGACCAGACAATGTACCATATGTAGGAAGATCATGAATCGTAACTAATAAGGAAACTCTTAAAGTGAATTTGATTGAATGACCATCACTTAAAGATTGAATTGCTTCAATTCCTTTCCACAATTCCATTAGCTCATCATATAATGGCTCTAGATAGGCATCTATTGTATCTGAAGTCACACTTTTCTTTCCTGGTATAATCAATGATAGCATTAAGAAAAATGGTTTAATTGCTAACCATGGAGGTAAGTTATAATTTATTAAAAACACTGGCTAAGTTGACCATTTAGTACTTTGATCTAAGAATCGGTTCACCCCATCTAGAGCCAAACCCAACCTTATATTACGAGGATCTTGAGAAAGATTAGGCCATTTGTTATCAAATTCCATCCACATCTTAGAATCAAGCACATGTCATTTTTTTCCATCAATGCTCTTATTTTAGGCATGCCACTGCATAAGTTCAGCAATGTCTCTATACCTATACATTTAGAGTTGTTGTGGAATTATTGGAAAGTGGCGAAGAACCTTTCTAGGAACCACGACTGATTTCAACCCTTGTCTATACCTTTCTTCATGACATTTCAGACATTCACTCTCACTTGCAAGATTTTTGTGAAATAATACACAACCATTAACACATGTTTGGATGTTTCCATATCCCAATCTGAGCTTACTGATCTACTTTTTACATTGACTTCTTTTTGTTGGTAATGTGGAATCAGTTGGTAACAACGAACTTAATAATGCCAATATGTGATCTACACTCTCATTTGTCCAACCATGCACCACTTGCAAGTTAAGAATTTGAAGGATTGTTGTCAAATGACTTAACTTGCAATTAGCATACACATGCTTTAAAGCATCCTCCATTGACTTAGCCCAATCAATGTTTAGACCCTTATTCAACATTCTTTCAATGTCAAACTCTTCGTCTAACATTTCTACCTCTTCATCTATGTTTGGTGCCACTTCATCCATGCTTGTTGCCTCTTCATCTCTCATTGTCTGTAATTCTATCATATCTTCATAATAATTGTAAGCCTAAGGGCTTATACCACTATGCCCATATCTTATCATATGCCGATAAATCACATTTCTTTTTCTCACCTTTCCACCAAGACAGTTGTAGACACCTAAAAATGTCTTCTACCATCAAACTGACTCTCGACAACCCTAAACACACCAATTTTGCTTCTAACCAATTAATTAAATTTTTATTTAATTAATTACCCTTTTCGTTTTCCAAATTCACACCATTTTATCCCCAAAATTAAATTAATTTCATTAATTCAATAGTCCAAACCTTAGCCAATTGATTTAATAAATATGCAATATTTATTAAATCAATTTCCTCTTTTCCACTAAATCCAATTAATTAGTTAAAACCATATTAACTAATTAATTCAGCCTATAATTGACCTATCCCTACCCTAGACAATTAAATAGCTATTATCTAATTGCCTACCCTAGCCTACCTCATCATAGCACTAGGATTAATTAAATAAAACCTATGTTTAATTAATCCTAACCCCTTCATTTGGGTGGTCAAACCTAGTTTAACACCCTTCCCCACATCCTCCAAATAAAAAATTGAATTAAATCCACATAAGTCAATTTTTTATTTAAAAACATCCCACATCACATTTAATTTTCCTTACAAACCCATACTTATTTATTTTTTCTCTTTCCCAAATGAATTTTTAATTCATTTACATTCCCCCATATGAATCTTTAATTCAAAAATAATCGTTCACCCCCATGCTCATTTAATAACTCCTTTTCCCAAAATGAATAAAAGATTCACTTTTATCCCTAGCCCTCCATTCATTCAAGATTGAATCTAGGCCCTCCACATCACTTTTATCCTCCACCATTGATCTTCCAAATCAATCTCGACCCTTGGATCAAAATCCCTTCCAAAAATCTATAAATAGAACCTCTCTCCATCTATTTTCATCATCCAAGTTTATGCAAAGTTACCATGTCAAAATCACTCTTGAGCTAGAATAGTGAGTTGCAAATTAGACTAACATTTCACATTCAAATCTATTGTCTAGGGATAATCATGTCTTAGGAGCTTGTTTTGGGTGCAAAGGCTTCTTCCTCCCTTGATGGGATTGGGTTTGCATGTGAGGTATAACTTCTTGTGTTTATTGTATTTTGTTTAGTATTTCTACCTTATTTGCTTATCTAATCTACATTGGCACGCTCGGTGGGACCCACAAGGTCCAAGTCTAATCCATTTTTTGTGAGTTTTTTTGTGCAAGGGACATGTGTTTACAAGTGTGACGCCATCGTACCCTCGCAACAATGCCATCACTAGCTTATTTTAGCACCATTTCCTATTTTGGCGCTATTTTTACGCAGCACGTTTCCCTTTACTAACTCACTCACATGTCTTTTTCTTATGATCTCCCTATTGTTTTGGTGTTTAAGTGCTCTCTGTTTTCACAGAGATCTTGAAAATACAAGGGGAAGTTATGTCCAAATTTTCATAAAAATCTAAACATACACCTTGGCTTTGTTTTTTGTCTTGTTTTTCATTTATTCAAACTAACAAGGCTAATGGGACATCTTATGTGTGTAGCCTAACCCTCTGTTTTTGTTATAAAACCCATTTTTGTAGGTCAGACGCATTTAGCCCCGTATCGACGCTATCCCCCAGATTGGCGCTATCCTCAGGTGTAACCAGGTTGTTTGACAACTTGCACAGTGGCGCATTCATAGAGTTATTTTAGCACTATTTCTTATTTTGGAGCTATTCTAGTCTGATATTAGCGCTATGTATTTTATTAGCACCTTCATTGTAGTATTGTAACGCCATCTTCTGTTTTGGTGCCTTACTGGTCTTGTATTGACGCTATCGTATGAATTAGCACCATCTGTATAGGGGTCAGGTTCTATCTGTTCCCTGTCCGCAGTAGTGCTATTGGACCTTTGTTTTAGTGCTATTTTGAAAACTAACTTTGCTGGTTGTGCAGGTACTGACAAGTGTTTTACAAGTTTTTACTATCATCTTTGTGGATACTAACAAGCTTTTTGCAAGGTGGTTTTATCTCTAGTTTAGCAAAAACACTTGAATTTACAACTTAGAAAAAACCCTTTTGCATGTTAGTTACACAACATTTTGATTTGGTGCTATAAAATTGAACAAACAAACAAGTCTTTATGTGTGTGTGCCCAACATTTAAAATTTGGTGTTCTAAAATTTACAAATTTGTGTGCCAACAATTATCAAGCACTTCAATTTTGGGCTTTTAAAAAGAACCACAAATTGCATCAATCAAGTCATTGGGTTAAAAAGAATAATAATTTGCATTATTCATGCATGTAATCAAGAAAATCAAAGTAAACTTGTGTGAAGTGTTTTCATGGTTGTGTTTGTGGTGTGAAAAGCGTATGCTCTTCCCTCGCACCTTTTGGTGACCTTGGGAATCAAAAGCTTCTCACTAAACTTGCATTAATCACCCCCAACATAATCTAAAGAACTGAAATGAACCATGTTTAGTGTGATGCAAACACAAACAATATGTATTCTCTCCCCTCACATCTTTGTATGAAATTGGGGATCAAAAGTATTTTTGTGCTTGTATTGCTTTTGTTAATCCTTAGAGGGCCTGCAACCCCACTTCGAAAGGTCGGAATGACCCAAGCAACATCAAGCTAAAGCCAAGCTCTTCCAAGCCGCTATATAAAATAAGGTGTTTGTGACGAAAGTCATAGACAATAGGTGTTGTTTTGTTATACCGACAGCCAACCTCCTCCAAAATCTTCCAAGGCGTAACCCTTGGAGGCTGGGAGACTCCATAATGGAGAGTAGTGTTGCTGCATGTATAACCACCTGAACGGATACCCTTACTACGAACCATTGTTTAGCAAGCCAAAATCTTTCTATTTGTTGATGCAGAAGGGAAACTTTTGAAGCGGCCCCGATTCATGCGGTTCTTAGCCAAGGTAGTAGGGATAATCTAAAGGTTTGGTGAGGGACAAGCCTTATAAGAAACCTAGATCTTGGTATGCATGAGAAGTGTGTGCAATTGTAAGGAGGAGCCAGTACTACCAAGATCCTGGAGCTACCCGCTTTGAATAGGCACAGCTAGGGGATTCAACAAATATTGTCACATCCTCACCTTAGGTTGTTTAAAGTGCTTGTTAACTAAAATCACACATCTTTTTTTCAAAACAAAGCAAAATCTTGATTATTGTGTGATTATTGTGCTTGAATTGTTTGCAACAACATTGCCAAGAGACAACCAAATCATTTGATCACATTCCAAAACAAAGAAAATCCAAAAATTGCCATAAAAAATCTGTCTTTTTAGGACCTCGACAAACACTACCTTATTTTAGCGCCATATCTGTCTGATTTTGGTGTCATTTCACCTGTGGATTGGTGCTATCTTCAGATTGACTTGCCTGAAACAAAGAACTATTTAGTTGTGATCTTCACCCTCTACTCAGCCATAATCTATATTCACCTTCCAAAAAAAATAAAATCCGACAACAGTCTATCCATATTCTTCAAAATTTTCCAAAATCACACCTTCTCTTGGACCTTAGAGGATTAATCACCACCATTGTTGGACCCCTTTGCTACATCAAACCTACCTCATTTTCATATCCACCTCATCTTTATTAATATTTGCATACCGTTTGGACCAAACCAAAATCCTTTTGTCATAAGAAAATCATTCCAAAATCTCCCAAATCAAAACATCATCAAAATCTGTCATCCTTTTGAGCTAAAGTTAGATCTAGATTTCATCCTTCACATCATATCTTGCTTGGAAAGTTAATAGTCTACCTTCCAAGTCAAATCATTATCTGTCTTTGTGTAAGGTCATTAGTCTACACCAAACAAAGAAAAAACATCCATTTTGTGCAACCACAAATCTAGGTCCTACCTAAGCTCAATTTGTTGACTATCAAAATCCTCCATATCAAACATCAACAAAATCTCTTCAAAACAAAACATCATCCATCACCTATCTCTTTGGTCCAAAATTTGTGCAAAAAAATCAATATCGCCCATCCGTATCACCCTTAGGATAAAACCTTTAGAAAGACATATCGATCTTCCACCACATCCATCTTTGGGTCCAACACAATCAATCAGATTCTCTAAGGTCTCCATCCCCATCTCACTCTATGTCTAGGAATCAACCTCATACGTGTGCATGCCCACCACGAGATCACAACACAAAAAGAATCAAGAAATGGCAGAACATTGGCCATATGGTATGCCTAAAACCAATAGCAGCAACATACCCATCTATCAAACATACAACCCACCTACATACTCTTACATCCCCCCATATGGTCCAAACAAAAATCCTTTCCATTACTTACAACAAATACAACCAACACTACCACCACCACCACCACCAACACAAAATGTCCCCACCATTTCCCAAGATGATCTAGATGTCTTGAGCTTTACACAAGATGCTAATAACATGGACCTACTTGATAAAATCCTAAGGTCAGACCCAAGTAGATATCTTGATCATCTTCTCAAAATTGGTGCTCAACTCCCCCCCATCATGACATCATCACAACCATCCACCTCTACAATCGTTCCTACCCCATCAAATACCCAAGCATCTACATCACATACCCAACCCACCATCTCTCAAACATCAACACCTACTGTATCTACCACCTCCACAAGTTCAATTGCTACCACACCTACAATTCCCACATGTATCGTCATCCCTACCATCTCCCAACCTATCATCACCTCTACTACCACAACTACCATAAACCCTTCCGTTTCACAAATCACCCTAGGCATACATGGAAACATCACGCAAGCAAGTACATCCACGAGTGTGCCCCCACCCAACCCTCAAACCATTGCATACCTATGACAATTATTCTCACAACCACCTCACAACACATCTAACCAATCCAACGTCCACCTACCCAATGCCAATGCATACACTATCACATATCCACATAACCCCGTAACATCATCTATACAACATCAAACCAATCCCCAAATACCACATGTTCAACAACTCTACGCGCATCAACAACATCAGCCACCAATCAACCAAAACACCAACCCGCAATACCAACACCTCAATCAAACAAATCCCCAACATCAAATCCCACCCCACCTCCAACATCTCACCAACCAATAGGCGTACATACAACAACCACAAGATCTCACAAATGTTGTACAGGCCTTGATCCAAAAGGTCAATGACCTACAAACTGGGGGCAAGAGAAAGCACTATTCCTTTGAGGACATTTGCCCCTATCCATTCGATTGCACATTGTATATGTCCCCTTTCCCGAAGAACTTTGAGACACCCAAATTTGACAAATACAAGGGAAAGGGAGACCCTAAAGATCACCTTAGGGATTTTTACATCACTTGCTTAGAGGTCTCAAATAACGATACATATCTTATGAGACTATTTCCAAGAAGCTTCGGCAGTCAAGCCGCTGAATGGTTCGCACATCTTTCCCCAGGCATTAGGACTTTCCCTGAGCTTGCGGAGAAATTTTTAAACCATTTCTCCTACAACTTCAAGCGTGAAATGTCTATGACAGACCTTTGCAACACCAAACAAAAGAACGGAGAAGCCTTCGCTTCCTTCTTGCAAAGGTGGAGAGGCTTAGCAAGCAAACTCCCATGGCCAATTCTAGAAAAACAACTCGTCACCATGTTCGTGGCCAACTTCAATCAGGAATTAGGGTTTCATTTACAAATCCTTTGTGCATCTACCTTCGAAGAGGTCATTGACAAAGGTACCAATATCGAATGAGCCCTCATTACCAAGGGCTCCATCAAACTATACAACCACAAATCCAACAACAACAACAACAACAACAAATCTAATAACAACACCCCCAATACAAACAACAATGCCAACACACAATCAAATGACAAATCACGCTATTGGGGGAAGAACAAGAACAATCTGAATGATGACGTCATGGATGTGAAAGCCATCCAACATAGACAAAACCAAACACTTGTACATACATATGCAACAAATGTAAATAACCAGAGGGGTCCAACTAAACCATGCAAACCTTGTAGACAATTTACACCCTTAGGGGAACCCATTGAAGACATCCTTAACAGATGTCTCAAGCAAAATTTGATCATGCTCCCACCTGTTAGACCCCATCAAGAGAATGAACTAAAATCCGTGTGGTACAATGAGAACGACTATTGTGAATACCACCGCATTGCAGGTCATAAAATAGCTAACTGCATGCAACTAAAACATTGCATCCAAGACCTTATAGAACAAAATCTAGTCAGCCTTGATCACAGCACCCAACCATCACCAAACGCCAACCTTGGAGCTTACAAGGATCCCCTACATAATCATAATAAAGCCTCCTCATCTAACCAATCATACAACGTCACCCCACCACCTGCATCCTATGACTCCATCATAGGTCGGATAGAACCATCATCCCACCATGTCAACACAGTCACCATTCAGGCATAAGCACCTGCTTGCGCTGTTACAACCCGCCGTGGCCGTGTATCCATCCACACAGCCCCTCCCACTGAACAAATGCCTGCATCCACATCCGATCCCCTACCTCCTTGTCCAACCACACGTCCATCACCTACCCACTAGTATAACCTCCTAGAGCATCTAGAAAAGACACCCACACAAATCTCCATCCTCGAGTTGCTCTGCACATCACCCCTTCACAAGGATGTCCTCGACAAAGCGCTCTTGCAAACTCAAGTCCCTGCCAACTTGAATGTAACTCAATTCCAAGCCATGGTAGGACACATCGCCGCACCCCACCATCTCACCTTTTCAGAAAAGGACCTACCCGCCTCTGAACACATACATAACGACACCCTACACATCGAAGTCCGTATCCACAAGCACACCATTAAAAGAGTCTTAATAGATGGTGGCTCTGGCCTCAACATATGCACTCTAAAACTACTAAAACACTTGGGGTACTCCGATGTGGTTGTCGACACCAGCGAGTGCATCACGATTAAAGGCTATGATGACACCTTCTGCCCATGCAATAAAGCTACCACTGAAGCCAATCCAACAGCATCAAACTCATATGTCAACCCCACAAACATTGCATCCACTTCATCCCAAGCACTTCCACCACCCAAAGTCCAGATCAAGATAGCCGACATGGGATGTGGGGAATACGACCTGCACGGTACCTTTTGTGTGGGCACATTACCCAATCCTAAAACATTTGGCATCCCAAAAATAGAGGCAGCCAATACAGTCATCATCAAGTGCAAACCCTCACCCATCTTCGAGAAGAAACACCTCCTGGATCAGGATGTACTTGAAGATATCTCATCTTGGCTATACAAGGATGAAGAGCCTGAGCAAGAAGCCCCCACAATCCCAATAGAAATCTACGGCAAAGGCTCTAAAATTGTCAAAAGCATGGGCTATAAAGGACAAGGCGGTATTGGCCTTCATGAACAGGGAATCATAGAACCACTGCAAGCAACAAAGAATCCCTATACTCAAGGGTTAGGGTATAGTCAACCACAACGCATCATCACTACCAGCGAGTGTATCTTAGCTGAGGTCGCTACGGTCTCCTTAGACGTCGACAATGTTAACGAAATGGGCCTTCAAGACTCCTTTAGTGACTTCGCTGACTTCTTCGACTCATCCATTTGTACCATCTACTCAGTCACCACTCTCATTTCACCCTCCAATGACTTACCACTAGTTTACCCCGACCTCATTTATTGGGACCAACAAGGACATCCTGTCTTCGACATCACACCTAACAATGAGGCCATCGCTGAAATGATGGGGGTAAGAGATCACTTCCCTTTGGGAGATCACAAAGCACGATACATCATGGAACTTAATCCAGATGCTTATTTCAGGGAGACAACCCCTGCTTCCAGTCATAAAAACATAAAAATAAAAAATGGATCTAATGGTGAAAACTGTTCTATGGCAGTGTCAGATCCTAAAAAAGTAAAAACAAAAGACGTATCTCCCGGTGAAAACCTCCACGAGGCACTAGGAGATGGAAGCATGGGCCTTCTCGAGATAGACAAAGTATATCCAGACAGATCACCCATCTTGGTAGAACTAGCTTAGGAAATGGATCTTGGGACAGAGGAAGAGCCAACAATCACATACAGAGCAGAATCTCTTAGCATACAAGAACAAGAGAACTTCTTGTCCTTCTTCACATGCAGAAATCACAATTTTGCGTCGACCTATGAGGACATGCCAGGGCTAGATCCCGCTTTGGTGGTTCATCACCTTGCAGTACACCCTGATGCGAAACCAGTCAAACAGAAGCTCAGAAAAATGAATCCTTAGGTGGCTCTCCTCATCAAAGCAGAGCTAAAGAAATTACTGGATGTTGGGTTCATTTGCCCAATTGATTATCCTAAATAGGTTTCAAACCTAGTACCAATTGCCAAACTGGATGGCCGAATCTGCTATTGTACCGATTTCAAGGATCTCAACAAGGCCTGCCCAAAAGATGACTTCCCACTACCAAACATCGACATGATAGTGGATCTCATGGTAGGACCTAAAATGTTATCCCTCGTGGATGGTTTCTCAAGATATAACCAAATAAAAATCACCGAAGAGGATCAGCACAAAACAGCCTTCATATGCCCATGGGGAACATACTGCTGGGTGGTAATGCCATTTGGCCTAAAAAATACAGGAGCTACCTATCAAAGAGCTATGACCGTCATCTTCCATGACCTCTTCCACCACATCATGGAGGACTATGTGGATGATTTGCTAGAGAAATCAAAGACCAGAGAAGAACACCTAGATGTGTTGGCCAAGATCTTCGATAGGTTAGAGCAATACAATGTCCGTTTGAATCCAAAGAAGTGCGTCTTCGGCGTCACCTCAGGTAAACTTCTGGGATACATAGTCTCAGGAAGAGGAATCAAAGTTGATCCTGCAAAGGTCAAGGCCATCACCGAAATGCCACCTCCAAAAACACTGAAACAACTAAGAAGCCTGTAGGGAAAACTCCATTCTATCTGACGATTCATTGCCCAACTTGCTGATAAGTGCCAACCATTCCAACATCTACTCTGAAAAGACATAGCTTTTGTCTGGAAAACTCAGTGTCAGGATGCCTTTGACCAACTAAAAGAATACCTAGCTAATCCTCCTATGCTAACTCCACCAAGGCAAGGTGAACCCCTCCTGCTTTACATCTCTGCAATAGAGACAACTATCGGAGCCTTGCTAGCACAACTCAATGAGCAGGGGAAAGAAAGAGCCATCTACTATATCAGCCACACCTTGATCTCATATGAGCTCAACTACACACAAATTGAACAAGCATGTCTAGCCCTCGTCTTTACTTCACAAAAGTTAAGACACTATATGCTCAATAACAAGACCAAGCTCATCGCCAAGATCAACCCACTGAAGTACCTACTAAACAGAGCTACTCTTACTGGGAGAATGGCTAAATGGGTCATGATTGTCATGGAGTTTGATATAGAATACACTGAGAGAAAGGCCATCAAAGGGTAAGTTATAGCAGATCAGCTGGCTGAAGCACCTATTCTAGTAGAACATCCTACAATAGCGGAGTTTCTCGACGAAGCTATCTTGACAATCACACCAGCCACAGACACATGGAAGATGTATTTTGATGGATCATACACTCACAGAGGCTCGAGGGTAGGCGTCCTGTTTGTTATCCCTCAAGGCAACACAATCCCTAAATCCTTCAAGATCACATTTCCATGTACCAACAACATAGCAGAGTATGAGGCCCTTATCATAGGTCTCCGAATGGCCATCCAATGGAAAATTGAAAAGCTAATTGTGTATGGTGACTCTCAAGTGGTCATCAGGCAGGTAAATAATGAATACAAAACCAAGGATGACAAGCTCCTTCCCTATAAGAAGATGGTCGATGATTTCAAAGACTACTTCAAAGACATCCACTTTGAGCAAATCCCAAGACTCAACAATAAAGCAGCAGATGCCATGGCAACTATCGGATCTCTGGTAGACATGAAGAAGGACAACAAGAAATGTGAGTTCTTGATCGAAGAACTCCCCATCCCAGCATACGATGTTCCTCAATCCGAACTAGTGTGCGAAGTCATTGGTCCCTTATCCCCATGGTATCAGGAAACCTACCTATACCTTCATGATAATATCCTCCCCCCTAACCTATCCACATCACAGAGAAAATCATTCATCCGTCAAACCTCCCGCTTCATCCTTGTAGGCGACACCCTATATAAAAGGAGTCTTGATGGCACGCTTCTATGATGTTTAGACTCTAGGGAAGCTAAAGTAGCCTTGGAAGAGGTACATGTAGGCATCTGTGGGGCACATTCAAGTGGGCCCACTCTTTCTAAAAAGATCCTCAGGACTAGATATTATTGGCCAACAATGGAACAAGATTCCTACAGGTTCATCAAGAAATGCCTCCCATGTCAACAAAATGGCAATCTCATCCACGCACCAGCATAGGAGCTGCAACCGATCACAATGCCGTGGCCTTTCTCACAGTGGGGACTCAACCTCATAGGGAAAATACATCCTCCATCCTCCAATGGCCATAAGTTCATTATTACTTCTACTAAATACTTCACCAAGTGGGTGGAAGCAATACCACTCACCTTCACCACGGGCATCCAAATCTCGAAATTCATCCTCCACTATATCATCTGCCGATATGGTATCCCCCATTCTATCGTCACTGACAATGGAAAGCCCTTCAAGAACCAAGAAGTTCACACCTTGTGCGAAAAATTTGACATCAAACACCATTTCTCCACATCGTATTACCCTCAAGGAAATGGTCAAGCAGAGGCTTCTAATAAAACCATCCTCCGCATTCTCAAGAAGACAGTCAATGAATCTAGCCGTGACTGGCACCTCCAACTCAACCTTGCCCTATGGGCATACCGCACAAGCATCCGCACTCCCTTAGGAGCCACTCCATTCTCACTAGTGTTCGGATCTGAAGCCATTTTACCTATCGAGGTTGAGCTCCCATCTCTATGAGTATCCCTGCAAAACATAATCTCTGATGAGGAATACATAGTTGCAAGGTTGCATCAACTAGAACTACTGGATGAGAAACGCCTGAATGCATTGAACCACCTACAGGCATATCAAAACTGCCTTTGAAGAAGCTATAACAAGAGGCTCAGAACCTAAAAATTTGAAGTAGGCAACCTTGTCCTTATGGAAAATCTGAAGAACCTGCAAGAACATCCTAAGCAAGGAAAGTTTGAACCCAATTGGCTAGGACCTTATATCATCACAGCTGACTATAGATTAGGAGCATATCATCTTGTAACACCTGAGGGGCAGCCTCTAGATGAGCCGATGAACATCCTGCATCTCAAAAAATTCTATGCATAACCCATCTGGTACCCCAAGTAAAAAAAATTAAAAAAATCAAAAAATCAAAAACACCAAAAAATTAGAAAAATCAAGAAAAAACTCGAGTGCAATAAAAACTTCCAATGGTGAAAATCACTTCGGTGACGCCTTGGATAAGTACCATGGTGAAAACCTGTTTCAGGCACCATGCGTAGTGACCGGTTCTACCATCTAATAAGTCCTCTTTCCGTCACATCACTCCATATCTCATGCATCCCATGGCTTGGAATTGTAGAACATCAAGTTCTATCACCCAACCCATACTATCCCATCCCAAGGCCAATGCATGGAATGAGGATCCTTGTAAGCTCCCTTTGTGCATACAAAATCAAAAAATCCAAAAACAATACAAAATCAAAAAATCCCAAAACAGTAGAAAAAACATAGAAAATCCAAAACAATCACCCCATACATCACTCTCGCTACAAATCACAATCATCAACACATACATCAAATCCCCACCATCACAAACATCCCAAACTATTCCCACATCATCAAGTCATGCCAGAACTACATATTCATTTCACCCACATCTTAAAAAGTACCTCGATCCCGTGGACACAGGATATGTAGGCAGTCTAGAATATGAAGGGTGTTTCCAATACTCAGGTGTATAAGATGAACCCATCCAACCCGTTTGGATGGTCCCCATTCACTAAGCTTTCTGGATCTAATAAATGATACACACCCTACGTAAATGCTTGAAACATACTTCCTAGCGCAAGAATCATCAATCAACATACCAACTATAATCCTACATCTTGCCAGACTGTTCTTTTGCCCATCTTCCAAAAATTTTCCAATCAACACCAACTGATTTGCGTCCTAGGATATATCTTTCCTATAATGGACAAAAATCTATCATTCTATCATCAGGTCTCTTGGCAAGAGCACACAAAGGCTATTTGTATCTTTTCATTGGTCTTTTTGATTATTGATTTTTATCTTTTTGTCTCACTCTAAGTCATCTCCAAAGCTACCTTGATCTCATTATATCATGGCAAGTGGTGGACAACACCTAGAGTAGACATGGTCATTGTTTCTGTATGCTGTGCTTGTGGGTTGGTTTCATTACTCCAAGAATAGTATTCATATCTTAAAGCCTGGGTCGGTTCTAGCATGATGTGTCCCATTTGCATATACAGGCATCAAAACCTTATATGCATTATTCGTACTCATCGCTATGAATCCCCTTCCTTAGGCTAGACAAGATTATACTACCTTGGGCATGCATGAAATCAACCTATTATTTGTGGGTTTAGTCCATGCAATTGTAGGATATACATCATCACCTAGGTCATTTCATACCTTTGTGAATTATATCCTACATTGCTACAGTAAACTAAGAAATGCTCTCAATTAATCTTTTGCAACTACTGTTACTAGCTCAAAATCATCATCCTAATCACTCATTCAACACTATCATCTGGGCCTAGATTTCATAATCATCTACCCTGTCCCCCCCATCTAAAATTCCCTCACTAACCCCATTCCCCCACCATATCTCTACTCAACACATCTTGAACCAAACCAAATCCCCCCTCAATGACGTGGTGTTTTATGACCTAAATAATCCTCTTGTCTCCCCACCCCCATTCTCTAAACGCTCCCAATCCTATCCATACCCCATCCAAACACCCCTATCATTTCTCCACCTAATCCTCTCTCCCATAGCCTCACCACTTAGGGTCAAAACAAAGAATATCATGTGTATTAGGACCTGATCATCCCACCTATCACCTAGCATGCATCCCGCGTATCGCCTAGCCACCTATCATAATTAGTTAATCACATATCATATAGTTTCATTATAAATCCTTTTGCATATCATTAGGTTCATTTAGATCACTTAAGTTGCATATCAATTAGGTCCATTTTAATCCATTTAATTTGTATCTCAATTAGGTTCATTTTATCCATATAATTTGCATATCAATTAGGTACATTTTATCCATATCATTTGCATATTATTTAGGTTCATTTAGATCACTTAAGTTGCATATCAGTTAGGTCCATTTTAATCCATCTAAATTGTAGGTTCATTTTAATCCAGTTAAAATGCATATCACTTAGGTCCATTTTAATCCATTTACATTACATATCATTTAGGTTCATTTTAAATCCTTTTGCATATCACTTAGGTTCATTTTAGAATCAGTTTAAAATACATGTCTTTTAGGTTCATTCTAAATCATTTAAGTTAAATTGCATATCATTTCATTAGATTCACCATTAACAGCTGATAGTTTGCATAATAATTAGGTTCATTCTAGAATCATTTAGTTGCACATTATACATCACATTGCACATCACTCATAAACATTTAGTTATATTACATCATCACAATCATAATCATTGAAACTGCATTTAAATCATCTAGTGGCATATACATATTTCCATACATTTCCATTACATCACATTGTTGCATCCATAATAAATCATTATTAGTCTGAACATTCATTCGCATTATAGATCATATAGTCCATAAAATCACAACACCATACATATACCACAATAAATCCATCAGTAATGCATCCATAAAATCAAAAACATAATTGCATAAACATAACACATCCACATCATATAAAATCCATAAAGAAATACACATCCATCACATAGGAATCATCATAATAGAGCATCATAATCATAAGCATCATAAACCATCAAGAAGCATCGTATCATATCTATAAATCATTGTAAAAAATGTACATCGCTCATGTATACATAAACAAATATATAGTGTCCTGATACAATGCCTCTAAGGGTTAACATGATATAACCATCACATGGAGGATACTCTCCCCAAGGGAGTGGGAGACTCTGACCTTGGTCGAGGCTATGATCCTATCATCGACTGTGGCTATGGATGTGTCTGCACCTATGGAACTTGCTAGGGCATGTGTGAGGGAGGAGGCATCGTCTGCTGAACAGACTAAATAGATCTTGATCTATGTGATCTCAATGCCCTCGATCCACTGACCTGGCTATAGCTTGGTGCTCTGCTAGCACAGCTGCATAATACATGCCCCTATAGTACTCCATCCACCTATTGCTCTCTGTCAACTCCCTCTGTACCTGGCTCAACTATCCCTACAGCTGATATGACTGTGACTGCGCCTGAGACAACTATGTCTACATCACTGCCAACACTGGGGCAAGTCCACTGCCTGAAGCCTATAGGCTACCCAATGAAGTCTCTGCCTGCTGGGCCCTGACGAGTGATGCATCTCACTCCCCTATCAACGTGACTATGTCACCCCAAGCCTATGCTACCTCTGCCTCGCGGCTCTCCAATCCTCCTGCAAACTCGCCACCTGTGCCCTCAAAATCTCCATCTCCTCCTCCTCACCCCGTGGCCGCCGACAAGGTGTAAGTCTCTCTACCTCTGCCTCTCCAACTGTCCCTGAAGGACCTGCCTGCTGCCCTGTTGCCTGCTACCCTCCCCCAATAGCTTGTTGTTGCGCTACCTGTGGTGGAGGTAGATCTCCCCTATCCACCCCCGGATGTCCCCCACGATGCCGAGGTCCTCTAGGCTGTCGCCCTGCTCCAACCCGCACCTGCTCAATAGGAACCTACTGCACAAGTACCTGCTACCCCACCTGCCCCTGTCCCGCTGCCACTGTCGCCAGCACATCTATCGGTTGGCCATCCCTACCAATCAATCTCTCCTCTCCATCCTCTCCAACCTCCATGAGGTCATCCTGAATAATCTCCTCCCCCTCCTCTAGGAGGTCATCCCCATCCGAGTCGTCTCCATCATTACCTGAATCAACCCCCCTAAACCTGTTGCCTCCTCCGCTGGATCTGTCAACCGAGTAGGCTGATGCATCTGCCACCATATATCATATGCAGTCGTAGTACCTACATCTCTAATTGTGCTCCTCCAATCCCACGCACTGGCCATAAAGCTGCAAAATCAGCTAGGGCAACCTATGGCTGTATGGTTGCAGGCTAGAACGCTGCATCTAGAGGGGTCCGCACAAATAGGGCCATCTGCTGCGGAGTGTCTTGTCTCAAACCAAACTACCACATGACTCGCGAGGGTAGATACATATCTATAGTATGGTCTCCTCAACCCATAAGGTACCACTACTGAAACACAAAAGGGAGATGAACATCATCATCTGGCCATGGCTCTATGCCGATATATGATCGCCAGGTCATACTAATCACATCATCTAACATCCTCCTCCAGTACCGTACCTGTCCAATGTACATATACTCTGCATCCCAATATAAAAACACAAAGGCCTCAAACGGCTGCCGATAATACCCACATGTCGGTCAGGTAACAGTGATGTGCTCCCAAATCCATACATGAAGCAGAGTAACTCCAGCTGACAACGATCTATCATGAAGGTAGGCGACTGTGTGCATCTCATGGTATAACTACCCCAGCATCGTCGGTCCCCAGGCATAGACAGTCTCATGCCTCACCATCCCATCTATCATCCCACCCTAGCCAACTGGAAAACCCCTGCCTCACCTATCAAAGGGATCTGCACCCGCAGACAGTGTCCCCTCATAGTCCATCTCTCTCCCGTCTGTTGAGAGAACAATGTGGTCCACTCCAAAAACTCTGATTAGGGCACTCCGCCCCATCCTCGTGTCATATCTAACACACCGGCCTCAAATAGGTAGCTTGAGGATGCGATAAACATCCTCAAGTGTAATGGTAATCTCACCAGTTGGCAACAGAAAGCTGCAAGTCTCAGAGCGATACCGCTCCACAACCACTGTCATCAAAGCTCTATGAGCTCATAAAACTGGCATCGACGCCACCATCAGAAGCCCCAATCTCACTAGTCAAGCCTGCGTAGCATCATCAAAACCATCAAACAGTGTCATCACGGATGGAACTTGTCACTCTCGTGATTGTAATATAAATCGCTGCGTATCCTGCAAACGCAACATTCTAGTTAGATGTCAACCTATCTTCTTCCAAATCACCCCTTGTCCTTCTAATGTTGAAATCCCAAATCATTTGGTGCTAAAACAAACCAAATTTCGCACCATTTCATAAATAGCGCTAACAATTCTTCCAAATGGTGCCATTACAAAAAATAGTGCCACTGCGTGAACCTATTTGCACCAATCCAAACTATTGCGCTATTGCGCAGCATCAATAGCACCATTTTAACAAATGGCATCACACTCCCTTTTGGTGCTAATCTATAGAATAGCACCAATTCTACCAAAAATGTGATATTTCTATATCGTGCCAATCCGTTCCATTGTGCTAAGACACAAGATTGCGCTAATCTAACATATAGCACTAGTTTAGTAGATAGCACTACTACAAAACCCATATGGTGCTAAAACGCCAAAACCCTAGTCTTTCTGACATTGCGCTAATCTCAATGATAGCGCTAAAAGACCCACCTAATGGCGACAAACCACCCTAACCCTACCCTGGTGGATAGCGCCAATCCAGAGAATGGCGCTAATCTGCCTTACTGTTGGCGCTACGCACTCCAATACCAAATCCTGAACCCCAAAAAATGCATGTAAAATGAAAAAATTACAAAGTCAGGGTTAGGCCCTACCAGGGGTCTAGCGTCCAGTGCCCGGCCAAACTCTCAGAACAGCTCTGAGATGTGTCGAAGTCATAGGAACTAGGGGTTGTGGTCAGCCATCTCTCCTTCGCACCTTCTTCTCTAAAGTCAAAGTGTGCAAATGTGGCATTCTTAGGGCCCACTTTCCCTAATATAGTGGGCCATGTCATTCTTCCACCCCCTCCTTTTCCCTCCAGGGTGTAGATCTCATCCTTTTTCCTCTATTTTTCTTCATGGCATCCTCTTTTCCCATCCCCTATCCAACTTTCACTCCCGTCGCATCCTTTTCGAGAACTTGCCCAGAAAATTTTTATTTTCCTACCGACCTCTCGAGGGGGCATCCCTTATTCATCTCATACCTTCTTGGCAGCTGGGGCATATTTTTTTTCGACCTGACGCCACTTCCCTCCTAGGTCTGGATGCCACGTCAAAGAGGGGCAAATGTAGACACCTAAAAATGTCTTCTACCATCAAACTAACTCCCGACAACCCTAAACACACCAATTTCCATTCTAACCAATTAATTAAATTTTTATTTAATTAATTACCCCTTTTATTTTCCAAATTCACACCATTTTATCCCAAAAATTGAATTAATTTCATTAATTCAATAGTCCAAACCTTAGCCAATTGATTTAATAAATATGCAATATTTATTAAATCAATTTCCCCTTTTCCACTAAATCTAATTAATTAGTTAAAACCATATTAACTAATTAATTCAGTCTATAATTGACCTATCCCTACCCTAGACAATTAAATAGCTATTATTTAATTGCCTACCCTAGCCTACCTCATCATAGTCCTAGGATTAATTAAATAAAATCTATGTTTAATTAATCCTATCCCCTTCATTTGGGTGGTCAAACCTAGTTTAACACCCTTTCCCACATCCTCCAAATAAAAAAATTGAATTAAATCCACATAAGTCAATTTTTTATTTAAAAACATCCCACATCACATTTAATTTTCCTTACAAACCCATACTCATTTATTTCCTCTCTTCCCCAAATAAATTTTTAATTCATTTACATTCCCCCATATGAATCTTTAATTCAAAAATAATCTTTCACCCCCATGCTCATTTAATAACTCCTTTTCCCAAAATGAATAAAAGATTCACTTTTATTCCTAGCCCTCCATTCATTTAAGATTGAATCTAGGCCCTCCACATCACTTTTATCCTCCACCATTGATCTTCCAAATCAATCTCCACCCTTGGATCAAAAACCCTTCCAAAAATCTATAAATAGAACCTCTCTCCATCCATTTTCATCATCTAAGTTTATACAAAGTTACCATGTCAAAATCACTCTTGAGCTAGAATAGTGAGTTGCAAATTAGAGTAGCATTTCACATTCAAATCTATTGTCTAGGGATAATCATGTCTTAGGAGCTTGTTTTGGGTGCAAAGGCTTCTTCCTCCCTTAATGGGATTGGGTTTGCATGTGATGTATAACTTCTTGTGTTTATTGCATTTTGTTTAGTATTTCTACCTTATTTGCTTATCTAATCTACAATAGTCATTACATGGACATGGATATTTTTCCATTTCCCTCTCATTGGCTACTCTCTCATCATATGCATGAGATTGATCCATGGTTAACCTTCGACATTGATCCATCTGTAATATCGTGAATTCCAGTATTAATTTAGTATAATAGGCTATCCTATGCCTAGAAGGCCTTTAAATATAAAATATTAAAAGGTAACCTTCAATCATGCATATGGTCAAGCTAGGATAACATTTCCTTCAATTTGGGCTAGTCATCATGCAGGAAAATCATGCATAGTAGAGGTGTGGTTTTATTTGAGTTCAAGGATCAGTTAAGGATCAACTTCACAAATACTGAAGATAACATTTCTTTTGAGTTTTCAAGATTCAATCATGAAAAAATATCAGCTAACTTTTGGCAATAAGGGTTTTGAATTACCTTTTAATTTTTTGTAGAGTGTGTCCCCAAATTTGACTTTACTGTAGAGGGCCTCATCAACTTCAAATTCGTTATAGCAAACTTTGAATTCCTTGCCCACCTTTTCAAAAGTCTCCAAGTCCTCTCCAAACAAGCTTTATCACCCATGCAAGTAGCTGCTACACTTATATGCACCTAAAACATTTTTTTAGGTACATGCATCAGATAGAGTAAGTGCTTCAAAATGTGTCCATGAGAATAACAAACATCAACAACAATTCAATTTCATTCCCATGCCAACAATTATACATTTTACAAGTTGTCTAACTTAGAAATATAGACAAGCTATGTAAACCAATAGATAAATAGCATTTAGAAGAAATACTAAACAATTTATCAAGATTACACTTTAAAACCCCAATTAATTAACTATTATGATGAAGTATTCATAGTAGCAAATCACTTGCCAAAATCACATGCAAAGTCACCAAATAGAGGACTCAAGATGTCAACCATTTCAAATGACAATCGTGAAAATAGGAAAAATAGCATAGAGAATACAGACATGCCTTTGATTGCAAAGGAGGGGGCAAATATTACAGTCTGTAGCAACATTGAAAAGATGAAAATACAAAATCCATGAAGCCAAACTGTTTTGTCAAAATACAAACCCTTACCTAATTAGTTAACTAATCCTTGAAGATTTTATCAGGCAAAGATAGTCATTATATAGATGCTAAAATAGTGACACAAGTGCCTTTGAAAGTGATGACAGTCATGTCATCAAACTGATAGTGAAATCAGTCATCAAAAAGAGTAATGCACAACACCACAGAAGAAAAGAGATCACTATCCATTCAAAGAGATGCCCTAATCATAGTCACCAAAGTGGGCTACAACAGCAGAGAAAAGACAGTGGAATATTACAGTCTTTTTCCATCCAAATGTGAATTATGTGAAAAATATGTCATATATCAATAACAAAAGTAACATAGAGGATTTTTTAAAGTCAAAAGTCTATGAATAGAATCTTCAAGTTTATCAAAATCAAGCTAATAAGCTATATGATAGTCATAGCAGCAGATGGACAAAGGGAATGTGACTATAAATGATTTTTGCATACAAAGGTCAGTCATCATCAATGATATCTTTGTATTAAGAAATTTGTAGGCAAGTTCATGATAGGACAACAAAAATTAGTTCATGTATGAAGCAATGAACAAGGTTTTCATGACAAAGGTTACTGTCAAGATAGAAGTAAGAGACAGTAAAGACAGTGTAGAGCAAATTTAAGGAATGAAACAAATCATGGAATAGTCTTACATTCTCAACAACAAGCTTTCATTCTTTGTTTTGTGACAATCATTTTGAAAATACAATCATCTTTCAAAGGTTGAATCACACACATAGGGGCAGCATCTAAGTCACAGGTTGAAGACCATCAAATTCCTTCATGCCAAGGTATTCTAATTATAAATCATGAATGGAAAAAGTAGAACTTTATCAATAAAGAACCATGAGACCTCTTCATACAGTCATTGAAAGAGATAGAATAGTCACTAACGATAGAGAACCAAGCTTTCAAAGATACAAAACTTTAGAGTAGGATAAGAGAAGAATAGAGGTATGTGGAAAACCCTACTTCTACTTCATAAAACCATTTGTTGTCTCATTATTATTGCTGCTCCTTTGATTTGCCATCTGTAGCTGGAAATCCCTTTCTTCATTCACATGATGATCTCAAAACTATTTCAACTAATTGCGGCCATTAACAATCTCACACAATGATCTCAAAGAATTGCAGCCATGAACAAGCTCATACGATGATCTCAAAGAACTGTAGCCATGAACAATCTTCTCCTTTTCAACTACTCATACCCTATTCTTGGTGGCCATGAACAATCTTCTCCTGCTAGACCTATGATTTGCTTCTTCACAGGTTTCACTTTTTGTTCAAAACACATAAACGCACATTCCCTCCATTATTTCCCTCCATTACTAAAGTGAACTAAACTCATGCACCACAAGGCAAAAACTTATATTATAATTTTAATTATAAAATAAATTTATAATTAGAATGCATACATGTGTTTTAATCCCTCTTCTTATGGTGTTGGAATTTAAAACAAATTGTAGCTCTAGAAATTGGAATAAATCAATCATGAAACTTTGAAGAATGACTAACCACAACAAAATTGATGTGAGAAACTTTAAGTTGGGAGCCCCGATGTGGGGAAAACCAGTTGCCCCTTCTTATCTTGGCCAAAAAAATTACAAATAGCTATATTTTTTCCTTTCAAATATTTATATATATTTAAATTATTTATTGTCATTAAAAAATATCTATTTATTCTAATTTCATATATTATTTTGATTAAAATTATTAAAGTATACAATTATTACAATTTTAACTTAAAATAATTTAATTAAATGATGCATTGGATCCATCTCGGCGTACTTTAGATATATTTTTTAAATATAGCTATAATTTTTCCTTTCAAATATTTATATATATTTAAATTATTTATTGTCATTAAAAAATATCTATTTATTCTAACTTCATATATTATTTTGATTAAAATTATTAAAGTATACAATTATGACAATTTTAACTTAAAATAATTTAATTAAATGATGCATTGGATCCATCTCGGCGTACTTTAGATATATATTTTTTTAAATATAGCTATCCTAGTTTTAATTATAAAATAATGAAATTATATTACAATATAATTATTTGGTCTAAGCAAACATTTATTGCCTTGCCTTATATTGTCTTGAAATTCATGGATTATGATCAAATTGGAAAGAAAAAAAGAATAAAGGAGTAATAGTCATTTATTTAGTCATTTTTATTTGTCTGACCAATTATTAGTTGTGTTTTTTGCCCAATGACCAAATTAGTCATTTATTTGGTCATTTATTTAGTCATTTCTAGCTGTGTTGCAAAAGGTTTTGGTCACATGACCAAAAGTTTTGGTCACTTGGTCATTTATTTGTCATATTTCTACTAGTATTCCCACTATCATGCCTGCTAAACATGCCATGCTCACACTAAAAAGTAGAAGACTATCCATGTGGAAACAAAGACCATCCATGATATCAATGTTGAGGGGATCCTTGGGAACCATGAGAAACATGTCTTTGGAAGTACACAATCAACACTACACTTGGTGCATTAGCATAGTGCTCGATAAGTGTTTGGAAGTGGGAAATCTCTAGAGCAACTTTATTGGCTTTCACTTTGATTTGTAACTTTACATTAGAGTATATAATGGCTTTAGTATAGAAAGTGAAATGAACATCTACGACAAAACCTAAAAACAAAGTAGCATTTCTATCTTTCTGTATGTTGAATAGAATCCCCACTTTGAATGCATTTCAAATTTTGGTAAATCTCACAAGCAACATAGGCTAGTTGGCTAAAAGAATCATATATCAAGAAAAAATCTTTCACCAGAAAGGCTTGAAGAAATCATGTATCTAGTTCCATGTATCTTGGGTCTATATGCTCCCAAATGTGACTCAAGCACAATGTGAATGAGTCATCCTTGATATCACACATGAACCCCTCTCGTTGCTATGGGATACCTTCAAGTCACTCTCGCTCTCATGGTAGAAGCTAGTCAAGTGGAGGCAAAACTTGGGGTGGTTTTGTTTGCAGGGAACTAGAACTTTGCAAAGGGTGGTTGGTTGATTTGTGGGCCTAGTATGGATTAATATTTGACGAGCTCTTTCTAGGACTATTGTGGTGGAGGTAATTATATAGTCTGAAGAGTCACTAATCCTATGTCTCCTATTAGGATTTCTTAGGTTCCAAAATCTAGTGGGTAGACTGTTTTCTTGTTGATGAGTTTAGAGCATTCTAACCTATCCTCATTTATTTGAATGTGTTGTCGTATGATATCTCTCCATTATAATGCTTGGGAGAGAGGTTGTTGACTAAGTGTTGACCTAGTTTGACTTGAGGTCAAAGGTTTGTATTGCTTTTGTTTCAATGTGAATTGTGAAATGTACCTTGTGATGGAATCAAGGGTTTGACCTTGTTTGACTTAACATGCACCTCGTGATGGGATCGAGGGTTTGGTTTTCTATGTTTCATAATATTTTTGTGTTTTTATATAAATGCAAATAATATTAATGCAAAACACTTTTGGTTTTTTTCTAATTTTAATAATAAAAGTGATCTAATTAGCTAGAAAGGAAAGTATGAATGCAATTAATATGAGTTTTTTCGAATGCATTTAATCCTATGTTTTTGGTATTTTGTGAAACAATTTACGTATCTAATCTAGGAATTGAAATACTTGAATTAAAAAGTAATCTATGAATTGTAATGGATCTACTCTAAACAATGCTAATTTAACTAAATTAAAGCAAATCCTATCAAGGAAATAACAATGCAAAGATTACTTCTCTAAGAGTACATTTGTGATATAATTAATTATGAAAGCATGAAAAACTTGGATTCTCTTTGGTACATGAGCCTGGCATATCCTCAGAAGTCCTTTGTGTGGAAACCTCCTTTCCTTTACAATAATGGGGATCTCCTCTTGGAAACAATGATGGAGTAGAAATTGATTTAAAAATGAGCTATGAAAGCTATGATGAATGAATTAAGCTATTGAAGATATTGAAGCATGGTGGTTATGATGTTAGTCACAAACAAGCATAGAATAAAAGCACACATTAACCTTTATTCATCTTGAAAGATACTATGAACTTAAAGAGTTCATGATCCCAAGTCTCCGGTGATTAGGTCTTAATCGTCTAACGTTACTCAGAGGTTAATGTGAGTTACTGTTTCCATTTTGGGGCCTTACGTAAAAGTTCGACGTCATCATGACACTCCTGCAGAAATTCTTTATAGAGAAGTCATATTATATAGTTATTTGGTGAAAAGATGCAGAAATACTTCAATCTTTGCATGATATTTTCAATTATGCATGCTTTGTATTCAGATATGCTAAATATTTGCAATTATCTACGAGATGTCTGCATATCTGTGTTATTTGCTTAAGATAATCAATTATTTGCAATTGTGAGGATGAAATGCCTTGAAATTTAAAAGAAATTGAAGAAATGCTTCTAATTAAAGTTGAACCTTTAGCTTTTGAACCACATGTATATTAGATACTATCATTAAGAGAAGAAAACCAAACCATATTTTCACCAGGACATTCCACAGCTAGATATAGTTGATGCTAAATTCAAAGGAATTTGTATGAAAACAACACATCTAAGTAGACATGCACTCCAAGGGACGCAACAAATCACCACATATATCTAGAATTCATACACTGATTACTCAAGATTTACTATGAATTGTAATCGACACAGTCTTCTCATTAATTAAGCATGCAAAAATATAGATGTTTACAAAAAACTTTGAAATGAGCTCTGAATGTTTCAGCAGATGGATTTCAATTAAGTTTTGAATGTTCACAATAAGGCATTCCACCACCTTTTATAGAATAAGGTGAGGAATCCATTACAAAAAGATCCATGATCATGATTTATTAATGCACATCTATGGTCATAATTCTCCTTGACTTTGTCAATCTTTACAAAATGGCACAAGTTGCCAACTGGCAACTATCTGGATTACATACACTTATCTCCCTTTATGATGTGTCTTCATCATGCTCTTCACCAAATTCATGTGGATCATCATCATGTGCATTGCTTCCCGAACTTTCACTATCCTGATGATGATGACGCCGCATATGGGGCTGTAGGCTGCTCTAGATCCGCTCATATGACTGCACGACTTGATCTATTCCTCCACCATCCTAAGTTTTTTCTTTGATGATGGCGTGCTTGTGTGCCTCATATTTATTCCTACTGCTATCTAGTTTGTCTTTCCTGTCCTGCAGTGTCTCATTGTATTTTTCCATCTTGACCTTGATTCTCATCATTTTATCTATAACTTCTTCCGTCAAGTGGACAAGTGGATCATCTGCTACTGATTGGAAGTTGCTGTGTAAAGCTTTGATGGTAGATTCTTCATCTTGATTTTCTATTTTTCTTTCTACCTTCCCTTCCAATGTTTCTAATATGTCTGCCTCAACAGCCATTAAATCGTGCAACTTCATGCTAACCTCTCTTAGCTTATTATTGCATCTCCTGATCACTCCACATTCAAATTGAATGTCTTTATACCAGATGTCAATTAACAATACGGTATTACTGTTCAATACCTGCTTATTAATAAGCAGTTGAAGATTTATCCTCTTTATTTCTCCCAGGATGTCCAGGACTTTGTCCAATTTATAAGACCTTTTCCCTGTCTGCATTTGCAATTTATCTACTTTGGTCCTAGAGTCACTGAGAATGCTCCACCTCTTCAAGGAGGCCTTTACCATTTCCTCAGCATCATCCAATGTGGATGACATCCATTTTCTTATCACAGATGCCTCATGTTTCATGAGGTCTAACTTATTTACCTCCTCTTGAGAAATAGCAGTCAATGGGACTGCATGTTCAGTTGTTGTATCATCAGGAGTAATCAGCCTCCTTATATAGGCATGCAACTGAGCAATGTGCTCTTTGTGTTGCTTATTCTTCTCCTTCTCTCTTTTTACCTTTTGAATTAGAGAATCAATAATGTCTTTGCCCTCTTGACCTTCTTGGTCCTCATTGGCAAAACCCAGATCCACTGTGCTGATTTGGAATTCATCTAAGGTAATTTTACCTTTTTCTTTCTCCACCGTAGGTATTGCAATTTGTGCGGTCCTCCTCCTGGTTGCTGGATTTCTTTTGATGGCTGATGTCATTCTAGCCTTCCTCCTAGGCTTCATTATATCCCTGAAGAACAAGGTGGAGACATCAAATTCCTGAATTTCAAATTCTTCCTCTATATTTACCTCTTTCGCCAACCACAGAGGCACCTGATCATGTTTTTTCGCATCATCATGATGTTCACCCATGTCTCCCATTTCTGTCAGCAGATGTGGTGGAGATGGTGATTTTCTCATTTCTTCTTCCTGATGCTCACTTTGTTGTTGATCCTACGGCACATCCTCCTGTTGAGGGATTTCTTTCTCCGGAGGAGCATCCTCTTGATGTGGGGAACCTTGTGGTGCATCTGTATGTTGATCATGATGATCATGATCTTTCTCCATCATTATTTCATTTGTTCTCAACTCTTCCCCTTCTTGAGGTTTATCATCCTCTTTTGTCTTTTCTGTTTCTCATTGCATGTCCACCATACTGGATACTGTGGATTCTGCCTGAGGTGCTGGCGTTTGTTCTACAGCCATTATTTGTTCCAGGCCTGCACTATCAACCTCTTGTGTTTCAGCAGCAGGATCCTCTTTTGTTTTCTCCTTTTCATCAGCCTTCATTTCCTAAACCTCTACTATAGCAGGTTCTGCTGATGTATCATGTGGACTTTGTTGGCCTAATTCCAGAGTATGGCCTTCTGATTCTGTGATTTCTATTTCTTTTGCTGGGTGCCCTTTGTCAGGTGATCCTGCTGGATGTTCCGGACTTGCATCCTATTTCTCTGTCAGGTCCACCACTACAGGACTTGTCACCTCTGCAATTAATGTTTCCAGCCCTATTTCTTGAGCTACCTGCTCTGGGCTCTTTTCTTGCTCTTCTTCCACTTGCTTCATCTCCTCAAGTATAGTTTGAACTGGTGGAGGCTTGTGAGGGGTCATGCTTGTACCAGCAACGAGTGTCTCCATCTTCTGTGCAGCCACTTCCTGCACAACCTCATCATCAGACAAGTTTATTGTCTCATCTAGCGAGACATGACCTTCTGCTTGTGTCTGGGCAATTTCTTTCATTTGTTCTTCTACAAGTTTAGTTTTGAACTTGACGATGGTAGGAAGTGGAACATCATACTGAAGTTCCTTAGGTACTTCACTAGCTGCCCCTTGTAATAATGTAGGGGGTTGTTTTATTTCACCTCTCATAGAGGTTCTTTGTTTCTTAGGTGGGGTGGATACCAGCACCTGTGGAGCTCTTCTTTTCCTCCTTATTATCAATGGAGCTTCTTCTTCTTCAGGCTCTTCCTCCATGAGGATATCCTCTGTATCATGTTTCCTTAAGGACTGACCCTCTTCTAGGGTCTTAGTGATTCCAACCTCTGCTGTCTTACTCTTCTTGGACTTTCCTTTCTTTATCCTTGGAGGGGATGCTGATTCTGATCCAGATCCTGATGCTGCTTCCTCCTTAGCTACAAATACTACTCTTTCAATAATAACCCCTTTGGGTTCTTTATCTACCTTCCTGCCCCTTGGGGGTCTTTTGCTCTGTTGTTGTGGTGGAGGGAGTCTATCTCCCTTGGTCTTCCTCTTCTCATTCAGGAAGTCGTCATATTCATCCCCAGGAATATCCTGTCCGTTCTTCTTTTTGTCCACCGTAATGGCAACACCTTTCTTTTTTAATGCCTCTACCTACTCATCAACCCAAGCTTGAGTTAGTTGTATGGTCCTGGCAATGAAGGGATCTAAGGATAGATCTTCCTGTATGGTGAGGTTAGGTGCAGAGATGGTGTCATTATATATCTTCTTCTGCTCATATTCATCTGCAATTATCCTACCATCATCCTTCTTCAATTGTTGGGGGATGAAGACGCAATCAAAGGTTCTAATTTGGTTCAAAGTTAACCTTTGATACCTTCTTCTTCTTGCCTCTACCTCATCTTCACAATCGGCCAAAAAGTCCTCTAGGTGCCTCTGATGAATAGGCTTTCCTAATATTTTTCTGCATTCTGCCATAAGGATCATATGGTCTTGTTAGTGGAAAAGGCTGCAGATTCATTTTATTTAGGGTGACCATCACCTTCTTTATATTATCTGAATCAGGGCACATATAGCAGCCAATGCTGACTGGAAACAAAATTGGTGGCAACTTCTTGGCATCCTTGTACATTTTTATCATTGTGGAGCCCTGCCTGATGAATTCCATTAGTATCACTGCATCAGTAGGATACATCGGCAGCATCAGAGGATGTCCCTCAAAAACCTTCAATCCTTATGTAAGAGAAGGTGGCAAACTATATATACTAGGCTCCATGCTTGTAAACTATCTCTTGAGCTTCCATGCTCAATCTCTTTGTTCTGTCCTCTTCCATGGTCCTCACCAGATGCATGGAGAATGCATCATTGACTAGTTTGTAATCTTTGAGGCAATTGGCTCTTTGCAGCTAGGGATGATGATCCTAGATATACACAACATTTGTGCCTGTAAGCTTTCTGTTTGTAACTAAAGCATCAAAAGTGCCTTTGTAAACACAGGAATAAACAATTTGTGATGACATATAGAATACACAATTTGAACCTCCTAGGTTCATCAGCTGCTCATGCAGAGCATCACTTAATATCTGGCCCCATAGTGGCTTGATATCTGAATATAGACACATCATTATTATTCCATACATCTAATCCCTGAAACTACCAGCATCAGGCTGGCCTGTTACTCTGTTCAGGAGTGCAATCATGTATTGGTATTCCTCACTGAAATCATATTTGAACAGGTGCATAGGAAGTTTGGCTATTGTAGGATATGTGTTGTTCTCAGCCCGCCATTGATACATGTTCTTCCTGGCTGATTTCTTGTTGGCTTCATATTCCTTTTCGGACTTCTTCAGGTTCATGCTCTTAACTTTACTACCCAGTGGCAATCCAAATGTCCAGGAGAGACCCTTGATGGAGAGGTCTGCATATATCCTCCCATGCTTCATCACTTGCCTTGTCTCTGGGTTATAATTCTGGGCACACTCAATGATGAGCTCCGGAGATTCCATAGAGTATGGAAAACTGATAGCATTCCACATTCCGGATATGAACACTGCATCCAGCACAAGACTCTTGTTATTCCCATCATTCAGCCTAGCTAACCAAGCTTCCAAATTGGTGCTTCCCTAATGGGTATCCGTAATTGCTCCGTATTTAAACAGGACGCCCCTCTGAGAAGAGAACATGGGCCAACCAAATTCTTCTTGACGCTTAATTAACCTCTTGTCAGCCATGAGTTCCTGCAATTAACAAAATCCTATCTCACAACAGGTATACACATGTATGCATATTGCCATTGACTTTATAAATCACCATGCCTACTGTATCTTTTAACCTTACTTAATCATATGTATGCATAAACCAGAACTCACATCATCATACCTGAATAAAAACAACGTGATGAGGGTTGCATTTACTTACCTGGTTATGCAGATTTCTCTTTTATACCAGTAGACTGCTAACAACGCCTTAATTCAGTTGATGATCCTGCACTTCCTTTTGGCTCTGAGCTCAAATCGTGCAACAATCGCTTGTATGAGGATACGGAAGCTGGTGCTCTGTAAAACAATTTTATCACAAGGTAAATGTAAAAATGACGGTTGAATTACCTTTTAACCTTGCAATTAGGGTAAATTTAGGGCAACTCTGACAAATTAGATTGTATTCATTGATTATGTGCGCGAAAACGCAAGATCTTGCTAGGTGTTTCATCGAGTTCTGGGGTCGGCGGGAACCACCTACCATGTCTGCGCGCATTAAATGATAATGGCGGCAACAGGAGTGGGGGATATCCATATGACAGGATATCATGAAGGTAGGATGATATTTGCAAATATCAGGTCGAGTTTCAATGTCATCCTCCTCTTATCAAATTTGAATGGTTATCGCGACAAGATTCGGGTGACAAAAGCACCATTTGGTTATGCTTAGTACATCAGGAGGATATTTTGATGTATCAGGTGATGTTTCAAATATGATGATGACAAGACAAACTTACATGTCTCTCTTTTGGAATATCAGTATGACGTCATCCTAATATTCGCTCTTTGTATCGGAAAGGCATCATGACATCATCGTCATATTATGCGAACATGATCATGTTTAGAAAATATCCTGTCGAAATGTAAATGTGATGATGATGTCATCGTCATGTTTGTTTCTTCGCTTATCAGATTTGGATGACGTCATCAGGATATTGGCTTAGGGTGATATATCACAGCAAGAGGATATTAAGAAATATCAGGTTACATTTGGAAATATGACTCTCGCGATATATAAGACTATTTGACAGGAAAGATTTATTACCATTTAAAGTTGACGTCCAGATATCTAGACCGCATGACTTATCGGGTGATGTACCAAGATCAAGATGATCTTCAACAACATGACTGAGGTTATAAAAAATATGATCCTCCTCTTGCGAATATTAGGTTTGACCAGAACTTTGACTGTTCATAACTTTCACATCCTGAGGAATATCAGGGTGATGTAAAAGGTAAACCTGCATGGAATTTAACGTTCTTTCCAAATATCAGGTCACAGAAATGAAATACGAATTTTGACAAACAGACCACATGATGATGACTTACCTCATCCTGGTTCTACATGATGATGCACATGACTTACTTTTACCAAACCGCCAGAAAGTAGACAACACAAGCCAAGCCAAAAAGTTGGGTCCCTGTTTTGCCAAGTCAAAATGGGGCATGTTGTGTAACCACACAACAACTTGCCACCAAAGAAAACAAACAAATTCCAATGATTCAAGTGATGTGATCACATTCATCTATAGTATTTTAATTCTGTCTAAGCATAAGCATCATGATCCTCTAAATGATAAAATTTCATCATGGTAACAATGCTAACAAAGGATTAGGTGTGTGCATATGATTAATTATCCTCATCTTGAAAGCAAGTTGAAAACATAAGTAACTGGTGTTAAACTACATAGTTGGGGATCATCCCTCATAGCCAACTTGGATAGAGCCTTTCTGCCAGCAGGCATCTATAGCCCCGGCAAGGTTATCTATACAATCTCCCTAAGTAGAGCCCCACTGCTAGCAGGCATCTATAGCCCCGGTAGAGTTACTTAGATAGCCTAATTTTATTTCTTTTCTGATTTTCTCTTTAAAATTTATATCTGATATCATCATGTCAGCTCATTTGTACAAGGTACAGTCACTTGTAGCTTTAGGTTGGAGATTGTATTGGTAGCAAGAGAGTCCCTTTAGATTTTTCACTTAACACCTATACTTGTGTGTTCAACAGACCCAAGGATGTTAGGTGTTTCATTGTGATTGATTCACTTTGACCAAGAAAAGGCACCCTGATGAATGGACATCACAAACCTGATCATGAATACTTCTTAGAATGAATCATAACCTATGTCTAAATGTGATCTCATCACTTGAATCCTAACAATTTAGTTATTTTCTGGGGTGATGAAGTGCATCATCTTGACTTACCAAAGCAATACTCAACAAACAAACAAAACAGGACAAAAGAACACTGTACAAACAACTATACAAATGTATAATATGATACACATGACTATTATGGAGTCACTCAGGCCTGGAAATAATGCTTGAGGAACTGTCCATTGACTGGCAATGGGACATCCTCACCTGTCAGGTTCTTAAGCCTATAAGTACTATCTCCTAATATCTCAGAAATTTGAAAGGGACCTATCCATAATCTATCAAACTTACCATGGTCACCTTTCTTTTCATGGGCTTTATCCCACATCAGGACCAAATCAAATATCCTGAGAGCTTTAACTCTGGCTCTCTTGTCAAACCAACATTTGACAACAGCCTGATGTTTTGCAAATTGGTCAATTGCTTGACTCCTTTTTTCTTCTGGGTGCATCAACTGGAGCAACCTGACTTCTTGCTTATTGTCTATGCCTAGGTATTCTTGGGCAAACTGCAGAGTAGGAATTTTTAAGTTTACAGGGAGGATGGGATCCACCCCATATACTAGTTGGAAAGGTAAGTTTCCTAATGCAGTTTTTATTCTAGTTCTGTCAACCCATAAGGCATACTTTAGAAATGAATTCCATTCCCTAGGGTTCTTCTCTATTAATTTTCTTATGATACTCAACAAATTTTTATTGGTGGATTTTGCTAATCCATTCCCTTGGGGATAGTAGTTGGATGAAAACTTAAGTATAATCCCATGATCAAAAGCCCAACTTGATAACTTGGTGGAAGTGAAAGCAAAACCATTATCACTTACCAAAGCATAAGGAGTTCCATACCTGGTGACAATGTTGCTCTCCAGAAATTTAATGACATCATCTGCAGTACAAGTTTTGCTGCTAACAACCTCAGTCCATTTAGTACAATAGTCAGTAATTCTTAAGACATACCTATGGCCTGAAGAGGATGGAGGATTGATTGGTCCTATGAAGTCCATGCCCCACTGTGCAAATGGGCGCTCTTCCATCACTGGCTGCAAGGGTTGTGCAGCATACTTCTCTCTGTTGGCAGCAACCTGGCAAACATGACAACATTTAACATGATCAGCTGTGTCTTTAAAAATTGTAGGCCAGTAATATCCTGCTCTGAGGATTGCATGTGTTGTGGCCAATGCTGATCCATGTGTCGTTCCAAACTTGTCATGTAGTTCTGACAGGACTTTATTTGCTTCTGGCTTTTCTAAGCATCTCAGGTATATTCCTTCATAATTCCTCTTGAATAGGGTTCCTCCCTTCATCATATACTTTTGGGATCTTATTTTCAAGGCTCTTCTCTGTGAAGCTTGCATATCTTGATGGACATCTTCCAGTGATCAGGATGTGCCTGATATCTGCATACCACTCTTTATTGTCTTTCTCATTGATCACATATTGTTGACTAGTGATGTTTGGATCAATTTCATATATCATTTGACTCAAAGCTTGTCCTCTTACCAGCTTCATTGGTGTAATTTCCATGTCATACTCTTGTAATACAGTAATCCATTTGGCTCTTTTCTCACCAGGCTCACTTTGCATCAGTAGCATCTTCACTGCTGCATCTAGTACTATGACAATTACTTTACTTCTTAGTATGTAGTGTCTGAATTTTTTTACTGCTCTGACCAATGCTAGTGTCTGTCTCTCAACATCTACATATCTCAATTCAGCATCCCTGAAAGGACAACCATGAAAGCAATTGGTTTCTCTTCTTTCTCTTCATTTCTCTGAGTTAACACTACTACAGAAGTATGTTCTGAAGCAAATGAATAGATGTAGAAATCTTTTGTGTAATCTGGAGTGATAAGGACTGGAGCATCCGATATGGCTTTCTTTATATCTTCAAATGCAGCTTTGGCCTTTGGTGTCCACTCAATTTGTGCATCTTTTTTCAACATAGCATTTAGTGGTCTGACAATCTCAGCAAAGCCTGTGATGAACTTCCTCACAAAGTTTATCTTGCCAAAGTAAGACTTGAGTTCCTTTTTGCTTCCTGGAAGTTGTAACTTCATAATAGACTCCACCCTGTTAGGATCAATTATAATTCCATCTTCTGTGATCAGGTGGCCTAGTAACTTTCCTGTTGTCACCCCAAATATGCACTTCTTGGGATTCAAAGATATTCCATACTCCTCGTACTTTTTTAGTACACTTCTGAGATCAGCGACATGATTCCCCCTTTCCTTAGAGCATATTGTCAAGTCATCCATGTAGATGACTATACATTTTCCTATTAAGCCTCTGAAGGCTATGTCCATTGCTCGTTGGAATGTAGCTCCAGCATTTATAAGTCCAAATGGCATACGTCTATATGCAAATATCCCCCACTTTGTGGTGAAGGCAGTTTTCAATCTGTCAATTTTATCAATCATTACTTGGTTGTATCCTAAAAATCTATCCAAGAAGGACATCATTTTGGCTCCATTCACAATTTGCAGAACTTCATCCAATGAGGGTAAAGGATAATTATCTTTTTCGGATGCTCTGTTCAGATTCCTAAAATCTACACATAACCTAATGTCTCCATTCTTCTTTCTAACTGGGCCCAGATTAGCAACCCAGGTGGAGTGTCTCACAGGAAATATTATCCTGGCGTTTAACAACTTCTTGACTTCTTCAAGAATTATTGGTTCAAGCGAAGCATTGACTGGCCTTTGCTTCTGTCTGAAAGGTTTAGCATCTGGCTTGAGAGGTATAGTATGAGTTATGACAGAAGTATCATATGTCTTCAGCTCATCATAAGTCCATGCAATTACATGTATGTAATCCTTGAGTGCCTGAGTTATTCCCTCTAACTCTTCTGATGTGCAAACCTTACCTATCAGTACATTTCTCTTGTCGTCATCCTGTCCAATATTCAGTTGTGAATATTGACCTCCATCTGCCTTGGGCAGATCTTTCTATTTAAGCATATTATCCAAATCAAAGGCTCTTTCTAATTCAATTATACCTTTGGGAATCCTATTGCTAGGCAATTCTAATATTTCATCTTCTTCTCAGACATGGTCATCCATACCATTTTCATCTATGATCTGAGCTTCAAATATGTCTCTATTTGAGATGAAGTCCAGAATGTGCTGATCATCATCAAACACCTGGAGATTGGTCACATTGTCAGGTACTGAAGGTACTGACACCAGTTCTACTGAAAATCTCTTCAGACCAGATATAGATAGTGGCTCCAATGTACTGGCACCCTATGGTTTTGTTCTCTTGGTACATGGGTGATATTAAAGGCATCAAAGTCCTCAATCAGGTCCCACACATGATGTCTGTAGTTGGACAGCTTTCTGTAGTTACATGAGTAGATTCCTCTTACTTGCCTCACAACTAGCTCTGAATCTCTGAAGACATGCAGAATCTTTACTTTCTTCTTATGAGCAAACAGTATCCCATGAATTAGAGCCTCATACTCTATTACATTGTTAGTGCAGGGGAACTGTAATCTGTAGGCTACTAAGTAGGATTTTCCTGATGGATCAATCAAATCAATTTCTACCCCGGCACCTTGCTTGGATTTGGACCCATCAAACCTCAGGATCCAGGGTTTATCTTCAGCAGGACATTTAGCTGAACTTTCTTTTTTCTTTGTAGCTCTGGCTCTGCTCCACGTGATATCCACTTTAACTTAGGAATGTCATCATGCTCTAGTTTCTTCTTTCCTTTCTTTTGTGAGCCTGATGGTTTCTCTACTCTCTCTTTCACTTCAGCATGAGGATGATCTTCTGGATCTGCAGCTGCATGCTTTATCAAAATGTGTAAACATAGGGAGCAAGTTGTTTCTGAATGAGGCGCCTCGTGCAACCTACACCAACCTTTAATTAAGACCTCTTGGGGAGATCTATGCTGTCATGTCATCTTCTCTATTTCTTTTACTAGAAATTCTTCAAACTTAGTCAGGTCACTACCTTTGTCTTCATTAGACAATTCATAATCTGGTTCCATAAAGCAATCACTCCCAGGGGTGATCTTTTCTTTCATTTCATCGTTCATCTAGTCAGAAACCAGAACTTCTATTTTTAGGATATGGTCCTCATCATGATCTATCACTTCTTCTGTTCCTACAAAAGACAAATAAGAATTAGTATCATCATCATCATCAGATGTAGCATTTACCTCATAATATGATGATGATGCCTCACTGCATGTCTACTCCAACATCATCATATCTAAGCATGTTTCACAAGTCTTTTCTGAATGTGCTTCATCGTGTAATCTGCACCATCCATCAATCAAAATATCATTAGCAGGTATATTTAACAATTGACAACGCTTTACCTGATTAGACAAATGCATCTCAAAGTCCCTGAAGCGATCTATTTCGTTCTCATTATCAGGATTATTATTAAGTTCCACAACTGGCATGTCCTCCTGATGATCATCATGATGATGATGAAGATCAAGCATCAGGATCTCTTCTATTTTGATAGTCTGTGGTCTGATGCAGTAAATTCTAGGTTCTACGTCTACGTACATGATCTCATTTGTTCTGTTGTACTCGATGATCATATGCTTCATTCTAGGTTCAACATCAATCCTGATCTGGTTAGGTATACCCTTCCATGGTAACCACATGTGACTGAAATCTGTGGACATATATCCGTTAAGCGTTTTGGACCAATCTCGGCTAAGCAACATCCCATAAGTATCAGGTATGTTGACTACCTGAATGTCAATGTAATACTAGATTCTAGGATCAGATGCTAGTTGCATGTGGATATGAGTCAACTCTCCTACTACACTTACTTCCGTTTTGTCTAGTTGAGTAACCTTCTTTAAGGATTTAGCGGGTTGTAGTCCTAAAGCATTACATATTGACAAAGGCATAACATTCGTGGAGGCTCCTGAATCAACCAAACAGTTGTGTAGGTTCTTGATGAACATTCTTATGGTGAGGAGGAATGGAGGTGACTCAGTTTTGTCCTTATACAAGGTCATGTGGGAGGTTTCTGTAGCTTGGACTGTAGCTGACACTTTAGGCTTAACAGTATTATCCCTAGCAGCATGATCTTTGCCACTAGACTGACTTGAAAGATGGCCATCCTCTTTAGGAGCAGGATCATCTAGTGACTTCATGAATGCTCTTTTGATGGTAGGAGTTTTCAGTAACTCAGACAGGGACAGGCTGATCTTAATTTTCTTCATTTCATCAGCGAGATAATTGACCAACTTGTCAAATTCATGAGGTACATTTACAACCTTTGATCTTGTATTTTGAGGCGACAAGTATTGAGCATTTACCTTGGGGAGCCCAGGGTTATTGCTAGCTTTAGGATCAGGAGGTGTATTGAAATTGTTTGGGGGTAGAGATGATGTCGATGGACCAGCAGGTCTGTTGGCATTACTCCTCAAGTTATAATTATGCTTACCAAGATATTGCTGCTGGTATGCATGCACTTCCTCATGCTCTCTTGCAGGCTCATTTTCATCCTCAAAGGGGAAAACATAATTTGTTTCAAAAGTTAAGGCCGATTCCTCACATGTTTGGTTATAACTCTGATCAGGTTGATTAGTATAGGCTTCCAACACAAAATCTGAGTCATATCCACAAGGAACAATCTCATTTCCTTCTACCTAAGGTAGATTTCCAGAAGTGTTAGACACTTCAGTCTAAAAGATGCTAGCAGCAATCCTAAATTGTGGATAGTCTAATTCTGCATGTGCATTTGTATTGTGGATCCTACACCAATTAGTAAGAGTTGCCTCAGCAAGATTGACTCTAGTAGTTTGTTTGGCTTCACCAAGGGGCTGATTGTCCAGGGGTGATGGTAATGAGCCATTATTTGGCCTAGAGTTCCATACTCTGGGCTGTCTCTGAGGATTATTATTATTTCCACCAATACTGTTGAAATTATTGTTATTATATCCTCTGTCAGGATAATTTGGTCTATCATTGGAATAATTCCTATTCTGATTTGATTGGGAATAGAAACCTTGATTTCTCAAATGTGTTACTTCTGTGGTGAGTTTTCTCAGTTGAGCAGAAGTTTCTTTGATTTCTTCCTTTTCTTCTTGAGCTTTGGCCACCACATTTTCAGTCTGAGGCTTGAAGAAAGAGGATCCATGGTTATTATTGGATGGATCAATACCTTGAGGTGTCTGAGCTTGTGCAGGATATTGTGGCAACTGGCCATTTCCATTAGGAGGAGGCATAATGCTCAGTGGAGGTACTTGCAAAGGTGTAGGCATGACTACTGGAGGTATCACTACTCCATTAGAATATTGTGCAGGATACTGTGTAGAATATTGTGAATGCATGCCAGGCAAGGTAGGGAATACTATATTTGGAGTAGGAGCAGGTATCAACTGCTGATTTACCTGTATGGCTTCTTGAAAGGCCAAAGCTAAAGTTGTAATTTGGGGATGTGTCCTCCTTATGAACATGGAAGTCAAAGGATCTAAAGCTAAATAATAAATGCTCCTTGTAGCTTCATCATACACAGTATAAGGAGTGACCACTCTGGACAATATTTTCTGAAATCTAGCGTTGAAATTGGCAATAGGTTCATTTTCAAATCTCTTGATAGTGGCAAATAAATGATAGTTTATTGAGGGATCAACTGAAACCTTGAATCTATCAAGAAAAGCTTTCTCTACTAAGGCCCATGAATCAACAGAACCCTAACCAAGACTGATGAACCAATTATAGGCTTCTTCTCCTAAGGAAAAAGGAAATAATCTGCACACCACATCTTGATGTTCTATTCTAGCTCTGCAGCAAGCTTCCTTAAAAGTCCTGATATGATCTTCAGCATCCTGGTAAGGATGATATTTTGGACAAAGTTTATCCGGATTCTTTGGTAACTCATGATATGCAGTAAAGGTCAAAGGTGACTCTGCTGCAAAGAAAGACATTACAACCAGAGGAGGTTGAGCTGGTGGTGTAGCTGGCTGAGGTGGGACTAAAGGTACACCCTGAGGCTGAAAAGGAGGTGTCACAGATATCCCAGAAGGTATTTGTAAACCAACAGGAGTTACAGGAGGAGGTTCTAGTGAAGCCCCTGACGCACTAGACCCTAGAGTATGATGGATGTCTACAGTTCTAGGTCTGAAACCTCTAACAGGCAATTCTTCAAAATTCCACTAGGTCTTGACTTGGTACTTATCCTGTGAGCCAGGATTTCTCAATTTTGAGGCAAATTGACTGAAACTTTGTAAATATTGGCTGGATTTCATTGAATGAGGTGATATTTGTAGTTAGATGGCTGATCAGACTGGATATTTACGAAATATTTGCAAAGATACTGCAAATATGAAAGGATATTTGAGGTATAATGACCCCTAGCATGAGATCTCAAGTTTCTAAGGCCTAAATTCTTCAAAGCTTGAACAAATTTATGTATCTTTGGCTAATATTTGTGAATTCAGAATGATCTACTGTAAAGCTTGCAATATTTATGTGAGATCTGGAAATCTTTACACAGAATGAGCATATATGAGCTTCTTACAGTAAATATTTGCGTAATATTTGAAATTCACAGACGATCTGAGGTTACCTTACTCTCTGCATCATCAAACCAAAAAATAATGATGATGAGCGTAGTCTTCCAGATCGGCCCTCCTTCTAGCACGAATTTATGTTGGTTATGATGTTAGTCACAAACAAGCATAGAATAAAAGTACACATTAACCTTTATTCATCTTGAAAGATACTATGAACTTAAAGAGTTCATGATCCCAAGTCTCCGGTGATTAGGTCTTAATCGTCTGACGTTACTCAGAGGTTAATGTGAGTTGCTGTTTCTATTTTGGGGCCTTACGTGAAAGTTCGACGTCATCATGACACTCCTGCAGAAATTCTTTACAGAGAAGTCATATTATACAGTTATTTGGTGAAAAGATGCAGAAATACTTCAATCTTTGCATGATATTTTCAATTATGCATGCTTTGTATTCAGATATGCTAAATATTTGCAATTATCTACGAGATGTCTGCATATCTGTGTTATTTGCTTAAGATCATCAATTATTTGCAATTGTGAGGATGAAATGCCTTGAAATTTAAAAGAAATTGAAGAAATGCTTCTAATTAAAGTTGAACCTTTAGCTTTTGAACCACATGTATATTAGATACTATCATGAAGAGAAGAAAACCAAACCATATTTTCACCAGGACATTCCACAGCTAGATATAGTTGATGCTAACTTCAAAGGAATTTGTATGAAAACAACACATGTAAGTAGACATGCACTCCAAGGGACACAGCAAATCACCACATATATCTAGAATTCATACACTAATTACTCAAGATTTACTATGAATTGTAATCGACACAGTCTTCTCATTCATTAAGCATGCAAAAATATAGATGTTTACAAAAAACTTTGAAATGAGCTCTGAATGTTTCAGCAGACGGATTTCAATTAAGTTTCAAATGTTCACAATAAGGCATTCCACCACCTTTTATAGAATAAGGTGAGGAATCCGTTACAAAAGGATCCACGATTGTGATTTATCAATGCACATCTATGGTCATAATTCTCCTTGACTTCGTCAATCTTTACAAAATGGCACAAGTTGCCAGCTGGCAACTATCTGGATTACTTACACTTATCTCCCTTTATGATGTGTCTCCATCATGCTCTTCACCAGATTCATGTGGATCATCATCATGTGCATCGCTTCCCAAACTTTCACCATCTTGATGATGATGACACCGCATATGGGGTTGCAGGCTACTTTGGATCCGCTCATATGACTACACGACTTGATCTATTCCTCCACCATCCTAAGTTTTTGCTTTGATGATGGCGTGCTTGTGTGCCTCATATTTATTCCTACTGTTATCCAGTTTGTCTTTCCTATCCTGCAGTGTCTCATTGTATTTTTCCATCTTGACCTTGATTCTCATCATTTTATCTATAACTTCTTCCGTCAAGTGGACAAGTGGATCATCTGCTACTGACTGGAAGTTGCTGTGTAAAGCTTTGATGGCAGATTCTTCATCTTGATTTTCTATTTTTCTTTCTACCTTCCCTTCCAATGTTTCTAATATGTCTGCCTCAATAACCATTAAATCGTGCAACTTCATGCTAACCTCTCTTAGCTTATTATTGCATCTCCTGATCACTCCACATTCAAATTGAATGTCTTTATACTAGATGTCAATTAACAATGCAGTATTACTATTCAATACCTACTTATTAATAAGCAGCTGAGGATTTATCCTCTTTATTTCTCCCAAGATGTCCAGGACTTTGTCCAATTTATAAGACCTTTTCCCTATCTGCATTTGCAATTTATCTACTTTGGTCTTTGAGTCACTAAGAATGCTCCACCTCTTCAAAGAGGCCTTTACCATTTCCTCAGCATCATCCAATGTGGATGACATCCATTTTCTTATCACAGATGCCTCATGTTTCATGAGGTCTAACTTATTTACCTCCTCTTGAGAAATAGTAGTCAATGGGACTGCATGTTCAGTTGTTGTATCATCAGGATTAATCAGCCTCCTTATATAGGCATGCAACTGAGCAATGTGCTCTTTGTGTTGCTTATTCTTCTCCTTCTCTCTTTTTACCTTTTGAATTAGAGAATCAATAATTTCTTTGCCCTCTTGACCTTCTTGGTCCTCATTAGCAAAACCCAGATCCACTGTGCTGATTTGGAATTCATCTAAGGTAATTTTACCTTATTCTTTCTCCACCACAGGTATTGCAATTTGTGCGATCCTCCTCCCAGTTGCTGGATCTCTTTTGATGGCCAATGTCATTCTGGCCTTCCTCCTAGGCTTCATTATATCCCCGGAGAATAAGGTGGAGACATCAAATTCCTAAATTTCAAATTCTTCCTCTATATTTAAGTCTTTCACCAACCACAAAGGCACCTGATCATGTTTTTCTGCATCATCATGATGTTCACCCATGTCTCCCATTTTTGTCAGCAGATGTGGTGGAGATGGTGATTTTCTCATTTCTTCTTCCTGATGCTCACTTTGTTGTTGATCTTGCGGCACATCCTCCTGTTGAGGGATTTCTTTCTCCGAAGGAGCATCCTCTTGGTGTGGGGAACCCTATGGTGCATCTGTATGTTGATCATGATGATCATGATCTTTCTCTATCATTATTTTATCTATTCTCAACTCTTCCCCTTCTTGAGGTTTATCATCCTCTTTTATCTTTTCTGTTTCTCGTTGCATGTCCACTGTACTAGATACTGTGGATTCTACCTGAGGCGTTGGCGTTTATTCTGCAGCCATTATTTGTTCTGGGCCTGCACTATCAACCTCTTGTGTTTCGGCAGCAGGATCCTCTTTTATTTTCTCCTTTTCATTAGCCTTCGTTTCCTGAACCTCTACTATTGTAGGTTCTGCTGATGTGTCATGTGGACTTTGTTGGCCTAATTCCAGAGTATGGCCTTCTGATTTTGCCATTTCTATTTCTTCTGCTGGGTGCCCTTTATCAGGTGATCTTGCCGGATGTTCAGGACTTGCATCCTGTTTCTCTATCAGGTCCACCACTACAAGACTTGTCAGCTCTACAATTAATGTTTCCAGTCCTATTTCTTGAGCTACCTACTCTGGGCTCTTTTCTTGCTCTTCTTCCACTTGCTTCATCTCCTCAAGTATAGTTTGAACTGGTGGGGGCTTGTGAGGGGTCATGCTTGTACCAACAGCGAGTGTCTCCATCTTCTGTGCAGCCACTTCCTGCACAACCTCATCATCAGACAAGTTTATTGTCTCATCTAGTGAGACATGACCTTCTACTTGTGTCTGGGCAATTTCTTTCATTTGTTCTTCTGCAAGTTCAGTTTTGAACTTGACGATGGTAGGAAGTGGAACATCATGCTGAAGTTCCCTAGGTACTTCACTACCTACCCCTTGTAATAATGTAGGGGGTTGTTTTATTTCACCTCTCATAGAGGTTCTTTGTTTCTTAGGTGGGGTGGATACCAGCACCTGTGGAGCTCTTCTTTTCCTCCTTATTATCAATGGAGCTTCTTCTTTAGGCTCTTCCTCCATGAGGATATCCTCTGTATCATGTTTCCTTGAGGACTGACCCTCTTCTAGGGTCTCAGTGATTCCAGCCTCTGCTGTCTTACTCTTCTTGGACTTTTCTTTCTTTATCCTTGGAGGGGATGCTGATTCTGATCCAGATCTTGATGCTGCTGCCTCCTCAACTACAAATACTGCTCTTTCAATAATAACCCCTTTGGGTTCTTTATCTAACTTCCTGCCCCTTGGAGGTCTTTTGCTCTGTTGTTGTGGTGGAGGGAGTCTATCTCCCTTGGTCTTCCTCTTCTCATTCAGGAGGTCGTCATATTCATCCACAGGAATATCCTGTCCCTTCTTCTTGTTGTCCACCGTAATGGCAACACCTTTCTTTTTCAATGCCTCTACCTGCTCATCAACCCAAGCTTGAGTTAGTTTTATGGTCCTGGCAATGAAGGGATCTAAGGATAGATCTTCTTGTATGGTGAGATTAGGTGTAGAGATGGTGTCATTATATATCCTCTTCTGCTCATATTCATCTGCAATTATCCTACCATCATCCTTCTTCAATTGTTGGGGGATGGAGATGCAATCAAAGGTTCTAATTTGGTTCAAAGTTAACCTTTGATACCTTCTTCTTCTTGCCTCTGCCTCATCTTCACAATCGGCCCAAAAGTCCTCTAGGTGCCTCTGATGAATAGGCTTTCCTAATATTTTCTACATTCTGCCGTAAGGATCATATGGTCTTGTTAGTGGAAAAGGCTGCAGATTCATTTTATTTAGGGTGACCATCATCTTCTTTATATTATCTGAATCGGGGCACATATAGCAGCCAATGCTGACTGGAAACAAAATTGGTGGCAGCTTCTTGGCATCCTTGTACATTTTTATCATTATGGAGCCCTGCCTGATGAATTCCATTAGTATCACTGCATCAGTAGGATACCTCAGCAGCATCAGAGGATGTCCCTCAAAACCTTCAATCCTTATGTAAGAGAAGGTGGCAAACTGTATATACCAGGCTCCATACCTATAAACTATCTCTTGAGCTTCCATGCTCAATCTCTTTGTTCTGTCCTCTTCCATGGTCCTCACCAGATGCATGGAGAATGCATCATTGACTAGTTTGTAATCTTTGAGGTAATTGGCTCTTTGCAGCTGGGGATGATGATCCTAGATATACACAGCATTTGTGCCTGTAAGCTTTCCATCTATAACTAAAGCATCAAAAGTGCCTTTGTAAGCACAGGAATAAACAATGTATGATGACATATAGAATACACAATTTGAACCTCCTAGGTTCATCAGCTGCTCATGCAGACCATCACTTATTATCTAGCCCCATAGTGGCTTGATATCTGAATATAGACACATCATTATTATTCCATACATCCAATCCCTGAAACTACCAGCATTAGGTTGGCCTGTTACTCTGTTCAGGAGTGCAATCATGTATTGGTATTCCTCTTTGAAATCATATTTGAACAGGTGCACAGGAAGTTTGGCTGCTGCAGGATATGTGCTGTTCTCAGCCCACCATTGATACATGTTCTTCCTAGCTAATTTCTTGTTAGCTTCATATTCCTTTTCAGACTTCTTCAGGTCCACGCTCTTAACTTTACTGCCTAGTGGCAATCCAAATGTCCGGGAGAGACCCTTGATGGAGAGGTTTGCATATATCCTCCCATGCTTCATCACTTGCCTTGTCTCAGGGTTATAATTCTGTGCACACTCGATGACGAGCTCTAGAGATTCCATAGAGTATGGAAATTTGGCAGCATTCCACATTCCGGATACGAACACTACATCTAGCACAGGACTCTTGTCATTCCCATCATTCAGCCTAGCTGACCGGGCTTCCAAATTGGTGCTCCCCTGATGGGTATCCATAATTGCTCCGTATTTAAACAGGACGCCCCTCTGAGAAGAGAACATGGGCCGACCGAATTCCTCTTGACACTTAATTAACCTCTTGTCAGCCATGAATTCTTGCAATTAACAAAATCCCATCTCACAACGGGTATACACATGCATGCATATTGCCATTGACTTTATAAATCACCATGCCTACTGTATCTTTTAACCTTACTTAATCATATGTATGCATAAACCAGAACTCACATCATCATACTTGAATAAAAACAACGTGATGAAGGTTTCATTTACTTACCTGGTTATGCAGATTTCTCTTTTATACCAGTAGACTGCTAACAACGCTCTTAATTCGGTTGATGATCCCACACTTCCTTTTGGCTCTGAGCTCAAATCGTGCAACAATCGCTTGTATGAGGATACGGAAGTTGGTGCTCTGTAAAACAATTTTATCACAAGGTAAATGTAAAAATGACGGTTGAATTACCTTTTAACCTTGCAATTAGGGTAAATTTAGGGCAACTCTGACAAATTAGATTGTATTCATTGATTATGTGCGTGAAAACGCAAGATCTTGCCAGGTGTTTCATCAGGTTCCAGGGTCGGCGGGAACCACCTACCATGTCTGCGTGCATTAAATGATAATGGCGGCAACAGGAGCGGGGGATATCTGTATGATATGATATCATGAAGGCAGGATGATATTCGCAAATATCGGGTCGAGTTTCAATGTCATCCTCCTCTTATCAAATTTGAATGGTTATCGCAACAAGATTCGGGTGACAAAAGCACCATTTGGTTATGCTTAGTACATCAGGAGGATGTTTCGATGTATCGGGTGATGTTTCAAATATGATGATGATGAGACAAACTTACATGTCTCTCTTTTGGAATATCGGGATGACATCATCCTGATATTTGCTCTTTGTATTGGAAAGGCATCATGTCGTCATCGTCATATTATGCGAACATGATCATGTTTAGAAAATATCCTGTCGAAATGTAAATGTGATGATGATGTCATCGTCATGTTTGTTTCTTCACTTATCAGATTTGGATGACGTCATCAGGATATTGGCTTAGGGTGATATTTTGCAATAGGAGGATATTAAGAAATATCGGGTTACATTTGGAAATATGACACTCGCGATATATAAGACTGTTTGACAGGAAAGATTTATTACCATTTAAAGTTGACGTCCGGATATCTAGACCGCACACTTATCGGGTGATGTACCAAGATCAGGATGATCTTCAACAACATGACTGAGGTTATAAAAAATATGATCCTCCTCTTGCGAATATCAGGTTTGACCAGAACTTTGACTATTCATAACTTTCACATCCTGAGGAATATCAGGGTGTTGTAAAAGGCAAACCTGCATGGAATTTAATGCTCTTTCCAAATATCAGGTCACAGAAATGAAATATGAATTTTCACAAACTGACCTCATGATGATGACTTACCTCATCCTGGTTCTACATGATGATGCACATGACTTACTTTTACCAAACCGCTAGAAAGCAGACAACACAAGCCAAGCCAAAAAGTTGGGTCCCGGTTTTGCCAAGTCAAAATGGGGCGTGTTGTGTAACCACACAACAAAGCACTATGGCTTGGCTTTTTTGAAAGCAATTTGCAAGCGTAACAGTGATATTGAAGCTTTTGAAAGCTTTGCAACTAAACTATGAAAGAAAAAGTCTCATAAGTCATGCAAAGAGCATAAGCATGCTATGGAGAACAAAAAGCAAGGCTAGGCATAAGTCTGCAACAATGAATTTGCTTCTTAAGGGAAATATTTTAAGCTTTGCAAAAACTAAAGTAATAAACAAAGAGGCTCAAAGTCATGTAAAGAAGCTTTAAAAAGCTTATGAAAATGAGAAGAGTATTTTTAAAATTGAGAACTAATGAATACATGAGGGTATTGATAGGTTGGGAGACCTCAAAAAGGGTGGAGCTGATTGAAGAGATAAATCAATTGATTGATGAGTTAACATGACTGATTGAGGAGTGAACATGCCTAATCAGGGAGTGAACGAGGCATGGAAGATTATTTCTCAAGGAGGAAGAAGAGTTAGCATGAGATTGACTGAGAGATGAGAAGAATTTACTTGGAGTTGAAATGGAATGATTGGGAGTCTTGAATCAGTCAGGAAAAGTTGATGATCAGTTAGGGAAGGTGACTCACGCAATCAGGGCTCAATTTGGAGCAAATTTGGGCTAGAACTAGAAGAAATCATGCATGTTTAAACATAATTAGGTCACTTAGTTTGATAATAGGGTTACCTAGGAGAGATCTTGTGTCACCCCTAGGGGAGACTCAAGGTCACCTAGGGAAGATCAAGAAATGAAAGGGAGAGACCAACAAAAAATGGGTTATACAGTTGGTTTTGGGGGTTGCCAACAAAAAAGTTAATGACTATCTTAAATTTTTTTATTAAAGTTATAAACAATAGGTAGTTGTGGTACAATAACTAAAAATAATCTTGTTTATACTATTAGACTGCACTAGACAACTGAGAGGGGGGGTGAATCAGTTGTCCTAAAACTTTTAACCAATTATGAACATCAACTTATCAATTGCTTATATTTTGATATAACCATGAAAGCATAAAATGAGAAGCTCAACACAATAACATAATCAACACAGCAGACACAAGGATTTTACGTGGAAAATCCTAAAAGGGAAAAACCACGATGGGTGTTAGCCACAGAAATATATAAGTTATATCAATACCAAAAAATAAAGGCTCGCTGCCTACAGGGCTCACTGCCCAAATTGCTCACTATAAAGAATGACTCATTGCCAAAGGGTGGCTCACCACCAAGGGTTGGCTCACTGCCAAAATGGTGAGCTAATTAATTAGCATCTACTCCATGCCTGGGTTTAGTTCCTTTGAAGCACAATAACACCTCTCTACTTTTCTCTTTCACACCTTTGCACTTATCTCATCATATCACATTTTCATACATCTTTTCACAATTCATTACAAGTATTTATACAAGTCATAAACCTTGGAATATACATCAAGGTCAGTAATACATTCATCAACCGTTGGAACAATCTCCAAGGTCAACATTACAAACATACATAGAATAGGTCTAGACCTAATACAAAATAAACTAAGGAAAATATGTAAAGATGTATGTGGATCACATTTCTCCTTAGTTAGGACTCAAATGCAATCTTCCACATCACGTCATGCCTCTACAATCTTCAATGCTTCTCTGCAATTAATGAAATCAATCAAGTCGGCCATGACTGGTGAGCACATTAGGTCTTCTAAGAGAATTCTTCAACCACGATCCAAATTTCTTTCTATGGACTAATTTGAAGGTAGGAACACAATCAAGAGACATCCATAAGCACATTATAATCATTAGAAACCACAGAATACCACAGTTCATAGGGAAAGACCAACAAAAAAGTTAACGACTATCTTAAATTTTTTTATTGAAGTTATAAACAATAGGTAGTTGTGGTACAATGACTAAAAAGAATCTTGTTTATACTATTAAACTACACTAGACAACTGAGAGGGGGGTGAATTAGTTGTCCTAAAATTTTTAACAAATTATGAACATCAACTTATCAATTGCTTATATTCTGATATAACCATCAAAGCATAAAATGAGAATCTCAACACAATAACATAATCAACACAGAAGACACAAGATTTTTACGTGGAAAACCCTAAAAGGGAAAAACCACGATGGGTGTTAGCCCACAGAAATATATAAGTTATATCAATACTAAAAAATAGAGGCTCACTGCCTATAGGGCTCACTACCCAAATTGCTCACTACAAAGAATGACTCACTGCCAAAGGGTGGGTCACCACCAAGGGTTGGCTCATTGCCAAAATGGTGAGCTAATTAATTAGCATCTACTCCATGCCTGTGTTTAGTTCCTTTGAAGCACAATAAAACTTCTCTACTTTTCTCTTTCACACCTTTGCACTTATCTCATCATATTCACATTTTCATACATCTTCTCACAATTCATTACAAGTATTTATACAAGTCATAAACCATGGAATATACATCAAGGTCAGTAATACATTCATCAACCGTTGGAACAATCTCCAAGGTCAACATTACAAACATACATAGAATAGGTCTGGACCTAATACAAAATCAACTAAGGAAAATATGTAAAGATGTATGAAGATCATATTTCTCCTTAGTTGGGACTCAAATGCAATCTTCCACATCACGTCATGCCTCTACAATCTTCAATGCTTCTCTACAATTAATGAAATCAACCATGTCAGCCATGACTGGTGAGCACATTAGGTCTTCTAAGAGAACTCTTCAACCACGATCCAAATTTCTTTCTATGCACTAATTTGAAGGTAGGAACACAATCAAGAGACATCCATAAGCACATTATAATCATTAGAAACATCCGCACAATACCCAAACACTTTACCCATTAGATTCTCCAAACCGGAGCACAAGAACAACACTATCAACCATTGTCATAAAGAAAAGATAGATTGCCGACCACCAAATCACGAACCATTGGAGTGGAAGGTACTTAACATTATCTCAGACTCATCTCTAGAACTACAGATCAAAATACTTCAATGCGGAGGAATGCATAGCATAACACTTTCTTCGTGTTATTCCTAACCATATAGAAAAAAACTGTTTTCACTCTGGTGAACATAACTCACTAAATTCTTGATGCTGGAGGCTCAAACTTAGAACATTGCATCTTTAGATAGAATTCTAAATAACTTCCAATCCACAGACAAAGATATGCATTCTACAAAAAATGCGGAGCATTCTTTTGGACTATTTTTATATGTGCAATACACTGTTTCCATTGCAACTTACTATTTCTACCAGAGAGGCTAATTTTCTCAATATCCTCAACATCAAGATTTCTTAGATAAGTAAATACAAAGCATATTACTTATTACAAACAAACAACAAGATAGGAGCACATGTGACACCAATGACATCACAGATATGTTGACATCAATGACAACACCATTTGGGCACATACATATAACAATCTCCCCCTTTGTCATTGATGGCAACATATGATGTGAAAAACTGAAAAGACCATCAAGACAAGGTTCTCCCCCTTTCTCTTTACACATCTACATTCTTTCTCCCCCTGAGTTTTTCACATGATTTCTCCCCCCCTTTGACATCAATGGCAAAGGACACATACTTGCATGCTGCTGCTCTAATCCACTAAACTTTCTCTATTTTTCAATACTTTCTTCATCAGAAATATCTAGCTACTCCCCCTGAGGGATTGCCTTTAAAACATCAATCCAGATCAAAAAATGAGGCTTTGGATACCACCGGATTGATGCATTCTTATGCATCTTAGTTTAGAGTAGGAGGGGTGATGACCCCTAGCTTTTCTCTGAGATACTCAAAAGTATCTTTGGGCAGATGCTTAGTAAAAAAGTTTGCAATTTGATCCTTTGTGGATACAAACTCCATCTTTACTTCATTTTCATTTATCTTTTCTCTCAAAAAGTGATACCTTATAGATATATGCTTTGTTCTTGAGTGCATCACTAGATTCTTTGAGATGTTTATAGCACTTGTATTATCACAGAAGATTGCAACTAAATTTTCATACACAACTCTTATGTCCTTTAATGTATGTTTCATCCATAATACTTGATTGCAGCAACATGCTACTGCAATATACTCTACTTCTACTATTGATAAATAGATTGGATCTTGCTTCTTGCTCAGCCATGAAACCAGTCTGTTTCCCAAAAAGAAAGCACCTCCACTTGTACTTTTTTTGTCATCAACATCTCCTGCCCAATTAGCATCTGTATAAGCATAGAGTGAAATCATTATCTTTTGGATACCATAGGCCATGATCTGGTGTGCTTTTTAAATACCTTAAGATTCTCTTAACTGCCATCACATGTAAGTCTCTTGGATCAGCTTGAAATCTTGTAACAAGACAAACTGCATCCATAATATCAGGTCTCGTTTGAGTTAGATAAAGCAATCCTCTAATCATGGATCTGTATCTTTTCTAATTAGTCTTGGGTGAATCATCAGTTTTTCTCAACTTGTAGCCAGTCACCATAGGAGAACATACTAGTTTAGAGTCCTCCATCTCAAACTTCTTCAACAGTTCTCTCACATACTTAGACTAAGATATGAAGATTCCTTTATCTGATTGATTAATTTGTAGACCCAAAAAGAAATTCATTTCACCAAACATGGACATTTGAAATTCACTTTTCATCTCATCATTAAACTTTATGCCTGTACCTTTATTTCCTCCAAAGTTAATATCATCAACAAAGACTTCAACAATCAAGATCTGATTATCCTTGATTTTGAAATACAGATTACTATCTGTAGTACCTTTACTAAATCCCAATTGCAATAAATACATGTCTAACCTTGTATACTAGGCTCTAGGCGCTTATTTGAGTCCATACAATGCTTTCTTCAACCTGCATACCATATCACCTTGATTTGACAATTGGAATCCCTCTGGTTGCTCAATGTATACTTCCTCTTCTAACTCACCATTTATGAATGCAGACTTCACATCCATCTAATATACCCTAAAGTCTTTGTGAGCTATAAATACTAGAAACATTCTGATTGCTTCAATCTGAGCTACAGGGAAAAAAGTTTCTTCAAAATCTATCCCCTCAATTTGAGAATATCATTTGCACACAAGTCTTGCTTTATTCCTTACTACTCCATTTTCATTAATCTTGTTCTTGAAGTCCCATTTAGTTCCAATAACATTTTTTGTCAGTAGGTCTAGGAACTAGTTCCCAAGTTTTATTCTTCTCTATCTGCAATAGTTCTTCCTCCATTGCATTTACCCATTTTTTTTCATTGCAAGCTTCATTCATAGTTTTTGGTTCAACTGTGGAGAGCAAATAGTAGTTTACTTGTTCTTCAACAACTTTTCTTCTTGGCAGTACACCTTTGCTTTATCTCCAATAATTTGATCTTTAGAGTGATTGATTCTTACATACCTAGGGGTTTTAGCAACACTTTCCAGAGCCTTTTCTTCTTCATCTTAACTATCTTCTTGTTCAACTTTATCTTCATAAGTTGTAGAAGCAGGTTCATCTAATTCATAGCCATTCTGATCTAATGTTATTCCTCTGTCTTCATCCACCTTCACATTTGCACTTTCAACAATATTTTTCAATCTTTTATTGTAACACCAGTAAGCCTTACTCTTTGTAGTGTACCCAAGGAAGATTCCTTCATCACATCTTGTATCAAATTTCCCTAGATCTTCATGTCTTCTGATATAACATTTGCTTCCAAAGACTTTGAAATATCTTACTGTGGGAATTCTTCCATACCACAGTTCATAGGGAGTTTTAGTACCATTACCTTTCACTTGAACCCTATTCTGAATGTAGATAACAATGTTTATAGCTTCTTTCCAAAAGGCTTCCAGTGGACCTCCTTCCTTGATCATTGTCCTAGAAGCCTCCTGAACAGTCCTATTCTTTGTTTCCATAACTCCATTCTGTTGGGGAGTTCTAGGTGCAGATAATTGCCTCTTAATCCCTTGCTCTTCACATAAAATGTTGAACTCATTTGAAGTGAACTCACCTCCTCTATCAGACCTCAAACACTTGATTTTTAGTTCTAACTCATTCTCAACCATTACCTTGAAGGATTTGAACTTTTCTAGGGCTTCATATTTGTCTCTTAAGAAAGTAACCCAAGTCATTCTAGAATAATCATCAATAAGCAACATGAAGTACCTGTCACCTTGGAGACTTCTTACCCTTGTAGGACCACATAGGTCTATATGCACTAGATCTAGTAGACCGGTAGAAAATTGCTCTTTGCTCTTGAAACTTGTCCTACTCTACTTCCCAAACTAACATTCTTTGTAGATGGTATTGATGGGTTTTGCAAACTTTGGTAGATCTCTCACAATCTGACTTGAACTTATATTTACCAGATTTTCAATGTTCATATGACACATCCTTCTGTGCCACAGCCAACTCTCATCTACTTGGGCTAATAAATAGTAATCACTAGTTCCTCTTAATTGATAAATGTTACCTCTGGTCTTCTTACCAGTAGTAATTATAGTTTTGGAGCTTTCCATGATCGTATACCCATTGTCTTTGAATCTCAAATCATAACCTTTGTCACACATCTAACCCACACTTAAAAGATTATGCTTCAAACCCTTCACATACAGGACATTATTAGTATTATGCTTACCATCAAATGAGATAGATCCCTTTCCACAAATCTTACCAGCTGCATTATCTCCAAACCTAACTAGTCCTCCATCATACTTTTCCAAACTCACAAACTTACTTTTGTCACCTGTGAGCATCCACTATCAATAATCCGTTCATCCTTATCTTTCTCAACCTGAACTACCAAAGCACATTCTTCCACTGGTTTCTCTTCCTTAACATAGGTAGCAAGATTAGTAGACATAGGTTCTTCCTTGATGGCAATAAACTAACATTCATTTGCACTAGTACTAGCATCATCAAATTCATCATCAGTCACACCTTCATCATCAAAATCTCTAACATAGTACCATTTTTTTTGAGCTCTAGACCTGTTCTCAAATCTTTTTCTATTCCTTTCAATTCTTTTAGGATAGCTGGAAGCATAATGACCTACTTTACCACAAGAAAAACATTTCAAAGGTAATTTGCCTTTAAACTTACTGGAACCTCTTTGCAATTTGTCAACAAAATTAGCTTCAAGTTCATCAAAATCATCAGGTTCCACCTTGTATTTCTCAGCTCTAGAGATCTTTTCTAAAGTAGTGGCTTTGAAGGTAGTCTCAACTTTTGGAAATGCATCACCAAACTCTCTCATCTCAAATGTTGTAATCTTTCCAAGTAATTGATCTCTATCAATAGCCTTTACAGTCATTACTTCTTCAATTGCAGCTACCTTGTGACTGTAGGACTTTGGTAGTGATCTGAGAATTTTCATCACAACTTCCTTATCACTGAGAGTTCCTCCAATACCTTTTATTCCAGTGACAAGTTCATCAACTCTTTACATAAAGGCTATTATGTTTTCATCTTCACTCATCTTCAAACCCTCATATTTTACTTTCAGGATTTGTAGCTTGGCTTCTCTTACAGAATCATCTCCTTTATACAGATTTTTTAGCTTCTCTCATACCTCATTTGCAGATTCAAGGTCCACAACTTTGGTCAACACTGTGTCACTTAAGGAACATAACATGTCATCTTTAGCTTTAACATCCAACTCATATTCTTTGATATCATCTTCAGTTGTCAAACCATCTTCAGGCATGACAAATTGTGATTATGTAGCTAGCCATACTTTATAACCAAGATAGAGGAGATGGATTTTCATTCATACCTTCCAAAGAGCTTAATTTTTCCCATCAAATTGTGGAGCTTCCCTTTTATAAGACATCCTGGATCTTGCCCAAGTTGTTAGGCCTTCTTTTAAGGAACCTTTCTCTAATACCAATTGTTGGATTGCACCAGACAACTGAGAGGGGGAGGGGTGAATCAGTTGTCCTAAAACTTTTAACCAATGATGAACATCAACTTATCAATTGCTTATATTCTATTATAACCATGAAAGCATAAAATGAGAGGGTTAACATAATAACATAATCAACACAGAAGACACAAGACGTTTATGTGGAAGACCCTAAAAGGGAAAAACCACAGTGGGTGTTAGCCCACAGAAATATGTAAGTTAAATCAATACCAAAAAATAGAGGCTCGCTACCTACAAAACTCATTGCCCAAATTGCTCACTGCAAAGAACGACTCACTGCCAAGGGTTGGTTCATTGCCAAAATGGTGAACTAATTAATTAGCATCTACTACATGTCTGGGTTCAGTTCCATTGAAGCACAATAAAACTTCTCTGCTCTACTCTTTCACACCTTCACACTTATATCATCATATTCACATTTTCATACATCTTTTCACAATTCATTACAAGTCTTTATACAAGTCATAAACCTTGGAATGCACATCAAGGTCAGTAATACATTCATCAACTATTGGAACAATCTCCAAGATCGACATTACAAACATACATAGAATAGGTCTGGATGTAATACAAAATCAACTAAGGAAAATATTTAAAGATGTATGCGGATCACATTGCTCCTTAGCTAGGACTCAAATGTAATCTTCCATGTCATGTCACAACTCTACAATCTTCAATGCTTCTCTGTAATTAATGAAATCAACCAAGTCAACCAAGATTGGTGAGCACATTAGGTCTTCTAAGAGCATTCTTCAACCAGAATCCAAATTTCTTTCTACGGACCAATCTGAAGGTAGGAACATGATAAGGAGACATCCACAAGCACATTATAATCATCAAAAATATCTGCACAATACCTAGACACTTTACCCATCAGATTCTCCAAACTGGAGCACAAGAACAACACTGTCAACCACTATCACAAAGAAAAGATAGATTGTGGAATGCCAAATCATGAACCATTGGAGTTGAAGCTACATAACATTATCTCAGACTCATCTCTAGAACCACAGATCAAAATACTTCAATGTGGAGGAATGAGGAGCATAAAACTTTCTCCCTGTCGTTTCCAAACATACAGAAAAAGTTGTTTTCACTCTAGTGAACATAACTCACTCAATTCTTCACGGCGGAGGCTTAAACTTAGAAGATAGAATCTTCAGATAGACTTCCAAATAACTTCCAATCCATAGACAAAGATATGCATTCTATAGAAAATGTGAAGTATTCTTCTGGACTATTTTTCTATGTGCAATACACCATTTCCACTGCAACTTATTGTTTCTACTAGAAAGGCTAATTTTCTCAATATCCTCAACATCAAGATTGCTTAGATAAGTAAATACAAAGCATCGTACTCATTACAAGAAAACAACAAGATAGGAGCACAGTTGACACCAATGACAACACAAATATGTTGACATCAATGACAACACCGTTTAGGCACATACTTTCAACATATACTTTGTTATTTGATAGGAAGTAATTTTCATTTTCATTTTAATTGTTCTTGATGTAATCTAGGATTGACATAAATAGTTTATTTCAATTTGTGTGTCGATAAGATTGTCAAGTTAATCTTTCTTAAGTCAAAGTTTATTCTTATATCTACATCCTTGTTACACCCTCCCATAAAATCGCATAGAGATAAACCTGAGAATACATCTTTGTGTAGATTTCAAAAAAATAATATTTATTATTTTCAGGGAAATTTAAAAGTGTTATTTTCTTAGGGTTTTTTGCCTTTTCTTTTATTTCCAATTTTTTAGATTACGTTACCACTCTTGATCTCTCGTTAAAAGCATACTCAAAAAAAATTAATCATCAAATGAAAAAGCTACTCCTCTCAAATGCGGAGGAAGGTTGGTTTGTTTGGTTACAACCTCTCCAACTATTGGTATATAAGTCACTACTCCTTGGGTGAGTCATATAATATTTTCACAATGACACATCTATTTACGAACATAATGAATGGAGGCCAAGAGGATGTGGCATAAAAGATGATTGGTGGAACATGTTGGAGTTTGATATTTGACCCTTATATGGGTAAGTGCAAAACGTTGGGGGGCCAAAAAGTGGCCAAAATTTTTTCAAACAAAATTAATACATAATGCACTCACGTTATGGTTTTGTAATGACAAGCCTAAGGCTCGGCAAAACCAAACCATAATGTGCTCACGTTATAACGTGAGTGCGTTATGTTTAATTATATATATATAAGCCCATTTCTTCTCATTTGATTTCTTTATTTTCCTCTACACCCATGGCCTGCAAACCCTAAGGAGCGCGATCACATTTTTGAGGACCCAATTCGACACCAAAATCTTATTGATTCATTGCCAAAATGCCACCACAATGTCGAGCAAGCCAAAGGAGTGAGTTTTATTTTTTTTTGTTTGAATTTGTTTCTAAATAGGTAGGTTTGAGTTGATTTTTGATGTAAATTTCTGTAATTGTCAGGAAATGTTAATGCACCTCCTCCTCCTCAAAATCCACAAAATCCTGAAGAGGAAATACCTACCGAAGAACAACCCGAACAACAAACTCCTCCATCCATTCCTCGACATGCCCAGGTGGAACACAAGAAAATCTAATGGGGCAAATTGAAAATGATAAAAAAAGAAATTTAAGACGTAATTGCAAGGTTGAAAGATCCTTCAACTTCAACCTTGCATAGGTCCACGCTTGCTCAAACTCTTGAATCTATGTTATCAAATATAGATTCAATTAGCAAGCAAATATCTAGTTGGATGTATAAGAGGAGAGAGTTTAGAGAGTATTATGTAGAAAATCTATCATATGAAGATGTGAAAAAGTTACAAATTAGAAAATTGGACTTGTGTTCCATTTTCACAAACCCACAAACAAATCAACCTCCACCCATTACATGCAAAAGGTTCCCTATCCATTGGTGCAACAACCAAGCAATAAGGGACAATTTTGGGTAGAGGTGGTGGATGGTTTTTGACCATCCTCCATGCAATAATAATGAGGTCCCACAATACTTTTTGAGGAAACTCTACTACGAGTTTGTCCTCAATAAAGTGCCAAACTATTTTGATATGTGGGACTTCTAAGGTAGATGTGGGAGGTCAACACAAGATAGACCAAGGGCATGTGCTGACCTACAGTGGCCAGTGAGATGAGTTTTCAACAGACCAACCCTTTAGCATGTGTCTATCCCTTCCATTGTGAAGGAGAGTGTTGAGGTCAATACACTGTAGTCCATTAGTGCCTTGACCCAGAGCATCATAGAGCATGCCAGTCTTGTAACATAGCGTGGGTTGGCAGATAGTGCGAGGAGTAGTGTCCCACCCCATACTTGTCAGACTTGCAGGTCAACCTGTGGTTATGACCCCATGGATAGTCAAGATGCAGGTGCACAAGCTCCATCTACAACTGAGTAGATGGTGATGAAAGATACCCTCTTGAGTGAGACTTTCAACCTTGATACTCAGGTAAATATTAGCAAGTTCATTAAATTTAATTTATTAAATTTCATTTTTGAAATGCAAGATTAACTAATTTAGTTTGATGATTTTAATGAAATTTGAAGGTCATAGCATTGATGCAGTTTTTAGTGGTTCTCCACCTGCATATATTACACTACATCATCTACTATCGGGGTAACTAGTAAACAATTATAAATATTACATGTGAATAGCATCACTATATGAATGGTATTCTAATATTTGATTTTGGATGTTGAATAGGTTAATATTGAAGATTTCATGGCAACACCTACCAGTGGTGGTGGACTTCAAAGCTTCACGGAGGTAATAAAATAAATAGTTTAATGAATGAATTGTACTTACTAGATTTTTGTATGTGACTTGTGTGCTTTATTGTGTGTACTTCCATGTTTAGGTGAACGTGTGTATGTTAGGAGCCATGATTTGCATCACTATTATAGTTTTTGTAATTAAATAATGTTGTTTTATTTCTAGATGATGCAGGCTGCGGAGACACCTCTTAATGTTCATAGGGCAATGGAGCATGGTGTGACCTCTGCGATTCATAGCTCCATGCCATTGACAGGGGTATGAGGTAGATTAGTAAATTTTAATTTACATTCATTGTTATAGTTGTTTATTTTTGAAAAATCAAAAGATTATTGATTTGAAGTTTAATTTCTATCTGGATGGTTTCTATAGGACATGACATCACCACAGCCTATTCCTACCACTAAGGCAAGTGAGGAGATAGATTATATGGTAGCGGTAAGTGATTATTTTGTTAAATGTTTCATTTTTTATAACATGTAATTTCTATATATTAATGTCTATACTTTTTATTGTAACAACTAAAGATGTAGGAAGAACTAAATAGGAGGAACAACCCTTGGGTTCGTAGTAGACCACCCACATACATGTCTCCATCCCTTAGAAGATTAAAAGCTGCCTATGATCTATTCTCTTCACCAGCTAGAGGGGAATGACTTTTTATTGTGTTCCTTTGTTGTGTGCATATATGGCATTTGTGGACATATATTTTGTATTGCATATAGTTGACATTGTATGCCTATATGGTATTCTTGTAAGCCTATATGGCTATTTTGTATATATGTTATACTTATATTGACAGATATTGATGTATGCCTATATGGATATTTGGTTAATACAAATCTTTTTTATTGATGGCGTCCATACTTGCATTATAAATCCATGTTTGAATGGATATTTGTAGATGGATACTTCAAATATTTAAAGTCCAATTGTATTACATAGGATGTTTGTTGATCCAATACGCCAGCTATTTTTATTCAAGTATCACCTAAACCTCATTTTGGAACTAAAAGATAAAAGTTGTATTTAAAATAAAAATTAATCATCATGTTGAATAGAAAATATTCATATTCTTTATGAGTTGCTCAATTGAAAATATTCAAATGAGTATGCTGATCCATATTCTTTATGAGTTGGTCAATTGAAAATATTTCTTAATTTCTTGTTATTATACCATATTAGGATGCAAAGAGTATGTTTGTTGTTTTGAATAAGATAGTCAAAATCATATGCTTATGAGAACTTGATGACCATTGTGGTTATTAAATGTAATTCCTCTTGCATATAAGGTGAGGTTATAAGATTACATTGAGTCTTACCTAATTTTAGTATGCAACATAACATTGGGGCTATAGGCTTCCATAAGTCATCAACAATCAAGGTTCAAGGTTGTCATTGAAGTCAAAGGGTCAAGCTTGTTTGTCATTGATGTCAAAGTTGATGCCATGATGTTGATAAGGTGATACAGTGATTCAAGGTAGGTGATGGTCATTACTTTACACTACCTCCCTCTGACAATTTTTGGGGTAGCAGAAAACCTTTCACTACGGGAAAATACCTCAGAGATATAAAAAACTGAGAGAGGTTATTGTAGAGGGACTCTACAATATCACGTTACCTTAGATAGAATGTTTCTAAGTGACATGATTTTTGAGTAACATCTCGTCAAAGATTGCTTCCTTTTTGCACTTTGGACTCTTCAAGGATATCGTCGGTACAATGTAGCTCAGACTGTTTCAGCATGTTTGGGTGAAAAATAGGACCATGCCTAGCATAAATGTACCCATCTAGATACATTGGAATAGTCAGTTTGGTCGCATCAAGAGCAGGATGAAAGTTACACCCCTTTGCAACTTTACACTACCTCCTTCTAACAATTTTTGGGGCAGCAGAAAACCTTTCACCATGGGCAAATGCCTCAGAGATATAAAAAACTGAGAGATGTTATTGTAGAGGAACCCTACATGATCACATTTCCTTAGATGGAATGTTTCTAAGTGACACAATTTTCAAGTAATATCTCATCAAAGATTGCTACCTTTTTGCACTTTGGACTCTTCAGGGATATCATTGGTATAATGTAGCTCCGACTGTTTCGACATGTTTGGGTGAAAAATAGGACCATGCCTAGAGTAAATGTACCCATCTAGATGCATTGGAATAGTCAATTTTGTCACATCAGGAGTAGGATGAAAGTTACACCCCTTTGCAACTTTACACTGCCTCCTTTTAATGATTTTTGGGGCAGCAGAAAACCTTACACCACGGGAAAATACCTCAGAGATATAAAAAATTGAGAGAGGTTATTGTAGAGTCACTTTATGTGATTGCGTTGCCTTAGATAGAATGTTTCTAGGTGACAATTTTTGAGTAACATCTCGTCAAAGATTGCTGCCTTTTTGCACTTTGGACTCTTCAAGGATATCATCAGTACAATGTAGCTCAAACTGTTTTGACATGTTTGGGTGAAAAATAGAACCATACCTAGCCTAAACATACCCATCTGGATGTGTTGGAATTGTCAATTTGGTCGCATTAGGAGCAGGACACCAAAAATGCAAAAGTTGCTTTGTGCAACTTAACAACATTGACACTTTTTTGCAACAGGACTCAAAGACTCAAACTGACCCCAAATGACTCAAAGTGACTTAAAAACAAATGAAATGGTCTTAGAAGACATTATTACATACAATTGACTCAATCAAAACAAAATTTCATTTTTTGACCCCGCTTGGAGGCATGACAACCTAGGTTCCCCTGTACCATTAGTGCAACTAAAGTCGATAAAGTTTTCCTATTAATAATAAGAGCTTCCCTTAGCTTCAAGAAATATAAATATTTTATATTGACAAGGCCAACCACATGAAGGTGGAAGCTCATGTGGCCTCACCTAAGACCTAAGACACATGTAGTCTAGTAGACGCAGGACACCTAAGACACCTATTTTCTAGTCTCTATCTACCTAGTTGACATGTCGTATATACCTAAGACACAATTAGAGACACCTATTATCTAGTTAGAAACCAAGACACCTAGAGACACCTATGTTTTATACATTACCTAGATTTTATACATTATTCTCAGGATCAACTTCATCCATCACTTTGGTCTAACCCCATGAAGCATAACATGATGATGTAAAAATGTGTATATGTGTAAAAATGCAATAGCAAATAAAAAAAGACAAATCTTACAAATTAATGTGCATACTTACAAATCAATGTAACATGACTTTACAAAATCAATGTGAATACTTATAAATTAATCCAATGAACCATCTGGGTCTGCTCTACTCTGTATTGTGTCAAGTATTGCTTCATGGTCAGACTCATGCACCTTCCACAAGGTATTGTTCAAAGGTCTACCCCGATACTATATCAAATGAAGATTGGATGCCATAAAAAGGTTCAAGTAATGAAGAATCTTCTAATGCATGTCAAACTCCTGAAATAGCCAAACATTAACACTCTTATGTGGGTACCTTCTAAGCCATGTTCCAGTAATAACTACTGAGCTTATAAGGTATTTGATGTTTTCTCCATCTGTAACTGGGGCCCCGAATTTCTTTTTGGCCTCAACACAATGACATAAGTAATAATCTATTCCCTCTTCATTATCTTCATCTGCAATAACTGCATATACATGCCCTACATTGATATGTGTAGCAAATTAGATGAAATTAGTCAACATTACAAAAACACTACAAAGTAAGATGACATTAGGAATTTCAAAAACTATGCAAATAGATATATTACCTGGTTGAACTAGATCTGATATGTGGTCAAAATCAACTGATGAATCCATCTATGTTAGTTCCAGTGCCATCAGGGGTTGATATGTGTCAAGTTTGTTAAGATAACTTAATTGTCATTCGTCAACCCACTCCTTTGACTTGCACTCATCCCAGGCTTGAATTGTACAGGAAGAACAAAAGCATGACATCTTTCACATATGGGTACTCCATGAACCTACAATTGAGCTTCTGAAAGAGTGTATCTCACTTGATCCTATCAATGTAGAATAGTCCTCATATGGTGCAATGTTAGTATCATCTATCAACCACAAAAAATTACAAACTGAAGACTTACCTTCATTACCTGAACCCATGGAAGCATTACACCACTCAACAATCAATGTTGAACCTGTCAACTTTGCATTGTCTTTATACTTTAACTCTTCTCATGCTATGACTCTTTTGATACATGCTCCTACACCATCATGCTCCCCCTTTCCATGTCCAGCCTCACAAAAGTTCCACATATGTTGAATACCAGTAAAATTATGCCTCCTACTCAGCCAAAAGAAATTCCACGAGTTCTTGAATTGTGACGCACAGTTATCTGACCATATGATATGGTAACTGAACAATATGCCCCTTCTAGCCAAATCATTGTAGAACACTTGAAAGCAACCTTGCACGAACTCCATAGAATGTGTACGATCATCACTGATATAGAAATTATACTCCCTTATCATATTTTTGTCATCCTTTGTACTATCATTCGCATAAATGAATACGATGTGCACAAATATAGAAACCTGTGTGGAGTTGTAATATTGTGATTGCACCTCACGCTGTGGCTGTAGACTTTAGTTCTCTGCAAAGTTGACAACTGAAACAATGCTACCAACTAGAAATGTGTCCTTGCATAACTTGAATTGCAAGTCCAACCATTGATCTCTATGGGCATGTCTTGCATACTCATACACTATGCTGTCAAAAAATATAGGCATAAACTGATACACTGGAATCTTTTCAATAACCAATTCACACCTCTTTGCTTCTTTACCATATTTTGTATTATATGCCACTATTTTATACTTGCCAAACTCTACTAGTTCGTTTCCAAATGCATGTGTTCTTTCCATATGTTCACATATTGGCAAACGTTGCAATCCACCGCAACAATGACATGTGCCATCAAAGCATAATTTCTTGTATAATATTTGACCTTCCTCTCTTTCACATAAAATTCTTGATATGAAGTCTCTTGAAGATGTCGGTGGGGCACGTATGACACAACCCTGCAAAACATTGTTAGTATGCAAATCTAAACATATAGACCTATAAAAATCAAAATGGTTAGAAAAATCAATATGTAATCTACAACAAGTAGTGCGTGTGTGATTTATCTTGACATAGAAAGGTTTTAGCATTTCAAAATATCTTTGACAAATTTTAATTTGAGGATACTTCTCTAGAAATTTACCATAAAACTATATTTGAGTCTCATCCAAAAAATACTTTGGATGTGGCTCACAGTTCCGACTACAGATTCTCCTTCTTACCACATCCCTTTGATTCAAAGATACCCTTGTGTAATTCTTCCAAAAGTCTTCAATTAGTGATCTCAATGCTTCAACAATTGGTTTATCTTTTTGTTGTAGTCTCCCCGAGAATGCCCATAATTCATTGGCATTAGTGTCCTTAATTCTTTGGCATCTTCCAACGGCTCTTGATAAAGTTTTCATATTAATTCTCAATTCTTGACTCATCTTTCTAATGAGATGAGCTTTCCTCGTTTGACTACTTACTATAGTCGATGTAATCACATGCCATGTTACATTACTATCTTTTGTGCATGAGGTGTTACCCACACTCTCATACAGACTTGTTAGATTTTGGACAATAGATTTTTCACTTGAAGCCTCTGATGTTCTCAACCCAAGAATCTTCATGATAGACCTATACATTATACTTTGCATCATTTCAACGAATAGTTGACCTCTTGCAGTCTCATTTAACTTTTCAAAGAACAATCTCTAAATCTTATGAGCATATCTTCTACAAGTGTGTTTTGGAATCTTACCTTCCATTGGATGCAAAATATTCTCATCAATATCAATCAAATGCTTTAGCTTTCTATGCAAAATTCTAGGTGGTGTTAAGTTAGCTAAACTCATCACAACATTAGGAATTTCATCAATATTTAAATTAGATGGGCTAGATGGCATACCTTCGATCGAAGAAGGAATAGATGAAATACCTTGAGGTTGAGGTGGAAACTATGGCATACCTCCTTCATCGCATGTGAGTGATGATGTAGTCTCAACTTGAGATGTGGTAGATGGTGTCCCTACATGTTGACTTGCAGTAGAGGACGTGTCTCCAACTATGGTATTCAAATCTCTTATAGCACGAAGTTTTTGCATTTATTCTCCTTGTGCCGCCAATACCATATCTCTTTGTGATGGTTGTGGTTCCTCTTCAATCAACATGTCTTCATTTATCATGTCCAATTTCCTCTTCTCACGAAGTTCCCTCATAGCCACTACTTTCTTTGCATTCTTAGCTTCTATCTCTTCCTATGTTGGTTTAATTCTTGATCGTTTCCTCGGCATGACAAAGAATTGTCTATAGCATGATAAAGAGACCAATATTAGTTCCTAAGAAATGAATCCATACAAATAACTAAAATATATGTCATTCAACCCTTCATAGTAAATGTACATACAATCATCATGTAAAAGAGTAAATGTCACTCAACCAAAATAGGTACAAAGCATACAAAGAAAATTATTGAAGCCATGAAAAGAGTACATGAGACTTCATGCTTGAAAAGGTTGAGGCAGACCCAATTTGACATGTTTGTTGTTACTAGGGCTACTAGGATTTGGAATTGAGAAGGTGTTTTGTTGGTACTAGGGATACTAGGATTTGGGTGGCTTGTGAAGGAATAGACAACAATTGAAGGGTGTAGACTTCAGTAAGGGTTTAGAATGGTTGTGTCTAAGTTCCTGAGGGATAAGAAGACCTTTAGTAGCCTTGTTAGGTTTTGAAGTATTGAAGACCCTCTTTGTGCCTTTGTATAGGGAGATTTCTTGAGAGGAAAGCTTATGAAATTTGAAGAAACTATTGGTATGATCCCTTTGGATTGAGTTGAACCCTACCTCTACATCACATACCTAGGATTGTCATAAAAATCATTAGACTAATCTCTATAATTTAGGGTATTGAATGGTATATAGTCGATCAAGGTAACCACCATCATGTACTAACAAAGAACAATTATGAAATTTTGAAATATTGTTGTGTCATGTGCATGTACAAATCATCATGAATAGGTGCATAAGGAATGTCCTAGCCCAAGATATGTGCATTCAAATCATAATGTCATGTGCATACTTGTATGATCTTGTCACCTATTCATTTGTATTTTAACTTGTTAATATGACAAGATAATAGTGGGATTGTATTTTTATTTTGTTGTAAGGATTTATTCTTGTATAGTTTGACATCATGGTATGTTAAGGTCTGTTTATTACACATAATTATTAAGGAGCCCAAGTGTAAAAAATATACATGGCATCATGTGAGATTGTAGGCTGCTTTCTTGATTGGGAATGTGTCTATTTTAAACATGTATGAGAAAGCATGATAAAGTAATTCAAATAGAATTAAGGAAAATGTAAAGAACATGCATGTAAAGACTTGACATACTTAAAAAATGGAGATTCGAATGGAGAGAGTACCCAATTATGTAGTGTTTTTTTCTTTTTGCATCAAACTCCTCAAAAATTTGAATTTTTCACCACTTGCTTCCTTTTCAATGTTAAATTGAATAACACTCAAATATAATTAGTAACAACAATACTATTAACTAATCTATAATGTTAAATTCTTAAAATTGAATCACAATTAACATTACAACACTACAAAATTGAAACTTGAATAGATATATATCAAATTTGGTGTGAAAACTATGTTATTTCCTCCTTCTCAAGTTGGCAAAGTAGAAAAGCTGGTGGAAAGATCATGCAAAGGTGGTAGAATCTGTAAAATGTGCATGTGAACTTCCCAACAGCATGAAAGCACTTTTTTTTTGTCAGAACCTATGCATAATCAGAATGAAAACAGAGCATGTGGGCCTCGATCATGGGGGTCAACACTTTTTTACCATTTCTATAGTAGGAAAAAATGCAAGCACATTATAATGCGCTTGCTTTATAAGATGCTCACATTTTGTCCTGCTATAGATTGATCCATAAATATTTGTGCCTATCTCACCTTTGATAGCACCTTTACAATATCTCACCTCTAGTTCCATTAGCTCATGTTCCATATCTCACTTATCTCTCCCCCTCACCTCTCTACCTCTCCCCTCTCTATGTCTCTCAATTGCTCCTTGTCTACCTCAACCCTAAATCCTAAACCTTATCCCTAAACCCTAATCCCTCAACCCTCAACCCTCAACCCTAATCCCTCAACCCTCAACTCTAATCACTCATCCCTAAACCCTAAACACTATCCCTATTCCTAAACTGTCAATGAGCTTCATATTATATGTTAAACCCTAATCCCTTATCCCTAAACCCTCCAACCCTATCCCTAATCGTTATACCCTCGACACTCTACTTTAACCCTAATCCCTCGACCCTCAACCCTATCCCTACACCCTCAACTCTCAAACCTCAACCCTTAACCCTCAACGTTAAACCCTAATCCCTCAACCCTTAACTCTAATCCCTTGACCCTCAACCCTATCCCTAATACCTAAACCCTAAAACCTCAACCCTCAACATCAAATCATAATCCGTCAACCCTAAACCCTCAACACTAGACCTTAAACCCTAATCCCTCAACCCTAAACCCTAAACCTTATCCCTAAACCCTATTCCCTCAACTCTCAACCCTAATCCCTCAACTCGCAACTCTAATCCCTCATTCATAAACCCTAAATGCTATCCCTATTCCTAAACCTTCAATAGGCTTGATACTATACCTTAAACCCTAATCCCTTATCCCTAATCCTTATACCCTCAACACTCTATTTTAACCCTAATCCCTCAACCCTCAACCCTCGAACCTCAACACTCAACCCTCAACATCAAACCCTAATCCCTAAAACCTTAACTCTAATCCCGTAACCCTCAACTCTTTCCCTAAACCCTCAACCCTAAAACCTCAACCCTCAAGCCTCAACATCAAACCCTAATCCCTCAACCCTTAACTCTAATCCTTCAACCCTAAACCATATCCCTAAACCCACAACACTATACCTTAAACCCTAATCCCTCAACCCTAAACCCTAAACCCAATCCCTAAGCCCTAATCCATCAACCCTCAACCCTAATCCATCAACCCTCAACACTAATCCCTCATCCCTAAACCCTAAACACTATCTGTATTCCTAAACCCTCAACAGGCTCAATGCTATAACTTAAACCCTAATCCCTTATCCCTAAACCCTCCATCCCTATCCCTAATCCTTATACCCTTGACATTCTACTTTAACCCTAATCCCTTGACCCTCAAACCTATCCCTAAACCCTCAACCCATGAACCTCAACCCTCAACCCTTAAATCTAATCCCTCGACCCTTAACCCTATCCCTAAACCCTAAACCCTAAAGCCTCAACCCTCAACCCTCAACGTCAAATCCTAATCCATCAGCCCTTCACTCTAATCCCTCAACCCTAAACCCTATCCTTAAACCCTCAACACTATACCTTAAACCCTAATCCCTCAACCCTCAACCCTAAACCTTATCCCTAAACCCTAATCCCTCAACCCTCAACCCTAATTCCTTAACCCTCAATGAGCTAGATACTATACCTTAAACCCTAATCCCTTATCCCTAAACCCTCCAACCCTATCCCTAATCCTCATACCCTCAACACTCTACTTTAACGCTAATCTATTGACCCTCAACCCTATCCCTAAACCCTCAACCCTTGAACCTCAACACTCAACCGTCAACATCAAACCCTAATCCCTCAACCCTTAACTCTGATCCCTCGACCCTCAACCCTATCCCTAAACCCTCAACCCTCAACGTCAAACCCTAATCCCTCAACCCTTAACTCTAATCCCTCAACCCTAAACCCTATCCCTAAACCCTCAACACTATACCTTAAACCCTAATACCTCAACCCTAAACACTAAACCCCATCCCTAAGCCCTAATTCATCATCAACCCTCAACCTTAATCCATCAACCCTCAATCCTAATCCCTCATCCCTAAACCCTAAACACTATCCCTATTCCTAAACCCTCAACAAGCCCAATACTATACATTAAACCCTAATCCCTTATCCCTAAACCCTCTAACCCTATCCCTAATCCTAATACCCTCAACACTCTACTTTAACCCTAATCCCTCGAAAGTCAACCCTATCCCTAAACGCTCGACCCTCAACCCTCAACCCTCAATGTCAATCCCTCAACCCTCAACCCTTAACTCTAATCCCTCAACCCTCAACCTTGTCCCTAAACCCAAAACACTAAAGCCTCAACCCTCAACCCTCAATGTCAAATCCTAATCCCTCAACCCTAAACCATATCCCTAAACCCTCAACACTATACCTTAAACCGTAATCCCTCAACCCTCAACCCTAAACCTTATCCCTAAACCCTAATCCCTCAAACCTCAACCCTAATCCATCAACCCTCAACTCTAATCCCTCATCCCTAAACCCTAAATGTTATCCCTATTCCTAAACCCTCAATGGGCTCGATACTATACCTTAAATCCTAATCCCTTATCCCTAAACCCTCCAACCCTATCCCTAATCCTTATATCCTCGACACTCTACTTTAATCCTAATCCCTTGACCCTCAACCCTATCCATAAACCCTCAACCCTCAAAGCTCAACACTCAACCCTCAACATCAAACCCTAATCCCTCAACCCTAAAACCTCAGCCCTCAACACTCAATGTCAAACCCTAATCCCTCAACCCTTAACTCTAATCCCTTAACCCTAAACCCTATCCCTAAACCCTCAACACAATACCTTAAACCCTAATCCCTCAACCCTAAACCCTATCCCTAAGCCCTAATCTGCCAACCCTCAACCCTAATCCATCAACCCTCAACCCTAATCCCTCATCCCTAAACCCTAAACACTATCCCTATTCCTAAACCCTCAACAGGCTTGATACTATCCCTCAACCCTTAACCCTTAAAACTTGAACTTTAAAACCTATCCCTACACCCTCAACACTCGACACTATATCTTAAACCCTAATCCCTTAACCCTCATCCTTAAAGCCTCATCCCTAAATCCTTAAACCTTCAACCCTAAACCCTATCCATAATCCTTCTACCCTTGACACTTTACTTTAACCCTAATCCCTTCACCATCAACCCTATCCCTAAACCCTCAACCCTCAACCCTCAACCCTAAACCCTCAACTCTCAACATTAAACCCTAATTCATCAACGCTAAACCCCAATCCCTCAAACCTAAACCCTATCCCTAAACCATCAACCCTCAACACTATAGCTTAAACCCTAATCCCTATCCCTCAACCCTTAAAATATAAACCCTATCCCTACAACCTCAACACTCGACACTATATCTTAAGCCTTAAACCCTCATCCCTAAAGCCTCAACCCTCAATCCTTAATCCTTCAACCCTATACCCTATCCCTAATTCCTCTACCCTCGACACTCTAACCCTAAACCCTAATCCGTCAACCTTAAACCCTAATCCATCAACCCTAAAACCTAATCCCTCAACCCTCAACCCTAAACACCCTCAACCCTCGACACTATACCTTAAACCCTAATCCCTTAACCATCAACCCTAATCCCTCAACCCTCAACCCTAATCCCTCATCCCTAAACCCTAAATGCTATCCCTATTCCTAAACCCTCAACCCTCGACACTATACCTTAAACCCTAATCCCTTATCCCTAAACCCTAAACCCTATCCCTCAACCCTTAACCGTTAAAACTTAAACCCTAAAACCTATCCATAAACCCTCGACGCCCAACACTATATCTTAAACCCTAATCCCTTAACCCTCATCCCTAAAGCCTCAACCCTCAATCGTTAAACCTTCAACCCTAAACCCTATCCCTAATCCCTCTACACTCAACACTCTACTTTAACCCTAATCCCTTGACCATCAACCCTATCCCTCAACCCTCAACCCTCAACCCTCAACTCTCAACATTAAGCCCTAATCCGTCAACCTTAAACCATAATCCCTCAACCCTAAACCATATTCCTAAACCCTCAACCCTCAACAATATTCCTTAAACCCTAAATCATAATCCCTCAACCCTAAACCCTATCCCTAAACCCTCAACCCTCAACACTATTCCTTAAACCCTAATCCCTCAACTCTAGACCCTAATCCCTCAACCCTAAACCCTAAACCCTATCCTTAAACTCTCAACCCTTAGCAAGTTATACCTTAAACCTTAATCCCTCATCCCTAAACCCTAAATGCTATCCCTATTCCTAAACCCTAAACCCAAGACACTATACCTTAAACCCTAATCCCTTACTCCTAAACCTTAAACCCTGTCCCTCAACCCTTAACCCTTAAACCTTAAACCCTAAAACCTATCCCTAAACCATCAACCCTATACCCTCAACAATATACTTAAGCCCTAATACCTCAATCATCAACCCTATACCTTAAACCTGAAGCCTACACCCTCAAACCCTCATCCCTAGACCATATAACCTCACCCTTATATCCTAACCTCAAATATTGTGCCTCAACCCTATACTTAAATTAAACCTAAACCATATGTGCTTTCAACCCAAGTCACCCTATGCCTTATATACCCTCAATCCATATCATAAACCCTAAACCCTAATCCTTGCGCCTTACACACTTAATCTTATACACAAGACAACCTAAATATTAACCTTCAACTGTAACCCTGAACCCTCTACCCTGTACCTATTACTTAAGCCCTAATCCCTCAACCCTCAAAACTATATAGGCTCAGGTCCTTATATACACTAAACCCAAAACACTTACATACATACATACGTACATACAAACATACATACATACAACCATGCATACATACAAGCATACATACATGTACATGCATACATACCTACAAGAATATGTATAAACATCTATGAAACATACTTATGTGTTGCAAGTATGAGGATAACCAGTGTTGTCATTGATGTCAACATACTCATATTGCATTAATGAGAAGGATTGGATGTGCTGTGTGCTGAGGTTATTGAGGAAATCAGTCTCAATCAGGAATAGTGAAGAACAGTGATGAGAAGAAGGCAAAAGTCCTCAATCGGTTGAGGATCAGAGGATACGGTTTAAAGGGTTTATACATATGAGTCTTGAGATGTTCCAGTCAAGATTTCAGAGGTCTGCATGAAGATCTAAAGAAGTTATGATTGCTCTAGTAGAACCGGTTCTGGCAGGTGTTCAGTGGTGATAGAGTGTCACAAATTGGTCCGGTGAGCTCTGGAATTGCATTATCTCATTCTGTGGATTGGAGAGAGTGTTGAAGAAGTTCGTGTGAAGTGACAACTAGATTTGTTCATGGTTTTGAGGTCCGGAAGCACCTTTTACATTATGATAGTGATGACAGACTGTGTTCTTGAAGTTCCAGATGAAGAATAGAAGAATTCCAGTAAGCTGATAAAGTGCGGATGTTCTTGATGACTCAGGAAAGGTTTTGGTGATCTTTGGATCATGTACAATTCTTATTGGTGGTCCGCATTGAAGTTAGAGTTTGCACTTGAAGAATAACCATGGATATTGGTATTCTTCTTGAGATTGGCCGACCGGATGTATTACACATCTTGTGAATGATCTTATAGATGTTTGCCGACTTAGATGACTGTTCTTAAGTCGATGCCTTGTATAAATAAGGGATTGTGAATTCATTTTGAAGTGTGTCTTGTGGTGATGAGAGTGGTATAGCGAAGAGAAGTGTGAAAGGCAGAGCAGGAGTTTTTGGGCTTACATGGAACTAATCCAGACATGGTAAAGATGTCAATCTCCAGTTCAAGTTTGTAATATTTGTTACCTTGTAGACAGTGTGTCTCTTGTAGGCAGTGTGCCTCTTGTGAGTAGTGTGCTCAGGCAGTGAGCCCTAATTGGCATGTGCCATCTATTTTTCTTATTCTTCTAACAGAGAATAATCCTTGGGTTAATCACCCCATGGTTTTTCCCTCAACCAGGTTTTCCACATCAAAATCTTGGTGTCTCATGTGTTGATGTATATCTGCTTTGGTATTTATACTTTATGCTTTCATGAATGATTAATTGATATGCTATTAAATAACAAAGAGGATTTAAGTGTTTTAAATAGAAGCAAGTTTTGTACAACTGATTCACCCCCCCTCTCAGTTGTGTGCCCTAGATCTAACAATTGGTATCAGAGCCAAGTTCCTCTAAAAAAGAGCTTAACCACTTGAGGAGATCTAGTATGTCGTCATACAAGAAGGATAGTTCAAAGTTTGATGGAACCAACTTCTCTCTTTGGAAAGGCCACATGAAATGTCACTTGGAGTGCATGGGAAAGACGTACTTGTCCATGGTCACAAAAGCTTATACACCTCCACAGGGTGGTCCGACAACTCTAAATGAAATCACAGATGCTGAAAACAATATGCGGACCAAAGAGGCTCTTCTAAGCACAATAACTGACTCAGAGCTCTCAAATGTCATTAACCTACCAACTACCTATGAGATCTGGATTAAACTGGAACTTCTACATGAAGGAGATGAGTATGTTAAGAGTGCAAGGCTGCAGAGTCTCAAAGGGAAATTTGAAAGACTGAAGATGAGAGATGATGAAAATATTACTACCTTTATGCCAAGAGTAAATGAGCTGGTGTGTGGAATTAGGAATGCTGGTGGAGTTTTGGACGAAAATGAGATTGTTGGCAAAATTCTCAGATCCCTTCCTGCTGTCTACAAAATCAAGGTTGCTGCCATTGATGAATTCAGAGCCCATACAACTGTCACAAGAGACCAATTGGCTGGCAAATTGGCTGCATTTGAAATGACTAAGTTTGGAGATGATCCCCCCAAGACTGAATCTGCATTCAAAGCCAATGCCTCTGTGAAAGGCAAACAAAGATTTGATCCGGGAGAAAACTCTTCAAGGAAGCTATCATGGTATGATCAAGAAAGAAGAGACATGGAAGAGGAAGAAGCAGAAACAGCTCAACTTGAAGCCCTCTTTGCAAAAAGACTGCTAAGAGGATCCGGTAAGTATGAAGGAAAATTACCCTTTAAGTGTTTCAACTACAATAAGATTGGTCATTTTACCTCAAGATGTCCGGAAAGATCTACAAGGTCAAATTCTAACAGACAAAGGTTCCAAAAGAATTGTTATTATGTTCATGAAGAATCTGATAATGAAGGAGTAACAGATGATGAATCAGAGACAAGAGACAAATCTGGAAGTGAATGGGTGTTTATTGCCATCAAGGAAGAAGATCCAATATCCTCTGAATCTGTCAATCATAAGTTTGTAGAAAGAGCTTTGGTTGCCCAAGTTGAAGAAAAGGATGATTGGGTTATTGACAGTGGATGCTCTCACCATATGACAGGTGATAAGAACAAATTCTTAGATTTGGAAAGGCATGAAGGAGGAGTGGTAAAGTTTGGTGATAATTCTGTTGGTAGAATTAGAGGAAGAGGAACTATTTCTTTTAATGGAAGAAACAAAACTGGTAATGTGCTATCTGTTGAAGGCTTGAAGCACAATCTTCTCGGTGTTGGACAATTGGTGGACAAAGGCTATGATCTCCGATTCAAGGATGGAAAATGCAAAATCCTTGAAAAATCCAGAACAAAGATTGCATCCGGTACTCAAACTAAAGGTAATATCTTCCACTTGGTTGGTGCTGATAAAAGTTGTCTATTTGTTCAAGTTGATCAGACTTGGTTATGGCATAGAAGGATGTGTCATGTAAATTTTGATAACATCATCAAGGTAAGCAATACTCAGGCTATAAGAGATCTTCCAAAATTGGTAAAACCTACAAATAGTTTGTGCAAAGAATGTCAACTGGGTAAACAGAGCAGAGTCTCATTCAAAAGCAAGGATCAGTCCTCTACCAGATTATTGGAATTAGTTCATACTGATCTATGTGGTCCAACAAGAATCAAGAGTATGCAGGGTGATAGATACTTCATGTTACTGATTGATGACCATTCCTGGATGATGTGGGTTACCTTTCTGAAAGAGAAATCAGAAGCGTTTGAGAAGTTCAACATCTTCAAGGCTATGGTAGGGAATCAAACCGGATTAAAACTGAAATGTCTGAGGTTTGATAGAGGTGGTGAATTCACATCTAGTGAATTCATAGACTTTTGTGAGAAGCAGGCTATAAAGAGACAGTTATCTGCTCCTAGGACTCCACAGCAGAATGGAGTAGTGGAAAGAAAAAACCGAACCATCCAGGAAGCATCCAGGATAATGATGATGGAAGCAAATGTTCCCCAGATGTTTTGGAGAGAAGTTGTCAGCACTGCAGTCTATGCTCTCAATCGAGTTCAAATTAGAAGCAATACCAGTAAGACTCCTTATGAACTTTGGTTTGGCATCACTCCTACTGTGAGATATTTCAGAGTATTTGGTAGCAAATGTTACATTAAAAGAGATGAAGATCTAGGAAAGTTTGATGCTAGAAGTGATGAAGGAATTTTCTTGGGTTACTCCACTCAAAGCAAAGCATACCGGTGTTACAATAAGAGACTGAGGAAGATGATAGAAAGTACAAATGTGAAGGTTGATGAAGGTATTGAGAAGCCCTCAATATTTTATGAGTATGATGAAGATGATCAGAATGGTGTTCTGGTTCAAGGAACTCAATCCTCTCCTAAAAGTTAGATTCATATTGATCCGGTAAATCAGGAAGAAGAGACAGGTCTAAATGAGCCTGATCAAGAAGCAGAAGTGCAAGAAACTCCCAAATTTCCAAGGTATGTAAGACTAAACCACTCTGATGGCAAAAGCAAAGGTGTGCAAACTAGAAGGAATGTTGCTCAAAATTCAGATGAATGTTGTCTGATTTCAAAGATTGAACCTAAGACAATAAATGAAGCTTGCAATGATGAAAATTGGACCAAAGCAATGGAAGAAGAGTTAATGCAAATTGAGAAAAATCACACTTGGGATCTTGTTTCTAGACCTAGAAACAAGAATGTGATTGGAACCAAATGGGTCTTCCGGAACAAACAAAATGAAGTTGGTGAAGAAATCAGAAATAAGGCCAGATTAGTCTGCAAAGGCTACTCTCAAATAGAAGGGATTGATTTTGAGGAAACCTTTGCTTTGGTGGCAAGAATTGAAGCAGTCAGACTATTTCTTGCATTTGCTACCTTCAAAGATTTCAAAGTGTATCAGATGGATGTCAAATATGCTTTCCTGAATGATGACTTAGAAGAAGAAGTGTACATTGAACAACCAGATGGATTTCAGTTATCCGAGCATGGTGATATGGTTTGCAAATTAAAGAAGGCACCGTATGGTCCGAAGCAAGCCCCAAGAGCATGGTATGAGAGGCTGGACAAACATCTTTTGAAGATTGGTTTTAACAAAGGTACTGCTAATAGTAACCTATATTTCAAAACTTATCATGAAAACATCTTGATTGTTGAAGTATTTTTTGATGATATCATCTTTGGTGGAAGAGACAGTATGTGTAAAACCTTTGCAAATCAAATGAAAAGTGAGTTTGAAATGTCAATGCTTGGTGAAATGAATTTCTTCTTGGGTCTGCAAATTACTCAGACAAAGAAAGGAATCTTTATCTCTTAGACCAAATATGTGAAAGAGTTGTTGAGGAAATTTGGAATGGAAGATTCAAATCCAATGAACACTCCCATGGCAACCGGATGTAAGTTGAGCAAAGATGATGACTCTCCTAAGACTGATTAGACCAAGTACAGATCAATCATTGGAGGATTATTGTATCTCACTCAGACTAGACCAGATATAATGCAGGCAGTTGGTCTTGTGGTGAGATTCCAGGTTGATCCTAGAGAAGCTCATGTTGTGGCAATCAAAAGAATTTTTAGGTACTTAAAAGGAACAGTTGAGTATGGTCTATGGTATCCTAGAGATCATAATTTTTCTCTTCATGCATATACAGATGCAGATTGGGCAGGAGATGTGGATGATAGGAAGAGTACAAGTGGAGGAGCATTCTTTTTGGGAAAAAGGTTGGTTTCTTGGCTAAGAAAGAAACAAGAGGCAATATCCCTGTCTACAACAGAAGTAGAATACATTGCAGCAGCAGGTAGTCGCACTCAACTTTTGTGGATGAAGCAGATGCTAAGAGATATTCAAGTAGAATATAAGGAGCCTATCACAATTTTCTGTGATAATTCAAGTGCAATAAATATTTCTAAGAATCTGGTATTGCATTCTAAGACCAAGCATATATCTATCAAATTTCACTTTCTGAGAGAACAAGTGAACAAGGGTGAAGTCAGATTGGAGTATGTGCCCTCCAAGGATCAGCTTGCAGATATTTTTACTAAACCTCTTCCCAAGGACTCTTTTGAGTATCTCAGGGAGAAGTTAGGGGTCATGGCCCCTCCGGTGATGAACTAGGATGCACTGATGTACACCAGTCTGGTGGATATCATAGTCATATCTTGTGATCCGGATTGATGATGGGGAGCTGCTACTAAGGGGGAGCAGTTGGTATGATTTTGATGTGTTAGTATTGCAAGTATGAGCCCTTTACCATTGATGTCAAAGGGGGAGAGAAGACATGTGAAAAACAAGTGGTTGATGATCAAAGGGGGAGCAGTAAAGGAAGAGAAGACATGTGTAGAGTTGTTGTTGATAGGGGGAGCTGTGACAGAGAGGAGAAGTTCTTGTCTTGATGGTTTTTCACATCATATGTTGCCATCAATGACAAAGGGGGAGATTGTTGCAAGTATGAGGATAACCAGTGTTGTCATTGATGTCAACATACTCATATTGCATTAATGAGAAGGATTGGATGTGCTGTGTGCTGAGGTTATTGAGGAGATCAGTCTCAATCAGGAACAGTGAAGAACAGTGATGAGAAGAAGGCAAAAGTCCTCAATAGGTTGAGGATCAAAGGATGTGGTTTAAAGGGTTTATAGATATGAGTCTTAAGATGTTCCAGTCAAGATTTCAGAGGTCCACATGAAGATCTGAAGAAGTTATGATCACTCTAGTAGAACCAGTTTCGGCAGGTGTTCAGTGGTGACAGAGTGTCACAGATTGGTCCGGTGAGCTCCAGAATTGCATTATCTCATTCTGTGGATTGGAGAGAGTGTTGAAGAAGTTCGTGTGAAGTGACAACTAGATTTGTTCATGGTTTGGAGGTCTGAAAGCACCTTTTACATTATGATAGTGATGATAGACTGTGTTCTTGAAGTTCTGGATGAAGAACAGAAGAATTCCAGTAAGCTGATAAAGTGCGGATGTTCTTGATGACTCAAGAAAGGTTTTGGTGATCTTTGGATCGTGTACAATTCTTATTAGCAGTCTGCATTGAAGTTAGAGTTTGCACTTGAAGAATAACCACAGATATTGGTGTTCTTCTCGAGACTGGCCGACCAGATGTATTACACGTCTTGTAAATGATCTTATAGATGTTTGCCGACTTAGATGATTGTTCCTAAGTCGATGCCTTGTATAAATAAGGGATTGTGAATTCATTTTGAAGTGTGTCTTGCGGTGATGAGAGTGGTATAGCGAAGAGAAGTGCGAAAGGCAGAGCAAGAGTTTTTGGTCTTACATGGAACTGATCCAAACATGGTAAAGATGTCAATCTCCAGTTCAAGTTTGTAATACTTGTTACCTTGTAGACAGTGTGTCTCTTGTAGGCAGTGTGCCTCTTGTGAGCAGTGTGCTCGAGCAGTGAGCCCTAATTGGCATGTGCCATCTATTTTCCTTATTCTTCTAACAGAGAATAATCCTTAGGTTAATCACCCTGTGGTTTTTCCCTTAACCGGGTTTTCCACGTCAAAATCTTGGTGTCTCATGTGTTGATGTATATCTGCTCTGGTGTTTATGCTTTATGCTTTCATGAATGATTAATTGATATGCTATTAAATGACAAAGGGGATTTAAGTGTTTGAAATAGAAGAAAGTTTTGTACAACTGATTCACCCCCCCTCTCAGTTGTGTGCTCTAGATCTAACATTATGAAATTTGAACATATCTCATTCAAAGGGAGATATAACACAAGCGCGTTATAACGCGGTTGCGCTATGTCAAATTGGGAAAACACCAGGAAACATGCAAAAAAGAAAAAAAAGCACAACATAACGCGCTCACGTTATAATGCGCTCACGTTATGTTGTGCTTTGGGAATCCCAAGCCTTGGGCTTGGGATTTGCTTTAGATTTCCAACCCAAAGGCTTGGAGTGCCTTTTCAACATCCACAGATGTGTTTTTTTAGATTCTACAAGATTTCACATAATTTTGTTCATGCTAACCCTCAGATTTGCACGTGTTTCAAGGTCAAACAAATCAAACACCTAGGTAATGTTAGGCTTTCTCTTACCTATTTAACGATGTATTTTTTTCACATTTTGACAATGTTAAGCCTTTCTTCTTTAATTTCTTTTGTTTGTGTGTCTAGTTTTGGGCAAAAACCACTATTTGGTCTTTTTTTCATTGTAAATTAACCATTCATTCAAATTTTAAAAAAATTACATATTTAGAAACTAGACTCCATTCTACACATTAAAAAAAATAAAAAATAATTTTCAATTAGTTTTCAAAATTTATAGGGGTAGCACGAATAAAATTTTATTTTTTAGGATGTGTCCAGTTTGAAAATTAGTAAAAAATCAAATATTCATCAAAAAATTATTAGAAAAATTAGGCATAAACTACATGTTGTTAGCTAATTTCTCACTAAAGCAATTTAAAAATACCAAAAAAAAGTTAACCTTTTGAGGGAGCCACAAAACATGCTATGTTATGTTTTTTTGACATAAACAACACCAATTTATGTGGCTCCCTCCTTTGAACCCCTTAATCTATACCATTTTCAAAAACAATTAGTAGTTTAGAAAGTAGACTCAGAGCACTACGAACATTGTTTTGGTTGCATCTCCAAATTTTGAGTGTAACTATGCTCAATTTCTCATCCAAGGCCAGCATTTCCTGATTTTAGAAAAAAAAGTGGCCACTTAAGACCCCTTTTTGGCCCCCCATCTTCTTGCACTTACCCATATCCCATTAGATCCTACAAAAAATGATATGTATTCTAAAAGAGATTTCAATAGAATAATAAAAGAAATAATATTCATGTACAATGTGTGTGTGCCTAAAGAGATTAGAATTTACATATGAATCCTTGATTATATAGAGAAAGGGTAAGATGAGAAGGTATTTGTGGACTCTAACCACCTTTCATGTGTATAAGACATATGTGATAAAGGTGTCATATGTACATGAGTTTGGTGTCACCAAAAAAGTTCAACATGTGTCTCATCCATATGAGATGAGACAAAAAATTTAAAAGCCCAAAGTTGGACTTAACTAGTGTGAATGGGTATTACCTAGCAAAGGTAAAAATCTAACTAAATTTAAAATGACCATGTTTACACTAACACCATTGCTTAAGTGAAAGTTAGGGATAATTGATAAATAAATATGAGTCTCATCTATGAGGCCATGTTAGGTACCCATGTACAAACATTTTTTTTCATAAATAAGGTAGAGGAGAAAACCTAGTGGGAAATAAAAAATCCTCTCCAAAAGAGAAAAGGTGCATGAAAAATGTATAAGTCAAGAAGAAATGTGGACTTAATATGACCCCCCAAGAATTACTTCTAACATAAATTTACAATAAATATTACCTACCATAGGATAGAAAAGGATCATTTGAAGCTTATGCAATCCCCATAAAAGTGAGAAGGAAAGAACACCATATGATGAGATGCTCCCTGCCAAAATTGAGATGAGAAGAGAAACCATGTATCCTCTACTCAAATTTCCTCCTATAGTGTTGGTGGATGTTTGCACTGGATGCTAAATATGATCCACAATCGTTGAACAACATTTCTCCCCTTGGGATGAAATAGAACTATAGATGTGTATAAGATATCTTCCCATTTTGGATAGGAATATGCAAGAAGGATGAATGTCTCTAAATTTTACACATGGTCTAAAGACAATGATGAAGTCTAAGATGATGTCTTTAGATTTTGTTCACTAATCTCGAAGCCAATGTTAAACTATGACAAATGCTGATATGATGAATCATGTACCATAAAATATTCAGGTATATAATAAGATGGAAGTATCACACTCACCATAGGAAAGAAAATTAGACTAATGAGAATCTAGTACTTTTGTAGATGATGTCAAAATAGATTATGACTGAGTTGGATATTTGGACGAATGTATATCTATAGAATCTATCACTATAGAAGCAAAAGTAGGTAAAGAAAGAACAAGATGGTCTAAATATGCCCTCATAACATCCAAAGAAGATGATAGTGATGCAAATACATTGAATCTATCATCAAATAGAAGACAAATGTCTTCAATTGTGGCTTCCAAATCTCAATCCTTAAAACTTAAAACACTTTGCCTGTCGGCGAACTCCTTAATTGACTCTACAAATAAGGATGGTATGTATGGTACAAATGTGTCCCAATGTGGTGGATCTCAAAAATTGATATCAATATCCTACTACCAGGAATATTTGGAAGCCATAGAGGTATCAACATTAGATTTGGATGTAGCAACAAGTGATAATGGATGAGATGATATCTCAATGCAAGTCATCGAACTACATTGTTCATCACAAAATGATGTTGTTGTCTAACAAGATATTTGCATGAGGCCATATGATGATTTTTTAGGTGCTGGATTAGAATGATCTAGTAAAGTAATATTATGATCTAGAAGAATTTTCTTAATTTCATCAATTTATCTTTGAATACAATCATCTTTAATATGTTTTTTCTTCCCATAATAACCACATTTTATTTTCTATTTATTAGGAGGATTATAAAGAGTATTCATATGGAAAGGATTTAGTGTGAGAGACATTATCTTAAATCCTATAAATGCAGAATAATGAGATTATCCCCTCAATTCAATCAATGAACCTCGCAAGAAATTTTTAGTGATGTAGAACTTTATATTTAGTGCATTTACAATTTTTAGTAGCTGGATTTGATGGCTTAAGATTATAGAATCTAAAAATATGGGCATATGATGAAAGTATAGTTCTGAAACACTGTTAAGAAAAAATAACAACACCACTATGTAGCTCTCAAAAAAGTAGGTAGTTTTAAAAAATAAGACCCAAAAAAGAGTCCATATGTACCTAAGTGAACCCTCTAAAGTTCCAAAAATAGGAATTGTGTAGGGTTACTTGTGATAATCTGTAATTCTAAAAAAATATATACATAAAAATTACAAATTGATCACACCATGATGTAGAACATGAAAAATTACCTTAACTAAAAGAACTATATAGAAAATATTTATGTATGGTCAAGAAAGAGGCTCTTTAAGTTGAGAAAAAAAATAAACAAGACAATGGAGAGGGTAATAAATTTGGGGGAAACGTGATGATGTTATCATGAAGTTAGTAGGTGGATATTATAGGAATATTCCTTGTGTGGTGTAGACAATGTACCTTATGCATAGAAATCTATTGGTTAAAATTAAAAAATGCCATGTAAATAAAGAAACCAATAGATAACATCTCTGCTTACTAGATAATGTCCAGAACCACTATGTAGAGATAAATGATGATGTAAAGGGCATATGGAACTATACGATTGTATGGATTATGTATGGATCTATATAGTCATATGAATTCTACATAGAAAAAATTTAACCCTCAAGATAAAATGCCAAAAAAGATTAGCTCAGAAATACCAAGTGTTTTATATGAAAATTTGTCTCTCAAGCGTTTTGAGTGTAATGGGGAGGTTGGTTCATCTCCAAGGCACACCGTATGAAAATAATTTCCTAAAACCCATTGACTTGAGAAGGCACTTGTAGATTCATATCTTTGATACCTTGTTGGAGTTTGATATTTGACCCTCATATCCCATTAGATCTTACAAAATAATGATATGCCATGTCTAAGAGATTTTAATAAAGTGAAAAAAGCAATAATATTCATACAATATGTGTGAACCCAAAGAGCTTGCAATTTTTCATATGAATCCCTAATAATATAGAGAATGGGTGAGATGAGAAGGTAGTTGTGGACTCTAACCACCTTGCATGTATATAAGAAATGTGTGATAAAAGTGTCATATGTGCATAAGTTAGGTGTCACCAAAAAGGTGGACATGTGTCTCATCCATATCATGTTAGACAAAAATTAAAAAAGCTTAATGTTGGATTTAACTAGTGTGAATGGGTGTTACCTAGAAAAGGTAAAAAGCTAACTAGATGTAAAATGACCCTCTTGACACTAATAGAACAAAGTGCAACAACCAAAAAATAGGAAGGTTGATGAAATGGTGAACAATGTAGGGGAAGGAAGCACGTATGATAGATCATTTGAGGCATACATAAAGAGATAGAAAGAAGAGAGATCAATGAAATTTTAGGTTTGAATTCCCAGGTAGAGGAAGATTGTCTTAAAAATTTGGGACTCATTTTTCTTGTTAACATTGGGTGTGGGTGATTCCACAATACTGTGTTCCACTTTTTGGCCAAAGTAGGACATTGAAATCAACATTTTTAACCAAATTTTCACTTTCTGATACCTACATCATCTGAACCATTAGGAATTTGAAGATGATATGAACTAGTGGTTTTTGATATTTTGTGTGTATATTCTAAATGTATTTTTAAAAAAATTAACGAAATAATTTGTGAATTTTTGTATGTAACTTTAATAACTTATTTATTTTATAGTTAACAGTATTTTTTAAAAGTGATGTTTATAGATACAATACTATTGGCACATTCAAAAATTCTTCCACCGACACACCGATCTCACCGATGTTACCTTCAGATTACAACTATCGGTGTGACTTGGGTCATCAGTGGAACATTTCATTCATCCTCTAATACGCCAATGTCTTTACCTTCGCTCCACACTCGTTGATAAGACATTTGCCATCGGCCTCATAAGAATCTTCTTCACCAATATGTCGATGGTGGCTAACTTCCCTCTTGCTTCAATCACGATAGCTTCAGAGCCGGTTAACATGACCGTGTCAGCTAGACTTATATCATCAGCGGATGCTATAGAATATTGGCCAATGCACCGATGGACTTTCTGTTGATGTCGACCTTGACCTTCAGCTATCGGTAACACTTTGCCTGTCAGCGAACTCCTTATTTATTATCCTGATACGCTGATATATATGTCTCTGGTGAGACTGACGCTGATCTCCATCAATACCCTCTATTGGTCTGACACCGTTAATCGGTGTAACTCCCCAAAACTTCTCCGAAGGCTATGTTAAGCCGAGGACACTTCAATAATTCTGCAACCGAACAACTTACTACAGAAACAACCAAAATTCAATAGAATGGAAAACAAACTACTCCTAAGGAAGTCATTCCACTGATTTTGAAGAAATCTCCACTAGTGGAATGCTTTCAATCTACATTCCTATAATTAGACCAAACAGAACTTCTTTATTCAGAAATAATATACATATATCAATCTTCTCTTCCTCACAGTGTCTATGTGTCTCTTCTTCTTCATGAACATAGATCGACTATATAGAATCTCATATCGGTAGTTACACAAGATGGAAGGTGAACCGCCCTATAACCACTTCTGTCGTTCAGTACAATCTTTTCAGTTCGGTTATGATCTTGAATGACATGTATACACACTCAGTTTATACCGCTACCAGACAAAGCATGATTCAATATGGCGCTAAGGCCTTACAACATGACTCTTTGGACAGAACAGAATATGATTGGAATCCTCTAGATTCTCAGGTCTTGAGGTGCTCCTGCACCAATATATTAGAGTTCTTTTTTTATAGAAAGGAACAAATTATAAAATTTTAAACATAGATTTTTAACACCAATATCTAGTGTGCAGACATTTTTCATAATTTTTTACTACATATATTTTTGTATTAATTTTGGAAGTGAGATTAATTATAATTCAGACATAGGTTTATACCATACAATATAACTTTTTTTGTATGTATTCAAATTGAATTGTTTTTTTCATTGAAACAAGGACATCAATACCTAGTGTACAAATATTTTTAAGAAAATTTTCTCTATTGTTTTATTTTTCCACATGTGTGGAATAGAGTGTTACAAGTATGTGCTAATCAGTGTTGTCATTGGTTTTAACTGTGTCTTTTGAGGAGGTTGTTGTTGTTTGATTAAGTTGCCTTAATAAAGATGATGTGATTACCTTTAAAGATGTGTTGAAGATGTTAGGAATATGTTTCTGATGGTTGGTTTCCAAGTGCTTTTGAGAAAATTTGATTAACAAAGGAAACAGTGTGTTAAAGAGGTTGACTGGCTTAATAGAGTAGTGATCCAGTTTTGCTCCACATTTCTTCCCAATTGAATATATGATTGTACGATTTGGATATGTTGTTAAGAGGTGTTTAGAGATGTTATACTCTAGATTTTATCCTCCATTTAGTTGTTGAGAGAAAGTTGTGTTCATCAGTGTGCGGATAGTGTTTCTAAGTTGTGCAGAAGTGTCTGGGAGAAATTATTTTGCTCTGCATTTCTCTACAATTCTATTTCTAAAGTTGCAGTTCTAGATTTATGCTTATAAGGTCTATATCTTTCTTCAGCTCAAGTGGTTCATGGTTTGGTGCTCCACAAGTTCCTTTCTTGAGTTGCAGTTGATGACAGAGTAATCTAAGTGCTCCGGTGTGAACTTACTTCAGGTGAAAGATGTTGCAAAGGATTTTGTTGGTTTTTAGGTGCTTGTGGATGTTTCTAGATCATGTTCAAACTTGGTGTGTGGTCTACATGTCATCTTTGGTCTTGAGGAAGCATGCACTTAAAAGTTCATAGTGTTAACACAATTTTGGTTGCCTTGGTTGTTTACACTAATTGCGATTGTGCTCCGTTGATTTTGAAAGTGTGATGAAGTGTGTAAGAGTGGGTTTAGGTCCATGCTAAGGTGTGATGTATTCTACATTCATTCCTTTCCTCCATGGGAATGTTTTGGCCCAGACCTAATTTGAATTTTATAGGTTAAGTTGTGTTGCCGACCTTGGAGAATGTTTTCAAGGTTGATGATGGTATAAATAAGTGTCAAGGATTCGTGAATGATGGTATGCACAAGGAATGTGATGTCTATGATGTGAATTTGATCATTGCAGTGAGAGATTTCATTTGTTAGGCTACTGGATGTAGTGAGCAGAAGGTGTCTAATATTTTTTAGTGTTACTACTAAGGTGATGTTTGTGGTGTAATGACTATTGAGATTCATTAGAACTGAACCCATGCATGTGTTAGATGAAATCATATTAGTTCAAATCCTGGCAGTGAGCCACTCTTCTCTTCTTTATTTCTTTCTTAGTGGGCAGTGAGTCCACTTGGACAGTGAGTCATCCTATAGTGAGCATTCTTTCTTTTATGTAGTGAGCCCTTTGGCAGTGAGCCTTTTGTAATTCTATATTGTTACTAATTTATATTGTGAGCTAATCCTCACCATGGTTTTTCCCTTTTTGGGTTTTCCACATAAAATCTGGTGTTATCTTGTGATTGGTGCTGTTATGTTTTAGTTTCAGTTATTTGCTTTTCATGCTTAATCATCATAACAAGTTTAAAGGTTAATGTGGATCTAAATGTTTGTGAGGGTTTGAAATTTTTGATACAACTGATTCACCCCCCTTCTCAGTTGTCTTGTGCATTCAATAATTGGTATCAGAGTGAGGTTCCTTTGAAGAAAGCTTAACAGCTTGAGGTAGATCCAGGATGGTGCACAAGAAGCGGATTCCCTTATTTGATGGATCAAACTATGCACTCTAGAAGGTAAGGATGGAAGCCTTTCTAATTTCTCTTGGTTATGAGATCTGGAAATTTGTTAGATCTAATTACACTATACCTGAGAATGGTATAAGTACTAAAGATGAGATCAAATCTGCTGAAATAGATGGTAAGCCAAAACATACTCTCTTAAGTGGACTTACTAATTCTAAGTTTGTGAAAGTTGTGAATTTGAAAACTACTAATTTGATTTGGAAAAAGTTGGAAAGTGTTTATGAAGGAGATGATAAGGTCAAAGAAGCTAAAGTCTAGAATTTGAAGCTCACATTTGAGACCATGCAAATGGCTAAAGATGAAAACATTACAAGCTACTTACAAAAGGTGGATGAAGTTGTCAATGGCATCAAAGGACTTGGTAGAAATATAGATGAAATGAAGTGATATTGAAGGTACTCATAACTCTTCCTAAAGCTTACAGTCATAAGGTTTCTACTATTGAAGAATTACAAAATTTGAATTAGTTTACCAAATATCAGTTGCTTGGCACCCTGACTACTTTTGAAATAAGAGAGTTTGGCACAACTAGCAGAACTATAAAAGATGAGACTGCTTTTAAGGCTAGAAAATTAGAGAAGATTGTGGAATTAGATCCATAAGACCTTGATGAAGTGGAAGATAACTTTGTGAGAAGCATGAAAAAGGGTATTGGAAATTTTAGTGGTAAGTTGTTTAAATGTTTCAGTTGTGGAAAAATAGGTCATTATTCTTCAAGATGCACTAATAGAGCTCTGAGAATTAAGAATAGGGAAAACAGAGGTAAGAATGTTAAGAAAAGTTATTATGTTAGAGAAGATGCAAGTATATCTGATAATGATGAATATAATTATGATAATGAATGCTTATTTATAGCCCTAAGAGATGAAACTAGTCTTGCTAACTCTGGAAGTTGTGTGAAGGAAAAAGGGAGCGAAGTAAGTACTAACCCTGAAGACACTACAATGTCTACCTTTCATGCTATAACAGAAAAAGATGACTGGATCATTGAGAGTGGATGCTCAAATCATATGGCAGGTGATAAGAGTAAGTTTTTTAAACTTGAAAAATATGATGGTGGAGTAGTTAGGTTGGGTGGTGATGAAGCTGCTAAGATTTGTGGAAAAGGTTCAATCAATTTTTATGGAAAGCATAACACTGATGATGTTCTTTATGTCAAAGGTTTAAAGCATAATCTCTTGAGTGTCAGACATGTGTGTAGAAAGGGTTACAATCTTATGTTTCAGGATGATGGCTATGAGATCAAAAAAGCTCTGGAACAGTGATTACTATTGGAAAGGGGATAGGTGGAAATGTTTATCATCTCAAAGGTGGTGTTAGTTATTGATTTATGACTCAGATCAGTGAGAGTTGGCTATGGTACAAGAGATTGTGTCTCATCAATTTCAATAGCTTGGTAAGGATAAGTTCAGTTTAAGCTATGAGAGATCTGCCAAAATATACTAAGCCCATCAATGGTGTCTATAAGCAATGTCAGATTGGAAAGAAAACAAGAAGAAGCTTCAAGGTCAAGGATCGGTCATCTACCAAACTATTGGAATTGGGACATAGAGATATTTTTGGTCCTACCAGGGTAAGGAGTTTTCAGGGTGATATGTATTTTATGTTATTTATTGATGATTGCTCTAGAATGGCATGGGTCACTTTTCTTAAGGAAAACTCAAAAGCCCTAGATACATTTAAAGCCTTTAAAGCAATGGTTGAAAATGAAATGGATATGAAGATCAAATGTTTGAGGTATGACAAAGGTGAAGAATTTAATTGTAATTAGTTTAACATGTTTTGAGAGAATCATGCAATAAAGAGGCATTTATCTACCCCTAGGACTCCTCAACATAATAGAGTGGTTGAAAGGAAGATTAATATTGTTCAAAAAGCTGCAAGGACAATGATCAAAGAAGTAGACCTACCAAAAGTCTACTGGAGAGAAGTAATTCATACTGTTGTCTACATACAGGATAGAGTACAAGTAAGGACAAATGACACAAAGACTCCCTACAAGCTATGGTATGGAAGGATGAACCTACTATTAAATATTTCATTTTTTTTGGAATCAAATGCTATATCAGAGAAGATGAGGAACTAGGAAAGTTTGATGCAAGGTGTGATGAAGGTATTTTTCTTGGGTATTCTAACAAAAGCAAAGCTTACCGGTGCTACAATAAGAGGCTAAGAAAGGCTATTGAGAGTGTGAATTTCAAGGTTGATGAAAATATATAGAAGATTTCAGAGGTTAATGAATATAAATCAAATGATTGTTCTTACAGAGAAGAAGAAGAAACTAAAGAAAAGAAGTGCAAGTTGAAGAATAAGAAGCTTCAGAAAGAACCCCTAAAACTCCAAGTATGTGCAGAGGCATAACTCTAAAGACCAAATCATTGGTGATAAGAGCAAAGGTGTATTGACAAGAATTAGAGCTACTAACGAATAGGTAAATCTATGCTTACTTTCTAAAGTTGAACCTAAAACAGTGGTTGAGGCATGCAAGGATGAGTATTGGATCAAGGCTATGGAAGAAGAACTAATGCATATTGAGAAGAATCAAACTTGGGAACTTGTCCCAAGACCAAACAACAAAAATGTGATTGGAACTAAGTGGGTATTCCAGAACAAATTGAATGAGAATGGACATGTGATAAGGAACAAGGCAAGACTTGTGTGTAAAGGTTACTCACAAGTGGAAGGAATAGACTATGAGGAAACTTATGCACCAGTGGCAATAATGGAGGCCATTAGGATGTTTTTAGCTTTTCTAGTACATAAGGATTTCAAAGTATATCAAATGGATGTGAAGTTTGCTTTCTTGAATGGTGAGTTGGAAGAGGAAGTGTACATAGAGCAATCAGAAGGCTTTCAGTTGTCAGATAAGCTAGATATGGTTTGAAGGTTGAAGAAGACACTATATGGATTGAAGAAAGCCCCCAGAGCTTGGCATGCAAGGCTAGACATATATTTATTATAGTAAGAATTCAATAAAGGGTCTGCATATAGCAATTTGTACATCAAAGTAAGTGGAGACCAAATTTTGATTGTGGAAGTGTATGTAGATGACATGATTTTTGGTGAAAATGAAGGTATGTTTAAGAGTTTTGCAGATGAGATGTAGAAAGAGTTTGAAATGTCAATGTGTGGGGAAATGAATTTCTTCCTTGTCTTATAGATCAATCAAACAAATAAGGGTATTTTCATTTCTCAATCAAAGTATGTGAAAGAGTTGTTAAAGAAGTTTGGAATGGAAGATTCTAAACCAGTTTGTACCCCTATGGTTACTGGTTACAAGTTGAGAAAGAATTATGAATCTCCTAAGTGTAACATCCATGATCTAAAAACATAGTAAAATTGGAAAATTTACCATAAAGTAATTTAACAAGGTAAAAATGAGATAGAGAAATTTTTTCTTTTATTCAACATATAATCAATGAACTACAATTACAAGATTTCTAATTACAATAAACCATATTGTCTTTCTCAAGTACAATGTTTACAAAAGTAAATCAATTACAAATATCTATATTAGATAATGTTTTACATAGTCTCAATAAACACAAGTCTCAGAGATATACTGCATCTGGAAATCTGACATCTTTATCACAACCCTCGGCATGTCTTCTACTAGAGAGAGCGAGAGTATCTTTCTAGTGATTTACCTCCATCCACAGAGCAGTGGTCTCCCACACATCTTCCACATAGGAAGTGGCCCTACCCTTCACAAGGGATATAGACCAAAGGTGACTAATGGTAATTTGCCTTTCTAAGTACATAGTGTTGTATCCTACACAACTCTATTAATCATATAACCATAGATACCCTCTAGCTAAGTATGATTTCTGATAGGTTGTGCAATCCAGATACAGTGAACCAATAATGCATGCAGAGACATATGCATTACTATGGCCATAGTTTTAATATAAATTGATGTTCGCAATGAACGTTATCATAATGTTCACCCACCTCAACTCGACTTGGATACTATCATATTCCTATAGTTAGACTTGGTCAACTACGTTTAACTTATGAGATCATGAGAATTTCAATATTTTAGTCCTCCCGACCTAGAAAAGTTTACATTCACTGTCTATATTCCATTGACCTTATCGACTACCTTTCTTTATGAGGATTCTCATTGCATCATTGGAATACCTGAGATCCAAGACTTATCAACTCATAAGAATTTAAATCAATTTATGACGACTAAGATGGTTAACTTACCCAGGTTAAGCATCATAGTCTAGGAAAGTATTTCCTTTCTTACAAGTAAGAATAAATAACATAGTTAGGGCACTTGTCCCTTCAATCATGATCTATATAATGAGCACAATGATTTAATATAAATAATTACCTTATTTGGTCAAGTTAAGGTTTAACTAAAGATTTTTATCTAACATAAATCTAATCTTTCTGACTTATGTGGATTCATAACACACTGTCTGGTGCAGGAGCACCTACCTGACAGCTGGCCTTCATGAGGCAGTTAGTAGTTTAGGTCTTGTTTGTGTTTCCAAGAAGGTCTGTTAGACCAAATGCATGTAATAAGGTCATGCTGATCAGGATAAGATCATGCTGACCAGGCTTTTGCTATTTTTAGCTAGTTAGTTATAACAGCTGTCATGATGTATGTTCGGTGGGATCTCCCAGCCGCTTGGAGAGTTCCCAGCCGCTTGGAGTCGGGTCAGTAGTACTCGTAGGAAAGTCTTTATAAGCATGAGATCGTTTGATATTGCATATACAGAGAGATATCATCGATCGGCAGTGTAGTGTTGCATCAAACAGAGAGGTAGAGTGTTCTGTGTGAGGAACATCATATTGTATTGCATCTTTGAGTCAATAAAGATCCTGTTTCGTTTTCTGTTTGATCTCCTTCCTGTAATCGATTGCTGGTTTGAGAGGTTTTCATGGATATACTGATCCATTCCACCGGTTGACTCATCTGATCGATGGAATGGCAATGTACAGTAGGTTAGTAGGTAGTTTGTTTGTTTGCATGCAGGTGTGCAGGATCACGGTCAAGAGATGTTGAAGACCCTAGCATCCTCATGTGCTAGGTCAAGTTGAGAAGTTCAAGTTGAGAGAGATCACCCTAAGACTGGATCGGGTCGTCCCTGGAGGATCGGCGAAGCGAGATTTCGCTAAGTGAAGAAGTCTGTTAAAACGGCATCATCAGGATATTTCTGCAAATATCCTGCAGACAGTTCGGATATCGTCATCCGGATAAGTGGGGGAGATCGGCATGATGATGTCGATTGCATGAAGTGCAAGTTCGTCGGGGTGATCATCAGCAGGAGGAGCCGAGGAGTGTATCGGCATCAGGATCATCATATCGGAAGTGCCAAACATCCGCATATCGCGTGTAGATGCGGGAGTGGAAGTTGAGTTTTTTTGACTAAGTGTTGAAGAAGTCATCAGGATATTGGGTGACGTCATCGTCATCAGGATATTGAGATATCCCCCCTATACGAGTTCATCCTGCTATCGTTAAGTATCGGCATCGGCAGAAAGTGTATTAGCATCATCAGGAGGTTTCGAAGAGAACCGGATAAAGTAGATCATGATGCTGTTGCTTGTATCGTCGGGTAGCGGAGCATCGAAGGTAAGCTGCTGAAGGTGAACGTCATCAGGATATTTGGGACAACCGGATGTTGAATATCCTGCTGACGAAGGAAGTGTTGCATATGATGATGACGATGGAGTTCAGAGCCCGATGAACAGTGCAACCGGAGGATGTGTGCGCCCGCTGAACATCATGATGATGATGTTAGGAGGAAAGCGGAGGAGGTGAATAGTAGTCGGCAGGAGGACAATTGCGAGTGTCCGAAATATGATGATGCTGACAGTATAAAGGGAAATATGATGATGATGGCGCAGATGATGATGATGATGAGGTTGGTCTGCAGACATTCATGCTATATGCGAAGGTTATAGTGTGGATGCCTCTGCATCATAGTGGTATCAGAGCTCAGCAAAAGGTCTGGGCTGGTGTGTGTTGATTCTGTCACCGAAAGGGCAGAAGTAGAGTTGATTGTGTGTTGTGATTGAGAGGTTGACAAAATGCCTCCTAAAGGTAGTGGTACTGCAAGGGAGTTGCAGGAACTGAAGGAGAAACATGCTAGAGAGATGAGGAAGATGAAGGAGCTTGCTGAAGCACTTCAAGCCAGGCTGACAGCCCTGGAAAAGAACAAAAAGAGGGAGATAGAAGACAGTGAGTCTGAAGAAGATGCAGATACTGTTGAAGAGTATGAAGAGGTAGCTGAAGATCTGGATGCTGAAGACCAGAGATTGGCAAAACTGTTAAAGGCAGTGCAGAGTGAAAAACCTAAGGTGAAGGTTGATGTTACCAAGTATACTGGAAGCTTGAATGAAGATGAGTTGTTAGATTGGATTGCTACACTGGATAATCACTTCGAATGTGAAGATGTTGCTGAGGATCAGAAGGTGAAGATTGCAAAGACCAAGTTAGGAGGTCATGCTTTGGTATGGTGGGATTATGTACAATCTGAGAGAAGGAAACAAGGGAAGTCTAAGATCACTTCTTGGGATAAGATGGTAGCAAGGATAAAGGGTAAATTCTTGCCAAGGGATTATGAAATCCAGATGTTTAAGAAGCTGTAATTTTTAAAGCAGAAAGACAGGGATGTGAAAGCATATACTGAGGAATTTTATCTGTTGAGTATGAGATCTGGTCATCAAGAGAATGAGGTAGAAAAGGTGGCTAGGTACTTGGCTGGTTTGAGGTTTAACATACAGGATGAGTTAGTGTTAGCTAACCCTAAGAATGTGGAGGATTGTTATCAAATGGCAATCAGGATTGAAGAAAAGATGAATAGAGGACATGAGAAGTCCATGAGAGGAAGAGGAAACAATAGGGGAAGAGGAATAGCCCCTGCACAAAAGCAAACCAATGAAGGTCAAGAAGACACTGGTAAAGGACAAGGACAGTCTGATTTCAGAGGTGGATGGAAAGGTAATAGAGGAAGATTTGGAGGTGGTAGAGGTTCTACTACATTTTCAGGAAAATGTTACACCTGTGGAGAGTTTGGTCATCCATCTTTCAAATGTCCAGAAAACAAAGGTTCATCATCCAGAAATGATAGAACAAGTGACAAGAGGGTACAATTGGTACAAGAAGAGAAGGAAGAAGAAAGTGCACAGAGTTCAAACAGAGGTCCTGAGAATTTTGGCTATCCAGAGAGTGGAGAATCATTGATGTTAAGGAGAATTAGTTGGTAGGCATCAAAGGATATGATGCAAAGAAGAGCTCTTTTCAAAACCACATGTAAGAGCAAAGGTAAGGTATGTAAGGTTGTCATTGATACTGGTTCAACAGACAACATGGTATCTCAGGAGATGGTTGATAAACTGAAGCTGGAAAGGATTCCACATCCACACCCTTACAAGGCATCTTGGGTGAGTGATAGGCAATCACTTTTTGTCTCTGAACAGGCATATGTGGATTTCCAGATTGGGCCATATCATGATAGAATTTTGTGTGATATATTGCCTATGGAATGTGGTCACCTACTATTAGGTAGACCCTGGCAATTTGATAGAAGGGTACTGTATGATGGGTATGCTAATACCTACACCATCAAGAAGGATGGGAAGACTATTAAGTTGATGCCATTGCAGGCAAAAGCTGCAGTACAGAAGGCAGCTCAACTCATTTTAATGGGAAAGAAGGAGTTTGTGCAGATGCCTAGAGGAGCAGGCATGAAGGCAGTTCAGGATACTGCAGAGAAAGGAGTTGTTACAGACAACAAGATGAAGAAAGTTTCAGTTGTGACTGACAGGGGTCAGCAACAGGTGCAGAAACAGGGGTACAAACAGCCATCAGTTGAAAGGAATGACAAGGATGTTGTCATAGTTGGGACTATTGCTTGTCCTATGAAGATTGAAAGAAAGGTACAGTTGAACACCACAGAGGTAGTTCAGATAGAGGTTCTGGTCAGGCAACCTGACAAACACAGGGTATGTGAGAGAAAGGCCTACATCAACAGGCATGAGGATTTACTTGCCAGCAAGCAAGTTACAGTTCAGAAGTCTTGGAGCAGCCAAGAGACAGCAGCAGACAAAGCTGGAGCAGGTCAGACTATTGACAAGGCAAAGTGTAGAGGTGGAGGACTTCCACATACTCAACTCATGGGACATGAGTTCTTTTCTGTTGGGGAGTATGGTGTAGGAGCACCTACCTGACAGCTGGCCTTCATGAGGCAGTTAGTAGTTTAGGTCTTGTTTGTGTTTCCAAGAAGGTCTGTTAGACCAAATGCATGTAATAAGGTCATGCTGATCAGGATAAGATCATACTGACCAGGCTTTTGCTATTTTTAGCTAGTTAGTTATAACAGCTGTCATGATGTATGTTCGGTGGGATCTCCCAGCCGCTTGGAGAGTTCCCAGCCGCTTGGAGTCGGGTCAGTAGTACTCGTAGGAAAGTCTTTATAAGCATGAGATTGTTTGATATTGCATATACAGAGAGATATCATCGATCGGCAGTGTAGTGTTGCATCAAACAGAGAGGTAGAGTGTTCTGTGTGAGGAACATCATATTGTATTGCATCTTTGAGTCAATAAAGATCCTGTTTCATTTTCTGTTTGATCTCCTTCCTGTAATCGATTGCTGGTTTGAGAGGTTTTCATGGATATACTGATCCATTCCACCGGTTGACTCATCTGATCGGTGGAATGGCAATGTACAGTAGGTTAGTAGGTAGTTTGTTTGTTTGCATGCAGGTGTGCAGGATCGCGGTCAAGAGATGTTGAAGACCCTAGCATCCTCATGTGCTAGGTCAAGTTGAGAAGTTCAAGTTGAGAGAGATCACCCTAAGACTGGATCAGGTCGTCCCTAGAGGATCGGCGAAGTGAGATTTCGCTAAGTGAAGAAGTCTGTTAAAACAGCATCATCAGGATATTTCTGCAAATATCCTGCAGACAGTTCAGATATCGTCATCCGGATAAGTGGGGGAGATCGGCATGATGATGTTGATTGCATGAAGTGCAAGTTCGTCGGGGTGATCATCAGCAGGAGGAGCCGAGGAGTGTATCGGCATCAGGATCATCATATCGGAAGTGCCAAACATCCGCATATCGCGTGTAGATGCGGGAGTGGAAGTTGAGTTTTTTTGACTAAGTGTTGAAGAAGTCATCAGGATATTGGGTGACGTCATCGTCATCAGGATATGACGTCATCGTCATCAGGATATTGAGATATCCCCCCTATACGAGTTCATCCTGCTGTCGTTAAGTATCGGCATCGGTAGAAAGTGTATTAGCGTCATCAGGAGGTTTCGAAGAGAACCGGATAAAGTAGATCATGATGCTGTTGCTTGTATCGTCGGGTAGCGGAGCATCGAAGGTAAGCTGCTGAAGGTGAACGTCATCAGGATATTTGGGACAACCGGATGTTGAATATCCTGCTGACGAAGGAAGTGTTGCATATGATGATGACGATGGAGTTCGGAGCCTGATGAACAGTGCAACCGGAGGATGTGTGCGCCCGCTGAACATCATGATGATGATGTTAGGAGGAAAGCGGAGGAGGTGAATAGTAGTCGGCAGGAGGACAATTGCGAGTGTCCGAAATATGATGATGCTGACAGTATAAAGGGAAATATGATGATGATGGCGCAGATGATGATGATGAGGTTGGTCTGCAGACATTCATGCTATATGCGAAGGTTATAGTGTGGATGCCTCTGCATCACTGTCATTTCTCCATAAACCTTATGGAATGACTATCTATTCTTGGGTATCTCTTTGTATCTTTGCAACATTTGAGATTCATCACTTATCGACAAGTAATAGCTAAAAGAAGTTGTGACCAAAAAGGTATAATAAACTTTATGTTTGACTAACCATTTAATAGTACCTCTTGCATGCTTGTAAAACCTGAGGCTTATGACTTATATCTCAATTCAACTTGGAACCAGACAAATAGGTTCCTCTACCTAAGGTTTAAACATTATCAACTAATTAAAAATCTCCTTTCAATAAGATAAATGAAACATTATTATTTAGGGTTCTCGACCCTCTATTGTCTACCCCCATAAAATAGCTACAATGGGTTATAACCATGAAGGTGTCATCAAATAATCTTTAACCCTTCTAGGTTAAACTAGGGTTTTATTTAACCCTAGAATCATCCCTTATATGAAAATAACCCTATCTTAAACTTATAAGACTAAGGTTTAAAAACAACCTTTGGGTTAACTCAACCAAGGTTAAGAATAATATGGTTTTGTAATAGTTAATACCTCCTATAAAAAGGAGTACAAAAACCTTCTTCTTACCTTTACATGATGTCATTAACCATCACTACTTATATACTCATATGTAATTCCATATAAGGTCATTACTAGTTTAGACCTAGTCTAATTCCATCATAATAGAAGAACACATTAACATGGTCGTATGGACAAAATAAAATAATATTAGAAGATAGAGATTGACCTTGAGTATTCATCTAAACACATGGTCATATAAATCTCTCAGACGAAGACTACAAGCAAGTATATCTTTGTTACGATAAGTCAAAGCATCAAATTTAAATATAAACTTTTTCTAAGTTTAGTTTAGCTCCATTAGATAGTGGACTCATTTCCTTGTTATCTAGTCTAGATTTATCTCATTTAGACATATTTTAACTAAGATGAAACTAAACATTCCAGTGTTATTGATCTAAAATTTAGTTATCTACTCGAAAGTTCAGAGAGTAAGGTTGTTCTTCCTTCTGTATCCTATGTTAATAATGATCATTGCTATGAGAGTAATTCATCTCTTAAACTCATACTTGCATATGGATATATCAAGAATATCTTAAGCATTATAACCTTTTTGTTTCATATACTGATACAACTTAAACAAGACTTCATATACGTCTGATGCCTAACATACTTCGAATACAAAGTATAACCTTCAACAATACTTCAAGGATTGCAATCTTCCAAACTTTCTTGTGATGTTTCTAGCATAAATGCTCTAAGGTCGATCTCTGTAAAAGGTTTATACTAGACATTACATCTTTTATCAAAAATAAAGGTATAACCTATATTGAAATACAATCGAATAGGCTCTTACACCACACTGTTAAGGCCAACTAAAAGCTTCTCCTAAACTTTAAGCAATATTGAAGACTTTTATATGTTCCAAAATACAAATTAAGAAATTAGAAAGAAGTATCAAACCTATGGTACAATGGTTCTATGTTCCAACGATAATCTCTTACCATTTCCTATTATTTCTCGGTTTACACTAAATTAAGAGTTACAAATCATTATCCTATTGTTTCATATTCTCATAAAAAATGAGATACAAATGTTTAGATGCTGATGGTTTACTCATTGCTATGTAAGACCTCAAATAGAAAACAATACAGAATACTGTAAACTTAACTTAGGATGGATATCCTACCTGTTCGACATCAAGGGGTTGCCAAAGATTTCAAGAGCTCACCCACAATAATGATCCTCTTGTTCTTCTTGGTATTACTTCTTTCAATTTTCTCTAACTTCCCTGCTCACCGCCAACTCCCTCCTCAAAGCGTACCCCCCAATCATAAAGCTTTTGTAAATAACCTCCCACTCAAAAGATGCCGCCAATGACTTAACTCAGTCATGGCTAAAAGGACTCGGTAAGACTCATAATGAGTCACTGCCCTCTTCTCCATGACTAACCATCATGGAGGCTCCACTACAAACCACCTAAGACTAAATAAAAATTTGTTAAAACAAAGTCCTTATGGTTCACAGACATTGACACACGAGAGCAAGTGCTATTACTTCTCCCATGATACTCAACTATCCTTATCACTAATGACTCTAAGAGAGTTATGGTTTTATATCACATAACCAAGACTAACTAACACTCAATCATTTAAAACCCCATGATTAGCATTAAATCACTAATAAGTGTTGGACCCTAAATGCAATTTGAGTGGCGTGGGTTTCCACTTATCACGTTTTCTTGTGCCTTTAACTTGAGTAAGAGGAGTTAAAGAAAACATGCTATTAATTGCCACATAACACATAGTAAAGTCTCTTAAATGTATATAATAGATATAAAAAATTTATAACAAGTTAATAACTTCATTAGCAAGTAATAATATAATGTGATAAATGATTATCACAAAATCATGATAGGGTCAAGTTCAAATCCCCTTCATGACCACACACACACTTCTTTACGTCGATTTGACTTGATAAGATCATCATTCAATGTTAAAAGTTGACAATAATCATGTATTCTTAACTCGACGAAATCATCTTAACGTTAAGAATTGTTTGTAACACGTCAAGGGGCTTAATAAAATAAGAGAACCATTTTATGACAATTACATCATAATATTTACATTAAATGTAACTAGCCATAGTTCATATTCAAACGATGTCGTTAATGCTACTAATGACCATGATGACTTTCTATGACTTACAAAGATTCGTAAGGTATCGACTACCTATCGATTGGGTTTATTAGTAAACTGACAAGTTAAGGATTACCTTTCAGAACACATTGGTTCACACTTTTTTTACACATCATACTCATCTTTGGCAAATAGACCACTCATAACCTGAGGTCTATATCTCTGTCCTCAAAAGATTCTCTCTTTTCTCTGAGAGTCATCTAAAAACTTATAATCCTGTATGAAACTTGTAACCAACAAATTTTGATTAGTGCATCATTATTCAAATAATAAACCAAATCTCATAATGCAATATTAAATCAATCAACAATAAAATATTCATTTCCATAATTCCATAAATGACATTAAATATAATCTATGTCTTTCCTTGACATTAATCTAATCATTATAATAGATTTACTTATATCCAAGTAAAATTAAAAAGTATAGCAAGACAAAAATTAGGGATGTAACATATCCTTCCCCTAAAGATTCATTGTCCTCAATGATATAAGGTATCAAAATGTAACTAAAAGCAAGTTCATTGTTTTCAACTGGTAACAACATTAAATAAATGAGGAAACTTTTGGTAAAATTCATGGTAATCCTCCCATGAAGAACTATCCTTTGCATATTGATCCCACTGGACCTAGGACTACATAGCCTTTATGTTACACAAGTAGTGCTTGCGAACTTCAAGCATTTAAGAAGCTCGATCATAACCATTTCTTGGTTTCGTAATTATAAAACATTCTTAGAATATAATATTCATATATTATAAAAATATAATTTTCATATATGACTTGCCAAAAAGCATTATACCTCCTGGAAATAATTGGTAATAGATTGATTCTTGAAATCAATAGAATTTATAACCTTGAATATTTAGAAGAGTCCTTTATACTTAGGAACTAGTTTGGAATACATTCCATACTTTATGAAACTTTTTCTGGGTTTGACCCTCAAAAGAACTTTTCTTCTCTAACTGAGAATTGTCTTAGTGTACGCTTAACATCAACATAACTTTTCTATTTATTATCAATTTGCACTGATCTTTTCTGGTTAGCTTAATCTTTTTATCCATTTCAGACAATATTACTGGACTAATTCTAATCCTATCTTCTAGCTTACCCAGCTTATAGGAGTTTAGCATCTTTTTTGTCCAATGTTTCAATTCAAGCCGTCTTAATAGAAAAAAGTTAGGTATTGTTGAAAATTTCACAAGTGATAAGTAGTCTCCCCACTTATATTGCTAATCCATGCAATATGTTTGAAACAAATCTTCCAAAACCTGGTTAACTCTCTTAGTTTAACCATATGTTCTCAGGATGATAAATTGTACTCTTATTAATTTTAGTCCTTAGAATAGAGAACAAGTTTTCCAAAACCTTGGCATTACACGTACATTTCTATCCAAGATAACCTTCTCAGGAAAACCATGCAATCTAAACACCTCTTGCACAAAATTGCGAGCTAACACAGGTGCTCCATCAATCAAATTCCCTGGTATAAAATGTGCTACCTTCATGAGTTTATCAACCAAAACTAAATGGCATCGTGTCTATTCCTAGATATAGGAAGACCTTGAACCAAATCCATACTTAATAACTTGCCATTTCCACTCTGGTATATCACGTGGGTACAACAACCTACAGGTGTTGATGTTCTACTTTTTACCCTTTGGCATTCTAGACCACTTGCTACAAATCTCGTAGCATCATTCTTCATTATTTTCTTGAAATTAAGAGTTTTAACATCCACTAGAAGTTTAGTCACTCCTAGATGTCCAGAATATGGTGTGGTATGAACTTCTTTCCATACTAGATTCCTTAATTCAGTAGAATTAGAAACACTTATACTTCCTCTAAAACTCAATAGTCCGTCAGACTCAAATTGAAATTTGTCATACCTTGAATCTTAGGCTATCACTTGCTCATCATGAATAGGTACACCCCTTAATCCTTCTCCTGAGCCATTAGTTTTTCCCTCAAACTGTCCTTCAGGGTCAGGAATTCACAGAATTGGTGCTATTGTAATTTCTCTTAACCATTGCAGAATCACTTGCACATGTTGGTAATGTTCTTCTTCATTCTTAGAATAAATAAGTATATCTTCTAGAAGGGCTAGAACATCTTGTCTAAACAATCTATAAACAAACTGTTCATGAGATTTATGAATACGACAGAGGTATTTGTAACTCCAAAAGGCAACACTACAAACTCATAGTGCCCATTTCTTATCCAAAAAGTTGTTTTATGGGAATCCTCATCCTTCAATCTTGACTGATGATATAATGATCGCTAATCAATCTTTGAAAACACTGCAGCTCCATGCATCTAATCAAAGAGGTCATCAATACGTGGTGAAAGATATGTGTTCTTTATCGTTGCTTTAATGAGCATACGATACTAAATACACAATTGTAGAGTTATGTCTTTTTTCTTGACAACGATAACTAGTGCACCCCATGGTGATTTATCAGATCTAATCAAACCTTTAGCTAATAATTCTTGTAATGGGGCTTTGATTCCATTAATTCTATATTGGTCAAATAGTAAGGTACTTTTCTAGGTAACTTATCCCAAAACTCTAGGAGGGATAAATTTTTTAGGTTTTCCAATCACTTGTTCCATCAAGCTTTGGTGGAATGGCTTTCTTCCTATCTAGGAAAAATTCTAAGGCAAGCCTATCCTTTGCTTCATTTTAGGGTCTATAGTTTTAGGATTTCATTACTCACACTATATTCTTTGTGATTTTCCTTTCTCATCCCTTGAGAAATCTCTTTTTCCCCCCTTTAGGGTTTCCTTGATCTCTTACTTTTTTTCCAAAATACCAGGTATCTCCTTGGTTTTAACAAACATGGTTAGGATTGCTCCAATTTATTCAAGAGATTCACTGAGGGTTTATTCTCTTCTAGACTCTCACCCTAGTTTGTTCTTATATGAAACATGTTGTCATTTTTCTCATGCCAGATAAATAAGTTATCTCATACTTTTTTGAATCTAAAGTGACTCAAAACATCAAAACATTTTTAACTCATAACAATCAATAGATTGGTACAAAATATTCCCATTTTTATTATAATTTTTTTCAGGAGTAACTACATCCTTATTTATATAGTTGATATGAAAAGACTACATGTCACTGTTGATTTAATGATCTTCCAATTAAACAAAATTAGAGGATGGATGTACACATAGGTACTCCTCCAACACCTTTTTCCTAAAATAGAAGCATCGCATCAACCTTCAAGTGACATGTTGTGACTGGCTAAAGTTTACTAGGTTTTACAAGTAGAATTAGGAGGATTCTAAGCTAGTTCAAAACATTGTTTTCTTTCTAGTTGAATATGCTTAAGTGCATCAACAAAAGTCTCTGAATCCTCCAGCCATGCACCTTCAGAGTAAATAATATGCTCTTGAAGTTCAACCTCCTTGATAGGTTTCTTCTTAACCACTAATTCAGGCAAATGCTAGGGAACAGACTTTCTAGAAGTTTTCTTGGTTCTTCTCCATGCCATTCTAGCACAAGAAAATTCAAGCATTAGCTAACCACATAATGTTGATTACCTATAAGCCTAGTGGAATCATAATCCCTAGTGTTGAACATGGTATCTCTGATTCCATATGTAACATCCACATTCTAAAAAAATAATACAATCAAAAAATTTACCATAAAGTAATTTGACAAGGTAAAAATGAGAGAAAATTTTTCTTTTATTCAACATATAATCAAGTAACTACAATTACAAGATTTCTCATCATAATAAACCATATTGTCTTTCTCAAGTACAATGTTTACAAAAGTAAATCAATTACAATTATATGTATTAGATAATGTTTTACATAGTCTCAATAAACACAAGTCTTAGAGATATAATACATCCAGAAATCTGACATCTTTATCACAAGCCTCAGCATGTCTTCTGCTAGAGAGAGAGAGAGAGTATCTTTCCAGTGATTTACCTTCATCCACAAACCAGCGGTCTCCCACACATCTTTCACATTGGAAGTGGCCCTACCCTTCACGAGGGATATAGACCAAAGGTGACCAGTGGTAATTTTCCTTTCCAAGTACATAGTGTTGTATCCTACACAACTCTATCAATCATACAACCCTATATACCCTCTAGCTAAGTATAGTTTCTGATAGCTTGTGCAATCTAGATATAGTGAACCAACAATGCATGCAGAGACATATGCATTACTATGGCCATAGTTTCAATATAAATTGACGTTCACAATGAACATTGTCGTAATGTTCACCCACCCCAACTCGACTTGGATACTATCATATTCCTATAGTTCGACTTGGTCAACTATGTTTAACTTATGAAGTCATGACAATTTTAATATTTTAGTCTTCTTGACCTAGACAAGTTTACATTCACTGTCTATATTCCATAGACTTTATCGACTACTTTTTTTATGAGGATTCTCATTGCATCATTACAATACCTAAGATCCAAGACTTATCAACTCATAAGAATTTTAAATCAATTTATGACGACTAATATGGTTACCTTACCCAGGTTATGCATCATAGTCTAGGAAATTATTTCCTTTCTTACAAGTAAGAATAAATAACATAGTTAGGGCACTTGACCCTTCAATCACGATCTATATAATGATCACAATGATTGAATATAAATAATTACCTTATTTGGTCAAGTTAAGGTTTAACTAAAGAGTTTTATCTAACACAAATCTAATCTTTCTGACTTATGTGGATTCATAAGACACTTTTATTGCTCCATCAACCTTATGGAATGAGTCTGTATTCTTGGGTATCTCTTTGCATCTTTCCAACATTTGAGATTCATCAATTATCAACAAGTAATAGATAAGAGAAGTTGTGACCAAAAAGGTATAATAAACTTTATGTTTGACTAACCATTTAATAGTACCTCTTGCATGCTTGCAAAACCCAAGGCTTATGACTTATATCTCAAGTCCACTTGTAACCAAACAAATAGGCTCCTCTACCTAAGGTTTAAACATTATCGACTAATAACAAATCTCCTTTCAATAAGATAAATGAAACATTATTATTTAGGGTTCTTGACCCTTTATTGTCTACCCCCATAAAATACCTAAAACAGGTTATAACCATGAAGGTGTCATCAAATAATCTTTAACCCTTCTAGGTTAAACTAGGGTTTTATTTAACCCTAGAATCATCCCTTATATCAAAATAACCCTATCTTAAACTTATAAGACTAAGGTTTAAAAACAACCCTTGGGTTAACTCAACCTAGGTTAAGAATAATATGGTTTTGTAATACTTAATACCTCCTATACAAAGGAGTATGAATACCTTCTTCTTACCTTTGCATGATTTCATTAACCATCACTACTTATATACTCATATATAATTCCACATAAGGTCATTATTAGTTTAGACCTAGTCTAATTCCATCATAATAGAAGAACACATTAACATGGCCATATGGACAAAATAAAATAATATTAGAAGAGAGATTGACCTTGAGTATTCATCCAAATACATGGTCATATAAATCTCTCAGACCAAGACTATGAGAAAATATATCTTTGTTATGATAAGTCAAAGTATCAAATGTAAATATAAACTTTTTCTAAGTTTAGTTTAGCTCCATAAGATGGTGGACTCATTTCCTTGTTATCCACTAGAATCCTATGTCTAGATTTCTCTCATTTAGACATATTTGAAATAAGATGAAACTGAACATTCCAGTGTTATTGATCTAAAATTTAGTTATCTACTCGAAAGTTTAGAGACTAAGGTTGTTCTTCCTTTTGTATCCTGTGTTAATAATGATCGTTGCTATGAGAGTAATTCATCTCTTAAACTCATACTTGCATATGGATATATCAAGAATATCTTAAGCATTATAACCTTTTTGTTTCATATACTGATACAACTTAAACAAGACTTCATATACGTTTGATGCCTAACATCCTTCGAATACAAAGTATAACCTTCGACAATACTTCAAGGATTGCAATCTTCCAAACTTTCTTGTGATATTTCTAGCATTAATGCTCTAAGGATGATCTATGTAAAAGGTTTATTCTCGACATTACATCTTTTATCAAAATAAAGGTATAACTTGTATTGAAATACAATCAGATAGGCTCTTACACCACATTGTTAAGGCCAACTAAAAGCTTCTCCTAAACTTTAAGCAAGATTGACGACTTTTATATGTTCCAAAATACAACTTAAGAAATTAGAAAGAAGTATCAAACCTAAGGTACAATGGTTCTACATTCCAATGATAATCTCTTACCATTTCCTATGATTTCTCAGTTTACACTAAATCAATAGTTACAAACCATTATCCTATTTTTTCATATTCTCATAAAAAATGAGCTACAAATGTTTAGATGCTGATGGTTTACTCATTGATGTGTAAGACCTTAGATAGGAAACAATACAAACTACTGTAAACTTAACTTAGGATGGATATCCTACCTATTCGACATTAAGGGGTTGCCAAAGATATCAAGAGCTCACCCACAATAATGATCCTCTTGTTCTTCTTGGTATTACTTCTTTTAATGTTCTCTAACTTCCCTGCTCACTGCCAACTCCCTCCTCAAAGCATATACCCTCAATGATAAAGTTTTTGCAAATAACCTCCCATGCAAAAGATACCGCTAACGACTTAACTCAGTCATGGGTAAAAGGAATCGATAAGACTTATAATGAGTTTCTGCCCTCTTCTCTACGACTAACCATAATGGAGGCTCCACTACAAACCGTCGAAGACTAAATCAAAATTTGTTAAAACAAAGTCCTTATGGTTTACACATATTGACACACAGGAGCAAGTGTTATTACTTCTCCCATGATGCTCATCTATCCTTATCACTAATGACTCTAAGAGAGTCATGGTTTTATATCACCTAACCAAGACTAACTGACACTCAATCATTTAAAACCCCATGATTAGCATTAAATCATTAATAAGTGTTTACACCCTAAATGCACTTTGAGTTGAGTGGGTTTCCACTTATCATGTTTGCTTGTGCCTTTAACTTGAGTAAGAGAAGTTAAAGAAAACATGGTATTAATTTCCACATAACACATAGCAAAGGCTCTTAAATGTATATGATAGATATAGAAAATTGATAACAAGTTAATAACTTCATTAGCAAGTAATAATATAATGTGACAAATGATTATCACAAAATCGTGATAGGGTCGAGTTCAACTCCCCTTCATGACCACACATACACACTTCTTTATGTTGATTTGACTTGATAAGATCATCATTCGACGTTAAAAGTTGACAATAATCATGTATTCTTAACTCGACGAAATTGTCTTAACATTAAGAATTGTTTGTAACACGTCAAAAGACGTAATAAAATAAGAGAACCATTTTATGGCAATTACGTCATAATATTTAAGTTAAACATAACTAGCCATAGTTCATATTCAAATGATGTCATTAACACTACTAATGACCCTGGCAACTTTCTACGACTTACAAAGATTCGTAAGGTATCGACTACCTGTCGATTGGGTTTATTAGTAAACTGACAAGTTAAGGCCTACCTTCCACAACATATTGGTTCACACTTTTGTTACACATCATACTTATGTTTGGCAAATACACCACTCATAAATAGAGGTCTATATCTCTCTCCTCAAAAGATACTCTCTCTTTTCTTCCAGAGTTATCTGAAAACCTGTAATCCTATATCAAACTTGTAACCAACAAATTATGATCAGTGCATCATTATTCAAATAATAAACCAAATCTCATAATGCAATATTACATCAATGAATAATAAAATATTCATTTTCATAATACCATAAATGACATTAAATATAATCTATGTCTTTCCTTGACATTAATCTAATCATTATAATAGATTTACTTATATCCAAGTAAAAGTAAAAAGTATAGCAAGACAAAAATTAGGGATGTAACACTAATACTGATTAGAGCAAGTATAGATCAATGATTGGAGGCCTACTATATCTGACTACTACTAGATAAGATATTATGTATGCACTCTATCTTGTGGCTAGATTTCAAGCAGATCCTAGAGAGTCCCATATTATCGCAGTGAAGAGGATATTTAGATATTTGAAGGGCACTTCTGATCATGGCTTGTGGCATCCAAAAGATATTGACTTTACTCTAAGTGCTTATACAGATGTAGATTGGGCCGATTGTGTAGATGACAAGAAAAGTACAAGTGGTGGTGCATTCTTTCTTGGATGTAGATATGTGTCTTGGCTAAGTAAGAAACAAGATTCAATGTCTTTATCGACTATAGAGGCAGAGTATATTTTTACAACATCATGTTGCACACAGGTGTTATGGATGAGACAAAACTTGAAGGATATCAAAGTTGTGTACGATGAGCCAATTTATATTTCTGTGATAATACAAGTGCTATTAACATTTCAAAGAATTTGGTGATGCATTCAAGGACAAAGCATATCTCAGTTAGGTATCAATTTCTGAGAGAAAAGGTTGTGGAGAATGAAGTGAATCTTGCATATGTTCCTACAAAGGATCAGGTTGCTGATGTATTCACTAAGGATCTTCCTAAGGATACATTTGAGTATCTCTAGGAGAAGTTAGGGGTTATTTCCCCTCCTTCTTTGAACTAGATACATAAGGAGATGCATCAGTCTAGTGGATTTCAAGATTCATTCTTTTCTAGACTGATGATTGGAGGCTACCTCTCAAGGAGAGCATGTAGTGGTGATGATGATTGTTTTAGTCAAGGGGAGTATTCATAGTATTAAAAGAAAAAGATGTTTCATAGAAGTAGTGAGCAATACAAGTATGTGCAGTATCATTAAAAGGGAAAGTTGTGTCACCCTTTGTCATTGATGTCAAAGGGGGATAGAGTTCATGTGAAAAAGAAATAGGGAGAATAAGAAAGAAAAGAAGTTGGTGCAAAATGTTGTCTTGATGGTTTTTCACATCATGTGTTGCCATCAATGACAAAGGGGGAGATTGTTGCAAGTATGTGCTAATCAGTGTTGTCATTGATGTCAAAAAACTTGTGTTGTCATTGGTGTCAAATGTGTCTTCTGATGAGGTTGTTGTTTGATTAAGTTGCTTTGCTAAAGATGATATGATTTCCTTGAAGATGTGTTGAAGATGTTAGGAATATGTTTTTGATCGTTGGTTTCCAAGTTATTTTGAGAAAATTTGATTAAAAAAGGAAATAGTGTTTTGAAGAGACTTAACAGAGTAGTGCTCGAGTTTTTCTCTATGTTTCTTCCCAAATGAATATCTGATTGTGCAGTTTGGATATGTTGTTTAGAGATGTTCATAGATGTTTAGAGATGTTATACTATAGATTTTGTGCTCTGGTTAGTTGTGCAAAGAAAGTTGTGTTCACCAGTGTGCAAATAGTGTTTCTGAGTTGTGTAGAAGTGTTTGGGAGAAACTATTTTGCTCCGCATTTCTCCGTAGATCTATTTCTGATGTTGCAGTTTTGGATTTATGCTTATAAGGTCTATATCTTTCTTTAGTTCAAGTGGTTCATGGTTTGGTGCTCCACAAGTTCCTTTCTTGAGTTGTAGTTGATGACAGAGTAATCCATGTGCTCTAGTGTGAACTTTCTTTAGGTGAAAGATGTTGCAAAGGATTTTGTTGGGTTTCAAGTGATTGTTGATGTTTCTAGATCATTTTCAAGATTGGTTCATGGTCCACATGTCATCTTTTGGTCTTGAGGAGGCATGCACTTAAAAGTCCATAGTGTTAACACAAGTTTGGTCGACTTGGTTGTTTACACTAATTACGGTTGTGCTTCGTTGATTGTGAAAGTGTGATGAAGCATGTAAGAGTGGATTTAGGTCCGTGCTAAGGTGTGATGTGGTCTTCATTCATTCCTTTTCTTTGCAAGAATGTTTTGGCCTAGACCTAATTTAAATTTTATGGGTTAAGTTGTGTTGCTGACCTTGGAGAATCTTTTCAAGGTTGAGGATGGTATAAATAAGTGTCAAGGATTCATGAATGATGGTATGCATGAGGAATGTGATGTCTATGATATGAATTTGATCAATGTAGTGAGAGATTTCATGTGTTAGGCTATTGGATGCAGTGAGTAGAAGGTATCTACTATTTTTCAGCGTTACTACAAAGGTGATGTGTAACGCCCTGCCAAGGAACCTAGAGGATAACACAACTAAGCTTACAAAAAGGACAATTTTTTTTTTAAACCAAAGAAATAACAACAATCATATATTTATTAATAACATTTAAATTAAGCTTTATCCTCTAAGGTTCCACGGCTACATTACTAATGAACTAAAACAAGATCTAACCAACATTATGAATTAACTAACAACCATAGTTCATTCTAAATCTGATTGCATCAAATAAATGCATACATTTCCATATTATATCATCAGATAAGTAATCATCAAGATCTTGCATATAGGATTACAAGTACATATACAATTCCCTTTACATGAAGGTACACCATTACATTGCTTACAATATCACTTTCCTGATTACATTGGAGTACATATATCAAGATAACAGTACATGATTCAACTGATATACAAAACTAGCATATGAACATAAGTATCTGTCTCATCAAGTTAGAGCAAGGTTTAAAATCTACCATACAAGGTGTTGGAGTTTTTTCCCAACTGGATGCTTCCTCCCAGTTATCCCTACAAGGTAGCCATCATTGATCAACAGGATTTCTAGGCCAGGGGCCAATAGTATAGGAAATAGACTCTATAAATATCTCCTCTTCTTCTTTAGGCTCTGCAGAACCAAGGGGGTATTCCCTATTCAACATCCATCAGATATGCACATGAACTTACTGGGATGTTAACACAAAGCAGATAAATCCTCTCTTATGCAGACCGAAACTGTGAAATAAGTGCAAAGGGGCTCGCTTTGGTCCTAAAATCAGTTGTGAGACAGAGGATTTTGGTCCTAAAACTACTTCTAATGTCCTAAAAGGTTGTATTTGAAGTTTTGAATTGGTTTTTATATTTGGATGCAAGACTAGGACCTTGGGTTGTAACCTCAATACATAACTAGATCGGTGCCTATCCAGGGCTCGGAGTCAATAGACATATATATGTGAATGTTTACCATAGACTTAACACAGTAATCAGATTTTAAGGCAGTTTTGTAGTTTCTACCTTACAGATACTACCTAAGATTAAGTATTCAGTTAGCTCTACTTACAAACATCCTTACTGCAATATATTCTTCCCAACACCTAACCCTAAACATTTATTCTACTCCTTGACCAGAAGTAAAAGATTAAGAATTCAACATAGAAAACCCATATCCTAGAATCTTAAACACCCCTTAGCTGTTTAGATTCAGAAGAAGAACACATTCAACTTGGAGACAAATAACAAAACACATGCAATGAAGCATTACTCATTTAAATCAACATGAAACTAATGAATTCTATGCATAAAACATTCAACATACAACTCACAAAATCACAAGGCACGTAAAATAGAGCCACCAACCAGATTGTATCTGATTACAACACCAAAAATTTTCCACTTTTCAACAACCCCAAAATGAGTAACACTGCCTGCTATACAGCTAGGATGTTTACTCAGCAATTAATTACATGGTCATTCAAAATTTGTCAGAAACACTGCACCATGGAATGGCGCCCAAAACAATCAATGTAGCAGGCAGAAGAAAAGGCTGGGAGTGGTTGAACTTGAGACCTGCGCCGCCGCCTGGGGATTTTCTTCTTCAATCAGGTAGTTGACCCGTCTATGTCTTCGACCATACTTCTATAACATCTGCCTTTAATGCCGATCTACCTGCGGCCTCTAGAAACACAACAATTTGCGTGCATTGTAATTTTCTCGCCTAGAAACAACTACATATACAAAGAAAACCCTTTGTTTGAACAGAACCATCAATTCACTTCTACCCGCCAAGATCTATGGCCTCAATTTGAACCGGCGACCTGCTGGCCAATGAAATCATGCCACGCGGGTGCTTCTTGTTCCTTTGACTTTTCATGGTGTGGAGATACATTCTCACTTTTCTACCCATTTGCATTCAAAACCTTTGCATATGCAAATACAAATACATACAAATGCTTTGGACATGTGGTGGCCCCCATTTTGCTCTCCATCACTATGCATTTATCCCTCCATCGGCCATCAGAATGAGCATGGATGAAGTCATCGATGGGTGAAGTCTTGCCGATGAGCCGCTGCATCTTTCTTTGTATCTACGGTTAAAAATGAGACTGTATCTATGTTCAATCACATACATACAATGGCACGGACCCCAAATATTCATGAAACAATTTGAATTCACCATTGGGCTCTGCCTTGTATGTTTCCTTTGTATATCACATTGTACATTGCATACATACAATACGCAATATACAAGCTACAGACTTCAGCCACTCATCAATCAGATTGAAAAAACTTTCGAATCTGGCTTGTATCTCTCTCATTATATCTTTTCATTGTATATCGCATATACAACGCACATGCATACAAGCCATGGACTTCAACTTGAAATCTACCAAAACACATTCTCCTTCGCGTCCGGGCTTTGCATCTATTTGCTTGCACATTTGATTTGTATATCGCACATACAATGTGCTATATACAATGCACTATATACAAACCGCGGACCCCAAATTTTATTTGCTGCATTTGATTTTTCCTTTGGGTCCAAATTGTATGTTTTTCCTTTGTATATCAGCTTGTATGTGCAAACATACAACGTGGATATACAACTGGTGGGCCCTAGGCCCTGTACATGACCCTTTACACATTGTCTTGTATATTTGAACATACATACCCACTTGCACATACTTGTGGACCTGATCACCACTTTAGCCCGATTTGAAACTTCATTGAGATCCACATTGTATCTTGCCCATTGTATATTTAAATATACAACACAACATACAAACCTCTTGATACAACTATAGAATTTGTGATGGAATATTCCAAGAATGTACCCCAACACCACATACAAACCCGAAACGCATACAATAGTGGACCCCACCACTTGGTTATTTGACTTGGATGTATCTTTGCTTCCTCATCGGCCTGTTAGAAAAACTTTTAGCTTGATTGCCGATGAGACTTGTCATGCTGATAGAACCTTTGGATGTTTTTCTTGTATGAACATCGGCCATCGGGGGAACACTTTGCTTGGCTGTTGATGCACATAGTCACACTAATATGACATTTGCAATGGGAAAAAGGGGGTTTACACTATGCAATGGGGCCGGTCATTCTACGAACGCAAAGCCTTAAGCCACAACTTGAACAACTGAGAACCTATTATAGGAGGTCAACTCAAAATTAGAAGATAAAGCGCAAGACCTTATGACTTAGAATTTTCAGGGTTTGAATGAAAAAAACTACAAATGTTCAAGATTAAAACCCCAACCCTAAGTGGGCACCAACACAGGCTCTGACTGGGGACATGCAGGCATAAGGCTGCAGCGAGAACCAGACTACTCCAGGGCAGACCGGGCAAAACACAAAATGCAAAACACCACCGACTGTACAAGGTATATACAAACCATTTACATCTAATTTACAGTGTGCACATAAGATATTCATTTATAAGAAAAAAAAATCCTTAAGGAATTTACCGTGCATAGGCAATTCTAGTAGTTCACCATGGAGTGCCTGGAGAAAGTAGGAATCTTCTTCATGAGTATTGCTAATTTGATATGGGCCCATCCATAAGGGCTCAAATTTACCATGCTTGCCCTTATCCTAACTCTTTGCATTCCAAACAAGGACCAAGTCACTTATCTGAAACTTCCTTTCTACAGCTCTTTTATCAAACAAATATTTCACCTTCTGCTATTTCCTGATATTTGTCTTCTGTGCTTCTCTTCTACTTTCATACAATGCAACCAGTTGATTTATCCTTTCAGTCATTGAGTCTTCAACCTCTTTATCATTTTCTTGTATGAATCTATAGATTGGCAAAAGGTTGTTCACAGGTAACCTAGCTGTTGTACCATATACTAGCTCAAAAGGTGACCTTCCAATTGATTTCTTCACTATTATCCAGTCAGCCCATAGTGCCATCTTCAACTTTGAATCCCATGCCCTTTTGTTCTTGTCTATCATCCTTCTGGTGATTTTCATAAGGCTTTTGTTACTTGACTCTGCTTGACCATTTCCTTGTGGATGATATGGTGATGCATATGACAAATTAATCCCATAGTTGTTGCAAAAATCAACAAACTCACCAGATCTGAAACACATGGCATTGTCTGTGACCACTTTGACTGGCACTCCAAATCTAATAATAATGTGTTCCAAAATAAAATCCATCACCACTTTTCTTGTAGCTCTCTTAGTTGGGATGGCTTCAATCCATTTAGTAAAATAATCAGTAGCTACCAAAATCCAACTGTGTCCTCCACTTTATTTTTCTAGAATTTCCCCTATAAAATCAATTCCCCATTGCTAAAATGGAGCCTCCACAGTTATAGTTCTAAGGGGTAATGCACCTTCATATTTAAGTTTTCCTGAGAACCTTTGGCATGGATCACATTTTCTTACCATCTTTTGTGCATCTGAGAAAAGGGTGAGCCACCAATAGCCTACTCTGAGAATTTTATGAGCTGCTGTTTTGGCGCTGTAATATCCACCACACACTCCTTTGTGCATGTCATTCAAAATATCCATAGCTTGATTTTCATCCACACACCTAAGTAGTACAGCATTAGGATTCTTCCAATACAATTCTCCTTGAATAATTATGTATTTGATAGAATGTAACTTTAAGGTCCTTTTCTGACTATCACTGAGATAGGAAGGACAATTCAAATTTTGCAAATAATATACAATATCCTTATACCATTCAGATTCTAACATATTAACAACTTCATTCTAAACTACATTTACCTGGTATGCCTCCATATTTGATTATGTCATCATCTTAGCCAAACCCTGTCCCCTTACCAATTTTGTAATTTGTATCTCTATGTTGAATTCTTGTAACTTATTAATCCACTTGCATCTTCTTCCTGTCACTTCCTGCTGAGTGAAAATGTCTTTGACTATTGTATGGGGCACATATGCAACTATCTGAGATCCTACCAAGTATGGCCTAAAGCTTTTGACTGCCTTAACCAATGCATATGTTTGCTTTTCCATGATATCATATTTCAATTCAGCTGCCTGCAATGACATGCGAAAGAAAGCAATGGGTTGCTCAAAACCCTCTTCATTTTTCTGTAATAAACATGCAGCAACAGTGTGAAAAGAAGCAAATGAGAACAACTAAAGTGGCTTAGAAAAAATAGGAGATTTCAACATAGGAGCCATCTTTATAGCCTCTTTGATGTTCTGAAATGATCTAGTTGCTTCACTTTCCCACTTGATAGTTGCACCTTTCTTTAACATTTTAGAAATATCCTTTGTAATTTCTGCAAAGTTGGGGATGAATCTTCTAACAAAGTTTATATGCCCAAAGAAAGACTGAATACCTTTCACTGTTTAGGAATTTGAATCATGTCAATTGTAGCAACCCTTTCAGGATCAATCCTAACTCCATCCTTGGAAACAATGTGTCCTAATAGCTTTCCTTCTATTACTCCAAAGGCACATTTCTTTGGGTTAAGGGAAATGCCATATTCCAATGTCCTAATAAAAATCTATTCCAGATGCATGCAATGTTGCTCCTCCTTTTTTGAATAAGCAGTTAAATCATCATGATATACAACCAAAATTGAGTCAATCAATCCCGCAAAAGCAACATCCATAGCCCTATGAAATGTAGCACCTACATTTGTTAGTCCAAATGGCATTCTTACATAAACATAAGTCCCCCACGGAGTGGTAAAGGCAGTCTTGTACTGCTTAGATTATTTTACCTTAACCTGATTGTATCCTAAAAATCCATCCATCATGGATAGAAGCTCACAATTAGTTACCTTCTGCAGCATAGCCTCCATGTTAGGCAATGGGTAATTATCCTTTAAAGAAGACACATTCAAATTTTTGAAATCCACACAAAGTCTTATATCACCATTTTTCTTTCTAATTGGGACAAGATTGGACACCCAAGTTGAGTGTCTGATAGGTACAGTTATTCCAGCCTCCCTAAGCTTTACAAGCTCTTGCTGCATTTTTGGAGCCAAAGTTGGGTTAATAGGTCTTTGTTTCTGTCTGAATGGCTTAGCTCCAGGCTTCAAAGGAATCTCATGCTAGAATAAGTCTTCTCTATAGGCTTTTAGGTCCTCATATGACCATGCAAAAACATGCTTATATTTTTTCAATAATCCTATCAACATACTCCTGATGTGTGGCTTGAGCTGTTTGCCAATATATACCCTTTTGGGGGCATGGTGTGTCCCCAAGTTTATTTCCTCCAAGTCATCCTTGTTTGTAGGAGATGCCTTTGTAACAAATTGGTCTCTATTGTCAAATGCTCTTTCTAAAGCAACCAGTCCTCTGGGGATTTTATTTGTCTTAAGTTGAATTACTTCTTTCCCCAAAAGAGTTTCTTTTCCATCCACAACTTCTACAAAATTCTGAAAATCAATTTCCTGGTTCTCATACTCATCTACTGTGTGTAGGAACCTCAACAAGTCTCTATCATCATCAAACACCTGCCAATTGCATACATTATCTGATACTGTAGGTCTAGGTTTAACCTCAACATTTGTAACATCAGACAGAGTTATATCATCTGGCCTAATGGCCACATTGGCTAAAAAATCTACCATGACATTCTTTGATCTTTCTACCCAATTTATTGAAAATGCATCAAACAATTCAATTGTACCCCACATAGCATGCTTATACTATTTTAACCTTTTATTTTTTGAAGCATACTTATCTCTCACCTGGGAGATAATTAATTCTAAATCTCCAAACACTCTTTGCATCCTAATCCCATGCTTCAAGGCAACATTCAATCCCAATAGCAGAGCTTCATATTCTATGATATTGTTTGTGTAGGAATATTTTACCAAGAAAGAAAATTTTAGAAGCTTACCTATTGGAGACAAAAACACAACTCCAGCACCAGAACTCTCCTTTGAACAAGCTCCATCAAAATACATAGTCTAGAGACCCTACTGGTCAAGTTCATGAATGCAAAAATCCCTCTCTTTACTTCCTTGATCTGAGACAACTCTAAAATTCTCACAGTTAGTATCCACAAAACAGATATGCTCTTCTGAATCTTGATCTTCAACCATTTCAGGTGACCTCTCTTCTATGACTAGTTCAACATCTCTACCATTCATTGGGATCATGGCATATGACAAATCTAACTACATACTTCCTCCAATTAATGCTGCCCATCTTCTTGACAACAACATACCATACTATGGCTTTATGTCAACTACTGTTATGTTCATTCTATAAGTCTTTTCTGGGTATGCTGCTAGCATAAAATCCACATCCTTCATGATTCCTATGACTGGCACCTCCCTAGCATCCATTGCATAGCATTTTCCACATGCCTTATGTATTTTTAATTCAGCTTGTTGCATGATAGCTAGAGGCATAATATTTGTTGATGCTCTTGAGTCAAGCATACAATTCTTGATTACTTTTCTGTTGATAACAAGGGAGACATAAAATGGTTCAACTTGTGAAGGGTATTTTGTCATTGTCACTCCCAGGTAGACTTCAGGAACTTCATCTTCATCAATACACAAGGCTTGTTTCTTACCCTAGGTTTCAACATTCTGCTCAGCATGACAAACTACTCCTGAAATTAGGGATAATGCTTTATTCCTGAAATATTCAACCTTCATCATTTCCATCAATGGAATAGAGATCTTTACTTGGGATAAAACCTGAGTTATATCAAAAGGAGCATAATTTTGCATAACAGTCATAGCTTGAGTTGTGGTTTTGTTCTTATCCTAAGCTGATCCAACTTTACTTTTAATGACTTTCTGACTGTCATCCATAACCTGAGAATTCTTATTTTGATCCTCATTTTGGGGAATTTCATTTTCTGACCTTTGAGAATCATGACTTGGTTTTTTCTTAGAATTTTTCTTATTATTATTCCATCTCATCTTGTGTGGTTCAGCCCCTTTATGATTGTGTAGTGGTTGGTTCACAAAAGTGTCTTCTAGTTGATGTGAATTACCTACCTGAGCCTTACCTCTAAGGTTATAGTTGCTTCTGACCTGAGCCACTGCTACAGCTGTGAGAGCTCTAATCTCTTCATCAGAAGGCCTCCTCAAGTTATTCAAAAGGATGCGTGAGTCTTGAGCATAAATATAATTATCTTCATCCTCCTCATCACATGAAATTTGTTGGCAGACCTGAGTCCCATAACTCATGCTTTCATTAGCATCATAAGAAGCATACTCCCCACTTGTGAACAACATATTAACATTATCATCCTGCATATAATGTGGTGCATTGCATTCATCACAGGCAACAACATTATTATATAAAGATTGAGCAATCATACATTGTGATTGTGAGTGAGGTATTTGACAAATTATGCACCAAGGGGTATCGTCAACAATGTTAACAGCTTTCTTCAAAGGATCGGGAGTCTCCTTGACATTTTGAGCTCTTTGATTATTATTACTATTTGGGAGAATGGGTTTACCATTATGCCAATTAGTGTTATATGGCATATCATGCAGTGATGGTCTCTTTTCTTGTCTTTGGTAAACCTGCCTTTTAGGGCCTATCCCCTTTTCATTCTTAGCAAGTCTATAACTTAGGTCCTTAGCAACATTTGTCAACTTATCCAATTTTTCTTCAAAAGTAGATGCATTACCTTGAGCATTCTGAGACTTATTTGGATTTTGCAGAATCTTTACATCATCCCTTCTATTTGTTTTACTAGATGCGTTCCTATTATTTTCAATGTTAGTTAAAATTTTAAAAGCACCCCTGAGGCTAGCAGGACCCTTATCTCTTAATCCATAAGCTATTTTAGCATCAAAAGCATTTATATATAGTACAACACACATTGATTCATTAGGCCTCATGTGAAGTGGTAGTTTGTTCAACACTCTAGTGAATCTAGCATTAAAATCTGCAACAAGCTCATTTGACCCCTTAGTAATACTAGTGAATTCATTTATAAAAATGCTTGGATCAGTCTTATCACCATACTGTTCTTTAAAAATCCTTTTGAAGTCATCCCATGATGAGATACTCTAGTCAGGCAGACTTTTATACCACTCTCTAGCTTCATCAACTAAGGATTGCATAAACAATTTCATAAAAACATCTTCATGTTCAACCTCAAAGTTGTCCATAACATTCTGAAAGGCCTTCAAATGATCTTCTCCTAACACAACATTATTTCTTGAAAACTTTGGTATATGAATCCTTACATGTTTATCAATTGGATTAGGGTAACCAGGAATACCATTAAAAACTAGTTGCCTAAATCTATCCAACTGCATAGGCTGCCTACCAAATTGATTGACATTTGCATTCCTATTTACATTCTGATTTCTTACATTGTTCAACAGTACCCTAACATTATTTGTATTTTGTCTCTGATCATTCTGTCGATTTTGGACTTCATTTCTTTGTTGGTTTCTTAGCACATTTACATTATCAAGAGTAGGAACTGAATCATGTTGAGCAATTCTCAGAGCTTGCACTTTTTGTCTCATGTCATCTCTAATCCTCAGAGCTTGTAAATAATCTAATTCAGCTCTTAGGTTTTTGATTTCTTCAACTAATTCTTCATCTTTGGGCATAGAAGAGGATGGTCCCTTTCCATAGTGGTCATCATCATCATCCCTTGGGGACTCAGTCTCTTCAAATATGTTAGAGGGATCTAAGAAAGGGCATTCCTAAAACACCTCTGATCTCATTGTCAAATTAACACCTTGTTGTCTTTCATATACATCCTGGATTTCAGCTTCTGTGTTTGAAAAATAAGGTGATGTCTGCTCTGAAGATCCTGGATTATCTTGGGTACTACCATCATTTCTAGGGCTGAGAGAACCCTCTTGACTGGATTGAATAGTCCCTTTTTTCCTATACATCATTTTTCTGGGTAATTCTTCAAATAATGGATTACGCAAGGATCTTATCCCTTGCATATAAATTTCACTTCACTGGTTGGGAGATTTTGTTCAGAGTCACCACCTACAACTAGGAATTAGTTTTCACCAGGGTTCTTACACAAAGCAGTCCCTAGAAAAGTCACCAAAACTGCTGGTGACTTGAATGGGCAAACAGATAACACCTTCAAATCAACTCCCTAGCAGAGTCACCAAATCTGTTGGAGTTTTTTCCCAACTAGATGCTTCCTCCCAGTTATCCCTACAAGGTAGCCATCATTGATCAATAGGATTTCTGGGCTAGGGGCCAACAGTACAGGAAATAGACTCTATAAATATCTCCTCTTCTTCTTTAGGCTCTGCAGAACCAAGGGGGGTATTCCCTATTCAACATCTATCAGATATGCACATGAACTTACTGGGATGTTGACACAAAGTAGATAAATCCTCTCTTATACAGACCAAAACTGTGAAATAAGTGCAAAGGGGCTAGCTTTGGGCCTAAACTCAGTTGTGAGACAGAGGATTTTGGTCCTAAAAATACTTCTAATGTCCTAAAAGGTTGTATTTGAAGTTTTGAATTGGTTTTTATATTTGGATGCAAGACTGGGACCTTGGGTTGTAACCTCAATACATAACCAGATCGATGCCTATCCATGGCTCGGAGTCAATAGACATATATATGTGAATGTTTACCATAGACTTAACACAGTAATCAGATTTCAAGGGGGTTTTGTACTGTCTACCTTACAGATACTACCCAAGATTAAGTATTCAATTATCTCTGCTTACAAACATCCTTACTGCAATATATTCTTCCCAATACCTAACCCTAAACATTTAATCTACTCCTTGACCAGAAGTAAATGATTAAGCATTCAACATAGCAAACCCATATCCTAGAATCTTAAACACCCCTTAGCTATTTAGATTTAGAAGAAGAACACATTCAACTTGGAGACAAATAATAGAATACATGTAATGAAGCATTACTCATTTAAATCAACATGAAACTGATGAATTCTATGCATAAAACATTCAACATACAACTCATAAACTCACAAGGCACCCAAAACAGATCCAACAGCTAGATTATATCTGATTACAACACCAAAATTTTTGCAGTTTTCAAAAACCCCAAAATGAGTAACACCACTTGCTATATAGCTAGGATGTGTACTCAGCAATTAATTACATGGTCATTCAAAATTCATCAGAAACACTGCACCATGGAATGGCACCCAAAACAATCAATGCAGTCGGTAGAAGAAAAGGCTAGGAGTGGTTGAACTTGAGATCTACGCTGCTGCCTGGGGATTTTCTTCCTCAATCAGGTAGTTGGCCCGTCTATGTCTTCGACCATACTTCTGTAACATCTGTCTTTAATGTTGATCTACCCACGGCCTCTAGAAACACAACAATCTGTGTGCATTGCAATTTTCCCACCTGGAAACAACTGCATATACAAAGAAAACCCTCTGTTTGAACAGAATCATTGATTCACTTCTACCCGCCAAGATCTACGACCTTAATTCGAATGGGTGAGCTACTGGCCAATGAAATCATGCCACGTGGGTGTTTCTTGTTCCTTTGACTTTTCACAGCATGGAGATACATTCTCACTTTTTTGCCCATTTGCTTTCAAAACCTTTGCATATGCAAATGCAAATACATACAAATGCTTTGGACACGTGGCGGCCCCCGGTTTGCTCTCCATCGCTATGCATTTATCCTTCCATCAGCCATCGGAATGAGAATGGATGAAGTCACCGATGCGTGAAGTCTTGCCGATGAGTCGTTGCATCTTTCTTTGCATCTACGGTTCAAAATGAGATTGTATGTATGTTCAATCACATACGTACAATGGCGTAGACCCCAAATATTCATGAAACAATTTGAATTCACCATTGGGCTCCACCTTGTATGTTTCCTTTGTATATCACATTGTACATTGCATACATACAATACACAATATACAAGCCGCGAACTTCAGCCACTCATCAATTGGATTGAAAAAATTTTTGAATCCAGCTTGTATCTCTCTAACTGTATCTTTTTGTTTTATATCGCATATACAATGCACATGCATACAAGCTGTGGACTTCAACTTGAAATCTGCCAAAACACATTCTCCTTCGCGTCCGAGCTTTGCATCTATTAGCTTGCACATTTCATTTGTATATCGCACATACAATGCGCTATATACAACCCACGGACCCCAAATTTTGTTTGCTACATTTGATTTCTCCTTCGGGTCCAGATTGTATGTTTTTCCTTTGTATATCGGCTTGTATGTGCAAACATACAACACGCATATACAACTAGTGGGCCCCAGGCCTTGTACATGATGCTATGCACATTGTCTTGTATATTCAAACATACAAACCCACTTGCACATACCTGCGGACCTGACCAGCACTTTAGCCTGATTTGAAATGTCATTGAGATCCACATTATATCTTGCCCATTGTATATTTAAATATATAACACAACATACAGACCTCTTGATACAACTACAAAATTTGTGATGGAATATTTTAGGAATGTACCCCAACACCACATACAAACCCAAAACGCATACAACAATGGACCCCACCACTTGGTTATTTGACTTGTATGTATCTTTACTTCCTCATCGGCTTATCGAAAAAACTTTTAGCTTGATTGCCGATGAGACTTGTCATGCTGATAGAACCTTTGGATGTTTTTCTTGTATGTGCATTAGCCATCAGGAGAACACTTTGCTTGGCTGTTGATGCACATAGTCACACCAATATGACATTGGCGATGGGAAAAAGGGGGTTTACACTATGCAATGGGGCTGATCATTCTACGAACACAAAGGCTTAAGTCGCAACTTGAACAACCGGGAACCTGGTATAGGAGGTCAACTCAAAATTAGAAGATAAAGCGCAAGACCTTATGACTTAGAATTTTTAGGGTTTGAATGAAAAAACTTGCAAATGTTCAAGCTTAAAACCCTAACCCTAACTGGGCACCAACACAAGGTACATCCTTCTCACGCATGAACAATAGCAAGGGAAACCAATGGAGATTAAAGCACAACCACTCGACCATATGGAACCCTAAGGTCCACCCCCCATGCTAGGAGATAACAATAAGGTCCCACTATGAAAACAATCAAGAATGATAGTAGACTAATAGGTGCAAGGACTACACATGACTCAAATACAACACTGGTCAACAAAAACATCACAAGCAACTTAAACATCACTTCCAAAGGCATTCACAAAACAAAGCAGAGAACACAACTAGAGAATGTTAGACTGAGGTAGGGATGAGTGTCATTTCATGGTCCTAGCATGCGTTACCCTGATAGTCTCTAACTAAACGTCGGCCCCCATCCATGGGTTACCCTGACAGTCTCTCACTAGGTGTCCGCCCTGATCTATGGTTACCCTGATAGTCTCTTACTAGATGCTGGCCCCATATGGTGACACATGCAGAACCAACATTCCTTTCATGAGGACAAGGAAGTTAATTTTTCCAACCATAGCCTTCTCATCTCATCCTTAGCTTGAACGAGCACTACAAGCATGAGTGAGGCATCCAATTTTCTTGATTAGTGTGAAAAATACCCAACCCTCTAAATTTATTATTAAGTTATCATTGGATTAACAACTTCCAATGGGTTACCTTGACAAGACAGTTTGGGCACTGGCCCCACATTGAAAGCCACTCCCCTTCTCTACATCTAGATTCTCAAAGCCCAAAACAAAACCCAAGCATGAACTATCACATTTTTCATCATGATACATTTATAACACAAAGTATACATCATTTCACATTACACAGAGCAAGGCATTACCCATCTTACATAGTTATCATAACCACATGAATAGGTACACTAAGCAAGGCATTATCCATCTTGCATAGTCATCATAACCACATGAATAGGTACACTGAGCAAGGCATTATCCATCTTGCATTGGCATCATAACCACAAGAATCTATAAACAGAGTAGAGTCAACATATAACCAATACATATTCAACCATTAGTAAGATTGCATAATCACATGAGTCATACACACGACTACCCCTCTTGGCCTTTGGAATCAACTTTTCCAAATGACACAAACATTTGACACACTAAACACTATGGCCTCACATCACATTCACTCTCAAATGCACATCATCAACTAATAGACCAAACTAAGATCCTTCATCAATAATTCAAATACAACACCACAATTGCGACATATGATATAATGCACTAATTATGGGTTTTGAAGAATGTAACATTAATTGAATCATGATCAATCATATAACAATCATAAAGTGAATCTTCCTCAACAATATAGAGCTATCATATTCCAACCACTAGTAATAGTTACTTTTATGATCATAAGATATAAGAGTCCATGAGTAACAATATTTTAACTAATAGTTCCCAAGACTTATGTTAATTTCATTTAATTAAAATGATTGTGAACAAACTGCAAATAACTCTAAGGCATACAAATTATACATAGCAATTATTTACACTATTTACACTGATGCAGATTTCATTAATAATCTAAACAATTGTAAATACTATTAAATATAACTGTATAAGCAAGGCTAAAATGCCATGCCCACATTTCCCATGTGGTCATGACATGCATCACACATGTCATGTCTACATTTGACATGTGGTCATGACACGGAATATCAAAAAAATTCCACACTTCCCTAGAAACCCCCTCGCAATTTTAAGCGTGCTCGGTGGTGTATGCTAAGGCGTAAATAAAACAGATGAAAGAGGGGTAATACGTACATGTGCGCATACCAATCACAAGAAGGCCATCAAGGGGGTCATCGCGACATGGTTAACGTCGCCAATAGGGTTAAACTTCACTAACCTAACTAAGCCCTAAATTCTAGGAAAATCTGGCAGCATAACGCCTCATGGGCGTGAGTAGGGTTTATTGTACTAAAACTAAATTTGATCAAGCGGTTTATTGATTTGGATTAATAAATTTCTTACATCACACTAGTTGCATTGGTAATACAGTTGATTAAGATAACTGAACATTTTTCAACAAAGTTTGATCATTTGTTCTCCTTCACATTTTCTACAATTTTATATGTTTTTCAACAAGGTTTGATTAATTTGTTCTCCTTCACGTTCTTGATAATTTTATATGTTTTTCAAATAAGGTTTGATTATTTTGTTCTCCTTCACGTTCTTGATCAATCAGAGTTATCTCTGCGTTATTTACATTATTCCTAATTTCTTGGTAGATCAGATCTCGGAAATAGGATTTACTAACATCGTTTGAATAGGTTTGCAAGGTTTCCATTCTGGATTTAAATCAACGTCTACTTAAAATTCTATAACTAAATTTGCTCAAAATGGTTAAAAAGAACATTAAATTTTGATTAATACTCTTAGCCCTAAAATGAAACTCATGCATTTTCTCCTCTTTGTTTTCATTTTTATCTTTCTTTCTCTTTTTCTCTCATTTTCTCATTTTCTCATTTTGCCTTTGTATCTTTGTTGCAGGTTGAGTTTAAATAACCACATATGAAATGCATATGATGGCTTCTATTAATTATATTTATATATATATATAGTGCTTATGAGAAAGCTTTCCTTTTATAAAAATATATGAATTTGTATTTGTTTGTGTTTTCATTTGTGAGAATGTTAAAAACCCTAACATATTCCTTTTATTCTTTTTTTTGTGTTTTGTTTTGTGGCAGAGTCTAAGGAAGGCAGTGGCAGTGGCATTAAGGAGGCCGCAGGGTTGTGCATTGTGAAGGGGCGGTGGTGGTAGGAGAAGTGGTGGAGTGGAGGTCACAAAGAAGGGGGTGGATGGATGGTGGCCGTGGAGGAGACCGGCAGCGGGGTGAGTGGGCTACAGGGAGGAACGCGGGGAGTAGCTGCGAATAGCACGGGGTTTATACCCACAGGGGTCTGTGGATAGTGGGGAGTGTCGGGAGGGGGATGGAGCCCCCACCCACATCCCATTCGATGGGGTGTGGGTGGGGGCTCCGCCCCCCTACCCACACCCAAGGACACAAAAGTAATGGCAGTGGGGGGGGGTTTGAACCCCCCCATATGTAATGCATTTTCCTTAATACATTTCGTAGACTGTAAAAAGAAATACAGTCACTCCACTAATTTTTGTGGCTTATAATTTATGGGGTTTTAATTATATTTAAATATATTTATATTTATATCTATATATATGTATGTATATATATATATAATATACACACAGGAAATTTTCACAGTTCCACTCAAAACACAGTTTGTTTAAATAAGAACATTAACAATATATATATAAAATCAAATCTCAAGTTTAATTTAATAGAATAATAAAATCAGTTATATTATAAATACACTTATTCAAACATATATATATAATTAAAATCTCAAATATGAATTTTTTTCCTTCCAACACTTACAAGTCTATTTTTTTTTAAGCAAATACACAAGATTATATATAGAAACATTTTTCTTTTATCAAATTTTCAATAAGCAAGAATCCATATTTTTCCAACAAAATATATTCATTGCTATATTAAAAATCATAATTTTTTTTTTCAAAGGAAGGAATAATACAAATAATTTAGATAGTTCAAATCTATAACAACAACTAATTTTCTCTTTTGCCACAATTACAATATACAATTTTCACATTTATTACAAAATAAAAACCAACACTTTACTAATTGACAAATGCTTAAAATTCACACACTAATGAATTATCTTATAAATAAAATTTTCTTCATTCAACTTTTTGAAGGATAGGAATCAAATCAACAAATTATAACTCTCTATAACAAGTAAATAGCTTACAAACAACTATGAAAAATATATTTTTTCTACAACATGAGAGAGAGAGAGAACCATGATCTCCTCTTGGACAACAACAAAGATGAAACACCTAAATAGGCCAAGCTCTCCTCAAGAGCTCAAAGAGTAAAGGAAAATAAAATATTAACTCCAAGACAAGGAGTTTCTCCAACTTCACATTTAGCTCCATTGAACCTGCATATCACAACAAGGGGGAATAAAACCACACATCTTGCTCTCCTCTCTACCATAGATCGGCAAAAGCGTCACCCCTGAGCTAGGGAGGTCTTCCACACACTTAGGATCTCATTCCACTTCACAACAAGGCATTCAAAACAACCAAAAACTACACCCAAGGATAATCACAACACAAGAACTCAATCAGGTGAGTTCAAAGGGGTAGGAGAGTGGACACACTCAACTCAAGAGTGTCACTCCTACAAAATATCCCAACACAATTTTCTCTTATGGCCTCAAGCCAACTCATTTAACAAAATTTCCAAAAGTTTCCATATTTTGGCTCTCAAGCCATGTCTCATATTTCTCAAAATCTCATATATTACCCTCAAGGCTTGCAACACCACAAAAACTAGGTAATGACCCCGAGGAGGATCACTCCTCCCCTACCCCACACTTGTTGAGCATCTTCTCCCAAGTGGGAGAGATGCTTACAACACCCCACAAATTTTCCCCACAATACAAAAATGTAACTCAAGAAAGTAACTCACACATATGCCTCATGCAAGCAAACTAAATTACAAAGGGAAGGACTTAGCCTTGAAAACCAACCTTTAAAAGACCTATTATGGAAGAAAGTTGATGTAGAGCTTCTCCAAATTCTCCTCCAACATAAGCCACAAAACTCACTCTATCTTTTTCCCCCAAATTCTAATTCAAACAATTAAAATTCCCAAAAATTCAACAACCCTTCACCTTCTCCCAAGTGGGATTAAAATAAGCCCAACCCATGAGCTTAGAGGAATGGGGAGGTGACACTTGTCACCTCCTCACTCTTCCTCCCCACTACAAGTATGACCCAAGGGATGGGTGTTGACACATGTCACTCACCCATCCCCAAGTCTCCCTCACCCCTTACCACTTGTCCTCTCTCCAACATGTGGGAGCGAAAAGAGGAGCTAAAGAGGGAATGGGTGAGACAGGTGTCCCCTTAATTTCCTCTCAAGAGGGACCACACAACTCCAAGAGTACTCTCACCAATTGTGAGAAAGACTTGGAGTCAAGTCCTCCACATTTGGTGGGTCTTGGAGTCATCTCCAACCTTGGGAAATGAAAAGGGATGGGGTTGAGTGTTGGTACCACTCATCCTCTCCCTCTCATGCCTCCAATTTCATCACTTAAATTTAGTGTGAAGTTAAGGTGACCATATGAAGGTTTACCAAGGGTTATCCAAGTCAAAAAGGTCCCTAGACCCATGGGGTACAACCCAGGGTCAAGTTAAAACACATGAAAAGGGTTTCCAAAATTAAAATTAAAAAAATGAAATTCAAAGACAAAATTCTTATAACACAAATTATAATTCAATTTAAAAGAGGATTAGACTTAGCCCAAGTAACATCATGCAAAATAACATTACAGAATTTCATCATACACAGAGTTGATCTTAGTTCCTCGTGGAACTAGATCGGCTTCACAAGGGATTACAACATCAAGTGTGGGATGACCTCCAATTTCTGTGGCTTGTTAGAAATACCTGTGCACTCAATTGCAAAGTTAATTCCACATATAAATATCATAGCCAAAGAAAATTAAAACATATACTTGCATAAAATACCACTAGTTCACATAAGCATAAAGGAAGTCACATTACAATTAGATTCTGAATTCTGTATTTCAAACATCCATTCCCAAGATTAAATCACAAAACCAATTTCTATCTAACATCACCCAATTAGTTTTCCCATAATATAAAGCACCTATCTAACATCACCCAATTAGTTTTCTGATAATATAAAGCATCTATCTAACGTCACCCAATTTGTTTTCTCTTAATATCTTAAAGTCTAATAGTTCAGGAATTCAGGATCAACAGTCCCACAAGTCTAAATGTATCAGCAACAGTATAGTAAATAGTCAAATGAACAGAATTGAAAAAGGTAGGCCTCACATCCTCCCCCCCACTAAGACTATACTTCCTCTTGGAAGTCATCAAAGAGGTGAGGAAAAAGAGTCCTCAATCTTGTTGCATCCTCCCATGTCGCAATGACCTTGTTGTACATGCCCCACTAGATTCTAACCTAGTCCAGCTCTCAACCTCGAAGGCCCAACATCTGAGGAGCCAATATGTGAGTTGGCTCCAAAGCTAGCTAACTGTCTGCCTCTACCTAAAGAGCACTCCAGTCCAGTACGTGAGATATGTCAGAAATGTAACGTTGTAAAATAGAAACATGAAAGACATCGTGGATACACGATAGGCTAGGTGGCAAGGCTAGATGATAGGCTATAGGTCCTATCCGCTCCAAGATCTCAAAAGGTCCTACGAACCAAGGTGTGAGCTTAGAGCCCTTTCCATAATGGATTGGACTCATGTGCGGTCACACTCTCAAAAATATTCTGTCACCCAGTGAGAAGCTATAATTAGTTCTCTTAGCATCAACATACTTCTTATGTCTATCCTGTGCCTCCTGAAGTCTCTGCCTAATCAGTGTGACCTACTGCTCCATATCTTGAACTATCTTTGGACCAATGGCAACCCTATCCTCTATCTAATCCCAACTCAATGGTGTCTTGCATGGTCTACCATATAGAGTCTGAAAAGGAGGCATACCCAACAAGCTATGATGCCCATTATTGTAGGAAAACTCAACCAGATACAGATACTCCTCCCATCTAGACTGATGGTTCATAACATACATATGAAGCATGTCTTCCAACATCTAATTAACTCTCTTTGTCTGTCCGTCGGTCTCGGGATGGTAAGCTGAACTAAAGTTGAGCTATGTGCCCAATGCCTGCTGTAAGGCTCTCCAAAAAGATGAAGTGAATACTGAGTCTCTATCGGAAATGATACGGTGAGGTACTCCATGAAGTCTAAAAATCTGATCTAAGAATACCCTCGCCATAGATGGTGCATTGTACGTCATGCGTACAGGTGAGAAATGTGCCACCTTGGTCAACTTGTCAACCGTCACCATGATGGCATCATGGCGACATGATGACATAGGTAGACCAACAATAAAATCCATAGAAATGGTGTCCCATTTCCACTCAGGTATCCCATGCGGGTACAATAGTCCTGTTGGATACTGATGCTCAGCCTTGACCCTCTGTCACTCAAGGCAATGAGCAACATATTCTACAATGTCTCATCCCATACCTATCTAATGGTATAGATGTCGCAAGTTAGCATGCATCTTCTTCACCCCTGGGTGTCCTGCATAAGGTGCTCTATGAGCCTCTAAAAGAATCACTGCACGTAGATCACCTGCACGGGGTACATAGATGTGCTGTCGATGTCTAAGCAAACCATCAGACTCAAGGGAATATCCTACGAATCTGCCCTTAAGGGCCCTCTATTTCTAGATTTCCTGCTGCACCTCAAGAAACCACTCATCCTCAGGCAGATGCTGTAAGATACACTCTCTCAAGTCCACACTCAATGTCAAGGTCAGGATCTCGTGGCGCCTTCGACTCAAGGCATCAGTGATCACGTTCTCCTTCCCTTTGATGTAGTGGACATCAAAGTCATACTCACATAAGAACTCCATCCAACGCCGCTAGCGGGCATTCAAATTAGGCTATGTGAAAATGTATTGCAAGCAATGGTGATCTGAATGGAGCTCAAAGTGCCGACCCAAAAGGAAGTGTCTCCAATGAACAAGAGCATGTACAACTACTGTGAGCTCTAAATCATAAGTAGGGTAGTTTAGCTCATGTGTCTTGAGCTTATGTGACTCAATGCAATCGCCCTACCACCCTGCATGAGAACAACTCCCAAACCCTCAAGTGATGCATCTGTGCAAACAAAAAAATCCTTTGAAGGATTTGGAACCGCTAAAATGGGAGCGCTGATAAGATGCTCTTTGAGGACCCCAAAGGCCCTCTCACATTGCTCAGTCCAAGTGAAACTCTTCCCTTTCTGCTAAAGGGAAGTGATGGGATGTGCTATCCTAGAAAAGCCCTCAACGAACCTACGGTAATAGCCAGCTAATCCCATAAAGCTCTTGACCTTAGTCACACTAGTGGGTGCAGGCCAATCTTGAATAGCTCTAATCTTCAATGGATCTGCAAAGATGCCATAGCCTGATAGGATGTGCCCCAAATACTGCACCTCTGTCTTGAAGAAGGGACACTTCACCAGGTTGCCATAAAGCTACTGCTCTCGTAAGCACTGCAACACCTAACACAAACGATACACATGCTCCTCCTCGATCTACAAATAGATCAAAATATCATCAAGAAAGATGATCACAAACCGATCCAGATAAGTTCAAAACACCCCATTCATGAGACTCATGACCACTGCAGGGGCGTTCGTCAAACTGAAAGGTACCATTGTAAACTTGTAATGGCCATATCTGGTTTGTAAAGCAGTCTTATAAATATCTACCTCTGTGATGCACAATTGGTGATACCTGAATTTCAGATCAATTTTTGAGAACACTCTAGCTCCCTGCATCTGGTCAAAAAGGTCATCAATCCTAGGCAGAGGATAACGGTTCTTCACCGTCACCTTGTTCAACTGTCGGTAATCCATGCATAATCGAAGAGACCCATCCTTCTTCTTCATGAAGATAACTGGTGCGCCCCATGGTGACACACTAGGTTAGATGTGCCCCTTCTCAAGTAACTCCTCTAACTGCAGTTTGAACTCTGTAAGCTCATGTGTAGTCATCATGTAGGGTGCACGAGACACTGGCTCTGTACCCGACACTAGATCGATGTGGCAATCTACCTCTCTGTGTGGAGGCATACCTAGTAATTTTGGTGGAAACATGTCAGCAAAATTTCTCAAGGTAGTGTGATCATCTAAGGAAGCCTCAAGCTCATCATCTGATCTATCACTGACCGTGATAGTGAACAACTGACACCCCTTCTGCATACAGTACTTAAGTTGCTGAGCAGATATCATATGAACAGTCGTGGGCTTCTGAATACTCACTATCTCAACTAGTGTACCATGATCATCTAAGCAACTAATCACCCTTTGGTGACAATCTAGCTTGGCTCTATGAGCCGCAAGCCAGTCCATACCCAAAACTACACCGTAGGATCCTAATGGCATAACCCTAAGGTCACATGATGTAATGAAGGAAACCAAGGAGATCTCTCAATCTCTAACCAAGGTATCTACTGACATCCTGGCCCCAGAGGCCAACTCAACCTCCCACCTAATGTCCTACCTAGAAGCCACTAGCCTTCAATGTTTCACTAACGATGTAGACAGAAAAGAGTCGGTAGCTTCAAAGTAAAAAAGAATACAGATGGGGAAATCCCCAATCATACCTATTGTCTCAATAACTAAGGCCTGGAAGTTAGCCTGACGGTTATCAATCGCTGCAAACATGCAGTGGGACTTGCCCACATCTCCTACAGTCTGGTTAGATCCTCCTGAATTGGGTTGTCCCTCTGTTATGAAACCCTATGGACACTCTCTGGCCAAATGCCCTACCCCACCACATACATAACACGGACCCCTAGCTTGTAACTACCCTGACTGAGTCCTACCCGACTGCTATTTTCCAGTCCGTCCTATGGATCCCTGTGAACCTCTATACTACTGCTAAGACCTCACGAGCCCCGCAAATGATCCCTACTGTCTCTGATCTCTACGTGGGCCCTGCTACTGCCAACTATAGTTTTGTCCTCCCTGAGCCCTCTGCTGGGGTCTAGACCTCTGCTGATGCTGCTACTGCTACTGATGTGAAGGCCTAGGAGGTAATGATGAAGAATTGAATCCTCCTCTCTGCGGTGTGGATTGTGGTCTACGAAAGTTCTGCTTCTAGTGGTGATTACGGTCCTAAAACTGTGGGCGTGAATTCTACTCTCGTCCTTGAATTTCCTCTACAATATAAGCATTTTGACAGCCTCACTCATAGTTTGGGGGTCTACCATACGCACTGGTCCTGCTATCCCATGATTCAGTCCTCTGATGAATTTGTGCAGTAGGAGTTTCTCATCATGGAGATACTCTGCATAATGAGAAAGCTCAATAAATCAGCTCTCATACTGAGCAACCGTGAGTCCTCTCTGTTGTAAGTCATGGAACTCATCTATCCAGCACTGTCTATAATGATCTGACAAGTAACGCGCATTAAAGCGCTCTATGAATATGTCCCATGTGAGTGTATCTAAGGATAACCGACACTTGTACTCCTCAGTGTGCCACCAGGTAGTTGCTACATCTCTCAGAACATGTACTGCCACCAGTGCTTTTGTGTTGCTCCCATAAGGTCTCAATGTGAAGCACCTATCTAAAATGATGAGCCAAGCCTCAGCCTTGGCTCCCTCTATAGCTCCTACAAAGGTAGGTGGATTGAGCCTAAGCAGGTCTCTGATGGGGTCTCCTCTGTCTCTAAGTTCTATAACCGGCTCATCCATACCATACTCATAACGTCTATGATGTATCTGCTCTACTCTCATGGTGTCATCTCATCTCGGATGTCTCGGAGGACTCCTACTCCGTGCTCGATATATTGACCCTACCTTCTCCACTGTAGTATCAGGTATCTCTACAAAAGGCTCCACATGTGGCACCTCTCATGGATCATTGTGGGCTCTACACGTGGCTCAGCTTGCGACTCAGCATGTGGCTCCTCACATGGCTCCTCTCGTGGAACATCGTGAGGCTCGTCACGTGGCGCTAGTATAACTGGCAGTAGCCTCTCTAACATGGCCTATAATGTCTATAAAATCTGAGGACCTATATCCAGTACTGGTGGTGCCTGTGGTACTGGCCGATCTGCTATGCCTACGGGTGCCTGTCCCTCTGCAAAGGAATCATTGTGCACCTCAACGGATGTAGTGTTGCATGATCGCACTTGTCAAAAACGTCGGGGAGGCATCCTACAAAACAAGGTAGGCACTAATTAATCAAAGTTGCATAATAAGTAACGTGCCCAAATACGCCCAATGTTTAAACTTGGGCTTTGATACCAAATGTCATGCCCACATTTCCCATGCGTTCATGACATGCATCACACGTGTCATGTCCACATTTGACATGTGGTCATAACATGAAATATCAAAAAAAATTCCACACTTCCCTAGAAACTCCCTCCCACGCGTAAGCGTGCTCGGTGGTGTATGTTAAGGTGTAAACAAAACAGATGAAAGCGGGGTAATATGTACATGCACGCATACCAATCGCAAGAAGGCCATCAAGGGGGTCATCGCGACGCAGTTAATGTCGCCAATAGGGTTAAACTTTAATAACCTAACTAAGCCCTAAATTTTGGGAAAATCCGGTAGCATAATGCCTCACGAGTATGAGTAGGGTTTATTGTACTAAAAGTAAATTTGATCAAGAGGATTATTGATTTGGATTAATAAATTTCTTACATCACACTAGTTGCATTGGTAATATAGTTGATTAAGATAATTGAACATTTTTCAACAAAGTCTGATCATTTGTTCTCCTTCACATTTTCTACAATTTTATATGTTTCTCAACAAAGTTTGATTAATTTGTTCTCCTTCACATTCTTGATAATTTTATATGTTTTTCAAATAAGGTTTGACTATTTTGTTCTCCTTCATGTTCTTGATCAATCAGAGTTATCTCTGTGTTATTTACATTATTCCTAATTTCTTGGTAGATCAGATCTTGAAAACAGGATTTACTAACATCGTTTGAATAGGTTTGCAAGGTTTCCATTCTGGATTTAAATCAACGTCTACTTAAAATTCCATAATTAAATTTTCTCAAAATGATTAAAAAGAACATTAAATTTTGATTAATACTCTTAGCCCTAAATTGAAACTCATGCATTTTCATTTGTGAGAATTTGTATTTCTTTGTGTTTTCATTTGTGAGAATGTTAAAAACCCTAACATATTCCTTTTTTCTTTCTTTTTGTTTTGTTTTGTGGCAGAGTCTAAGGAGGGCGGCGGCGGCAACATTGAGGAGGCTGCAGTGTTGTGGATTGTACAGGGGCGGTGGTGGTAAGAGAAGCAGTGGAGTGGAGGTCGCAAAGAACGGGTGCGGATGGATGGTGGCCGTGGAGAAGACTGGCAGCGGGACGAGTGGGCAGTAGGGAGGAACGCGGGAAGTAGCTACGAATAGTGCGGGGATTATACCCATGAGGGTTTATGGATAGTGGGGAGTGTGGGGAGGGGGACAGAGCCCCCACCCACATCCCATTCGATGGGGTGTGGGTGGGGGCTCCGCCCCCCTCCCCACACCCAAGGACACAAAAGTAATGGCGGTGGGGGGGGTTCAAACCCCCCCATATGTAATGCATTTTCTTTAATACATTTCGCGAACTGTAAAAAATACAGTCACTCCACTAATTTCTATGGCTTTTAATTTATGGGGTTTTCATTATATATATATATATATATAATGAAATCTCAAGTTTAATTTAATAGAATAATAAAATCAGTTATATTATAAATACACTTATTCAAACATATATATATATATATATATATATATAAAATTAAAATCTCAAAAATGAATTTTTTTCCTTCCAACACTTACAAGTCTATTTTTTTTTAAGCAAATACACAAGATTATATATAGCAATATTTTCTTTTATCAAATTTTCAATAAGCAAGAATCCATATTTTTCCAACAAAATATATTCATTGCTATATTAAAAATCACATTTTTTTTTTAAAGGAATGAATAATACAAATAATTTAGATAGTTCAAATCTATAACAACTAATTTTCTCTTTTGCCACAATTACAATATGCAATTTTCACATTTATCACAAAATAAAAACCAACACTTTACTAATTGACAAATGCTTAAAATTCACACACAAATGAATTATCTTATAAACAAAATTTTCTTCATTCAACTTTTTGAAGGATAGGAATCAAATCAACAAATTATAACTCTCTATAACAAGTAAATAGCTTACAAACAAATATGAAAAATATATGTTTTCTACAACATGAGAGAGAGAGAGAGAGAGAACCATGTTCTCCTCTTGGACAACAACAAAGATGAAACACCTAAATAGGCCAAGCTCTCCTCAAGAGCTCAAAGAGTAAAGGGAAATAAAATATTAACTCCAAGACAAGGAGTTTCTCCAACTTCACATTTAGCTCCATTGAACCTGCACATCACAACAAGGGGGAAGAAAACCACACATCTTGCTCTTCTCCCTACCATAGACCCGCAAGAGTGTCACCCCTAAGCTAGGGAGGTCTTCCACACACTTAGGATCTCATTCTACTTCACCAAGGCATTCAAAACAACCAAAAACACAATTTTTACACCCAAGGATAATCACAACACAAGAACTCAATTAGACGAGTTCAAAGGGGTAGGGGAGTGGACACACTCAACTCAAGAGTGTCACTCCTACAAAATATCCCAACACAAATTTCTCTTATGGCCTCAAGCCAACTCATTTAACAAAATTTCTAAAACTTTCCATATTTTGGCTCTCAAGCCATGTCTCATATTTCTCAAAGTCTCATATATTGCCCTCAAAGCTTGCAACACCACAAAAACTAGGTAATGACCCCGAGGAGGATCACTCCTCCCCTACCCCACACTTGTTGAGCATCTTCTCCCAAGTGGGAGAGGCGCTTACAACACCCACAAATTTTCCCCACAATACAAAAATGTAACTCAAAAAAATAACTCTCACACATATGCCTCATGCAAGCAAACTAAATTACAAAGAGAAGGCCTTAGCCTTGAAAACCAACCTTTAAAAGCCCTATTATGGAAGAAAGTTGATGTAGAGCTTCTCCAAATTCTCCTCCAACATAAGCCACAAAACTCTCTCTATCTTTTTCCCCCAAATTCCAATTCAAACAATTAAAATTCCCAAAAATTCAACAACCCTTCACCTTCTCCCAAGTGGGATTAAAATAAGCCCAACCCATGAGATTAGAGGAATGGGGAGGTGACACTTGTCACCTCCTCACTCTTCCTCCCCACTACAAGGATGACCCAAGGGATGGGTGTTGACACATGTCACTCACCCATCCCCAATTCTCCCTCACCCCTTACCACTTGTCCTCTCTCCAACATGTGGGAGAGAAAAGAGGAGCTAAAGAGGGAATGGGTGAGACATGTGTCCCCTTCATTTCCTCTCAAGAGGGACCACACAACTCCAAGGGTACTTTCACCAATTGTAAGAGAGACTTGGAGTCAAGTCTTCCACAATTGGTGGGTCTTGGAGTCATCTCCAACCTTGGGAAGTAAAAAGAGATGGGGTTGAGTGTTGGTACCACTCATCCTTTCCCTCCCATGCCTCCAATTTCATCACTTAACTTCAGTGTGAAGTTAAGGTGACCATATGAAGGTTTACCAAGGGTTACCCAAGTCAAAAAGGTCCCTAGACCCATGGAGTACAACCCAGGGTCAAGTTTAGCCTAGTTAGAGCACCCAGGGTCAAGTTAAAACGCATGAAAAGGGTTTTCAAAATTAAAATTTAAAAAATAAAATTCAAAGACAAAATTCTTATAACACAAATTATAATTCAATTTAAAAGAGGATTAGACTTAGCTTGATTAACATCATGCAAATTAAGATTATAGAATTTCATCATACACAGAGTTGATCTTAGTTCTTCATGGAACTAGATCATCTTCACAAGGAATTACAACATCAAGTGTGGGATGACCTCCAATTTATGTGGCTTGTTAGAAATACCTGCGCACCTAATTGTAAATTTAATTCCACATATAAATATCATAGCCGAAGAAAATTAAAACATATACTCGCATAAAATACCAGTATTTCACATAAGCATAAAGGAAGTCACATTACAATTAGATTCTGAATTCTGCATTTCAAACATCCATTCCCAAGATTAAATCACAACACCAATTTATATCTAACATCACCCAATTAGTTTTCCTTTAACATCATAATATAAACCATCTATCTAACATCACCCAATTTATTTTCTCATAATATAAAGCATCTATCTAACATCACCCAATTAGTTTTCCCATAATATAAAACACCTATCTAACATCACCCAATTAGTTTTCTCATAATATAAAACATCTATCTAACATCACCCAATTTGTTTTCTCTTAATATCATAAAGTCTAATAGTTTAGGAACTCAGGATCAATAGTCACACAAGTCTAAATGTATCAGCAACAGTATAATAAATAGTCAAATGAACAGAAATAAAAAAGGTAGGCCTCACATAAAAGCCTATAATATTAGAATGCTATAAATATCTTACACTAGTTAGAATCACAAGATACAAAACCTAAAGCTACAATGAAAGGACCTTATTTTAAGGTTAGCTTAAGAGGAAAGGAATACAAAACAAATAAACATTCTTATAGATCTAACATCTTCATCAAATCTACCCCACTTTTAACCACATGCATATGATAGGATCAGCACAAAACAAATTTGTTGAGAAGGCTTTAGAAGCTACCAACAATGCAAAATGTGAAAGCATAGACAGGGCATGCTGACTGATTGGTAGTGTTGGTTTTTTCTCAGACTGGATACTTACTCCTAGATTCCCTACAAGGTAGCCATCAATGATCAACAGGATCTCTGGGCCAGGGGCCAACAGTGTAGGAGATAGACTCTATATTTTATCTCATCTTCTTCTTCGGGCTCTGCAAAACCTAGGGGGGTATTCCCTACTCAACATCCATGAGGATATGCATACAAAGGCTGGGATGCTGACAGAAAGCAGATAAGTCCTCCTGTAAGTAGACCAAAACTGTAAGATAAGAGCAAAGAGGCTGGCTTTGGGCCTATTTGCAGTTGTAGACAGAGGACTTGGATCCTAAAACTAATTCTAATGTCCTAATGGTTGTTTTGGAGTTTGATTTTGATTTTATATTTGGATGCAAAGCTGGACATGGTACATAACACAAACACAAAGCTAGATCGGTGCCTATCTAGGGCTTGGAGTCAGTAGACATACACCTGTGAATGATCAACATGAACAGCTAAAACTAGATTTCAGGGGGACACATGTGATACCTGCCTTACAGATATCTCCCAATACAAAGTGTTAAGCTATCTATACTTATGGCATCCCTACTGCAGTATACCCTTCCCAATGTTCAATCTGAGAACAATTTAATCTACCCCTTGAGCAGAAGTTAAGAGATCAGACATTCAACATAGGAATTCTATGTTCTAGAGTCTCAAACATTCCTTAAATATCCAGACTTAGAAGAAAGATACATGCAATACTGGAGATAGAATTAACAAAACACATGCTAACATAGCATTTCTCATATAAAAGTAACCATGAAATCAGTGGATTCATGCAAAAACATACAACAGGAGATACATAAACTCACAAGTTTTCCTGCACAGAGCAACCAAATCAGCTGTATTGCATTACAAGGCCAAAATGTTCAACTTTCAACAACAACAAAAATGGTAACATAGTCTACCTATATCGGCCAGAAAGTGTACCTCTAGCAATTAATTACATGTTTTTTGACAAAAATCTGCTAGATACAGATCCCACAAAGGAATGGCGCTCAAAATTTATTACTGCAACAGACAAGAGAGGCCTTGAGCCTTGCGCTGCCATCTGGAAGTCTTCATTCACAATCAGGTAGTTTAATTGCTTGTACCATCGCCCATACCCCTGCTACAGTCGCCATTGATGGCTCAACCACCCACGACCGCTTGAAAACTGTCGCAGCATTCAAAAAGGAATTTCCCGCCAAAACGCTTCTTCGCAGGTTCAAATAATGTAGGGAGATTAATCCCACATGCATAGTGCGGAGACTCCTTTAGCATTTTAAAAACATGGCCACCAACATACAAAGTGTCAAGCACTTTTTCCGTGCTCAACGCACGCTCCTTCTCCAAAACCCATCACTCAGACCTAAGCCATCGGCCCAGCTGAAAATCTTCTTGCCGACATCAATAGTCTGGCCGATCGCTACATTACAATCCCCTCCATCGGCCAGAGATGCACCATCAGGCCAACCTTCCAAACCTTTGCCGATCTCATCAGTTACACCGATGAAGCCACCGCAATCCCCTATCGGCCAGACCAATACCGTCGGCCAAGCAAAAGATCTCTCTGCCGATAGACCAAACTCTCACTGATGACCAGCAAGCTAGACTTTGCCCCTTCGTCAGCCAGACCCTCCACTATCGGCAAGCCACAAAACACCTACGCCAAACACACAAGTCACCCCGATGGCATACCACATCCTTGGTCTTCGGCGAGACCACCATCCCTTGGAGAAACAAGAAAATCCTTGGCCGATAGCACAAGTCCTACCGACACCACCTTGAACATCCCTCATCAGCCAGACAACCAATTGTTGGCCCAACATGAAACTGCTTTGCTGATGGAGAGCGCCACACCCATGCCTACTCAAATCCCTTGTCGGTGAGACCCATGCCGATGACATCGCATCGGCCAAACATTGCATATCGGCAACCCAAGAAAATACTTTGCCAATAGCCAAAGTGTTGGCAATGACCTTCCAAGACTCTCGTTGGTATGACTAACCTGATGAACCCGTTGAACCGATGAACCGGTTCAACTTGATGGTTCAACGGCGAGGTTCAACATTGAGGTTCGCTGGCGGGGTTCAAAACCTCGAAAACAATACTCCATCACTGTCGGCCAAGTACCAAAAACACAAAGTCTTGAACCGTTGAACCATGAACCAAAAGGGTTCAATGCGGTGGTTCAAAGCGATGGTTCAACCATAATCTGAGCACTCAAAAAGAAGTTTCTCCGATAGAGAAAGTCACAGCGATGAATAAGGAAACTTAGGGCTCAAAAAGAAAAAACCCTCCAACATCTGCGCTAAGATCCAGACCAAAATTAGTGCCAACATTGGCTCCGAATGGGGACGTGTAGGTGAAAAACCTGCAGCGAGAACCAAATCTCCGGGCAGACCAGGAAAAAACCAAAAAAGCACAAACTATATAAGGCATTTACAATATATACATATTTTTTACAAATGTGCACAGAGACAAGTCATCTATGCAAAATAGAACTTAATGAATTGGCCATGCACAGGCAATTCTAGAAATTCACCATCTAGGGCCTAGAGGAAATAAGAGTCCTCCCCATGAGTGCTACAAATCTGATATGGGCCCATCCATAAGGGTTCAAACTTACCATGTTTACCCTTGTCCTAATTTTTTGCATTCCAGATGAGCACCAGATCATTGACTTGAAACTTCCTTTTTGTAGCTCTCCTGTCAAACTGATATTTCACATCTTGTTGTCTCTTGAGGTTGATCTGGTGTGCTTTCCTTCTGTTTTCATCTAGTGCAACCAGCTGGTTCACTCTTTCTGTCATGGAGTCTTCAATCTCCTCATCATTATCTTGGATAAATTTGTAAACTAGCAGGAGATTATTTATGGGCAATCAGGCTAATGCACCATATACTATTTCAAAGGGTGACATCCCAATAGCCTTTTTTACTGTCACTCTGTCAGCCCATATTGCTAACTTTAATTTTGAGTCCCAAGCTCTCTTGTTCTTATCCAGTATCCTCTTGATAATTTTCATGATGCTTTTATTGCTTGATTCTACTTGACCATTTCCTTGTGGGTGGTATGGTGATGCATATGATAGATTTATCCCATACCTGTTGCAAAAATCAACAAATTCACCTGATCTGAAGAACATAGCATTATCAGTGACTATCTTGAATGGTACTACAAACCTGATGATAACATTTTCTAGTATGAAATCCGTCACCACCTTACTTGTAGCTCTCTTAGTTGGAATGGCCTCAATCAATTTGGTAAAGTAATCAGTTGCCACCAAAATCCAACTGTGTCCCCCACTTGACTTGTCTGCAATTTCCCCTATGAAGTCAATTCCCCATTGCTGAAATGGAGCATCCACAGTTACAGTTCTGAGGGGTAAAGCACCATCATATCTCAACTTTCCTAAGAATCTTTGGCAAAGGTCACACTTCCTCACTAACCTCTGGGCATCTGAAAAGAGGGTGGGCCACCAATATCCTGCTCTGAGAATCTTATGAGCTATTGTTTGGGCAGTATAATGTCCACCACACAATCCTTTATGCATTTCAATCAGAATATTGTTAGCCACATCTTCATCCACACACCTCAGCAGCACACCATCAGGGTTTTTCTAGTATAGCCTACTTTGAACAATAACATACCTGATTGCATGTAACTTTAAAGTCCTCTTTTGACTGTCACTGAAATGGAAAGGACAATTCAGATTTTGTAAGTAATATATAATATCCTTGTACCATTCAGATCTTGATACATTTACATTCTCATTTTGGACTGCATTGACTTGGCATGCTTCCAAGTTTGACTGTGCCATCATCTTGGCTAATCCTTGTCCTCTTACCAACTTGGTAACTTGTATGTCTATGTTGAACTCTTGCAGTTTGTTTATCCATCTACACCTTCTTCCAGTCACCTCCTATTGAGTGAATATGTCTTTGAATGCTGCATGGGGTACATATGCAATTATATGTGATCCTACCAGGTATGGCCTGAAACTTTTGATGGCTCTGACTAGTGCATATGCCTGTTTTTCCATGATATCATCTTTCAATTCAGAAGCCTGCAAGGACATACTGAAGAAAGCTATGGGTTGCTCAAATCCATCCTCATTTTTCTGTAGCAAACATGCAGCAACAGTGTGAAAGGAAGCAAATGAAAACAATTGGAATGGCCTAGAAAAATCAGGAGATTTAAGAACAGGGGCCATCTTGATTGCCTCTTTGATACTATGAAATGATTCAATTACTTCACTTTCCCAGTGGACAGTTGCATCCTTCTTCATCATCTTGGAAATGTTCCTTGTGGTTTCTGCAAAGTTGGGAACAAATCTCCTAACAAAATTTATCTGTCCAAAGAAGGACTGAACTCCTTTTACAGTTTTTGGCATTTGAATTCTGTCAATAGCAGCCACTCTCTCTAGATCTATCCTAACTCCATCCTTGGAAACAATGTGCCCCAGGAGCTTTCCTTCAACTACCCCAAAAGCACACTTTTTTGGATTTAAAGAAATGCCATACTCTAGTGCTCTTATGAAAATCTGCTCTAGATGCAAACAATGCTGCTCTTCCTTCTTTGAATAGGCAGTCAAGTCATCTTGATATACAGCTAGGATTGAATCAATCAACCCTGCAAAAGCAACATCCATTGCTCTTTGAAATGTAGCACCTGCATTTGTTAGTCTGAATGGCATTCTAACATACACATAAGTTCCCCATGGAGTGGTGAAGGCAGTCTTGTACTATTCTGATTCCTTTACCTTCACCTGATTATAACCTAAAAATCCATCCATCATGGACAAGAGTTCACAACCAGTCACTCTTTGCAACATAGCCTCCATATTAGGCAGTGGATAGTTATCCTTTAAAGAGGATACATTCAAGTTCCTAAAGTTAACACAAAGCCTAATATCACCATTCTTTTTTCTGACTGGGACAAGGTTAGACACCCAAGTTGAAAGTCTGATTGGCACAATTATTCCAACTTCCCTAAGCTTTTTGAGTTCTTCTTGCATCTTTGGAGCTAAGGTAGGATTGATAGGTCTTTGTCTTTGTCTAAATGGCTTAGCTCCAGGCTTCAATGGGATCTCATGCTAGAATAAGTCTTCTCTATAGGCCTTTAGGTCCTCATATGACCAAGCAAAAACATGTTTATACCTTTTCAGTAATGCAATCAACATACTCCTGATGTGTGGTTTGAGTTGTTTACCAATATATACCTTCTTAGGGGCCTAAGATGTCCCCAAATTTATCTCTTCTAAATCTTCCTTGTTTGTGGGAGATGTTTTTGTGACCAATCGGTCTCTACTTTCAAAAGCTCTTTCCAAAGCTACTAACCCTCTAGGAATTTTATTAGTCTTCAACTGAATTATCTCTTTCCCCACAAGAGTTTCTTTTCCATCTATAGTCTCTACAAAATCTTGGAAATCAATTTCTTGATTCTCATATTCATCTATGCAGTGCAAAAAATTTAATAAGTCCCTATCATCATTAAACACTTGCCAACTGCATATATTCTCTGGTACTGCAGGCCTGATTTTAACTTCTACATTTGTAACATCTGACAGAGTGATGTCATCTAGCCTTATTGCAACATTAGCTAAGAAATCAGCCATAACATTCTTTGATCTCTCTACCCTGCCTATTGAAAATGCATCAAATAGTTCAATGGTATCCCAAATAGCATGCTTGTATTGTTTCAATCTTTTATTTTTTGAAGCATACCTATTGTTGGTTTTTTCCTAGACTGGATGCTTATTCCTAGATTTCCCTACAAGGTAGCCATCAGTGATCAACAGGATCTCTGGGCCAGGGGCCAACAGTGTAGGAGATAGACTCTATATTTTATCTCCTCTTCTTCTTCAGGCTCTACAAAACCTAGGGGGGTGTTCCCTACTCAACATCCATGGGGATATGCATACAAAGGTTGGGATGCTGACAGAAAGCAGATAAGTCCTCCTGTAAGTAGACCAAAACTGCAAGATAAGAGCAAAGGGGCTGGCTTTGGGCCTATTTTCAGTTGTAGACAGAGGACTTGGATCCTAAAACTAATTCTAATGTCCTAAAGGTTGTTTTAGAGTTTGACTTTGATTTATAGTTTGGATGCAAAGCTGGACATGGTTGTAACACAAACACAAAGCAAGATTGGTGCCTATCTAGGGCCTGGATTCAGTAGACATACACCTGTGAATGATCAGCATGAACAGCTAAAACTGGATTTCAGGGGGATATATATAATACCTGCCTTACAGATATCTCCCAATACAGAGTGTTAAGTTATCTCTACTTATGGTATCCCTACTGCAGTATACCCTTCCCAATGTTCAACCTGAAAACAGTTTAATCTACCCCTTGAGCAGAAGTTAAAAGATCAAACATTCAACATAGGAATTATATGTTCTAGAGTCTCAAATATTGCTTAAATATTCAAACTCAGAAGAAAGATACATGCAATACTGGAGACAAAATTAATAAAACACATGCTAAGATAGCATTTCTCATATAAGATTAATCATGAAATCAGTGGGTTCATGCCAAAACATACAACAAGAGATACATAAACTCACAGGTTTAGCTGTACAGAGCAACCAGATCAGCTTGTTTTAAATTACAGAGCCAAAAATCTTCAACTTTCAACAACAAAAATGAGTAACACTTCCTGTTTATAACAGCCAGGTAGTGTACCATAAGCAATTAATTACATGGCTTTGACAAAAATCCGCCAGATACAGCCCTCAGAAGGAATGGCACTTAGAAAATGTAAATGCAGCAGACAAAGAGGAGCCTCGAGCCATGCGCCATTATCTGGAGCCTCCGCTCAAAAATTGGGCAACCTGATCGCCTGTACCATCACCCATAACTCTATAATGTCGCCATTAAGGGCCTCAACCACCCGCGACCACTTGGAAACTGTCGCAACACTTCAAACAGAAGTTCCCGCCAAAAGTGCATCGCTCAAAGTTCGAAAATACACAGGGGAATAATCCCACATGCATGGTGAGGAGTTCACATCAGTAGTTTATAAACATGGTCGCACACATGATAGGTGTCGAGCGTTTTGCCACGCTTGACACACAACCCTTCGCCAAGAACCCATCGCCGTGACATATACCATCGGCCCAGCTCAAAACTCCCTCGCCGATATAATCAACTCATGCCGATGAACTATGGCCTCATCCCTCCGTCGGCCAAACACATGCCGATGAAACCTCGTCGGCCAAACATTACCCATCAACGGGCCCTCCAACTGCTAGCCCGATCTCAAAAGTCTCACCGATCGCCAAATCCTACATACTCCACCGTTGGCCAAACTGAACACAAAGTCATCCCGATGGCATTCCCCATCGGGGTGACTTCCTTCTATCGGTGGACCACAAAACACATTGGCCGATCACAATAGTCTTACCGATGCCAAACGTCAACCCCACTTTCTTCGGTAAGACACACGCCGATGAATCCTCATCGGCCAAACATTACCCATCAGCGACCCAACATCTGACCACTCACCCGATAGCTCCCACTCCTGCCGATGAATACATGACTTAACCCCATCGGCAAGACCAACACCATCGGTAGAACAACAATCTCATTCGCCGACATCACATGTTACGCCGATACAGTTCCATCAGCCAAACACCTCTGTCAGCCCAACTGAGAAATCCTACACCTATGCATATACAACTGTTTGATATACAAGGCGGACCCCAAACCTTTATGAAGCAGATTGGAAGCATATTCGGGTCCGGATTGTATCTTGACCTATATACCTTTGCATGTATATACAACTGGAGGGCCCCATCACTTGTATATCGGCCATTGTATATTTTGTTCCTTTGCATATCCGCGGGCCCCAGCACATGCATCTCCTCCGTGGCACTGTAGTGAATGTATATTTGCACCTCTGTATGTTTTCCTTGCATCTGCAAATATACAAACCTCCAATATACAACTGCAGCATCTTCAACAGAATATTCGATGAATGTATCTTCCGCTCGCCACTGTAGCAATTGTATATGCGCACCTCCTTTGTACATTTCGCTTGTGCATGACCCGATATACAAAGCGGGAATATTCCCAGGAATATACCCGCTATGTATCTTTTCTTTGTATGTTTGAAATGCATGTTGGCGGCTTTGTATGTAGCTCGATATACAAGACCACTTGTACATCGCACTGTAGCAGAAGCATGTTCGTTGCCCTTATACATTTCAGGATGACGTCATTGTCATATTCGCAACATCGGGGGATCTCCATAAAATGACTTAGTGTTAGCAATGTGACCCTCCAGACCTTGATGACGTCACTCCCATATCGGCATCAGGATGATATTCGGAAAATTAACCAGATATTTGGGAATATCATCCTGATGCGCAAATATCATGCTGCACTGTAGCTTCACTGCAGGATCGGGATGATATCCAAACATCACCCAATATTGAAACATGATGACCCTGATGAAACATCCGATCAATAGAAAATGATAATGATGATGACCCCCTCCCTTAGAAATATCATGATGATGATGATCTTCTCTCCTTAAGAAAATATGATGCTGCAGCTGAAAAATACTGAGGAGGTCCAACACTTAGGAAAATGGGCAAGAAGATATAGGGTTCAAATGAAGAAACCCCCTAAACATGAAAAATCAACCTCCAGGTCAAAATGAGTACCAACACTGGCTCCGAATGGGGACGTGCAGGTGAAAACCTGTAGCGAGAACCAGATCTCCGGGCAGACCAGGCAAAAACCAAAAAGCATGAACTGTACAAGGCACTTACAATATATACATATTTTTACACATGTGCACAGAGACAAGCCATCTATGCAAAATAGAACTTAAGGAATTGGCCATGCACAGGCAATTCCAGAAATTCACCACCTAAGGCCTGGAGGAAATAAGAGTCCTCTCCATGAGTACTGCAGATCTGATATGGGCCCATCCATAAGGGTTCGAATTTACCATGTTTACCCTTGTCCTGATCTTTTGCATTCCATACAAGCACCAGATCGTTGACCTGAAATTTTCTTTTTGTAGCTCTCCTATCAAACAGATATTTCACATCTTGTTGTCTCTTGAGATTGATCTGGTATGCTCTCCTTCTGCTTTCATCCAGTGCAACCAGCTGGTTCACTCTTTCTGTCGTGGAGTCTCCAATCTCCTCATCATTATCCTGGATGAATCTGTAAACTGGTAGGAGATTGTTTATGGGCAATCTGGCTGATGCACCATATACCAGCTCAAAGGGTGACATCCCAATAGCCTTTTTTTACTGTCACCCTATCAGCCCATATTGCCAACTTTAATTTTGAGTCCCAAGCTCTCTTATTCTTGTCCAATATCCTTTTGATAATTTTCATGATGCTTTTATTGCTTGATTCTGCTTGACCATTTCCTTGTGGGTGGTATGGTGATGCATATGATAGATTGATCCCATACTTGTTGCAAAAATCAACAAATTCACCTAATCTGAAGCACATAGCATTATCAGTGACTATCTTGAATGGTACTCCAAACCTGATGATAATATTTTCTAGCATGAAATCTGTCACCACCTTACTTGTAGCTCTCTTAGTTGGAATGGCCTCAATCCATTTGGTAAAGTAATCAGTTGCCACCAAAATCCAACTGTGTCCCCCACTTGATTTGTCTGCAATTTCCCCTATGAAGTCAATTCCCCATTGCTGAAATGGAGCATCCACAGTTACAGTCCTGAGGGGTAAAGCACCATCATATTTCAACTTTCCTGAAAATCTTTGGCAAGGGTCACACTTCCTCACTAACCTTTATGCATCTGAAAAGAGAGTGGGCCACCAATATCCTGCTCTGAGAATTTTATGAGCTGTTGTTTGGGCAGTATAATGTCCACCACACAATCCTTTATGCATGTCAATCAAAACATTGTTAGCCATATCCTCATCCACACATCTCAGCAGCACACCATCAGGGTTTTTCCAGTATAGCTCACTCTGAACAATGACATACCTGATTGCCTGTAACTTTAAAGTCCTCTTTTGACTGTCACTGAAATGGGAAGGACAATTCAGATTTTGCAAGTAGTATATAATGTCCTTGTACCATTCAAATCTTGATACATTTACATTCTCATTTTGGACTACATTAACTTGGCATGCTTCCAAGTTTGAATGTGCAATCATCTTGGCTAATCCTTGTCCTCTTACCAACTTGGTAATTTGTATTTCTATGTTGAACTCCTGCAGTTTGTTTATCCATCTACACCTTCTCCTAGTCACCTCCTGTTGAGTGAATATGTCTTTGACTGCTGCATGGGGTACATATGCAATTACATGTGATCCTACCAAGTAAGGTCTGAAACTTTTGATGGCTCTGACTAGTGCATACTGTTTTTCCATAATATCATATTTCAACTCAGAGGCCTGCAAGGACATACTGAAGAAAGCTATGGGTTGTTCAAAACCATCTTCATTTTTCTGTAGCAAACATGCAGCAACAGTATGAAAGGAAGCAAATGAAAATACTTGGAATGGCCTAGAAAAATCAGGAGATTTAAGAACAGGGGCCATCTTGATTGCCTCTTTGATACTCTGAAATGATTCTATTGCTTCACTTTCCCAGTGGACAGTTGCATCCTTCTTCATCATCTTGGAAATGTTCCTTGTGGTTTCTGCAAAGTTGGGAACAAATCTCCTAACAAAATTTATCTGTCCAAAGAAGGACTGAACTCCTTTTACAGTTTTTGGCATTTGAATTCTGTCAATAGCAGCCACTCTCTCTGGATCTATCCTGACTCCATCCTTGGAAACAATATGTCCCAGGAGCTTTCCTTCAACTACCCCAAAGGCACACTTCTTTGGATTTAAAGAAATACCATACTCTAGTGCTCTTATGAAAATTTGCCCCAGATGCAAACAATGCTGCTCTTCTTTCTTTGAGTAAGCAGTCAAGTCATCCTGATATACAGCCAGGATTGAATCAATCAACCCTGCAAAAGCAACATCCATTGCTCTTTGAAATGTAGCACCTGCATTGGTTAGTCCGAAGGGCATTCTAACATACACATAAGTTCCCCATGGAGTGGTGAAGGCAGTCTTATACTGTTCTGATTCCTTTACCTTCACCTGATTATAACCTGAAAATCCATCCATCATGGATGAGTTCACAACCAGTCACTCTCTGCAACATAGCTTCCATATTAGGCAGTGGATAGTTATCCTTTAAAGAGGATACATTCAAGTTCCTGAAGTCAACACAAAGCCTAATATCACCATTCTTTTTTCTGACTGGGACAAGGTTAGACACCCAAGTTGAATGTCTGATTGGCACAATTATTTCAGCTTCCCTCAGCCTTTTGAGTTCTTCTTGCATCTTTGGAGCTAAGGTAGGATTAATAGGTCTTTGCCTCTGTCTGAATGGCTTAGCTCCCGGCTTCAATGGGATCTCATGCTGGAATAAATTTTCCCTATAGGCCTTTAGGTCCTCATATGACCAAGCAAAAACATGTTTATACTTTTTCAGTAATGCAATCAGCATACTCCTAATGTGTGGTTTGAGCTGTTTACCAATGTATACCTTCTGAGGGGCCTGAGATGTCCCCAAATTTATCTCTTCTAAATCTTCCTTATTTGTGGGAGATGTCCTTGTGACCAATTTATCTCTACTGTCAAAAGCTCTTTCCAAAGCGACTAACCCTCTGGGGATTTTATTAGTCTTCAATTGAATTATCTCTTTTCCCACAAGAGTTTCTTTTCCATCTATAGTCTCTACAAAAGCTTGGAAATCAATTTCTTGATTCTCATATTCATCTATGCAGTGCAAAAATTTTAACAAGTCCCTATCATCATTAAACACTTGCCAACTGCATATATTTTCTGGTACTGCAGGCCTAATTTTAACTTCTACATTTGTAACATCTGACAGAGTGATGTCATCTAGCCTTATTGCAACGTTAGCTAAGAAATCAGCCATAACATTCTTTGACCTCTCTACCCAGCCTATTGAAAATGCATCAAATAGTTCAATGGTATCCCAAACAGCATGCTTGTATTGTTTCAACCTTTTATTTTTTGAAGCATACCTATCTCTAATTTGGGATACAATCAGCTCAGAATCCCCAAATACTCTTAGCATTTTGATTCCATGTTTGAGAGCTATATTTAGGCCTAAAAGCAAAGCCTCATATTCTGCAATGTTGTTTGTGCAAACAAACCTCAGTAAGAAAGAGAATTTGAGGAGCTTACCAGTTGTAGACAGGAAAACAACTCCAGCTCTAGAGCCTTCTTTTGCACAAGCTCCATCAAAAAACATGGTCCACAAACCTTGCTGTTCCAATTCTTCAATGCAGACATTTTTCTTTTTATCTTCTCTATCATCTGAGACAACCTTGAAGTTATCACAGTCAGTGTTTACAAAGCATATCTGTTCCTCTGCTTCTTGGTCTTCCACTATCTCTGATGATCTTTGTTCTCTGATTAGCTTAACATCCCTACCATTCATTGGAATCATGGCATATGACAGGTCCAGCTGCATACTTCCACCAATTAGTGCTGCCCATCTTCTTGACAACAACATACCATGCTGTGGCTTGATGTCAACCACTGTTATAATCATTTTATATCTCTTTTCAGGAAATGCTGCCAGTTTGAAATCTACATCCTTCATGATTCCAATAACTGGTACCTCTCTGGCATCCATAGCATAACATTTTCCACATGCCTTGTCAATTTTTAGTCCAGCTTGTTGCATGACGGCCAAAGGCATGACATTTGTAGATGCTCCAGAGTCAAGCATACAATTTCTGATTATTTTTCCATTTATAACCAGGGAAACATAAAATGGTTCCACTTGTGAAGGACACTTTGTCATAGTCACTCCTAAATAAACCTCAGGAGCCTCATCTTCTTCATTACATATAACATGTTTGTCACCCTGGATCTGAACATTTTGTTTAACTTGAAAAGGTACCCCTGAAATTAGGGATATTGTCCTATTCTTGATTTCTTCCACTTTCATGAGTTCCATAAGTGGAACAGAGACTTTTACCTGGGAGAGGACCTGAGCTATATCAAATGGAGCATAATTTTGTATAACAGCTGTAGCTTGCTCCACAATCTTGCTTTTATCCTGAACTGATTTAGCTTTTACTTTCATAGTTCCCTGATCATCATTCTTGTCTTGGGAACCTTTACCTTGATCTTCAGCCTGAGGGATTCTATTTTCTGGTCCTTGGGATTCATGACCTATTCTATGTCTGAAATTCTATTTATTATTAACCCACTACCTTTTTTGTAATTCTATCCCCTTATTACCATGCACTAGCTGTCCTATAGTAACATCTTTTGGCTGATGTGGGCTGCTTACCTGATTTTTACCTCTGAGATTGTAGTTGCTCTTGACTTGAGCAACTGCTGTAGCTGTGAAGGCCCTAATTTCCTCATCAGAAGGTCGTTGTAAGTTACTCAGAATATTGTGTGAGTTCTGAGCATAGGCATAGTTAACTTCATCATCTTCATCATATGGGAACTGTTGGCAGCCCTGAGTTCCATCATTTGTACTCTCATCAGCATCATAAAGAGCGTATCCATTGCTTATGGACATCATATTTACATCATCATCTTCCACATAATGTGGCTCATTGCATTCATTACAAGATGTAGTATTATCACACAAGGACTGAGCAATCATACACTGTGACTGTGAATGTGGCATCTGACAAATTATACACCATGGAGCATCATCAACAATATTTACAGCTTTCTTTAGAGGATCAGGAGTTTCTTTGACATGTTGAGCTCTTTGATTTGTGTTGTTACGTGGGAATATAGGTTTACCATCATGCCAATTGGTATTATAAGGCATATCATGCAATGATGGCCTCTTTTCCTGCCTTTGATGGACTTGCCTATCAGGACCTATCCCTTTTTCACTTCTAGCTAATCTATAGCTTAGGTCCTTAACAACATTTGCCAATTTGTCTATCTTATCTTCAGGGGCAGATGTATTACCTTGAGTGTTCTGAGGCTTGTTTGGATTCTACAAAATTTTTATATCATCCCTTCTATTTGTCTTGCCCGATGCTTTCCTGTTGTTTTCAATATTCACTACAATTCTGAAAGCATCCCTGAGAGTAGCAGGACCTTTATCTCTTAATCCATATGTAGTTTTTGCATCAAAGGCATTGATATACAATATTATGCACATTGGTTCATTTGGCCTCATGTGATGTGGCAATTTGTTTAACACTTTAGTAAATCTTGCATTAAAATCTGCAACCTGCTCATTTGACCCTTTAGTGATACTGGTGAACTCATTTACAAAAAAGCTAGGGTCAGTTTTGTCACCATATTGCTCCTTGAACATTCTTTTAAAATCATCCCATGATGAAATACTCCGGTCAAGCAGATTCTTGTACCATTCTCTTGCCTCATCTATTAAGGATTGCATGAATGACTTCATGAAAACATCCTCATGTTCAACCTCAAAGTTATCCATGACATTTTGAAAGGCTTTTAGATGATCTTCTCCTGACACAGTGTTGTTTCCTGAAAATTTAGGCACTTGCAGCCTCAGATGCTTATCAATGGGGTTAGGATACCCAGGAATACCATCAAATACCAGCTGTCTGAATCTATCTAGCTGCATTGGTTGTCTGTTTAATTGATTAACATTAATATCCCTGTTTGCATTCTGGTTTCTTACATTGTTCAGTGGTATCCTAGCATCATTCACATTTTGTCTCTCATCATTATGTTGATGTTGCACTTCATTTCTCTGTTGATGTCTCTGCACATTTGCATTCTCAAGGGTAGGAATTGAATTATTCTGGGTAGTCCTCAAAGCTTGCACTTTCTTCCTCAAGTCATCTCTGATTGATATTGCCTACTGATATTCAAACTTGGCCCTTAAGCTCCTAATTTCATCAGCTAGTTCTTCCTCGCTAGGCCTAGAGGAGGATGGTTTTATCATATTCTGATCTTCGTCTTCATCATCCCTCCGAGTCTCGACCTCTTCAAACCTTTCACTAGGGTCTAGAAATGGGCGTTCTTGGAACACCTCTAACCTCATTCTCATGTTACCACCCTGCTGTCTTTCATACACACTCTGGATTTCAGCCTCATTGTTTGAAAAATAAGGTATTGTCTTGTCTGAAGACCTTGGATTGTCTTGCATATCATCATTTTTTCTGGGGGAACCCTCATGACTGACTAAGACAGCTCCCTTTCTTCCGTACATCATTCTTCTTATTACTGGTAACTCTGTAAATAAAGGATTTTGCTGGGATCTTCTCCCCTGCATATAAATTTTACTTTGACCAGTTGGGAGATTACTTCGGAGTCGCCACCTATTACTAGGAACTGTTTTCTTTTTTTGTAAATCAGGGTTCTTTCACAATTCCCCAGCGGAGTTGCCAATTTCTGTTGGTGACTCGGATGGGCCACAAGATATAACCCTTTCTCAAATTTCCTTCCCCAATAGAGTCGCCAATTTCTGTTGGTGACTCGGATGGGTCACAAGATATATTACTGGAGATGATTAGATAGTACTTTTACTTCTCAATACCCAGCAGAGTCGCCAATTTTTGTTGGTTTTTTCCCAGACTGGATGCTTATTCCCAGATTTCCCTACAAGGTAGCCATCAATGATCAACAGGATCTCTGGGCCAGGGGCCAACAGTGTAGGAGATAGACTCTATTTTTTATCTCCTCTTCTTCTTCAGGCTCTGCAAAACCTAGGGGGGTGTTCCCTACTCAACATCCATGGGGATATGCATACAAAGGCTGGGATGCTGATAGAAAGCAGATAAGTCCTCCTGTAAGTAGACCAAAACTGCAAGATAAGAGCAAAGGGGCTGGCTTTGGGCCTATTTTCAGTTGTAGACAGAGGACTTGGATCCTAAAACTAATTCTAATGTCCTAAAGGTTGTTTTAGAGTTTGAATTTGATTTATAGTTTGGATGCAAAGCTGGACATGGTTGTAACACAAACACAAAGCAAGATTGGTGCCTATCCAGGGTGTGGAGTCAGTAGACATACACCTGTGAATGATCAACATGAATAGCTAAAACTGGATTTCAGGGGGATATATATAATACCTGCCTTACAGATATCTCCCAATACAGAGTGTTAAGTTATCTCTACTTATGGTATCCCTACTGCAGTATACCCTTCCCAATGTTCAACCTGAAAACAGTTTAATCTACCCCTTGAGCAGAAGTTAAAAGATCAGACATTCAACATAGGAATTATATGTTCTAGAGTCTCAAATATTGCTTAAATATTCAGACTCAAAAGAAAGATACATGCAATACTGGAGACAGAATTAACAAAACACATGCTAAGATAGCATTTCTCATATAAGATTAATCATGAAATCAGTGGGTTCATGCCAAAACATACAACAAGAGATACATAAACTCACAGGTTTAGCTGTACAGAGCAACCAGATCAGCTTGTTTTGAATTACAGAGCCAAAAATCTTCAACTTTCAACAACAAAAATGAGTAACACTTCCTGTTATAACAGCCAGGTAGTGTACCATAAGCAATTAATTACATGGCTTTGACAAAAATATGCCAGATACAGCCCTCAGAAGGAATGGCACTTAGAAAATGTAAATGCAGCAGACAAAGAAGAGCCTCGAGCCATGCACCATTATCTGGAGCCTCCGCTCAAAAATTGGGCAACCTGATCGCCTGTACCATCGCCCATAACTCTATAATGTCACCATTAAGGGCCTCAACCACCCGCGACCACTTGGAAACTGTCGCAACACTTCAAACAGAAGTTCCCGCCAAAAGTGCATCACTCAAATTTTGAAAATACACAGGGGAATAATCCCACATGCATGGTGAGGAGTTCACATCAGTAGTTTATAAACATGGTCGCACACATGATAGGTGTCGAGCGTTTTGCCACGCTTGACACACAACCCTTCGCCAAGAACCCATCGCCGTGACATATACCATCGGCCCAGCTCAAAACTCCCTCGCCAATATAATCAACTCATGCCGATGAACTATGGCCTCATCCCTCCATCGGCCAAACACATGCCGATGAAACCTCATCGGCCAAACATTACCCATCGGCGGGCCCTCCAACTTCTAGCCAGATCTCAAAAGTCTCGCCAATTGCCAAATCCTACATACTCCACCGTTGGCCAAACTGAACACAAAGTCATCCCGATGGCATTCCCCATCAGGGTGACTTCCTTCTATCGGCGAACCACAAAACACATTGGCCGATCACAGTAGTCTTACCGATGCCAAACGTCAACCCCACTTTCTTCGGTAAGACACACGCCGATGAATCCTCATCGGCCAAACATTACCCATCGGCGGCCCAACATCTGACCGCTCACCCGATAGCTCCCACTCCTGCCGATGAATACATGACTTAACCCCATCGGCAAGACCAACACCATCGGTAGAACAACAATCTCATTCACCGACATCACATGTTATGCCGATACAGTTCCATCAGCCAAACACCTCTGTCGGCCCAACTAAGAAATCCTACACCTATGCATATACAACTGTTTGATATACAAGGCGGACCCCAAACCTTTATGAAGTAGATTGGAAGCATATTCGGGTCCGGCTTGTATCTTGACCTATATACCTTTGCATGTATATACAACTGGAGGGCCCCATCACTCGTATATCGGCCATTGTATATTTTGTTCCTTTGCATATCCGCGGGCCCCAGCACATGCATCTCCTCCGTGGCACTGTAGTGAATGTATATTTGCACCTCTGTATGTTTTCCTTGCATCCGCAAATATACAAACCTCCAATATACAACTGCAGCATCTTCAACAGAATATTCGATGAATGTATCTTTCGCTCGCCACTGTAGCAATTGTATATGCGCACCTCCTTTGTACATTTCGCTTGTGCATGACCCGATATACAAAGCGGGAATATTCCCGGGAATATACCCGCTATGTATCTTTTCTTTGTATGTTTGAAATGCATGTTGGCGGCTTTGTATGTAGCTCGATATACAAGACCACTTGTACATCGCACTGTAGCAGAAGCATGTTCGCTACCCTTATACATTTCAGGATGACGTCATTGTCATATTCACAACATCAGGGGATCTCCATAAAATGACTTAGTGTTAACAATGTGACCCTCCAGACCTTGATGACATCACTCCCATATCGGCATCAGGATGATATTTGGAAAATTAACCAGATATTTGGGAATATCATCCTGACGCGCAAATATCATGCTGCACTGTAGCTTCACTGCAGGATCGGGATGATATCCAAACATCACCCGATATTGAAACATGATGACCCTGATGAAACATCCGGTCAATAGAAAATGATAATGATGATGACCCCCTCCCTTAGAAATATCATGATGATGATGATCTTCTCTCCTTAAGAAAATATGATGTTGCAGCTGAAAAATGCTGAGGAGGTCCAACACTTAGGAAAATGGGCGAGAAGATATAGGGTTCAAATGAAGAAACCCCCTAAACATGAAAAATCAACCTCCAGGTCAAAATGAGTACCAACACCTATCTCTAATTTGGGATACAATCAACTCAGAATCCCCAAATACTCTTAGCATCTTGATTCCATGTTTGAGAGCTATATTTAGGCCTAAGAGTAAAGCCTCATATTTTGCAATGTTGTTTGTGCAAACAAACCTCAGCAAGAAAGATAATTTGAGGAGCTTACCATTTGGAGACAGGAAAACAACTCCAGCTCCAGAGCCTTCTTTTGCACAAGCTCCATCAAAATACATGGTCCATAAACCTTGCTGGTCTAGCTCTTTAATGCAGACATTTTCCTCTTTATCTTCTCTATCAACTGAGACAACCCTGAAGTTATCACAGTCAGTGTTTACAAAGCATATCTGTTCCTCTGCTTCTTGGTCTTCCACTGTCTCTGATGATCTTTCTTCTCTGATCAGCTTAACATCCCTGCCATTCATTGGAATCATGGCATATGACAGGTCCAGCTGCATACTTCCACCAATTAGTGCTGCCCATCTTCTTGACAACAACATACCATACTGTGGCCTGATGTCAACCACTGTTATATTCATTTTATATTTCTTTTTAGGAAATGCTGCCAGTTTGAAATCTACATCCTTCATGATTCCAATAACTGGTACCTCTCTGGCATCCATAGCATAACATTTTCCACATGCCTTGTCAATTTTCAATCCAGCTTGTTGCATGATGGCTAAAGGCATGATATTTGTAGATGCTCCAGAGTCAAGAATACAATTTCTGATTATTTTTCCATTTATAACCAGGGATACATAAAATGGTTCCACCTATGAAGGGCACTTTGTCATAGTCACTCCTAAATAGACCTCAGGAGCCTCATCTTCTTCATTGCATATGACATGTTTCTCACCCTGGATCTGAACATTCTGCTTAGCTTGAAAAGGCACCCCTGAAATTAGGGATATTGTCCTATTCTTGATCTCTTCAATCTTCATCAGTTCCATAAGTGGAACAGAGACTTTTACCTGGGAGAGGACTTGAGCTATATCAAATGGAGCATAATTTTGTATAACAGCTGTAGCTTGCTCCACAATCTTATTTTTATCCTGAACCGATTTAGCTTTTACCTTCATAGTTCCCTGACCGTCATTCTTGTCTTGGGAACCTTTACTTTGATCTTCAACTTGGGGGATTCTATTTTCTGGTCCTTGAGATTCATGACCTGTTCTATGTCTAAAATTCTGTTTATTATTAACCCACTACCTCTTTTGTAATTCCATCCCCTTATGACCATGCACTGGCTGACATGCAGAAATATCTTCTGGCTGATGTGGGCTACTTATCTGAGTTTTACCTCTGAGATTGTAGTTACTCTTGACTTGGGCCACTGCTGCGGCTGTGAGGGCCCTAATTTCCTTATCAGAAGGTCGTTGTAAGTTACTCAGAAAATTGTGTGAGCTCTAAGCATACACATAGCTTTCTTCATTACCTTCATCATAAGAATCCTGTTGATAGGCCCGAATTCCATCATCTGTACTCTCATCAGCATCATAAAGAGGGTATCCATTGCTTATGGACATCATATTAACATCATCATCTTGCACATAATGTGGCTCATTGCATTCATTACAAGATGCAGCATTATCATACAAGGACTGAGCAATCATACACTGTGACTGTGAATGTGGCATCTGACAAATTATACACCATGGAGTATCATCAACAATATTTATAGCTTTCTTTAGAGGATCAGGAGTTTCTTTGACATATTGAGCTCTCTGATTTATGTTGTTATGTGGGAATATAGGCTTACCATTATGCCAATTGTTATTATAAGGCATATCATGCAATGATGGTCTCTTTTCCTGCCTTTGGTAGACTTGCCTATCAGGACCTATCCCTTTTTCACTTCTAGCTAGTCTATAGCTTAGGTCCTTAACAACATTTGCCAATTTGTCTATCTTATCTTCAAGGGCAGATGTATTACCTTGAGTGTTCTGAGGCTTATTTGGATTCTGTAGAATTTTCACATCATCCCTTCTGTTTGTCTTGCCTGATGCTTTCCTGTTGTTCTCAATATTCACTACAATTCTGAAAGCATCCCTGATAGTAGTATGACTTTTATCTCTTAATCCATATGCAATTTTTGCATCAAAGGCATTGATATACAATATTATGCACATTGGTTCATTTGGCCTCATGTGCTGTGGCAATTTGTTTAACACTTTAGTAAATCTTGCATTAAAATCTGCAACCTGCTCATTTGACCCTTTAGTGATACTGGTAAACTCATTTACAAAAAAGCTAGGGTCAGTTTTGTCACCATATTACTCCTTGAACATCCTTTTAAAATCATCCCATGATGAAATACTCCGGTCAGGCAGATTCTTGTACCATTCTCTTGCCTCATCTACTAAAGATTGCATGAATGACTTCATGAAAATATCCTCATGTTCTACCTCAAAGTTATCCATGACATTTTGAAAAGCCTTTAGATGATCTTCTCCTGACACTGTGTTGTTTCCTAAAAATTTAGGCACTTGTAGCCTTAGATGCTTGTCAATGGGGTTAGGATACCCAGGAATACCATCAAATACCAGCTGTCTGAATCTATCTAGCTGCATGGGCTGTCTGTCAAACTGATTAACATTGATGTTTCTGTTTGCATTCTAGTTTCTCACTTTTTTCAGTGGTATCCTAGCATCATTCACATTTTGTCTTTAATCATTATGCTGATGTTGCACTTCATTTCTTTGCTGATGTCTCTGCACATTTGTATTCTCAAGGGTAGGAATTGAATCATTTTGGGCAGTCCTTAAAGCTTGCACTTTCTACTTCATGTCATCTCTGATTTTCATGGCTTGCCGATATTCTAACTCAACCCTTAAGCTCTTAATTTCATCAGCTAGTTCTTCCTCTCTAGGCATAGAAGAGGATGGTTTTACCATATTCTGATCTTCATTATCATCATCCCTTAGGGATTCAGCTTCTTCAAATCTGTCAGGAGAATCATGAAAAGGATGCTCCTAAAACACCTCTGACCTTATTCTCAAACCATTACCCTAGTGTCTTTCATACACACTCTGGATTTCAGCCTCATTGTTTGAAAAATAAGGTACTGTCTTCTTTGAAGATCTTGGATTATCCTGAATAAAATTATTTTTCTTAGGGCTAGGAGAACCATCTTGACTGGCTCAAATAGTCCCCTTTTTTCTATACATCATTTTTCTTGTTACTGGTAACTCTTCAAATAAAGGATTTTGATGGGATCTTCTCCCCTGCATATAAGTTTTACTTTGACCGGTTGGGAGATTACTTCGGAGTCGCCACCTATTACTAGGAACTATTTTCTTTTGTAAATCAGGGTTCTTTCACAAAGTCCCCAGCAGAGTCACCAATTTCTGTTGGTGACTCGGATGGGCCACAAATTTATTTATTTTTATCAATCCATCCCCAGTGGAGTCACCAAATTCTGTTGGTTTTTTCCCAGACTAGATGCTTACTCCCAGATTCTCTACAAGGTAGCCATCAATGATCAACAAGATCTCTGGGCCAGGGGCCAATAGTGTAGGAGATAGACTCTATATTTTATCTCCTCTTCTTCTTCAGGTCTACAAAACCTAGGGGGGTATTCCCTACTCAACATCCATGAGGATATGCATACAAAGGCTGGGATGCTGACAGAAAGCAGATAAGTCCTCTTGTAAGTAGACCAAAACTGTAAGATAAGAGCAAAGGGGTTGGCTTTGGGCCTATTTGCAGTTCTAGACAGAGGACTTGGATCCTAAAACTAATTCTAATGTCCTAATGGTTGTTTTGGAGTTTGATTTTGATTTTATATTTGGATGCAAAGCTGGACATGGTACATAACACAAACACAAAGCTAGATCGGTGCCTATCCAGGGCTTGGAGTCAGTAGACATACACCTATGAATGATCAGCATGAACAGCTAAAACTGGATTTCAGGGGGACACATGTGATACCTACCTTACAGATATCTCCCAATACAAAGTGTTAAGCTATCTATACTTATGGCATCCCTACTGTAGTATACCCTTCCCAATGTTCAATCTGAGAACAATTTAATCTACCCCTTGAGCAGAAGTTAAGAGATCAGACATTCAACACAGGAATTCTATGTTCTAGAGTCTCAAACATTCCTTAAATATCCAGACTCAGAAGAAAGATACGTGCAATACTGGAGACAGAATTAACAAAACACATGCTAACATAGCATTTCTCATATAAAATTAACCATGAAATCAGTGGATTCATGCAAAAACATACAACAAGAGATACATAAACTCACAAGTTTTGCTGCACAGAGCAACCAAATCAGTTGTATTGCATTACAAATCCAAAATGTTCAACTTTCAACAACAACAAAAATGGTAACACAGTCTTCCTATATCGGCTAGAAAGTGTACCTCTAGCAATTAATTACATGTTTTTTGACAAAAATCTGCCAGATACAGATCCCACAAAGGAATGGCACTCAAAATTTATTGCTGCAACAGACAAGAGAGGCCTCGAGCCTTGCGCCACCATCTGGAAGTCTTCATTCACAATCAGGCAGTTTAATTGCTTGTACCATCGCCCATACCCCTGCTACAGTCGCCATTGATGGCTCAACCACCCGCGGCCACTTGAAAATTGTCGCAGCATTCAGAAAGGAATTTCCTGCCAAAACGCTTCTTCGTAGGTTCAAATAATGTAGGGAGATTAATCCCACATGAATAGTGCGGAGACTCCTTTAGCATTTTAAAAACATGGCCACCAATATACTAAGTTTCGAGTGCTTTTTCCGTGCTTGACACACACTCCTTCTCCAAAATGCATCGCTCAGACCTAAGCCATCGGCCCAGCTGAAAATCTTCTTGCCGACATCAATAGTCTGGCCGATCGCTACATTACAATCCCCTCCATCGGCCAGAGATGCACCATCGGGCCAACCTTCCAAACCTTCGCCGATCTCATCAGCTACACCGATGAAGCCACCGCAATCCCCTGTCGGCCAGACCAATACCGTCGGCCAAGCAAAAGATCCCTCTGTCGATAGACCAAACTCTCACCGATGACCAGCAAGCTAGACTTTGCCCCTTCGTCGGCCAGACCCTCCACTATTGGCAAGCCACAAAACACCTACGCCGACCACACAAGTCACCCCGATGGCATACCACATCCTTGGTCTTCGGCGAGACCACCATCCCTCGGAGCAACAAGAAAATCCTTGGCCGATAGCACAAGTCCTGCCGAAACCACCTTGAACATCCCTCATCGGCCAGACAACCAACTGTCGGCCCAACATGAAACTGCTTCACCGATGGAGGGTGCCACACCGATGCCTACTCAAATGCCTTGTCGGTGAGACCCACACCGACGACATCGCATCGGCCAAACATTGCATATCGGCAACCCAAGAAAATACTTCGCTGATAGCCAAAGTGTTGGCGATGACCTTCCAAGACTCTCGTTGGTATGACTAACCTGATGAACCCGTTGAACTGATGAACTGGTTCAACTCAATGGTTCAACGGCGAGGTTCAACATTGAGGTTCGTCGGCGGGGTTCAAAACCTCGAAAACAATACTCCATCACTATCGGCCAAGTACCAAAAACACAAAGTCTTGAACCGTTGAACCATGAACCAAAAGGGTTCAATGCGGTGGTTCAAAGCGATGGTTCAACCATAATCTAAGCACTCAAAAAGAAGTTTCGCCGATAGAGAAAGTCACAGCGATGAACAAGTAAACTTAGGGCTCAAAAAGAAAAAACCCTCCAACATCTGTGCTCAGATCCAAACCAAAATTAGTGCCAACAGGTAGAATGTCTCAAAGAGAGTCATATGATGGAAAGAAATGATTGTAGGATATGCACAAAATGAATTTGTTAAAAAAAATCTCAGAGAAACTAGTTCAAAAATATAGAGTTACTGGTGACGCAACTAACTGTTTTAACAGAGACGAAATGGGTGAGAGGTAGACAGTCACAAAATATTCATATTTCAAAAATAACCAACTAGGTATGGCTACATTTTGGATATGATTTAGACATCTAGGCCATGCACCATATATAAAAAAATTAGAGAAACCTTGTTCGTAAAAATAATGTTATGGCTAATGCAACATATTTCTAAAACAGAGATGAAATGTTTGAGAGGTAGACAGTCACAAAATATTCATATCTCAAAAATGACAAACTAGGTATGGCTAATTTTTGGATATGATTTAGATATCCAGGCCATGCACCATATAAAAACAAATTAGAGAAACCTAGCTCGTAAAAATAAAGTTATGGCTAATGCAACAGATTGCTAAAACAGAGACGAAATGGGTGAGAGGTAGACAGTCACAAAATATTAATATCTCAAAAATGACAAACTGGGTACGGCTGAATTTTGGATATGATTTATATATGCAGGTTGTGCACCATATAAAAAAATAGAGAAACCTAGTTCATAAAAATAAAGTTATGGCTAACGCAACAGACTGCTAAAATAGAGACAAAATGGGTGAGAGGTAGATAGTCACAAAATATTCATATCTCAAAAATGACAAACTGGGTATGACTGATTTTCAGATATGATTTAGATATCCAGGCCGTGAACCATATATAAAAAATTAGAGAAACCTAGTTCGTAAAAATAAAGTTATGTCTAACGCAATAAACTAGGTTCAGAAAATGTAGAAGAGAATTCACCTAATATTTTACTAGATCTAATGCAACAATAAATCAGATTCATGTCTCAGTCCGTACCTAGAATATTACTTCTATCACATCTCCACAAAATTTCTGACTCGCATCCATTTTCCCCCAAGTCTTTTCTTCTGCAAACTATGGTTTATGGTGCCAAAAGAAAAATGAAAACTTCCTGAGAGGGGGAGATCCCCAAAACATAAAATATATTCTCTATTTGAAATGCATGCTCCTCCCCAAATTATGTCTTGAGATTTCAAAATAAAGTTGAGCATGCATAACCACCCCCATAATTTCTTCCAGAACATTCTCCTTTATTACTTTCTTACAATTTGTTATTTTTAACCAAACCATAATTTCTCTCTGATTTTATTTATGTTAGAATTTGCTATTTATATAATTTTTTATGACAACTCATAAATATTATAAATTTATTTTTATTGCCACTAACAAAACATTTACTTGTTTATAGAATATTTTCATTTTAATTTTATCAATTATATTCCCGTTTTAATAACACTTTATCTTCCTCATTATAATTATTATTATTTATTTACCTTAGATTATAATATAATATAATTTCCCATAACTTAAATTTACATAAAACCATCTATATTTATTTATCAAAGTGCCCTCTTGAGTTAATAATTTTATTGTAATGAAATAATTAACCAAAACATTAATCAAACAATTCCAAACTAAATAACCCAAATGCCAAACAATACCTAACACAATGTACGATCGAAAGCATGACCACAATGACAATGACTGACCATTACACCCATACAAACAACACTAACTCGGTGCAAAACTAGATGCTCATCCTTTTCAAGGATGATGGCTAACTAGGGGACCACATGTTATCTCCATTTGATAGTTTCAATTGGGTTTAAGGCATGCTCAGACCTGTCAATTTAGGTGGAGTCGATGCCTGGTACCTGCATCCTGCAGCAACCAAACAATTGAACAAATAGACATATATAAATAATTGTATAGTCAAATACACCGTGAAAGGGAATCGCAGCGTAGCAGGGTACTCACACATGAGTAATGTGACACTATCCCTTTCACCATCACATCAAACACGTAATCACAACACACATAGCAATAAGTTATTGAATGACTAAATAAGAACCATCATCAGATAATTGCATGATACACATAATAAGATTAATTCACACAAACATCACAACATAACATCCTATGATACAGAATCAGTCATATAAAAATCAATTCTAACGTATGATAATCATAGTAAGATCAACATCATAATCACCTGAATGTAAAACAATGTCAGAGCATATTAATTATGAGTGTCGCAACAAATATTTTCGATAAAACATACTAACTCTCATATGAAACCACACATGAGCATAATCAAGAATGTCATCAACATGAATGTAGCATCTACCAACATCATATAATGTACAACATCAATTGTCTAACATACCCTAAATATTCCTATTATTTTAACTTCATCTTCATGCTCCTTAGCTAGACCATCTGTACATCCAAGATGAGAATGGAGGGGAATTACATCCTCCTCCCTAAGACTTGACTTACTCCTGAAAGTCACAGACTAGGGTGGAAACATAACATATTAGTATTGCAATTTTCTATTGCCAACATAAACATCCATTTTAAGCAATTGTTCATAAGACAGGCACAATCATCCAATAAAGAAAGAAGAGCATCAATTCCTCACCATTAAGACGTATCATGTGATCTACTTATAATCCAATCACACATATTTTGAGAATTTCAAATGATTTAGGGAATTGCATTCACATATTAACAAGGAAAAATACATCTCATCTCTTATTTCCACTATGGTTCCAACTAATTACCAAACATGCAAGTATAATTCTCTGTGGAGTCTTCCCTTGTACATACTATCAGAGGTTTGAAATGAACATGATAGAAACAATACTTAACACAAAACGGGGCCAACAAAAACAAACATTCAGGATAGCCACCATAGAAATTTTAAAAAATGCAAACCCAAGTGGGGAAATAATCAAAGTCAATCTTAAGTCATAAAATGCCAGCAATTTTCAACAATAAATCAAGTATAAAGAAAAGAGTTTTGGTGACCACTCCTATCATAAGAGAGTTCAAAGAAAACAAATTCACTATTATCCCACCAACAACACATGATGCAACTATCAGAAATTACAAAACAACCAATATTACAAATAAATCCACATCACGGTGTGACTAATTTTAGCCACAAAAGGGAGTATCCCCTACACAATGCCCCAAGACTCAAAGTCTAGAATGTGTTAGAGAATGTACACCAAACACACGGACAATTAAGTTTTCTACATCTTCATATCTAAGAAACTTTTATACAAAAATTTAAGGTAACACAATCGCTACTTATATACACAAAATTTCTATCATTAATGCAATACAATTTCTTTTTTTACCAAGCTATGAACATATGCAATTACTTCCTTATGCAAGAAGATATTTATAGAGGGAACGTATGATATCACACACAAGAATAATTCAAAACTCTAATTGACTTATAGTATCACATTCATGATCTCATGGGTCCAACACAAGCTCCAATATGATCTCCTGCACATGATTCTTACATAGGCATACACAATGATAACTTCCACAACAAAACTTCCACATGAGGTCATGGCCAACAAGGAGATAGCTATCAAATTATCAAGCAACCACATAAAGATACCACACATACAGAAACACCACATGACTCATGATGCATGATGCCACCGAATGATTAAATCATTCCAATTCTTACACATACAAAAGCAATGCAACTAACATAATGATGGTATGGTGCTTCCACACCCATAGCTAAACATAACCCCCAAGTATGATTACTTCACCTCACCAGGGAACACAAAAGACCACTGGCCTTTCACAACACCCCACATAGAATGGGTACAAGACATTCAAATCACTAGAGGGGCAAATACCACACTCCTAATCACATGCACTAATAGTAACCATGCTTCTTTCTTCTAAAGCACTAGAGATCACAAGAGGAACTCAAGGCCTCAACAAATTAGTAGGCACTAACATTCAGGAAACACATATTGTCAGATATATCATCACATTATCAGAAAAAGGAGAAAGAACACATAGCAAACACATAAGTAAAACAAGCCATATAGAATTTATTTCTTCAAGAATCAAAGAACAAGTCTATAAATTTATCAACCTTCTAACATCATACTAAGGCACATAGGTGAGAGGTACTATTAATAACTCGCCACAAGGATAAAAATGCTTAACCTAGAGCAACAACAACAATTCAGAGGTCCCAGTGTTGTAACCTAGGCTCTGATACCAAATGTAATGCCCTGCCAAGGAAACCAGAGGATAACACAACTAAGATTACAAAAAGGACAAATATTTTTCTTTTTAAAAATGAAAGAAATAATAACAACCATATATTTATTCATAACATTTAAATTAAGCTTTATCCTCTAGGGTTCCACGGTTGCATTACTAATGAACTAAAACAAGATCTAACCAACATTATGAATTAACTAACAACCATAGTTTATTCTAAATCTGAGCGCATCAAATAAATGCATATATTTCCATATTATATCATCAGATAAATAATCATCAAGATCCTGCATATAGGATTACAAGTACATATACAATTCCCATTACATGAGGGTACACCATTACATTGCTTACAATATTACTTTCCTGATTACATTGGAGTACATACATCAAGATAACAGTACATGATTCAACTAATATACAAAACTAGATTATGAACATAAGTATCTCTCATCAAGCTAGAGAAAGGTTTGAAATCTACCATACAAGGTACATCCTTCTTGTGCATGAACAACAGCAAGGGAAACCATTGGAGATAAAAGCACAACCACTCGACCATGTGGAACCCTAAGGTCTAGCCCCCCGTGCTAAGAGATAACAATAAGGTCCCACTAAAAAAACAATCAAGAAAGATAGTAGACTAACAGGTGCAAGGACTACACATGACTCAAAAACAACTTTGGTCAACAAAGACATCACAAACAACTTAAACATCACTTCTAGAGGCATTCACAAAACAAAGGGGAGAACACAACTAGAGAATTCTAGACTACAGTAGGGATGAGTGTCATCGCATGGTCCTAGCATGGGTTACCCTAACAATCTCTTGCTAGGTGCCGACCCCCATATATGGTTACCCTGTCAGTCTCTCACTAGACACTGGCTCCATATGGTGATACATGTGGAACCAACATTCCTTTCGTGAGGACAAGGAAGTTAATTTTGCCAACCACGCCCTTCTCATCTCGTCCTTAGCCTGAACGAGCACTACATGCATGAGTGAGGCATCCAATTTTCTTGATTAGTGTAAAAACTACCCAACCCTCTAAATTTATTATTAAGTTATCAACGGATTAACAACTTCCAATGGGTTACCCTGACAAGCCACTTTGGGCACCGGGCCACATTTAAAGCCACTCCCCCTTCACTGCATCTAGATTCTCAAAGCCCAAAACAAAACCCAAGCATGAACTATCACAGTTCTCATCATGATACATTTATAACACAAAATATATATTTATTTCACATTACATAGAGCAATGCATTACCCATCTTGCATAATTATCATAACCACATGAATAGGTACATTGAGCAAGGCATTATCCATCTTGCATAGTCATCATAACTACATGAATAGGTACACTAAGCAAGGTATTATCCATCTTGCACAGTCATCATAACCACAAAAATCTATAAACGAAGTGGAGTCAACATATAACCAATACATATTCAACCATTATCAAGATTACATAATCACAGGAGTCATACACACGACTACCCATCTTGGCCTCTGGAATCAACTTTCCCAAATGACACAAACATTTGACACACTAAACACTATGGTCTCACATCACATTCACTCTCAAATGCACATCATCACCTAATAGACCAAACTAAGATCCTTCATCAATAATTCAAATACAACACCACAATTACAACATATGACATAATGCACTAATTATGGGTCTTGAAGAATGTAACATTAATTGAATCATGATCAATCATCTAACAATCATCAAGTGAATATTCCTCAACATTATAGAACTATCATATTCCAACCACTAGTAATAGTTACTTTTATGATCATAAGATATAAGAGTCCATGAGTAACAATATTTTAACTAATATTTCCTAAGACTTATGTTTATTTCATTTAATTAAAATGACTATGAACAAATTACAAATAACTCTAAGGCATACATTTATACACAACAATTATTTACACTATTTACACTGATGTATATTTCATTAATAATCTAGACAATTGTAAATACTATTTAATATAACTATATAAGCAAGGCTAAAAGCCTATAATATTATAATGCTATAAATATCTTACACTAGTTAGAATCACAAGATAGAAAACTCGAAGCTACAATGAAAGAACCTTGTTCTAAGGTTAGCTTGAGAGGAAAGAAATATAGAACAACAAAACATTCCTATAGATCTAACATCTTCATCAAATCTACCACACTTTTAACCACATGCATATGATAGGATCATCACAAAATGAATTTGTTGAGAAGGCTTTAGAAGCTACCAACAATGCAAAATGTGAAAGCATAGATAGGGCATGCAGACTGATTGGTAGAATGCCTCAAAGAGAGTCATATGATAGAAAGCAATGATCATAGGATATGCACAAAATGAATTTTTTGAAAAAACTCTCAGAGAAAGCCAGTTCAAAAATATAGAGTTATTGGTGACACAACTAATTGTTTTAACAGAGACAAAACAAGTGAGAGGTAGACAGTCAAAAAATATTCATATCTTAAAAATGACCAACTAGGTATATCTTATTTTTGGGAAAATTTAGATATCCAGGCCATGCAACATATATAAAAAAATTAGAGAAACTAAGTTCATAAAAATAAAGTTATGGCTAATGCAACAGACTGCTAAAATAGAGACAAAATGGGTGAGAGGTAGATAGTCACAAAATATTCATATCTCAAAAATGACAAACTAGGTATGGCTGAGTTTTGGATATGACTTAGATATCCAGGCCATGCACCATTTATAAAAAAATCAGAGAAACACAATTCGTAAAAATAAAGTTATGGCTAACACAACAGACTGTTAAAACAAAGACGAAATGGGTGAGAGGTAGACAGTCACAAAATATTCATATCTCAAAAACAACAAACTGGGTATGGCTAATTTTTAGATGTGATTTAGATATGCAGGCCATGCACCATATATAAAACAATTAGAGAAACCCAGTTCGTAAAAATAAAGTTATGGCTAACACAACAAACTGCTAAAACAGAGATGAAATGGGTGAGAGGTAGACAGTCACAAAATATTCATATCTCAAAAATGACAGACTGGGTACGGTAATGTTTGGATATGATTTAGATATCTAGGTCATGCACCATATATAAAAAAATGAGAGAAACCCAGTTCATAGAAATAAAGTAATTTCTAATGCAATAGACTGGGTTCAGAAAATGTAGAAGAGAATTCACATAATATTTTACTAAATCTAATGCAACAAAAAATCAGATTCACATCTCAATCCATACCCGGAATATTACTTCTATCACATCTTCACAAAATTCCTGACTCGCATCCATTTTGCCCCAAGTCTTTTATTCTAGAAAATATGGTTTATGGTGCTAAAAGAAAAATAAAAACTTCCTGAGAGGGAGAGATCCCCAAAACATAAAACATATTCTCTATTTGAAATGCATGCTCCTCCCCAAATTATGTTTTGAAGTTTCAAAATAAAGTTGAGCATGCATAACCACCTCCATAATTTCTTCTAAAAGATTCTCCTTTATTACTTTTTTACAATTTGGTATTTTTAACCAAAAAATAATTTCTCTCTGATTTTATTTATTTTAGAATTTGCTATTTATATAAGTTTTAATGACAACTCAAATATTATAGATTTATTTTTATTGCCACTAACAAAACATTTACTTGTTTATAAAATATTATCATTTTAATTTTATCTATTATATTCTTGTTTTAATAACACTTTATTTTCCTCATTATAATTATTATTATTTATTGACTTTAGATTACAAAATAATATAATTTTCCATAACTTAAATTTACATAAAAGCATCTATATTTATTTATCAAAGTGCCCTCTTGATTTAATAATTTTATTGTAATGAAGCAATTAACCAAAACATTAATCAAACAATTCCAAACCAAATAACCCAAATGCCAAACAATTCTTGACACAATGCATGATCAAAAGCATGACCACAACGATAATGACTGACCATTATGCCCATACAAACAACATTGACTGGGTGCAAAACTAGATACTCATCATTTTCAAGGATGATGGCTAACTAGGGGACCACATGTTATCTCCATTCAAAAGTTTCCATTGGGTTTAAGGAACGCTCGGACCTATCAATTCAGGTGGAGTCGATGCCTGGTACCTACATCCTACAGCAACCAAACAATCCAACAAATATATATATATAATCGTATAGTCAAATACAATGTGACACTATCCCTTTCACCATCACATCAAACATGTAATCACAACACATATAGTAATTAGTTACTGAATGACTAAATAAGAACCATCATCAGATAATCGCATGATACACATAATAAGATTAATCCACACAAACATCACAACATAACATCTTATGATACAGAATCAGTCGTATAAAAATTAATTCTAACATATGACAATCATAGTAAGATCAACATCATAATCCCCTGAATGTAAAACAATGTCAGAGCATATAAATTATTAGTGTTGCAACAAAAATTATCGATAAAACATACTGTCATATGAAACCACACATGAGCATAATCAGGAATGTCATCAACATGAATGTAGCATTTAACAACATCATATAATGTACAACATCAATTGTCTAACATACCATAAATATTCCTATTATTTTACCTTCATCTTCATGCTCCTTAGCCAGACCATCTGCACATCTAAGATGAGAATGAAGGGGCATTACATGATGTTTGTGGTGTGATGAATATTGAGCTTCATTGGAACTGAACCCATGCATGTGTTAGATGAAATTATATCAATTCAAATCCTGGGAGTGAGCCATTCTTCTCTTCTCTCTTTCTTTTTGAGTGAGCAATGAGTCCACTTGGGCAGTGAGTCCTCCTACAGTGAGCATTCTTTTTTTTGGGTAGTGAGCCCTTTGGCAGTGAGCCTTTTATAATTCAATATGGCTACTACTTTATATTGTGAGCTAATTCTCACCATGGTTTTTCCCTTTTTTGGTTTTCCACATAAAATCTAGTGTTATCTTGTGATTGGTGTTGTTATGTTTAAGTTTCAGTTATTTGTGTTTCATGCTTAATCATCATAACAAGTTTAAAAGTTAATGTGGATCTAAATGTTTGTGAGGGTTTGAAATTTTTGATACAACTAATTCGCGCCCCCTCTCAGTTGTCTTGTGCATTCAACATAGAGACTTTGATGTTTGGTGAAAACCTATGTTCAATAGAAAATAGAAAATAAATATAATAATCAAATAAATATATTTAAAATCATACTTTTTATAAATTTTATACTAAGGGTTGCATGTTTACAAAATAGAATTTCTAAATGACTTCATTTGATCCCCCAAAAGGTGAAGCAAAATTTGGTTTTTGTCAGCATTTTGATAGGTGTGAAGGAGACTCCATCAAGGTATAGATTTAGTACTACGGTGGTTCTTTTCAAGGGGATTTGAGCTAAGGGGGTTTTATCCAAACCCCTTCAATTAAACCCCTTTAGATGAAACCCCTCAAGTCTTAAACCATTAATTTTTCTAGAAAATATGTGATTTCAAACAAAAATCAAGATATCCCAATTTTGGTACTCAGTATTGTGGGATCACTCGTGTCTAATGCAGGAGCATCCCTGTGTGTAGAGCTAATATTGAATCAGCTAAAAATATTTTCTTTTAGTTCATTTATTTGTTTGCCAGTTTTTAGTTAGATAGTTTTAGAAGAAGCCACTGTATTTTACCTCAATTTGAGATCTGGTTTCATGATTTTGGTGATGAATGGATGTCATATCCATGTTTCATGAGAATTGGATCAGCAAAAGGGCATAGTTTAGTTTGTGAACATCTACCAAACTGATAGACAAGTGCACAATTGTAACTTATATTAGTTGCACCAGATTATTTGGAGTTTCCACTAACAAAGTAGTATATGTGAAAAATAATTGGACCCAGGAGGATATACATTGAGTATCGTACATAGATTCTCCTTTCTATTATCACTACATGGATTTGGAATTTATTAACACTAGACGACTACATGTTTCATGTGGCCTAAAGCTTTGCACCACCTTGTAGCCAACACAAATCATCTTTGAGGTTTGGGAATACAGTAGAAATGAGGCTTGCGATTAATTGAAGGAATAAGGAGACTGATGAAGAGGAATCAAGTATGAGAGTGAGGGAATAAAGTTTGAGAGTAAGAGTATGAACATGAGAATGAGAGTTTGAAATGGAGTTTAATATTGAGAATATAGATGTTCGTAGTGTAACATGTATGAATTAATAAGTTTATTCTAAGCAGTTTATTTTCATGTTAGTGATCACATGACTGTAGCCTAGCATGTAGAAAGGCTCCTTTGCAGCAAGTTGTAATTATTCAAATTTGTGAAATCAATATAACTTATGTTGTTGTTCTTTGGAACTTTAATGCATATGATGTGTTGTTTAATTTGGCTACATGGTTGGACAATCCTTCATTGGATCCTCTTTCTATGACTACATCACCATTATGATTAGCTTGGGCCTTAACACTACATAAATCACAAGGGTTGACTCTTACCAAAGTAACAATTGATTATGGACAAAGAAAGGACATGATTAATATGTGATGCCATCTCTTGCGTGAAGTCTTTGGGCAAGCATAGGATTATGTTTCCATTTCATATGAGCACTCAAAAGATGAAAAAATAAAACATCTCAAAAAGGAAAGGTAAGAAAAGAGACGTATGCCTTTGGAATTGTAATAGTGTAATGTATTTCACCTATATTAACAAATAAAATTCTTCAATCAAATACCTAATACATCTTTAGTATAATGTAATTATGATTTTGAATAAATATGAAATGTTTCGTTAATGATCTATGTTATTTATATAATTGGATGAGTATAACTTACTTCATTATTTATCTATCAAAATAAGAAGGTTTCTATCATTTAGATAACATTGAACATGATACATTAATGCTACTATCATAAATATTTTAAACAAATTGAAAATAAGCGATTCTAAACTAATATCACTTAACATCTTTTGAATAAATATATTTGAAATATCTACATAAATTTTAAATATTCTTTTATATATATATATATAATTTACTGTCGTGTAAGTTTCTTTTCATGCGAACATTCAACGAGTAAATTATTCATATAATGGAACATACGCATCAGTTTTTTTCGCTTACCTAGAAAGATCAAGAAGAATTAAAAGAACATTATGTCTGTTTTGATGCCACTCATGGGTGGCAAGAAAGTAAGCGTGTAATAATTATATAAGACAATCTGCATAGCGTAACTCTGACGCTGGATAATTACACTGTAGGCTTGACTTGACTTGTATCCCGTGATCCAAGCCAAGTTTTATAATTCATTGACTTAGAAACCCATAATGCACCGCTTGATGCCAATTTTTCTTGAGAAGAATTACATTACGTGATAAAATGAAAAACGGATTGAATTATATAGGTTTTAAGTCTCTTGTTGTGTGTGACAGGCTTGACTTGACTTGCATCAATAGATCCAAGTCTTTATTGTTGTCAGCAGGCTATTCACTGACTTTGTATGGTGCACAGAGCTTTAGCCTTTTAAACCTATCTTAATGTCTTTGTTGTGTTCTGGTCAAGATAATGATTTGTTCTCGAACAGAAAAGAAAAGCGGGCACAATGGTAGAAAAATCAGGATGCACGTGTTCTTTGGCCCTGGTACATCAACAATATTCAGAAATAGGTGCATGCCATCTTCATCCTTAACTTCATTCACATGAGCGCATGGATATATAAATTACATCAATTTTAATTTTGGGTCGACCTCGATTTCATCTATTTCCAAGTGACTCTTGACTTCGTGAAAATTGTATTCCACACGAAAGGGAAGATGTGTACTTCCATACGGAGAAGTCCTCACACATTTCAATCTGTAACTTTCGACCCTTCAACTTACATATGGCGTAAATAGTACTTTTGACGTGAAAATTTGTAGCCACAAAGAGCATTCCACAAGAGTTCGTTCATTGTTTATTGCATCCTAACTTGTGGAAATTGGGAGAAAATTTAATTTGAAGTGTTATCTCCACCTATTTTGTAAGGATTAATGATGAATACTTGGATTAAATGATTAAATGAATAGACTTGGAAATGACATAGGTCAAGCTAATTAAAGAAGAAGGGGTTGTTCGATCTACATGAATGTAATATAGTGGTAATTAAAATTGATTGAAGTTGTGGTTATCAATCACAAGTCAAGTGGTTAGTACACAACACATTAGGTAGAATAGGGAAAATTAAAGTAGAAATAATGATTGCATGCATAGAACTTCACACTTCATAAATAGAGTATCAAAGAATGCTTAACTTGAAGGAATTGATGATTGGTTGACTGAGAAAATCAAGAAAAAATTACCTCAACAATAAAACCTAGATAAAACATGGAAGATGTGTTGATAGATCAATTGATGTACCAATTGAGATAAATTAGAAATCTACTCTCCCTCTATTAAAAGGAGATCAAATCTCCCAAAGGGCTATGTTACGAAGTCTTAGCATCTTGAAGTAACTAATTAGGGTGAGTCATGAGTCAAAACAAACTTGGCTTGTAGTGCTTAATTAATATTTCTATCTAATCAATTGTTTTATTAGTTCTTCTCTTTATACAAAATTAAAAATTGTATAGGTAAAATCCCTGGTTTTAACAACAATGTTCAATGGTCCTACAAAGAGATATGTGGTAAAGCTCAAGGAAAAACTAACCTAAATGTAAACTACTGCTAAACTATCCATTTGAAAAGAAATATCAAAAGATTAGAGGGAAGGACGTAAGGGCGGAAAGAGAGGGAGGGAGGGGGGTGGCGTGGGTGGAGAGAGAGAGAGAGAGAGAGAGAGAGAGAGAGAGAGAGAGAGAGAGAGAGAGAGAGAGAGAGAGAGAGAGAGAGAGAGAGATCATCAACTAGAAGTAAAACCATCGACTTCCAATACTCCATTGCAAATACATGAAACTACTCAAACAAAAGTCAGTGAATGCATGGCTTGAAAGTATGAGCAATATAATATTCTAAGAAAATAATTTTCTTACAACTAGATATAACCACCATAGAAACATGCATGAATTATAATTTAATATTGAAATAAAAGATCACAATTGACATCAATATCTACAACTTTTGTAACCTTTTGTACCATGTTTTGAATCACCATTTTTGAATCACTTTTGAGTGGGAATGGATATGAACATCTTGCGGGGGGCACTTGCGGCCCCCTCACCTTCTTTTGGAACTATTGGTATAACCTTAGGGTGTACCTCTGCTACTTTGGGTTGTACCCTAGCAGGTGGTTCAAAGAAATGGATGGATGCCATATTAGGCAATGATTGCGAGGCCATACACATGCCTAGATTTGTGAATGTTGTTCTAGAACTATCAATCTTAGAAGAGAGTATAGCTATTAACCTATTGGATTCAACAACATTGAACATGATCATTTCATCCACAAATAATATGTTAGTGGGTAAGTTGTTCCCTTTTCACCCCAACATTGATATTGTAAGGAAATGGGTCTCTTATAAATGGAAAACTAAGGGTAGTATTTCTGTTAGCATAATGGAAAGAGTAATTTTCTTGTTCAAATTCACCCTTCAAAAAGATTTGTTTTGTGTCCTTGCTGGAGAGCCATGGATTTATCGAAAAAGTAGTTTCTCTCTTTGTAGATGGAAGCCGCATTTCGGTCCCCAAGCCAATTTAACCAAAACTACCCCTATTTGGGTTCAATTCCCAGGTCAACCCCTTATGTTTTGTGATGAGGAAATCTTTGCTTGGATTGCTAGTCTCCTTTGGTCACTTCATCATGGTGGACAAAGTCATTAAGGATAAGTCTAGGCTTGTTTATGCTAGATTTTGTGTCAATGTAGATGTCTTCAAAGTTCTTCCAACATGTATAACACTAGACTCCAAGTTTGGTAAATGGAATCAACCCATTTAGTATGAAAACACAAAAATCTTTTGCCAAAATTATTCAAAGGTTGGACACCTTATCAACCAATGCAAGAGGAAAAGGTTCAATCTAATAGTAACTTGGTAAATAAATTAAAGAAACCAATAGCTAAATCCAACGATACCTCGGATCACTAAATGAGGGGTACCCTTTTGCAGAGGAACTTATCAATCTAATGAACTCTCCATAAGGAAAATTGATGGGATTAGAAAGGCAAGATTCTCAAGGTGAATTTAGGGACCCATAAGTGGAAATGGATAATGAAAATAAGATAGGAATCCATGCAAAAATATTGAGAACCTCCAACCCTAACCAGGATAAACAATAGACAAACAACCAAGTGGGTATGGAAAACCTTGCCAGTAGGGAGGAACAACCATTTGAAGGAGGGGATGTGAGTAATGTAAAGGATAGATTGGCCCAAACAGAATAGGTTGTGGTGATACAATCTACAAATGGTGGTACTTAGCAAAGGGAATATGCAAAAGCCACTGGTGATTATGAGAACAAATAGCAAAGTTCCCATTAAGAAGGGGAGTTTCAACTTATGTTGGAACAAATTGTTATGCCTAGTGTAAATAATCAAAATGATCCCCACATACTGCTAGCCTAGAGTAGTAGCCATAGCAACAGAAAGCCTACTACCATTATTGAATTTTATGCTTGGTCAACCTCTAAAGGGAAAGGTTCCAATAAAAAGACAATAGGAAATCTGTAGATGTAGGGGTTGATAAAAAAAGAGAAAGACCCTCGTAGAGAGAAACAAGATCTACAAAGATTGCAAGGGAAATAACATGTGGAAGATAGAAAACCATAGAGATACCTTCCAGGAAGACTCATAAATGACAATCTTATCCTAGATTATAAGAGGACTGAATAGTCCTCATAAGCAGTTTTTGGTGAAGAGCTACATCATCAATAATAAATTAGATATCATCCTTCTTCAAGAAGTGAAGATGTTAGAAGTTAGTTTCAAAAATATAGCCAAAAGTATGTGGCCTAATGCATAATTTTATATCAGTGAATCTCACTATGCCTTAGGTGGTATAGTGACTATATGGAACCCATGCAAACTGATTGGTAACCTCATTAGCTACTCAAGAAATAGCTTGGAAGTGCAATTCAACTCTTTGAGTAGGGAGTGATATCTTTCAAAGATTTATGCTCCCAACTTGAGGGTTACAAGGAGAGAGGTTTGGGGAAATATTCTTTCCCCATTTGATTATTATAATGATTACCCATGGATGGTGGATGGAGATTTCAACACTCCCATATATTCTTTAGAGAAGTTTGAGGTATGATGGACTTTTCTGATAGTATGATCAACCTAGCAGAGTTCCTTAATGTTGCTAGCCTGATGGACATGGATCTCAATGGCCAATCCTTCACTTGGTCTAGTAGGTACATGGGAGACCAATTAATATAGGTAAGGCTTGACATGTTTCTCATTTTGTACAATTAGGAAATCATAGGAAACATTTCTCTACTCTACCTAGATCTGGATCTAATCACAACCCCATTATGCTCTCTTAGATGGACAGAATTCATAAACGTCCTTATCCTCTTAGATATGAGATTATATGGGCTTCTCACCCTGACTTTAGGAATTGTATTACCTCTTGGTGGAAAATTTAGATTCAAGGGTCAGCTATGTATAGGTTGTCCTAAAAATTTCTCAATATTAAGAATAGAGTGAAGTACTAGAACAAACATTCCTTTGGTAATGTGTTTGAATGAAAAAGGCTATCACTGATAATCTCATCTAGGTACAAATGAAAATGGATGAGGGTAGCACCGATGAGGCAACACTTCTGTTGGAAAAATCCATGATACCTGATTGAAAGGACATCTTACAAAAAGAAGATATTTTCTCAAAAAACAATTCTAGAATCCAATGGCTCAAGAAGGGAGACATGAATACTTTCTTCTTCCATGAGTCTGTTCTATGTCATAGGAAGTGAAATCCTATCACCAAACTTTTTGATGAGGTTGGTATGGAGGTGAATATCGATGAGGAATTGGATCAATTGGCTACTAGATATTTTATGTCTCTATTATCAGGGCAACCTCAATGCTCTTCTCAACTGGTGGATCAATTGTTAGACATTATCCCCTTATCTCTCTCGAAGGAGGACAACATTATTTTATCAAAACTTGTGTTTGAAGAGGAAGTTAAAGTTACTGTTTTCTCGTTTGATGTATTCAAGTCTTTTGGTCTAGATGGATTTCCCTTGTCTTCTTTCAATACTTCTAGGATATTGCGGGTAAGGATGTTAATGTTGCTGCTAGAGACTTTTTTGCACAGGGAAGATCCTGAAGCAACTCAATACCACATTCAATTCCCTCATTCATAAGAGGATAGATCTTCACTCTATGGCTAAATTCAGACCTATTAGCTTATGTAATACCATCTACAAAGTGTTCTCCAAAATATTGGTTTTTAGAATTCAACTACTGCTTGAGAGGATGATCTCTATCAACTAAAATGGCTTAATTCTAGGTCATAAATTTTTGGATACTACTATAACTACTCATGAAATCATTCATTCCATGTATTGGAGTAAAAAACAAGGTATGGTTTTGAAACTTTATATCTCTAAACATTATAATAGGGTTTCTTGGGATTTTGTTTTCAAAGTTCTCAGAAAATTTGGCTTCCAAGATAAAATTGTGGGATTCATTAGGGAATGTGTTACTGCCCCCATGTTTTCATCTTGATAAAATGACACTTCCAAAGTTTTTTATAAGAGTGGTAGGGGCCTTCGAGAGGGAGATCCTTTATCTCTATACCTCTTTAACTTATTGGCTGAAGTGGTTGCTAAAAATATTATGAATATCATAGGGAATAGAACTCTTAAGAGCATCAACTCTACTTCTTCTCTACTACTATCATCTATCCAATAGTTTGAGGATGATACTATTTTGTTTGATATGGCTTTGGTGCTTGAACCTAAAAAATTGAAACAATTCTTTAAAGACTATTCCTTTTGCTTTGGGGTAATGTATAAATTATGAGAAGGGTTATTATCAGGGATGGTGCTGCTAACTTTATAGGGATGTTTTTGATTATGTTAATGAAATAGTAAGACTTTTACTTTGTTGGCTCCTTGGCCCTGTTGGGTTATTATTAGGGAGGGTCTGTGTTGTCCTGTGATTTTTTTGTGATCTGCTTTTTGTATGGGATTGGAACCCCTTTTCTAGCTTAACTTAATCAAAAACATGATATAAAGGAAAAAGAACAATGTCAAAACCTATAAATAGCTTATTAAGGATATGAAGCCACCTAAAACAAGATTTCTTAGGTTTAATGTCCCTTGACTAGATTAGTTTAATGGTTTTAGACAAGACTTTTTACCTTGGAGTGTCATTTCAAGTTGTGTTGATATATTGGAATACCGCCTGTGTGTTTGAAAGCATCTTATATATCATTTTTGGTTTTACATTTAGAATTTTAGTCCAATCCATCCATTTTAGATTTTCAAAGCACTCTTCCCCCATAACAGAGTTCTCTTAGGAAATCTTGCTTAGCATAACCTTGGAAAGAGTGGAGAATGTTCTTATTTGCTTAGCATCGAAACCATATTCTTCTTTTAACCAAATCTAGGATTTAGGTCCATTCTCATTAAATAGATCACTAAGAATAGACAGCCCTTATCTATTCCACTTCTTGCCAAAGCAGCCTTGAAGAAGGGCTAAAGGTTTTCCCTTATGCCTCACATTCCACCATATAGATCTATGACCCCAGATCATGTTTTTTCAAGTTTAATAGCTTCTCTCTCTCCAAAATCATCAATTTAGCTTGTTCCCAAGATTTCCATATGCTACAAAATACAACAGATCCCATAGGTTTGGCATGGGATTCCCCAAGAAAAGTGTCATGAAGATGCAATATACTCCAGTCCTTTTTCTTACATGGAATAGCATTCTATATTTTTTTCTCACCAAAACCTTCCAGGGCTCCCCCCACCTAAGGAGTTGATTATCCATTTTGTTGCCAATGCAACACCCTGAATTCTCAAGTCCTTCAAACCTAGGCCCCCCAAGTCTTTGCCCAGACAGCACCATTCCCATCTAATTGAGTTCTTTTTCCTTTTACCTTTACCATCTGACCACAGGAATTGCCTTATAATTTTATGTACATCACATCAAATTGATAATTGGAGAATAGTCACATTGAGGAGTAGAAAATGGAGTAAGTTGACAAGATCTTTTGACAAACCTATAAGCTTCCAGCTATTGAAAGTTAAAGTCTAGTCCAAACTTTCAACTTCCTTTCACTTTTTGTAAAACTCCATTCCCACATCATATTTAATAAAGGATAAATGGAAAACGAGATGCCCAAGAATCTCACTTGTTTTTGAGGGCCCCCCATTTCCATTTGCAATCACTAAGCCAGTCTAGGGAACAGTCATCCCAACCAAGAAGAATAGATTTAGATGGAGATATTTTAGCACCAGAAGCAAGACCGAAGATATCTAGTCTAGCTTCCAACCTATCTAATTCTATTTTGTCAATTTTGGGGAAAAGTGTTGTCATCAACAAATTGGACATTTAACAATTTATCTCCATTTGGCAGAGTGATGCCATTTAATTGCCCTTAAATGAGCTCTATTCTTAGTAAGTAATGGAGAGCCTCTGATGCAATGACAAATAGGATAGGGGCAAGAGGATAGCCCTGTCTTATTGACCTCCCCATATCAAAAGGTAGCAATAAAGCTCCATTAACCTCCACTTGAGCTGAGGCATCTTTGAATAACATTTTTGCCATGTTGCAGTAATGATCAGGAAACCCTATGGCTTTTAACATCATTAAGGCAAATAACCATTCCACCCTATCATAGGCTTTTTCAAAGTCTAAAAGTAAAATCCCAGCCATTTGATTAGTTTCTTTGGCCCAATATAATGCTTCCCATATAGTGATCAGATTTTCTAGAATGTACCTACCTCTGATAAATCTTGTTTGGGTATTGTTTATTATTTTTGGAAGTATTTCCCTTGGTCTTAGTGCCAACACTTTGGCTATTATTTTATAGGAAACATTCAATAAAGTAATGGGTCTCCAATTTTTTATATTTTCCTTGTCACCATCTTTAGCAAGCAGTTTAATTATTCCCCTATTCATTTCTTTTCCCAATGTTCATTTCTCAATAGATTCTTTATAAAGATCAAATAAGTCATCAAAAATCCAACTCAAGTTTGCCTTGTAGAATTTAACTGGCAACCCATCATCCCCAGGAGACTTTCCGTTTTCCATAGACTTAATTGCAGCCTCTATTTCATTTTTAGAAAGCTCAGCATTGAGTTTTTTCTTCATTTCATCATCAACCTTTTCAATACACACCTTTTTGCAGAGTTCTTGAACTTCCTTGCATAATTCTTTATTGTCTTCTGCCTTGAACAATATTTCATAAAAACCCATGAATGCCTCAATTATATCCTCTTCCTTCTCAAAACAATTCCCATTTTCCACTACTGGCCCTATTTTCTCTTTTATGTTTTATACTTTAGGAGATCAAACAAATATTTTGTGCCCTTATCCACAGCCTCCAACCAGTGCATATTTTCTCTTTTTTTTACATCCTGGGATTTTTTAACCTATTTTTTTCTCAGACTATGTTTTATTTCTCCAATTTTTTTAATTAATTCATCCTCATTAGGATTTTATTGAATATTCTCCTCTACTTTTAGGAATTCTTCCTATAGCATATGTTCTTCTCTCCTTCAATCAAAATAATATTTCTTCCCTACTATCTGAAAAATGGATTTGCAAGAGCTAATTAGTTTTCTCTAGTATTGAGAAGCATTGTTTTCCTTATATAGAGTCTTACAAATATTTCTTAGGGATCTGATGCCATTTATATAGTCCTCAACCAGAAGAAGCTCACAATTTAATTTGAAACTAAATTCTTTTTTAGATTTATACCTTTTCTCTTGTTTTCTAACTATTACTACTGATTTAATAGGGTGATGGTTGGAGAGAGTATTTGGTATAACTTGCATCTTATTCATGCTCTTTACATTTTGAAAATGAATTGTTTCCTTATCCACATAGAATCTATCTAGCTTGTTGTAAATCCTTTTATTTGCTTTTTGGCTATTACACCAGGAGTACCAAATGCCTTTACTATTGTTTTTCATACCTTCTAATGGGTCCATCAATTTTAGTATCGTTTTCATTATTTCCCAGAGAAATCTCTCATTTCCTCTCCATTCATATGGATTGCCTCCTTGCTTATCCTCTTTCTATTCAATCATGTTAAAGTCACCACCTATAACCCAAGGCACCTTTGGAAGCTCATTAGCCATCCAATTCCATAGATCAACCTTATTATAATACTCATTTGGGGCATAAATCGAGCATAATCCTATATCTAAATCATCTGCATCTAAAATAATTTATACACATCTGTTACAAGGGGATTGACCTGTAGCTTTAAAATACTTTTCCCATCTTCTACTTAGGAGGATGGCATTGCCACCCTTAACCCTCTCATGTTTTGAGGAAAAGATAATAGCATCCCTCTAAATAAACCTCAAGGTGTTCTCCATCATGAAACCTACTGCCTTCACCTCCTAAATAAACATGATATCCATGTCTTTATTTTTGTTACAAAAGTCCCTCACTACATATTTTCTATCAAGAGACTCCAATCCCCTGACATTCTAGCTAAAAGAATGAATTTCTTTAATTAGAGACTAAAATTAGGAGGATTTAGGTTTGTTCCCATTGTATAGTATATCAAAACACTTTGGGATCTGATCATCTTTTCCTTTTTTCCCAGGATTAACAAAGCTATTGGTCCTACTCATATTCTTCCTTTTTTTCCTTCTTCATATGTTTTGTCTACCTCATCCTTATCCTTTACACCACCTTTTTCAATTTTAGTTTCTATCTTACCCTCTTTTGATTCAGTATTTTCCTTCATACTACTTATCTTGAGGACTTCCATTGCCACTCCTTTGGGGTCAGTTGCTCTCTTTTTTAAGAATTTTTCCTTTAATGATTCTAATTTATTTCTTTGGTCTGCTATATATCTAATTTTTTATAAGGCCAATTCTCTAGCATTTTTCCTCCTCGCAACAGTGATAAAATAGTAAAAAAAGAGAGGGTCATGTCTTATGGTAGAAGTTATAGTTAATTATTCATCTTTGTTACTCGGGGGCAACATAACCTCCCCCTAACTTTTTTTAAGATTAGTTTGTGTGTCATTCACTTGGGATTCAAAATACGGGTTGTCAATCATAATGATATCTTTTTCTATGTCTTCATCTAAAGTGAGACCTAGGTTGTCTTCTTGAGTGCTATCTGAGCAACAGTCATCTAGATCTCTATTTACCACTATATCAGAGGGTAAATCCGGAATCCTAGTCTTATTGGAATCACCTTCCTTTAGAGGCTCTCTACGACATTCAACATCAACATTACTGACATTAAGGTCATTTTCTCTTTTGTTATGTTTCTCACCTATGACAAAACAGATTCAGACCTAGCATGTAGGTGGAAGACAACCTCGGAGTCCTTTCCATTCCTATTAGAGGCACCTTAGCTAGGGGAGCCATTAATTTCCTTTTCTTTAGTTTCAAATTCTATACCATCCTTTTTATTTCTTCTATTCAGCACCAAGCAGTCTCTTTTCTGATTTCCATCCATTTTACATAAAAAGAAAAAGTTTAGTACCCCATCCCTACAACTTCAGACTCAACAGTTTTATTGTCTCAAATCACTTCTAGTATTTCAGGGATATGTACCCCTATGTTAAAGGAAACTAGCAATCTCGCATCCATGTGGGGAAAGGTTTCCCTAGTTTCATCAACTTTTATTTTTTTTCCAAATGTTTTAACAAATTGAGGCAGAAAACCCAAAAACTGAGTAGGCACATTCTTAATTAGTATCCACCTAGGTATTGAATAGAATTGTATTTATTTATATGTAGTTTTAGGGGCCCAAAGAAAGGCCTTAAATAGAGAAGGACCTATATTCCAGAATTTTTTTCAATTACTCATTTCTACATATTATGGTTCCTAAAGAAGATAACAAATATGACATTCTGAATCATTCTACAAAATGAGTAATGGATTCGAAGCTTTTTTCCCTAGACAACAATTAGCCAGTTATCAAAAAAAATTCTTGAAGGCAGTTTGTCTAAATTAATACAAGTAAAAAAAACACAACATTTTTCAATCTATTTTCTTCATTCCTTAATGCCTTAAGCATGTCCTCATTAGGGAACAAAGAAACCTTCCTCGATAGAGAGGAGTACTCACCTTATTTTTTCTCCCTTTCTTCGCTTCTGGTTCTCCTTTCTTTGGAGACTCCACTATTGGCTCCGAGTGGATGTCAGATTATGAAGCCCACATTTTCAGTCGATGCTTTGGCATCTTTAGAATTTAGAGCTTCTCTATAAATTTTATTGTTTCCCCCTTCTTTATCAAACTCACCTTCTAATTGCATTTCCATCAACGTTTATGCCTTGTCAATAAATGTTGGAGCCTGCAAGGCACAAGGCTCGATCGACAACCGTACATCCACACAACGAGGCTAACACCAAGGTGATGCCACGCCAAGGGTGGGAAAAGATTTAAAAAAAAAACTTTTATATTTTCCTATGTGCCTCAATACAAAAAGAAAGACTCTGTTAATAGGCAAAAACATTTGAAGTACAAGAAACAAACAAATTAGTCTACCCAATACAGTTGATGATACAAAGAAAGAATCCAAGGAAAGGTGAGAACCCAAGTAGGATGCTCATGGAGGATCACAAACAAACCCTCGACTAACCCCTGGGCTCCTCCCTTGTACTTAAGTTTTCAATTCTAGATTTGTCCTAATTAGTAGGTAAAGAGTGCAACTTAAATATGTCAAATATCAAAGGGACATTTATAACTTCATAGTGGTGCTTTTTGAGCTACTTAGTAGGAAAAGGGATTTGATTGTCTCTTATTCAGTCAAGTAGGGGTGTGAGTTCTATAATCTTGAGTGGGGATTTGAAATGATAGTGTTTTAAAATTAAGGAATAATAGAAAGTTAAAGTGACATGGAGGTAGAGCAGTGAGTAGTGAAGACTATGTTTGAATGTTGGATTTTCTATTCTAAGGTATTTGTTAGAAATAAAAGTAAACAACTATCAATGAAAATCTAATTACAAATGTAATATAGATATTTAACTATGTAGGAGATAGTATGAAATCAACACAAAGAAATAATGGAATAGAAGATCAAACACATAATAGAGTGTTTGTGTGGAGGAACCCTTTCGGGAAAAACTACACACAAGAAGAGATGCACCTATCTGTATTCAATTCAATAGAGTTTACAATACAACACTATCAATCTCCTCCTCAATCTTCAATCCAACATCACCTATTTTTCTAGTCTCAACTCTCTACTCTTCTCATTCACAACTGTAATACAAAATCATCATGAAGTGGTTTCCTTCTAGGGCAAGAAAATCCAAACCCCCACCGGTGCGTGTGACCCCAGACCCTTTGCTAGGGGGATGACCTCGCCAAACCCCATAGGGGGATACCCCCTTACACCCCTTGGAATTAAATGTGATTTTATAAGTTCCAAAACATTCATCAGGTACCAAGATTAAACATGCAGCTGAAACAAGATTGCTACTTGGTGAAACCTTTCATCCCTTATGGGTGATTTACAAACAATAATAGGAATAATAAATTACATAGGATTTAGAAGGTTAATGGCACCTTAATCCTAACATTCCCCACTTGACATCATAAATTGTAAATACACCCATAGAAAACATAAAGCAACCAAGTACTAGGAACAAGCCCCATGGCCTTCCTACACCACGTAAACTTTTTTGTGCTGATAGGTTTAGTAAGTGAATATGTAAATTCTCCTAAGTGTTAACCTTCTTCATCTCAATTTGACCATTAGAAATAATTTCACAAACAAAATGATATTGAACATATACATGCTTAGTCCATGCATGATACATGGGGTTCTTAGCCAAACATATTGCACTCTGGCTATCACAACCAATCTGTATAATCCTACAATCAAAACTAATACCTATACATAATCTCCATAACCAAACTACCTCCTTAGAGACATGATTAGCAACCATATACTCTACTTTGGTGGTGGATAAAGTAACGGTGAGCTACTTTTTACTGATCCAACTCAAAGCTCCTCCAAACAAAGTAAACACATAGCCACTAGTGGACCTTTGACTATCCAATTCATCTTCTCAATATGCATCAACAAAACACTGTATGTCCAATGTCTTGTCCACACTATTACTACCAAAATAAAAAAAACATTAATTAGAAGTACCATGCATATATCTTAATACTCTCTTTGCATAATTCTAATGTTGTCTATCGGGGTTAGACATCAACCTGCTCAAAACTCCCATTGTATGGGCAATATTTGGTCTAGTGCAAACCATTGCATACATCAAACTTCCTACAACACTAGAATATGGCACATCAGACATATCCTCTAAATTATCTTCATTCTTAGGACACATATCTAATGAAATCTTAGTACCAACCAGTAAAGGAATTCTAATTGGATTGCAATCCTGCATGCTAAATCTATGTAAAATAGTATTCACATACTTACTTTGTGATAACCAAAACTTCATGCTACCTTGATCCCTTTTTATCTCCATTCCTAGAATATACTTGATTTCCCCTAGATCCTTCATGTCAAATGCACCTAAAAGTTGAGCTTTCAACTCACTAATCATACCCTTGGTGTTACTGAAAAATAACATATCATACACATACAAGGCAACAATCATAATATCATCATCAATACATTGAATGTAGACACAGTGATCCTCTTCACTTCTGAAAAAACCTAAATTTAAAACAAATGAATCAAAATTTTTGTACCACATTCTAGGGGACTGTTTTAAACCATAAAGAGATCTCTTTAACTTGCATACTTAGTGTTTTTTCTCTTTTACCTCAAAACTTATAATTTGTTGTTTATAATTTTTTTATTCTAGATCTCCATGCAAAAATGTAGTCTTAACATCCGTTTGCTCAATTTTAAAACCAGAAGCTACAGTAATGGATAAAAGAAATATAATAGAAGATAATTTAGCAACATGATAGAAAATTTCACCAAAACCAAGTCCCTCTCTCTGGGAGTAGCCCTTGGCTACCATTCTAGCATTTTACTTCTGTAATGAATCATCTGCTCCAAACTTCTTCTTGAAGACCCACTTACATCCTATGTCCTTTCTTCCTTTGGGCAAACATACAAAATTCCAGGTGTCACATGAGTCTAATGCCATCATCTCCTCTTGCATGGCTAGCTACCAAGACTCACTATCATCTACATGAATAACTTCCCTATAGGATCTAGGTTCATTATCAGTACTCAATAAAGAAAATACACAATGGAAATTTGGTGGTCTATACCTATCAATTGGTTTTGATTGTCTTATGGATCTTCTCAAGGGTGGAGTAAGGGATTCTTCCTCATGTTATTTTATATGATCAACTTCTTCTCTAACAATAGAGTCTTCCTCATCTGAGCTTTCAATTGAATCTTCTTCTTCTCCATCCCCTAATCCATCATTTTGTTCTTCCTAATGTGCATTTTCTTGCTGTAAATCAAAATGCACTATCCACGTCCTTTCTTTTTCTTCTAGTAGTACAAGATCAGAAATAGCTCTAAGCTCCCTAAAAATCACATCTCTAGAAAATATAACTTTTCTAATTAGATGATCCCAAAGCTTATAACCTTTTAAATTCTCACCATATCTAATGAAGATACATTTTTGTGCTTTTGGATCCAAATTAGATTAATTTTCTTTAAGCACATGAATAAAATCCTCATAACCAAAAACCCTTAAATGTGAAATAGAAGGTTTCTTACCTATCCACACTTCATAAGGTGTCAAATCAAGAGTCTTACAAGGAGATCTATTTAACAAGTAACAAGTGGTACTCACATCTTCTGTCCAAAAGCATTTATCCAACATGCATCACTTAACATACTTCTAACTCTTTCCATTAGTGTTTGGTTCATCCTTTCTACAACACTATTTTTTGTGGTCTATATGGAGTTGTCTTTTATCTTATGATACCTACATGTTTATATAACTCATCAAATTCCATACAGTAATATTTCCCACCATTGTTAGATCTTATTATTTTTATCTTAAGTCCCGATTTCTTTTCTACTAGGACTTTAAACTCCTTAAACTTAGTGAAAACTTCAGATTTTAACTTCATAAAATAAATCCACGTGAACCTAGATACATCACCAATGAAGTTAACAAAATAATAATATTTTCAACATAATCATTATTCATAGGTCTAAACACATCTAAATGAATAATTTCTAACTTCTCTTTTGCTATATTATTTCTCAAAGAAAAAGATGTTCTACATTCTATTTTCCAAACACACAATGCTCATAGAAATAAAAGTTCTCATTAGAAAAGGAAAGAACATCCAACAAAGTTTTATTCATAATTATTTTCAAAACATTTTCATTTGTGTGGCCTACTCTATGGTGCCATGACATACATGTATTTTCAGTAGTTTCAGTTACATAAGTGGAATTGCAAACTATAGTGGCATCAAGCCTAAACAATGTTCCCATCCTTGTTCCTCTCTCTATCACTAAGCGTCCTTTCACCATTCTACAACCATGCTTATTAAACATTACATGTATTCCTAAATCATTCAACTTTTAAATAGAAATAAAATTTCTAGCCAATCCAAAAATATGTAAAACTAGGGAGGGTTTTAATTCTCCCATCACTAAAACACAATAATACCTTTCCTCATCCAACAATTAGATATGTAGTGTTGTCTCCAAGGTATACATTACCTCCATCATATTTCTCATATGTGGAAAAACATTCTTTGTGAGGAGTCATGTGATACGAGCATCCTTATTCAACCAACTAATGTTCATTAGCAATAATGTTACATGTAGAAAGTAAAACCTCATCACCTTCATATGAGGACTTTTCTTAGAGGAATCCTATTCTTTCTTCTTCTTTTTGTATTCCTTCTTAACATGCCCTCTTTTTCTACATTTCCAACACTTAACTTTGTTTTTCTTTCCAGGAGTCTTAGATCTACCTTTAGGTTTGTCCTTAGGTCCCTTCTGATCCCTTTTGGTCCTCTTTCCTTAAACTTTCCCCTAACATTAAGAGCACCCACTGAGCTATTCATATCCTTCTTCCTCATTTCCTATGACAACCAAGCTGCAACAAGAGCATCCATCTTTGGATCTTTGAGATTAGCAGTGATAGCAAGAATGAAATTCTCCCAAGACTTGAGTAAGAACAAAGAATCATAATTGATGTAGGAGCATCCAGTGGTGTAAGGGCAATCTTGCATCACCAAAAAAATTGATGATTTTGTTTTGTTCTTTTCAATTTTGGTATTTAGGTAAGTGCATGGAAATGGGGGACCAAAAGGGGGTCAAAAGTGGCCACTTTTTTTTTGAAATTAGAAAATTCTAATCTTGCATGAGGAATTGAAGATAACCATGCTATAAATTAAAAGTTGTGATAATAACAAGTTTTGTAGTTCTGTGAGCCGTGTTTCAAAACTATTCTTTTCTAAAAATGGGGGAGATTAAGAAGTTGAAGTAGGGCGAGCACACAAAAAGCTCATGTTTTGGTCAAAAAATAACACAATGTCTAGTGTGCTCCCCTTAAAATATCAACATTTTTTAAATATTAGACAAATAGCAATTGTGGAAAATTAGCTAACACCATGTAGTTTATGCCTATTTTTTCTGTTATTTTTTTTAATGAATATATAAATTTTTTATGAATTTTCAAAGTGGACGCATCCTAGAAAATGAAAATTTGAGCATGCTCCAACCCAATTTTTTTGAAAACTAATCAAAAATGAAAAAATTCAATGTGTATAGAATTGATTTTAGATTCTTAAAATGTAATTTGTTTCAAAATTTGATAAATGTGTAAAAAATGACACCAAAAATACTAGACATAGGTTTTTTGAAAAAAGAACACATTGGCAAAAGAAATTGAAGATGGAAACCTTAATGTTATTATATTTTTGAAAAAAATACATGGTTAGAAAGCTAATAAAAAACTTGAATTCATGTTCACATTTTTTCGTATTGACATTGAAAAATGTGTAAACCATAAAGGGAGCACACATGAAATTTTGTTGAAATTTCTAACTTTTGAGAAAAAGACATCCTTGGCATCCAAAAGGTACCTCCAACCCTTTCGGTTGGATGCCCAAGGCAAATGCAACCCTTAGGGTAACATTTTCCCAAAGCAGGAAAAAATGCAAGCACGTTATAAAATAGCTAAAATGAATTTTATGCATATATTTCTCTCCCTCTCTCTATCTTGTCTTCATTATGGACCACCCCCTCTCTCTATGGACTTCTTTTTCCACCTCCTTCCCTCTCTTTTTCACCTCTTAACCCTAGATTTCCTAGTTTTCCCTTTCCTTTCCAATTTTCTTTTATATCCCACCACTTTTTACCTATTTTACTATTTTCCACCTCTCCTCTCATCACTCTTCCCATCCAATTAACTCTCATTTTATCTTGTTTCCATTTCATCCTCCCAATTTATATCCTCATCCCTCTTTGCATGTCCTAGTTTTATTGTTTCCATTTGCTTTTTCGATAAGGGACAGGGAGAGGGAGCAAGAGGGAGAGAGGGGGGGGGAGGGAGAGAGAGAGAGAGAGAGAGAGAGAGAGAGAGAGAGAGAGAGAGAGAGAGAGAGAGAGAGAGAGAGAGAGAGAGAGAGAGAGAGAGAGAGAGAGAGAGAGAGAGAGAGAGAGAGAGAGAGAGATGGAAATAGAGAGTGATGGAGATGTCTAGAAACATATGGAGAGAGAGATTGAAAGGTAGAGGGATGATAGAGATAGGGAGATAGGGTAGAAATAGGAAGATAGAGGTTTAGAGTTGCTTGAGTTTAGGAGTTAGGGGTATTATTTGGGGTTTTGGGGTTTAGGGTTCCTTAGGTTTAGGGTTTAGGGGGTTTAGGGTTTAGAGAGAGAGGATTGATAGGGAGAGATAGAGGAGACAGAGGGGAGAGATAGGGAGATAGAGAGTGAGGGACATGTCTAGAGACACAGGGAGAGAGATTGAGAGTTTGAGGGATGATAGATATAGGGAGGTAGGTGAGAGATAGGGAGATAAAGGTTTAGGGTTTGTTGGGTTTAGGGTTTAGGGTTTAGGGGATAGGGGTTAGGGGTTAGGGTTTAAGAGAATTATTTAGGGTTTGGGTTTTTGGGGTTTAGAGTTTCTTGCATTTAGGGTTTAGAGGTTAAGGATTACAGTTTAGGGGCATTATTTAGGGTTTAGGGGTATAAGATTTAGGGTTTAGAGAGAGGGGATCTATAGGAAGAGATAAAGGAGATAGAGGGGAGAGATATGGAGATAGAGAGGGAGGGATATGTCCAAAGACATAGGGAGAGAGATTGAGAGGTAGAGGGATGATAGAGATAGGGAGATAGGGAAGAGATAGGGAGATAGACATTTAGGGTTGCTCGAGTTTAGGGTTTAGTTTTTAGGGGTTAGTGTTTAGGGGCATTATTTAGGGTTTAGGGTCACTCAGGTTTAGGTTTTAGGGGTTAAGGGTTAGGGTTTAGGGTTGCTCATGTTTAGGGTTTAGGGGTTTAGGTTTGCTCATGTTTAGGTTTAGGAGTTAGGAGTTAGGGTTTACATGTTTAGGGTTTAGGGGTTTAGTGGTTTAGGGTTTAGAGAGAAATAGAGAGGACTAATAGTAAGAGATAGAGGAGACAGTTGGAGAGATAGGGAGATAGAGAGTAAGGGAGATGTCCAGAGACGTAGGGAGAGAGATTGAGAGTTATAGGTTTTAGGGGTTATGGTTTAGGGGTTAGTATTTAGGGTTTAGAGGTTTAGGAGAGAGAGAGAGAGGTTCTAGGGGTTGGGGTTTAGAGAACTTATACCTATCATAAGTGGCGTGGTGGGCATATTTAGGGAATTCAGAGATAGAGGGATGATAGAGATAGGGAGATAAAGGTTTAGGGGTTAGGGTTTAGGGACAAATAGAAAGAGATAGAGAGAGTTAGAAAGAGATAGCTAGAGAGAGAGAAAGAGTTTGTGAAATAGTAGAAGAGAGGGATATAAATAGGATTTTATCTAGTTTAGAATGTGCTCGTGTTATAATGCGAGGGTGTTTTGAACTAGTTAAAATATTGTCTAACGACCTGAAAAAAGGCATGCCACATGATTTTCGATGCACATGCTCTATTTTATTCGCCATTCTGCACTTTTTAGGACATTGAAAGAAACTTTTCATGATTCTGAGGTTCTCCCATCATTGGTTGATAAAATTGATACACTTTTGTTCTTGTTTTGATGCACAAGATTCCAATTACATATTTTAAATTCAAATTTGATATTAGAAAGCATTTTTTTCATGTTTTGAGGGATTGCAATACTAGATGGAATAAACTAACTAGTTTTTTTGGTTTTAAATTGACAAAAAGCAATGTAATTAAGCATGTTTTGTATTATAAGTTGATAAATTATCAGATATTTTTTGTGTTCTTTTGACCATTGTTTTAGAGTGATATAGAATTCAATACAATGCTAAGGAAATGAGTAACTCTAACACCGGAAGAGCGTGAAGCCGAGAATGTAAAGGAAATAGAACGAATGAGACAACTTTGTGACAATGAGAAATTGAACTTCACAAATGAAAGTGAACTGTCTTTGCCAATTGAATTCAATGATGAAGCATTAAAGAGAGAGAAGGAATTAGAGAAACAAAGGGAATGAATGAAAAAACTTTATGCAAGTAAGAAATCAAATGTGGGAGAACTTGAAGGTATGTCATCTTTGCCATCTCAATTTGATAATGTAGAAAATGTTCAATCTCCAATTGAAAATTATGATGCATTTACAAATGTTATAGTAGATCATACACAAATCGATCAAGTGTTTAGTGATCAAAATTGATCTTGTGAATCAAGTTTTCGATTAAGAACACTGACTAGAATTTTGTGTAAAATGTCTAAGTTTTTTTTATTGAAATTGATGAGAATGTTCTAAAACCAATGGTTGATAAGATTCTTGAATGTACTTGTATAATAAATATGAATAAGATATGGAACATAGTTTTTCAAAACATAAGTGAAACTGGAAGATGCCAGTTATTTGTTGAGATGATAAAAAATCTAAAGTTAAGGTTAATCATGAAGATTCTTGGCCTAAGAACATCAAGTGCTAATAGTGAAAAATTTATTGTAAGAAATCTAATCAATGCATATCAAAACATTGGTTCCACCTCACACACCAAAGATAGTAATGCTACATGATGTGTCATTACATCAACTATTGTGAGCAATCAAACAAAAAAATCTTGCTTGATAATAAAAAAACTCAAGCACTAAAGATAAATAGAGAAACTTAGATCAAAGCCGTTGGGAGGCATGACAGCCCAAATAGCAATGAACTATGGGCATTTTCTGGTAGACTCCCACGGAAAGATAAAACCATAGTTCAAGCCTAAAAATCCCTAATTGAGGATTTTTGGTCCAATAACACAAGAGCACCTCCCAATCAAAGGGATGTTGTAAGAAGGATAATTTGTTGTCAATACTATGAGCTACATCCAAAACGTTTTTAGATATGACTCAAACACAAATTTTCTCCAAATTTGTAGCTACTTATCCTCAAATTCAAATTAGTTAAAGGTATTTTGAAATGGAAAAACCTTTTTATGTCAAGATAGATCACACACACAACTTGTTATTGTAGAGTTCACATGGAATTTTCTATGCATTATGATGCTTAATGATAAATATGTGGATCTTTACATACTAATAATGTTTTGCAAGAGTGTGTGATAGAGGCTCCACCTAAATCAGGAAGAGATTTCATTCAAGCATTTTTTTGTGTAATGGTAGATGGAAAAATGTTTTATAAGACATCATGTTTGGATGGAACAAGAGATAGTTGTAGTGGTTTGCAACATTTGAGAACATGTGTACACATGGAGAGTGCACATGCAATTTGAAATGAATTAGTACCTCCTGGAGAATATAAGACAATGGTATATAGTCTAAAAGACGGTAAAGAAGCAAAAAGGTGTGAATTGGTTAGTGAAGAAATACCAGTATCTACATTTATGCCTATTTTTATTGAAAAGATTGTTTATGAGTATGCAAGGCATACACACAGAGCTCAATGGTTGGACTTGCAATTGAAGTTATGCAAGGACACATTTCCTCTTCATATGATTGTGTCAATTATTGACTTTGCAAAGAATTATACACTACAACCACATAATGAGGTTCAATCACAGTACTACAACTCCACTCAAGTTGCTATATTTGTGCATATAGCATTCATTCATGCACCTAATAGTATAGAGGAAGATAGAAAGATATTTAGAGAGTATCATTTTTATATTAGTGATGATCACAGTAATTCTACAGAGTTTGTGCAAGGTTGCTTTCAGATGTTCTATGGTCATTCGAGTAGCAAGAACATCATGTTTGATTAACATATCATATGGTTAGATAATTGTGCATCACAATTTAAGAATTCATGAATGTTCTATTGGCTGAGTAGGATGCATATATTCAGTGGTGTTCAAAATATATGGAATTTATCTGAGGCTAGGCATGGAAAAGGGGAGCATGATGGTGCTAGAGCATGTATTAAAGGAGCCTTAGCATGAGAAGAGTTGAAGTACAAGGATAGTGCAAAGTTGATAGATGCAACATCCATCATCAAATGGTGCAACTCTACAATGGGTCCAGGTAATGAAGGTAAGTCTATAGTTCACAGATTCTTTTGGTTGATAGAAGAAGCTAACATTACAAAATATTAAGATTGTTGTACAATGATGAGATTGAGTGAGTTCCACTCTTGTAGAAGCTCAAATGCAGCTTCATGGACTATTTATTTGAGGTAGATGGTCTATTTTTATTCATGTACAAATTTTTCTTGGAATGATTGTGAGTCAAAATAATGGGTGATGAATGGCATGCTAGATATTTAAGCCCACTTCTGATGTATCAACATCCAGGAGTACTACAACTCATGTAGATTGAATCATCAATTGACTTTGACCATATTTCAGATCTACTTGAACTAGGTAATATGTTAATAAAATTATTTTTTTATTTTAGATTATTGTGCAATAATTTTTATCATTTATTAAATTTTAAATTTTTTTGTGCAATTTATTGTAGGGCATGTATATGTAATTATTTCCAATGAAAATAATGATGAGGTAATAGATTATTATTTATGTCATTGTGTTGAGGCAAAAAAACATTTGATAGCCCCTATCATAGATGGAGAAAACATTGAGTATCCTACAAGATCGGTGGTTGTTACTAGAACATGGCTTAGAAGGTATCCAATGGAGAAATTTGATGTGGTTATTTGAGGACTTTGACACACATAGGAAGATTATTCATTATTATAACCTTGTTGTGGCATCAAACATTCATTTGATAAATATGGGGGTAGACCATTGAATAGAAACTTGTAGAAAGTTTGTGAGTTTGACCATGAAGCAATAATTGACACCATAAAGGGTAGAGAAGATCTAGATGGGTCATTAGATTGAATCAGTGGAATGACAGAAAGGAATGTTATTTTTCTTTGCTATCCTCATTTCATAGTCTATATTTTAGACATTTCTCTTACCTTCTTACATGTGCTCCTTGGTCCTGGTTGATTAGTTTTGTTTCATTATAGAGCTTGTGACTCAATGGCATGGTTGTTGATGCATTTGGATATTCCCCAAAGTTGTGATTTGTGAGTTGGTTTGATCAAACTAAGTCAAGTGGTTTGATCGAACTCATATTTTAAGGTTAAGATATTTCAAACAACAAGGTGTGTGAAAAATATCACTTCTTTTTAGCTTATGAATAGAAATGGAAGAAAATCAAAATTATAAGTCTTTAATTTAATTTATTTCAAATTTCAAAGACATTTGAATTGTACTTTTACCAGGAGGATTTGTATAACAAAAATTTGCATCTTTGAATAGGTGGACAACAAGAAACATAAATTTATGTTTAGAAACATAGATAGTACCATGTGGAGGTATTTTGATGGTATTGTCTTATTTCATCATGATGGTGTACTCATTTTAGCTAAATAGTGCATTACATTTGCATGCAGGATTTGAGTGTGATGGAGGTAGGCATAATCCTTATGAAGTTGGTTTTGGAAGGAAAGTAAGGTAGGTTTTCATGATTATTTCATGATAATATGTCCTTTAGAGTGAATTTGATGATTGTTCATTCACTTGAAGGGTCATACCATTATGTTTGCTTGAAGGGTCTTGTTTTCTTGAAGGGTCATGCCATTATGTCCTTTGGAGTCAACTTGATGATTGTTCTCATTTGTCTTGCAAGCCCTAATATTTTCAAGATTTCATATTAACAATGGTTATATTATTGGCCAAAATATCTTCTATCATGGTTCTTCATGCATTATAGTGATAGGGATTCCTTCAAAGATTATTTCATCATGTTAAATTATGGTTTCATCATATTTACATCAAACCTATCTTTGCATCTGTTAGATAGAAAAGAGAGACTAGCTCAATAGATCAAAATAGGTCAAACCCTCTTCTATCCAACATTAGGACACAAGTTGAGCTTGGCTTCTACCCTTGAAGGAGAACCAAACTACAGGAGCTTTGTCCCTTTGCTGTAAAAGGAGAATCAACCAAATCCAACCAATCAAGCTAGGGCACAACAAGAGACCCTAATTGGCAACGATTGGAGCATAACAGACTGTTGGAAGCAGAAACTCAGAAACTAAATGAACAACAAAGATTAAGGAACAAAATAGAACCTAGATCTGGGAGCAAAAATTCCAAGGACCAGGGTGCTTGGGCACCCTAGACCCTGATTATTGTTTGCAGACTGTGGTAATTCTAGTGTCTTCACCTTCTTGCGTTCTTGTCTCCCATAGCTTGGTTTTTGCTAATTCCTCTAGATCTAACCTACACACATAAGAAGGAAAATGGTTGGGTATTATTTATGAGATTTCCTAAGTCAATCTATGTGAATGGTGTTTCTACATCCACAATAGAAAGGATGATATATAAAGAGCGTGTGCCCTAGGAGGGTAGAGGCAAATATGAAGTAGAATGGAATGCTAGAACAAAGCATGAAGGAAAGAAGTCACCATGAGCATGGAAACCCTAGCATGCTTAATGCAGCATCATAACTTGACTCAAGAAGTTGGGGTAGCCTAAAGAAGTAGAAAGATCTTGACAAGACCTGCAATAAGTTAGTGTCATAACAATAATCCACCATAGAGACCTTTAGAGAATAATAGAGAAGAAGAGAGTGCAAGAATCATTCAAGAAGTTATAGATAGCTTAGATGTGTTCAAATGAATAAACTAACTTGATTTTATATGCATTATCACTCACAAATGATGAATATAACCAGATAAGGCTGATAAGAGGAACCACTTAAGATGTCTTAAGGCGATATTCCTATAAAATAGGTTAGGTCTAAATGGGGGACTAGGGCACTTGCGAGCCCTTGTACTTTAGCCCAAAAATCCTGGCACAAGTCACTTAAGGTGTTCTTAGGTTGGTCTCATAGTTATTTTGTCGGGTTTTATCATTGAGATTAAGAATTAATCATTTAATGTTCAAAAAGGTGTTAAAATAGGTCTTGATCAGTAAGTGTAAACATTCTAGGTTCACCCACGTGCTAAACTAAGTCTAAAATGCTAGTCTACACATTTTACAATGTAACATTTAGCCCCCACTTTAGTGTGGGTACAAACTTATGTTTAAACTCACACTAAAGGATGGAGAAGACAAATTTCAAACACAACAACATAGAAACCATAGAATATCACAAAAATTGAAGGGTGATGAAGACCCCAAGTTTAGAATTTTGATGCAGGGGCATCATGCTTCTAACAAATTTTGATTTTTATGTCATTTGTAGTTTTGGTTTTGTTGGTTTTCTTTCAGGAATAAGCATTGATACCTTTTGGTTTCTCCTATCATGATATCAAGTTCCTGTCACCAGCCAATGTATAAATTTAGCTAAGAAGTCTCCTATCATTTTTTCTGCATGTTGCCAGTTACAGTTTTGAAGAGGAGTGGTCGAACGTGGTGGCTAAATGAATGACAATTTGAAGGAACCCAGACACTCCATGGTAGTTATAGAGTAGTTAGTAGATGGTGGAGCGGCAACATTTTGGTAACGATTGTAGAAGGGAGAATGAGTGGTAATAAAAATAATAATTCTCCCTACAAAAAGAAGTGGTGGTTATAGAAGACGAGGAGTCATGAGAAGAGGAAACACTCAGAAATGGTGGCCACTTGAGGAAGGTCAGTGGAAAGGATGAAAAAGAAAATGACTAATATTGAAATACGGTTGATCAATAAGGAAAACAATAGATTTTTAATGAGGCCAATGTCAGAAGAAGAAGGGTTTTTGTAGAGGGCATCACACAGATGAGAGGTCGGATGGTCAGTGCATAGAAGATATCCTCTCTGCTGAAGAGAGACTGACAGTAGGAAGAGAAAGGCAATAAATAAGAGAAAAGGTCAATAATAAGAGAGAGAGAGAGGCTAAATTCAAGAAATGGCATTAAGAAAAGGCCAAGAGAAGAGAGAAGAGGCTGCAAGCCCAAAAGAGAAAGGTCGAGGTGATTACAAGTATGCCAAATGATGGTTGATTCGAGGAAGAGACCAAATAAGGAAAAGTAGAAGTTGTAAAGGAAAGAGGATGAAATGCTAAGAATGAATGATGTCGTGCAGAAAATAGAAAATGCAAAACTAAGGATTAAGGAAGTAAACCATTGATAGGAAGGATTGTATGTAGAAGAGTTAGTGTGTGCATTGTAGGAGTTGACTGGTAAACCTTTGTTGGCCCAATCCATCTGGGCATTGTATGAACTTAAACTTTGTAATTTGTTCTTCATTGATAATGGGTATCTTGTTACTAATCTGAATATTTGTTCTATGTTATGCATATGATAGTTACTTTTGTTTTGGCCTAATACAATCCCTTATCATGAGTTTGTCCTATGGCATTATTTTGGTTCTTGTCATCTTGTAGACTAAGTTCTAAGTGTTAATTGCAAGTTCCTATCTTATAACTAAGATTGCTTATGTTCTGCTATATACTAGTAATCTTTATTTGTTCCTGCCTAGTTCCTGTCATTTTTGTGATAGAAGCTCTGTAGGTGTTTGTTTAATTATAGAGACAAGGTTCTCAGTTGGTTGAATGCATGGGGGAAATGAGCATGTTTATGGATGCATTCTATCAAGTGGTATCAGAGTGCAGAAGTTTTTGAGTGCTAAGTAGATCACTGAAGTGAGGCAACTTAGCCAGGACCTATGGGAAGCAAAAGAAAGAAACATGAAGAAGCAAAATATAAATTTTAGAAGAGAGCTGGCAGCATTGAGACGAGACTTAAAACAATACATGATTGCAAGGCGGCAATGGCTAGAATAAAGTAGCCAAGAATTTTTTGGGTATGGCCAATGTAAAAGAAAGTGAAGTGGCCTGTAATGGAGATAGTTGAGAAGAGGAAAAGACATAATATAGAAGCCTTAAGAGGGAAAGGTAAGAGTATGAGAGGATCCTAGAGAGTTTGGGACATCAGAGAGTTTCCTATTAAGAAACATGGACCAGCAGAGGTCAAAGAAGTTCTCAAAGTGGAGGACTTAAAGGAAATAAGAAAGAAAGAGGAGAAAGAAGTGCCACAAGCAACACTTGTGGAAAAGAGAAATGAAGACAGAAGAGTGTCCCTGAGGAAGACACTAAGGGAGACATTGTGGTCTCTTATTTTGTTGATTAATATTGTGTTTGCAGCGATGTATGTAGGTATGAATAATGCAATAGAGAAGGTCAAGAATGAAACCTTGAAGATGATGAGAGATGGGCCAGAATAGCCCCCAAAGAGGGTGTTGCTTCTCAATCTGACTAGATGTTTCCCAGTCATCCCTACAACATAGCCATCATTGATCAAGAGGATTTATGGACCATGGGCCAACAGTACAGGAGATAGACTCTATAATATCTCTTATTCTTCTTTAGGCTCTGTAGAACCAAGGGGGGTATTCCCTATTCAACATCCATGAAATATGCTTATGGACTGACTGGGATGTTGATACAAAGCAGATAAATCCTCCTTCATGTAGACCAAAACTATGGAATAAGTACAAAGGGGTTAGCTTTGGGCCTATGCTCAGTTGTGAATTAGAGGATTTTGGTCCTAAACTACTTCTAAAGTCCTAATGGTTGGGATTTGAAGTTTAGAGTTTGATTTTGTATTTGGATACAAAACTAGGACTTGGGGTGTAACCTCAATACAAGACTAGATTGGTGCCTATCCAGGGGTTGGAGTTAGTAGACATACACATGTGAATGGTCAGAATAAACATATACTAATGATTGGATTTCAAGGGGGCTTGTTTAGCACCTGCCTTACAGATACTTCCCAAAAACTAGGTGTTTAGTCATTCATTCTTAATGGTATCCCTGCTGCAACATGCCTTCTCAATGATTAACCTAAAACATTTGATTTGTTCATTGAACAAAGGTAGGAGATTAAACATTCAATACAGAAAAACTATATTCCTGAATCTTGAACAACCCTTAGCTATCTTGATTCAAAATAAAACATGCCCACAGCTTGGAGACAAATGATTAAACACATGTACAGAGCATTTCTCATATAAAACAACATGAAACCAGTGAATTTTTGCATGAAACATACAACATGAGACTCATAAACTCACAAGACATCAAGAACAGGGCCACCCATGAAGTTGTATTGTGTCACAGCACCAAAATTTGTCTAGTTTTCAACAACAACAAATGAGCAACACAGTCTGCTATATATAGCAGGGGAGTGCACTCAGCATTAATTACATAACAAAATTTAAAAAAATTGCCAGATATCATTCATCATGAGAAAATGGCACTCAAAAATTGAATGCAGCAGGTAGAGGGGGAGATAGGAAGGTCTCGAGCCCTGCGCCGTCACCTGGGGATTCACATCTTCAATCAGGTGGTTGATCCGTCCATGGCCTCGCCCATACCCTGTAACATTTGCCATTAATGGCGTACCAACCCGCGGCCTTGAGAATGCAGTGGGCTGAGTGCCATAGAAATTTTCCTGCCAAGAAATATGACCTTGATATTTCAAATCATGTGGGAACAAATTATCCCACATTCACCCCACGGTGACCTCCTCAATACTTTATATGCATGACCACACCAGATGGTGATGCTAATATAAACCTCATCATGATCCCCCCCGCATGATGCTCTGATGTTCAATATTACCCTAACGTCAGTGAACCACCTGCATGATAATCCTCCCTTGAAAAATCACCCTGATATTTCACATCACCCTAATATGAAATATCACCCTTATTAGAAACATCACCCTGATAAGAAAATATCACCCTCATCGGCACAACCTGATGCATTGGAGGAAAATCCTCCTGCTTTGCCGATACCATATGTCTTACCAATGACCACATGATGCACCCTACCGATCTTGACAACGTCACAATCATATTACAATATCAGGGTGATCCTCGGCAGCAAAGGTGATATTTAGAGTATCACCTGATATTGAAATATCACCCCCTCCTTTGGAATATCTGATCATCAGACAGGCAGATATCATCCCCCGCATAAAATTGACATCCACACTTCGGGGTGATGAAACAAACATGAGATGATAAAGCGGCATCAGGGTGATCTTCACTAAGATCACCTGATACATGAAACATGATGACCCCTTGCAAGAATATCAAGGTGATACCTGGAAACATAATGATGACCCTCTCCTCCAGACTATCCGGTTATATTTGAAATATGATGAGGAGGCCTAAAGACTTAAAACTTTTTCAACTTTTTTGGGAGGGTACCTGTAGAATTAATTACTTGAAATTTGACTGTTTATGCAGGTGGTAACATTGGCTCCGACTGGGGACATGCAGGTGCAAGGTTGTAGTGAGAACCGCACCACTCCGGGCTAGACCAGGTAGAACACAAAATACAAAATAGCACCGACCATACAAGGCACGCACAGACTATTTACTCCTAATTTACAAATGTGCATAGAGGATGATCACTTATTAAAAATAGGGCTTTAAGAACTGACCGTGCACTGGCAGTTCCAGCAATTCACCACTTAGGGCCTGAAGGAAGTAGGAATTTTCTCTATGAATATTGCTAATTTGATATGGACCCATCCATAATGGCTCAAATTTATTATGCTTACCCTTATCTTGGCTCTTTACATTCCACATAAGGACCAAGTCACTTATTTGAAACTTCCTTTTTGTAGCCCTTTTATCAAACAAATATTTCATCTTCTGTTGTTTCTTGATATTTGTCTTGTGTGCCTGTCTTCTGATTTCATCCAATGCAACCAGCTGATTTATCCTTTCAATCATTGAGTCCTCCACCTATGTATCATTTTCTTGTATAAATCTATAGACTGGCAAAAGGTTATTCACAGATAACTTAGCTGGTGCACCATACACTAACTCAAAAGGTGACCTTCCAATTGATTCCTTCACTATCATCTAGTTGGCCCATAGTGCCATCTTTAACTTTGAATCCCATGCCCTTTTGTTCTTATCCATCATCCTTTTAATGATTTTCATGAGGCTCTTGTTGCTTGACTCTGCTTGACCATTTCCCTGTGGATGATATGGTGATGCGTATAACAGATTGATCCCATATTTATTGCAAAAATCAACAAATTCACTAGATCTGAAGCACATGGCATTGTCCGTGACAATTGTAGCTGACACTCCAAATCTGATAATAATGTGCTCCAAAATAAAATCCATCACCACCCTGCTTGTAGCTTTCTTAGTTGGAATGGCTTCAACCCATTTGGTAAAATAATGAGTAGCAACCAGAATCCAACTATGTCCTCCACTTGATTTTTCTGAGATTTCCCCTATAAAAGCAATTCCCCATTGCTGAAATGGTGTCTCCACAGTTACAGTTCTAAGGGGTAATGCACCTTCATACTTTAGTTTTCCTGAGAACCTTTGGTAGGAGTCACATTTTCTTACAAACTTTTGTGCATCCAAGAAAAGAGTTGGCCACCAATATCCTGCTCTAAGAATTTTGTGGGCTATTGTATTAGCAGTGTAATGTCCACCACACATTCCTTTGTGCAGATCATTTAAAATATCAACAGCCTGATTTTCATCCACACATCTTAGTAGGACACCTTTAGGATTCTTCCAATACAGCTCTCCTTGAAGAATATATTTGATTGCATGTAACTTCAAGGTCCTTTTCTGACTATCACTGAAGTGGGAAGGACAATTCAAATTCTGCAAGTAATATACAATGTCCTTATACCATTCAAATTTTGACACATTAACATTTTCATTCTGAACTACATTCATTTGGCATGCTTCCAGATTTGATTATGTCATTATCTTTGCCAAACCTTGTCCCCTTACCAGCTTTGTGATCTGTATCTCTATGTTGAATTCTTGTAGTTTATTTATCCATCTGCACCTTCTTCCAGTTACCTCCTACTGAGTAAAAATATCTTTAACTGCTGCATGGGGCACATATGCAACTATCTGAGAGCCTACTAAATATGGCCTGAAGCTCTTGACTACTCTAACTAATGCATATGCTTGTTTCTCCATGATATCATACTTCAATTCAGCTGCCTACAATGACATACTGAAGAAGGCAATAGGTTGTTCAAAACCATCTTTATTTATTTGTAGTAAACAAGGAACAATAGTATGGAAAGAAGCAAATGAAAACAATTGAAATGGCTTAGAAAAATTAGGAGATTTCAATATAGGAGCCATCTTTATAGCCTCTTTGATATTCTAAAATGATTCAATTGCTTCACCTTCCCACTTGATAATCCCACCCTTCTTCAGCATCTTAGAAATGTTCTTTGTAGTCTCTGCAAAGTTAGGAACAAATCTTCTAACAAAATTAATTTGTCCAAAGAAGGATTGTATCCCTTTTACTGTTTTGAGAACTTGAATCCTATCAATTGCAAAAACCCTTTCAGGATCTATCCTGACTCCATCCTTGGAAACAATGTGTCCCAAAAGCTTTCCTTCCACTACCCCAAAAGCACATTTCTTTGGGTTGAGTGAAATTCCATATTCCAGTGCTCTAATAAAAATTGGTTCTAGGTGCATGCAATGTTGCTCCGCCCTTTTTGAATAGGCAATTAAATCATCCTGATATACAGCCAAGATTGAACCAATCAATCCTGCAAAAGCAACATCCATAGCTCTCTGAAATGTAGCACCTGCATTTGTTAGTCCAAATGGCATTCTCACATAAACATAAGTTCCCCATGGAGTGGTAAAGGTAGTCTTGTATTGTTCAGATTCTTTTACCTTTACCTGATTGTATCCTGAAAATCCATCCATCATGGATAAACGTTCACATCCAATCACTTTTTGTAGCATAGCCTCCATGTTGGGCAGTGGATAATTATCCTTCAAAGAGGATACATTCAGATTTCTAAAATCAACACAAAGTCTGATGTCACCATTCTTTTTTCTAATTGGGACAAGATTAGAAACCCAAGTTGAATGTCTAATTGGAACAATTATTCCAGCCTCCCTAAGCTTTACAAGCTCTTGCTGCATTTTTGGAGCTAAGGTTGGGTTAATTGGCCTCTGTTTTTGCCTGAATGGCTTAGCCCCAGGGTTCAAAGGGATCTCATGCTGGAATAGATCTTCTGTATAAGCCTTCAGGTCCTCATATGACCAGGCAAAGACATGCTTATACTTCTTTAGCAATGCAATCAACATGTTCCTGATGTGTGGTTTGAGCTGTTTGCCAATATATACCCTTTTGGGGGCATGAGATGTCCCCAAGTTTATCTCCTCCAAGTCATCCTTGTTTGTAGGAGATGCCTTCTTAATAAACTAATCTCTATTGTTAGAAGCTCTTTCTAAAGCAACTAACCCTCTGGGGATTTTATTTGTTTTGAGTTGAATTACCTCCCCCAAAAGAGTCTCTTTTCCATCTACAACTTCCACAAAGTTTTGAAAATCAATTTCTTGGCTCTCATACTCATCTATGCAATATAAAAATCTTAGTAAATCCTTGTCATCATCAAACACTTGCCAACTGCATATATTTTATGGTACTGCAAGTCTAATTTTAACCTCAACATTTGTAACATCAAACAGAGTTATATCATCTAGCCTTATGGCCACATTAGCTAAAAAATCTGCCATGACATTCTTTGATCTTTCAATCCAACTTATTGAAAATGCATCAAACAATTCAATTGTATCCCAGACAACATGTTTATATTGTTTTAATCTCTTATTTTTTTAAGCATACTTATCTCTAACTTGGGAAGCAATTAACTCTGAGTCTCCAAACACTCTCAACATCTTAATCCCATGCTTCAGAGCTACATTCAATCCTAGTAACAAAGCTTCATATTCTACAATATTATTTGTGCAGGCAAACTTCAGCAAGAAAGAGAATTTTAGAAGCTTACTAGCTGGAGACAAAAACACAACTCCAGCACCAAAGCCTTCTTTTGCACAAGCTTCATCAAAATACATGGTCCATAGACCCTGTAGGTAAACCTCTTGAATGCAAGTATCTTTCTTTTCACCTTCTTGATCACCCGAGACAACTCTGAAATTTTCACAATCAGTATCTACAAAATAGATGTGCTCTTCTGAATCTTGACCCTCAACTGTTTCTGATGACCTATCTTCTCTGACTAGTTTGACATCTTTTCCATTCATTGGGATCATGGCATATGATAGGTCTAATTGCATACTGCCACCAATCAATGTTGCCCATCTTCTTGACAATAGCATACCATATTGTGGCTTTATATCAACCACTGTTATGTTCATTCTGTATTTTTTTTCTGGATATGCTGCTAACCTGAAATCCACATCCTTCATAATTCCAATGACTGGTACCTCTCTAGCATCCATGGCATAGCACTTTCCACATGCCTTGTCTATTTTTAATCCAGCTTGTTGCATAATAGCCAGAGGCATGATATTTGTTGATGCTTCAGAATCAAGCATACAATTCTTGATTGTTTTCCCATTGATAACAAGGGAGACATAGAATGGCTCAACCTGTGAAGGGAATTTTGTCATGGTCACTCCCAGATAAATTTCAGGGACCTCATCCTCTTCAACACATAGGGCTTGTTTCTTACCTTGAGTTTCAAAATTCTGATCAGCCTGACAAGCCATCCCTGAGATCAAGGACACTGCCTTATTCCTGACTTCTTCAACCTTCATCAACTCCATCAATGGAATAGAGGCGTTTATCTAGGACAGAACTTGAGTTATGTCAAATGGAGTATAATTTTGTATAATAGTTGAAGCCTGATCCATAGTTTTATTTTTATCCCGAGATGATCCAGCTTTAATCTTTACAGCCCGCTGACTGTCATTTTTGATCTGGGAATTTTTGTTTTGATCCTCAGCCTGAGGAATTCTATTCTCTAGTCCTTGAGGATCATGACCTATTTTTTGCTTAAAATTCTACTCATTAGTGCTCCATTGTTTCTTTTGTGATTCGGCACCTTTATAACTATGTACTGGCTGGCTCACAAAAGTGTCATGTGGCTGACGTGGATCATTTACCTGAGCTTTACCCCTTAGGTTATAATTGCTTTTGACTTGAGCTATTGCTGCAGCTGTGAAAGCTCTAATTTCTTCATCAGAAGGTCCCCTCAGGTTATTCAAAAATATACGTGAGTCCTTAGCATAAGCATAGTTGTCTTTATCATCCTCATCATAGGAAGGCTGCTGGCAGACCTGAATCTTATTACTTGCACCTGCATCAGCATCATGAGAAGGATATTCCCTGCCTATGGACAACATATTGACATTATCATCCTGCATATAATGCATCTCATTGCATTCATCATAGGCAATAACATTATCGTACAAAGATTGAGCAATCATGCACTGTGACTGTGAATGAGGCATTTGACATATGATGCACCATGGGGTGTCATCGACAATATTTACAGCCTTCTTCAAAGGGTCAGGTGTTTCTCTAACATTTTGAGTCCTTTGACTTGTGTTGCTGTTTGGGAGTATGGGTTTACCATTATGCCAATTAGTGTTATATGGCATATCATGTAATGATGGTCTCTTTTCTTGTCTCTGGTAAACCTGCCTGTCAGGACCTATCCCCTTTTCATTTTTTGCAAGTCTATAACTTAGGTCCTTGACAATAGTTGTCAACTTATCTAATTCATCCTCATAAGTAGATGCATTGCCTTGAACACTTTGAGATTTAATATTTGGATTTTGCAGAATTTTTACATCATCTCTTCTATTTGTCTTACCAGATGCTTTTCTATTGTTTTCAATATTTGTTGCAATTCTAAAAGCATCCCTGAGGCTTGCAGGACCCTTATCTCTTAATCCATAAGTTGTTTTGGCATCAAAAGCATTTATGTACAACACTATGCACATTGGTTCATTAGGCCTCAGATGATGTGGCAGTTTGTTTAATACCTTAGTGAATCTAGCATTGAAATCAACAACTTGCTCATTTGATCCTTTGGTGATACCAGTGAATTCATTTATGAAAAAACTTGGGTCAATTTTGTCACCATATTGTTCTTTAAAAATCCTTCTGAAGTCATCCCATGATGAGATACTTCGGTCAGGCAGACCTCTATACCATTCTCTAGCTTCATCAATCAAAGACTGCATAAACAACTTCATGAAAACATCTTCATGCTCAACTTCAAAGTTGTCCATGATATTCTAAAAAGCCTTCAAGTGGTCTTCCCCTAACATAGTATTATTTCCTAAAAATTTTGGCACCTGCTGCCACACATGTTTGTCAATAGGATTAGGGTAGCCAGGAATGCCATAAAAAACAAGCTATCTAAATTTGACCAGCTGCATGGGCTGCCTACCAAACTGATTATCATTAGCATTCCTATTTGCATTCTAATTTCTCATATTATTTAATGGTATTCTAACATTGTTTGCATTCTGTCCTTGGTCATTTTGCTGATGATGAACTTCATTTCTATGTTGGTTTCTCAAGACATTTGCATTGTCAAGGGTGTTGAGCAGTTCTCAGAGCTTGCACTTTTTGTCTCATATCATCTCTAATCTTCACAGCTTGTAAATATTCTAATTCAGCTCTTAAGCTTTTGATTTCTTTAGCTAATTGTTCATCTTTGGGCATAGAAGAGGATGGCCCTTTTCCATATTGGTCCTCATCATCATCCCTTGGGGACTTAGTCTCTTCAAATCTGTCAGATGGATCTAAGCAAGGGCATTCCTAAAACACCTCTGATCTCACTCTCAAATTAACACCTTGTTGTCTTTCATATACATTCTAGATTTCAGCCTCAGTGTTTGAAAAATAAGGTATTGTCCACTCTGAAGATCCTGGATTGTCTTGAATATTATCATTGCTTCTGGGAGAACCCTCTTGACTAGCTTGAATAGTCCCTTTTTTCCTGTACATCATTTTTCTAGGTAATTCTTCAGATAGAGGATTACGCAGGGATCTTCTCCCTTGCATACAAATTTTTACTTTACTGGTTAGGAGATTGTTTGGAGTCGCCACCTACAACTAGGAATTATTTTCTTTTGAACTAGAGATTCTTACACAGAGTTCCCCAGCAGAGTCACCAGATCTGTTGCTTCTCAATCCGACTGGATGTTTCCCAGTCATCCCTACAAGGTAGCCATCATTGATCAATAGGATTTCTGGGCCAGGGGCAAACAGTATAGGAGATAAACTCTATAATATCTCCTCTTCTTCTTTAGGCTCTGAAGAACCAAGGGGGAATTCCCTATTCAACATCCATGAAATATGCTTATGGACTGACTGGGATGTTGATACAAAGTAGATAAATCCTCCTTCATGTAGACCAAAACTGTGGAATAAGTACAAAGGGGCTAGCTTTGGGCTTATGCTCAGTTGTGAATCAGAGGATTTTGGTCCTAAACTACTTCTAAAGTCCTAATGGTTGGGATTTGAAGTTTAGAGTTTGATTTTGTATTTGGATGGAAAACTAGGATCTGGGGTGTAACCTCAATACAAGACTAGATTGGAGCCTATCCAGGGGTTGGAGTTAGTAGACATACACATGTGAATGGTCAGAATAAACATATACTAATGACTGAATTTCAAGGGGGCTTGTTTAGCACCTGCCTTACAAATACTTCCCAAAAACTAGGTGTTTAGTCATTCATTCTTAATGGTATCACTACTGCAACATGCCTTCTCAATGATTAACTTGAAACATTTAATTTGTTCATTGAGCAAAGGTAGGAGATTAAACATTCAATACAGAAAAACTATATTCCTGAATCTTGAACAACCCTTAGCTATCTTGATTCAAAAGAAAACATGCCCGCAGCTTGGAGACAAATGATTAAACACATGAATAGAGCATTTCTCGTATAAAACAACATGAAACCAGTGAATTTATGCATGAAACATACAACATGAGACTTGTAAACTCACAAGACATCAAGAACAGGGCCACCCATGAAGTTGTATTGTGTCACAGAACCAAAATTTGTTCAGTTTTCAACAACAACAAATGAGCAACACAGTCTGCTATATATAGCAGGGGAGTGCACTCAACATTAATTACACAACAAAATTCAAAAAATTCGCTAGATATCGTTAATCATGAGAAAATGGCGTTCAAAAATTGAATGCAGCAGGTAAAGGGGGAGACAGGAAGGTCTCGAGCCCTGCGTCGTCGCCTGGGGATTCACATCTTCAATCGGGTGGTTGATCCATCCATGGCCTCGCCCATACCCTGTAACATCTGCCATTAATGGCGTACCAACCCATGGCCTTGGGAATGTAGTGGACTGCGTGCCATAGAAATTTTCCCGCCAAGAAATATGACCCTGATATTTCAAATCATGTGGGAACAAATTATCCCACATTCACCCCATGGCGACCTCCTCAATACTTTATATGCATGACCACATCGGAAGATGATAGTCGGTCATTTTGCTCCCGATGACGCCAATATAAACCTCATCATGATTCCCCCCACATGATGCTCCGATGTTCAATATCACCCTGATGTCAGCGAACCACCTGCATGATAATCCTCCCTTGAAAAATCACCTTGATATTACACATCACCCTGATGTGAAATATCAGCCTTATCAGAAACATCACCCCGATAAGAAAATATCACCCTCATTGGCACAACCTGATGCATCAGAGGAAGATCCTCCTGCTTTGTCGATACTATACATCTTACCAATGACCACATGATGCACCCTACCGATCTTGACGATGTCACCGTCATATTGCAATATCAAGGTGATCCTCGGTGGCAAGGGTGATATTCAGAATATCACTCGATATTGAAATATCACCCCCTCCTTCGGAATATCTGGTCATCAAACAGGCAGATATCACCCCCCACATAAAATTGACGTTCGCACTTCAGGGTGATGAAGCGAACATGAGGTGATAAAACAACATCGGGGTGATCTTCACTAAGATCACTCGATACATGAAACATGATGACCCCCTGCAAGAATATCAAGGTGATACCCGGAAACATAATGATGACCCCCTCCTCTGAAATAACCGGTTATATTTGAAATATGATGAGGAGGCCTAAAGACTTAAAACTTTTTGGAATTTTTTAGGAGGGTGCTTGCAGAATTAATTGCTTGAAATCTGACTGTTTATGTAGGCGGTAACAGAGAGAGTGGAAGATGAGAATGAGAGAAGGTTGATTGCAGCAGTGGTATAATGTAGAGTACCTAAGAATAAAGAGGAGTATGAAGCTAAAGATGTCCAGCAAAATAAAGAAGATGACGAAGAAGCCATGGAGTTTCATGATGCTCTAGAAGATGACGTGGATAAAGAAAAGGAATCTTATGAAATAGAAGAGTTAACAAGTCATGAAGCCAAGGTGAGAAGTAATTTGGAATAGCCGATAATGAAAGGACAAAATGTTAATTTTGGTAAGGAAAATATTAGTTTTGATCATGTAAATAGAAGTGTGAATATGGATAGACAAGTTGATAAGGAGAAGAAGAAATTAGAAAATTTAAATGTGATTAAGGATCATGGGTATATAGTTCCATATTGGCAAGGAAAACAAGTTGTTATCAGATAGCAAATAACATGTAAAGGAGTAAGTGCTTTTGATTGTGTTTATGCTAACAAGCAAGTACAAAGAATTAGAGTTGTGCAGATGATAAGTGGCAACCAGATGTGAGGATGAATTGGCCAGCAAAGAGGCCTAGAGGAAATATGCCAATGCAAAAAGCAAGAAGACCAAGTGCAGCAATAAAAAGAGATCAGCCCACGGTTGTGGTAAATAAAATATGGAGAGAAAAGAGCATGGTAGTAGAAGAAGTCGGTGATGCAATAATGAATGCTGATACAAGCGTGAAATTTGGAAAGGAAGATGTCGATAAAGGGCATGCGAAGGAGTCTAATGTGAGGAACATGGAGGTAGTAGATGGGCAACAGTTAGAGAAAGCCCCATGTGTTGTGAAAGGTAAACAAGTTGAGTTAATTCATGATGTTTTTGAAGTTTTGGATGATTTTGTTAGAGAAATTTTAAACGAGATGTCAGGATGTGTTGATGAAGAAGATATCCAGGAGGATGAATTGAATAGTGATTGGAAGATGAATGAGTATGAGGTGGAGATGTGGAGGATTGTAGATGAAAAAGATGTAAGGAGGAGGAGATATCAGAAGAAGAAAGAAAGTAGGCAAAGGAAGATTGGGAAATCTAAATTGTACATAGGTGAGAGTGACAGAAAAGAGGAAAGTTGGTTGGCAGAGCTGAACATAAAACGAGGACGATAGTAGCATGTGCTGGAAGGTAGGAAAGTGCAGATTTGGCAAAGAGAGCAGCCACAGATGAAGAGGGTGATGAGGGAGAAACAATGACCCAGGAACAAGAAGGAAAACAAAAGGATGATGAAGATGATGCAATGATATAATTAGGAGGAATAGCAAATGAAAACACAGAAGAGAATTTATGGGCAGAATATGTAGCCATTGGAAATTAATGGAATTATAAGGTTAAAAGAATACAAACAAGTGTAACAGTGGCCAATGGGTAGATGGAAATTATAGATGAGGATAAAGGGATTGTTACTGAGGAAGAGGTAGATTTAGCAAAAGATTTAGTGGGATGGGGTGTAAATAATGAAGCTGAGAATGGTCTAGTGTTGCAGTAGTTAGCTATGGATGATGATTGGCTAGCAAATGTGTTAAGTAAGGTGGTAGGAAGTGCAAATGTGATGAAGTGTGCAGCCAAAATAGGGGTTGTCATGCAATGATGTGGAATGAGTAAACTAGAAGGCATTAAAATCTTTGAAAACTGGCTATGCAAGAATAGAAGGAGAATGATGAATGGAGGAAATCTTGTCATGAGTAGAGAATTGAATAATCAACCACAGAGTCGGAGGAATGTGGCAGCAGTAGCATTAAGATGCTAGAAGAAGTGGAAGACAAGATTAAATAAGTTAGGGAAGAACCACATGTGTAGGAGCACATGATCTTGTCCCCTGGGGAGTTTGATGTAGGGGCATCATGCTTCTAACAATTTTTGATTTTTATGTCATTTGTAGCTTTAGTTTTGTGGGTTTTATTTCAAGAATAAGCAATGATACCTTTTGGTTTCTCCTATCACGATACTAAGCTCCTGTTGCTAGCTAGTGTATAAATTTAGCTAAGAAGTCTCCTGTCATTTATTCTTCCTATCGCCAATTACATTTTTGAAGAGGAGTGGTCGAACGTGGTGGCTAAATGAATGACGATTGGAAGGAACCCAGACACTCCACTGCAATTATAGAGTAGTTAGCAGATGGTGGAGTGGCGGCATTTTGGTAATGATTATAGAAGGGAGAATGAGTGGTAATAAAAAAAATTCTTACTGCAAAGAGAAGTGGCAGTTATGGAAGATGAGGAGTCATGAGAAGAGGAAACACTCATAAATAGTGTTTACTCGAGGAAGGTCAGTGGAAAGGCTAAAAAAGAAAATGGCCAATATTCAAATAAGGCCGATGAATAAGGAAAATGGTAGATTTTGAATGAGGCCGATGTCAGAGGAAGAAGGAGTTTTTAGAGGGCGTCACACAGATGAGAGGTCAGATGGTTGGTGCAAAGAAGATATCCTCTTTGCTGAAGAGAGACTGACAGTAGGAAGAGAAAGTCCGTAAACAAGAGAAAAAGTCGATAATAAGAGAGAGAGGCAAAATTTAGGAAGTAGTATTAAGAAAAGGTTGAGAGAAGAGAGAAGAGGTCATAGGCCTAAAAGAGAAAGGCCGAGGTGATTATGAGAAAACTAAATGGTGGTCAATTTGAGGAGGAGACCGAATAAGGAAATGTAGAAGCCGTAAAGGAAAGAGGATGAAATGCTAAGAATGGATGATGTCGTGGGGAAAATAGAGAATGCAGAATCAAGGATTAAGGAAGTAAACCATCAACAGGAAGGATTGTATGTAGAAGAGTCAGTGTGTGTACTGTAGGAGTTGATTGGTAAAACTTTGTTGGCCCAATCCATCTGGGCATTGCATGAACTTAAACTTTGTAATTTGTTCTTCATTGATAATGGGTATCTTATTACTGATTTGAATATTTGTTTTGTGTTATGCATATGATAGTTACTTTTGTAGGGCTAATATAGTCCCTTATAATGAGTTTGTCCTATGGTGCTATTTTGGTTCATGTCATCTTGTAAACTAAGTTCTGAGTGTTAATTACAAGTTCCTATCTCATAACTAAGATTACTTATGTTCTACTATATACTGGTAATCTTTATTTGTTCCTGCCTAGTTCCTATCATATTTGTGACAGAAGGTCTATAGAAGTCTGTTTAATTACAGAGACAAGGTTCTCAGTTGGTGGAATGCATGGGGAAATGAGCATGTTTATGGATGTGTGCTATCAAATTCTAGGAGTCTATGATGATTTGCATACACATAAGACACATGACACAATTCACTCATATATGAAGCACTTAGAAAACATGAAATAAGACAAAACATACACAAGGCATACACTTGAGCAATCACAATGTATACACGCAACACACAAAGTATATATGCTTGACATGAAGCATACACATAAGGCACAAAGTATACATAGAATACACATGAAATACACCTGGAATACCAAAAAAAAAACTCAAGGAGAATACATAATAAATACATGCAAGACACGCACGAGGCATGAAGAACATATAGAGAATAAGAATATATGAGGAGAATACATGCATCATACAACAATCACAAGAAACACATAATGGAAGACCCTGAGTCAGCATGACAAAGGAGACCTCAATCTAAATGGTGTCTCAATCATCATGCCTCATTCCCCAAGATGCAATAAAGAAGAATGCTAAGAGGTTAGTTAGAAATTAGAAGAACAAGAGGGGTACAAACACATCATACACATAATTCATATTAAGAAAATTATTTCCACTCAAGGGAATACATAAACTACCTCCCACAAGAGGAATTACATGAAGCCTTGCATAATAATAAGAAGGTGAAATGACCTTACTACCAAGCTCTAGTTGGTGGTGCAACCCTTCTCCCAAACATGTAAGGAGCTTCAACTTAGGAGAATAAGATAAACTCAAGATCTTGCTTTAAAGATTTCTATAATCCTTTCCAAGTGAGTGTAGTAACAAAGATAATCAACAAGTGTTTCGATAGAAAGATTAGAGTAAGGCTCATAGCATGATATATGCCCCTACTTTAAAGTGATTGCTAACTCCATGAGGGAGCAATTGCCTTTAAAGTAGAGTGAAGAAGAAATATAAGACAAGCACGGTAGATTTCTCAAAGCACATGCCCAAAATATGTCTTTTCAAAAGCTACATCGTGACAAGAGGTTGCCCACAGGATGAGCAAATCAAGGTGATTCTTAGATGCATGATACACAATGGCTTTTGTAGTCATGGTATGATGTCAAGCATTGAAACAAAGTGCAACATACATAAAACATCATAACCTATGAAGATGATGGAGGAAAGATAACATGAGTGTAGGGTACACATCAATTGAATCACCATGAAAGGACAGTAAATCATCCAAGAAAAATAATAAAAATACACATTACAACATATAGAAGAATGAAGATACATATAGAGGAATGACACCAGACATTCTTACTCCTTGTACCTTTGTGCTAACAAGGGTGCTAAGGGAGAACAAACAATCAACAAAACATCATAATATGGGGATAACACTACATACAAAGACAAATGAGAGGGAGGGACCACACTTGTAAGTTGGTCTATATAAAATCATCCTCCCCCAACTTGTTTATAAAATGGATGGAGGAAACATTACTCTAGGGACTACATCAAAAGTGGTGAAGAGTGCTAGAGCTATACCTTGTTTGAAGTTGTTGAATTTTGTCACCCAAGACTTGGCATTACTTAGTGGAATGGCCAAGTGCTCAAAGATATGTACAATAATGAGGCAATGAATGATTATTTTGTTGAATCTTTTTGTGTGTTGGAGGAAGAGTGATTAAGCAGTCTTTGAGTAGACTTGGCAAGATACACTCTTGTTGAGATAGAAGTGAAGATATAGGCGGAGTAGGAAGCAATCCTTTTTGTTGTGAACATGGTGGAGAGAACATAGAAGAATATTGTAAACCTAAACCTACTTTAGACAAGTGCAGTGTTGGTTCCACAAGTTCCTTAATTCCTTATTCTTTACATCCTAACTCATTTCCATTGTATCCCTGTTTAGAAAGAATTTTGAATCCAAGCCCATAACGCATCTCCAAATATGTGGGAAGAGGAGAGGTCATATGACTATCTTTGTTGAAATGTGTTGAAGAAGAAGGATCATTCTTCTCATCATGGTGAAGAGGGTCAGTCTTTGTTTCTCCCATCCCATGGGGGTTGAAATCTAAAGAGACCTCATCACTACCATAACATGTATTAGAATTAGATGATACTGTGAGGCCTAGCTAGTTTTGCACTTGAGACCTTAATAGGATATTATTTATAGATGTTTATTTTGGTGTATGTGTGTGTGTTAGAAAATGGTTGATATCATTATTTTTGGTTTATGGATCCATATGTTTTGATATCCATGTTTAGACATTATTTTGGATTACTAATGAAATTATATGCTTTCATTTAATAAAATGTTTTGATTATGAAGTATTAATAATCATGTGTTTAAATTCCATGGAATGAGTATTTTAGATTAAAATTATGGAATTTAATAATTATTTGATGTTAGATATTTTAAATGTTTGATATTCATTGCTTCAGCTATATTAAATCCAAGATGTGTTGATGTTTTGAATGGAGTTTTGCAAGTGGTCCAAATTCCTTTATATTGGAGACAAGTCCAAATGTTCAATTTTATTTATTTATTTTATATTTTTTTGTGTGGAAATGAAGTAGTTTTATGTTAGGGGTATTTGGATTAATTGTCTTGGTAATTTAATTTTATGATTATTTAATTGGTAAGTGGGGAAAATATGTTTTATTTATTATTTGTTTTATTAAAAGTCATTTTTTTCACTATTAACTTTTTGGATTTTTATTTTGGGGGAAATTGAAAGGTTGGGAGTGTAATGTTGGAAAAAATAACCTTGGGGGCTTCTTCCTCTTAAGGTTTAGCTCTCGAGTCCTTTAGAATGCATTTAGAGCATCTTACATGATTTTGATGACTCCCGATGAGAAAACCTTGAAGTTTCATGGTAATTGGGACTCCTTGGGTGCATTTCACATAAATCCTACCTGAAATAGGGGGGAGGACCTGGGCTCTTGCACCGGTAGTCCTACCCTATTTTAGGTTAGGACCTATTTCAAACTATCAATTTATGATCATTATTTAGGTCCTATGCCAACAAAGTAAGTTTGAATAACAAAATTCTTAGCGAGAATGTTTGTAGTTGCATATATAAGCATAATTAGTGATTCATTTGTAAACTAGATGGACATTTTGATTGACAAGCTTATGTGAAAGTGATTTAAGGCATTCATTGTGTTGCAGAGTAGAATTTGTGTTGTTCTTGTGTTTGTATCTGTAGATTTGGCATCCATCTCGTTATGGCATGAAGAGCATCTTCCTTCCATGAGATCTTCACTACAAGGTGATATCAATTGTATTTTCTATCATTTATAATTTATATTTTGCCTCTATCCCACAAGGGTATGCACCCTTTGTTGCAAGTATGGGCCTAACTGGTGTTGTCATTGATGTCAACATACTCCTGTTGCATTAATGATAAGGTTTGGATGAGCCGTGAGCTGAGGATATTGAGAAAATTAGTCTCAATCAGGAACAGTGAAGAACAGTGATGACTGTAAGACAAAAGTCCAAGATAGGATGATGATCAGAGGATGCAGATTAAAGGGTTTGTAGATATGTGTCTTTAGGTGATCTAGTATAGATTTTAGAGGTCCGCATGAAGATATGAAGAAGTTGTGGCCACTCAAGTAAAACCGGTTCCAGTAGGTGTTCAGAGGTGATAATGTGTAACAAGAAAGGCTCGGTGAGATCCGGAAATGAAGTTTCTTGTTCTGTAGATTTAAGGGAGTGCTGAGGAAGTCTTTGTGGTGTATCAACTCTATTGGTGCATGGTTTGAAGGTCTGTAAGCATCTATTCCCTTGTGACAGTTATGACAGACTGCGTTCTTGAGGTTCCGGATGAAGGAGACAAGGATTTCAGTAAGCAGAAGAAGTGTGGATGTTCTTGGTGATTCAGGAAAGTTTGTGGAAGTCTTTAGATCATGTCCAGTTCGTGTTGGTGGTCTGCATTGAAGTTGGAGCTCACAATTGAAGAGTAACTTCTGTATGATGGTGTTCTTCTTGAGACAGGTCGACCGGATGAGTTATGCATCTGTCGGATGATCTTATGAATGTTTGCCGACCTAGATGATCATTCCTAAGTTGATGCCTTGTATAAATAAGGGATTGTGAAGTCAGTTTGAACTCGCCTTTTTATGTGGAGATGAGAGTGTGGTAGCGAAGAGGAGAGCGAAAGGCAGAGCAGAAGTATTGAACTTAATGGAACTGATTCAAGCATGGTGAAGATGCTATTCTCTAGTTCATGTATGTGATACTTATTTCTTTGTAGACAGTGTGTCTCTTGTAGGCAGTGAGCCTCTTCTGAGCAATGTGCTCGAGCAGTGAGCCCTAATTGGCATGTGCCATTTGTTCTTTCTATTCTTCTCATAGAGAATATAATCTTGGGTTAATCACCCTGTGGATTTTCCCTTAACTTGGTTTTCCACGTCAAAATCTTGGTGTCTTATGTGTTGATATGTTTCTGCTCTTGATTTGAATGCATTATGGTTTATGATTAATATACAGCTAATCACTAAGAAGACTTAAGTGTTTAAATTGAAGAAAGTTTTGAACAACTGATTCACCCCCCCTCTCAGTTGTGTGCCCTAAGTCTAACAGTTGGTATCAGAGCTAAGTTCCTCTAAAAGGAGCTTAACCGCTTGAGGAGATCCAGGATGTCGTCTTATAAGAAGGATAGTCTGAAGCTTGATGGAACCAACTTTGCTCTTTGGAAAGGTCACACGAAATGTCACTTGTAGTGTATGGGAATGGCGTACTGGTCCATGGTTACAAAATAGTATGTACCTCCACAGGGTGGTCCGACAACCCTAAATGAAATCACAGATGCTGAGAATAATCTACGGACCAAAGAGGCTCTTCTAAGCACATTATCTGACTCAGAGCTCTCAAATGTTATTAACGTACCAACTATCTTTGAGATTTGGAATAAACTGGAACTTTTGCATGAAGGAGACCAGTATGTCAAATGTGCAAGGTTACAGAGTCTAAAAGGGAAATTTGAAAAATTGAAGATGAGAGATGATGAAAATATTACTACTTTTATGCCAAGAGTAAATGAGCTGGTTTGTGGAATTAGAAATGCTAGTGGAGTCTTGGATGAAAATGAGATTGTTGGCAAAATTCTCAGATCCCTTCCTGCCTCTTACAAAATCAAGGTTGTTTCCATTGATGAATTCAGAGCCCATACAACTGTCACAAGAGACCAATTGGCTGGCAAATTGGCTGCATTTGAAATGACTAAGTTTGGAGATGATCCCCCCAAGACTGAATCTACATTCAAATCCAGTGCCTCTGTGAAAGGTAAACAAAGGTTTGATCAGGGAGAGAACTCGTCAAGGAAACTGTCATGGTATGAAAAAGCAAGAAAAAGACCTGGAAGAAGAAGAAGTAGAAACTTCTCAACTTGAAGCCTTCATTGCAAAGAGACTGCCAAGAGGATCTAGTAAGTATGAAGGAAATTTTCCTTTTAAGTGTTTTAACTGCAATAAGATTGGTCATTTTGCCTCAAGATGTCTAGAAAGATTTTCAAAACCAAATCCTAATAGATCAAGGTTCCAAAAGAATTGTTATGTTCATGAAGAAGATGATAATGAAGGAGTAACAGATGATGAATCAGAGACTAGAAACAAATCAAGAAATGAATGGGTGTTTATTGCCATCAAAGAAGAAGAACCAATATCCTCTGTATCTGTCAATCATAAAGTTGTAGAAAGAGCCCTGGCTGCCCAAGTTGAAGAAAATGATGATTGGGTCATTGACAGTGGTTGCTCTCACCATATGACAGGTGACAAAAATAAGTTCATAGATTTGGAAAGGTATGAAGGAGGAGTGGTGAAGTTTGGTGATAATTCTGCTAGTAGAATCAGAGGAAGAGGAACTATTTCTTTTGATGGAAGAAACAAAACTGGTAATGTACTGTATGTTGAAGGTTTGAAGCACAATCTTCTCAGTGTTGGACAGTTGGTGGACAAAGGCTATGATCTCTGATTCAAGGATGGAAAATGCAAAATCTTTGAAAGTTCTGGAATAGAGATTGCATCCGGTACTCAAACTAAAGGTAATATCTTCCACTTGGTTGGTACTGGTAAAAGCTGCTTATTTGTTCAAGTTGATCAAAGTTGGTTATGACATAGAAGGATGTGTCATGCGAATTTTGATAATATCATCAAGATAAGCAATACTCAGGCTGTAAGAGATCTTCCAAAATTGGTGAAACCTACTAACAGCTTGTGCAAGGAATGTCAGTTGGGTAAGCTGAGCAGAGTCACATTCAAAAGCAAGGAACTGTCTTCTACTGGATTATTGGACTTAGTTCACATTGATCTTTGTGGTCCGGCAAGAACCAGGAGTATTCAAGGTGATAGATACTTTATGCTGCTAATTGATGACTATTCCCGAATGATGTGGGTAACTTTTCTGAAAGAGAAATCAGAAGCTTTTGAGAAATTCAAAATATTCAAGGCTATAGTAGAGAATGAAACCGGATTGAAGTTGATATGTCTGAAGTCTGATAGAGGTGGAGAATTCACATCCGGTGAGTTTATAGAGTTCTGTGAGAAACATGGAATAAAGAGACAGTTGTCTACTCCTAGGACTCCACAGCAGAATGGAGTAGTGGAAAGAAAGAACAGGACCATACAGGAAGCTTCTAGGACCATGATGATGGAAGCTAATGTTCCCCATATCTATTGGAGAGAAGCTGTCAGCACTGCAGTCTATACTCTCAATCGAGTTCAAATCAGAAGCAATACTGGTAAGACTCCTTATGAACTTTGGTTTGGCATCACTCCTACTATAAGGTATTTCAGAGTTTTTGGTAGCAAATGTTACATTAAAAGAGATGAAGATCTAGGAAAGTTTGATGCTAGAAGTGATGAAGGAATATTCTTGGGTTACTCTACTCAAAGCAAAGCATACCGGTGTTATAACAAAAGAATGAGAAAGATGATAGAAAGTACAAATGTGAAGGTTGATGAGGGAATTGAGAAACCCTCAAGGTTTTATGAATATGATGAAGATGATCATAATGGTGTTCTGACTCAAGGAGCCCAAGCCTCATCTGTCAGTCAGATTCAAGCTAATCTGGTAAACCAGGAAGAAGAAATGAGTCTTAATGAGCCTAATCAAGAATCAGAAGTGCAAGAAATTCCTAAAGTTTCCAGATATGTAAGACTAAACCACTCTGAAGATCAGATCATAGGTGATAAAAGAAAAGGAGTACTAACAAGAATGAGAATTACTCAAGGTTCAGAAGAGTATTGTTTGATTTCAAAGATTGAACCTAAGACAATGAATGAAGCTTGCAATGATGAAAACTAGACTAAAGCAATGGAGGAAGAGCTGGTGCAAATAGAGAAAAATCACACTTGAGGTCTTATTCCCAGACCTAGAAAAAAGAATGTGATTGGAACCAAATGGGTCTTCCAGAACAAACTAAATGAAGTTGGTGAAGTAATCAGAAATAAAGCCAGATTGGTCTGCAAGGGCTACTCTCAAATAGAAGGAATTCATTTTGAAGAAACTTTTGCTCCGGTGGCAAGAATTGAAGTAGTCAGATTATTTCTTGCCTTTGCTGCCTTCAAGGATTTCAAAGTATATCAGATGGATGTCAAGTCTGGCTTTCTAAATGGTGACTTGGAAGAAGAAGTGTATATAGAGCAACCGGCTGGATTTCAGTTGTCTGATCATGGTGATATGGTCTGCAAATTGAAGAAGGCACTTTATGGATTAAAGCAAGCCCCAAGACCTTGGTATAAAAGATTGGATAAGCATCTTTTGAAGATTGGTTTCAACAAAGGTACTGCTGACAGTAACTTATATTTCAAAATTGATCATGAAAACATCTTGATTGTTGAAGTATTTGTTGATGATATCATCTTTAGAGGAAGAGATAGTATGTGTAAAACTTTTGCAAATCAAATGAAAAGTGAGTTTGAGATGTCTATGCTTGGTGAAATGATTTTTTTCTTGGCTCTACAAATTACTCAAACAAAGAAAGGAATCTTCATTTGTCATACCAAATATGTGAAAGAATTGTTGAAGAAATTTGGGATGGAAGATTCAAAGCCAATGAATACTCCCATGGAAACCGGATGTAAGTTGAGCAAAGATGATGACTCTCCTAAGGTAGACCAGACAAAGTATAGATCAATGATTGGAGGATTATTGTATCTCACTCAAACTACACCAGATATTATGCAAGTTGTTGGTCTCATTGCTAGATTCTAGGCTGATCTTAGAGAATCCCATGTCATGGCAATCAAGAGAATTTTTAGATATCTAAAAGGGATGGTTAAGTATGGTCTGTGGTATCCTAGAGAATATGATTTCTCTCTTCATGCATATACAGATGCTGATTGGGCAGGAGATGTGGATGACCGGAAGAGTACCAGTGGTGGAGCATTCTTTTTGGGGAAGAGATTGGTTTCTTGGCTAAGCAAGAAACAAGAGGCAATATCTCTATCTACAACTGAAGCAGAATATATTGCAGCAGTAGGTAGTTGCACTCAAGTTTTGTGGATGAAGCAGATGCTAAGAGATATCAAAGTGGAGTATGAGGAACCTATCACAATCTTCTGTGATAATTCAAGTGCTATAAGTATATCTAAGAATCCGATGTTGCATTCAAAAACTAAACACATATCCATTAAGTTTCATTTTTTAAGAGAGCAAGTCAACAAGAATGAAGTTAGATTGGAGTTTGTACCCTCCAAGGATCAAATTGCAGACATCTTTACTAAACCTCTACCTAAGGACTCTTTTGAGTACCTCAGGGAGAAGTTAGGGGTTATTGCCCCTCTGGTGATGAACTAAGGTGCACTGAGGTGCATCAGTCCGGTGGATATCACAGTCATATCTTGTGATCTAGATTGATGGGAGCTGCTACTCAGGGGGAGCAGCAGGTATGATTCTAAAGTGGTGAAATTGCAAGTATGTGCCCTTTGTCATTGATGTCAAAGGGGGAGAGAAGACATGTGAAAAACAAGTGGTTGCTGATCAAAGGGGGAGCAGTAAAGGGAGAGAAGACATGTGAATGGTTGTTGTTGATAGGGGGAGTTGTGACAATAAAGAGAAGTTCTTGTCTTGATGGTTTTTCACATCATATGTTGCCATCAATGACAAAGGGGGAGATTGTTGCAAGTATGGGCCTAACTAGTGTTGTCATTGATGTCAACATACTCCTGTTACATTAATGATAAGGTCTAGATGAGCTGTGAGCTGAGGATATTGAGAAAATTAGTCTCAATCAGGAACAGTGAAGAACAGTGATGACAGTAAGACAAAAGTCCAAGATAGGATGATGATCAGAGGATGCGGATTAAAGGGTTTGTAGATATGTGTTTATAGGTGATCTAGTAGAGATTTCAGAGGTCCGCATGAAGATATGAAGAAGTTGTGGCCTCTCAAGTAAAACCAGTTCTGGTAGGTGTTCAGAGGTGACAGTGTGTAACAAGAAAGGTCTGGTGAGATCTGGAAATGAAGTTTCCTGTTCTGTGGATTTAAGGGAGTGCTGAGGAAGTCTTTGTGGTGTATCAACTCTATTGGTGCGTGGTTTGAAGGTCTGCAAGCATCTATTCCCTTGTGACAGTTATGACAGACTGTGTTCTTGAGGTTCTGGATGGAGAGAAGGATTTCAGTAAGCAGAAGAAGTGTGGATGTTCTTGGTGATTCAAGAAAGTTTGTGGAAGTCTTTGGATCATGTCCAGTTCATGTTGGTGATCCGCATTGAAGTTGGAGCTCGCAATTGAAGAGTAACTTCTGTATGATTGTGTTCTTCTTGAGACAGGCCGACCGGATGAGTTATGCATCTGTCGGATGATCTTATGAATGTTTGCCGACTTAGATGATCATTCCTAAGTTGATGCCTTGTATAAATAAGGGATTACGAAGTCAGTTTAAACTCACCTTTTTATGTGGAGATGAGAGTGTGGTAGCAAAGAGGAGAGCGAAAGGTAGAGCAGAAGTATTGAGCTTATTGGAACTGATTCAAGCATGGTGAAGATGCTATTCTCCAGTTCATGTATGTGATACTTATTTCTTTGTAGACAGTGTGTCTCTTGTAGGTAGTGAGCCTCTTGTGAGTAGTGTGCTTAGGCAGTGAGCCCTAATTGGCATGCGCCATTTGTTCTTTCTATTCTTCTAATAGAGAATACAATCTTGGGTTAATCACCTCATGGTTTTTCCCTTAACCAAGTTTTCCACATCAAAATCTTAGTGTCTTATGTGTTGATATGTTTCTGCTCTTGATTTGAATGCATTATGGTTTATGATTAATATATAGCTAATCACTAAGAAGACTTAAGTGTTTAAATTGAAGAAAGTTTTGAACAACTGATTCACCACCCCCTCTCAGTTGTGTGCCCTAAGTCTAACACCCTTTATCTAACAACGATGTTGAGAAGACTTGAATGTCTCTTTGAGGCTTGAATGAGGCAAGCCTCTAAATGCCACAAACCCCAACCCACTTTTCTGTGATTGCCGGTTATAGGTTGCGAAAGTGAAAGAAGAGGAGTTGCAGGAGAGCAATGTAGACTGTCAGAATTACAGATCAAAGAAGCAAATAAGGACCTAGACTTGGGCGCCCATTCATTATTCCTGTGGATCCCGCAACTATAAAATTTTTCATATAATTTAGATTTTTCATTAATGATATTTAGATTTTATCAGGGTCATAATCTTCTTCCCCTCATAATATTCTTTACAACACCCTTTTTATTGGACCTTTGCATTGAAAACTTGTGAAAATTTGCATATTTTGTCTATATTTTCACTAGGGTTTAACATAGATTGACACTATAAGCATGTTGTGATGAACTTTATGGATTTAGGTGACTGATATTATTATTATGATCTTCTACACCTCCTAGAATTATTTACAACACCCTTTTTATTGGGTCTTTGCATTGAAAATTTGTGAAAAATTACATATTTTAGTGTATTTTCACTAGGTTTTGACTTATCATCACTCTATGTTTGCATCAAAAGTTCATTGTGAAGGATATTATTAATTTATTGGACCAATATCTGACATATTATTTTCTTCCCTTGATAAATTTCCTTACAACACCTTTTCTTTCACTTATTTGCATTAAAAAAGGTGAAAAATCAAACATTTTGGATCTTAAACATATCTTTCTCCTAGGGTTGGTTCTATTAGTTTGTGCATTGAGTGTTTCATTCTTTTGTATGAGTATTATAACCCAATGTCCTAATAGAAATATCCCTTTAAGAAGAAGTAGGAGACTCATGGGATCTAGTGCTTTCGAAGAAAATGATATTCCTACCTCTGAAAATCCATTGAATACCTTCTTTACAAAAGGAGAGACACAAGTTATGAACGATACTATATCTAATACAACCACTATGGAAGATCAAGTATTTCATGATGTTGAGGACACTATTGATGTGGTCACACATGTACTGAATGAGCAAATAAACAAACTTGATAAAGAGCTAGCTGATTTCCAAGCATTTTTTGAAAATGAAAGGATAGCGAAAGAAGTTATACCTATGATTCACAACATAAGAGAGTTGATAAAAGTAACCTTGGAGGTTTTTTCCTCTTAAGTTTTAGCTCCTGGGTCCTTTAGAATGCATTTAGAACATCTTGCATGATTTTGATGACTGCCGATGAGAAAGCCCAAAAGTTTCATGGCAATTGGGACTCAGGGGTGCACTTAACGTAAATCCTACCTGAAATAGGGGGGACGACTTGGGCACCTACGCCCTAGTCTTGTCGTATTTTAGGTCAGGACCTATTTCAAAGTGTCAGTTTATGATCATTATTTAGGTCCTATGCTGACACGGTAAGTTTGAATTACTAAATTCTTAGCAGGAATGTTTGTAGTTGCATATATAAGCATGATTAGTGATTCATTTGTAAACTAGATGGACATTTTATTTGACAATCTTATGTGAATGTGATTCAAGGCATTCATCATGTTGAAGAGTAGAATTTATGTTCTTGTGTTTGTATTTGCAGATTTGGCATCCATCTCCTCATGGCATGAAGTGCATCTTCCTTCCATGAGATCTTCACTACAAGGTGATATCAATTGTATTTTCTATCATTTATCATTTGGATTTTGCTTCTATCCCATAGGGATATGCACTATTTATCTGACAATGGTGTTTGGAAGACATGAATGTCTCTCCGAGGCTTGACTGAGGCAAGCCTCTAAACACTACAACCCCCAACCCGCTTTTCTGTGATTGCAGGTTACAGTTTGCAAAAGTGAAGAAGTGGAGTTACAGGAGAGCAGTGTAGACTGTTGGAATTGTAGATCAAAGAAGAAAATAGGGACTTGGACTCGGATGCCCACTCATTAGTCCTTTGGATCCCACAAATGTAAAATCTCTGGAACAATAGTAATAGGTTGCAGACAAGATTTCCAGATCTTGAAGAAAACTGTGGCACTGGACTAGGGCGCCTGCCCATTAGTCCCTAACTTTTCTACACACTAAAATTTCAAATTTGGTACACATTTGATTGTCATTTAATATCTCTGTGTGCAATCATTTTCTGTAATTTGTCCGTTTGTTTACGATTTCATGAAATTAGGGTTTGAGCATAATTGGGCTTAATTGAATAAAAAAATCATGCAATTCCAATCTTCCCCTATGTTCTAAGTGATAGGAGATCTATAGTAGAGTTCTCTACTTGGCTGAATGTTCTTGAATGTTTAGTGGTGAATGGAGGATCAACACAAACCATTAAAATCCATTATCTTCACTTTTTACCCTAAACAGGGTGTGCGTGCGTGTTGGAGCTTGGCTCTCTTCTATTCTTTGTCATTGATTTTGTGATGGAGAAGGATTTGGAGGATGGATATGTTTGGAAAGAAATGGGTGTGATTCAAGGATTTGATATTGGCTGGAAAAATCTATGTTTGATCAAGAATTGCTGAAACTAAATCCCAATTTCTTGGGCTGATCCTAACTTGGACAGCCAAGGTATGATTTGGGTTTTTTCATTATTTTTTTTTCAAATCTATTATTTGTTGATATAATTGTGGTTTTTGATTCCTGTGGGACAATGGTGTTATAAAAATATGTTATTTTATATGTGTCTATGCTATATTGTGGCATGCATCAATATTAGGGATTTTGGGTGTGCAAAAGGAGTCCATCCTACCTGAGGGTTGAGAGCCTCCTTCGTGTGGGGTTAAGAAGGGTGTGGAGCCTCTCTTGGGGAGTTATTAAAAAAATGGAGTAGTTGTTGTGGATACATGCTAAAGGATTGTGAATGGAAGGGTTGTGTTGGAGTTGGGTGGTTGTGGCTATATCTTGAAGGATTGAAAAATTGGTGGTGTTGTGGTGATGGTTGTTATGGTTGTGTGGTGATGGGGAGTTGTGTTGAAGGGTTGTGTTTTGAGGAGGTTGAGGAGTTTTCTATAAAAGAAGATTAAAAACATATATGTTTTTGTGAAGGAACGAATTGATGTGATTATTTAGCCCCAAGAGAGAAGGGAATCCCCCTTTTCCCCCTTTTCAAGAATTTGTAAATGGTTTCTTTGTGCGTGAGTCAGCCTATGTTGATTTAATCTTGTTATTTTTATTTAGTTTGAACATTTGGAATTTATCTCCCGCTTGGGGTGGACTTGATTTAACATTCCTATGGTTTGGAGGAGAGTGGAATTAGGTTGCTCAATTTGGCTGTATGCAAGTTATGTTTTTTGGAAAAAGAAATTTGTTTGAAGAAATTGGATTTTGTGAGATTTATACAGTGATAAATCCTTATTTTGTTGACATAATTAGATGATGTTGCAATACAACGCTATAGGATTGAGAATCTCTAGACATAGAAGAAGAAATTAAGTGTTGTAGTTGTGATTAAATGTAATCCTTTTATAAATCAATCTATCATGTTGTTAAATGTTATTTCTTCAATAAAATATTGTTGTTGTACATTTTAATTTGATTACCGTATTTTTAAATAGAGGAATAAGAAAAATTATTATCTTGTTTATTTTATTATACAGAAGAATCTTATCATTTTGCATAATGAAATTAGAAGTGAATTTTATACTTATTTATATGTTCCTTTGTAAATAGGGTTTTATTTAATACTGTTAATAAACATTGTTAATTTAATGGTGATATCAATGTATATATGACAACGAATTTAATGAATTCAATATTTATCAGACAACAATTTAATTGTTTATATTATAGCAAATCTAATTTTAAGCATGAGTTTGTTTCCCTTATAAAGGAGCTAGCCATGACTACCATGGCTACCACAACTTTATTATGGGAGACGTGGGAGGCATGGCTCCCCCAAATAAGTCTTGGCTAGCTGTTGTCGGCTAATAGCCACCACAGGCCACAATCATTGAAACAATCACTCGACTTAACATTGTTTGTTGTGTACTAAGGTTTCTTTACTATGCACTTTTGATTATATTTGATGCTCTATTTTAATAAAATATATATATATATATATATATATATATATATATATATATATAATATGTAATACATATATATATGTATATATATATATTATATATATGTACATATATATATTATATATATGTACATATATATATATATTATATATTATATATAGATGTACATATATATATATATAATTTAAGATTATATCCATATCTAGAAAAGAAGTTCAGTTATCTCATTTATATGAATATACATGTATGTTTAATATAATATTAATATATATATATATATTCATTTTTTTATATAATTACTCTGGTTAAGGACCAAGGACCCATCAAAAGGAAGGCCAAGCTTGTAGGTTTTTAACATCCACCCAAAAAGAAGAGAGTCTATATCAAACCATTAACTACTTACAACTATATCACCAGAGTGGGGTAAATTATAGCAGCCCACACTCCATTAATAGTCCAAGAAACAAAAGAAACTAAAACAAACACTACTTATCTAGTTTTCCATCTATCTCTCTCACAAGACCATCTTCATCAAGTGTACAAAAATATAGGGGACAAGCATGACTAGATACCGGAACCTCCATTTTCACTCCTAAGCCTTTGACCATTTTCCTAGTATTTGCCACTCCCTGTAGAATATCATGTAAATGGCCAAGAATAGACTCATGGTTTTCTGCATTTCGCCCCACCAACTCAATCATGTCCTCATGGGTGAGAACAAAATCCACTACCATAGAGAGCATTATCTCCACTACCAGGGATTGAACTACTCCAAATACATTCCATCTCCCTCAAGAAGTCCCAGGATTGAGAAACAAATGAGCCATCGCCTCCCACACATTCACCCTTCTTTACCATCCACGTCCTTCACAATTTTTAACAACTTGTAAACCCATTTACATAGAATGGGGATCTTGATTTCACCTTCAATGTCCTTTACAAATCCTACCATCACCTCTTCTGTAGGGATTTTTCTCAACCTTTTTCTGGGGGTGTATAATTTTCTCTTCATACATCTTCCAATGAAATCGCTAGGACCACCTCTAGGGATCTGCCACCGAGGAGGTAAGCCAACTAGTAGTTTCCCCATCACCTTCGAGCATGAACCACCAGCTTGAGCTCCATCCATCATTCCCTACCATACTAGTCTCAGACAAAAAACTAGAACTCACAAAGAAAAGAAATGGAAATGTTACCAATAAAAATATCAGTTGCCTTCGTCAACACACCTTAACTAAGAGTGATTACCTTCCTATCACCTTTAAACTCACACAAACCATCGAGAAGTGAGACTCCAATTCATAATTGCTTGCTTACCATGCTATCCCATTATCAGGAGGTTGGGCCTTAATATCCCTCTAAACAATTTATAACAGGTCTCGAGGGATGCTCTTGCTCTAATACCAGCTTGAAGAATACCCTCTACTCACCAGATCAATGCCATTATTGGCTACCTTGTCTTTTGATTTGGGAAATACTAAAACTACTAAAGAGATGAACCATCCTCCTAATCTTAATTAAAATCTTTTCCAAGCGCCAATTACTGGAAGGATTTATCTTCACAAGACTAATGATTATCAGTGAGTCCCCATCAACATAGAGCTTGTCCCATCCTTTTTGCCTAGCAAGTTGCAAGCCTTTCCATAAGGAACTAGCTTCAGCCACATTATTTGAGTCTAGGCCTAGATCCAAGGAGAAAAAACCAAGGGGTTGTCCTTGGTGATCCCTGAGCACACCCCTGCTTTCGGCCTTTCCCAGATTACCCCTGGTAGCCCCATCAAAATTCAATTTAACCCACCCTTCATCAAGTGGAGACCACCTGATATATAGATTTTTGTTGCATCTGAGTCCCTCTTGGGATGGTTTTCCCAAAAAGTGGTATCGAGGAAGGATATCATCCAAAAGAGCCTCCTCTAAGACTATCACCCACCCACCCTTTCAATGAATCTCCTCTAGCTCCCCAATTGCACTCTCTACCACATCCCACACTATATCCAAAGACTTCTCATTGAGAAAAGTTCCCCTGTTGCATTCCAACTAGAGATTACACACCAATAAGGCTAGGAAGACCTAGCATAAGAACCTTAGACAAGGACTTCTTCATTTGAGCAACCATCTGTCCAATAGCTTTGTTAAATTCCTGGGCATGACCTAGGACAGATTTCATTTAAAGAGAAATCTGCACCACAATTCCCACGCAAATCTATAGTGCATAAATAGGTGGGTATCATCTTCACTAGCCTATTTACACATAGTGTATTGAGAGGGGTCATGTTTTCCAATCTTCGAGAGCCTATCCTAAGGCATTGCCTGGCCCCTGCATGCTATCCAAAAAAAAGAATTATCTTTCGGTAATCCCAGGTTGTTCCATATCTTAGCTGCATTCTTGCAGTAGGCTTGATGATTCCAGATGAAGGCACAATTATATACATCCTTGATAGTTGCTCTTCCTTCTCCATTACCATTCCACATAAGTCAATCTTCATCATCCAATAGAGGCCTATTGTTCAAGGATACATAGATTTCCTTCCATTTTTTATCTAGATCTCCACCCAAATTATTTTGGGACAACCATTTGCTAGCTCCAACAACATCCTCAATGTAGTCCCAAACTCGGGACCCAATTCACACTTCCAAAGCCATCCCTAGATCTCTGAAGTGCTTAATATCCATCAAAGGCTTGTCCTTGATCCATGGGTCCCTCCAAAATCTCGCCTTGTTGCTAGCCACAATCTGCCAGACCAAGTTAGGCTTCAAAATATTGTTACACATTCTCAGAAAATTCCAAATGCCAAATCCCTTGGATAGAATGAATTTGGGTCAAAGAGATTATCTATATCATTTTGGAAGTACTTATCTTAAATCTCCTTGCTCCACATCCTCCCCTTCTACTCATATATTCTCCAAACAAGCTTAGCCCCTCAAGATTTATTTACCCATTTTATATTTCAAACGCCCAGACCTCCTTTACTTTTGGGTAAGCAGACCTCATCCCATTTCACCAGGTTGTACTTAAATTCCTCCTCAGTTCCTCTCCAAAGGAAAATCATGTTATGTCATAAAATGTCCCCCTAGGACTTTTACCTCCGAAGTTTAGCTCCTGAGTCCCTTATTTTTGATCATGCATGTTAGAAATGAATCTCGAGACAAAATGCCCTAAAACCCATGACAAATGGGACTTAGTAGACATTGCAAAGATTAACCTTGACCAAAAGTAGGTCCCAGGACAAGGGCACCTGCACCCTTGCCCTGCCCTATTTTGGTGGAGTCCCAAATTTGAATGTTGGCTAAGTTACTATTAAAGGTGTTCCTTGTCGGCATCTTAAGTTTGTATTACAAAATTAAAGTGAGAATGGATATATAATCATGTTTAAGACTTCATTTGAAAACTATAAGCTGATTTTGATTTCAAGGTGAACTTATGATCATAGAGCATTCAAGGCATTCATTGTGTTTTAGAGTAGAATTGTCTTGTTGTTGTGTTTGTTATTGTAGATTTGGCTTCATCTTCTCATGGCATGAAAGAGCTTCATCTCCACGAGAGATACACCTATAAGATGATATTTGGTTATGATGTAATCTATCATTTTTATCATTACATTTGCCTCTGTCCTACAAGGACATGCACTCTCTATCTAACAATGGTGTTGGAAGGCTTGAATACCATTCCGGGGCTTGACTGAGGCAAGATCCTAAACACCACGACCCCCAACCCCTCTTCTTGTGATTGTAGGTGACAGGTGTCAGATCTTGTGGAGAGGAGTTGTAGAGGACTATTGTAGAGCATAAGGAATCAAGATCTAAAGAAAAAGGTGGCAAATAGCTTAGGAAGGGCTTGGGCACCCACTCTTTTGCCCCTCAATTTTGTGTCATAGAGAATCTCTATAGTGGTTGCAGTCAGTGACAGAAAAGATCTTGAAGCCCTCAGAAAAAGTAGTACCTTGGGCTTGGGCACCCACTCTTTAGTCCCCAACTTTTCTGTACTATAGAAATTGAAATCTGTTATGTATCTAATCTATGCTTAGTCTATCTCTATGTGAGAATTTATCAAGTTTCATCCGTTTGTTTATGATTTTGCATAATTAGGGTTTTAATCTTACTCAAACTAAAATAAACACATTAATCAATCATTTCCAAATTTCTGTATCATTCCAAGTGACAACCAACATGTAGTTGAGCCTTCTTGCAGAAGTTGTAATTCAACTTGGTTAAATGTCCTTGAATATATTATGTAAATGGAGGATCTAGCTAAACTATCCATTAATCCCATCAACCCTCTTTTCATCCTTTACATTTTGGTGAACCCATGTTATTAACATTTTGCACCTTTTTGAGTGTTATAATTCAGATTTGCATTTGTCCATTTCATTATCATCATCATACATTTGAATATTTTGCATAAAAATTGAAAATTTTGAAAAAATCAAGCATCCTAGGCTTGCATTTAGACATAGTTTACACTATTTTCATTGAATTTCATTTAAATGATTTAAATCTTTGATATTTTCATTAGACCTGATATAAATTACAGCATTACATTAGTACATAATCATTTGCATTGCATTTTCATGCTTTATTTGTTAGAATTTGCTTTAAATTATGCATTTTCATATAACCTAGTCTTTTCAAAAGCTAAGGTTTATGGTTAAAATCTTGTTTCATATTTTAGTACTCTTTTAAACACTCTTTTAAATCTGATTTCAGATTGTAGTGTTTCATCATAGTGTGTTTTTGCATTTGCATCTCAATTTTTGTATTTACACATTGTGTATTTCAACAAATATACCTTCATTCTAGGGTTTGTTTTATTAATTTGTGCATTGAGTGTTGTATACTATTGGATGAGTCTTATAACTCATTGACCTAATAGAAATATCCCTTTAAGGAGAATCCTTAGACTAATGGGTTCTACTGCTCCTGAAACCAACGGTGTTCCTACATCAAAAAATCCATTGAACACCTATTTTACAAAAGGAGAAACACAAACTTTGCAAGATATCATTCTTCATATACCTACAATGGAAGAACAAATATTTCATGATGTTGAGGACCCTTTTGATGTGATAACACATATACCTAATGAAAAAATAAACAAACTTGATAAAGAAATAGCTAATTTTCAAGTATTTATTGAAAATGAAAGGATAGCAGAAGAAGCTATACATGTGGTTCATAAGAGAGTTGTTAAAATAAGGACAAGATGATGTTAACATTCTTTGAGGCTTAGTGCATATAGTGCCTCATAATGTTATGTTGATGACTAAATGTGTGAATACTATTAATAACATGTCATCACTAACTCATACACAAGTATCAACACCTATACCGACTACGAGAATGTCTACTTTTACATCATCAATTCTCACTACTAATGCACATGCTTGTAGTAATGTTACCACTAGTATTGGAGTATCTAATGGCATTAAAGCACAAAATTACAAGGTTGTGGGATTCAACTATCAAAACCAACCACCTAGGGTAACTTCTTTTATGAATAATCACTCTCAACCACCTCTCCATCCCACTGACTCTCAATCACCTTTCACTACCACCTATTCTCAACCACCTTGCACTTACAATTATTCTCAACCACTGCTCATAACCACTAGCAACCAATCTCCTAATAATTTCATGAACACGGCTTCTAATTCTCAAACGACATCTCCTAATGATGCCTTCCTAAAGCAACTTTTGCAAAGCATGACCTCTTTACAAAAAAAGGTAACAAGCATGACAAATTCCTCTCAGCCTAATTTACCAACATATCATGCTCGAAATCCCCTATCTTTTGCAATCTTAAGAACTCTTCTACCTGACAAATTTGAAACTCCTTGTTTTGAAAAATATTGTGGAAAAGGTGATCCCAATACTCATGTGATAGCATTCACAGCTATGTGTAGTGATTTCTTCTTTGAAGAGGACTTGTTAGCAAAACTCTTCCCATGATCTCTCAAAGATACTACTTTGGAATGTTTTTTCTCTCTATCTCTGAATTCAATACTCTCTTTCTCTCAACTAATTGATCAATTTCTACAACATTTTCAAGAAAAGATTTGACATCAAGTATCATTGATTGATTTAGTTCACTACAAACATGGTCCAAAAGAGAAGTTAACTGAGTTTATTAGTCGGTATCAAGCTCTTTATGCACAAATTCAATACTAGATGAATGACAAGGATGTTCAGAAGGTATTTACTACAAATCTACAACGTAACATCTATGATAAGATCCTCTTGATGAAGTGTAACTCTTTTCAACATTTATGCACAACCCTTCATGATTACCAACTTTCATCTATAGTCAGTATGAAAACCAAAAATCATCAACTCAAGTTGGTCAGTCCATGGCTGGACCTTCACAAAACAACTTTAAGAGGAATAATAAGAGTTTCATCAAGGTTAATGGAAAAAATTCAAACAACTTTTCACAAGTGTCCGCTATCACTAATCCAAAGAGAACACCATTTTAGTATCAACAACAACAAAGACAACTCACTCCAATATATGATTCCTTACATTCTATCATGAATCATGTAGTGAGTAATAATATCTTCAAGCTCCCTCTGATCAAACCATTGGATAGTAGTAAAATACAAGGACCTCACTTTGATGCTAATGATTTTTGTCATTATCATCAGCAACAAGGGCATGATACTGAACAATGTATGAGTCTTAAACATGAAATTCAAGACCTCATCAACTCAAATATTATATAGGTAAGTGAAGTGAATGGCAATGGAAATAAGTTAGTTGCTCCTCCAAATCAGAATTTATAGATCTTTACAAATCAATTTCCTAGGCATAACGAGAACAATATGGTAGAACAAAATACAATAGAGCAATAAGATGACTATCTTGATTATGATGAAATAATTGGTATGATAGAAGTGGATAAGGTGAAAACTAAGAATTAACCTCATCCATGAGGAAAAGGTACTTATGCTGAGGTTCCTCCATTGTTATCCCTTCAAGGATTGGGACTTAGCCAAGACGCATAAGATCTACAAGTTGAACAACCACAAAAAGATATTATGATACAAGGAAAGGATGACATGGTGGAAGATACCCCATTCCTCTACCAAAAGATTAAAAAGAGATTCAAGGATCAAAAAAGAAAAACATAGTTATCAGTAGTGGGAAATGGTAATGGTTCCCCTCCTCACAAGCAACAAAAGATTTTGAATATACAATGATTTGGCAAACAAGCATCGATCGGTCATCCTAAAAATACGAATCAAATGAATACGAACTACTCACACTTTTAGAGAACTTGATGGAGCACCTCTCTAAGATGCCCACAACTCTGAGCACTTCTTAACAACATCTAAGTATTTATAACACTGGTGGTCACCTATGTCGTAGCATTATTTGCTCATTTATGTGGCCTCCCCTCTTGTGTTGTGTTCCCCCATGATGTGTTATGTGTTGTTTAGGCCTCCTTGGATGACCCTTGATACTCTTGTAAGGTCAAGGATACCAAGAGACCACCTATATTATGACAATTATTCTATTTGTATCATCATTCTTCTATCTTCCTTCTCCTCTATTTTATTGTTGTGTGTTGTCTTAGAAGGATAGCATTGCATTTGATGACCTGGGGGCATACTCCTACATGATTATTCCTAAGGCACTTGTTTTCCTCTCTCATTTTATTGTTTACATTCTTCTAGTGATTCTTTCTAGTTGGCGGATGACAAAAAACAAACAACTAACTTATACGGACCATGTGTCCCTTTAGCAAGCAAAGAAAAACTGGACCTAGTTTATACATGAAGACGGGGTTGACTTATATATCCAATGCTTGGCTAGTAGAATCACTCTGTGTGATATTTGATGTTCTCTTATCTTTTCTAATTAACAAACCATAACAATACATATGCTCCATGCACTTTGATTATCTTGTATCTCACCTTGTTGTTACACTTGGTTCTGAGATGCCTGTAGTATAAGCCCAACGGATATACTCAGATTCGAAGTCGTATGTCTAGCCTTGCTTCTTTGTTTTCATGCATAGCTTTCATGTTTTTCTTAGATTAAGATCTGTTTGTGGGAACATTCGGTGATCACAAGCACATGCTACCTTTGGCGCATGGACTTTGTGAAAGCTCTTATTCCCTTGTGTGTTTTCTCTCTACCTTAACATGCTTGATATTGGTACATAACATCAACCCCCTTAAGGTCGAGGCATATATAAGGTAATTTGTATGATGATTTTGGTAATAAAAAAGTGTGTTTGTAAGCCCTTTGCGGAGCCAGGATGATGTATCTTTGGCGCAAATGCACATCTTTATCTATATTGCAATCAAAGAAAGCCCTCTGCAGAGGTAAGATAACATGTCTCTTGAGCTAGTGCATATCCTTTTATTCAAAAGCCCTCTGCAGAGGTGGGATGGTGTATCTCTTGAGCTAGTGCACATCCTTTTATTTCAAAAGTCCTCTATGGAGGCAGGGTTGGATCTTGAGACTATCCTCCCTTAAGCGTGTCTTTGACGGTTGCTGTGGCATAACCCCAACCATTAGGTGTGCCTATAGCATATTTGAGATGCTGGGACATAGCAATAAGCTCCTTCCATTGCATTATTTGTCATGTTTTAGACATATAGTATGTCTATGGCATGCTATACGGTGCTCATGTCTTCCATGTTTCTTCCGTGTGTCTTCTGTGTGTTTTCCTCCTCACGTAGTGTAAAGGGTGTAGAGATGAGTCTCCCCTACACTTGGATTTTGTATGGCATGTTTTCCCCCTTGCGCAGTATAAAGCGTGTGGCAATGAGTCTCCCCTACATTCTTGGAGTTTTGTGTTGCAATTTTTATTTCCATGCATTTATATATATAAAAAATGAAAATGTTATACCAGAGTATTCATCATGTTTTGCATGTCTTCAATATTGTCTTCTCTGTGTTTTGTATGCCTATTACCATGTTCTCTGTGTCTTGCATTCCTGTTGGTGGTGCCTACCTAGGTCTCAGGATTTAAGTTGGGTCTGCAAGTTTTCATCTTTATTACCCTAAGCCCTCGAAACCCTAATCCTTTTAACCTTGTTGCACGGGCTCATGCACTTTATCTTCTATTCCTCCATTGACCACCTGTAGAGGGTCCCTTGTCATCTAAGTTATAACTTGAAGGCTTTGTTTTTGTTAGGTGACTAGCCCCTTGCCCTAGCCATACCCATAATCACCTGTTAAAAAAAAACCTTAAGTCCTAGGTTTGGAAGCTTTATAAATGAATATCATAGTGTCACGGTGCATCATCAACGATGTCATCATCCCCCTTGTGCAGTCACAACAGGGTGACATCTGTCCAAGTGATTAGGCCTACAACTATCTGATCAAAGATCCAGAACCAACGAACCATAGGTTACTAGGTGTCAAAGCAAAAAATGATCTATAAGAAAGTCAAGTTCCAACAATAGCACATGTGAGCAGGAGGATATTAGCAAAGGAATATTCACTGTATGGTCACGATATGGTTACATGTGGCTGCATCTTAGCTAAAGAAGTGAAGGGCAAATGAAATCTAGATGTGTGGGGGCTTTTAAACACCCACGCAAAGGCAATTTAGTGGTGGGCCATTTTCAGTTGTGATACCGTGAAATGGAACCACATGTCAGGATCGAACAAAGGAGGTGATGTAGTCAGTGGAAGAAGTGCGTCTGACGTGGCCCATTTCTATTGTTGATGGACTTTTCAATGAAGGACATGGATCTCCAGACCCAGCGGTTGGCTTACGACCGTCGATCTCACAAAAGGGGAGCCCAAATCTATTGCTGAGGTTTAAAGCTTGAAGCAGTTTCTTGTCAACACCATTCCCACACACCTTCACTCTACAGTTAATGAATCTGTTGCATGACCATGGACAAGATATCAAATCTGCTCATCTTTTCGGTGTCCAAGTTGCTTCATCAATGGGTCTTCACCAAGAATCTGACTACTTCAACTACTCGATTAATTGAGGATCTAAGTGTTTCATAGAAAAATTGTAAGGAAAGCATAGGTGCAGAATACAGCTTCCCTAATGTTAATTCAAAGGGGATAATGCAGACAGGTAAATTTCAAATTAAAAACTACAGATAAACACACTAGAAAAATAGAATAAACATTCCAGACAACAAAGAATGACACCAGATTTACGTGGGAAAACCCTTTCGGGTAAAAAACCCACCACCACAAGAGAGACTATCTTTATTACAGTAAACAGAAAAGTTACAATAAAGATCCCAGCTCTAATGTTCAGGTATCGATCCTCAACAATTACACCAAACCATTTTATTTCATCTATATATTTACAGAATAAAACTGTATAATCGAATCTCTTCATCATGTATGACGAGCTCACCAAATCTGTATATAAACCACAATCTTCAAGAGCAAAGAACCATTTTCACTTCTGCCCCAACTACTCGTTTCAACTGACTCAGCATCACTGTCACAACCATCCTGTAACTACCTTCTGACAGTTCACATTCTAGTGAGATGATTTATCCCACATGCATCGGACATTGGGCGTAACAGTAGTATATATACACGCCCAAAAGAATATAGACTGTCGACACATATGTCGACAAAACCAATGGGTTTACCATTCACCGTCCATCGAAAAGAAAACTGGCAGTCAGAGAAATATCTCTAAACTTTGCCGATGATAATTTTCTTACTGATGTCCAAACCTTCAATCTCCATTGATTAAACCATTGAACCTATGGAACCATCGAACCATCGGTTGAACCATTGAACCTCGAACCAATGGTTGAACCATTGAACCTGTGGAAACAACAAACAGTTCACTAAACCATTGAACTTGTGGAACCACCAAACAGTTCAATGAACCATTGAACCTGACTTTTGACATTGAACCTTGAACCCGATGAACAGTTCAATGAACCATTGAACCCAATGAATAGTTCAAGCCTTCAACAAAGTAACCAATGGATAGCGATTGAACCATTGTACCCAATGAACCAAGTTCAAGAGTTCACCGACAGTTCAACTTTTGCCAATGAACGATGATGAAAACCAACGAATGAATGAATGAGGTTCCAAGCAGTAACTTGAGACATTAATTCTCTTCAATCTCCCACTTGGCAAAGAGATTACTGCTACATCGTAATCCTCATTTGATTACAGAAAATTATGGGCCCGAAGACCCATTTCATCTGAACACCATTTGAACTTGGTCGTGCTCACTGGTTTAGTTAAGGCATCAGCGGCATTTTCTAAAGTGTCAATCTTTTCAAGCTTCACCTTCCTATCTTCCACCATATGACGAACAAAGTGATATTGGACATCAATATGTTTTGTCCTAGCATGAAATGTAGGATTCTTCACCAAACATATAACACTTTGACTGTCACAGTGTATTTGTATCTACCCTGCATTAAAACCAACATCAGAACATAACCTCTTCAGCCAAACGGCTTCTTGGCATGCACGAGTAGCTACCGTGTACTCTGCCTCTATTATGGACAAAGCTACTACAGCCTGTCGCTTGCTCATCCAACCGATAGCACCACCATTCAACGTGAACACATATCCACTGGTGGATCTTCTCCTGTCAATGTCCCCTACCCAATTAGAATGAACAGAACCCTGAATGCTTATAGACCTCTGAGATCCAACTGAGTTTCCATGATAGCAAATAGTATAATCAGAAGTTCCCTACAAATACCTCATAACTCTTTTCACAACATCCCAATGTGATCTGCCTGGATTCGCCATAAACCAGCTCAAAACTCCCACTACTTGGGCAATGTTTGGTCTAGTACAGACTATTGCATACATTAAACTACCAACAGCACTTGCATAAGGCACTTTTTTCATGTCGTCAATTTCATTCGAAGATTCTGGACAATCTTCAACAGATAGTTTCATTCCCTATAAAACTGGAACAACTAGTTGTTTGGAATCATAAATATTAAATTTATCAAGAACATTGGTAATATATTTGCTCTGGCTGAGCCAAAGCTTTCTCTTAGATCTATCCCTTTTGATTTCCATTCCCAGAATGTACTTTGCTGCCCCCAGATTCTTCATTTCAAATTTCAAGGACAACTGAGCTTTTAAATCTGAGATCATCCCCTTACCATTGCCAATGAATAACATGTCATCCACATACAGTGCAATTATAAGAATTCAATCACCATCAGTTTTATAATAAACATAGTGATCAGATTTAGATCTCACATATCCTAAAGATAGAACGTACGTATCAAATTTTTGATACCACATTCTGGGAGATTGCTTCAAACCATAAAGAGACTTCTTAAGTTTACATACCAGATGGTCTTTACCTTTTACCACAAAATGCTCTGGCTGGGACATATAAATTTCTTCTTCAAGGTCCCTATGAAGAAATGTTGTTGTCACATCCATTTGCTCAATTTCAAAATCATATGCTGCTACAAGTGACAATAGAAATCTAATGGATGTCAGCTTAGCTACAGGAGAAAAGATTTCTCCATAATCTATACCTTCCTTTTGGGAATACCCCTTAGCCACCAGGCTTGCCTTGTACTTATCAATACTACCAACTGGACCATATTTCTTTTTAAATACCCACTTACAGCCCATAGGTTTTCTGCCTTCAAGCAAGGGCACCAGATGCCAGGTTCCATTTTTCTCCAATGATGACATTTCATTATCCATGGCTTCCAACCAAGAATCTAATTGAGATAAACTAATAGCTTCTTTCATAGTCCTAGGTTCATCAGTATTAGTAAGTAAAGCATAGGCACAACTTAAATCAAGTACTGAAAATCCATACCTATCTGGTTGTCTTCTCTCATGTGTAGACTGCCTCAATGGTTGAGGTGCTAGTTCAGGTTCTTGCTCTGGATCTGAATCTTCGGAGCTACTTGAATTCATATCTGAATCATCTACACTTGGTGTTTGTTGTTCCTCTTTTACAAGGGTCAGAGGAATATTAACAAAACTCTTTTCTTTCTTCTTTTCTGTCTTCTCTGGCTGAGGATCAATAACCAAAGGTTTCAGCTCTCTGAAAATTACATTCCTGCTGTAAATTACTTTTTCAGTTTCAGGATTCCAAAGCTTGTACCCTTTAACACCGACTCCATAGCCAATAAAGATACATTTGACTGCCTTGTAATCTAGCTTAGACCTTTTTACCTCAGGAATATGAGCATATGCCTCACAGCCAAAGACACGAAGATGTCTCAAAGAGGGCTTCTTTCTAGACCACGCTTCCATAGACGTCTTATCAACCAATGCTGAAGTAGGATAACGGTTCAGCAAGTAACAAGCTGTAGCAATTGCCTCAGCCCAGAACCTTTGTTCAAGACTAGCATAACTCAACATACGTCTTGCTTTCTCCATCAATGATCTATTCAACCTTTCAGCAACTCCATTTTGCTGTGGAGTATAAGATGTAGTCTTATGCCTTTTTATACCATGATCTACACAATATTTATCAAAATCCACATTGCAATATTCACCACTGTTATCTGTTCTCAAGCATTTTATTTTTCTACCAATCTGATTTTCCACAAGAGTTTTAAATTCTTTAAACCGACTGAACACTTCTGATTTATTTTTCAAAAAATATACAAATGCCCTTCTTGAATAATCATCAATAAATGATACGTAGTATCTTGATTTAGCTAAAGAAGGAACATCAACTAGACCAAAGACATCAGAATGTACATAGTCCAGAACACCAAAAGAATTATGAGAACTAGAGTAAAAAGAAACACGGTTCTGTTTTCCATATATACAATGTTCGTAGAAATTGAACTCCAAACTACAGTCAATCAGCCCATCTACTAGGGTTTTGTTTTTCAAGCTTTTTAAACCTTTGTCACCTATGTGACCAAGTCTATGATGCCAGAGCATTGTTTTTTCTATAGGAAGTTTAACTTCCATAGAGTTTACATCATGTGTTACAATACTAGCTTTTTCAGATTTTACAGAAACACTATTACAGCACACTAGTTTAGCATCTAACCTATACAGAGTTCCAATGCATTCACCCTTTGCTAGTACAATAGAACCTCTAGTCATCTTACAGCCACCATTCACAAAGGTAACTTGCACACCAACATCATTAAGCTTACTAACAGAAAGTAAATGTTGAGCCAGACCTGGCATGTGAAGAACTCTATTCATTCCCTTTATTCTGCCATCCGGGAACTGGATTCTGACTCGTCCTCGGCCAACAATTTCTAGTGTTGAATCACTTTCTAGGAACACCTTCCCACTAGCATACGGCTCATACTTTGTGAACCACTCTCTGTGAGATGTCATATGAAAAGACGCTCCTGAATCCACCAACCATACATCTTTAGATGCAGGTGTTGCCAAGGCAGCAATGAAGGCATCAACATCACTCTGAGAAGAATCGTTGTCAGAAGAGTTCTTCTTCTTCTTCTTCTTTTTCTCCTCTTTGCAGTCTCTTCTGATGTGTCCTTTCTGCCCACAATTCTAGCACTTCACCTTGGACTTTGTGCCAGGAGATTTCAATCTCCCCTCTGATTTGGACTTAGACTTCTTGTCCTTCTTCTTGCCTCTTTCCTTTGATCTACCTCGAGTAGACAGAGCCTCTTTGGCTGTCTCAGAAGATTTCCTCCGCATCTCTTCAGATAACAACGAGGTAACAACCGCTTCAGTTGTAAACGTGGTTTTTGTACTTCCAATAGCCATCACAAGATGATCCCATGAGTCAGGTAAGGAACACAATAGAAGCATACAGCGGTCTTCCTCTTCTAGTTTTACACCTACAGACGTCAACTATGCAATAATTAGATTAAATGTGTTTAAATGGTCTGCTACAGATGCACCTTCATCCATCTTCAGAGAATACAACTTCTTTCTGAGGAACAGTTTATTCACCAAGGACTTGCCCTGGTAAATATCTCCCAACTTCTTCCACAAATCTTTGGCTGACTTCTCTTCATGGCCATTCAATAGAACAGAATCCGCATAACTTAATCTTATCAGTCCTCTGGCTTTTCTATCAGCTAGGTCCCAATCTTCTTGTTTCATGCTTGTAGGTTTAACCCCAGACACAGTAATCCAAAGATCTCTGTCGACCAGCAAATCTTTAGCCTTAATCTTCCACAACTCGAAGTTTATGCCATTGAACTTTTCAATGTCTATTTTTCCTGATGTACTTGCCATCTTATGTAACAGAATAGACCTCTAAAGAAGTCCCACTTTCTGAACTAACACAAAAAACCCAACCTACCAACAAGGATAACACAACTAGCCAAGCTCTGATACCACTTGTAAGGAAAGCAGAGGTGTGGAATACAGCTTCCCTAATGTTAATTCAAAGGGGATAATGCAGACAGGTAAATTTCAAATTAAAAACTACAGATAAACACACTAGAAAAATAGAATAAACATTCCAGACAACAAAGAATGACACCAGATTTATGTGGGAAACCCTTTCAGGTAATCAACCCACCACCACAAGAGAGACTATCTTTATTACAGTAAACAGAAAAGTTACAATAAAGATCCCAGCTCTAATGTTTAGGTATCAATCCTCAACAATTACACCAAACTGTTTTATGTCATTTGTATATTTATAGAATAAAACTATATAATCGAATCTCTTCATCATGTATGATGAGCTCACCAAATCTGTATATAAACAATAGTCTTCAAAAGCAAAGAACCATTTTCTCTTCTGCCCTAACTACTCATTTCAACTGACTCAGCATCGTTGTCACAACCATCACGTAACTGCCTTCTGAACTTTCGCATTCCAATGAGATGATTAATCCCACATTCATCGGACATCGGGCGTAACGGTAGTATATATACATGTCCAAAAGAATATAGACTGTCGACACATATGTCGACAAAACCAACGGGTTTACCATTCACCGTCCATCGAAAAGAAAACTGGCAGTCGGAGAAATATCTCTAAACTTTGCCGATGATAATTTTCTTACTGATGTCCAAACCTTCAATCTCCATCAATTAAACCATTGAACCTTTGGAACCATCGAACCATCGGTTGAACCATTGAACCTCGAACCAATGGTTGAACCATTGAACCTATGGAAACAACGAACAGTTCACTGAACCATTGAACTTGTGGAACCACCGAACAGTTCAATGAACCATTGAACCCAAGTTTCGACATTGAACCTTGAACCCAATGAATAGTTCAATGAACCATTGAACCCGATGAACAGTTCAAGCCTTCAACAAAGTAACCAATGGATAGCGATTGAACCATTGGACCTGATGAACCAAGTTCAAGAGTTCACTGACAGTTCAACTTTTGCCGATGAATGATGATGAAAACCAACGAATGAATGAATGAGGTTCCAAGCAGTAACTTGAGACATTAATTCTCTTCAAAAACTGTAAGGATTTGATTGTCTCATTTAGGGAGCTTCTTAGAATGTAGGTACTTGAAAGCTTGTTGCTCCTTTAAAAAGGAATTTAGGGCCATTCTACAAGGGGGGATTCTTTTAGGCTTTGGATACAAGTTGTTCACACTTTGGGGATTAATTCATGTTACAGATTTGGTTCTTCATTTGGGTGCAGAGGTATTTTCTATTTGTAAATGTATAAATTTCTGAATGATAATGTTCTTTCCATATTGAGTTATATGAGAAACACTTTCTGTGTGTATTGTCAATGACTGTCTCCTTGGGTATTATCATTTTTCTTTTGAACAAAGTTATCAAGGGTTTCTAAGTTCTTCAATGTACACTTGCTATGTTGTATGTCTGATTTTCTACATCTATTCAAGGAGTAGATTAAACTTGCTTTAGATTAGATATGAAGTAAAGTGTGCAATATCAAAGGATTAGTGAAGCATGATCATAGGTGATACTTTTTCTTGGACATACTACTGTAAGGAAATTATATTTTATTTTGGGTCCTCTAGATATGAAGTTTTGTTGTCATGAGGGAACATTTACAGTGATGGGTCTGACTCTGTTGCCCTGATAAAGTACTGGTCTAGGATTTGATTGCCCAAAGGGTCTAGGGAATCAAGGAATTTAAAATGAATCATTTGAATCAAGCCATTTTATGTTTTATTTTTTTTAGGTTAGGATTTTAGTCGCATGCTCTCAGATCTAACCTGAGGAGATAGTCCAAGAATATTTCTAGTCTAGGGTTTATCTTACAAATCTTAGTCCATACTTGAGAGCATTCTACCTGAGTTACTCAAGGTTAAATCTTTTTTTGTGAATGAGGGATACCCCCTAGGTGCGGCAGAACCTGAAGTGCAGTGGAGACAAGTGAAAACAATCTCCCATCTTTGTTGGCCAAGTCTCACATTAAATCTAATCATAAGAAGTGGCAAATCTTTAGGGTTTATTGTTTTCTAATTTGGGAACCAACAAAATTTGTGACTCTACTGGGGACGACTATCAAATCTTACCATGGAGTCTCTAAAAAATAATAATTAGTGCTTATCTTTGTCATGGGTGTGTGGAGTTAGCACATGAATAGATGTTTTATCATCCCCTTTGGAGGATGGCGGCTCTGCTCACTTTTGTTGTAGCATAATCAAGGGAAGACTGTATTGTGCTCTACTGGTCTATGAATACAAAATAAAAGTGCCTTCTTAATGATTTGTGCTCTTTGGAGGTGGTGACTTTGTTGATTGAACCTAGTCAAGCTTGTAACATATTCTCAGGTACTCCATCTTTTTCATTCAAAATGATTAAAATAGAACAACAATATTGGTCATGCTCTTAGAAAGGGTCATTCTCTATGGAAAGATACAAAGCCCTAAGTTTCAATGGTATTAATGGTTACCCAAATGCTATCCCTAGTGAAATTAGAAACTGCTTGCTGAAATATAGTGGAAATAATTTTGAGACTACAAGAAAACATCTACAAGGTTTCTGTAATTTGATAGAAGATTATGAGATTGAGGCTGAAGATGTTGTAATGAAGCTATTTGTTCATTTGTTAAAGGATGATGCTAGGGTCTAGTTTTCAGATTTGCCTATGTTTTCAATTTCTTCATGGTTGGATTTAGAGAGTGCATTCCTAGAATAGTTTGGTGAAAGGACTGATGTGCCCTCATTGATTACACAATTCATGAACATTCAAAAAGAAAATGATGAGTTGGTTCAAGTCTTTAATTTAAAATTTATAAAGTTGCTCAGACACATCCCTAAATATATGAGACCAAATGATGCATTATGTTTGGCAATTTATCTTGGTGAATTTGATGAGGAAATGAGTTATTTGCTGAGAGATAAGGAACCTGCCACATTGCATTAGGCCTATAGATTTACAATGGATGTTGAAAATAATTAGAAGTATAGAATGCCAAAAGGATACATGACTACAAGCCTTCAGAATAGTTTTCAAAGTGAATATATTTCAGTTGTTCTAGTTTGTTCACTGAGAGGTGATTCTATAGAAGGAGATATACTTCAGAACACTATGTGCAGTCATGGCACAATATATGAAAATGAGGAAATTGTTGCAAAGAACAAGGGCACATCCTGTAATGACAGGTATGAAGGTCCTGATCAGCCCATGAGAGGTGAATATGCAGATACAAATTGTAGATATATACATGAGGTCACTTTCTACAACAATGTTGTCATTGGAAAGCCTAAGGAGTGCATGGGTGCTAGGTTTGATATTTCCACTTGTCACTCAAGTGAGCATGGCAATGTTCCTACTATAGAAGATTATTTGTATGAGGTAGATATGGAGGTTTTCACTCTGAATGAGAGGGACACTAACTTGCATTTTTTTTCTTGTCAAAATTTAGACCCATGTGTGGGCCTTTCATATGATGAAATATATGAAAATGTTGAATATGAGTGTTTCCTTGTGGATGATGATCATTTCTACAATGCAGAAGTTGAGAGGTTCACTTTTGATCATTAGTGCATCAGTGGAGAGGAAAAGTTGGGTCAATATTTAGATGTGAGTGGGCAAGTTGCAGATATTTATACAATGGATGATAGTGTCGGTTGTGAGAACATGGGCGGCTATGACGCTTCTGATGATGGGCTATACTCTAATTTTTTTATGCCTTCTCTTGAAACATTCCAAGTTGAGTTTAATGATGAAATTGATGAGCACATCAATGATGGATATGTGGATGTTTCTAAAGGTTTGCATGAGTATGAAATATTGCTTGTGCCTAAGTATTGCATGTCCAGTATAGAGGGTGTCTCATTGCCTGAAAAGAGGCAAAATTTAAATGTGGATTCACTAGTTTTATATGATCCTTTTACCTTTCTTGATCTAAATATGGCACATGATGAAGATAATCTACAGCTATGGATACTAGAAATAGATCAAGGCTACTGTAGATTTGTTGAGGAGGGTAAAGGTGAAATTGGTAGAAGCACAATTAACAGTAAGATTAAATACTTCCATGATAGATGCAGATAGCTTGGTGCTTCCAAGTTTGACATGATGAACTCAAATGAAAACAAAATATTTGATAAAGGAAAGTACTGGTTTTTCCTTTTTGGTGGCTCAGGGCCGCCAAGTAGAATTTGAAGGCGTGAATTGTGGTTTAAAGTGGAGCATTTGACTCTATGGCCCAATGGATAAGGCCCGGTCTACATCCCAGAGATAGCTAGATCCTCGCCATGCCTGCAAGAGGCATGTGTCCCTAAGCAAGAGCCAATGGTGGTGCCTACCTAGGTGTAGGGTTTTAAGTTGGGTCTTCAAGTTTTCATCTTTATTCCCTTAATCCCTCGAAACCTTAATCCTTTCAACCTTGTTATGGGCTCATGTGCTTTATCTTCTATTCCTCCTTTGACCACTTGTAGAGGGCCCCAATTATCTAAGTTATAACTTCAAGCCTTTGTTTCTATTAGGGGATCGATCCCTTGCCCTAGACTTACCTGCAATCACCCATAAAAAATTAAACCTTAAGTCCTAAGTTTGGAAGCTTTATAAATGAATATCACAGCGTCGCGGTACATCATCAACGATGTCACCGTCCCCCTTGCATGGTCGTGATAGGGTGACATTTATCCAGGTGGTCAGGCCTACAACTGTCTGATCGAAGACCCATAACCAATGAACCATATGCTACCAGGTGTTAAAGCAAAAAATGATCTGCAAGAAAGTCAAGATTCAACGATAGCAAATGCATGTAGGAGGATCTTGGCAAAGGAATATTCACTGGACAATCATGATATGGTGACATGTGGCCTCATCTTAGCTAAAGAAGTGAAGGGAAAATGAGATGGAGACATGTGGGGGCTTTTACGCACCTACGCAAGGGAGTTTGGTGGTGGACCATTTCTGGTTGTAATGTCATGAAATGGTGCTACACGTCAGGATTGTACAAAGGAGGCAATGCAATCAGTGGAAGAAGTCCATCTGATGTGGCATGTTTCTATTGGTGATGGACTTTTCAACTAAAGGACATGGATATCTAGACCTGGTGGGTGGCTTATGACCGTCAATCTCACAAAAGGAGAGCCTGAATCTACGACTGAGGTTTAAAGCTTGAAGCGGCTACTTGTTAGCACCATTCACATGCACCTCCACTCTATAGTTAATGAATCTCCTACATGACCATGGACAAGATATCAAATCTACTCATCTTTTTAGTGTCTAGGTTGCTTTGTCAGCGGGTCTTCACCAAGAATTTGACTGCTTCAACTACTCGATTAATTGAGGATCTGATTGTTTCATAGAAAATATGTAAGGATCTGATCGTCTCATTTAGGGAGTTTGTCAGAATGTAGGTGGCCGGAATCTTGTTGCTCCTTTAAAAAGGAATTCAGGGCCATTCTACAAGGGGAGATTCTTTTAGGCTTTGGATGCAAGTTGTTCACACTTTTGGGAGTAAGTCTTGTTATAGATTTGGTTCTTCATTTGGGTGTAGAGGTATTTTCTATTTTGCAAATGTATAAATTTCTAAATGATAATGTTCTTTCCAGATTGAGTTATATGATAAAAACTTTCTGTGTGTATTGTCCATGACTATCTCCTTGGGTATTATCATTTTTCTTTTGAACAAAGTTATCAAGGGTTTCTAAGTTCTTCAATGTACACTTGCTATGATACATGTCTGATTTTCTGCATCTAGTCAAGGGGTAGATTAGACTTGGTTTAGATCAGATATGAAGGAAAGTGTGTAATATCAAAGGATTAGTGAAGTATGGTCATAGGTGATACTTTTTCCTAGACATACTACTATAAGGTAGTTATATTTTATTTTGGGTCCTCCAGATATGAAGTTTTGTTGTCATGAGGGAACATTTACAGTGATGGGTTTGACTCCATTGCCCTGATAAAGCACCGATCCAAGATTTTCTTTCCCAAAGGGTCTAAGGAATCAAAGAATTTAAAATGAATCATTTGAATCAATCCATTTTATGTTTTATTTTGTTTTAGGTTAGGGTTTTAGTCGCATGCTCTTAGATCTAACCCGAGGAGATAGTCCAAGAATATTTCCAATCTAGGGTTTATCTTACAAATCTTGGTCCATACTTGAGAGCATTCCTCCTTAGTTAGTCAAGGTTAAATCTTTTTGTTGTGAATAAGGGATACCCTTAGGTGCGACAGAACCTAAAGTGTAGGGGAGAGAAGTGCAAACAATCTCCCATCTTTGTTGGCCAAGTATCACATTAAATATGATCATAGGAAGTGGAAAATCTTTAGGGTTTATTGTTTGTTGATTTGGGAACCAACACCTGTTATTGCCTTCATTGTGTTTTTCATGTCTGGGATGTGTTTTTCTAATTTTTACCTGAGACTAGGGGCTAGAAATAGTTCCTCAATATTTGTGTATGCATTAGCTTCAAGTGCCTGGCGCATTTGTTGTGTTTTCAACCATACTTTAAATCATGTATGGGTCATAAGATCATACATACATTAAAGTGGGGGCTAAATGTTATGTCATAAAATGTCCCCTAGGACTTTTACCTCCTACATTTAGCTCCCAGGTGCCTTGTTTTCAATCATACATGTTAGAAATGAATCCTAAGATAAAATGCCCTAAAACCCATGACATATGGGACTTAGGGGACATTGCAGAGCTTATCCCTAACCCAAAATAGTTCCTAAGACAATGGCTCCCATGCCCTTGCCCTTGCCTATTTTGGCGAGGTCCTAAATTTGAATGTCAACAAAGTTACCGTTAAAGGTGTTCCTTGTTGGCATCTTAAGTTTAAATTATGAAATTAAAGTAGGAATGCATATATAATCATGTTTAGGACTTCATTTGAAAACTAAAATATGATTTTGATTTCAAGGTGAACTTATGATCATAGAGCATTCAAGGAATTCATTGTGTTGTAGAGAAGAATTGTGTTGTTGTTGTGTTTGTTATTGGAGATTTAGCTTCATCTTCTCATGGCATGAAAGAGCTTCATCTCCATGAGAGATACACCTTTGAGGTGATATTTATTTGTGATTCGATCTATCATTTTTATCATTGTTTTTGCCTCTTTCCTACAAGGACGTGCACTCTCTATCTAACAGTGTTGGAAAGCTTGAATATCATTCTAGGGCTTGATCGAGGTAAGCTCCTAAACACCACAACCCCCAACCCCTCTTCTTGTGATTATAGGTGATAGGTGTCAAATCTTGTAGAGAGGAGTTGTAGAGGATCTAAAGAAAAAGGTGGGAAATATTTCAGGAAGGGCTTGGGCACCCACTCTTTTGCCCCTTAGTTTCATGTCATGGAGAATCTTTGAAGTGGTTGCAGTCAATGACGGAAAAGATCTCGAAGCCCTTAGAAAAAGAAGTGCCTTGGGTTTGGGTGCTCACTCTTTAGCCCCTGAATTTTCCATACTCTAGAACTCAAAATTTGGTATGTATCTAATATGTATTTAGTCTATCTTTGTGTGAGCATTTATCAAGTTTCGTCTATTTGTTTATAATTTTGCATAATCGGGGTTTTAAGCTTAATCAAACTAAAATCAACACATTAATCAAACAATTCCAAATTTCCCTATCATTCCAAGTGATAACCAACCTGTAGTTTAGCCTTCTTGCAGAAGTTCTAATTCAACTCAGTTAAATGTCCTTGAATGTATTGTGTGAAAGGAGGATGTAGCTAAATTATCCATCAATCCCATCAACCCTTTTTTCATCCTTTACAAATCTTTGAGTTTTCTCCAAAGTTTGGGCTACCTTGATTGGGATGTGAAATATAGATATACTATAGATTGGAACTACCTCCAAGGAAGCTTTGATCAAGGTAAGCCTCCTAGCTAGCAATAGCCATTTCCCTTTCCAAGAGGCCAACTTGCCTTGCATACTATCTACAACTTTTCTCCATTCTTGCTCCAAGGTCCTCTTTTCCACTAGGGGCATTCTAAGGTAATTTTTGGGGAGAAACCCAACTTCAAAGCCCAAAATCCCCTGTACCTCCAAAACTTGAGCACATAAATTCTTGAGAAAATAAATTTAGGACTTGGGCCTAGATTGACTTTCTGCCTAACCACTAATTCATATTTTTGAAGAAATTTCCTAATCCTTCTCACCTCCCTTGTAGTGGCTTCACCAAATATCAGTGTGTCATCAACAAACTGTAAGTGTGTGAGGTTGGGACAACCTCTCAATACCTAGAGCCCCTTGATCAGAATAGCCCCTAAAGCTTCCTTTATTACAGAACTCAGAGCCTCCACCACAATCAGAAAGAGGAATGGTGATAAAGGGTCTCTTTGTAGGGAAGAAATCCATGGCACTCCCATTGATCATAACCACATAGGAGGCCAAGGAGATACAACTATATATGCACTCACACCAATTTGCATTAAATCCCATCTTCCTCATGATCTTAATCAAAAAATCCCAAGAAACCCAATCATAAGCCTTATTCATGTCTAGCTTCAAAATTATTCCTTCTTTACCTCTCTCTTTGATCGAGAGAATTGTTTCATGGCCCAAGATAACCCCGTCCAAAATTTGTCTATATTTTAGAAAACCACTATGTTCATCCCTAACAACATCCTCCAAGTAAGGCTTTAATCTAGACATCATTGCTTTTGTTACAATCTTATAAATGTCATTACACAAAGCTATTGGCCTGAACTCATCAAAATATTTAGGATTCCTTACCTTTGATATAAGGGCCAAATATGTGGAGTTCTAGGTTTTCATCATCGATCTTCTACTCCTACATTCCTTGGCAACCAACCAAACATCATTTCCCACCACTTCCCAGAACTTTTGGAAGAAAGCCAGTTTGGAATCCATCACACCCAGGGGCTTTCATTACCCCCATTGAGAATGTGGCCTTTCTAATCTCTTCCTTAGAAAGGGGGCCATGAGCTCGACATTCTTTCTATCATTGACCACCTTGGGGATATTCCTGAGGATGTCCAACTAAGCTTCCTCATTTCCCTCACTAGAAACATTGAGTAGCTCGTTGTAATATATCAAACCCTCATCTTTGATAGTCCCAACGTCCTCTATTATTGATTTGCAAGGTAGTTGTATCCTCAGAATTCTATTAACATTTCTCCTTATATTTGTAGATATGTGAAAGAACTTAGTGTCTCTATCTCCTTCAACAAGCCATTTTACTCTAGACTTTTGTAGCCAAAAAATTTCCTCCATCCTTAGTAGGCAGTTTTGTTCCTCTAACAACTTGCTTTCATTGTCTCTTCTCTCTTCCATCATCCCATCTTCAGCAATTTCCCTTTCCACAAGGGCTAAGTCCTCTTCCACCTTCAACTTAGACTCAAAAAAATTTCCTAGTACCTAGTTGTTCCAGGTTCTAGCAGCCTTCTTGGTCTCCTACATTTCCTTGATGATCACAAATCGAGAGTTACCTTTGTAATTCCTGCCCCACCAGCCCACCAATTCTCTAAGGAAATTAGGATGTTCATACCAGAATGCTTCCATATTGAAAAGAGACATTTGAGGTCTCTATCCTAAAGAAAAGTGTAGCCTAATTGGCCAATGATCTATCCTCCAAATCTAATCACCTCTGAGAAGAATTGTATTTGAGAGAGGAGCCAGTCTAAATTAGCCAAAAACCTGTCCAATTTGTATAAAACATTATCCTCCCCAATCCTCTTATTTGTCTAGGTGAACCAGCCATTTCTGGGGGCAAGATCCACCAATGATAGTTCCTTGCATATCTTTTTGAAACCAACCGAGCCAAGAATACCCAACATGCTACCTCCTTTCTTCTTCTCTGGACAAATGGTGGCATTGAAATCTCCCTCTACTAGCCAATTCTCTTTTGCATATGAGTCTCCAAACTCTTTCATCCTCTCTTAGCATCCCACCCTGTCCCTTTCTAGATTAGGGTCATGCACATTAGTTAATAAGAAACTCCCTCCACCTTGAGAGGGCTTCAGTCTGACAGATAACAGATTCTCTGAGCTAAACAGGTTTTTGCCAGAGAAGATAAGCTTGTTCCATAGAACTTCCAAGCCCCCTACCATACCAACAGCTCCTACTACCACAACTTCCCCAACCTTCCATAGTCTACTCACTAAATTACACAAAGCTTCTTGATCCAGCTTAGTTTCTTGTAACAAGCGAACATTCAGAGCTTCCACTTCAATCAGTCATTTCACCAAATGGCATTTCTCCTGGACATTAAGGCCATAGACATTCCAACTAGTGACCTTCATATTTTAACCCCACCCTGGAGGTGCTCACCTCCCTACTTAACAAACTTATGAAGAGTATCTTGAGTGCCCTTTCCTACCTCTAGCATTGTTGTATGTTTGGCCTTGCTAACTTTAATCTTCCTACCCCTCACAACCGAGCCACTGGCATCCATCAAGATATTATTTTTACCTTTCCCCCCACTACTGGTGATGATTCTCTAGTCATTTTCCCTATACTTACCGTCTCCTTCATCATCTAAGAGCACCTTTGACTACTTGCCTCCTTTGAGAGAGTTAGATTTAGGGCTCTCCTATGTCAGTTCTTGATCCTTATCTTGAGGAGAGGAATTACTGCTCCTCAATATCCCTTGCACCATACTATTAATCGGTCTTAAAATCTCGCTAGGGCTTGGCTCCCTGTCTGATTTGAGGGCTCGACCCAAATCATCCAACTACTCTATGATTGTCTCCAAGTTCACCTGAGTTCTAGCTAGTGCCTTACTCTCCCCATCTTCCTTCAACAATTCCATTTTAGGCTCGGATGGCTTCTCATCATTTACAAGAGGATTGGGGCTTCGAGCCACTTCCTTCTTCTCAGACTTTCCTAAGTTCTGGGCTAGACATTGTCTAGCTAAATGCCTGACCTTCCAATAACTAAAACACCAGATCAATAAACACTCATAATCTAAATCTTGTAGCCATTCCCCAATCACAGAGGAAAGTCTAATAGCATGGTGAATGGGCTTGCTCAAATCTATCTTGACACAAATCCTAGCATATGTGGCTAGCTTGCCTTTTTGTGATGCCTTCAAACTACATACAAATTCTCCCAAGGCTCCTCTAATCAACTTGAAAATCTCCTCCATCCATAATTCTTGGGGCAGCTTGTACATCCTTATCTAGATTGGGGCATCTCTGATTAATTCTCGATGCGGATTGAAACCTGGCATCCAAGCCCTACTGTATAATCCTACATTGCCCATGAACCATGGACTGCCTTTCAAAATGTTATCCCTTTCAAACTATCTCAAACACAATCTGAAGAAAGCCTAGCACCAGGAAACTAATTTTTGGCATCTCCCCCAACCAATTGTACTTGATCTAGTCCTTGATTTGTTTCATGGAGTGTCAAATTCTGATAAATTTTGTAATTATGGCTCATTTCTTTAATTTCTCAACCTTGGAATTGAGAAATTCTTTAGGAATGCATAGGTCTAGAATTTCTTCCAAAATCTGTAGATTGACATTCCCCACTACCATCCACTTCCCTTCCGCATTCTCCTTCTTGACATCCTCCGTTGCTCCCAAAAGAAGACAACCAATCACAACAGCCTTATCCAGTTTGCCCTCTTCCTTGACTTCACTCTCCTTCTACCCTGCATTCGCTTCGCTTGTCACTCCTGGCATTTTTTAATATATATATATATATATATATATATTAAAAAATGCCAGGAGTGACAGGTGAAGCGAATGCTATATATATATCTTTGTATGTATGTATGTATGTATTTATATATTATATAGTCAATATGAGAAATAGTATTTAATATTAAAAGAAATAGTTTGATTGATTATCTTGAGATTTGTTTGATTATCTATATTATTTTTAGATTTGCAATCACAAACAATATTTTATAAGTTTGGCAATATTCATTTATGTTATATTTGATGAATATAAAATAAGTAAAAATTTTCCTATCCGATAAAGTAGTAATTCTTTTAGAAATTCAAGAATATTTTATTTATTTATTTGGTTAATATCAATATTAGTTGAAATATCTGACTTGGATTGCTATCTTTTAATCATTTGCAAATGGAGAAATCTTCTTTGGGGTTTAAATCTTCTTATCACAAGAAGTACTATGTGAGTTAGGTAAAAATTATTTACTATTGTTCAATAAGTATTTTATAAAAAAATGAAAATTTCCCTCATTTTAGGTATTTATATCTTAACTTTTTAGTGTTATTGAGGGGTGGGCATGACATAGGTATCACAGCACTAGGTTGCAACACTTTGGGAGCTTTGGGGAAAATGTAGTAATTATGTAATCTTGTTTCTTGAATGTAGAATGCCTCCTTGATGAAGGCACAATCATTCTGCACCATTTGAATCAGTTCATTCCGAGGAGCATGTTGATCATGGGTTCCAAATACTTCAGACCCTACAACAATTGGTGGATGTCATACAAGATAGACTTCCTCAAACCAATAATGAGGAATAATACCATTTGGATGAGCACCACTCTATTCCCCAAGGGTGTAGTAGAAGCCCTAATAGAGGAGCAGTGCATTCATAGGAATGAATGGGTGAATCAAGATATTATATACCCCCTCCTCATATTGTTTGAGTAGAAAAGGATGCTTTCATCGATATAGATAAGTTGATCTGAGATTTCCTTTGTCTACAACCTCAAAACTTTTCTAGTTCTACTAATGGTTCAGAGGCAGAGTGATGGTTGATTAGTCTTAAAAAATGTTTTGCATTCAAAACCTACAAAAGTAATGTCAAGGCGAGACTAGAGATTCATTTGTGTAAGGATAATGCTACTACTTGGTGATGAAAAGAGGATAGAAAGGGGCATTTGACTCTAGATATTATTACCTGGGAAAATTTCTTGGATATATTTAGGAAAAGATACATTTTTGAAAAAATTTAGCAATGAAAATTTGATGAGCTCCATGATTTCTAACAGAAAGGGCTTACAGTAGCTCAGTATGAGAATAAATTTTTGGAATTGTTGCAGTATGTTGATTATATTTAGGATGAAAAGTTGATGGTAAACCACTTTATTAGAGGTCTTAGTCATTGTATTATAGGACCTATGCATTTGCTTGAGCCTACAACTATGAGACGGGTAGTGGAGAAAGCTCTTATTGCTAAAGAAATTCAGCCTAAGTGTCATGATTATAGAGATCATCATCAGAATGAACCTTAGCAAAACCATAACTATTCTCATTCTTCTGTACCTCCCAAGAGTGGATTCATAGAAAATTCTTTTCCTATTAGGTCAGCACCATAGAAACAACAATACGGTTAGAAAGCTAAGTCATTTTAGGAAGGATCAGCTAAATCTTTGCAAGTTCCATCGCAAAGGAGAGATCACAAACCTCAGACATAGTTTATTGGGCCATATCATACTCAGTAGAGTTTCTGAGGTAGTCAGGCTAGCTCTAGTAAATCAATTTTTTAGACCCCAGTACCACCTAAGGGTCCTTGTTATACATGCAGAGGTATGGGACATATTTCTCAAGAATGTTTCCAAAATAGTGTAGCAGCAGGAGGACAGTAGGTGATAGTTTCAGACCCTATAGTTGGAGATGTAGGTAAATCTCATTAGTTCTTTGTAGTGGTAGATAATCGGCAGGTAGATCATCAAGCATCAGTCATTGAGACTCCAGGTAAGATATGTAACATTATTGTCTATATACTCTTTGAATCTGGGGCTACATATTCTTTTGTATCCCCATCTATAGTGGAGAAGTACGGTATAGTGCTTGTTAAAAAAGATTCTAATTGTGATGTGGAGTTAGCTTTAGAAGCTAGGATGTCTATCAGTTCTTTGGTTAGGTATTATCAAATAAGGTTTAGAAACTTTTCTACTCTAGTAGATCTCAAGGTGATTCCATTGGGATCTTATGATGTGATTTTAGGTATGGACTGGATGAATGCCCATGAGGCTAAGATAGATTGTCACAATAAGTCTATTGAGTGCTTGGATGACATTGGTAATAAGGTGGAAGTTTCATGGATTAAGAGACTAGTGTCACTTAGGATGATTTTAGCTATGTAGCTTAAGCATTGTATGAGGAAGGGATGTCAATTCTTTGCTATCTCCATTAGTAACATATAAAAGCACAAGCCAAAGACTTCTTTGGATGATCATCTTATCCTTTGAAAGTTCATCAATGTTTTTCCCTCATAGATTTCTAAGATGCCACCACACAGGGAGATTGACTTTCATATTAACTTGGTAACAGGAGTGCAGACTATTTCTAAGGCTCTTTATAGAATGACAACACAAGAACTTTAGGGGCTTAAGTTACAATCGGAGGAGCTTTTGGAGAAAGGTCAGATTCGTCCTAGTTTATTTCCTTGGGGTGCACCTATTATTTTCATGAAGAAGAAGGATGGATCTCTTCACTTATGCATAGATTATAGGTAGTTGAATAAGCTCACAATATAGAAACATTACCCATTGCAAGGATAGACAATTTATTTGATTAGATTTAGGGAGCAAAGATTTTCTCAAAAATAGATCTAAAATCAAGATATCATCAATTAAGGATTGTAGAAGTTAACATTCATAAGATACTGTTTCACATGCGGTATCGACATTATGAATTTATATCATTCCTTTTAGATTGGCTAATGCTCCAGCAGTCTTTATGAGCTGGATGAATGGAGTTTTCCGCACTTTCTTGGATTGATTTGTGGTTACCATTTTAGATGATATTTTGATTTATTCTTGCATGGTAGAGGACCATGAGGAGCATTTGTGGCAATTTTTACAATGTTTGAGGGAGAACCAATTGTACGCCAATCTCTCTAAATGTGAATTCTTTCAAACAGAAATCTAGTATTTAGGGCACATGATATCAAGAGATGTGATTTTAGTATATCCCTCTAAGATATAGGCTATTTTGGAATGGCTTGCTCCCAATAATGTTGCGGAGGTTAAGAGTTTCATGTGTCTACTTGGTTATTATAGAAGGTTCATTGAAGGCTTTTCCAAGATTACACATCCAATTACTTCTATCCAGTTGTAAGGCAGGAAATTTGTTTGGTCTAAGCAGTGTGAGATAGGTTTTTAGATTTTGAAGGAGAAACTCACCAGTGCACCTATTTTACCTATTCCAAATCCTGTAGGTGGTTTTTTGTTTGCAGAGATGCATTGATCAAGTGCATTAGAGCAGTTCTTATCTAGGAGGGATGAGTGATAGCCTTTGATTCTTGCAAGTTGAGGAATCATGAGCTTAATTACCTGACACATGACTTGGAGCTCACTGCTGCAATTCATGGCTTAATGAAATGGCTATATTTTCTTCTTGGGCATAGATTGTTGAACACACTAGGATACTTAGAGGGGCATGAATCAGTAGCTAATCAAACTTCAAATCCTCCAGAGAAGATTAAAACTTAAATATTACAATATTAACATAAACATGAAAGATCAACACAATGCACATCAACACATAACACTAGATATACATGGAAAACCCAAGAAGGGAAAAACCACAGTGAGAATTAACTCACAATAGATGAAGCTCAAAATAACAACTTTTTTTAGGGGTACAACCCAAGGAAGCTACTAGTCCCTACTGACTTTGTTTTAGGGCTACAACCCAAGGAAGATACTACTCCCTGAAGACTTTGATTTAGGGTCACTACCAATGAAGATAAAACTCCCTACTAACTTTGTTTTATGGCTACAACCCAAGGAAGCAACTACTCCCTGAACTGAGTATGAACTCAAGAAAGATTATAGCATCACAGTCCTTCTACTATCTAGAAACTGACATTGGAGCTCACACCTTTGATGATTACAATTCTGCCTCTTCACACTTTCTTCTGATGATTGGATCAGTTAGGCACACTTTCACTTCCCTCCTGTCACAAGAGTATCTTTAGGATAAATCAAGACAACCTCTAACACTTCTACTCTTTCTCCTTTAGTTGGACATCACAATGCATATGATTTTCATAATCTACTCTTCACATAGACCAACTAGGTTTACAATATATACATGCCATTACATTGATTTTACTACAAGTCATCCAAGACAACAAGGATATTACATTTTACAAGTCGGCCAGAGATCACACAAAATGAAGAATACATAGGGAAAGCCCTATCATGAACTACACGCTACTCCAAAAGAAAACATATGCCTTACAGATCCAAATTCTTGCTTACTCTAGTCCTAAACAGTCTCCATAATATCATTCTTCAAGGAATATCATCCGCATGTTACAAAAATATGAATTAGGTCGCCCTTAAGAAAAAACTCACCCTTAAGAAAAAACTCATGAAGCTTGTAGGACAAAAGACATTTCAACTTGGCAGTACTCATGAATGATAAAATGCTACTTCTTCTAGGTGAGTTTGTAGGACCTATACATCATGTTCAAACACTTCTTGAACTCTACACATCAACAACATGATGGCACATACCTTCAACATTCTCCAAATGGCCATACAAAGGCATAGCCTGGCAAATTCATCATTCCAAATCACAACCAGTACTGGAGATAGAAGAAAAACACCTTGTAGAGAAACAAGAGACAACATAAAATCATCAGGACCATCTTCCCTTAGTCAATGTATCATTTCAAGCCACAACAAATTGGCACACATCATCAGCATATGTCTAGAGAATAGCTAAGCATCCAAAACAATCTCTATCACAAATATCAACTAAAAACAAGTCTTGCAGACCTCCAAGACATCTGAAAGTCATATGGATGCACTTATACCCTTATGTGAAGATGTTGTAAAAACCACATAGCCACATCTATCACTATGGAGAAATGCAGAGCATTCCAAATAGTTTTCTTCATTACTTAATTCTTGCTAGAGCACAGACTAGAAGTCTCTCTCATAACATTCACTACGGAGGGAAAAAAGATCTAAAACTTTGGATTTAGCACCTTCACATCATGCTTAAATTAAGTTCTGAACCACATGACCATATCTTTAAATGCATATGAATGCAAAGCATTTTACCAAATAGTCTTTCAAGCACCTCTTGTGGCAGAAACCTTCACCAACTTTCGGAAGCCAAAATCTTCATATAACTGCACATACATCCTTTTAAACAACAAGAAGGATCATAAAACATACCACAAGTCCTCATTAACATCTTCTCATCCTTATCAAAGCTTAATCTATCATCATTCATCATAGTGCTTCTAGTTCCCATCTTAATGTTTCATCATGAAAACATATTTTGTTGACTAGCAATTTGAATTGACACTGATTAGGACATGACATCAAACCATGAACTATATCTTCTCTACTGACTATGACATGACATCTAACCATGAAATTCTAATTTGCATCTTAATATATCTTCTTTGTTGTCATTGCATAAGACATGACATCCAACCATGAACTTCTAATTTGCATCTTAATATATCTTCTCTATTGTCATTGGATAAGACATGACATCCAACCATGAACATTAGGAACATCACTGCATCTTACTGCTTTGTTAACCTCAAGAATTCTCAATACACCTTTCTTTGACATTAATCTAGGCATGACAGCCAACCATGAAAATAAAAAAACCCACTATGAACCTCAAGAATATCTCTAAATATCAGCAACCCTATCACTATTGTATCTCACTACATCTCTATATCTCACTGGTGTATCATCATCACAAGTTGAGTGTTGATCTTATTTTAAGTGTTGACATCAATGAAAACAATGACAACACATATTTCTAGCAATCTCCCCCTTTATCATTAATGGAAACACTTACTCCCTCTTAGATGTACATTTCTCTCTCTCCCTTTGACATCAAGGACAAAGGGCAACTTCTTCCCCTTACGGCACAAATTCTCCTCCTAAGGCTCTCTCTCTCTCTCTCTCTCTCTCTCTCTCTCTCTCTCTCTCTCTCTCTCTCTCCCCTTTTCATGTTCATACTTTATTTACTGAAACAACTTAGGGCTCTCCCTGTCAGTAATAACCACTACCTACTCCCCCAAAGAGGTAGCCACCATTAGTTTAGGAAAAAATATATAACTTGAACCACTCCCCATGGACAGATGCACCACTATGCATCTAGCAAGAACAAGGAGGGGAAATTACCCCCTACTTCTGTCAAAGATCCTCAAAAGTGTTCTTTGCAAGAGCCTTTGTGAAAATATTTGCAATCTGATCCTTTGTTGGAACATATTCCAAGCTTACTTCCTTATCTATAACCTTCTCTCTCAAAAAGTGATACCTGATTGCTATATTCTTGGTTCTAGAATGCATCACTAGATTCCTGGAAATATTGACGGTGCTTGTATTATCACACAAAATAGGAATAGGCTCATCATACAATACCTTGATTTCCTTCAAGGTTTGCTTCATCCACAACACTTGTGTACAGAAGGATGTTGCTACAATATACTATGCTTCTGCAGTTGATATGAACACTGAATCTTGCTTCTTGCTCTGCCATGAAACCAATCTACTTCCTAAAAAGAAAGAACCACCACTTGTACCTCTTTTATCATCAACACAACCAGCCCAATCACCATCAGTGTAGGCACTCAAATCAATGTCATTACCTCTTGGATACCATAAGCCATAATCTAGAGTCCCCTCCAAGTATTTGAATATTCTTTTCACTACCTTCTCATGTGTTTTCTTGGGATTAGCTTGATATCTAGCAACCACACATATTGCATGCATTATATCAGGACTAGAAGCAGTCAAGTACAACAATCCTCTAATCATAGATATATAGGAAGTTTGATCAACCTCCAGAGACTCATCATTCTTACTCAAGTGACATCTAATGACCATGGGAGTACTCAGTGGTTTTGAATCCTCCATACCAAACTTCTTCAACATCTCTTTGAGATACTTAGCTTGAGAAATAAAGATATGACCATCTAGTTGAGCAATTTGAAGTCCAAGGAAGAAAGACATCTCACCAATCATAGACATATCAAACTCTTCTTGCATCTCCTCTACAAACCTCTTACACATATCATCATCTCCACTAAAGATGATGTCATCAACATATACTACAACTATTAATATCATATCTCCCTCTTCCTTATTGTAAAGATTGCTATCTATAGTGACTTTCTTCAAGCCCTGCTAAAGTAAGTACTTATCAAACCTAGAATACCAAGCCCTAGGTGCTTGCTTGAGACCATAGAAGGCCTTTTTGAGTTTGTACACCATGTCTGGATCTTCTGATATTTGAAAACCATTTGGTTTCTCAATGTAGACTTCTTCCTTTAGATCACCATTAAAAAATGTTGACTTGACATCCATCTAATAAATCTTAAAGTTCTTGTGAGAAACAAGAGCAACAAACATCCTGATTGCCTCTATCCTAGCTACTGGAGCATAGGTCTCCTCAAAGTCAATGCCTTCAACTTAGGAATATCCTTTACACACCAATCTTCCTTTGTTCCTCACAACTTCACCTTCTTCATTCAACTTGTTCCAGAATAGCCACTTTGTTCCTATGAAATTCTTGTTGTCTAGTCTAGGAACCATTTCCCATGTCTGATTCTTTTCAATCTGATCCAATTCTTCTTCCATTGCTTTTATCGATCCATCATCTTTGCTAGCATTAGCAAAGGTTTTTGGTTCCACCTTGATAATAAACACAAGTTTACTTTCTCATATGCCTTTGTAAGACTTCTCCTGGTTAGCACACCTTTATTCTTGTCCCCAATGATCTGATCTACTAAATGGTTCTTCTAAACATGCTTTTCTAGAGTCTTTGGTATCTGCTTTGGTTCTTGTTCCTTTTCTTCTATCTCTTCTTCTTCTACATCTTCAATGCATAGAAATATATCAAATCCAAAGTCCTCTAATTCTTGTGAGATCTAATACAAGTCTTTATCTACTTTGACATTTGTGCTTTCAATCATCTTTCCAAATCTCTTGTTGTAGCATCTATAGTCCTTGCTTCTGGTTGAGTAACCAACAAAGATACCTTCATCACTTGTTGAATCAAAATTTCCTTGGTCTTCTTCATCTCTTCTGATATAGCATTTGCTACCAAAGATCTTGAAATATCAGGTAGTAGGAGTTCTTCAATACCATAGCTCATAAGGGGTCTTACTGCTATTGACCCTCAATTGTACTCTATTAGTAACATAGATAGCAATGTGAACATCTTCATTCAAGTACATGTCAAGTAGATCTGCATCCTTCAACATTTCCCTAGCCATTTATTGTGCAGTCCTATTCTTCCTTTCCACTACCCCATTTTTCTGAGGGATCCTAGGAGAGGACAGATGCTTCTTAATACCATTATCTTCACAAAACTTATCAAATTCATTTGAAGTAAACTCACCTCCTCTATTATACCCTAAATATTTGATCCTAGTATCCATTTCATTCTGAACCATATCTTTGAAAGCCTTAAACTTATCAAAGGCATTTGATTTTTCTCTTAAGAATGCAACCTAAGTCATTCTAGAATAATCATCAATGAGTAACATGAAATACCTTTCACCTTGTTGACTCTTTACTCTTCTAGGGCCACATAGGTTAGTATGAATCATCTTGTTGGTTCTAAAAAATGTAGGTTTTTAAACCACAAGAGAGTGCCAACCTCTTGATACATTTTTGGTCAACAAGATAGGGTTTATACAACAAAACCCCCTACTCTTTTGGTACTGCCAGACCTATGTGGGTAAACCTAATCAATAAGGCAGATTTGGAAATATAAATGGATTCTGACTTGGTCAATTTTACTCACTATGGCACACAGATGTGAGATAATTGCATAGCTTACTGACTTACTCCTAATAAAAGCTTGAAATATTAAGGATGTGAATTTGTATAAGGAGTTCTAAAATGGATCAGTGCCTAATATATTAGGTGGACAGAGTTAGTGGATAAATGATGATTATGGAAACATATATGTAGGATAGATTGGTTCACTTCTTAGCTTAACTATAATTATTGGCCACCTTTTATATGTCTGCACCTTATGCAGATGTGCAAGTTTGTAAGTTACTATACTCTTCTTACCAAATCCCAACGATATTCCCCTAGATTATTATGAACAGCTGAAAGGAATTTTAATCCGGATAAGAAGGATACCTAACCAAGATAGTTTGTTTAAAGGCTTTTTTTAACTCCAGGTAGAGACCAATGAACATAAACTTACTTGGGAGGACTTAAATTAACTTCTCCTCAGAAACCAACCAAATTGATCACACACCAATAGAAAATGTATCGTGCCAAATTATGTTAATTTGAATAATTTGAAGGAACCACTTTAGAGACAGTATCGCAGCATATAATCATAAGACTTCAATCAGAACAATTAAACACTAGAAATAAATCAACATTCAAGAACATTCTGCTCCATTATATTACTTCAAAATATTGACATTAATTACAAAAAAAGTTTGAAGTATGTAAAGACATTTTGCTAAAAGTCTACTGTATATAATTGTATTCTATTCCATCTCTTTTTCCTCCACAATGTCTTGACTTAAATAGTTAGATGCAGAAGAGATGCATCCCTTCATAAGTGTCTTTTGAACATTAATTAACAATTATAAAATTTAACTAGGCCTTAACTATCCATAAATGGATCTTAATGATATGATCTAGGTGTTGATAACTGAGAGGGGGGGTGAATCAGTTATCCTAATTATTTCTTCTTTCTGAACTTTCTTATTAATCAATGCAGCATTAATTCAAACAAGAAAACATTACCATGAAATGGAAAAACACATGACATAGTATTTTTGACGTGGAAACCCTGTTAAGGGAGAAAACCAAGGAGTGATTAACCCAAAGATTATTCTCTGTTAGAAGAATAAGGAAATACAAAAATGGCACTTGCCAATTAGGGCTCACTGCCCGAGCACATTGCTCACAAAGGAGGCACACTACCTACAAGGAGACACACTGTCTACAAAAGAATGTTATACAATACTTGAACTGATTGAAAGCATCCACATATGCTGGAGTTCAGTTCCAGTTAGGCTTAGTACACTGATCTGCTGCACTTCATCTTTCCTCTTCTCTTATGCTGCTTTCCTTTCACATACCAGACCTTCCTTACTGCTTCTGCTCTACTCTACTTTTATTCACATATCACATACCACCACAACAAATCTCACAACTAAATCCATCGTGTATATATATCCGCACAAGTAATTTCATCACCTTTCTAGTCAGCACCCGAAACAATCAATCTTCTCACAAACTCTGTTCTGTCGGCTGAATCCTTGCACACCAAGTAATGTGGATCAAGCATATACTTGTAGAAATCATTAATCATGTTAGCCAAACATAATTCATGTCTTCATAACCTTTACCACCATCAGAAACACATCCGAAAAATAGTCTGATGTTCTGTTAGTCAGTTCTTCCTCTGTTCACACTGTCACTCAGGAACTCAATACTCAAGTATTCATATCTTTTGCCTCATCTATCACGGGAGGCTAAAACCTTGGAATCTATCACTCAAGGTAGTACTCTTTACTTCCCCAAATCCGCACTACACCAAGATACTTCCTCTGAGAGATCCAGACCTGTCTGTGGGACCTTGCCACATGCTCTGTTCTTGTTTACCGGACCACAACATTCTTCACTCTAACTTCCAGTAGAGACACACCATGTCCTGCAGATGTGTGGGATGAACTTTGTTGCCATCAATGACAACAATCATGAATCCATATAGTGTCTCTTGCCAACAATCTCCCCCTTTGGCATTGATGGCAACACTTAGTGAAAAATGACTAAGTGTTTACACTATGCTCCCCCTTGGCTGATGCTCTGTCTTTATATACATTTTCTGGAGCTCCCCCTTAGTTGGATTCCTCATTTTTCACTACTCTTCACTCCCCCTTTGACATCAATGGCAAAGGGTAGGGTCCGCACACCAAAATTTTCAAAAATTTTACTATACTTAGCTGCATAAGTATATACATATGGCATACTTACATATACTTAAGTATGTCTGCAAAAGTTATCTTCAGTTGAATAAATTCTGTAGCCCAACTTTGCTTCATTATGTCTAAAATTGAGATATGACCGCTCAACAGGAATGCAAGCGCATCTGCCCTTTTTAGATCTGTTGGATCATTTGTCTAGGCTGTGATTTGAGCTTCACTTATGGCCTCATGCATGGCCTCTAACTTAGGGACAATGATCCTCTTAAGTTCACCCATCTGGCTGATCATGTTCTTCCTTTCCTTCTCAAAATTCTTTATTGCATTTGTGATTACAATAGTCTGACACTCTTGATTGACTATGGAGGAAGAGAGAGGATTAAAACTTTGAGACAAACTTAGTAGTTTATCCTCTTGTTCTTTTATTTTCTTCTCAATCTCTACTGTTACTTTGGACCATGAAATACAAAATTTGTATATTTTTCCGCCATCTATAAGAGCATTTTCTAAGCTCTTTATCCTTATACTCATATTTCTCCTATCATTACATATCAAACCTTGTACCTCTGATAATCTTTTTGCAAGAAATTCCTTCCGAACCTTATCTTCTGCTGACTTCTCTAGTGAATCAAAATGTGTACTAACACTGCTGACTAAGGATTTGAGATTACCGGAAGAGGAGGCTATGGGATCTTTCTGAACCGATGGCATAATCTTTTCAAGTACTCCAGAAGCAGCTTCTATCAACTCACAGTCTTCCATATGAGACTTTAGGAGTTTTTCATTAGCCTTAGCATTTGCAAATGAAGCTATCTTCATTGTCTGTACCAGAGAAAGAGAATCAAAATTGAATGGACCTTGTAGAAGCTCCGGTTCATCAATCTCCATTGTTTCTTTGTTCAAGAATTCTTGGACAGTTTGTGCAGTGTCTCTTGCTGGAGATAGATGTTTCTTCTCTTATGCAGTCTTGGAGCTGTCCTTAGGAATTTTCTCTCCTTCACCACTATCAGTTGTGGTTTTCTCTACTGAAGTCTTCTCTCCTTCTACAACCTTAGCACTGTCATCTTCTTTTTCCTTCACCTCTGCTTTTTTCTCCTGTGATTTTTCTTCTCCTTTAGATCCGGAGACTATAGGGGAAATCAGAGGGGAAATGTTAGTCTGTTCGGGGCCCACCTCTTCTAACATTTTCTCAAGAGTTTCTTCTACAACATTTGTAGTGGAGGGATCAGTACCCAAGTCCTCTATGATAGGAAGATTAAATCTTTTGAAGGTTTTCCAAAGAATCTCTTCAGTGTCCTTGGCTACCTTGTCGGTCTCACCAAGCATAAGCTGATTCATCCTTGCTTTGCTCTTGAATTCATCCTTGCAGTCTTTGAATACCATGTTCATTGTCTTGGGATCAATTGAAGGATATAGCTGAATAGCTATCTGTTCCTAGATCTCAAGGTCTTTTGCCATGGCATTGGTCTTTCTCATTTCCAACTCCTTCTCTAGACTCTTAGGAATTAGAGAGATAATTTCAATAAAAGCTTTATTGTAAATGTTCAAAAACTTAACTGTGGCTTCCTCCAGAATCTTTTTATCTGCTTCATTATAATAATCATAGAATTCTACTAAGGATTGTAGGTTGCCATCCACAGTGATTAGTTTTACTATATCATTTAAGGAGAGAGTAGGTTTTTCAACAAATTCCTCTTCCTTCTCTTCTTCTCCTTGACTAGCTGATTTCTTCTTCTTCTTTAGTTTCCTGATCTCCTCATCTGATTTAGTTTCCTCTTCATCCTTTTGAATTGCATAAGCCCTTGTGGCTTTTGTCTTTGATCTTTTCTCTCTTTTACCGGATGCCTGAACTTTCAGTTTTGAGCTTTTGGTTGTGACAGGTGCAGATCTTTTTGATGATCTGGTCCGGGTTGAGGTTTCTACCGGAGCACTTTCCTTGCTTTTCTTTTCTGCCTCTTTCTTCTCTTCCTCAGCCCTTTCCATCCTTTTCTTGTGGGCATCAAGTGCCTCCTTTGAGATGCCAAGGCCTTGGGCAATATTTTCTACTTCTTTTCTCACCTTCCTCTTGATCTCTGGTTCTCTGAGTTTAACATGGATTTTTATACTCAGCTCCTCAAAGGTTCCAAACCTTTCTACTTTTGGATCTTTAGGCTAGCTTAGCATGTGTTGAACATGCAGCTCCACAATCTGTTCATCAACTTCATACCCCATGGGCATAATCTAGACTGTCCTTGGTTCTACTGCCTCCATTAGGCACTGATCAGTCTCTACCATAAAGTAGATTGTGTCTTTGTATTTCTCAACAAGAGACTAGGGAATCCTTTCTCTTGCTTGCATCATGTTCTAAAAGTTCTTGAAATACCCCCACAGAGCTGTATTTTGTGCTTTGTTGTCACCAAGTCCATGTAAATAATCTCTGATTTGGATAGCTACCGATTTATCATTCTCCCATACCCAGCCATTAGATCCGGGAAGCTCATTCATAAAGTAGAAGAATAAGCACAATATCAATCCTCCATACTTGAATGAATTCTTTTTGTCTTTCTTGATTTTCTGCAGATTCTCCAAGAGTTGGTTCAAGAGAAGCTGACAAAGATCATAGTCTGCATCCTTTCTTAACATTTCATAAGCGGTATAGATGGCAGTTCCAGGTACAGAATTTTCTCTACTAGAATGATATATCTTATATCCAATGATCATAGAAGCAAACTTGATATCTGGATCAGTGATGTCATCTACTGTCATTGCTCTTTTGTCAAACTTAGAACTGGTAGCATCACTCACAATTTGGCTCTTTACAGATTTAAGAATAGGAATCCCACCGAATGAGTGTAATCCAGTAACTGCCCTAATGGCATCCTTATTGATCTTGAATGGTCCATTCAACCACATGAAGTTGTCATGTATTCTGCTCAGAATGTACCTAACCCATTCATCCTCTGTAAAATAGGGGAAATGTATGTATTGTGCAAAGTGCTTGTTCAGGAGGCCTATGTATTGGGGTTTGAGCTCAAATGAATCATCTAACAGTTGTTTGTGATAGATATCTCTTAGTTTGAATTCCCCAAACTCTTCAACGTTTGCATGTATATAAACCCTAATATCTTCGGTGTGCAATACACCATGCGAAACACTAGAAAATGCACCTAGGGGATCTACCTCCAAGGATTTATATGGATGTTTCTTAAATGAGGGCCGAGGTCTATCAGAGATCTTTACTATATTTGGAGTAGCCATCATCAAACAATCTTACTGAAGGATATCAAGAATGATAAATACCTTTTACACAGGTTAGGGCACACGAAGAAATCTGAATAGAGCTGTATGAAGAGTTGCCTTGATCTTTTGGGAAAAGTTGTTTGCAGAGCTCCTTTTCTTTCTTCTTCGCATGTGAGTGTACAAGTGTGTAAATGACAAACAAATGAACTCTTTTATTCCAAGAAGCCCTAATTTTCACCCTGCAATAAATGTGCAACCTAATTCATTCCGGTTTGCCTAGTTTTCCTTGTTCAAGGAGGAAGAAACTCATCTAGATCATTATGATTCCCTTGTGATCAATGTTAGTGATGAATCATCATATCCACTTATCCTTCTGATCATCTTATGTATCCGTAGATCAAGCTGTATCAATTTGGATTCATACCGGGCCAATCTTGTGAGAAACCTATTTTACCAGAAGACTTGCTTAACTAGACCAATTCTGAAGGAATTGAACTTTTTAAATTTTCTTGCAGATCTCTCAGATCTTTACCTGACCTTCTTTACATGTTTCTCTAGAAACCCTTTGATCCACAGCTTCTCATGTGCCAATTTCAGGCACCACTTAACTGGCTGGGGGAACAAGGTTTTCTTTGTGTCTCCCCCTAAGCCAGAGCTCACCTTTTAATTTCTGGAAGGAATATCAGCACCAGAGTCTGGTGCGGATCCAACCTCTACATTCTCTAAACTTTTCTTCACCCAAATCTTGTTCATCTCATTCCTAACTTCAACCGCATTCACCTTTTGTTTACCCTTATCTTGATTCTGATTATGATATACCGGACCTCTTTTCTCCTGATTCTTGGTTCTATAGAATTTTGCAATATGACCGGATCTATTGCAGATTTGGCAAACAAAATTTCCTTGTATATTTGATTGATACCCTCTTGATCTGCATTGATTAGCCATATGACCTATTCTATTGCATGTAAAGCATCTACCATTGAATGATTTGTTCATTTGCATATTTCTGCATTCATGAGATTTGTGACCATACCTTTTGCAGTTAAAACATTATCCGGAGAAGAATGAATTTGTCTGATTCATTCTCTTTTTGCACTGATTAGCTTTGTGACCAAAGTGATTGCAGCTGTGGCAGTATCCATTGAAGGATGGATATCTTTGAGCATTGGACTGTCTTACCGGAGGTCTTCTAGGCCTGTTCCTTGGATTTTCTAATCTAAAATTCTTCTGACCGGATCCAAAGCTTTCTCCTTTCTCATATCCCAAACCACACTTGTCATCTACCTTCTTTTGACTTTCAAGAACTTCAAGTTGAGTAGAACTTATCTTGAATTTCTCTTTATATTCATTTGCTATTTGAAGATCCCTTTTGAGAGAGACAAATTGATCCTCAAGTTTTTCTTCATTATCTTTAGCATCTTCAAGATCAGATTCAAGATGTCTGATAATTCTATCCATCTGGTGGCAATCTTCTGATTTCTCCTTGAGAGATTGTCTTAGATTATCTTTAGTTTTTCTTTTCTCTTCAACTTCTTGGGTAAACTTTATAACTCCTGATTCCATTTCATGTCTTACCATAATGATTTCTTTTGATAACTTTTCACATAACTTGGTTTTCTCAGTCAACTCTTCATTTGCATTACTTTCTTCACCTTGTCTTGCCAATTGCTGAAGCAGCTCCTTTCTCTTTTTCATAGAGAGACTTAATTTGTCTTTTCATTCTCTCATGAAATCATCGGCCTATTTGAGTCTTTCCTTTAATTCATTGACTTCAAAGTTTGACTGTTCAAGATCCTCAAGGGCAGTCTTGAGTTGCTCCCTTAAACCATATGCATCCATTTGGACTCCCAGATCTTCCTCAAGCTGTTAGGCTCTGTTGGGAGGAACTTAGCTCTTATACCAATTATTGATAATTGAGAGGGGGGGTGAATCAGTTATCCTAATTGTTTCTTCTTTCTGAACTTTCTTATTAATCAATGCAGCATTAATTCAAACAAGCAAACATTACCATGAAATGGAAAAACACATGACATAGTATTTTTGACGTGGAAACCCTCTTAAGGGAGAAAACCACAGGGTGATTAACCCAAAGATTATTCTCTATTAGAAGAATAAGGAAATACAAAAATGGCACTTGCCAATTAGGGCTCACTGCCTGAGCACACTGCTCACAAAGGAGGCACACTACCTACAAGGAGACACACTGTCTACAAAAGAATGTTATACAATACTTGAAATGATTGGAAGCATCCACATATGCTGGAGTTCAATTCTGGTTAGGCTCAGTACACTAATCTGCTATACTTCATCTTTCCTCTTCTCTTATGCTGCTTTCCTTTCACATACTGGACCTTCCTTACTGCTTCTGCTCTGCTCTGCTTTTATTCGCATATCACATACCACCACAACACATCTCACAACTAAATCCATCGTGTATATATATCCGTACAAGTAATTTCATCACCTTTCTAGTCGGCACCCGGAACAGTCAATCTTCTCACAAACTCTGTTATGTCGGCTGAATCCTTGCACACCAAGTAATATGGATCAAGCATATACTTGTAGAAATCATTAATCATGTCGGCCAAACATAATTCATGTCTTCATAACCTTTACCACCATCAGAAACACATCTGGAAAATAGTCTGATGTTCTGTCAGTTAGTTCTTCCTCTGTTCACACTATCACTTAGGAACCCAGTACTCAAGTATTCATATCTTTTGCCTCATCTATCACCGGAGGCTAAAACCTTGGAATCTATCACTCAAGGTAGTACTCTTTACTTCCCCAAATCTGCACTACACCAAGATACTTCCTCTGAGAGATCCGGACCTGTCTATCAGACCTTGCCACATGCTCTATTCTTGTTTACCGGACCACAACATTCTTCACTCTGACTTCTGGTAGAGACACACCATGTCCTGCGGATGTGTGGGATGAACTTTGTTGCCATCAATGACAACAATCATGAATCCATATAGTGTCTCTTGCCAACACCAGGTACCTTTGGCTCAAATGTGTATCAGCACACTCCATAGAAATCATTCTTTCCATGCATGCACAAGATCCCTCCAATGTTTGATCATCACTTCTTATAGCTTCCAAGGCCTCATGTAGGATCATCTGGCACTCCTTCATCCAATCTTGCTAGTACTTCAGGCTTTTATCATCTTTGAACAATGTAGGCACTATTTGGGAAGCTTCAATAAATGCATTAGCTTTTGCCTAAAGGTCTCTGTGGAAGTTTGTGTGAACCTTAATCAAGCCCTTAGTATTGGAGATAGCCTCAATATCCAAAGTAACTCTACCATGTATCTCCTGGAGTTTTGCCTCAAGTCTGTCAACCAACCTATTGTGTTCTTCAAGAGCATTTTGATTCTTTGAATAAGTGATCTAGAATTTATCCATCCATGCCATCATATTATTATGCCTTCTTTTGAACACAGCGGTGAGTGCATCAAATCTGGCCTATGTTACCTGTGTTGTTTCATCCATGGCTATTATTTGTGAGCTTTCTCCTTGGATTAACATCTTGGTAGGGATTGAATCTTTTAAGAAATCATTTTCCTTTTTTGTTCTTTTCTATCTCATTTTATACATATCACTTTCCTTAATCAACATCTAAATTTGAGCTTTATTTAACTTAGCCACATTTATTCCAAGGTCTACTATGACAACTGGATCAGTTTCCCCAGCCTTTAATGTCATTACATGGCCAAAATATTTTTCAGTGTCAATAACAGCAAGCCTTTTGTGCGGTGGGTACAAATCCTAGATCATGAGAGATTTTTCATCTAGATTATATTTTGTCCCAATATACACTTCAGCCAATCCTTCAGAACTGAGCTTGTGTTTTGGATTATCATTATGCAAGAAACTATCAAAGACAAGTGTTGAATTCAAATCAAGACTAGGGAATATCATCAAACCTGATTCCTCAAGTAATCTTCTTCCCTTTGCTGGAGTCATATCTCTCATCTCATTCTCCACATCCATTTTTAATGTATTTAATAATTGTGTCTCATTATTCAGTGTAATGTCTAAGGCTGATTCCGTAATATCTAAGATGAAGGATTTGTAAGCTATATGCCTAGCATCATTATCACCTGTCTCCACAATTTCTAACCCTCTCTCTAGAGACTAATATTGTTCAATTCTGAATTTGGGAATTGTGTTAGACAGGTCATGGGGTTTTGATGCAACAAACCATTCATTGTCAGAGGAAAATACCTCAACTTCTTGTGCTTCTCTCCTTCTCTTTTCCACTTCCTGGTTATATTCATTAATAGCCATTTCTGAATCTAGTTCTTCCAATTTCTTATTACATCATCATGAGGAAAAGACACATGAGCATATCCACTCAGATTTTGTTTTTTCCTAGCATAATCAATAAAACCTTCTGGGTCAAATCCTTTCCTCTGTATTGCTCTCCTGAGATTAAAATGTGCTAATTTTTCAAAAATGAGATCATAACCCTCTTTTGCCAACACAGTAAAATCACTGAAACATAGTGTACTTGGCATAAATGATTGCTTGTCATACGCACTAAGATTCATCACATTGGAGTAATCAAGCTATCTGACTATTTCTAAGTATACCATGCTATCTGGCACAGTTCTTGGTAATAGAAAAGGGGTATCTTCAAACCCATATACCCTGATCATAGTGGAATCAAGAAAACAGTACCAATCACCCCAATTGTGATTTACAGTGGGTGGCCCATCAAAATCCTTGGGTCTTAAAAATATCTTTATTTCATTTGACAAGGAATAATTGCAGGGATAACCATAACATCTGTACAAAGTCTTAACAAAGAATTCTTCATAATGGGCATAGATAGAATTTACAAACCTACTATCCCATATAGAAGTCCATAATTGTATGGGCAGTGGTTGACCATCCTTATCAAGTTGTGAAATGTTCAATTATTCTAGCCATAGATTAAACTCTTGACCATAATATAAAATCATATGCATGAGAGCAGAGTAGTGTCTGAAGCTTATTGTTGGGGAACTATTCTTAATAGCCATCAGAACTCAATCTATTCATTTAAAAAGATACGCAGCATAGTCAAATGTACTTGCATGGTGGCACTAAACATCTGCTAAGATGACCATGGGTGTTATGGACATGAACTCTGGAACTTCAGTTCCCAACACCTGCACCACTAAATAATATGTATATCTCATGTAAGGTTCAAATAAGTCAACATGGAATGGTGGTCCATCCCCTTCTTCAAATGACACTAAATTTCCTTCACTTCCTGGTCTATGTAGTGGTAGTCTCCACCCCTTATAGGTGGTGTCCAATCTCAAATATTCCGTTTCCAAATCTTCATGTGAAATAGGAGTATTATATGTGTCATTCAAACCAAAGACCTCATAGACTACATTCTCAGATATATGAATAAAGGGTTCTACTTTCAAATTGCATATAGCTTTTTGATCAGGATTGTAATGGTATGCCAATAGTTTTAAATGGTCGATATTCATGAAAACATCCATGACAACCAATTTCCCCAAATTAAGTTGCCAAGGGTTGCACACAAGTTCCATCCTATTCCTCTGATGGTAATGGAGCATGAATAGGTCATATCCTCTGATAGGGGTCCATATGTTCCCCACATACTTATATTTGTCCTCTAGTTTTTTAACATCTGCCCTGAGCTGCATAGTTCTCCTAGCTCTGGGTCTAGAACTAGGCAATTGGTCGATGAGATCTTGGTTAAGTTTTCTCTCCTGTGTTTTCTCCCCTTTTTCTGTTTCAACTTTTTGTTTTTTATCCTTGGTCGGGCCAGTTTCAGTTTGTTGTCTTCTTTTTGACTTGGAAGAACTTTCCATTTTGTGATAAACAGTAGAATTTGACTGTATTTTAATTGCAAGGAGGTTCAGAGGACTTACTTGTATATCTTCTGCACGAATTTCTTGTCCTCTAATGAATTCCTTACTCCTTGTGTGCAACCCTTTGATTTTTGACTTTGATTTAATAGGGTTCAGAATAACTCATATAACATCATGTTCAATCAGCCATTAATGGTAGCCACCATAATTGAATGCAGCAAGTTCACAAGTTTCAAAATGTTACGACGATGCTTTTTTATATCGGTGAGACTTCTTTAATTTCATATCGATCAGTATGTTGTGTTTAGCACCATATTCTTTCGTATGTTCATAACTTAGTCATCAAGACTATGTTGGTATCTTTACAAAGTGTCCCTTTGATTTTCTATTTTGATCAAGGAGACCACTTAGTAATTTCATCAATTTGGGGAGACATTATGATTCTCATCCAGACAACATAGTGATCAGAATCGATGAGTACTCTTCTAGGTATCGGTGAGTGTCTCTCTGACAAATGGAAGTCATTTTACTGTCATCAGGCTGACAAATGCTATAACTAAGAAAATATAACAATTTCCCAATGTGTTAAGTCTTTCCGATGGTTTATCTCTATCGTCAAACTTTATTGGAATAGATCGGCAAGACTTTTACCGAAAACATTCTGTCTTCTCATGTCAGGGCGCTTATATGGTCAGGAGGAGTTAAATAATTTACTTCGATCATATATGTCATTCTGATGAACTCATTACTTTATGTCGGGAAAAGATCACTAGCTTATTGGCAATAGAATATCAGTCGATGTGAATGATAAGCTCGGTATGATTCTAAGATTTCACTCTAACTGATTTACTCACACCAATGAGCTTTCATCGGTAATACATATGGAATGTCTCATCAATCATCAGGTAATTTTTACATATGAGATTTTAATCATTAAGACATTGATTATTTATTTTCGATATGCATATTAGACCTAAAAATATATCTTGTTGTTCGGAGAGAGGTGTTTAGGGTCTTGCCAATAGAGAGGAATTGCTATCAAAATTAAGCTGTGATCAGAGGACTATGTATCTGAATAGATATATTTATGAAATTGTTATCTTGTGGGCTATGAGATGGATCTTGTCACACAAATTTTGGTAGTCAGTTTTGATCGAGAAGTCAAAATGAGGGACATTATTCAAGGTATGTGAAGGATAGGTCGATTTCTAGCAAATGAAGAGTGTGAAATTTTTCTAGTTCTAACAACGGCTCTTTCTAGGGATGTATACCCCCTATGGGTATAACAAGGATCCAGATTGCTAGGTTAAGTAGACCAAATTTGCATGGAATAGGAGTTGGTATGGAAGGGAGATGGGATGGAGTGATGTGCTTTTGAAATGGGAGTTGGTATGAATGAGGAATGGAATATGGAATGAAAATCTTATACTACTGTGCATGGAAATTTTATTGTAAACAAGGTATTTTTAAGAATTGTCCATGCACTGGCAATTCTTGACCTTTTCCTAGGCTACTGTGCATGGAAATTTTAAGTAAAGAAATGCTTCAGGAACTATCTATGCACTGGAAATTCCTGATCTTCTCCTGACATATTTTGAAGATAGTATGAGTCTCCCCCAGCCTTGCCAACAATGACAAAGGGTCCTAACCATAGAGCTTCAAACTTTCCATGCTTTCCCTTGTCTTGGCTCTTGGCATTCCACATTAGGACCATATCATTTATTTCAAATTTTCTATTTGTAGCTCTTTTTTCATACAAGTACTTCATTTGCAATTGCTTCCTTCTATTGCATTATTGTGCTTGATTTCTAACCCCATCAAGATCCATTAATTCTTCAATCCTTTTTTGCATAGATTCAAGAATTTCCAAATCTTCTTGTAAAATGAATTTGTACACTGGCAATAAGTTATGCAGAGGGAGTCTTGCTTGAGTTCCATACACTAGCTCAAAGGGTGATTTTCCTATAGCCTTTTTTATAGTGATCCTGTTTGCCCATAGGGCTAGCCTTAACTTGGAATCCCAAGCATTTGTATTGTTATTCAACATTCTTTTTATGATTTTCAAGATGCTTTTGTTACTAGATTCAGCTTGCCCATTCACTTGTGAGTGATATGATGAAGAATACAGAATCATTATTCCATAAGAGTTGCAAAAAGTTTTGAACTCCTCTGATCTGAAACACATTCCATTATCAGTTATAATCCTTGCTGGCACATGAAATCTAGTGATAATGTTTTCAAGTAGGAAATTCATTACAACTGTACTGGTTACTTGTGGGTGTAGCTTCTACCCATTTCATGAAATAATATGTAGCTACTAGTATCCATCTATATCCTCCAGTGGATCTTTCAAGGATTTCTCCTATAAAATCTATCCCCCACTGGTGGAATGGAGCCTTAACTTGCATGGGCCTTAAAGGTACTGCCCCCTGGTATTTCAATTTCCCAGAAAATCTTTGGCATGCCTCACACTTCCTGGTAAAATTATATGCATCATTGAAAACCTTAGGCCAGTAGTATCCTACCCTTAATATTTTGTGAGCAGTAGTTTTTTCTGAAAAATGCCCTCCACATATCCCCTCGTGCATTTCTTTCATAACATGTTTGGCTTGATATTCATCAAGACATAATAACAGAATACCATCCTAATTTCTCCAATAAAGATCCCTTTCTATGAACACATATTTTGAAGCTTGTAATTTAAGTGTCATTTTCTTATTATCATCATATCCTTCAGGGAACTTCATATATTTTAGATAGTATATGATATCAGCATACCACAATGTACGTGTTGGCACTAATTTTGGTCTGGATCTGAGCGCAGATGTTGGAGGGTTTTTTCTTTTTGAGCCCTAAGTTTCCTTGTTCATCGCTGTGACTTTCTCTATCGGTGAAACTTCTTTTTGAGTGCTCAGATTATGGTTGAACCATCGCTTTGAACCACCGCATTGAACCCTTTTGGTTCATGGTTCAATGGTTCAAGGCTTTGTGTTTTTGGTACTTGGCCGACAGTGATGGAGTATTGTTATTGAGGTTTTGAACCCCGCCGGCAAACCTCAATGTTGAACCTCGCTATTGAACCATCAAGTTGAACCAGTTCATCAGTTCAACGGGTTCATCGGGTTAGTCATACCAACGAGAGTCTTGGAAGGTCATCGCCAACACTTTGGCTATCAGCGAAGTATTTTCTTGGGTTGCCGATATGCAATGTTTGGCCGATGTGATGTCATCGGCGTAGGTCTCACCGACAAGGGATTTGAGTAGGCATCGGTGTGGTGCTCTCCATTGGCGAAGTGGTTTCATGTTGGGCCGACAGTTGGTTGTCTGGCCGATGAGAGATGTTCAAGGTGGTCATCGGCAGGACTTGTGCTATCGGCCAAGGATTTTCTTGTTGCTCCAAGGGATGGTGGTCTCTCCAAAGACCTAGGATGTGGTATGCCATCGGGGTGACTTGTGTGGTCAGCGTAGGTGTTTTGTGGCTTGCCGATAGTGGAGGGTCTGGCCGACGAAGGGGCAAAGTCTAGCTTGCTAGTCATCGGTGAGAGTTTGGTCTATCGGCAGAGGGATCTTTTGCTTGGCCGACGGTATTGGTTTGGCCGATAGGGGATTGCGGTGGCTTCATCAGTGTAACTGATGAGATCAGCGAAGGTTTCAAAGGTTGGCCCGATGGTGCATCTCTGGCCGATGGAGGGGATTGTAATGTAGTGATCGGCTAGACTATTGATGTCGACAGGAAGATTTTTGGCTGGGCCAATGGCTTAGGTCTGAGTGGTGGGTTTTGGAGAAGGAGCGAGCGTCGAGCACGGCAAAAGCACTCAACACTTAGTATGTTGGTGGCCATATTTTTAAAATGCTAAAGGAGTATCCGCACTATGCATGTGGGATTAATCTGCCTACATTATTTGAACCTGCGAAGAAGCATTTTGGTGGGAAATTCCTTTTTGAATGCTGCGACAGTTTTCAAGCGGCCACGGGTGGTTGAGCCATCAATGACGACTATAGCAGGGGTATGGGCGATGGTACAAGCAATTAAACTGCTTAATTTATGGGTGAAGACTTCCAGATGGCAGCGCAGGGCTCGAGGTCTCTCTTGTATGTTGCAGCAATAACTTCTGAGCACCATTCCTTTGTAGGATCTGTATCTGGCAGATTTTTTTTGTCAAACCATGTAATTAATTGCTAGAGGTATACTTTTTGACCGATATAGGCAGACTGTGTTACCATTTTTTGTTGGTTGTTGAAAGTTGAACATTTTGGCTCTGTAATGCAATACAGCTGATTTGGTTGCTCTGTGCAGCGAAACTTGTGAGTTTATGTATCTCCTGTTGTATGTTTTTGCATGAATCCATTGATTTCATGGTTAATCTTATATGAGAAATGATATGTTAGCATGTGTTTTGTTAATTTTGTCTCCAATATTGCATGTATCTTTCTTACAGTTTTGGTCTACTTACAGGAGGACTTATCTACTTTCTGTTAGCATCCCAGCCTTTATATGCATATCCTCATGGATGTTGAGTAGGGAATACCCCCCTAGGTTTTGCAGATCTTGAAGAAGAAGAGGAGATAAAATATAGAGTCTATCTCCTACACTGTTGGCACCTTGCCCAGAGATCCTGTTGATCATTATTGGCTACCTTGTAGGGAAATCTGGGAGTAAGCATCTAGTCTAGGAAAAAACCAACAGTACGCTCAATGCTAGAAATCATGTTATCTTCATCATTAGAATTACATATCTAAGAAACTTCAAAATTAGTCTTGGCCATTAGTCTAGCAAGACCTTGTCCTCTTACTAGCTTGGTAATTTGGATTTCAATGTTAAATTCCTGAATTTTGTTAATCCATCTGCACCTTCTGCTGGTAACTTCAGTATGAACAAATACATCCTTCCCTATTGTATTAGGTACATAGGCTATTATTTTTGCTCCCATCAGGTATGGCCTAAATACTTTGACTCCTTTCACTAATGTGTATGCCTATTTCTCAATTACACCATATTTTAACTCTGCATTCTAGAGGGACTTACTAAAGAATGAGATGGATTGTTCATATCCCTCATTATTTTTTTGTAACATCACTGCTACAACTGTATGATAGGAAGCAAAATGAGAAAATCTGAAATGGTTTACTGAAGTCAGGGGATATTAGGACCTTTGATTTCTCTTTTTATTGGTATGAATGCATCTAGGACCTCATTTGTCTAGTTAACTTGTGCATCCTTCTTTAACATTTTGGATATTGGATTCACTATTTTAGCAAAGTTTGATATAAATCTTCTTACAAAATTAATCTACCCAAAGAAACATTGAATGGCTTTGACTGTTTTAGGAGTAGGAATCTTGTCTATAGCCTCCACTCTTTCTGGATCAATCCTGATTCAATCTTTGGACACTATGTGCCCTAATAGCTTTCCTTCTGTTACTGCGAATTGACACTTTTTGGGATTCATGGAAATGCCATATTTTAATGCTTTCAAAAAGATCTGCTCAAGGTGTGCACAGTGGTCTTCTATTTTTCTGGAATAGGTAGTACGATCATCTTGGTACACTACCATTATGATATTGATTAAATTAGCAAAAGCAACATCCATAGCTCTCTGAAAGGTAGCACTAACATTTGTGAGTCCAAATGGCATTTTAACATACACATAAGTGCCCCAAGGAGTGGTAAATGTGGTCTTATATTGTTTTGATTCTTTCACTTTCACCTGATTATAACCTAAAAATCCATCCATCATAGATAACAACTCGCATCCTGTGACTCTGTGTAAAATTGCCTCCATATTTGGGAGTGGATAGTTGTCTTTAAGGGATGAGATATTTAGATTTCTAAAATCTAAACATAACCTTATATCACCATTCTTTTTTTGACTTGTACCAAGTTTGAAACCCACGTAGAATGTCTAATAGGATTAATAATACCTCCCTCCCTGAGTTTCACAAGTTTTTCATACATTTTGGGCTACAAGGTTGGGTTTATAGGTCTTTGTTTTTGTCTAAAAGGTTTTGCATCAGGTTTGAATGGGATTTCATGCTGGAACAGATCCTCCCTATATGCCTTAAGGTCATCATAAGACCAAGCAAAGACATGTTTATATTTTCTCAATAGAGCAATCAGCATTTTCCTGATTGTAGGGATTATCTTTTTCCCAATATATACCATTTTCGGTGTCATTTCAGTACCCAAGTTGATTTCTTCAAGGTCTTCTTTCTTTACTGGTATCTACTTCATAAGAGTTCATTCATGTCCATCAAACACCCTTTCTAGTGCCACAAGCCCCTTGGGTATCTTATTAGTTTTAAGTTGGATGATTTATTTACCAAATAAAGTTTTTTTGTCATCTACTTCATCCACAAATGCATTGAAATCAATCTCTTGGGCCTCATATTGGTCGATGCACTGTAAGAACTTTAGCAGATCAGTATCATCATTGAAAACTTGCCAATTATAGACATTGTCTAGGATTGCAGGCCTAGTTTTAAACTCAACTTCAGTAATGCCTGCCAATGTGATATCATCCCTTTTCAAGGCTATATTTGCTAAGAAGTCTTCCATTATATATTTTTGATCTATCTATCCAATTAATAGAGAAAGCATCAAACAATTCAATAGCATCCCAGACAACATTCCTATATTGTTTCAATCTTTTATTCTTGGATGAATACTTCTCTCTGACCTGTTGATCATGATGTTAGTCATACACAAACATAGAATAAAAGTTACACAACAACCTTTACTCATCTTGAAAGATACGATGAATTCAGAGAATTCATGATCCCAAGTCTCCGTTGATTAGGTCTTAATCTACTGACGTTACTCAGTGGTTGATGTGTGTTGCTGTTTTCCATTCAGGGGCCTTACGTATTTCTGCAAAGTTCATCATTATTCCTTCAAATATCCTGCTCTATATGTCTGCCCTACATAAATCTCCAATAATTCTACCTCTGCACTGTGAATTTAGTCAAATAATGTGCTTACAGGCTGATATTTGCATGATTTCTACCATTATTTGTAATTCTTTGCATGATATTTTCAATACTGCATGCATTTAACTCAAATATGCTAATGATTTTCAGTTACCTACGAGATGTCAGCATATTTCTCTGTTCTTCTTGTTATTTGTCATGACTTGCAGTTATGGTGATGAATTTATGAAATTAAAAAAAGGAAAAGGGTTAAAGAATGAGATTCCCAAAACTACTTGACTGAGATCACTGATCCACATACAAGCTCCCATACATGCAATGAAAAGAAGGAAACTAAAATCATACTTCACCAGGACATTCCACAAATCTGCATGATCCAGTGCAAATCTTCAAAGGAAAAGTTGACAACAACATGTAATGAAATGAAAGCACTTCTAGTTGAACACAGCATTCACCAGTACATATCCAGAAATCAACATGAAGATTACGTAAAATTTACAATCAGGATGTAATTTGAAACTTCATATCCATTCAGTATGCTCAAGAACAGGTACATTTACAGTGATTTGAAGAAAGAACCTTGACATTTCAACAATTCTATCCTCATTAGTCTCAGTAATCCGATCTCCTAATTGATTCTACAGTAATTGGCCTTAATGTGCTAGATGTTCCAATGTATATCCTCCTTTATTAGCATTATTACGAGATATATCTATCTATCCCCTCCTTTTCTCTCTAATGGCCTTATTGCCAGATATATCTATCTATCTCATTCTTTTCTCTCTAATGGCCTTATTGCCAAATATATCTATCTATCTCCTTTTTTTTTGACAAGCTCTGGCTCTTATATAGAGCAAATGCCAGAAAACAGTTACAATGATCCAAGGATCATAATCTTCTCATAATAATCACCGGTCCAGATGAAAAGCACATGCTTCACCAGTTGGCAAATGTACAGCTGGCACAGAATATTCCAGCATCTTTGATTTGATTTGGTCTCCAGCTGGCAAACAGCATATTTGACAATATCCTCCTCACTTCTGGTTCATGTTGCCTCCATGTGCAACTTTGTAATTATCAGCTTCAGCTCTAACAGCATCATGACTTCCTGCAAGTAAACAGACAAACATTAAGTTCATCATCATGTGGATAAACAACAGGAATTTAAACGTTTTATTAACCAGGCCTCAAAATGTGCAGCTACAGGCAATCAGGCTCCAAATCAGTGGAAAATATGCACTAGATGCCTAAACAGCGTTAAAACACTCAGGTCAACCATTGTTGACCAAAAATCAGGCAGTCGGGCTTTCAAATTTCTATCGCTCTGTTTTCCCGCCCATTTTCATGTATATCGGGTTCAAAATAGTGTATATACATCGCAACATATACGAGGAATCAATCGCTTTTAACAAATTATTTCAAATCCGGCTTTGCATGCTATCGGCGAGACCACTACTGTCGGGAAGAAAATTCAAAGCGCGGCCGATGGGGAAACTTAGAGCTTTCTACCTATCTGCAGGATATTGTGAATATGATGCTCCCCCTTCTCGAATGTCCTGATGATGTCACCATCATGTTTCGCTTCTGTATATTGGGGAAAAGAATGACATCATCATCATCATCATGTCGAAGGAAAATAGGAGGATATGAAATATGATCCTGCTGCTGAGGAATGGAATATGATGGTGACGTCATCGTCATATCCGGGCTTCATTAAAATGCAAAACATGACGTCACCGTCATGTTTAGTTAAGATCAGGGGATAAATGTACTATCGGGTTACATTAGGAAGACGATCAGATGGTGAATGTAATATGACCCCTTTGCGGCCAAGGTAACCCTCTCGAAAGATCAGGATGATGATGATCATCAGGATATCCGGGGCCTTTGTTTAAACTTAGAACATGATGTCATCATCATATTCGCGAACCGGATCATGTTTTGGAAAATATCCTGCCGAAGGGAAATGTGATGATGATGTCCTCCTAATATTTGCTTCTTCGTCTATCAGATCGGGATGACGTCATTAGGATATTAGCATAAGGTGATATTTCTCGATAGGAGGACATTACGAAATATTGGGTAGACAAACAAGATCATGATGATCTTGACAACATGACTGAGGATAAAAATATGATGATCCTCCTCATCGAATATCATGATGACGTAACCATCATATTCCGCCTTCGGAGCATGAGGATGAGTTGAGGTCATCATCAGGTTAGCACTAGGGTGATATTTAAAATATGATCATGCTGCTGAGAGTATCACCCCCTTAAAAGATAGGGTGATCATCATGATCATGCAAAAGGAGATCAGGAGGATATGATGACGTCATCATCATATTAGCGAATATCAGCAAATATGACCCTCTTGTGAAAGATCAGGATGATGACCCTCTGATAGGATTTTGACATGCGCATGCAAATTATGCAGATGGTGGATTTTCTAAGCAGGATGATATTATAATATCAGCATGATATTATAATATCAGGTGATGTAAAAATATCATGATGCTCGTTGTTATGAAATATCGGGTTACACTCAAAACATGATGCTCACGATGCGCATAAGGTCATTTGACAGGTAAAGGGCACTATCACCTAAGATTGACGTCCGGATATTTTGACTGCATGATTTTATCAGGTGATAGACCAAGATCAGGATGACCTTGACAACATGACTGAGGATATAAAAATATGATGACCCTCTTGCGAATATCAGGTTTGACCAAAACCTTGACTGTGCATAACTTCCTCATATGGACGAATTTTCAAGTGATGTAAAAGGGAAACCTGCATGGAATTTCAAGCTCTTTCTAAATATGAGGTCATAGAAACAAAATATGAACTTTGACAAACTGACCTCATGATGATGACCAACCTCATCAAATATCATGATGATGATGCACCTGACTCATTTTTACCAAACCGCCAGAAAGCAGACAACATAAGCCAAGCCAAAAAGTTGGGTCCCTATTTTGCCAAGTTAAAATGGGGCGTGTTGTGTAACCACACAACAACTTGCCACCAAACAAAACAACAAAATTCAAATAATTCAAAAGGTGAGGATAGATTAAAAGATAAATTTCCAACTCCTATTAAGCATGAGCATCCTAATCCTTTCTAATTGGTATCATGTTCATCAATGTAACAATGAATTGATAAGGGATCAATTGTGTGCATGTGATTCATATACTCATCTTGAAAGTGAGTTGAATAAGTCAGTGACTGGTGTTAAGCTACGTAGTTTGGTTCATCCCTCATAGCCAACCGGATAGAGCCTTGCTGCCAGCAGGCGTCCGTAGCCCCGGCAAGGTTATCGTTGCAATTCTCCTAAGTAGAGCCCCACTGCCAGCAAGCGTTTATAGCTCCGGTAGAGTTACTTAGATGACTTAATCTGGATTTCAGAAAATCCATTTTATTATTTTATTTATTTTATATTTTGAATTTAATTCTTAAGATATAACAGTTGTAGCCTCATGATACAAGGAATGGTCACTTGTTGAAATTAAGTTGAGAATTGCAATGGTAGCAAGGGCAACCTTTAGATTTTTCACTTAACCCCTACACTGATATGTTCAATAAACCCAAGGCTGTTAGGTGTGTCATTGTGAGGATCACCTTGACTCAAGAAAAGTAGTACTGATGAATATGATACCACAGACCTGATCAAGAATACCTACACTGATATGAATTACAACCTATGTAAAAACTTATATTCAACTTTTGAATTCTAACAATTTATGCAGTGTTCTTAAGTAACAAGGTGCACCAGTTTTGCCCAACCAAAACAAAGACTCAACAACGCAAAGCAAAAAGCAACTTGTACAAACAGCTAACCTACGAAAGGAAACAACAGAAAGCAAAACAAGAAAGCAAAACAAGCAAACTGTACAAACAACTAACCTACAAGATTATATACAAACCACTACTAGGCAAACAAAAACCAGAAAAAGACCCAAAGACACCTGTATTTGCATACTTCTTTTGATTGTGCAGGAGCATTAGGGTATGAGTTATGGTTCTCAACCTAGCAAATTTATCTTTATATTCTGAAAAATATTCTAATATTCTGAATTCATTGTATTCAACAGAATAACTCTTGATGATCAGCAACTGAGGCAGCTCATCATGTTCATGATTAATCCATATGCATGTCTTATCTCCTGAATTTCCATAATCAAAATAATAATCAACATCATTCACTGTGGAAAGGAGAAATACAACCTGGTGTATTTCTAATTTTGTTGGACATGCTTCTTCATTGGCAGTTGGTCTTCCATTTGTCATTATATTTTCACTGCTTGGCTCAGTGCCTGGTCTCGCTTTAAATTGAAGGATGTATGACTCTTGATGTATTAATTCTTCATCTTTATCCAGCCTTATCCCTTCATTCTGGATGTTTAGTTTATCTTCCAGTTCAGGAAACTTCTCAATATTTTCTTCAATTTCCTGCACATCAGCATCTAAATAAGTATCTTTATTATCATAACCTGATATACAGAAATTTATCCCTTCTAAATCATGTGACTGTAAAGGAGAAACAACTTTCACTTGATAAGGACACTACCCTGTTTCATTCTCAAAATATTTCTGGAGTAACGTCTGATTATGCACAACAACTCCAAAGTCTTCTACATCTTCATCTTTCAGGAATTGTTCATTAAATAATTCACATCTTCTATCTATTAGAGGATCTGGTTCCATTAACCTGCAACATTCTTGTATTTGATCATTTAATTCAACCCAGTTAGGTAGTAAATCAGCATTTATTTTCTTCTCTATGACTCCCTGAGTTACTATCATAGGAACTTCATCAGCAAGAGTGAATTTAAATTGCTCTACTATTTGTTTACACTTCTCTTTACCATAGAATGACTCCAGGAAAGATGTTTCATCTTCTTTATCAAAAGTATTAGGATCAGAATCAAAAATATTATCCTGATGAGTGGTTTCTTCTCTAGAATTTTCACAAGATTCATACCTGCATACTAACTGATCCTTACTTGTATTAGGAAGTAGAGAACTCCTATCAATCCCACCATAGAATGAATCCAGGAAAGATGTTTCCTCTTCATTACCTTTTATAACCGATTCAGCTATTGTATTTTCTAGAGTCTTTTTCAACATGACCAAGCAAGGGTAGCAATCCCTTTCTGAATGCTCTTCGTCATGTAATCTGCACACACTTTCAATCAAGACATCATCAATGGGCAAACCTAGTATTTGACTACACTGTATATTTCTAGACAAATATAATTCAAAATCCTCAGATCGATCCACTTCAGTGTCCGGACAATTAATAACTTCTGGTGTTGCATCTGCTTGTTGCTCCAGAATTTCTTTATTTTCCTGCCAAATTTCAGCCCTGAACACATCCAAAAAGAATATTAGTCCTTTCAAATATAAATCCAACCTTGTAAGGAAAGTTAAACAATTTATTTCACTGTGTTCCACAGTCTGGTGTATCCTGCAACAGGTAGATAAACCAAAGTTAGACAAACTGTGAGGGTAAAGCTGCCTATTCAAAGTTTCTTGAAATAAAGGAATGTTAATTTGACAATTGCCTTCATATACATCCATCAAAATGAGACTCTATTTTTCAATTTTTTTACGATTTTGAAATTTTAAGGAGATCCATCATATCTCAGAATAAAACTTGAAAGTTTAGAAAATCAAACTAATCTTTGATGTTTCGAGCTAGATCTTTGCAAAGGTGCAACCAAAACATCTCAGATAAGAGATATTTGCAGACATTTAACTGAAATGCTGAAATATTTATGCAATATTTGTAGAAATCCAAAAATTCTTTGCTCAGGCCCTCCTTCTAGTGCCAATTTATGTTGATGATGATGTTCTCCTAATATTTGCTTCTTCGTCTATCAGATTGGGATGACGTCATCACATTTCCCTTCGGCAGGATATTTCCAAAACATGATCCGGTTCGCGAATATGATGATGACGTAATCATCATATTCCACCTTCGGAGCATGAGGATGAGTTGAGGTCATCATCAGGTTAGCACTAGGGTGATATTTAAAATATGATCATGCTGCTGAGAGTATCACCCCCTTAAAAGATAGGGTGATCATCATGATCATGCAAAAGGAGATCAGGAGGATATGATGACGTCATCATCATATTAGTGAATATCAGCAAATATGACCCTCTTGTGAAAGATCAGGATGATGACCCTCCGATAGGATTTTGACATGCGCATGCAAATTATGCAGATGGTGGATTTTCTAAGCAGGGTGATATTATAATATCAGCATGATATTATAATATCAGGTGATGTAAAAATATCATGATGCTCATTGTTATGAAATATCGGGTTACACTCAAAACATGATGCTCACGATGCGCATAAGGTCATTTGACGGGTAAAGGGCACTATCACCTAAGATTGACGTTCGGATATTTCGACTACATGATTTTATCAGGTGATAGACCAAGATCAGGATGACCTTGACAACATGACTGAGGATATAAAAATATGATGACCCTCTTGCGAATATCAGGTTTGACCAAAACCTTGACTGTGCATAACTTCCTCATATGGACGAATTTTCAAGTGATGTAAAAGGGAAACCTGCATGGAATTTCAAGCTCTTTCTAAATATGAGGTCATAGAAACAAAATATGAACTTTGACAAACTGACCTCATGATGATGACCAACCTCATCGAATATCATGATGATGATGCACCTGACTCATTTTTACCAAACCGCCAGAAAGCAGACAACACAAGCCAAGCCAAAAAGTTGGGTCCCTGTTTTGCCAAGTTAAAATGGGGCGTGTTGTGTAACCACACAACATGACCTAAGATACAATTAGTTCTGAATCTCCATACACAACAAGGCATTTTATTTTTTGCTTTATGGCAATGTTTAGTTCAATGAGCAAAGCTTCATATTCTGCCATATTATTGGTACACTAAAATGTCAACAGGAATCAGTATTTGAAAGTTTTACCAGTTGATGAGATAAACACTACTCTTGCTCCATTACCAGCCTTACTACATGCACCATCAAAATACATTCTCCATATATCATATTCATCAGTTTGGGCATCTTGGTGCATTGGGTCAGTGTTTTGTAATTCTGGTTGACCCTAACAGTTTTGTAATTGTAATTCTGGTTGACCAAACAAATGGGTTTATAGGCTGAAAGAGGAAGATGGAGGTAAGAAAAGATTTAAGGCCCGGTTAGTTGTCAAAGGATTTGCACAGAAATAGGGCATTGATTTTGATGAGATATTTTCTCCGGTTGTCAAGATGACTTCTATTCGCACTATTTTAAGTATTGTGGCTACTGAAGATTTGTATTTGGAATAGCTAGATGTGAAAACTACCTTTCTCCATGGTGATTTGGAGGAGGAGATATACATGGCACAACCACAGGGATTTGAGGTCAAAGGTAAGGAGAAACAAGTGTGCAGATTGAAGAAGAGTTTGTATGGCCTGAAACAAGCACCTTGGCAATGGTATTTGAAATTTGATAGTTGTATGGCTGAGCAAGGCTACAGCAGGTGTAATTCTGACCATTGTGTTTATTTTAAGAGGTTGGATAATGATAGCTACAATGATAGCTACATTATTTTATGTTTATATGTTGATGACATGCTTGTAGCTGGGTCTAACATGGATCACATCAAAGAGTTAAAACATTAGTTATCACAGTCATTTGATATGAAGGATTTGGGGGTAGTAAAACAAATCCTTGGTATGAAAATTTGAAGAGATAGGAAGAATAGAAAATTGACTCTATTTCAGGCTGCTTATGTTGGCAAGGTGTTGCAAAGATTCCATATGGAGAATGCAAAAGCTGTCAGCACACCTTTGCCTAGTCATTTGAAATTGACTAAGGAGATGTGTCCAAAGACACAAGAGGAGGAAGAAAAAATGTCCAAGGTACCATATGCTTCAGCTGTAGGAAGTTTAATGTATGCCATGGTATGCACGAGACTGGATATTGCACATGCTATCGGAGTCGTTAGCAGGTATATGAGTCATCCCGGATTTGAGCATTGGAATGCGGTAAAATGGATTCTCAGATATTTGAGAGGTACATCTAATAAACACTTATGTTTTGGGGGCTCTAATATTGATTTAGCAGGTTATGTAGACTCAGATTTGGCAGGGGATATTGATACCAAGTGGAGTACTATAGGTTATGTCTTTACTATAGGAGGAACATCGGTGAGTTGGATTTCCAGGTTGCAAAAGGTGGTTGCTTTATCCACCACAGAGGCAGAATATGTAGCTGCAACAGAGGCAAGCAAGGAGATGATATGGCTGCAATCTTTCATGGAAGAATTGGGTAAACAACAGGCTAACAGTTCTTTGTATACAGACAGTCAGAGTGCCATACATCTTGCAAAGAATTCTGCTTTGCATTCAAAGACCAAACACATATAGTTGAGGTATCACTTCATTCGGTCGGTGTTGGATAATGGACAGTTAAGACTGGAAAAGATACATACAAATGAAAATCCAGCGGATATGTTTACAAAGGCAGTGACAAGGAAGAAGCTGAGCTCCTCTTCAACTTTGGTTGGTCTTCTAGACTGACAACAACAAAAATAGAATAGTAGAGTCCAGGGTACTTATTTCCAATGGGAGCTGCATGCGCAGCGGTGTCGTCTAGGCTCAGTCTCCAAGTGGGAGATTGTTTGGTGTGGAGCCTGATCAGTCTCCAAGTGGGAGATTGTTGGTAGGTGGTAACTGATCAGGAAAGTACTGTACACTAGCCATGTATCCTCGCTGGGGTTCGGGGCCGGGTTGGGCCCTGAGTGGGGGTTTGGGGGTGGCAGCCCCCAAGAAGCGGGGGTTCGAGGGCGGCAGCCCCCGAGAAAATTTTTTTTAGGGCCAACTTAAAAAAATCCTATTTTTTATGACCGACATAAGAAAACCCTAATTTTTGTAACCAACAAAAAAGGCTTGATAAAAAGAGGCCAAGGGTTAGGGTTTGGGTATTGTATAGTAGCATTTGCAGCAGTATTGAGTTGCAGGGATTGCTGATTGTAATCATTTTGATTTACTGGATAATAATATTGGACTCTCTGTTTGGTGGATGTAGCCCGTGTTTGGGTGAACCACGTTAAATCTTGTCTCTCGCTATTATTAATTCTGTGTATTTCCATTTCTCTGTTTAATCTTTATTTGCATTTAATTGATATCTTCTACTAGCTAACCCTAACAAGTGGTATCAGAGTGGGTTGTGTTCAATTATCGTCTACAGGAAAGTCTCACGGTTGAGTGGGAGCAATGGCGGACGAGGGTAGATTGAACGTTGATAAATTCAATGGGCAGAACTATCAATTATGGAATATGCAGATGGAGGATTACCTCTATCAAAAGGATTTATGGATGCCGTTGGAAGGAGTAGCCAAGAGGATCCATGTGGTATCTTATTATGCAATATGGAAAATCTTTGATTGAAGTCATCTACTGACTCATTCTTATTTTTTTGGATGCTTATCAGCTCATGTAGGGCAAATTTAGGGGCATACTGATTTCCATATTGTTCTTTGAACTGGTCATGGAAATTTGCTATAGAATAAATTGAGGAATCTGGTAAATTATTGAACCAATCCCTCGCGTCTTCAGTTAGAGACATCATGAATAATCTCATTTTTACGTCCTCATGTTCTATACCAATGTCTTGTACAAAGGCATTGAAATTTCTAATGTGATCTTTAGCTAATATTGCATTATTTCTAGTGAATTTGGAGACCATATCTCTCCAACTGTTATCTATAGGGTATGGATATAAGTGATATCCTATTGGATCAAATTGTGTACATACACTCATGAGATTTTGTGGAGGCATATTCATTGGTGGTGGAGTGGGGTAATATTGATATCCATATAGAGGCTGATGGTAAGCATGTTGTTGTACAAGTTGCCGGGGGTGTATATTCTAAGGTTGTATATGCTGGGGTGGTATATGTTGCTGATGTTGTGGAATGGCATGATGACTTGGAGGTGGGTGATATTGGGGGATAGCTCTAGTATTTGGCATTTGGGGCCTCTGTGATGACATGCTATATTGAGCGTGCTGTCTTGAATTTCCTCTTGCATTAGGAGGCATTCTTGAAGTACTTAGAGTAGTTGTATTATGTGATATCCCATGTGAACTGTCATTATTACTTTATTTGTATGGAGGGACATATTTTGGAGGTTTTGTTGTCTAGATATTTATTTGTGCCATTTGTCGATTTATCTCATGGCTTTCCTGTATCATCTATTGTCTCCTCCTAAGCTGCTGCCATTGCCACTCCAAATGTATTTTAATTTCTTGGTTAGTTATAGCATCAAAATCAACAATATGGTCTACAGACCCTTCTTGGTTTTCTTCTCCCTGTTGTGATAAAAATCCCCTATCAAGCTCTGCATGTTTCTGTCCCCCTTCTTCATTCAACCTCTCCTCAAATTCAGTTACTTCTTGAGAATTTGTCCTGTAACTAAGGATATTATCATTTGTATTGATATTTTCAGGAGGTGTTGAGGGTTGTCTACCATCATTGTATACTGGGGAGTTGAACACTATAAAAGGTTGTTCTAATGTGTTTATACTGTCTTCAGGCTATTTAGGTACTGCTTCATCCTTATTTGTATTGTTCTTTCCTCGAGGAGGTCCCTGCTTGTCTGTGAATCTAGCATTGTTTTTCTTGGGGCTTTCTTGATGCATAGATCTCCTTCCATTCATGTCTGATGGTATAGTATATCTCTGATGTCTATCTACTATTTTTTCTAATATGATATTTATTTCATGAGTCATAAAATTTTAGAGTCACCACGTACCTCTTTATAGGAAAATGATTGTAGTTCTTCCCAACAGAGTCTTAAATATGTTATGATGTATTGAGATAACTCTATGATGGAAGGTTGAGGTTCAAAGTGGGCTTATTCCCCAACAGAGTCATCAATTTGTTGGTTCTCAAAAAATGTAGGTTTTAAAACCACAAGAGGGTGCCAATCTCTTGATACGTTTTTGGTCAACAAGACAGGGTTTATACAACAAAACCCCCTACTCTTTTGGTACTGCCAGACCTTGGTGGGTAAACCTAATCAATAAGGAAGATTTGGAAATATAAATGGATTCTGACTTGGGCAATTTTACTCACTATGGCACACAGATGTGAGATAATTGCATAGTTTACTGACTAACTCCTAATAAAAGATTAAAATATTAAGGATGTGAATTTGTATAAAGAGTTCTAAAATGGATCAGTGCCTAATCTATTGGGTGGATAGAGTCAGTGGATAAATGATGATTATGGAAACAGATATGTAGGATTGATTGGTTCACTTCTTAGCTTAACTCTAACTGTTGGGCACCTTTTATATGTCTGCACCATATGTAGATGTGCAAGTTTGTAAGTTACTATACTCTTCTTACCAAATCCCAGTGATATTCCCCTAGATTATTGTGAACAACTAAAAGGAATTTTAATTCAGATAAGAAGGAAACCTAACCAAGACAGTTTGTTTAAAGGCTTTTTTTTAACTCTAGGTAGAGACCAATGAACATAAACTTACTTGGGAGGACTTAAATCAACTTCTCCTCAGAAACCAACCAAATTGATCACACACCAATAACAAATGTGTCATGCCAAATTATGTTAATTTGAATAATTTGAAGGAACCACTTTGGAGATAGTATAACAGCATATAATCATAAGACTTCAATCACAATAGTTGAACACTAGAAATAAATCAACATTCAAGAACATTTTGCTCCATTATATTACTTCAAAATATTGACATTAATTGCAAAAAAGTCTGAAGTATGTAAAGATGTGTTACTAAAAGTCCATTATATATAATTGTATTCTATTCCATCTCTTTTTCCTCCACAATGTCTTGACTTAAATAGTTAGAACATGCAGAAGAGATGCATCCCTTCATAAGTGTCTTTTGGACATTATTAACAATTATACAATTTAACTAGGCCTTGACTAGCCATAAATGGATCTTAGTGATATGATCCAGGTACCTTTGGCTCAAATGCATATTAGCACACTCCACAGTAATTTTTGCAGCGAACTCCATGGCAATCATTCTTTCCATGCATGTACAAGCTCCCTCCAATGTTTGATCATCACTTTTTATAGCTTCCAAGGCCTCATGTAGGATCATCTAGCACTCCTTCATCCAATCTTGCTAGTACTTTAGGCTTTTATCAGCTTTCAACAATGTAGGCACTATTTGGGAAGCTTCAATAAATTCATCAGCTTCTGCCTAAAGGTCCCCGTGGAAGTTTGTGTGAACTTTAATCAAGGCCTTAGTATTGGAGATAGCCTTAGTGTCCAAAGTACATCTACCCTATATCTCCTAGAGTTTTTCCTCAAGTATGCCAACCAACCTATTGTGTTCTTGAAGAGCATTTTGATTCTTTGAATAAGTGATCTAGAATTTATCCATCCATGGCATCATATTATTATGCCTTCTTTTAAACACAGTGGCGAGTGCATCAAATCTGGCCTGTGTTACCTATGTTGTTTCATCCATGGGTATTGTTCGTCAGCGTTCTCCTTGGATTAACATCTTGGGAGGAATTGAATCTTTTAAGAAATTATTTTCCTTTTTTGTTCTTTCCAAGCTCATTTTATACATATCCCTTTCCTTAATCAGTATCTAAATTTGAGCTTTCTTCAACTTAGCCACATTTATTCCAAGGTCTGCTATGACAACTAGATCAGTTTCCCTAGCCTTCAATGTCATTACATGGCCAAAAGCTTTTTCAATGTCAATAACAACAAGCCTTTTGTGCGGTGTGTACAAAGACCAAGTCATGAGAGAATTTTCATCTGAATTATATTTCATCCCAATAGACACTTCAACCACTCCTTCAGAATTGAGCTTGTGTTTTGGATTATCATTATGCAAGAAACCATCAAAGACAATTGATGAATTCAAATTAAGACTAGGGAATATAATCACACCTGATTCCTCAAATGATCTTCCTCCCTTTTCTAGAGTCATATCTCTCATCTCATTCTCCACATCCATTTTTAATGTATTTAATAATTGTGTCTCATTATTCAGTGTAATGTCTGAGGTTGATTCCCTAATAACCTTGCCTTTGTGTTTATACAAAAAAGTCTTGAATTGAGGAGTATGAATAAACTGGCCATCTGAGATGAAGATTTGTAAGCTATATGCCTAGCATCATTATCACATGTCTCCTCAATTTCTAACCGTCTCTCTAGAGACTGATATTGTTCAATTCTAAATTTGGGAATTGTGTCAGACAGGTCATGGGGTTTTGATGCAACAAACCCTTCATTATTAGAGGAAAACACCTCAACCTCTTGTGCTTCCCTCCTTCTATTTTCCACTTCCTGGTTACATTCATCAATAGCCATTTTTGCATCTACTTCTTCTAAATTTCTTCTTACATCATCATGAGGAAAGGGTACATGAGCATATCCACTCAAATTTTGCTTTTTCCTAGCATAATCAATAAAACCTTCTAGGTCAAATCTTTTCTTATGTATTGCTCTCCTGAGATTAAAATGTGATAATTTGTCAAAAATGAGATCATAACCCTCTTTTGCCAACATAGTAAAATCACCAAAACACACTGTACTTGGCATAAATGATTGTTTGTCATATGCACTGAGATTCATCACATTGGAGTAATCAAGTTGTCTGACTATTTCTAATTATGCCACTCTATCTGGAATAGTTCTTGGTAATAGAAAATGGGTATCTTCAAACCCATGTACCTTGATCATAGTGGAATTGAGAAAACAGTACCAATCACCCCAATTGTGATTTACAATGGGTGGCCCATCAAAATCCTTGGGTCTTAAAAATCTCTTTATTTAATTTGACAAGGAACAACTGTAGGGATAACCAAAACATCTGTACAAAGTCTTAACAAAGAATTCTTCAAAATGGGCATAGGTAGAATTTACAAACCTATTGTCCCATATAGAAGTCCATAATTGTATGGGCAGTGGTTGACCATCCTTATCAAGTTGTGAAATGTTCAATTGTTTTGGCCATAGATTAAACTCTTGACCATAATATAAAATCATATGCATGAGAGCAGAGTAGTGTCTGAAGCTTATTGTTGGGGAACTATTCTTAATAGACATCAGACCTAAATCTATTCCTTTAAAAAGATACATAGCATAGTCAAATGTTCTTGCATGGTGGCACTGAATGTCTAGTGAGATGACCATGGGTGTTATGGACATGAACTCTAGAAATTCAGTTCCCAACACCTACCACACTGAATAATATGTATATCTCATGTAAGGTTTAAATAAGTCAACATGGAATGGTGGTCCATCCCCTTCTTCAAATGGCACTAAATGTCCCTCACTTCATGGTCTATGTAGTGGTAGTCTCCACTCCTTATAGGTAGTGTCCAATCTCAAATATTCATTTTCTAGATCTTCATGTGAAATAAGAGTATTATATGTGTCATTCAAACCAAAGACCTCACAGACTGCACTCTTGGATATATGAATAAAGGGTTCTCCTTACAAATTGCATATAGCTTTTTGATTAGGATTGTAATGGTATGCCAACAGTTTTAAAAGGTCTATATTCACGAAAACATCTATGACAATCAATTTCCCCAATTTAAGTTGCCAAAGGTTGCACACAGGTTCCATTCTATTCCTCTGATGGTAATGGAACATGAATAGGTCATATCCTCTGATATGAGTCCATATGTTCCCCACATACTTATATTTGTCCTCTAGTTTTTCAACATCTGCCCTTAGCTGCGTAGTTCTCCTAGTTCTGGGTCCAGAATTAGGCAATTGGTCATTTTCTCTCCTGTGTTTTCTCCCCTTTTTCTATTTCAACTTTTTGTTTTTTATCCTTGGTCTAGCCAGTTTCAATCTGTTGTCTTCTTTTTCACTTGGAAGAACTTTCCATTTTGTGACAAACACCAGAATTCAACTGTATTTTAATTGCAAGGAGGTTCAGAGGACTTACTTGTATATCTTCTGCATGAATTTCTTGTCCTCTGATGAATTCCTTACTCCTCATGTGCAACCCTTTGATTTCTAACTTTGGTTCAATAGGGTTCAGAATAACTCATATAACATCATGTTCAATCAGCCATTAATGGCTGCCGCCAGAATTGAATGCAGGAAGTTCATGATTTTCAAAATGTCAAGGCAATGCTTTTTTATATTGGTGAGACTTCTTTAATTTCATATTGATCAGTATGTTGTATTTATTGCCATTTTCTTTCATGTGTTCATAACTTAGTCATCAAGACTGTGTTGGTGTCTTTACGAAGTGTCCCTTTGATTTTCTATTTTGATCAAGGAGACTACTTAGTAATTTCATCAATTCAGGGAGACATTATGATTCTCATCCCAACAACATGGTGATCAGAATCAATGAGTACTCTTCTGGGTATTGGTGAGTGTCTCTCCAACAAATGGAATTCATTTTACCATTATTGAGTTGACAAATGCTATCACTAAGAAAATATAACAATTTCCCAATGTGTTAAGTCTTTTCGATGGTTTATCTCTATCACCCAACTTTATTGGAACAGATTGGCAAGACTTTTACCAAAAACATTTTGTCTTCTCATGTCAGGGTGACTTATATGGTCAGGAGGAGTTAAAGAATTTAATTCAATCATATATGTCATTTTGATGAACTCATTACTTTATGTCAGGGAAAGATCACTGGCTTCTTTGTGATAGGATATCAATTGGTGTGACTAATAAGCTCGGTATGATTCTAGCATTTCACTCCGACTGATTTACTCACACTGATGAGATTTTATCAATAATACATATGGAATGTCTCCCCGATCATCAGGTAATTTTTACATATGAGATTTTGATCATTAAAACATTGATTATTTCTTGCCGATGTGCATATTAGACTTAAAAATACATCTTGTTGTTTGGAGAGAGATGTTTAGGGTCTTGCCGATAGAGAGGAATTGCTATCAGAGTTAAGCTATGATCAGAGGACTATGTATCTAAAAAGACATATTTATGAAATTTTTATCTTGTGGGCTATGAGATGGATCTTGTCACACAAATTTTGGTAGTTAGTTTTGATAAAGAAGTCAAAATGAGGGACATTATTCAAGGTATGTGAAGGATAGGTGCATTTCTAGCAAATGAAGAGTGTGAAATTTTTCTAGTTCTAACATAGCTTCAATGGCATTGAAGAAGACTACTCCTTGCACTTGAAACTCATCTTTGTTTGCTTTCCCATTTGACATTCCTTGCATAATGTGTTTTTAGGCTTGGTTATCTTAGGCATGTCTCTCATTGCATGTATAGAGTTGATCTTTACCATGTTGTCAAAGTTGTTGTGTCACATTTACTTGTTCCATAGCCAAAACTCAATAGATTGAGAAAATAAGCATGTTCTTCCATTTACCCCCTTTAGATGATAGATATCACGATATGACTTGATGCCTTCTACAACTAGTTTTTTCGACCCTACCTTCCTGATTGCACAATCTTTGGTATGAAAGGTAAGATTGTATAGTTTACTGCACATCTGACTAACACAGAAGATTATGCTTTAGTCCTTTGACATAGAGAATATCCTCAGTCATGTTCTTCCCATCCATAGTTATGGCACCCTTTCCACATATTTGTGCTAACTCATCACCACTAGACTTTACAACTCCACCATTCCACTTCTCAAGGCTGATAAACTTCTTGTCACCAGTCATATGATTAGAACAACCATTTTCATTTACCCAAACTTTGGCTTCTTCTCTTGCATGAAAGGTAGTCCATACCACCATTGATCTATCATTGTTTTGGTCAGCTTGCAAGGTATCAGTCTCTTCACATTTTTTACTATCATTCTTTTTCTTACCAATATTCAAGGCCATGAAAAGTATTTCATCATTTGAAGCATCATGATCCTCATCTTCTAAAGAACAACTACTCTTTATGGAATACATGTTTCTTTTAAACTTGTCTCTCTCGTTACTACCCCTTGAATCTTTAAAAGGACATTTAGAAGAAAAATGACCAATCTTTCCACAATTGAAACATTTGAAAGGTAACTTATCTCTGTATTTGCGTCTCTTTCTTCAGTATTCTTACAAAGAGTAACATCTAAAAATGTCCCTTTGGGGGCTTTTCCCTCATAAGGTTTAGCTCCCAAGTGTTTTATCTGCATTTAGGACATCTTGCATCACGTTTTGACATCCTGATGAAATGATCCCTAAGTTTCATGACAAATGGGACCTAGGGGGATCCCTTGAACCTAACCCTGACCAAAATAGGGGGGGAGGACTTAGGCGTCCATGCCCTAGTCCTGCCCTATTTTAGGTCAGTCTCAAATATTGGGTGTTGGCTTGTGACCGTTATTTAGGTCCTATGTCGACATGGTAAGTTTGAATTAAGAAATTCTTGGTGGGAGTGTTTGTAGTTGCATATATAAGAATGTTTAGGCATTCATTTGTAAACTAGATGATTACTAGCTAGCAATTTGGATTCTCGAGTTGATGTGAAGGTGATTTAAGGAATTCATTATGTAGCAAGAGCAGATTTGTGTTGTCTATGTGTTTGTATTTACAGATTTGAGAAATCATCTCCTCATGGCATGAAGAGCTTCTTCCTTCCATGAGATTTTCACTACAAGGTAACATCATTTGTGTTTTTAAGTATTTATCATTTGATTTTTTCCTTTGCCTCATAAGGGCATGCACTCTCTATTTGACAATGGTGTTTGGAAGACTTGAATGTCTCTCTGGGGCTTGACTGAGGCAAGCCTCCCAAATTTTATGTGATTACAGGTTACAAGTTGAGGACATAGGAAAATGGAGTTGTTGTAGGGAATTATAGAGTCTCAGATTTGCAGGTTAGAGTTGAAAATAGCACCCTAGACTTGGGTTCCCACACTTTAGTCCTCTGGATTCCATTATGTGAAAATATTTGTTGCAGCAGGAACATGTTACAAATAAAGCTTCTAGATCTTGACAAAAACCTAGGCATTGGACTTGGGCGCCCACTCGTTAGTCCCCAACTGTTTCACTTTTGAACCCCAAAATCAGGTGCACAGTTGTCTGTCATTTTACATCTTTCCATAGCAGCATTTTCTAATATTTGTCTATTTTCTTCCGTATTTACATAATTAGGGTTTTGAGGTATAATTGAGCATAATTGGTAATTAAATCATACAAATCCAAGTTTCCCTACATCTCAAATTGACCTAGGGTATGATAGTGCATTGCCATTTGACCCAAGGTCCTTGAATGAAAGGGTGAAAGGAGGACACACACAAAACTAATCAAACACCCACTATCCAAATTTCACTCTTTACATTTTGGTGAACCCTTGTTATTGGACTTATTTGCACCTTGCTGAGTTTTTTTCTTCATATTTGCTTTTATTTCATTCATTCATAGTATCATTCATCTTATTGCATTGGAAAACTTTAAAAAATTTGAAAAATTGGAAAATTTTGAAAAAAATTACATTCTAGGGTTTCTATTTTGCATCAGTTAATTTGAATGTCATGAAATTTCTGATTTTTGCATTATATCTGAGTTAAATTTCAGAAAATTATAAAAATTTAATATCTTGCATTACATTTTCATCATAAAATTGCTAGGGTTTTGTTGGAAATTTTAATTTTTTCATATAACCTAGTAATTCCAAAAACTAGGGTTTATAGGTAAAATCTTGTTTCATATTTTTCTACTAATCTTAGACACTCATTGCATTTGGCTGTAGTGTTGCAGTTTAGTGTAAATTTGCATTTAGATCTCAAAAATTTGCATTTTTTCATAGAAAATTTCAACAAAAAAACTAGCATTTTCATTCATTTTTCACTATATTTGCACTTGCATTTTGCATCTTAGGACTTGGAAATCATTTTAAGATCTGAGTGCATTTAATTTTCATCATATGTCATCTTGAAAAAAAATCATATAGCATTTTATATTAAGATCTCAAACCTAGGGCTTGAAAAACCTCGATTTTCACTAGATTTGGCCTTATCGACTTTCAAAATTTGCACCATAGGCATGTTATTAGGGTAATTATCTACTACCCCTTCTAAAAATCTTCACAACACCTTGTTATTGGCTTCTTGTATTGAAAATTTGGTAAAAAATTGCATATTTTTGCTATATTTGCCCTAGGGTTTGACCTAGTTTGCACCTCAAGCGTGTTGTAAAAGATTTTCTGATTCTAGGTGATTGATATCATTGCTATTATATGTTGAAACTCATAAAATTCCTTAGAAAACCTCTTTTATCAGGTCTTGGGATTGAAAAATGGTGAAAATTGCATATTTTAGGGCATTTTCACTAGGGTTTCACTTATCATCATCTTAGATTTGCATCAAAAATGTGTTGTAAAGGATCTTATTGCTGTATTGGACTGATATCAGACATATTATTTTCTTCCCCTAATCAAAATCTTTACAACACCTTTTCCTTCATATATTTGCATTGAAAAAGTACAAAAAATAAAGCATTTTCGATCATTTTTGCACATAGTTTTGCACTTGTCTTTGGCATAAATTTTGAAAAGATTTTAAAATATGATTTTACATTGATGTTACAAGACATTTCACAATGGCATCTTCATCTCATTACTCTTTGGTATCTTTACATGCATATATCAAAAACTTTGAGAGTTTCTACAAATTTCTTAATATGAATCCTCATGTTCTCAGTTACTTACAAGTTATGTATTACAAGGATATATTTAAATGCGCTTCATTTGAAATCCTTGACTATGTATCTGATTATGACAACTTCATATCTCTCATGAATACATACCCTTGGGTAGTAGAAGATTTGATGAAACACATTGAGAATGATGAGAGTGACAGTTCTCTTAATGCTTTGAATTTAATAGCTAAAACATGTGATGATGACATAGAAAATGATTCCTCTTATGAGGATATACTAGCGCAAGAGGATGAAATCATTGACACATTCTTGAATATCATGCTACCCTCTTTGGAATATGAAACATTAGTGGATAAAGGGCTCCGTCTCAAGAAGGATTCTTCATGGGTGGAAAAAGACTATTCACCTAACGATCATTTGGTGCATGAGACCTCTACAGATAATCCATTAGACCTTCCACCTTTGATTGAAAACTCAAGAACCTTAGATGAGAAGACTATGGATAGCTCTAGTCTTCCTAACAATATAGTACCTTCCTCTCATCCCATTGCTCTCCCTAACCAAGATGTAGCATTAGTGGATGAGAAAAGGTCTCTCACAATAAATCCTTTAGGGATGGATTTTTGGTGCAATCAAGAGGGAAACAGTGTTAATTCAATATTCATTAATAGACTTTTTAGCAAATTGTCTAAGGGGCACCTAGTGCACCCTCTTGCTTAAAGTCGGTGATTACTGTTCAAGGTCGACCCCTGAATCACATCTACAAATATGCACAATGAATTGCTCAACTGAGTCAAGGTGTTCAAAATGTGTTACAACAACCACACCACAATGTGATTTCTCACACATATAACACCCATAATAACAAGAAAAGTAAGTAAGCACCGCATGTGCATATCTCTCTTCCATGTTCTCAACCTATGCTCCCTCCACCTCCTCGTCTTACTCATAAAAGTGGTTAAGAGTATGATCTTTTTGAACATCTTTGCACTACTCCGGCTAAGATCTCTCTTTGGGATTTAATACAAACATCACCTACATACCACATAATACTCCAAGAAGCTTTACAAAAGGTGATTGTGCCACCTGTTGTTAAGCTGAATGATGTAGCAACTCTATTAGATTGTATGCCTACAACAAAAATAGATATTCTCTTTCAACCACATGAATTACCATTAATTGAAGTTCAAAACCAATATGATCCACTTATAGTCTTTGTCACAATAAATAAAATGTTGGTAAAATGAGTTATGATTGACAATGGATCAGCTCTTAATGTGTCTAGAATTAACCTACTACACAAAATCAAAGCTGACACATCACAAATCAAACCAAATAGCATTAGCATTGGTGGCTTTGATAATGTTGGATGACAATCCATGGGCACTATAACTCTACCTATATAATTAGGACCTATGATTGTGCCTACCCTAATTCATGTCATGCCTTGTTCTCTATCTTACAACATGATTCTTGGTAGACCTTGGATTCATGCATTGTGGGCCGTTCCCTCTACTTTACATCGTTCAATTAAATTCATATTCAAAGATGAGCTACACACTATTCATGCCAATCCTAAACCAGATAACTATTTACATATTGAAAGGCAGAAACTAGTTTACAATCATATGAGCTTAAACAATTTGCAAGGTGATCCATCAATGCCTCTTGCCATGGATAATGGTGTGCAAGACTCTAAACAATCGAATGCACTTTTTTGGTGATGACTAGGGTTCATTAGATTTTACTCCTTCCTTTAAGGGGAAATATAAAATTAATAACTTTGACATATCCAAAGTTGCATCGATCTCATCTAAGCAGTCTTTTGAAACATCTGAGAAATGTAAAGTCTCCTTGGTAGAAAATAAAGATAATACTCTCACTTACACTATAAATTATGAGACCTATGAGGCTTCACCATCTTCTAAAGAAATGGACTCTCTCTATGGTCATGGATTTTAGATTTTGTACAAAAATAACGACTATGTAGGTATTGGTTGCTGTATAAATCAACAAGGAATCAGAGTACCTTTACAAGTTGCTGGAATTAATTACACAACTGATATAGAATACCGCTCTTTGAAGCCCACTAAAGCCTCTTGTCATCCTAAACTTAATTTTAATGCAATATCAACAAGACCAAAACAACATGAGAGATATCATAGATATGTATGCTCTTAACATTGGGATGAAATATGTAAGTATTTCTAACCCTTTCTCTCTCGTGATGTGTTTCACCTATGATGTGTTATGTGTTGTTTAGGCCTCCTAGGATGACCCCTGATTCTCTTGTAAGGTCTAGGATACCAAGAGACCACCTCTGTTGTGACATTCTTCTATTTATATCATCATTCTTCTATATTGCCTCTCCCTCTGATTTCATTATTGTGTGTTGTGTCTTACAGACATAGCATTGTGGTTGGTGACTTGGGGACACCCTCCTACATGATTGTGCCTAAGACACTTGTTTCTCCTCTCTTATTTATTGTTTCCCTTCCTCTAGTGTTTCTATCTAGCGGTTGGATGATGAAAAAATGTTTATACTAATGCGGACCTAGCGTCCCTTTAGCGAGAAATCAGAAATTGGACTTAGTTCCTAATATGACGATGGGGTTGTATACCTTATCCAACACTTGGCTAGTAGAAGCACTCTGTGCTTTCTACCTAGTGATTTTGACAATGTTTTTATCTCACTTGCAAACCTTAACAATACTACTACTTTGTACACTTTGTTTATCTTGGAATCTTGCCTTGGTGACACTCGGTTCTAAGATTTTTGTGATATAGCCCCACGGTTATCCTCAATCTCTTCATTCATAGTATAACCTTGGCTCTTTGTGTGACTAATCATATGCATTGATTTTGTTGTTTATCATGATTATTTGGACACTAACATGTTTCTTGCAAGGATGTGTTTGTGGGAACACTTGGCGATCATAAAGTACATGTCACCTTTGGGGGGCATGGGCTTTGCAAAAGTCTATGTTCCCTTGTCTCTTTTCTTCCTACCTTAATGTGCTTGATATCGATGTGTGATATCAACCACCTTAAGGTGGGGGCATATATAAGGTAAGTTGTTTGTTGTAGATGTTAGCAATGTGCTTGTTGTCAGGTGCAGTTTAAAGATTGGTGGCGATGAGTCCCTCTTGCACTCTAAGTTTGTTTGGAATCAATCAATCAATCAATCAATCAATCATCTTAAGCCCTCTATGGAGGTGGGGGTGGTGTATCTCTTGCAAAGAGTGCCCATCCTGTCATTTTCAAAAAGTCCTCATCAGGAGGCGAGGAGCGATTCTGTGACTAAACCCTTAAGCGTGTCTTCGGTGATTGTTGTGGTAAAGCCCAATCATTGGTGTGTGCCTGTAATGTGCCTGAGATGGTGATGACCCTAGAAATAGGAACACTCCATTGCTTGACTACCATGTTTTCTCTGTGTCTTCAAAGTGTGTGTGTTTGGCGTGCTTGCTTTGTTTGGCATGTATGTTGCCCCATATGCAGTCTAAAGACCAGCACGATGAGTGCTTCCTGCATTTTTAGAGGTTTGGTGTGTCTTGCCTATGTGTTTCCACATATATGTAGTTTAAAGACCAGCATGATGAGTGCTTCCTGCATTATGGGAGGTGTGTTTACTTTCCTTGTACTTGCATCTGTAGTTCATATATATGAGAAAAATAAAAGAAAAGAAATCATTCCTGTCTTCTATGCATTAACTGTCTTCTATGCATTAACTGTCTTCTATGCATTTAATGTAATCTCCATGTTTTGCATGTCTGTAACTGTCTTCTCCGTGTTTTGTGTGCTTGTCATTGTCTTCAATGTGTCTAGCATGTCTTCTTCATCGCTGGCATGTTTGTTGTGTTTGTTGACTGTACTTTAATGCATGTATTGGCCTTGTGTTTATACATACATTAAACTGGGGGCTAAATGTAACGTCAGAAAATGTCCCCTTGGGGGCTTTTTCCTTGTAAGGTTTAGCTCTTGAGTCTTTTATCTGCATTTAGGACATCTTGCATCACATTTTGACATCCTGATGAAATGATCCCTAAGTTTCATGACAAATGGGACCTAGGGGGATCCCTTGAACCTAACCCTAACCAAAATAGAGGGGGAGGACTTGGGTGCCCACACCCTAGTCCTGCCCTATTTTAGTTTAGTCCCAAATTTTGGGTGTCAGCTTGTGACTATTATTTAGGCCCAATGCCGACACGGTAAGTTTGAATTACAAAATTCTTGGTGGGAGTGTTTGTAGTTACATAAATAAGCATGTTTAGGCATTCATTTGTAAACTAGATGATTACTAGCTAGCAATTTGGATTCTCAAGTTGATGTGAAGGTGATTCAAGGCATTCATTGTGTAGCAAGAGCAAATTTGTGTTGTCTATGTGTTTATATTTACAGATTTGAGAAATCATCTCCTCATGGCATGAAGAGATTCTTCCTTTCATGAGATCTTCACTACAGGGTGACATCATTTGTGTTTTTAAGCATTTATCATTTGGTTTTTGCCTCTGCCTCTCAAGGGCATGCACTCTCTATCTGACAACAGTGTTCGAAAGACTTGAATGTCTCTATGGAGCTTGACTGAGGAAATCCTCTAAACACCACAACCCCCTCCCAAAGCTTCTATGATAGCAAGTTACAAGTTGAGGATACAGGAAAAGTGGAGTTGTAGGAGGGCATTACAGAGTGTCAGATTTGTAGATTAGAGTTGAAAATAGAATCCTAGACTTGGGCACCCACTCTTTAGTCCTCTAATTTCTATGACCAGAAAATCTCTGATGCAACAAGAATAGGTTACAGATCAAGCTTCCAAATCCTTACAAAAACCTAGGCATTGGACTTGAGCACCCACTCATTAGTCCCCGACTGTTCTTCTTCTGAACCCTGAAAATAGGTGCACAGTTATTTGTCATTTTACATCTTTTTGTAGTAGTATTTTCTAATATTCATCTGTTTGCTTCCATATTTACATAATTAGGGTTTTGAGGTATAATTGAGCATGATTGAGCATAATTCATAATCAAATCATACAAATCCAAGTTTCCCTACATCTCAAAGTGACCTAGGGTATGATAGTGCATTGCCATTTGACCCAAAGTCCTTGAATGAAAGGGTGAAAGGAGGATACACACACAAAACTAATCAAACACCCACTATCCAAATTTTACTCTTTACACAAAGTTTGCTTCTACCTCATCAAGGTCATCATCTTGATTAATTTCTTCATCTTCTATCTTCTTACTTCTTTTGAATGATGCTTCATTTTTTGGAGCACCTTTGTCAAATTCTCTCATTTCAAAGGCTATGAGAGAACCAAATAATTGATCTATTGTGTATTTATCCAAATCCTAAGATTCCTCAATAGCAGACACCTTATGACTATAAGATTTAGGAAGAGATCTCAAGACCTTTATAATCTCATCTTCTTTCACTTATCCACCAATACCTCTGATGCCATTAACTATTTCATCCACCTAGAGCATGTAACTGGAAATATCTTCTTGTGACATTCTCAAGGTCTCAAATTTGCTCTTGAAAATTTGCATCTTAGATTGCTTCACTTTACTATCTCCTTCATAAATACTTGCAAGTTTATTCCAGACATCCTGAGCATATGTACAACTCATTACCTTCACAAGTTTTGAATTAGATAGCCCACTCATGATAGAATTCTTTTCCTTGGCATTGTTATCATACAACTTAATCTCATTTGCATCTGTAGGATCACTAGCAGGAATAGTGCAGCCCTTTTTGATTGATTGCCAAGTGCCATACTCTAGAGAAGATAGATTGTTTTCCATCCTTAGCTTCCAAAAGGACTAATTTGTTCCATCAAACATAGATACCTTGAGAGATCCATTATTAGCCATCCCAAACCTTCCTCAAGTGGTTAAGATTCTTCTAAGTAACTTGGCTTTGATACCAATTGTTGAACACACTAGGATACTAAGAGGGGGGTGATTCAGTATCTAAACAAACTTCAAATCCTCCAGAGCAGATTAAAACTTGAGCATTAGTATATTAGCATAAAAATGAAACATCAACACATAACACCAGATATATGTGGAAAACCCAAGAAGGGAAAAACCACAGTGATGATTAAATCACAATATAAGAAGCTCAAAATAACAACTTTATTTTAGGGCTACAACCCAAGAAAGCTACTACTCCATGCTAACATTGTTTTAAGGCTACAACCCAAGGAAGCTACTACTCCCTAAAGACTTTGATTTAGGATCACTCCTAAGAAAGCTACAACTCCTTGTTGACTTTTTTTTAGGGCTACAACCCAAGGAAGAAACTACACCCTGAACTAAGAATGAACTCAAGAAAGATTACATCATGATAATCCTTCTACTATGATGAGGAGCGCACATCAGGAATAGACAATTCAATCAAATATTGAACTTTTGAACTCTTGAACCTTTTGGAACTGTTCCTAGGCTCGGCAAACAGATCTCTTCCTTTTGGTTTTTAGCAACACATTGTCCATCGGCCACTTTACAACTTATCTCTTTGAAGTCTTAGTCACTCCAATGTGAGGTTCAACACTCCTTGCCTATTGGAAAGAAAATCGCTATCAATCATCTTCAAACTTGTCACTCTGACATCGTAACTCTTCCTGATGGGTGATTCTATGCTTCTTGCCTATCGGCAAGAAAAGTGCTATTAGCTACTTTAGATTATGCTTTTCCGATACACCGATCACTCCAATGTCACCTTTGACTTTCACTTTTCAGCAAGACAATTACTATCGGCCACATTAGGATTTGCTTCACCGATACGCTGATGATTTTTGTCTTCAGTGAGACTCTACACTATTAGCAACCATCATTTTGTTAATTCCAATATACAATCACTATCTTCTTCGTTGTGACCCTTGTCATTGGTGAACACTTACAAATTTAGGCCGATGCACCAATGGACCAACCACTCTTCAGCGTAACTTCGACCTTCGGTGAACTGCGGTGTTATTAAGTTGATACACCAAGAGTCCTCCCGCGCTCAGTCAGACTATCCTTATCGCTCCAAGAGAGGAATATTTTACCGATGGCCCCTGTTTCTTTGACAATGACTTCATCTCCTCTGCTATTTTCTACGATTCATTTACTCTCCAACCAAACCCTAGCACATGGAGATGCTAGGCTATCTACTATGTAAAAAACTCCAATTTGGTCCTCTGCACCACCGAACAAGGAAACAAAATAGAAAACAAAAATGAATATTTGTACAACAAAGCCATTCCACCGATCTTGACAGGAACTGTACCAATGGAATGCTTCAGTGAACCATTTTGTAACAGACTACTGGAAAAGGGAATCTACTAAGCACAATTACAAAATCCTTGAATCTAAGAACAAGAAAACATAAAAGGGGACAGAATAGAGCTTTATTGTTCTTCAGCACAATTCATACATACTTCTAGAAATGAACACACAATAGGACACAAAATCAAACCGATCCCTAATGTTCGTTCTACTACGCTTTTAACTCACTCATGCAAGAGGCCAACCGTTTATCAACTAGTCAGTTACAACTAACCAACAACAACTAAAAAGAAACAACATTGGTCAGTTTGACCTTATTACAAACAAAAACATGATTTGTTAGGTGCTCCTGCACCATACTCCCCAGTTGAAAGTTGTCTCAAGTCCTCTTAGAGACTAACTACTGCAAATCACCACCCTACTTTTTGACATCTTCCAGCATCCATGTGGTTTTGGAGTCTGGAAGTCCTTGCCATTTAACCAAGTGCTCAAAATAGGTCTGATTTATGGTGTTCTTCGCTATCCTGCTATCCAAGATGCACTCTAGTTTTGGTGCTTCCTTAGGTGGTAAATGTTGCACCCACTCTTCATTGTCCTAGGCAAAATTTGCTGCACCTTCTCCTATATCAGGACTCCTATATAATGTTAGATCAGCAACATTGAATATAGGTGAAATAGCAATAGTATCAGGGAGTTCAATTTTGTAGGCATTAGGACCATATGTTTCTAAAATTTGACAAGGTCCAATTTTCCTCATCATCAACTTGCTATGGCTTCCCTTGGGTAGTCTGTTCTTGTTAAGGTGAACCATGACCAGATCTCTAATTTAGTACTGCACATCTCTCCTTCGTTGATCCACTCTAGCCTTGATTTGCTGACTAGTCTTGTGTAGAGTATCCCTAACTTGTTGATGAATCTCCTTCATAACCTATGCAAATGTAATAGCATGTCCACTCCTCTTGTCCAAACCCTAAACATCTCATAATTCAAAAACTCCCCGAGGATGACTACCATAGACAATTTCAAAAGGCCTTAAACATGTGCTTCTATTTGTAGAATCATTATAGGCACACTCTACTTGTGGGAGTACCACATCCCAACTACTGCCATGTTCTCTTGTCAAACATCTCAGCAGATTGTCTAATTACCTATTCACAACCTCAGTTTGGCCATCAGTCTGAGGATGGTAGGCTGAGCTAAAAGACAAGTTTGTACCCAATCTTTTCCACAAGGTTCTCCAAAAATGTCCCACAAATTTGTTGTCTCTGTCAAACAAAATGCTCAAAGGCAATCTATGAATCCTGACAATTTCTTTAAAGAACAAACCTGCAATGTAGCTAGCATCATTGGTGGTTTTACAAGGAATAAAGTGCACCATTTTGCTAAATCTATCTACCACAACAAACACACTATCACAATCTATCCTTGTCTTGGGCAATCCCATCACAAAATCCCTACTCAAACTTTCCCAAGGTCTGTCTGGTATGGGCAAAGGTTGGTATAGTCTTGCATTGGTTGAGACCCCCTTTACTCTCTGACATACCATGCAACTTTCAACAAACCTTCTGATATCAGATTACATCTTTGGCTAAAAGTAAAATCTTGTTACTAGATCTAAAGTCTTATTGAGTCCAAAATGTCCTCTTAAAGCACCACTATGTTTTTCCTTCACTATATTATCCCTCATTAAACACTGATGAATACATAGCTAACTTCCTTTGAACAAATGGCCATCCTATAATGTATAATCAAAAAATTTAGTATGGAAATCATTGGCAAACTCATCGCATACCCTGTAAATTTCCTTGAAATCGTGATCCTCTTCATACAATCCTTTGAGTGCTTCAACACCCATGCTTTGCAACTACACTTCTTGCACTGTTAACACCCTCCTACTTAGAGCATCTACAACCTTATTGGTTATCCCTTTCTTATGCTTGATGGTGAAGGTGTATGCTTGAAGACTTTCCACCCACTTCATGTGTCTATGGCTGATATTTTCCTATCCATTCAAAAAACTAAGAGCATGATTGTCAATGTACACAATGAATTCTTTGGGAAGCAAATAATGCCTCCATTTTTTTAGAGCTTGCACCAAGGCATACAATTCTAAATCATAAGAGGAGTACTTCCTCTTAGCTTCATTCAATTTCTCACTAAAAAAGGCCATTGGTCTACCTTCTTGGCTCAACACTACTCCTATGGCCAACCCACTTGCATCACATTCAATGGTAAAAACCTTATTGAAATCAGGAAGTACTAAGACAAGATACTTGGCAGTTTTCTACTTTAGACTTTCAAAACTCTAGTCTGCCTCTTTTGTCCACACAAACTTCACCTTACCACCACCCTTGATGGTCTCCAACATAGGTGCACAAATATCATTGTAGTTCTTAATAAATTTTCTGTAAAATGTGTCCAAGCCATGAAAACTTCTAACCTCTACTGCTGTCCTAGGTGTAGGCCAATTCAAAATAGCCTCTACCTTGGAAGGATCCATTTTCAAATCACCCTTAGAGATGACAAAACCTAGGTACACCAATTCTTGTTTCATGAAGTCACACTTTTCCAAGTTTATCAGTAACTTCTGATCTTGCAACCTCTTCAAGACTATCTCCAAATCTTTCAAGTGTTCTTCCTTGCTCTTACTGAACACCAAGATATCATCAAGGTAGACTACCACAAATTTCCCTATGAACTCCTGTAACACCTCATTCATCAACCTCATAAAGGTGCTCAGGACATTTGAAAGACCAAAAGGCATCACAAGCCACTCATACAACCCTTCATTGGTTTTAAATGCCATCTTCCACTCATCCCCCTCTCTTATCCTTATCTGGTGATACCCACTCTTTAAGTCTATCTTGGTGAAATAAGTGGCCCCTCCCAAATAATCCATTAGATCTTCTATTCTAGGAATAGGAAACCTATACCTGATGGTTATCCTATTGATGGCCCTAGAATCAGTGCAAAGCCTCCATTTCCCATCCTTCTTTGGGGCTAAAATAGTAGGGACTGCACACGGGCTAAGGCTCTTTCTTATCAGTCCTTTGTTTAGGAGTTCTTGAACCTGATTTGCTATCTCTTCATTCTGTTGAGGGGTCATTTTATATGCTGCCTTATTAGGGAGTACTGCTCTAGGTATGAGGTCTATCTGATGGCTAATGTCTCTAACAGGTGGTAGGGAATTAGGTATATCTCTTGCAATCACTCCTTTGTAACTCTCAAGCAAATCTCTGACCTACTTAGGCCCTACTTCTCTCACATTTTCCTTCTTTTCCCCCTTAGGCTTCACAATCAAAGAAAAACCTACTCCACCACCTTCCTTTAGTGTATCCATGAATTCTTTCTCTCCTACCAGCATTACACTAGATCCTATAGGCTGTGGATCCCCTTCTACTAATGACTGTATCCCATAAGTTACACCATCCTTTTGGAATGAGTAAGCATTCTTTTCCCCATCATGATGAGCCTTTCTGTCAAACTACCATGGTCTGCCCAGCAAAAGATGGCAAGCATCCATTGGAAGGATGTCACACAAAATCTTGTCTCTATACCCCCAATACTAAATTCTACCCATGCTTGTTCATTGATGACTATATGTTGTCCCTTATTTAACCAACTGACCCTATATGGACAACTATGGGGTATCTTTTGTAATTTCAATTTATCTACTGCTTCCAAAGATATAATATTGTCAGTAGAACCAGAGTCAATAATAACTTTACAAACATTACCTTGGATCTTGTAGTTGACTCTAAATAAATCTCTTCTTTGTGATGGTTTAGTCTGAACTGGTTCTTTGAGTAACGTCCTCTCGATCATTAGATTTTCTCCCATCTCTGATGTCAAATTCACTTCAGGAGATGTCACACTCCCTGCATCCTCTTGAGTCAATGTGGTTCTTCTCTCATTACCATGAGAAGTGGAGGCCTTCTCTAGACACTTATAAGCTGGGTGTCCTATCTGATTACAGTTATAACATCTCATATTGGAGAACTTGGATCCTCTACCTGATCCATTTGTCCCACCTCTTCCATTAGGCCTTCTTCCTTGGTAGCCTCGTCTACTACTTGAGTCCCCAACTTGCTCTCCTTGGCTAGACTCACCATTAGGCCTCTGGTTAGGAATTCTTCCTCCAAAACTGCCTCTACCTCTAAAATTTCTGCCACCTCTTCCTTTACCTTACTGCTCACCTTTCCTCTTCAGCTTCTCTTCAGCTCTTAATGCTACTTGAAAGCATTTTTCCATGATTTCAGGGGTCAATAAACTTATCTCATCTTGAATATTAAACCTTAGACCATTTAGATACCTGGCCACCTTAGCTTTTCCTCCTCCATGTACCCACAGTGAAGAGTGTATTTGTGAAACTCCTCAGTGTAAGTAGCTACATCCATATCTTTTTGCTTGAGGTTCTACATTTTCTTGTAAATCTGTACCTCATAGTCAGATGGAAGGAACTGGGACTTGATCTTCTCCAACATTCTGCTCCACGAAGAGATCATACTCTTCCCATTCTTTACCCTTTCTCCTTGGGTGTAATTCCACCACGTAAGGGCAGCACCTTTTAGTTTGGTTTTTGTAAATTTAACTCTCTTATTCTAAGGAACTTCCTTGTATTTGAAGTAGTTGTTTAGAGCCTCAATCCATTCCATGACTTCGTTAGCATTCATCTTTCCACTGAACATGGGGATATCTATCCGAGCCTCTGAAGAGTCCTTGCCAATAGCCTTAGTGGCTTCCAAGAAATGCTTTTGATTAGCCGGTATCTCTACCTCTTCTTGTTCCTCTTCTTCCTCATCATTCTCTTCCTCTTCATCTGAACCTTACTCTATTCTTCTTCCTATCTTCAGTGCCTTCAATTCTGCTTGGAGTGCTTCCCTGACTCTAGTTTTGATCTTCTCTTCCATCTCCTTAAATTTCTTGATCACTTCAGTGGTCATCCCCTTTGGAGGCATATTGCTAGCGTCTCCTTCGCTCTCCTCTGCTGACATATACCAGATCAACAACAGAACCTTTTAAAACTCTAATACCAATAAGATGAGGAGCGCATAGCAGGAATGGACAATTCAATCAAATATTGAACTTTTGAACTCTTGAACCTTTTGGAACTGTTCCTAGGCTCGGCAAACAGATCTCTTCCTTTTGGTTTTCAACAACACGTTGTCCGTCGGCCACTTTACAACTTATCTCTCTGAAGTCTTAGTCACTCTAATGTGAGGTTCAACACTCCTTGCCTATCGGCAAGAAAATCACCATCGGTTGTCTTCAAACTTGTCACTCTGACATCACAACTCTTCCCGATGGGTGACTCTACGCTTCTTGCCTATCAGCAAGAAAAGTGCTATCGGCTACTTTAGATTCTGCTTCACCGATACACCGATTACTCCAATGTCACCTTTGACTTTCACTTGTTAGCAAGACAATTACTATCAGCCACGTTAGAATTTGCTTCACCGATACCCCGATAACTTTTGTCTTTGGTGAGACTCTACACTATCGGCAACCATCATTTTGTTAATTCTGATATACGATCACTATCTTTTTCATTGTGACCCTTGTCATCAGTGAACACTTACAAATTTAGGCCGATGCGCCAATGGACCAACCACTCTTCAGCATGACTTTGACCTTCGACAAACTACGGTGTTATTAAGCTGATACACCAAGAGTCTTCCCATGCTCAGCCAGACTATCCTTATCGCTCTGAGAGGAATATTTTGCCGATGGCCCCTGTTTCTCTGACAATGACTTCAGCTCCTCTACTATTTTCTACGATTCATTTACTCTCCAACCATACCCTAGCACATGGAGATACTAGGCCGTCTAATGTGTAAAATGCTCCAATTTGGTCCTCTGCACCACCGAACAAGGAAACAAAATAGAAAACAAAAATGAATATTTGTACAATGAAGCCATTCCACCAATCTTGATAGGAATTGTATTGGTGGAATGCTTCAGTGAACCATTTTGTAACAAACTATAGGAAAAGGGAATCTACTAAGCATAATTACAAAATCCTTGAATCTAAGAACAAGAAAACACAAAAGGGGGTGGAACAAAGCTTTATTGTTCTTAAGCACAATTCATACATACTTCCAAAAATGAACACACAATAGGACACAAAACATAACCAATCCCTAATATTCATTCTACTATGATTTTAACTCACTCCTGTGGGAGGCCAACTATTTTTCAACCGGTCAGTTACAACTAAACAACAACAACTGAAAGGAAACAACATTGGTTAGTTTGACCTTATTACAAACAAAAACATGATTTGTTAGGTGCTCCTGCACCATACTATCTAAAAACTGACATTGAAACTCACACCTTTGATGATTGCAATTCTACATCGTCACACTTTCTTCTAATGATTGGATCAATTAAGCACATTCTTCACTTCCCTCCTATCACAAATGTATATTCAAGATGAATCAGGATAGCCTCTAATAGTTTTGCTCTTTCACATTCAGTCGGACATCATAATACTTATGATTTTCATAATCTGCTCCTCACACATTCATATGTTCATCTTCACAATCATTCTTCACCAAGAACAGCTAGGTTTACAATATATACATGACATTACATTGATTTTACTAAAAGTCAACCAATACAAGGATATTACATTTTACAAGTCAGCAAGAAATTACATAATATGAAACATGCATAGGACAAGCCCTCTCATGAACTACATGCTACTCCAGAAGAAAAAACATGCCTTGCAAATCCCAATTCATGCTTAGTCTAGTCCTAAATAGTCATCACAACATCATTCTTTAACGAATATCATGCGCATGTTACAAAAATTTGAATTAGGTCACCCTTAGGCAAAAACTCATGAAGCTTGTAGCACAATAAGCATTTCAACTTGGTGGTACTCATGAATGATAAAACATTGCTTGTTCTTCTTCTAGGTGAGTTGGCAAGACCTATACATCATCTTCAAACACTTCTTGAACTCCGCACATCAACAACATGGTGATGCATACCTTCAACATTCTCCAATCGACCAAATAGAGGTATAGCCTAGCAATGTAATCATTATGGACCACAACTAGTACTGGAGAGAGTAAAAAAACACCTTGCAAAGCAATTGGAGAAAACATAAAATCATCAAGACCATCTTCCCTTAGTCAATGTATCATTTCAAGCCACAAGAAGCTGGCCCACATCATCAGCATATGTCTTGAGAACAACTAGGCATCCGGAACAATCTCTATCACAACTATCAACTAGAAACAAGGCTTGTAGACCTCCAAGACACATGAAACTCATATGGATGCACTCATACCCTTCTATGAACATGTCCTCAAAATTGCACTGCCACATCTATCACTGTGAAGAAATGTGGAGCATTCCAATCTTCTTCATTACTTAATTCTTCCAGAGCACAGACTGGAACTCTGTCTCTCATAACTTTCATTGTAGAGGGACAAAAGATCTGAAACCTTGGGTTTAGCACCTTCACATCATACTTAAATTAATTTCTAAATCATATGATCATATCTTCAAATGCGGAGTAATATGGAGTATTTTACCATACAGTCTTTCAAGCACATCTTTGTGGAAAAAACCTTCACCAACTTCTGAAAGCCAAAATCTTCATATAGTTACACATACATCCTTGGAAACAACAAGAAGGATTATAAAACATGCCACAGGTCCTCAACAACATCTTTTTATCCTCAACATAGCTTAATGTATCATTATTCATCTTAGTGCTTCTAATTCGCATCTTAATGTTTGATCATGAAAACATCTTTTGTTGACCAACAATTTGACTTAGCACTGAGTAGGATATGGCATTCAACCATGAACTGCATCTTCTCTATTGGATAGGACATGACATCCAACCATGAATATTAGGAACATCACTGCATCTTACTACTTTTTTGACCTCAAGCATGCTCAATACACCTTGTTTTGACATTAATCCAGGTATGGCATCCAACCATGAACATAAAAAACCCACTATGAACCTTAGGAATATCACTTAATATAAGAAACCCTATCACCATTGTATCTCACTATATCTTTGTATCTCACTGGTGTATCATCATCACAATTTGAGTGTTGGTCTTACTTTAAGTGTTGACATCAATGACAACACATATTGCCAACATAGATTTGAGTTGCATTCAGACCCTTTTACCACAAGATGCTTTGTATAGTGAGATTATCTAGTTCCATGGTCCTTTGAAGGACAATTTTGAGGGATATCCTATAGATGCTAATGGCATGTTTTGACATCATGTGCATATTTGTTCCTCCTTTCCATGATCTTAGAGAGTTGATACTTTCTGAGGCTCACAAAGCACCTTATCTGGCACATCCGGGAGTTAAAAAGATGCATGCAGATCTTTAGAAGCTATATTTCTGGGTAGGGATGCAGAAGGATATTGCAAACTATGTTGCTTTTTGTCTCAATTTTCAAAGAGTAAAATCAGACCATCAACATCTAGTTGGTTTATTGTACCCTCATGTGAGTCCAGAGTGGAAGTGGGACATGATATCAATGGATTTTATTGTGGGTTTACCTATGACTGCATGTCAGCATTATGGGATTATCGTGACTGTGGACAAATTAACTAAGGTGGCACATTTCTCTGCAATGAGTTCTTCCTATAATGTTGATTCAATAGCTAGAGTTTTTCTGCATGATATTGTTAGACTTCATGGTATTCTAAAAAGGATTATTTTAGACAAAGATCCTATTTTCACTTCATATTTTTGGACTGCTCTATAGAAAAATTTGGGCACTCAACTTAATTTTAGAACTACTTATCATCTAGAGACATATGGGAAAATAGAGAGAGTGAACCAGATTATGGAGGACATGCTCAGAATGTATGTTATGGATTACCAGTATTATTGGGAGGATTACTTGCACCTAGTAGAATTTTCTTATAACAATGGGCATCATAGTTCACTTGGTATGGCACCTTATGAGGCTCTTTATGGTAGACCCTGTAGGAGACCCTATTGGATGCCACTGAGTTGGGACTGTTTGGAGGGTCGTGTTTTAATAGGACCTTAGCTTATTCATGAGATGGAGCAATAGGTGATCTGGATTCGTGAACAACTATAGATAGCATAGGATCGATAGAAGTAGTATGTCAACACTAGGAGGATAGATCATGAGTTCCAGGTTGGGGAGATAGTTTTCTTGTGTGTTTGACCTCATAAGAGTTATATCCATTATTGAAAGGATTCTAATTTGGCAATAATATATGTTGGTCCTTTTGAGATCTTGGAGAGGATTGGTCCAATTGCATATTGCTTAGCAATGCCACCCAATCTGTCATGTATCCACAATGCATTTCATGTATCTATGCTTAAGAAATATGTACCATATTTATCTCATGTTCTAGAGTGGGATGCTTTACAGGTGGTATGGGATGGATAGCTAACCCTAGAACTCATTCGCATTTTGGATCGACAAACATTGGCCCTGCGAGGACAACATTTTGACTAGGTCAGGGTCCAATGGGGTCTCTACGATGAGTCTTATGTAACATGGGAGGATACAGCCAAGATGAGATCATTGTTTCCTTATATTTTTTATGGCTTCCAGGAGGAAGCCCAATGCTAGAGGGGGAGAATGTGAGGCCTAGCTAGTTATGCACTTGAGACCTTAATAGGATATTATTTATAGATGTTTATTTTGGTGTGTTATAACATGGTTGATATCATTATTTTTGGATTATGGATCCATATGTTTTAATATGCATGTTTAGACATTATTTTGGATTACATTTGAAATTATATGTCTTCTTTCAATAAAATGTTTTGATTATGAAGTATTAATAATCATGTGTTTAATTTCTGCAGAATGAGTATTTTAGATTAAAATTATGAAATTTAATAATTATTTGATGTTAGATAGTTTAAATGTTTAACATTCATTGCTTTGGCTATATTTTGTGAGATGTGTTAATGTTTTGAATGGAGTTTTACAGGTGGGAAGTCCAACTTCCTTTAGATTGGAGACAATTCCAAATGTTCAATTCTATTTATTTATTTTATATTTTATTGTGTGGAAATTAAGTGGTTTTATGTTAGGGGTATTTGGATTAATTGTCTTGGTAATTTAATTTTATGATTATTTAATTGGTAAGTTGGGGAAATATGTTTTATTTATTATTTATTTTTATTAAAAGTCATTTTTGTCACTATTGCCTTTTCAAATTTTTATTTTCGGGGAAATTGAAAGGTTGGGAGTAACTTTTCTTTTATGGAGGAATTGGAATCATTCCTCATGCAGGGTGTGCATGTGTGTTGGAGCTTGGCTCTCTTCTTTTCTTTGTCACTGATTTTGTGTTGGAGAAGGATTTGGAGGATGGATATGGCTAGAAAGAAATGGTTGTCATTGACGGATTTTATATTGGCTGGAAAACCTATGTTTGATCAAGAATTACAAGAATTAAATCCCAATTTCTTTGGTCGATCCTAACTTGGACAGCTAAGGTATGATTTGGTTTTTCATTAAATTGTTTCCAAATCTGTTAATTGTTGATATGATTGTGATTTTTGATTCCTTTGTGACAATGGTGTTGTAACATATGTTATTTTGTATGTGTCTCTATTGTATTGTGGCATGCATGAATATTAGGGGGTTTGGGTGTGCAAATGGAGTTGATATTGCCTAAGGGCTAAGAGCCTCCTTTGTATGGGGTTGAGAAGGGCATGGAGCCTCTCTTGGGAAGTTGTTGAAAAATATGGAGTAGTTGTTGTGGCTACATGTTGAAGGGTTGTGAATGGAATGGTTGTGTTCGAGTTGGGTGGTTGTGGCTGTATGCTGAAGGGTTGAAAATTTGGTGGTGTTGCGGTGATGGTTGTTATTACTGTGTGGTGATGGGAAGTTATGTTGAATGGTTGTGTTTTGAGGAGGTTGAGGAGTTTTCTATAAAAGACAATTAAAAAAATATATGTTTTTTGTGAAGGAATTGATGTGATTATTTAGCCCCAAGAGAGAAGGGAATCCCCATTTTCCCCCTTTTCAAGAATCCATAAATGGTTTCTTTGTGTGTGATTCAGCCTGTGTTGATTTAATCTTGATTTCTTTTATTTAGTTTTAATATTTGTAATTTGTCTCTCTCTCGGGGGTGGACTTGATTTATCAATCCTATGGTTGGGAGGAGAGCCAAACTGGGATGCTCAATTTGGGTGTATGCAGGTTCATAGATGTTTTCTAGATAAAGAAATTTGTTTGAAGAAATTGGATTTTTTGAGATTTATACAATGATAAATCCTTATTTTTTGACACAATTGGATGATGTTACAATACAGTGCTACAGGATTGAGAATCTCTGGACATACAAGAAAAAATAAAGTGTTGCAATTGTGATTAAATGTAATCCTTTTATAAATCAATCTATCTTATTGTTAAATGTGATTTCTTGAATAAATTATTGTTTCTATACAATTTAATTTGATTACCCTGTTTTTAAACAAAGAAATAAGAAAAATTGTTATCCTATTTATTTTATTATATAGAAGAATGTTATCATTCTGCATAATGAAATTTGAGGTGAATTTTATATTTATTTATATGTTCCTCTATAAATAGGCTTTTATTTAATACTATTAATAAAAATTGCTAATTTAATGGTGACATCAATGTTTGTATAACAATAAATTAAACAAATTCAATGTTTATCATACATCAATTTTATTGTTTTTATATTATAGAGAATCTAATTATAAACATGAGTTTGTTTCCTTTATAAAGGAGGTAGCCATGACTACCATGGCTACCACATCTTTGTTGTGGCAGCCATGGAAGCCACAGCTCCCCCAAATAAGTATTGGCCGGTTGTGGTAAGCTAATAGCCACCATAGGCCATGGCCATTGAAACAGTCACTGCGCTTAACATTGTTTATTGTGTATTAAACTTTCTTTACTGCACACTTTTCATTATATTTGATGCTCCACTTTAATAAAATATATATTATATATATATATATATAATAGGGTTTTATTTAATACTATTAATAAACATTGTTAATTTAATGGTGATATCAATGTTTATATAACAGTTTGTCCCTATGCTAATGGAAGCTAGGTTTTGATAGTGCTCTAGACCTCAACAAAGTGGCACTGGTCTAGGTCAGACTCCCAGGTCTCCTACTAGAGTACTAGGATGAAGAGATCTTTAGATGAATTACCAACTCTTTTGGGCACTTCATTGATCTTGATAGCACCACCAAAAACAAATTAAGGTTAATCTTCACTAGATTCTATATTAATGTTGATATTAACAAGGTTCTTCCTAATAACATTACTCTAGAATCTAAATATGATAAATTGACTCAACCTATTCTATATGAAAATTCAACAACCTTCTATAAAATATGCAACAAAAAGGGACACCTTGCTTCCCAATGTAAAGCCAAGAAGGCTACTGCAGCCCCGAATGACTAGGCCAAGAGTGATGATAATGAGTAACCTTTTAGGGAAGAGCTGCTAAACATGGTCAATTCTCTGATTAAAGACTATTTAGGAAAGGACAAGGTGGTTAGTGATGTTCTGTTGGCCCCGCTCAACTTGGGCCTTGTGAATTTGCTGACCTTTTCCCCCACTAGTGGTGACGGTACTCCCTCTTTACAGCCTGAGGGGCTGGAGGAAGGGGAAGTGCATCAGGAAGAGATTCCAGTATCAAAGGATTTAGGGGTGAAATCGGTTCCTACATGAGTATGTACCCCTCCGGGTAAGGGATGCATAGAGGGGGGGAATGAGACTAATCAGAGGCTTTCCTCTCTTAACAACAAATCTACTGGCCTTACCCTTGGGGCTAGCTCAAGTGTATCTGATATAGAAGGGTGGACTATGGAAAAGAAAAAAGGTAAAGGCCCAGGGAAGAAATTACTAGATGTTGGAGCTGATTCCAAGCAGGGAACACCAACTCAAAGGGAGACCAGGCAAAAGGTGATCAACAAGGATATTGCTATGGGGAAACAGAGGACCTTGGAGCTGGACTCCAAGAGGACCACTATCAAATGAGAATCCTATCATGGAATATTCGGGGGTTTAAGATCCCCCACAAATAGTTCTTAGTCAAGAATTGCAACTTTGATAATAAAGTTGATATTCTTCTTCTTCATGAGGTTAAGATGAAAAGTGAAAGCTTCCAATCTGTGGCTAGAAATATTTGGCCTAATGCTGAGCATCTGAGTTGTGATGTGGGGGGCATCAGGAGGAATCGTAACCCTGTGGTATAACAACATAGTTAAGGGGAGGATTATAGAAATCAATAGAAACCTTATGGCGGTCAGAATGGAGTTGAACAACCATACCTAGAATTTAATAAATATTTATGCTCCTAATCAAAGGGGCCCAAGAAGGGAAGTGTGGGTTCTGCTCTCTTCGTTGATCTCTAGTGACCCTTCTAGCTATTGGATGTTAGCAGGGGATTTCAACATTCCACTCTTCCCCTCTAAGAAGAGTGGAGGGATCATGGACTATACTGACAACATGATGGACTTAAATGATATTCTAAATAATGAAGGGTTGCTCCAGATCTAGATTTGCAAGGGAGAAAATTCACCTAGACTAATCAAAGAAAAGGAAGGAAACTGATACAAGTTAAGATTAACAGAGTTCTAGTCTCACCCAATTGGAATTTCTTAAGCTCATACTCTCTAGAAACACTGCCAAGAACTACTTTGGACCATAATCCCCTACTTCTTTCTTGGAGAGAAATAAATGGAAAAGGCCCTTATCCCTTCAAATTCGAGATCATGTGGACCAAACACCCTAGTTTCAATGACAAGCTTATGAGCTAGTAGAGTGAAGATGTCCATGGTACACCTATGTACCGACTGGCTTAGAAGCTTTTGAGAGTGAAGAAAAAGGTGAAAGGATGGAACAAATTTAGCTTTAGGAACATCTTTGAAGAAAAAAGGAGAATTAATACCAAGCTTGGAGAGTTCCAAAAGAAGGTGGAGGAGGAGGACTCTTCAAAAGAAATGCCTAAAGAGGAAGAGGCTATGAGGAAGGAATGGAAGGATTTACTGCTGAAGGAGGAAGTCTTTTGGAAATAGAAATCAAGAGTGCAATGGCTAAAAGAGGCAGACAGGAACACAACTTTTTTCCATCAATCAACAACGAAGCATACGAAAAGGAACAGCATATCTAAATTGATGGATGACAGAGGCATTATGGTAGAGTCAAATTTTTAGATTGGACAAGTGATTGCTTCCTACTTTCAAAATTTTCTTAGAGCCCAAAACAATTGTATTAACTAGAACCTCATATATATCATCCCTACTCTGCTTGATGATGGAGATAATGAACACCTTAGTAGGATAATTACTGAGGAAGAGGTTCAGGCTAGCTTTTTTTCTATGGAAGCCTTTAAAGCCCCTGGGCCTGATGGTTTTCCCCCATCTTTCTTTAAGGAGAATTGGGATATTTGTGGGAAAAGATGTCATAGAGGCAGCCAGAGACTTTTTAATGGGGGTAAGATCCTGAAGCAACTGAACCATACTTTCATTGTTCTTATTCCCAAAAAACAAGACCCGGTCAGTATGGGGGATTTTAGACCTATCAGCATTTGTAACACTGTTTATAAGATCTTCTCCAAAATCTTAGTGATCAGATTGCAGCCTCTGCTTGATAAACCTGTAAGTAGCTGTTAAAAAGGTTTTGTGGTAGGCAGACAAATAACTAATGTGACCATTACTACCTATGAATTAATTCACTCTATGAAAAGAAGTAAAAATATGGGAATGGCTTTCAAATTAGACATCTCTAAAGCCTATGACAAGGTTAACTAGGAATTCCTATTTACAGTGTTAAGAAAATTAGGCTTTGAAAGTAAACCTTTGCAAATTATAGAGGCCTGTGTCACTTTGGTTAGATATCCTATTCTTGTTAATGGTATTCCCAGGGGGTTTTTCAACATGGGTAGAAGTTTCCTCCATCTACTTCACTCCAGAGAAATAAAAGGTGTTAAACCAGCTTCAACAAAACACCTACAATGATTCAACAATTTGTGGACAACACAATTCTTTTTGGCTCATATTTGGTGATCGAGGCTAGAAAGTGGTGGTGCTCCAAAGTTGTGCTACCTCAGGGGGCAAATGCATTAACTATGACAAAAGCTAGGTATTCTTCTTTAACAACCCTTTTGTCTTACACCATAAAGTTATGGGGATCCTTGGGTGGTGCAGGGGCACCATAGTAAAATCTACTATGTTGAAATAAGGCCTATTTGGCCATGTCATCTTGTTCATGTTTTGTTTTCTAAAAACCTAGAAGTCTTTGTATTCCATTTGGCAAATAATGGACACATTTTTTATCTAATAGAATCCAAAAAGGTCAACAGGAGTCGGTTGGGATTCAGGGCAGTTGGCCTTCCCTAACTATTGAACAACTGTTGATCTTCCAACTCTAGCTTAATAAAAGCACAAAGGAGCAACCGAGAGGGGGGTTCTGTAGATTCAAAGATTGTGATTCAGAAATCAACTGAGCAATAATAACTTTTGTCCATCATCTTCTGTGTTTGATCTGTGTCGTAAATATTTCCTAACTATTCATAATAGCTCTCTATTCTCTACAATTGAAATAGTTTAGTCTAAATTGTCGAAGATGAGTCAATAACCATTCCACTAGTGGATTGAAATTAGTGGAATGGCATCGGTCTATACATATTTATGTTTGTTTTTCCTTTCATTTACCTATTTGGTGGGGTAGATGTTCCAGACTGAGGAGTGTGCACAGTAGCATGCCCTAGAATCTCTATGTGCTAGGTGTAGAGTGTAGATTAGACTATGTGAGAGTTGACAACCCTATTGGCGTATCGCTATATCGCAGAGTCGTGGCCAAAGACGGTCACTAATCACTAGTGGTGTCATTGGATTAGGCCAATGAAGAGACAAGCTCCGGTGACCTAAAGGACTCTGGCTGATAGAAAAGAGAGGATGTTATCAAAGTATCGGGTTGATAATTTTTGGCTCCACTGATAGGTGTATGTCTTGCCGAAACCGTAACAGCAAATGCTAATTTTTCATAGTCACATCAGGGTGATAAGGGGTTATTGATACTGATGTAGATCCATCAAGAGAAATCAGCCAGCAGGAAGAGATCTTAAGGTTTGGCCGATAGCATTCATCTGGCCGATGAGTGGTTGGTCCATCGGTGCATCGACTTAAGTTGGTAAGTGTTCACCGATGATAAGGGTCACAATGAAGAGAGAAAGTGATCGTGTATCAAAATTAACTAAATGATGGTTGTCAATAGTGTAGAGTCTCACCGAAGACAAAAGTCATTAGCGTATCGGTGAAGTAGAATCTAACATAGCCGATAGCACATTTCTTGCTGATAGGCTCCTCATCATACTGGTATCAATTCCATAAAAGGTTATGTTGTTGATCTGGTATATGTTAGCAGAGGAGAGCGAAGGAGAGGCTAGCAATATGCCTCCAAAGGGGATGACCACCGAAGTGGTCAAGAAATTTAAGGAGATGGAAGAGAAGATCAAAACTGGAGTTAGGGAAGCACTCTAAGCAGAATTAAAGGCACTGAAGATATGAAAAAGGATAGATGAAGGTTCAGATGAAGAGGAAGAGAGAGAAGAACAAGAATAAGAACAAGAACAAGAAGAGGTAGAGGTACCTGTTGATTAAAGGCATTTCCTTGAATCCATCAAGGCAATTGGCAAGGATTCTTCAGAGGCTTAGATGGAGATCCCCATGTTCAATGGGAAGATAAATGTTGATGAAGTCATGGAGTGGATTGAGGCTCTAAACAACTATTTTGAGTACAAAGAAGTTCCTGAAAGTAAGAGAGTTAAGTTTGCAAAAACTAAACTCAAAGGTTTTGCACTTACATGGTGGAATTACACCCAAGGAGAGAGGGTAAAGAATGGGAAGAGTATGATCTCTTCGTGGAGCAGAATGCTAGAGAAGATCAAGTCCCAGTTCCTTCCATTTGACTACAAGGTATAGATTTACAGGAAAATGCAGAACCTTAAGCAAAAAGATATGGATGTGGCTACTTACACCGAGGAGTTTCACAAATACACTCTTCGTTATGGGTACATGGAGGATGAAAAAGCCAAGGTAGCAAGGTATCTAAATGGTCTAAGGTTCAATATTCAAGATGGGATAAGTTTATTGACCCCTGAAACTATGGAAAAATGCTTTCAAGTACCATTAAGAGTTGAAGAGAAGCTGAAGAGGAAAGGTGAGCAACAAGGTAGAGGAAGAGGTGGCAGAAATTTTAGAGATAGAGGTAGTTTTGGAGGAAGAAGTCCTAACCAGAGGCCTAATGGTGAGTCTAGCCAAGGAGAGCAAGTTGGGGACTCAAGTAGCAAAGGAGGCAACAAAGGAAGAAGGCCTAATGGAAGAGGTGGGACAAATGGATCAGGTAGAGGATCCAAGTTCTCCAACATGAGATATTATAACTATAATCAGATAGGGCATCTTGGCTTATAATTGTCCAGAGAAGGAATCAACTTCTCATGGTAATGAGAGAAGAACCACATTGACTCAAGAGGATGTAGGGAGTGTGACATTAACTGGATTGAATTTGACATCAGAGATGGGAGAAAATCTGATGATCAAGAGGATGCTTCTCAAAGAACCAGTGCAGACTGAACCGTCACAAAGAAGAGCTTTGTTTAAAGTCAACTGCAAGATCCAAGGTAAGGTTTGTAAAGTTATCATTGACTCTAGTTCTACTGACAATATTATATCTTTGGAAGCAGTAGATAAGTTGAAATTAGAAAAGATACCCCATAGTTGTCCATATAGGGTCAGTTGATTAAACAAGGGACAGCATATAGTCATCAATGAACAAGCATGGGTAGAATTTAGTATTGGGGGTATAGAGACAAAATTTTGTGTGACATCCTTCCAATGGATGCTTGCCATCTTCTGCTGGGTAGACCATGGTAGTTTGACAGAAAGGCTTATCATGATGGGGAAAAGAATCCTTACTCATTCCAAAAGGATGGTGTAACTTATAAGATACAGTCATTAGTAGAAGGGGATCCATAGCCTGGAGGATCTAGTGTAATGATGGTAGGAGAAAAGGAATTCCTTGAAACACTAGAAGAATCAGGTGGAGTAGGTTTTGCTCTGGTTGTGAAACCTAAGGAGAAGAAAAGAGAAAATATGAGAGAGATAGTACCTAGGGAGGTCAGAGAACTACTTGAGAGTTATAAGGAAGTAATTGCAGTAGATATACCAGACTCACTACCACCTATTAGAGATATCAGCCGTCAGATTGATCTCATACTAGGAGCTATAATTCCCAATAAGGCAACCTATAAGATGACCCCTCAATAGAATGAGGAGATAGCCAGGCAGGTTCAAGAACTTTTAGACAAGGGGTTAATAAGAAAGAGTTTGAGTCCATGTGCAGTCCCCACTATTTTGGCACCAAAGAAAGATGGGAAATGGAGACTGTGTACTGATTCTAGGGCAATAAATAGGATAACCATCAGATATAGGTTTCCTATTCCTAGAATTGAAGACCTAATGGACTATTTGGGGGGTGCTACCTATTTCTCTAAGATAGACTTGAAGAGTGGGTACCATCAAATAAGGATAAGAGAAGGTGATGAGTGGAAAACAACATTCAAAACTAATGAAGGGTTATATGAATGGCGTGTATAGCCTTTTTGTCTGTCTAATGCTCCTAGCACTTTAATGAGGCTAATGAATGAAGTATTACAAGATTTCATAGGTAAGTTTGTGGTAGTATACCTAGATGACATTTTGATATTCAATAAAAGTAAAGAAGAGAATTTGAAACATATAGAAAAGACCAGAAGCTATTGATAAACTTGGACAAATGTGATTTCATGAAACAAGAGTTGATCTACTTTGGTTTTGTCATTTCCAAAGGTGATCTAAAGATGGATCCTTCAAAGGTGGAGGCTATTCTAAATTGGCCCACACCTAAGACAGCAGGGGAGGTAAGGAGTTTCCATGGTTTGGCCACATTCTATAGGAAATTCATTAAGAACTACAGTGACATCTATGCACCTATGTTGGAAACCATCAAGGGTGGTTGCAAGGTGAAGTTTGTGGTTACAGATAGGAGCTTTGAGAGTCTGAAACAGAAAGTTACTAAATTCCATGTCTTAGTGTTACCTTATTTCAATAAGGTTTACACAATTGAATGTGATGCAAGTGGGCTGGCCATTGGACTAGTGTTGAGCTAAGAAGGGAGACCAGTGGCCTTCTTCAGTGAAAAGTTAAATGAAGCCAAGAGGAAGTACTCCTCTTATGATTTAGAATTATATGCCTTGGTACAAGCCCTGAAAAAGTGGAGGCATTATTTGCTTCCCAAAGAATTCATCATGTACACTAACAATAATGCTCTCAGGTTTTTGAATGGACAGGAAAAGCTCAGCCATAAACACATGAAGTGGGTGGAAAGCCTTCAAGAATACACCTTCACCATCAAGCATAAGAAAGGTATAACCAATAACGTTGTAGATGCTCCCAGCAGGAGGGTGTTGACAGTCCAAGAAGTGTAGTTACAAAGCATGGGTGTTGAGTCACTCAAGGAATTGTATAAAGAAGATCAGGATTTCAAAGAAATCTACAAGGTATGCAATGAATTTGTTAATACTTTTCATAGTGAGTTTTCAGATTTTACATTACAGAATGGACTATTGTTCAAAGGATGTCAGTTGTGAATCCCTAAATGCTCAATGAGGGATAATATTGTGAAGGAAAAACATAGTGGATGATTGGGTGGACATTTTGGGTTGAATAAGACTTTAGATCTGGTAAGGAGATTTTATTTTTGGCTAAGAATGTAGTCTGACATCAAAAAATTTGTTGAAAGTTGCATAGTATGCTAAAGAGCAAAAGGAGTCTCAACCAATGCAGCATTGTATCAACCTTTGCCAATACCCAATAGGCCTTGGGAATGTTTGAGTATGGATTTTGCGATGGGGTTACCCAAAACAAGGGTAGGTTGTGACAGAGCGTTTGTAGTGGTAGACCAATTCAGCAAGATGGCTCATTTCATTCCTTGCAGGACCACTAATGATGCTAGCTACATTGCAGGTTTGTTCTTTAAAGAAATTGTCATGATTCATGGGTTACCCTTGAGCATTGTGTCTGATAGGGATAGCAAATTTGTAGGACATTTTTGGAGGACTTTGTGGAAAAGATTGGGAACAAATTTGTCTTTTAGTTCAGCCTATCATCCTCAGACTGATGGGCAAACCGAGGTGGTCAATAGATCTTTGGGCAATCTCCTTAGATGCTTAACAAAAGAACATGGCAGCAGTTGGGATGTGATACTCCCACAAGCAGAATATTCTTATAATGACTCGACAAATAGGAGCATAGGTCTGAGTCCCTTTGAAATTGTATATGGCAGTCACCCCAGGGGTATTTTTGAATTGAGAGACATCCAGGGGTTGGACAAAAGGAGTGGTCATGCTGATGCATTTGCAGAAGACATGAAAGAAATGCACCAATAGGTCAGAGATACTTTACACCAAAATAGTCAGAAGATGAAGGCTCAAATGGATCAAAGGAGGAGGGATGTGTAGTATCAGGTAGATGACTTGGTCATGGTTTATCTAAACAAAAACAGGTTGCCAAAAGGAGGCCACAGCAAACTAACGATGAGGAAGATTAGACCCTATCAGATTCTAGAAACGTACAGTCCAAATGCTTACAAGATTGAGCTTCCTAATGATATTTCCCTTTCACCCATATTCAACATTGTTGATTTGACATTGTACAGAAGTCCTAATATAGGGGAGAATGCTGAAGACCCTGTCTAGGAAAATGAAGACTGGCTGAAGCACTTACCTTCTAGGGAGCCGCCAAAAATGGAGTACATTTTGGAAAGTAGAGAAGCCAGGAAGACAAGGCACAAAACATACTTTGAACATCTGGTTAAGTGGCAAGGGCTTCCAGATTCAGATGCTACATGGATTCTAGAGGAAGACATTCTAAAGCAAGGTGGAGATGTACAAGAATTGGTCTCTAAGAGGACTTGAGACATTTTTCTTCTAGGGAGTATGGTGCAGGGGCACCATAGTAAAATCTACTATGTTGAAATAAGGCCTATTTGGCCATGTTATCTTCTTCATGTTTTTGTTTTCTAAAAACCTAGAAGTCTTTGTATTCCATTTGGAAAATAATGGACACATTTTGTATCTAATAGAATCCAAAAAGGTCAATAGGAGTCAGTTGGGATTCAGGGAGTTAGCCTTCCCTAACTGTTGAGCAACCATTGATCTTCCAACTCTGGCTTAATAAAAGCACAAAGGAGCAACTGAGAGGGGGGTTTTGTAGATTTAAAGATTGTGATTCAGAAATCAACTGACCAATAATAATTTTTGTCCATCATCTTCTGTGTTTGATCTGTGTCGTAAATATTTCCTAATTGTTCATAATAGCTCTCTGTTCTCTGCAATTGAAATAGTTTAGTCTAAATCATTGAAGATGAGTCAATAATCATTCCACTGGTGGATTTCTAAAGAAATCAGTGGAATGGCATCAGTCTGTACATATTTCTGCTTGTTTTTCCTTTCATTTACCTGTTTGGTGGGGCAGATGTTCCAGACTAAGGAGTGTGCATAGTAGCATGCCCTAGCATCTCTATGTGCTAGGCGTAGAGTGTAGATCAGACTATGTGAGAATTGACAACCCTATTGGTGTATCGCTGTGTTGCAGAGTCGTGGCCAAAGATGGTCACTAACCTCTAGTGGTGTCATTGGATCGGGCCAATGAAGAGACAAGCTCCGGTGACCTGAAGGACTCTGGCTGATAGCAAAGAGAGGATGTAATCAAAGTATCAGGTTGATAATTTTTGGCTCCACCGATAGGCGTATGTCTTGCTGAAACTATGACAGAAAATGCTAATTTGTCATAGTTACATCAAGGTGATAAGGGGTAATTGATACCGATGGAGATCTATCAAGAGAAATCGGCTAGCGGCAAGAGATCTTAAGGTTTGGCCAATAGCATTTGTTTGGCCGATGAGTGGTTGGTCCATCAGTGTATCGTCTTAAGTTGGTAAGTGTTCGCCAATTATAAGGGTCACAGTGAAGAGATAAATTGATCGTGTATCAGAATTAACTAAATGATGGTTGCCAATAGTGTAGAGTTTCACCGAAGACAAAAGTCATCAGCGTATCGGTGAAGTAGAATCTAACGTAGCCAATAACACATTTCTTGCTGACAGGCTCCTCATCATTCGGTGCTCGAGGGGTGAGTTGCCTAGGGTTTATCTTGGGCTCCCCTTTTCAGTGAAAGATGCTCCTCTGGAATATTGGAATTCTATAATTGAAAGGACGTAGAGGAAGTTAGCTGGTTGGAAAGGGGAACTTCTGAGCCAGGCTAGTAAGTTTTAGTTACTTAAGGCCTCCCTACAAGGTATACCATTTTGCTTCTTATCTCTTTTTAAAATCCCTAAATATATAGCAGAGAGATTGAAGAAAATTCAGAGGTACCTTTTATGGACATGCATGGAAGATAAGAAAAGACTGGCCCTCGTTGGATGGGTTAAAGTTTGCAGACCGAAACTTCAGGGAGGATTAGGACTAAGGAAGTTGAATATGCTTAACAAAGCAATGATCACCAAGGTGGGATGGAATCTTGTAACAAGAGGCAAGGATTGAAGTAAAATTATGTGTGCTAAGTACTTTGGGAATCAGAACCCTAAGGATATTTTAATATCTTCTGATTTCCACAAAGGGTCGGTGATTTGGAACAACATCATAAAATATAGGTTACTACTTTTAAGGGTTGTTAAATAGAAATTCGGAGATGGAGGAAGCATAAGGTTTTGGGAGGACAATTGGATTAAGGGAGGGACATTAAAAAACATGCAAAATATGATGGATTTGGCTAACATTGTTGAGCACCATTTTGGTGGATTGGTTCGTGATTATTTTCTACCAGACAAAAGGGGATGGAAGCAGTTGTCTGACTGCTCTCAAAGAAGGGTCAATCTTATTAGGGCCGCTGAAGAGATCCAACTCTCCTTAAAATGGTGCAAAATCCCTCTTTTTCCTTAAAATGATAAAATCCTCTGGGCCCTTGAAAACTTGAGGAGGTTCACAGTCAAACTAGCTTATAATATTTCCCTCCCTCAAAATTTTGATACCTTTTGTAGAAAAATCTAGAATCACAATTTAATCCCAAAGATCAACCACTTCTGGTGGCTAGTGGTACAAAATAAAATACTTACAACTGACAACCTCTAGATCAGAGGTTTACAAATCCTGAACAGATGTATCCTTTGTATGAAAGAAGAGGAGAATGTCCCCCATATCCTATTGCATTGTGATTTTTCTTGGGAGGTTTGGAGCATAGCTTTGATCATGCTTGATGTTCCATGGTGTTGGAATGGTGGATTAGAGGATTGCATTCATGCTTGGTCCCCCCTTTCGCTAATCCTATTTGTAGAGAAATATGGACCTTGATACCCCAGATCATCTCCTGGTGTTTGTGGAAAGAAAGCAATAATAGGCTTTTTAGGGAAAAGTTTAGGGAGCCTAAGGAAGTGTTAAGATCAGATGTTAAACTACTGCAAGATATCATCAACAATAACACAATAAGAGCTGCGGATACTCCTCCTAATGCTAAGGAACTATAGGTGATGAATCAGTGGGTTGTACCAATGAGCATTCGTAGGGTGGATGATAGCAGGAAAAAAGATAGGTCTGGAACAAAATGGTCTGCTCCTACGGCGGGATGGTTTATGCTCAATTTTGATGGTGCTGCTAAAGGTAATCTAGGGTTGGCCAGTGGGGAGGATTAATAAGGTCGGAGAAGAGTACCCTCTATGTTGTGTTTGCTGGAAGTCTGGGTGTTAATACCAATAATATGGCGGAGGCCTATGCTCTTCTATGGGGAATAAAAATTGCCTTGGGTATTGGTATAAAAAACATCATTGTTGAAGGTGATTCCAAGATTGTTATAGAAGTTTTCAAAGAAAAGGTCAAAGTGGGGTAGTAGATGGAGGATATAGTCTAGGATATCAAAACCCTCCTACTTAAATTTGAAGGTAGGGAAGTGAGACATATTTACAGAGAGGGTAATAAATCGGCTGACCTTCTAGCTAACTTAGGGATAAACATTAACGCCCTAAGGTGCTAGAAAAATGTAGATAATTTACCTCTAAGCATTATTGCTAGTATACAGAAAGAAGCGCCTCTCTAATTTATCATGATGGTAATGATTTTAAGTATTTCTTGGTGCTGCTATATTTCATCTGGCTCTCACTTCGAGGGGAGATGTGACTTATGTGTTAAAATGGAGAACCCCACCAATCCCTATAAGGTGGCGTGGAAGCCAAACACCCACATCGATGATGACATGCTCAACTATGAGCAAGATAGGTGATCCGATGGATTTAGAAAGTCTTTTTGGCTACCTCTTGGAATGATGGTTTTGAATGGCACACATGAGTGAACCCCGAAAGGCATTTATGACTCGAACGCGCATAGAGCGAAGAAGGACAAGCATGGAAATATGAGCAATGAACTTGAATTAATGTTTTTTAATCTCCTTTATAGATTATTCAACCATCTCTCCCCTTGGCTCTACAACTACATTTTTGGTCTAGAGTTTAGCTAGTTTAGAAAGATGGGTGGCGATAAGGTAAGAATTAAACCCATGAACTGTGGAGAATTCAGGGATGATGCGCAGGTTTGGAGTATTACCTACAAAGGAGGAGTTACCCCGTTTATCGAGTTCCTCAACAGATTCGACGAACATTTGTCAGTTCAATTTGCTACCTCATGGGATAGTAATAGGGTGGTGAAAGTGGGTGGAGTCTAGTTTGAGGTTTTGGAGGATGGCATTGCCAAGGCTACAGGGTTGTGTTGCTCTAGGAACAGACTTAAGAAGCAAATGAGGGTTCAAGACATTGAAGGAATGAAGTTGTTCTTCAGAGAAGGTGAGAAGCAGATAAGACTGCAAGGAGGCTTCGAAAGGGAAAGCCTGGTAAGTCCTTTGAACTAGGTTTGTTTCTTGGTTATGAAATATTTTACTTTAGAAGGGAGGTATAAGGTTTTCTATCACTACCATTTTGCCTTTTTGAACCACTTCCACCACAAATTTGAAGTCAATTTCCCTCCTTCCTTTTATCTAGTTTGGAGGCTTTAGTGACCCAAGTTAAAAAATCCTGCGAAGGCAACCCTGTGATCCCTTCCCTACCTCTACATCAAGGGCTAATTTTTTGTCTCTACCAGTACCATCTTGCTCTCTGCCCCTCAAAACCCCCATCTGCCTAGTTGGTTAATGACAGTTCTACTGATGACCTGGAAGACAAAGTCCTCCTTAGTGAGTGACTGGGTAGATGTGACATGAAAAATACCTTTGTGCCCTTGTTGTTTAATTCACCCACTAATATGCCTTTGAGCTCCTCGGTCCCTATCCCAAGGCTGCAAGTTTCTAAGGACATTTCCTAGTCTAAGTCCCATTCTAGGACCGGCACTCCATGGGCCCCTATTTAGGTTGGTGGGGAGGGTTCCCATGGGAGGTCTAGAGAGGAAGAAATGGAGGGCCTATGTAATTTAAAGAGTAACTCCCCTAAACTTTGGCTTGGGATAAACCCCAATTTGTGAAGATTGTGGACTACTCCTCCAACTCGGAGGAGGAGGTCTTGGTGAAGAAGGTGGAAACTAAAAATGAGGAGCTTGCCCCATTTCAGGATAATGAAGGTACCAGCCACTTTGATTCCATGAATAATTCCTACTATGACACAAATGATGAAGACATGGAGATTCTGGAGACACAGAATAAAGAGGTTATGAGTGCCAAGATGGAGCTAGACAATAAGAGGCTGGAGAAGGAGTTGGCTGAGGTCAAGACTTGACTTGCTACAATGGAGACCAAAATGAAGGTTTTAATCAATCTATTGTTGAAGACTTCACACAGGGTTGCTGTAGTGTTTTCGGTGTTGCATGAGGATCAGGTCAAGGGAGAGGAGTCTCTGTTGGATAATAAGGAAAATTTGTTTGATTTTCTTAATGAGGACTGGAAGGATCTCTTTAGCTAGATTTATTTTAGCTTTTGTGTTATTTCTTGAACTCTGTTTTTTGTGGTTATGTTGTTAAATTGCTATTAGTCCATTGTTCTATGGCTTTTTAAGGCTCCATGCCTGTTTTGTTGCCTATTGGCTTTGTTATCAGGATCTGCACCTAGGTTTGTAGCTTAATATTATCAAAAATAATGAATTCAATGAATTCATTGTTTATCATACAATGATTTCATTATTTATATTATAGCGAATCCAATTATAAACATGGTCTTGTTTCCTTTATAAAGGAGGTAGCCATGACTACCATGGCTACCACAGCTTTTTTGTGGGAGCCATGGGAGCCACTACTCCCCCAAATAAGTCTTGGTCGGCTGTGGTTGGCTAATTTAGCCACCACAGGCCCCAGCCATTGAAACAGTCACTGGACTTAACATTGTTTGTTGTGTATTAAACTTTCTTTACTATGCACTTTTCATTATATTTGATGCTCCACTTTAATAAAAGTTATGTGTATATATATAGTCATAGGTATACACACACACATATATATGTATATACATATATATATGTATAATATATGTGTGTGTGTATATATATATGTATATACATATACTGTATACATATATATATGTACATACATATATATATATATATGTATACTATATACATATATATATGTATATACATATATATGTATAACATACATATATGTATATACATATATATATAGTATACATATATATATGTACATACATATATATACATATATATATATAGATGTATATACATATATATGTACTGTAAGATTATTTCTAGATTTAGAAAAATATTTCAATTATCTGATTTGTATGTGTATATATATATATAATTTCATTATATAGTCGGTATAAGAAATAGTATTTAATATTAAAAGAAATAGTTTGATTGATTATCTTGAGATTTGTTTGATTATCTATATTGTTTTTAGATTTGCAATCACATACAATATTTTATTAGTATGGTAATATTAATTTATGTTATATTTGATGAATGTAAAAGAAGTAAATTTTTTCCTATCAGATAAGCTAGTAATTCTTTTAGAAATTTAAGAATATTTTATTTATTTATATGGTTAATATCAATATTAGTTGAAATAGCTGACTTGCATTGCTATCTTTTGATCGGTTATAAACGAACAAATCTTCCTTGGTGTTTCAATCTTCTTATCACAAGAAGTCTTGTGTGAGTTAGGTAAACTTTATTTACTATTGTTCAAAAAGTATTTTAGAAAAAACATGAAAAATTCCCTTATTTTGGGTATTTATATCTTAATGTTTTAGTGTTATTTAGGGGTGGGCATGATAGATACTTTATCACAAGTGGTTGTCATTTCTATAGAAGAAGGTAGATCTTCATCTATTTTAAAGGTTCCATCATCATGAATCTTGAGTTTAAACTTTGTAGGAGTACAAGATTGTGTTGAAGAAATTTCATTTACCTTCGAGGTCTTTGGGTGTAAGGGTGAGATTTTATATTCACTTGCAAAGGAGGGTGTAAAATCTAACGAACCCCAATCATCACCAAAAAATGCATTCAAAGGACCAACACTATCCTAACCAATACTGATGTTAGCAGTGGAGGATAGTGATTTGTATTTTGTTGAATAAGGTATCAAATTACTTAGAGGAATTTAATATTTTGCTTCCATTTGTAAGTAACTTTCCTAAATCAGATCAGCTTCAATTGTATGTAGTTTGTTTTGAAAGATGAACTTTATTGAATGATGAAGGGTAGACAAAACTGACCCCATGGCATGAATCCATGGTCTACCAACAAGAAGATTGTATGACAAAGAATTAGGCATGACATGGATTACGGTAGGCAATGTCACAGGACCAAGCCTAAGAGGTAAGGTAATAGTACCCAATGATTGCCTACCGACATTATCAAAGCCATGAATATTGAGTTTAGTTGGTTTAATGAGAGAGGTATCAACATTTATTTTATGTAACAAGTTTATGCCACAAATATTAAGACTTGATCCACCATCAATCATGTTATGTCTAACTCTCATATTATTGATGAAGATGAATATCATAAGAGGTTCGTTTTGGTTTTGAACTTCTATGGGAGGTAATTCATGTTGTTGAAAAACAATATATGATTTTATCACATGCATACAACTAAACAAAGATGATACATCATTCGGTCTAATAGAAGGTGGAACAACTACCTTTTGTAGAGCCTCTTGGAGCATTCTATGGTAGGAAGGCAATGTTTATATTAAATCCCATAGAGAGATCTTAGCCAGGGTAGTGCAGAGCTGCTCGACAAGATCGTATTCTTTACCAATATAAGTAGGAAGACGAGGTGCTTGAGGTAGGATAGGTTGAGAAGGTACACTCAGTGCTTTCTTACTTTTCCTTTTTATTATGGGTGTTGTATGTATGAGCAAGCACATCATAATGAGATTGTTGTGACACACTTTGAATACCTTGATTCCTTTGAGTAATTTGTTTTGCAATATTGAGAAAGTAACCTGGGGGTCGTATTGGTGTTGGAACACCTTGAACCGTGATCACCGGTTTAGAGAAAGGAGCCGTATTAGGTGCCTCATGCACAATTGTTTTAGGGGCATTAATACATTTATTCATTATCCCCTTAGTGAGCGGAATAAGTCTATTAATGATGATTGAATTGAAATTATTTTCCTTTTGAGTAATCTCAACATCTTTCCCCGAGGGATTTAATGTGAGAGACCACTCTTCATCCACTAATGCTTCATATTTTGAAGGGAGAGCATTAGAATTAAGGGAGGGTAAAGTTTTGTTAATAAAATTGTTGATGATTGTGTCTTCAGTGATGTCTAAGGGGTTTGAACATGCAACCAAAGGAGGATACCAAGGGTCTTCACATCCTTAGTGATATCCAAGGTACTTGGACATTCAATCAAAGGAGGAAGATCAAGGGTCTTCATGTCCTTAGTGATATATCCATGGTACTTGAACACTCAACCAAAGGTGGAAGGTCCATAGGATGAGCCATAGAAACCTCATGTACTATGGTAGAAATAGAAGATTTAAGATAATGAGATGAATGCCCATTATCTACCCGTGGAGGATCCTTTGTAAGAGAAAGCTCCTCATCCACTAATGATTCATATTTTGAAAGGAGAGCATTGGAATGAAGACAGGTTAGAGTGATGTTAAGGAATGTTGCAATGATCTCATCCTCTTGTGCCAAAATATCCTCACAATTGGGAACAATTTTGGGAGAGGGATCTAAATCATAGGGTGAAATAGAAAAAGCTAGGTAACCATCACATGTATTAGAGAGTAGATCCATGGGAATAGACATGATATTGTCATGACTTGTGATAGAAGTAGAAGAAGATCTATCATCATCATTAGATATATCATATATGGATGCTAGGTTATCTAAAATGTGAGGATGCATATTAATGAATTTAGAAAAAAATTCAAAATCTATGATATATGCATGCAAATATTCCAAAGAGGAATAACAAGAAGCAACCATAATGAAATGCCTTGTCTATTATATGCAAATATGATATAAATCATGAATGTACAATTCATTAACCAAGTACAACCAATTTCAAATTAAGATTGCAATCAAAGACCTACAATTTCAAGAGAAGTGGGGTCTTCAAAAAATGTGATATTCTTGGTAACCACAACAACTAAGTCTTGCAAATGTAGGATGTGTAGTATGTGAAAAATAAGTGACTAAATGATTTATCCACTTAAATTCAACAAGGATTTAGAGAATTTTTCTTTCATGAAGATGCTCTAAACACAAGACTAGCTAGGGTTTACTATCAAAACCCTAGATTTTGAATGCTTGCTCCCTAAATCACAATTTTTCGATGCAAGGATTCCTTTTGAACATAAATGAAAATTATGACATGATAAATAAATGGAAAATCAGATTTGAAAAGAAAATGATAGTATCAAACTGTGAAACAAGATCTTTAATTACAAAGAATTTGACTAGGTTTTCCAAAAATGCAACATTTTTGACAAAACCCTAGAAAATAAGAGATTTAAATGCAAGATGAAACACCATAAAGTGATTAAATACTATTATTTAAGATGAAACACCATAAATTGTAAATGTAATTTATGATATGAAAATCTAACCTTATTAAATGCAAACAAGGTAACAAATATGTTATTTTCAAGATCTAAAATGAAATGTTTATTTTCCAAATTTCATATGCAAGAGTGAAAGAATGCTCTAAACACCAAGAATGATAAGGTATAGAAAATTATATCCCTTTAATAAACCCAACAATGCAACAAGACCTGAAACAACACACTAATCTACAAACCCTAGGTTGAAGATTAGCTAGATTTCCTAGAAATGCAAGGTTTGTTCAAACCCTAACAATGAAAGAATTCAAAATTGAGCTGTATAATTATGTAAAATGATGAATGAATGAAATATAATCAGATCTAGGGTAGAACATAACTTAGATCTGAAAAAAGAAGGATGCCAAAGTACAAGAAATGACGGGTTCACCAAAATGTTAGATAGAAAAGAGAGACTCACTCAAGAGATCAAACTAGGTCAAACCCTCTTCTATCCAACATTAGGACACAAGTCAAGCTTGGCTTCTAACCAAGAAGGAGAGACAAACTGCAAGAGCTTTTTCCCTTTGTTGTATAAAGAAGAATAAACCAAATTCAACGAATAAAACTAGGGCAAAAACAAGAAACCCTAATTAAGCAAGATCAGAGCATAATAGACTATCAGAAGTAGAAACCCAAAAACTAAATGAATAGAAGAGATTAAGGAATAATTCAAAACCTAGATCCAATAGTAGAAATTTCAAGGACTAGGGTGCTTGGGCATCCTAGACCCTGATTAGGGTTTGTAGACTATGGCAATTCAAGTGTTTTTACCTTCTTGTGTTCCTATCTCATGTAGGTTGGTTTCTACTAATTCCTCCAAATCTAACCTGCACACACACAAGAAGGAAAATGGTTGGGTATTATTTAGGAGATTGCTTAAGTGAAGCTTTGTGAATGGTGTTTGCACCTCCATAATAGCAAGGATGATAGATAAAGAGCATGTGCCCTAGGAGGGTAGAGGCAAATCTAGAGTATAATGGAATGCTAGAACAAAGCATGAAGGAAAGAAGTTTCCATGAGCGTGGAAACCCTAGCATGCTTGATGTAGTGTCACAACTTCACTCAAGAAGTTTATGTATCCCAAAGAAGTAGAATGATCTTCACAAGACCTGCAATAAGTTAGTCTCACAACAATAATCTGCCATAGAGAGATTTAAAGAAGAGTAGAGAAGAAAAGAGAGTGCAAGAATCCTTCAAGAAGTTAGAGATAGCTTAGATGTGTTCAAATGAGTAAACTAACTTTCTTTTATATGCATTTGTGCTCACAAATGATGGATAAAACCAAATAAGGCCGACAAGAGGAACCACTTAAGATGCCTTAAGCTAACATTCCTATAAAATAGGTCAGGGTTAAATGGGGGACCAGGGCGCTTGGGTACCCTTGTCCTTTAGCCCAAAAATTCTGGCACAAGTCACTTAAGGTGTTCTTAGGTTAGTTTGATACTTATTTTGTCAGTTTTTATCATCAGGATCAAGAATTAGCTGTTTAATGTTCAAAAAGGTGTTAAAATAGGTCTTGATTAGCAAGTGTAAACATTTGAGGTCCACCCAGGTGCTAAACAAATTGTAAAATGCTAGTGTACACATTTTACAACATAACACCATCATGAAATCATATAAGGATCTTATTTCAAATTGCCTCTATCATATCCTATGAGGAGATTAAGATCATAATATCATGATGTTACTATGAGTTTTAGTGACAGGGATTCCATCTTACAAACCCTCATGTGTTTCTTCACATTTGGTGCTAAGAATTGATAGAACTAGTAAGGGCAGCCTTAATTGATGCCCTACAACACATTTCTTCCACACAAGTTGCATACATGTCTACAAGGGCAATTTCAAATACAACATCTAACAAAATTCCTATATCCTTTATTCTTTCATGGTTGTCTATACCCTATTCTATAGATCCTAATTTGTCACAGGAAGGGAGGATGCTTGCAAAGGTTATGTAATTTGGTTGTACATGTTGCAATTGCATTTTCTTGAGAGTTTCTAAAGACTTTTCAAAAAACCTATTTTGTGGATATCGTGCAATCATTGCATTCCATGAGATGGCATCTCTTTGAGATTTCATGCCAAACTATTCACATGCCTTGTCTATGCTTCCACACTTTGCATACATGTCTACAAGGGTAGTTGAAAATACAACATCTAACAAAATTCTTATATCATTTATGCTTTGATGGTTGTCCACACCCTATTCCAAAGATCCCATTTTTGCATCAACAAGGAGGATGTTGGATAAGGTTGTAAAATTTGGCTTGACACTCGCCAATTGCATTTTCTTTAAAGTTTCTTTCAAGCCTTTTCAAAAATCCATATTTTGCATATCTTGCAATCATTGCATTCGATGAGACAACATTCCTTTGAGGCATCATGTCAAATAGTTCATGTGAATTGTCTATGCTTCCACACAAGTTGCATATATGTCTACAAGGCCAGTTGCAAATACAACATCAGATAAAATTCCTATATCCTTTATTCTTTCATGGCTATCCATACCTTGTTCCAAAGATCCTAATTTAGCATAGGCAGGGAGGATTCTTGTAAAGGTTATGGAATTTGGTTTTACACATTCCAATTGTATTTTCTTGAAAGTTTCCAAATCCTTTTAAAAAAATCCATTTTGTACATATCTTGCAATCATTGCATTCAATTAGATGGCATCTATTTGAGGTGTCATGCCAAACTATTCACATGCCTTGTCTATGCTTCCACACCTTGCATACATGTCTGCAAGGGCAGCTACAAAAACAACATCTAACAAAATTCCTATATCCTTTATTCTTTGATGGTTGTCCACACCCTATTCCAAAGATCCCATTTTGGCATAGGAAAGGAGGATGTTGGATAAGGTTGTGTAATTTGGCTTGACACCTGCCAATTGCATTTTCTTGAATGTTTCTTTCAAGCCTTATCAAAAATCCATTTTGTGCATATCTTGCAATCATTTCATTCCATGAGACAACATTCCTTTTTGAGGCACCATGTCAAATGGTTCATGTGCATTGTCTATGCTTCCACACAAGTTGGAAGCATAGAGAATGCATGTGAACTATTTCACATGATGCCTCAAAGGAATGTTGTCTCATGGAATGCAATGATTGCAGGATATGCACAAAATGGATTTTTGATAAGGCTTGAAAGAAATGTTTAAGAAAATGCAATTGGCGGGTGTCAAGACAAATTCCACAACCTTATCCAACATCCTCCTTGCCTAGGCCAAAATGGGATCTTCAGAACAGGGTTTGGATAGCTATAGCTATCAAAGCATAAATGATATAGGAATTTTGTTAGATGTTGTATTTGTAGCTGCCCTTGTAGACATGTATGCAAAGTGTGGAAGCATAGACAAGGCATGTGAACAATTTGGCATGACACCTCAAAGAGATGCTATTTCATGGAATGTAATGATTGTAAGATATAAAAAAAATGGATTTTTTGAAAAGTTTTTAGAAACTTTCAAGAAAATACAATTGGAACGTGTAAAATCAAATTCCATAACCTTTGCAAGCATCCTCCCTACCTATGCCAAATTAGGATCTTTGAAACAGGGTATGGAAAACCATGAAAGAATAAAGGATATAGGAATTTTGTCAGATGTTGTATTTGCAACTTGCCTTATAGACATATATGCAACTTGTGTGGAAGCATACAAAATGTACATGAACTTTTTCACATGATGTCTCAAAGGAATGTTGTCTCATAGAATACAATAATTGCAAGATATGCACAAAATGGATTTTTGATAAGGCTTGAAAGAAACTTTCCAGAAAATGCAATTGGTAGGTGTCAAGCCAACTTCCACAACCTTATCCAACATCCTCCTTGCCTATGCCAAAATGGGATCTTCAAAATAGGGTGTGGACAACCATCAAAGCATAAAGGATATTGGAATTTTATCAAATGTTGTAAATGTAGTTGCTCTTGTAGACATGTATACAAGTGTGGAAGCATAGATAACGCATGTGAATAGTTTGGCATAACACCTCAAAGAGATGTCATCTCATGGAATGCAATGATTACAACAATGCAAGAAATGGATTTTTGAAAAGGCTTTAGAAACTTTCAAGAAAATGCAACTGGAACGTGTAAAACCAAATTCCATAACCTTTGCAAGTATCCTCCCTACTTATGCCAAATTAGGATCTTTGGAACATGGTATGGATAGTTGTGAAAGAATAAATGATATAGAAATGCCATTAGATGTTGCATTTGCAACTTCCCTTGTAGACATGCATGAAACTTGTGTGGAAGCATAGACAATGCATGTGAACCATTTCACATGATGCCTCAAAGAAATGTTGTCCCATGGAGTGCAATGGTTGCAAGATATGCACAAAATGAATTTTTTGATAAGGCTTTAAAGAAAATTTCAAGCAAATGCAATTGACGGGTGTCAAGACAAATCCCACAACCTTATCCAACATCCTCCTTGCCTATGCCAAAATGGGATCTTCCGAACAAGGTATGGACTTACATCGAAGCATAAATGATATAGGAATTTTGTCAGATGTTGTATTTGTAGCTGCCCTTTTAGACATGTATTCAAAGTGTGGAAGCATAGACAAGGCATGTGACCTGTTTCACATGATGCATCAAAGAAATGCAATCTCATGGAATGCAATGATTTCAAGATATGCACAAAATGTATTTTTCAAGGATGTTGTCAACACACACGCACAGTATATATATATAATGTCATGAAAATATGCATAATCTCATAGATACATAATGTCATGAAAATAACATATAGTGTATATATCAAGCTAGATAGGCATGTACAAATAAAGTCATATGGGCATAGACAATGATATACATCGATAACAAACAAAAGTATCTTTACAAAACCAAATAGGCATATGTAACAAAATGTCCCAAAATCAAATCTCCTATGGACTGCTATCAAATAATCGACAACTCTTGCTAGGCCATGAAGATGGTGAACTAGTCAATGACTCATCCTCTATCACCTGTTGACTAGACCTCCTCAATAGAGTTTTTTGAAGTTCCACCTATTGGTTCTCCAAACTCTACCCACTAATTTCTAAGAGGTAGGAAACCTTTATGATCAAAATTGAGTGAAGCTTGGCCAATGAATGGGAGATTCATTTCACACTATTTCTCATGCCCTTTACATTCTGCAATACCTAGGTGGGTTCCCCTTTATGACACTAGATACAATTTAACAACAGAGTTAGAACGTGCCTAGTAGATGAAAGGCTTCATATGTATTTATAAGGATTTGTATAGCTAAACACATGGGTGGCTTACTCCTTGTAATCCCTCAAGGCTCTGGTATGAAGCTTGGAAATAATTAGAAATAAATTAGAAATGGCTTAAGATTTATCATTTAAGTTTGGGAACCTGGAAATGGAGACTACACAAGATTGACTGGTACCTATCATGGGCTATAGAGTCACAATGTTATGCGTATTACATATCACAGCATTTAAATGCATCTTAATGGTCAATTAAAATACTATCACCTAATGAAAGTAAGACCTCCTAAATCCTACAATGCAACCATACTTAGTAATTCATTTGAAAATATAACTCATGTACCTTTCAAGAAAGCATTTACACTATCCCTTAAATAGAAAGCAAACTATGAGAAGAACTCAATACAATAAATGTGTATGACAAGTTCTATAAACCTTGATTATTTCATTTAAAAGAGAATTACACTTCAAAGCTAGAGACATTTACTTAGCAGTATGTATTCATATATGCATTTCATGATACAACAATGTTTTCATAAATGACTTACAAACAAACGTTTAAGACTTGATAATAGACTTAACCCATTTTCCCTTTACAAAAACCCTATCAAATTTTCTAGAACCCTTTAAACCATCAAGCACCGCCCTTTTATAACACAAGGGGGGCTCTTAAAATGCTTTGAGATTCCCTTAAAAGTTTATAACAAGATTTAGTTACTTTACAAAGCGTGAACTAGATTCAAATCTCCCTAGTCAATCCAAGATAGTTATTTTTTGTTTTACACTAACTCCTTGAGCATGGGCAGTTGGGTTGTTCACATGACTCCCCATCTTTCGATTTGGGTTTGCCAAAAGTTAGAGCTTCTAGAGTTGTTGAGGTATCCATCTGTATACACCTAAAAATGGCATGACTCTACTTAAATAAATATTTTAAATATTTATTTCATTATTCACATTCTTCTATCAATAAATAAATAAATTTATTTATTTATTTGATTCATCCCCTCACATTTAATTAAATAAATTACATTTTATTTAATTAACTAAATTCATTTTCATCAAACTTCATTCTTCTGAATAATTAAATAATTTTAATTATTTAATTAAAATCTTTTATTCTTCCAAATTTAAAATAAAATGCAAATTTTATTTAAATAAAATCTTAAATATCCACTAAATAAAATATATTTTTATATTTTATTTTATTCTTCAAAAATGTCCACAAAATAAAATATATTTCTATATTTTATTTATTCCTCTCAGTTATCTACAAAATAATTAAATAAATCTTTTTATTTAATTATGCTTTCTTATCTTCAAAAATCATTCTTATGTTCTAAAAATACTTTCCTCTTGTCATACAAAAGCAAAAGCAATTTTAAAGCATCGTTAAAGCAAACTTTCTCTTAAATTAGAAAAATAAATTCTAATTTAAGAAAATCAAATCTCATCCTCATCAAGAGAGGAGTTAACTCAACAAAGTTGCTTTTTGAATGACATGTGTCTTTCTTCCATTTGTTGCACATTCCTCAACAATCTTCCTCCATTGGTCTTCCCTTTTCTTCTCAACCATTGATCTTCTTCCTCACAACTCTATAAATACAGCCTTCCTCTTCTTCATTTCATATCCATCGTTTTGAGAAAACTTATGCTACAGAAACACAAGCGCACCTTTGGCACCCCACTTTCTTAAGCATTTCATATCCTCCATTGTTAGTGTGTTGAAGCTCATCTTCAATCACACAAAATATCTCAATCAATCCATTCTTGTCACCTTCAACAAGCAAGGGAGCATTCGCTTCTGAGGGCTTCATCATCATCAAGGTCAAGAAGAGATAGGGGAACTATGGAAGAAGAAAGGTAAAAGGTTGTAAGTATTGTTCTTTGTTTTACTTTAATATATCTTTTACTTTCACATTTCATAGATGTATTGGGTTTCATTATTCTTAATTGATTAATCCATTTTCCTCTTCACACCATCAACTGTTAGATCAAGAGGCAATCGTAACTACTCTTCAGACGAAGCTACCATAGACTTGGCCATCATCTAAGTATACAGGTCCCTAATTCTGCCAATAAAATCCCAACTATCCATCACTAATTGGACCACCCTAATGTGATACCCTTCAGTTATCACAATTGTGTCTCTGATGAGTGCCATCTTTTTTGGAAAGAGGGAGAAGGCATAATGATGCCTCTCTGCCTTAGCATTTGACTCTAATACTTAAAGAGGGTTGTTGGAATTTCAACAATTAAATCTGCTCTGGTTAATAAGAGCTACATGTAGCTAGAGCCCTTAAGTAGTCTAAGTCCTCCCTCACTAGAATGACATGATTAATAGGTAGACATGATGGAGCAGCAAGGATTTTGATGCCATAGACTCATACTTTTACCTAAACCATCCATTCCCTAGACAACACTCTCCCTGTCCTTAATTTGAAATAGACAAATTTGCATCCAGGAGAACAGGGGCATGCCTCTTTGGGAAATAAAGGAGACAGGAGGCAAAATATATAGGAAAACACTCTGCATTATAGATAAGGTAGAAAATGATGCAAACTGATCACATAAACACTTCCCTTAATAGATAAAGGGGATGAGGGCTCCTCATCCAAGTACTTCCCACTTACAACAACCCTATAAATCTAATTCTGGCACCTATAGGCTTTGCACTCTTGATGCATATCTAGAAATCTCTGAAGATCACATCATACCTCCAGAAGTAACAAATGGAAGCATGAACTATTTATAACTTATCAGAGACTACCTATGAACATATCTCATTCAGATACCGAATGTCCAATCAGTTCACCAAAAACTTTACTGAAGATCAAGACCAGTTGGTGAAATTTTCCCAGTGTCAAATCATAAGCCTCTATGCATTAAACAGAAACTCCCTGCTTCATAGGCCCTAGCTCCTACAAGAACATAGCTGAGAACCTCGAAAATCATGAGAAAGATGTTGTGTAATAGTTGTTCTGCCATTACTTCCCCCATACTCAACTAGACTATCTACAATAGATGAAATTAGAATTTGAATGTAGACCATTGATACAAGGCTTGTCATAGCAAGATCAATGGTTGAAGATAGTCCAGGAAAGTTGAAAATCCACTATGTGTGTTGAAAATTCTTCAATCAACCAATTTGTGCTAAAAGAGAAAGATTTCCATGTCAATCTTCAAAAATTTGCCATGTGTCACCATCTCACATCCCAATGCTCGCCATTAGGTACAAAATTTTAGATAGTGTAGGCTTGTTCTAGAGTGCCAAGTGGAATGCATTATCCTTCAAGTGCTATAAGTATTTGGTAGGTTGCATACACATGGCACAAAATCGTAACAATGTGATGTCAACTCGAGTCTGACAACATGTCCTTCTTAGTAGCGTGTGACAAATCAAAAACTTCATAGCTGGACCCTCTTTAGCTTTGTCTTTAACAAGACTATGGGCTCACTGGATAGATTACATTATTCTACAGTAGTGTGGCCCTGACAAAATACAAATCTCTAAATCTTGTGGGTGTTCACCAGGTTACCAAGTGGCCTCATCATACTTAATAGTTCACACTAAAGACTTAGGCTTTTAATATTTCAATTATTTATGGGAATTATCAACCAGTAGCTTAGGACAAAGGGGTTGGTAAAAAATGATGTATAGAGGCTCGATTCATAACTTAGAAGACTGACAACTGGGACCAAGGGGTCAATGATGAAATATAAAATTAAAGTGCACCAAAGGAAGGAAGTGTTTAGGGTTTTAGATCAAGGATAACACTTTGTAGAAATGAACCTAAAACCCTAAGAAATTTGAAGGTCCTAACAGTGGCTCTATCTGGGGATGTACATTTCAAAGGAATGTGGCAAGAAAGAAGAAAACTCTAGGATGTAGACCAGACCAAACAAACAAGACATAAATTAAAAAACTACATTATGGGTTAAAAACAACCATAACTGCACAACACAACACAGGGAGTAGAAAACCCTAACTACTGAGCACAGAATAAAAATGAGCATAAGCTCATGAGAAAAAGTACTTCAAGAATTATCTGTGCACATGTAATTCTTGATACTCTCCAAACAAACTCTTTAGGAAATAAGAATTCTCTCTATGGATACTCAGTATGGTATAAAGTCCTATTGACATGGAATCAAACTTCCCATGTTTCCCTTTGTCATGTGCCCTTACATTCCAGACTAGTACCATATCCCCATATTCAAACTTCCTGTCCTTAGCCTTCTTGTCAAACAAATATTTCACTTGTTGTTTCTTAACATTTACCATTCATTCCTTTCTCCTTGTTTCATTCAATTCTATCAACTGGTTTATCCCACATGTCATGTTATCATCCAGATCATCAAAATGTTCTTGAATACACTTGTATACAGACAATAAATTATTGATAGACATATTTGCATTCATGCCATACACAAGTTCATAAGGCGACTTCCCTCTAGATTTCTTTATAGTCATTTTGTCTACCCATAAGGCTAATTTTAATTTTCAGTCCCAAACCTTTTTTATTTTTTCCCAACATCCTTTTGACAATCTTTATTAGGCTTTTGTTGCTTAATTTAGCCTATTCATTTCCTTGTGGGTGGTATGGTGAATAATGGGATAAGTTAATTCCATACTGAGTGCAAAGATGCACTAGCTCAACTAATCCAAAACACATGGCATTATTTGTGATTCACTTATTTGGTATCCCAAACCTTGAAATGATGTGATCCATGATGAAATCTATAACAACCCTACTAGTAGCCTTTCTAGTTGGGATTCCTTCTATCCACTTGGTAATGTAGTTTGTTGCTACTAGTATCCACTTAAAACCTCCACTGGACTTTTCATAGATTTCACCAATGAAATTTATCCCCCATTATTGGAAAGGGACCTCTACAACTTGAGGTCTTAATGGTAAAGTTCCAAACCACTTCAACTTCCCAAAGAATTTTTGGCATGCTTCACATTTCCTAACCAAATTGTAAGCATCTGAAAACAAGGTAGGCCACCAATATTCTACTCTAAGAACTTTATGAGCAGTAGTTTTGGCCATAAAATGACCTCCACAACTTCCACTATCACCATCACCATTTTTCTAGTATATATCTTGTCCTATGATGACAAACTTCAATGCATGCAACTTTAGTATTCTTTACTAACTATCACTTAAATTTCTAGGACATCTTAAATGATTCAGATAAAATATGATATCCTTGTACCAACCTGTCTCTCTCAAATTGCATGTTCTTGAGAAAGGCATATCAATCATGTAATTTACATGAGTTGCTTCCAAATTGGATTATGTCATAAGCTTTTCCATCCCTTGATCTCTAACCAATTTGGTGATCTGAATCTCTATGTTAAATTCTTGGACTTTATTAATCCACCTGCATATTCTACCAATAACCTCCTGCTGCACAACAATATCCTTTAGTGTTGCATGTGGAACATACACTATAATTCTATCTCCTACTAGATAAGCCCTAAATTTTTTTTACAGCCTTGACTAGTGCATATGCATGTTTTCCATGGAGTCATATTTCAACTCAGCAGCTTGGAGTAATTTTTTAAAAAAAGAAATGGGTTGTTCAAAACCATCACTATTCTTTTGTAATAGTATTGCTACTATAGTGTGAAAATAAGAAAAACAAAACAATTTGAATGGTTTAGAAAAATTAGGAGAAGCCAAAATAGGGGCTTGTTTAATTGACTCTTTGCTATCACAAAAAGGTGTGACTGCTTCACATTCCCAAGTCAATCATTGTCCTTTTTTCAACATCTTGGAGATGGACTTAGTCATTTCTAAAAAGTTGGGGACAAATCTTTGAATGAAGTTTATTTGCCTAAAAAATGACCGAATTCCTTTGATTTTCTTAGGTTGGGGAATTTTCTCAATGACAACTACTCTCTCAGGGTCAATTCTGATTCCATCCTTAGAGACAATATGACCCAACAATTTTCACTCAATTACCCCAAATATACATTTCTTGTGATTCAATGATTTACCATAATCCATACATCTGACAAAGATTTGCTCCAAGTGGTTATAGTGGTCTTCCTCCTTTTTAAAAAAGGTTGTTAAGTCATCCTGGTATACAACCATGATAACATTTATAAAATTAGGAAAGGCTACATCCATAGCCCTTTGAAAGGCGGCCCTAGCATTAGTCAGCCGCCCAAAAGGCATCCTAACATAAACATATGTGTTGAACACACCAGGATATTGAGAGGAGGGTGAATCAGTATCTAAACAAACTTCAAATCCTCTGGAGTAGATTAAAACTTAATCATTATAGCATCAACATAAACATGAAAGGTTAACGTAATGCACATCAACACATATCACTAGATATACATGGAAAACCTAAGGGGAAAACCACGTTGATGATTAACTCACAATATATGAAGCTCAAAAATCACAACCTTGTTTTAGGGCTACAACCCAAGGAAGCTACTACTCCCTGCTAACTTTTTTTAGGGCTACAACCCAAGGAAGCTACTACTCCCTGGTAACTATGTTTTAGGGTTACAAACCAAGGAAGCTACTACTCCCTACTAACTTTGTTATAGGTCTACAACCCAAGGAAGCTACTACTTTGTAACAACTTTGTTTTAGGGTCACTCCAAAGAAAGCTACAACTCATTACAAACTTTATTTTAGGGATACAACCCAAGGAAGTAACTACTCCCTAAACTAAGAATGAACTCAGAGATGATTACAGTATGACAGTCCTTATGCTACCTAAAAATTGACATTGAAGCTCACACCCTTGATGATTGCAATTCTACTTCTTCTGATGATTGAATTAATTAGTCACACTCTTCACTTTTCTTTTGTCACAAAAATGTCTTCAAGATGAATCAAAATAGCCTCAAACACTTATGCTCCTTCTCCTTCTGTCACACATCATAATTCATATGATATTCATACTCTTCTCTTTACACTTTCATATTTTCATTTTTGCAATCATACCTTACCTAGATCAACTAGGTTTACAATATATACATGACATTACATTGATTTCATTACATGTCAGCCAACACAATAAAAATATTACATTTTACAAGTCAACCAAAGATCACAACACATGAAACATGCATAGGGGAAGCCCTATCATGAACTACAAACTACTCCATAAAGAAACACACACCTTATGGATCCCAATACAAGATTATTCTAGTCCTAAACATCCTTCATGTCATCATTCTTCAAGGAATGACATATGTACGCTTCACAAACTTGAATTAGGTCGTCCTTAAGCAAGAAAACATGAAACATGTAGCTCAACAGTCATTTCAACTTGGAGGAACTCATGAGTGATTGAACATTGTTTTATCTTCTTCTAGATGAGTTAGCAGGACCTATACAACATCTCCAAACATTCCTTGACCTCCGCACAACAACAACATTATGGTGCATACTTTCAACATTCTTCAGTCAGCCAGACAGAGGCATAGTCTAGAAATATCATCATTCTAGACCTCAACGAGTTCCATAGAGTAGAAAAACACTTTGCAAAGCAATAGGAGACAACATAAGATCATCAAGACCATCTTACATTAGTCAATGTATCATTGCAAGCCACAACAAGTTGGTACACATCATCAACGTATACTCTAGGAACATCCAGAACTATCTATATCACAACTATCAGTTGAAAACTAAGCTTGTAGACCTTAAAAACACATGAAACTCATGTGGATGCACTCATACACTGCTTTGAACATATCCTCAAAACTACATAGCCATATCTATCACTGCAGAGAAATGCAGAGCATCCGAAATAGTCTTCATCATCACTTGAATCTGCTAGAGCATAGACCAGAACACTGTCTTTCATAACTTTCACTGCAGAGGGAAAATGATCTAAAACTTTGGATTTAGCACCTTTACATCATACTGGACTTAAATTCTAAACCACATGACCATATCTACAAATGCAGAGGAAGAGCATTTTACCAAACAGTCTTTTCAAGTAATTCTCTGCAGTAGAAACCTTCACCAACTTTTGGAGGCCAAAACCTTCATATAATTCAACATATACATCCTTAGGAATAACAAAAAGGATCAAAAAACATGCCACAGACCATCAGCAACATCTTTTCATCCTCATCGTATCTTAATGTATCATCATTCATCTTAGTGCTTCTAATTCCGTTCTTGATATTTTATCATTCATCTTTCTACTTCTAATTCCCATCTTAATATCACATCATGAAAACATCTTTGTTGATCAAAAAATTGAATAGGACATGACATCCAACCATGAATATTAGAAATCCACTATGAACCTTAGGAATATCACCAAATATCAACAACCCTAAACAACATCACCATTGTATCTCACTATATCGTTGTATCTCACTGGTATATCATCATCACAAATTAAGTGTTGACATCAATGACAACACAATGAAAACACATATTACCAACAATATCCCCTTTTTTCATTGATGGAAACACACACTCCCCCTTAGATCTACATTTCTCTCTCCCCCTTTGACATCAACGACAAAGGACAACTGCTTCTTCCCCTTAGGGCACAAATTCTCCTCCTAAGGTGCAAATTTTCTATCTCTCCTCTTTTTTCAAGGATCCCTCTATTAGCAACCATAACTACCTACTTCCCCTAAGAGGTAGCCATCATCAGTCCAGGAAAATGAGAACTCTCGCTAGTTGAATGTGCCACTATGCATCTAGCAAGAAGGAGAGCAAATTACCCCTAACCTCTGCTGGAGATCTTCAAAAGTACCCTTTGCAAGAGCCTTTGTGAAAATATCTGCAATTTAATCCTTTGTTGGAACATATTCCATATTTACTTCTATATCTCTAACCTTCTCTCTCAAAAAGTGATACCTGATTGTGATATGCTTGGTTCTAGAATGCATCACTAGATTTTTAGAATTATTGATAGAACTTGTATTATTACACAAAATAGGAATAGGCTCATCATATAGTACCTTGATATCATTTAGGCTTTACTTCATCCACAACACTTGTGTATAGTAGGATGTTGCTACAATATACTCTACCTTTGTAGTTGATAATGACACTGAATCTTGTTTCTTGCTCTTCCATGAAACCAACCTACTTCCTAAAAGGAAAGCACCACCACTTGTAATTCTTCTATCATCAACACAACCAACCTGATCAGCATTAGTGTAGGCACTCAAATAAAAACATTACCTCTTGGATACCATAAGCCATAATCTATAGTTCCTTTCAAGTATCTAAAAATTCTTTTCACTACCTTCTCATATGTTTTCTTAAGATAAAACTTGATATCTAACAACCACACATATTGCATGCATGATATTAGTGTTGGCAAGAGACACTATGTGGCTTCATGAATGTTGTCATTGATGGCAACAAAGTCCATTCCACACATCCGCAGGACATGGTATGTCTATACCAGAAGTCAGATTGAAGAGTATTTTGGTCCGGTGACCAAGAACAGAGCATGCAGCAAGGTCTGACAATTAGGTCCGGATCTCTCAGAGGAAGTATCTCGGTGAAGTGTGGACTTGGGGAAATCAAGAGGAGTACCATGATTGATACATTCTAGAGATTGAGCCTCTGGTGATGAAAGAGTGAAAAGATATGAGCACCTAAGTGTTGGGTTCCAATTTTACAAAGTAGACTGAGGAAGAACTGACCGGCAGAGCATCAGACCTAAATCCAGATGAGATATTGATGGTGATCAAGTTTCTTGAGATATCATTCATGTTTGGCCGACATGATTGATGACTTATATAAGTATCTCCTTGATACGCATCACTTAGTAAGAGGGGATTTAGCCGACAGACCAGAGTTTGGAAATATCTTGAGTTTTCTAGATGCCGACTAGAAAGATGATTGAAATCATTGATGCAGATATATATACCAGATTGATTTTGGTATGAAGGTGTGAGTGGTGTATTGTGAAGTGTGAAGAAAAGTAGAGTGTAGTGTGGAACAGCTATATAGGTCCAGAATGTGACAGAACAATAGCATTAGAATAGAGGAAGAATGAAGTGTAATAGATCAGTATATTAAGCCTAATCAGAACTAAACCTCAGCATATGTGGATGCTCATCATCAGGTCAAGTACTTGGTTTTCTTTCTATAAACTATTGTAGGAAGTGAGCATCTTATGAGCAGTGTGCTCGAGCAGTGAGCCCTAATAGGCAAGTGCCATTTTGTACTACCTTATTCTTTTAATAGAGAATTCAATCTTGGGTTAGTCACCCTGTGGTTTTTCCCTCAATAGGGTTTTCCACATCAAAATCATTGTGTTATGTGTATTGATTTTATTTTTGCTTTCATGGTTATGCATGCTTATATGATTTGATGTTGCACTTGTTGTTAAAGAAGAACAGAAAGTTAAAATAATTAAGATAACTGATTCACCCCCCCTCTCAGTTATCAACAATTGGTATCAAAGCCAAGTTCCTCTAAACAGAGCCTAACAGCTTGAGAAAGATCTGGGAATCTCAATGGATATGTATGGTATGAGGGAACAACTTCAGTCTTCCCTTGATGATCTTGAGCAATCTCACTTAGAGGTCAATAACTTGAAGGAAAGACTTAAACAAGCTGATGATTTCATAAATGAACTAAAAGAGAAACTGAGTATCTCTATGAAAAAGAGAAAGGAACTACTTCAACAATTAGCAAATTAAAGTGAAGCCAATAATACTGATGAAGATCTGAATGAGAAGAACAAGTAATGTGAGAAGCTATCAAAAGAGGTCATTATGGTAAGACATGAAATGGAATCAGGGGTTATGAAATTCACCCAAGAAATTGAAGAGAAAAGAAAAATTGAAGATAATCTAAAACAATCTCTCAAGGAGAAGTCAGAAGACTACCACAAAATAGATAGAATAATCAGGTATCTAGAATCTGATCTTGAAGAAGCAAGAGATAATGAAGAACAACTTGAGAATCAGATTGACACTCTTAAAAGGGATCTTCAAACAACAAATGAATACAAAGAGAAATTCAAGATAAGCTCTGCTCAACTTGAAGTTCTTCTTGAAAGCCAAAAGAGGGTAGATGACAAGCAAGGCTTGGGGTATGAGAAAGGTGAAAGCTCCAGATCCAGTCAGAAGAACTTTGGATCAGGAAATCCAAGGAACAAGCCTAGAAGACCTCCAGTAAGACAACCAAATGCTCAAATATATCCATCCTTCAATGGATACTGCCACAATTGCAATAACTTTGGTCACAAAGCTAACTAGTACAGAAGAAGAATGAATCAGACTAATTCATCCTTCTCCGGGCAGTGTTTTAACTGCAAAAGGTATGGTCACAAATCTCATGAGTGTAGAAATATGCAAATAAATAATTCATACAATGGTAGATGCTTTGCATGCAATAGAATGGGACATATGGCTAATCAATGTAGATCAAGAGGATACCAGTCAAATATGCAAAGAAATGTTGTTTGCTAAAATTGCAATAGATCCAGTCATATTGCCAAATTCTGCAGAAGTAAGAATCAGGACAAAAAGGGTCAGATGCATCATAATCAAAACCAAGACAAAGGAAAAGAAAAAGTGAATGTGGATGAAATTCAAAGGGAGATGAACAAGATTTGGGTGAAGAGAAGTACAGAAAATGTTGAGAATGGATCCGCACCAGAATCTGGTGCTAATATTCCTTCCAAAAACTCAATAGATTAGCTATGGCTCAGGGGGAGTCACAAAAGAAAATAATTTCCCCCAGCCAGTCAATTGGTGCCTGAAATTGGCACATGAAAGGTTACGGATTAAAAGGGCTCTCAAGGAAACATCTAAATAACCCTTGGGAAAGATATGAAAGATCCGCAATGAGTTTGAAAAGGTTAATCATCTGAGATTAATCAAGTTTGACAGTCTTCTAGCAAAAGCAGGACTTTCACAGTTAGATCTGGTATAATTCAAACTTGAAATATTTGGATTTGTGGTTAGATGGAATGATTGGAGAAAGGGAGATACATTGTAATTTTTCATTCTAGGTGCATCTTAGTGATCCAGAAAGATCTCTTTCAGAAACAAGGAAAACAAGGCAATCAAAATAACCTAAGTTGTGCATTTATTGCAAAATGGAATTAGGGTTTGCGCAGGAATAAAAGGGTTCTTTTGTTCGTCATTTGTACATTTGCATTCGAGAAGAAGAGAGAAGGAGCTCTGCAACAAAATTATCTCAAGCCTCTCAAAGATCAACTACAGAAGTCGATTCTTGTAGCAATCTAATCCGGCTCATATCGTGAACCCTAGAAGTGTAAAAGGTACTTTCTGCTCTTGAAAACCTCTGTCTAAATCTTTTGGAAGATGGTTACTCTGAATGTTGTGAAGATTACTAATAGGTTGCACCCTAAATTCAAAAAACATCCCTACAAATCCCTAGAAGTCGATTCCCTAGACGCATTTTCTAGCATTTTGCATGGGGTTTTGCATGTAGAAGATGTTAGGGCATACATTCATGCGAACATTGAAGGATTTGGGGAATCCAAGCTGATCGATATCTACCACAAATAATTAATAGATGAATCATTTTAACTCAAACCTTAGTACAAAGCCATCCGGGATAAGCATTTTAGACATTGCATCCATTTCCCCTGTTTTGCAAAAGATGAATGGGTCTGGTATGTTTTGAGGAGAATGCATGACAACTTCATGTGGTTGTTGAGGCCATTTAAAATCACAAAAGATGCCATTAGGGCAGTTACCGAATTGCACTCATCTGGTGGGTTACTTGCTCTCAAATCTATCAAGAATCAGATAGTGATTGAGGCAACCAGATCAAGATTTGACAAGAGAGCAATGACAATTGAAGATATCACTGATCTAGATATCAAGTTTGCATCTATGATAATTGGCTATAATATATATCACTCCAACAGGGAGAATTCTATATCCAGAACTGTAATCTATGTTGCTTATCAGATGTTAAGGGAGAATGCAGATTATGATCTTTGTGAGCTTCTTCTAAGCCAACTATTGGAAAACCTACAAAAGATCAAGGACAAGAATAACTCATTCAAGTATGGTGCGCTAATACTGTGTTTGTTCTTTTACTTTATGAATGAACTACCCAGATCTAGTGGTTGGATATGGCAAAATGACAAACCAGTTGCCATACAAATCAGAGATTATATGCATGGGCTTGGTGATGCCAAGGCACATAATACAGCACTCGAGGGCTACTTCAAGAACTTTCAAAGTATGATGCAAGCTAGAGAAAGTATCCCCCAATCATTGGTTGTGAAGTACAAGGATACAGTGTGCTTCATGGTAGACACTGATCAATGCCTAATGGAGGCAGTGGAACCAAGAATAGTGTGGATCATGCTAATGGGGTATGAGGTTGATGAGAAAATCCTAAAGTTACACATCCAACACCTGCTGAGTCAGCCCAAGGACCCTAAGGCAGAAAGGTTTGGAACCTTCCAAGAGCTGAGTGTAAAAGTTCATGTTGAACTGAGACAGCCTGAGATCAAGAGAGAAGTAAGAAGGTAAGTAGAAGAATTCACCAAGAGGCATGGAATATCAAAGGAGGCAGTTGATGCCAACAGAGAGAAGATGGAAAGGGTAGAAAAAGAAAGGCAAGAAATAGAGAAAGAAAGTGCTCTGGTGCAAGCCCCCTCCCAAACTAAATCCTCCAAAAGATCTGCACCTGCCACCTCTAAGAGCCAAAAAGCATCAAAACTGGAAGCCCAGACATCCAGAAAGGGAGAGAAGAGAACAAAGAAAAGGGCAACAAGGTCCTCTACAAGTCAAAAGGATGATGAAGAAACTAAGACTAATGAGGAGATCAAGAAAATGAAGAAGAAGAAGAAATCATCCAGTGAACCCTCTGTTGATAACTGAGAGGGGGGGGGTGAATCAGTTATCCTAATTATTTCCCTTATTAAACTTTCCTTTTAATTGAAGCAGCATAAAATCAAACACAAAACATAAACCATGAAATAAGAAACACATGACACAGTATTTTTGACGTGGAAACCCTGTTAAGGGAGAAAACCACGGGGTGATTAACCCAAGAATTATTCTCTGTTAGAAGAATAGGAAATTACAAAAATGGCACTTGCCAATTAGGGCTCATTGCCCGAGCACACTGCTCACAAGAGGCTCACTGCCTACAAGAAGACACACTGTCTTACAAAGTGATTAGAATCACAGTCTTGAACTGATTGGAAGCATCTGCATATGCTGGAGTTCAGTTCCGGTTAGGTTCAGTATACTGATCTGCTGCACTTCATCTTTCCTCTGTTCTTTAGTCTGCTGTCCTTTCACATACCGGATCTTTCTTGTTACTTCTGCTCTACTCTGGACTTGTTCGCATATCCTCACATTCATTCACACCTTTTACCACTAAATCCATCCTCTATATATATCCGCACAAGTACTTTCATCATCTTTCTAGTCGGCATCCGGAACAGTCTAGTTTCCTACAAACTTAGTTCTGTCGGCTGAATCCTTGCTCACCAAGCAATGCGGATCAAGCATATACTTGTAGATATCATCAATTATGTCGGCCAAACATGATTCATGCCTCCGCAACCTTTATCATCATCTGTAACACATCCGGAAAGTAGTTTGATACTCAGTCAGTCAGTTCTTCCTCTGTTTTCACTGTCTCTCAGGAATCCGGTACTCAACTATTCATATCTTTTTCCTTGTCCATCTCCGGAGGCTAAATCCTTGGAATATACTACTCAAGATAGTCCTCTTGACTTCCCCAGATCCGCACTGCACCAAGACACTTCCTCTGAGAGATCCGGACCAATCTGTCGGACCTTGCCACATGCTCTGTTCTTGTTCACCGGACCACCACAATCTTCAATCTGACTTCCGGTAGAGACATATCATGACTTGCGGATATGTGGGATGACCTTTGTTGCCATCAATGACAACAACCATGAATCCATATAGTGTCTCTTGCCAACAATCTCCCCCTTTGGCATTGATGGCAACACTTAGTGAAAAATGACTAAGTGTTTACACTATGCTCCCCCTCTGCCGATGCTCTGTCTTTATATACAATTTCCGGAACTCCCCCTGAGTTGGATTCCTCATTTTTCACTGCTCCTCACTCCCCCTTTGACATCAATGGCAAAGGGTAGGGTCCGCACACCAAAATTTTCAAAAATTTTCTATATATAGCCGCATATTTACATACTCACATATACTGCAGAATGTCTGCAAAGGATGTCTGCAGTTGAACCATTTCAGTAGCCCAACTTAGCTTCATTCTGTCCAAGATTGAAATGTGACCACTCAACAAAAATGCAAAAGCTTCTGCCCGCCTGAGATCTGTCGGATCTTTTGTATGGGCGGTGGTCTGGGCATCACTGATGGCCTCATGCATAGTTTCCAACTTAGGGACTATAATCCTTCTAAGTTCTCCCATCCGGTTGGTAATGTTCTTCCTCTCCTTCTCAAGATTCTTTATTTCATTCAAGACTGCAATAGTCTGACATTCTTGATTTATTATAGAGGAAGAGAGAGGATCAAAACTTTGAGATAAGCTTTGAAGCTTGTCCTGTTCCTCTTTTATTTTCTTGTCAATTGCTGCTGTTGCCTTTGACCAAGATATACAAAATTTGTAGATGTCACCGCCATCCTTAAGAGCATTTTCTAAGCTCTTTATTCCAATGCTTACAATCTTCCTATCCTTAGAGATTAAATCTAATATTTCAGAAAATCTCTTATCCAAAAATTCCTTCCGGACCTTGTCTTCAGCTGATTTTTCTAGAGAATTAAAATGTGTATCAATACTGCTGACTAAGGTTTTTAGATTACCGGAAGTGGAGGCTGTCGGATCTATTTGGATTGATGGCATGATCTTTACAAGTACTCCGGAAGCAGCCTCTATCAACTCACAGTCTTCCATATGAGACTTCAGGAGCTTTTCATTTGCCTTGGCATTTGCAAATGAAGCTATCTTCATTGTTTGTACCGGAGAGAGGGAGTCAAAATCAAATGGACCTTTTAGAAGCTCCGGTTCATCAATCTCTAGAGTTTCTTTGCTCAAAAATTGTTGAACAGTTTGTGCAGTGTCTCTTGCCGGAGACAGATGTTTCTTTTCTTCTGCAGTCTTAGAACTGTCAACCTCTTTGTCTGTCACCACTACTTCCTTCTCCTGCAATTGCTCTTCTTCTTTGGATCCGGAGACTGTAGGGGACACCGGAGGAGAGATGCTTGCTTGTTCATGGGCCACTTCTTCTGGAGCAGAGGGTCCCAAGTCCTCACTTGTCTGTTCAGGGCTCACTTCTTCCGGAACAGAAGATTCCAAATCAGCAGCTGTTTCTGCACCTAAGTCCTCTACAACAGGAAGATTGAACCTTTTGAAGGCCTTCCGGAGGATCTCTTCTGTCTCTTGTGCCACTTTGTCAGTCTCACCAAGCATGAGCTGATTCATTCTGGCTTTACTTCTGAACTCATCTCTGCAGTCCTTGAAGATCATGTTCATTGTCTTGGGATCAATTTGAGGATATAGCTGAATAGCTATCTGCTCCCGGATCTCAAGATCTTTGGCATGAGCATTATTCTTTCTTACTTCCATTTCCTTCTCTAGGCTTTTAGGAATGAGAGATATGATCTCAATGAAAGCCTTATTGTATGTGTTCAGATATTTAACTGTGGCTTCCTGCAGAGTCTTTTGGTCTGCCTCACTGAAGTCATCATAGGATTCAGTCATTGGTTGAAGGTTTCCATCCACCGTGACCGACTTGATTATGCTCTCTAGTGACAGAGTGGGCTTTTCAACAGTTACCTCTGCCATTTCCTCCTTGTCTTGGCCTGTGGAGGGCTTACCGGATCCTTTCTTTTTCTGTTTCTTTACTTCTCTTACTCCTTCATCTGATTCTGTCTCCTCTTCATCCTTTTGGCTTCCATAAGCCCTTGTGGCTTTTGCCTTTGATCTCTTTCCGGATGCCTGGACTTCCGGTTTTGAACTTTTGGTTGAGGGAGGAGCAGATCTCTTTGTTGATCTGGTCCGGGTAGGAGCTCCAACCGGAGCACTTTCTTTGCTTTTCTCTTCTTCCTCAGCCTTTCTCCTCTTTTCCCGGCTGGCATCAAGTGCCTCTTTTGAGATGCCTAGGCCTTGAGCAATGTGCTCTACTTCTTTTCTCACTTTTCTCTTAATCTCAGGTTCCCTGAGTTCTACATGTAGTTTCACGCTCAGCTCCTCAAAGGTTCCAAACCTTTCTGCCTTAGGATCTTTGGGCTGACTTAGCATGTGTTGAACATGCAGCTCTACTATCTGTTCATCAACTTCATACCCCATGGGCATGATCCAGACAGTCCTTGGCTCCACTGCCTCCATTAGGCACTGATCAGTGTCAACCATAAAACATACTGAGTCCTTGTATTTCTCAATGAGTGACTGGGGAATTCTCTCTCTTGCTTGCATCATGCTCTGAAAGTTTTTGAAGTATCCCCATAGAGCTGTATTTCTCGCTTTTGCATCCCCAAGTCCATGCAAATAGTCTCTTATCTAGACTGCAACAGGTTTGTCATTCTGCCATACCCATCCACTTGTTCCGGGTAGCTCATTCATGAAGTAAAAGAATAGACATACAATGAGAGTACCATACTTAAAGGAGTTCTTCTTGTCTTTCTTGATTTTCTGTACATTTTCCATCAATTGGCTCAGTAGTAGTTCACAAAGATCATAATCTGCATTCTTTCTTAGCATTTCATATGCTGTGTATATTGCAGTTCCGGATACAGAATTCTCCCTGCTGGAGTGATAGATCTTGTATCCTATTATCATTGATGCATATTTGATATCCGGATCCGAAATATCTTCAATGGTCATTGCTCTCTTATCATATTTTGATCCGGTGGCTTCAGTTACAACGTTGTTCTTGACAGATTTGAGGATAGGTACCCCCCCGGAAGAGTATAGACCAGTTACTGCTCTAATTGCTTCTTTTGTGATCTTGCAGGGTCTATCTAGCCAAAGGAAGTTGTCATGCATCCTGCTCAGTACATACCGGACCCATTCATCTTCTTCAAAGCTAGGGAAATGAATGAATTGCTCAAATTGTTTCTTCTGGATACCCTTATACTCTGGTTTGAGCTCAAAAGCATTGTCTATCAGTTGCTTGTGATAGAGGTCTCTTAATTTGAATTCCCCAAATTCCTCAATGTTTGCGTGTATGTAAACCCTAATATCTTCAGTATGTAAGACTCCGTGGGGAACACTAGAGAAGGCTCCTAGTGGATCTACCTCCAATGATTTGTAGGGATGTTTCTTGAATGAGGGGCGAGGTCTATCAGAGATCTTAACTATGTTTGGAGTAGCCATTCTTCAAAGATTTGCAGTGAGGCAATGAAAAACGAAGAATACCTTATGCGCCTTCGGTTTGCACGGAGTGGTTGGATTGATTTCTTTATGCAATAGCTTCGGCAGGAGATCCTTGGTGTGCTTGATGAACCTTGTTGCAGAGCTCCACTATTCGCTTCTTCTCAAGTGTAGAATGAGCAGATAACTTTTGAGAAATCCCTTATATTGCTCCGCAAACCCTAATATCTGTCTGCAATAAATGCTTCACCTGCATTATTCCGGTTTACCATGTCTGGACAGCTTGGAGTATCCCGGATTAGTCCTGATCACTGAATATCATCCGGATCTTTAAATCATGAATAAATCTAGGTAACATATTACAAGAACATCCCAAACACTCTGTCCAATCCGCAAGACAAGATCGTGCACTTCCGGATCTCTCCGGACCTTTTTGTAATCCTTTATCATACCGGAGCACCTTCTTGAACAGGTCTAACTTAGTCGAACACAGCTTCTTCATAACTCCATGCGGACCTCTGAAAACTTGAATGAAGCATCTCAGGACTTATATCTACAAACCCTTTAATCCGCATCTTGTGCCACATCCGGCACAACTTGTTTGGCTGGGGGAACAGAATCTTCTTTGAGTCTCCCCCTGAGCCTGAGCTCACTTTTTAATTTCCGGAAGAAATATCAGCACCAGAATCTGGTGTGGATCCAACCTCTACATTCTCTGAGCTTTTCTTCACCCAAATCTTGCTCATCTGATTCCTAACTTCATCCGCATTCATCTTTTGTTTACCCTTGTCTTGATTCTGATTATACACCGGACCTCTTTTGTCCTGATTCTTGTTTCTGCAGACTTTAGCATTATGACCGGACCTATTGCAGATTTGGCAAATAACATTTCTTTGCATATTTAACTGATATCCCCTTGATCTGCATTGATTAGCCATATGACCTATTCTATTGCATGTAAAGCATCTACCTTTGAATGATTTGTTTACTTGCATAATTCTGCATTCATGGGATTTGTGTCCATACCTTTTGCAGTTGAAGCACTGTCCGGAGAAGGATGAATTAATCTGATTCATTCTCATTCTGCACTGATTAGCTTTGTGACCAAAGTGGTTGCAGCTGTGGCAGTATCCATTGAAGGATGGATATCTTTGAGCATTTGGCTGTCTTACCGGAGGTCTTCTAGGCCTGCTCCTTGGATTTTCTGATCCAAGATTCTTCTGACCGGATCCGGAGCTTTCTCCTTTCTCATATCCCAAGCCATACTTGTCATCTGTCCTCTTTTGACTTCCAAGAAGAACTTCAAGTTGAGCAGAACTTATCTTGAATTTTTCTTTATATTCATTTGCTGTTTGAAGGTCTCTTTTGAGAGAGGCAATTTGATCCTCAAGTTTTCCTTCATTATCTTTGGAATCTTCAAGATCAGATTCAAGGTGTCTGATAATCCTGTCCATCTGGTGGCATTCTTCTGATTTTTCTTTAAGAGATTGTCTTAGATTGTCTTCAGCCTTTCTTTTTTCTTCAATCTCTTGAGTAAACTTTATAGTTCCTGATTCCATTTCATGTCTTAACATAATGACTTCTTTTGATAACTTTTCACATAACTTGGTTTGCTCAGTCAATTCCTCACTTGTATTGCTTTCTTCACTTTGTCTTGCCAACTGTTGAAGCAGCTCCTTTCTCTTTTTCATAGAGAGACTTAATTTGTCTTTTAATTCTCTCATGAATTCATCAGCTTGTTTGAGTCTTTCCTTTAATTCACTGACTTCAGAATTTGACTGTTCAAGATCCTCAAGGGCAGTCTTGAGTTGCTCCCTTAAACCATATGCATCCATTTGAAATCCCAGATCTTCCTCAAGCTGTTAGGCTCTATTAGGAGGAACTTAGCTCTGATACCAATTGTTGATAACTGAGAGGGGGGGGGTGAATCAGTTATCCTAATTATTTCCCTTATTAAACTTTCCTTTTAATTGAAGCAGCATAAAATCAAACACAAAACATAAACCATGAAATAAGAAACACATGACACAGTATTTTTGACGTGGAAACCCTGTTAAGGGAGAAAACCACGGGGTGATTAACCCAAGAATTATTCTCTGTTAGAAGAATAGGAAATTACAAAAATGGCACTTGCCAATTAGGGCTCACTGCCCGAGCACACTGCTCACAAGAGGCTCACTGCCTACAAGAAGACACACTGTCTTACAAAGTGATTAGAATCACAGTCTTGAACTGATTGGAAGCATCTGCATATGCTGGAGTTCAGTTCCGGTTAGGTTCAGTATACTGATCTGCTGCACTTCATCTTTCCTCTGTTCTTTAGTCTGCTGTCCTTTCACATACCGGATCTTTCTTGTTACTTCTGCTCTACTCTGGACTTGTTCGCATATCCTCACATTCATTCACACCTTTTACCACTAAATCCATCCTCTATATATATCCGCACAAGTACTTTCATCATCTTTCTAGTCGGCATCCGGAACAGTCTAGTTTCCTACAAACTTAGTTCTGTCGGCTGAATCCTTGCTCACCAAGCAATGCGGATCAAGCATATACTTGTAGATATCATCAATTATGTCGGCCAAACATGATTCATGCCTCCGCAACCTTTATCATCATCTGTAACACATCCGGAAAGTAGTTTGATACTCAGTCAGTCAGTTCTTCCTCTGTTTTCACTGTCTCTCAGGAATCCGGTACTCAACTATTCATATCTTTTTCCTTGTCCATCTCCGGAGGCTAAATCCTTGGAATATACTACTCAAGATAGTCCTCTTGACTTCCCCAGATCCGCACTGCACCAAGACACTTCCTCTGAGAGATCCGGACCAATCTGTCGGACCTTGCCACATGCTCTGTTCTTGTTCACCGGACCACCACAATCTTCAATCTGACTTCCGGTAGAGACATATCATGACTTGCGGATATGTGGGATGACCTTTGTTGCCATCAATGACAACAACCATGAATCCATATAGTGTCTCTTGCCAACACCCTCTACCGATCTTAGCAAGGAAGAAAAGGCAGAAGAGTTTGTTGAAAGGCCTACTCTATCCATTGATGATATCATCAAATCAGTCACTGTGGATGGGAACCTGAAACCAATGACTGAATTTTATGATGAATATAATGAAGCTGACCAGAAGATTTTGCAAGATGCTACAGTCAGGTATCTTAACATCTATAATAAAGCTATCATTGAGATCATATCTCTAATTCCCAAAATCTTAGAGAAGGAACTTGAAATAAGAAAGAACAATGCTAAGGTGAAGGACCTACAAATCCAGGAACAAATAGCTATTCAGCTTTATCCCTCCATCACTCCAAAGCAAATAAGCATGATCTTCAAAGATTGCAAGGATGAGTTATGGATCAAAGCCAAAATGAATAAGCTTAAGCTTGGAGAGACTGATCAGGTGGCTAAAGAGACTGAGGACATCCTCCGAAATGCCTATAAAAGATTCAATATTCCTATTATAGAGGACTTAGGTGATGAACCCTCTGTCATGGATGATGAAGGACTCAGTACATCAAAGGAAGATCCTACAGAGAAAAATGCAGAAGATTCAAAGAGATGGATAAAGAGAATACTAAGGACTTAGATTCCTCTGTTCCAGAAGAGGAAGTCCATGGAGAAGTAGACACCTCTCTTCCAGATCCCCCTGTAGACTCTGGAATTGAAGGAAAAGAAAGAAAAGAAGAGAGAATCAATCAAGAAGAAGAAGTGAAGGGAAGAGAAGAAGGTCAAACAGAGAAGACCACAAGTGACAGTGCTGAGGCTGTAGAAGGGAAGAAAACTCCATCTCCAGCAAGAGACACTACAGAAGTAGTCAAAGACTTCCTGACAAAAGAAATGATGGAATTAGATGAACCGAAGCTACTTCAAGGGCCATTCAATTTTGATTCCCTCTCTCCGGTCTAGACAATGAAGGTGGCATCTTTTGCTCAAGCCAAAGAAAAAGAAAAGCTTCTGAAGTCTCACATGGAAGACTATAACCTAATAGAGATTGCATCCGGTGTGCTAGAGAAAATCATGCCATCCTTCCAAAAGGATCCTTCGGCCTCCACATTCGGTAATCTAAAGTCTCTTGTTAATTCTGTTAACACACATTTTGACTCTTTAGAGAAAGCAACAGAAGAGAAAGTTCAGAAAGAATTTTTGGGTAAGAGATTCTCTGAAGTACAAGAGCTAATAACAAATGATAGGAGAACTATGGATATTGGGATAAAGAGCTTAGAAAATGCTCTTAAAGATGGCAGAGAAATATATAAATTTTGTTTATCCTGGTCTAAAGTGACAAAGGATATTGAGAAGAAAGTGAAAGAACAAGAGGATGAACTGTCAAGTTTATCTCAGAATTTTGATCCTCTCACCACATCCATAATAAACTAGGAATGTCAAACTATTGTCATTCTAAATAAACTAAAGAAACTTGAAAAGGAAAGGAAGAATATAATAAGTAGGATGGGTGAACTTAGAGGGATAATTATCCCTAAATTAGAGGCTATGCATGAGGCCCTATCTGATGCTCAGACCACAGCCCGAACCAGTGATCCGATAGATCTAAAGAGGGCAAAAGCTTTTGCATTCCTATTGAGTGGTCACATCTCAATTTTGAATAGGATGAAGTAGAGTTGGACAACAGAATTTGTCTAGTTGAAGACAACTTTTGCAGATATACTTCAGTATATGTAAGTATAACATGTATAGATACTTATGCGGCTAAGTATAGTTGGATTTTTGGAATTTTGGTGTGTAGATTCTACCCTTTGTCATTGATGTCAAAGGGGGAGTGAGGAGCAGTGAAAAATGTGGAATCTAGCTAAGGGGGAGCTCTAAAAAAGTGTACATTAGAACAAAGCATCATCCAAGGGGGAGTGTAGTGTGACACTTAGTCATTTTTCACTAAGTCTTGCCATCAATGCCAAAGGGGGAGATTGTTGGCAAGAGACACTATGTGGCTTCATGAATTTTGTCATTGATGGCAACAAAGTCCATTCCACACATCTGCAGGACATGGTATGTCTATACTGGAAGTCAGATTAAAGAGTATTTTTGTCCGGTGACCAAGAACAGAGCATGCAGCAAGGTCTGATAATTAGTTCTAGATCTCTCAGAGGAAGTATCTCAACAAAGTGTGGACTTGGGGAAGTCAAGAGGAGTACCATGATTGATACATTCCATAGATTGAGCCTCCAGTGATGAAAGAGTGAAAAGATATGAGCACCTAAGTGTTGGGTTCCAGTTTTACAGAGTAGACTGAGGAAGAACTGACTGGCAGAGCATGGGACCTTAATCCAGATGAGATATTGATGGTGATCAAGTTTCTTGAGGTATCATTCATGTTTGGCCAACATGATTGATGACTTTTATAAGTATCTCCTTGATACACATCACTTAGTAAGCAAGGATTCAGCCGATAGACCAGAGTTTGGAAATATCTTGAGTTTTTTGGATGCCGACTAGAAAGATGATTGAAATCATTGATGCAGATATATATACTAGATTGATTTCAGTATGAAGGTGTGAGTGGTGTATTGTGAACTACGAAGAAAAGTAGAGTGTAGTGTGGAAGCAGCTGTACAGGTCCAGAATGTGACAGAACCACAACATTAGGACAGAGGAAGAAAGAAGTGTAGTAGATCAGTATATTAAGCCTAACCAGAACTGAACCTCAGCATATGTGGATGCTCATCATCAGTTCAAGTACTTGGTTTTCTTTCTGTAAACTATTTTAGGCAGTGAGCCTCTTGTGAGCAGTGTGCTCAGGTAGTGAGCCCTAATTGGCAAGTGTTATTTTGTACTACCTTATTCTTTTAACAGAGAATTTAATCTTGGGTTAGTCACCTTGTGGTTTTTCCCTTAATAGGGTTTTCCACATCAAAATCATTGTGTTATGTGTATTGATTTTATTTCTTCTTTCATGGTTATGCATGCTTATATGATTTGATGTTGCACTTGTTGTTAAAGAAGAACAGAAAATTAAAATAATTAAGATAACTGATTCACCCCCCCACTCTCAGTTATCAACAATTAGGTCTAGAAGTAGTTAAGTGCAACAATCCTCCAATCATAGATCTATAGGAAGCTAATCAACCTCTAGAGACTCATCATCCTTGCTCAAGTGACATCCAGTGACCATAGGAGTACTCACTAGTTTTGAATCCTCCATACTAAACTTCTTCAACATCTCTCTAACATATTTAGCTTGAGAAAAAAAGATACCATCATCTAGCTAAGCAATTTGAAGTCCAAGGAAGAAAGGCATCTCACCAATCATAGACATCTCAAAAAAAATTTGCATCTCCTCTACACACCTTTTACACATATCATCATCTCCACCAAAGATGATGTCATCAACATATATTGCAACTATCAATATCATATCTCCTTCTTCATTGATGTAAAGATTGCTATCTCTAGTACCTTTCTTGAAGCCTTACTAAAGTAAGTACTTATCCAACCTAGCATACCAATCTCTAGGTGCTTACTTGAGACCGTACAAAGCCTTTTTGAGTCCACACACCATGTCCAAATCTTTTGATATTTGAAAACCATCTGGTTTCTCAATGTAAACTTCTATCTGTAGATCACCATTCAAAAATGCTGACTTGACATCCATATGATAAACCTTAAATTTCTTGTGAGCAGGAAGGGAAAGAAACATTCTGATTGCCTCCATCCTACCTACTAGAGCAAAAGTCTCCTCAAAATCAATGCCTTCAACTTGAGAATAGCCCTTACACACCAATCTTTCTTTCTTCCTCACAACTTCACCTTCTTCATTCATCTTGTTCTAGAACACCCACTTTGTTCCTCTAACATTCTTATTAGCTAGTCTGGGAACCAATTCCCATGTCTAATTCTTCTCAATCTGATTCAATTCTTCTTCCATTACCTTTATCCATCCATCATTTTTTCTAGCATCAACAAAGGTTTCAGGTTCTACCTTTGATAATAAACACAAGTTTACTTTCTCATATGCTTTTGTAAGACTTCTCTTGGTCAAAACTCCTTTATTCGTGTCCCCAATGATTTGATTTGTTGAATGGTTCTTTTGAACATACTTTTCTAGAGTCTTGGGTATCTTCTTTGGTTCTTGTTCCTTTTCTTCTTTCCCTTCATCTTCATCTTCTTCATCTTCAATGCATGGAAAGATATCAAATCTAGAGTCCTCTGATTATTGTGAGATCTGATACAAGTCTTCATCTCCTTTAACATTTTTGGTTTCAATCATCTTTCCCAATCTCTTATTGTAGCATCCATAGGACTTGCTTCTGGTTGAGTAACCAAGAAAGATCCCTTCATCACTTCTTGAATCAAACTCTCCTAGGTCTTCTTCATCTTTTCTAATATAGCATTTGCTACCAAAGATCTTGAAGTATCTGATAGTGGGAGGTCTTCCATACCATATGTCATAAAGGGGTCTTAGTGCTATTGACCTTCAGTTGTACTCTATTGGTTAGATAGATAGTAGTATGAATTGCTTCCTTCTGGTATATGTTAGGCAGGTTTATATCTTTCAACATTGCCCTAGCCATCTCTTGCATAGTCCTATTCTTCCTTTCCACTACCCCATTTTGTCGAGGAGTCCTAGGAGCTGATAGATGTCTCCTAATACCATGATCTTCACAAAACTTATCAAATTTATTTGAAGTAAACTCACCTCCTCTATCAGATCTTAAACATTTGATCTTACTATCCATTTCATTCTCAACCATAGCTTTGAAAACCTTAAATGTATCAAAGGCATCTGATTTTTCACTTAAGAAAGTAACCCAAGTCATTCTAGAATAATCATCAATAAGTAACATGAAATACCTTTCACCTTGTTGACTATTTACTCTTGTAGGGCCACATAGGGCAGTATGAATCAACTCCAATGGCATTGAATAAGAGTACTCCTTGCTCTTGAAACTTTTCTTTGTCTGCTTTCACATTTGACATTCCTTGCATAATGTGTTTGTAGTCTTGGTTATCTTGCTCTCACCACATGAATAGAGTTGATCTTTACCATATTGTCAAAGTTGGTGTGTCCCATTCACTTGTGCCATAGCAAACATTCACTCGATTGAGCCAATAAGAATGTTCTTCCATTTACCTCCTTCAGATGATAGATATCACCATATGACTTGATGCCTTCTACAACTAGTTTAGCAGATCCTTCCTTCTTGATTTCAAAACCTTTAGCATGAAAGGATTGTATCCTTTACTACACATTTGACTAACACTCAGAAGATTGTGTTTTATCCCTTTAACATAGAGGACATCCTTAGTCATGTTCTTCCCATCAATAGTTATAGTACCCTTTCCACATATTTGTGTTGACTCATCACCACCAAACTTAATAGCTCCACCATTCCACTTCTTAAGGATGATAAACTTCTCCTTGTCACCAGTCATATGATTAGAGAAACCACTGTCAATTACCCAAGCCTTGACTTCTTTTGCATGAAAGGCATTACATACAACCATTGATCTATCATTGTTTTAGCCAACTTGCAAGGTATCAAATTTTTCACCTTTTCCAATATCATCCTTCTTGTCACCAACATTCAAATCCATGAAAAGTGTTTCATCGCTTGAATCATCATGATCCTCATCTTCTGAAGAACAATTGCTCTCTATAGAATACAGGCTTCTTTTGAACTTGTCTCTCTTGTTACTACCTCTTGATGCAAAATGACCAATCTTTCCACAATTGAAACATTTAAAAGGTAACTTACCTTTGTATTTTCCTATGCCTTTCTTCAAAGTTCTTAAAATTTTTTCTTCTATCTCATCAAAGTCATCATCTTGATCAGGTGCTTCATCTTCTATCTTCTTACTTGCTTTGAACTTTGCTTCCTTCTTTGGAGAACCTTTGTCAAATTCTCTCATTTCAAAGGCTGTGAGTGAGCTAAACAATTGATCTAATATATATTTATCTAGATCCTGAGTTTCATCAATGGCAAAAACCTTATGACTATAAGATATAGGAAGAGTTCTTAAAACCTTCTTCACAATCTCATCTTCTTTCACATCTTGACCAAAACCTCTAATGTCATTGGCTATCATCCACCTGTAGCATGTAACTAGCAATTTCTTCATCTTTTGACATCCTCAGAGTTTCAAATTTGCTCTTGAAAATTTGCATATTGGCTTTCTTCACTTTACTATCTCCTTCATCAATGATTTCAAGTTTATTCTATACATCCTAAGAAGATACATACAACCCATTTTCTTCACAAGTTCTGAATTAGCTAGACCACTCATGAAAGAATTATTTGCCTTGGCATTATTATCATACAACTTAATCTCATCTACATCTAAAGGATCATTAGCAAGAGCAGTGTAGCCCTTCTTGACTTATTGCCAAATGTCATACCCTAGAGAACATAGATAGTTTTCCATCCTTAGCTTCCAAAAGGAATAATTTGTTCCATCAAACATAGGTACCTTGAGAGATCCATTATTAGCCATCCCAGACCTTCCTCAAGTGGTTAATATTCTTCTAAGTAACCTAGCTCTAATACCAATTGTTGAACACATTAGGATACTAAGAGGGGGGTGAATTAGTATCCAAACAAACTTCAAATACTTTGGAGTAGATTAAAACTTAATCACTACAGCATCAACATAAACATGAAATATTGATGCAATGCACATCAACACATAACACCAGATATACGTGGAAAACCTAAGAATAGAAAAACCACAATGAGGATTAACTCACAATATATGAAGCTCAAAAATTGCAACTTTGTTTAAGGGATACAACCCAAGGAAGCTACTACTCCCTACTGACTTTGTTTTAGGGCTACAACCCAAGGAAGCTACTACTCCCTATTGACTTTGTTTTAAGGCTACAACCCAAGGAAACTACTACTCCCTAAAAACTTTGCTTTCGACTCACTCCTAAGGAATCTACAACTCCCTACAGACTTTGTTTTAGGGCTACAACCCAAGGAAGGAACTACTCATTAAACTGAGAATGAACTTAGAGTTGACTACAATATGATAGTCCTTCTACTACCTAAAAACTGACAGTGAATCTCACACCCTTGATGATTACAATTCTACTTCTTCTGATGATTGAATTAATTAGGCTCACTCTTTACTTTTCTTCTATCACAAAAATGTCTTCAAGATGAATCAAGACAACATCAAACACTTCTACTCCTTCTCCTTTAGTCACACATCATAATGCATATGATGTTCATACTCTTCTCCTTACACTTCCATATTTTCATTTTCACAATCATACCTTACCTAGCTTAACTAGGTTTACAATATATACATGACATTACATTGATTTCATTACAATTCGTCCAACACAATAAGAATATTACATTTTACAAGTCAGCCAGAGATCACAACACATGAAACATGGATAGGGCAAGCCCTATCATGAACTACACACTACTCCATAAAGAAACACACACCTTGCAGATCCCAATACAAGCTTAGTCCAGTCCTAAACATACTTCACACCATCACTATTCAAGGAATGACATTCACTTGCTTCATAAATTTGAATTAGGTCGCCCTTAAGCAAGAAAACATGAAACATGTAGCTCAATGATCATTTCAATTTGTAAGAACTCATGAGTGATTGAACATTGCTTTCTCTTCTTCTAGATGAGTCAGAAAGACCTATACAACATCTCTAAATATTCCTTGACCTCTACACAGCAACAACATTGTGGAGCATACCCTCGACATTCTTCAGTCAGCCAAACAAAGGCATAGCCTAGCAATATCATCATTTTGGACCTCAACCAGTTCTGGAGAGAGCATAATAACAATTTGTTGAGAAACAAGAGACAACATAAAGTCATCAAGACCAACTTAGATCAGTCAATGTATCATTCAAAGCCACAACAAGTTGGCACACATCATTAGCATATACTCTGGGAACAACCAGGTATTTGGAACTATCTGTATCACAACTGTCAATTAAAAACTAAGCTTGTGAACCTCCAAAACACCTAAAACTCAAGTAGATGCACTTATACACTATTACAAACATATCATCAAAACTGCATAGCCATATCTATCATTCCAGAGATATGCGAAACATTCCAAATAGTCTTCATCATCACTTGATTCTGCCAGAGCATAGACCAGAATTCTATCTTTCATAACTTTCACTACAGAGGGACAAATGATCTTAAACTTTGGATTTAGCACCTTTACATCATACTGGACTTAACTTCTAAACTACATGACCATATCTTCAAATGCAAAGGAATGTAGAGCATTTTACCAGACAGTCTTTTCAAGCAATTCTTTGCAACAGAAACCTTCTCCAACTTCTAGAGGAAAAACCTTCATATAAGAATATACACATCTTTAGGAACAACAATAAGGATCAAACAACATGCCATAGGACATCAGTAACATGTTTTCATCTGCAACATAGCTTAATGTATCATCATTCATCTTAGTGCTTCTATTTCCCATCTTGATATCTCATCATTCATCTTTGTGCTTCTAATTCCCATCTTAATATCTCATCATGAAAACATCTTTGATGACTAACAACATGACTAGGACATGACATCCAATCATGAAAAATAGGAACATCATTGTATCTTACTAATCTTCTGACCACAAGCATGCTCAATACATCTTGTCTTGGAATTAATCCAGACATGACATCCAACCATGAACATCAGCAATCTACTATGAACCTTAGGAACATCACTAATTATCAACAACCCTAAACAACATCACCACTATATCTCATTGTATCTCTATATCTCACTAGTATATCATCATCACAAACTGAATGTTGACCTTACTCTAAGTGTTGACATCAATGCCAACACAATGAAAACACATATTTCCAACAATATGTGACCCATGGAGTGGTGAAAGCAGTTTTAAACTATTCTGATTCTTTTACTACCACCTAGTTATAACCAGAAAAACTATCCATCATATTTTGTAAAGGGTAATTATCCTTTAATGATAATTTGTTTACGTTTCTAAGGTCAACACAAAGCATAATGTCACCATTCTTTTTCCTAATGGGGACCAAATTTGATACCCAAGTTGAATGCCTAATTGGTTTAATAATACCCCCTCACCGAGTTTAGCTAATTCCTGCTACATCTTGGGTGCTAGGGTGGGATTTATGGGCCTTTGTTTCTATCTAAAAATTTTTGCATCTGGTTTCAATGGAATTTTATGCTAAAATATATCTTCCCTATATGCCTTGAGTTCATCATAAGACCAAGCAAAAGCCCTTTTATACTTCCTAAGCAAAGAGATACGCATAGAATAAGCATAGATCTAATCTTAGGATTCAGTGTCTTACCTATGTAGACATTGCTTGGTTGGGCTTCAGTCCCAATATTTATTTCCTCAAAATCATCTTGATGCATAGGCGTAGGCCTCGTAGTTTGACTGTCTACTCCATCAAAACTCACTCCAAAGCCACCAATCCCCTTGGGATTTTATTTGTCTTTAAATGGATGACCTCATTGCCAAAATGGTGTCCTTCCCATCAATCTTTTCAACAAAATTTTGAAATTCTATTTCCTATCCTTGATACTCATCCATACAATTCATGAATTTGTATAAATCTTGATCATCATTAAAAACCTTCCAGTGGCAAATATTGTTTGGAATAGAATGCCTAGTTAGTCCTTCCAAATTTGAAATCCTTGCTAAGGTTAGATCCTCTAACCTGATTGCCACATTGGCAAAAAAATCAGCCATTACATTCTTAGTTCTCTCCACCCAATTGATTGAAATAGCATCAAATGCCTCAATTGTATCCTAGACAACATCTACATATTTTTTGGGCCTTAACGTTTTAGAGGCATATCTGGATCTAATCTAGGAGACCACAAGTTTAGAATCTCCTAATACCTTCAGCTTTTTAATCCCGTACTTGATGGTTATTTTCAACCCTAGGAGAAGTGCCTCATATTCAACAACATTATTGGTACAATCAAAGCCAAGTTTGAATAATGATCTATATGTTTTATCAGAAGGGTAAATGAGTACAATTCCAGTGCCAACACCTTCCTTAGAACATGTTCCATCAAAGTGCATTGACCACAATCCATCACTATCAAAAGCAACCTTGACCTTTTCAATTCTAGTCCTCTATTATGTTTAATTGGTATTACTCACCTCCACTCTAAAGTTGTTCATGTCAATGTCCAGAAAATATACTTGATCACTCTTATCTTCAAAACCATCTAAGCTTGAGGGAGCTCTTTTTTTCCTATCAAGTCTAACTTCTTTTCCATCCATAGGGATCATAGCATATGATGAATCCATTTGAATACTTCCCCAAATAGTGGAGGCCCATTTTCTAGATAATAGCATTCCATGCCTGGGAGGGATGTCAACTATAGTATTGTTTATTTTGTTGTTTTATAGGAAAAAAGGGATGATGGGGTTTAATGGCTACAAGGTCTAAATCCACCTTTCACAATAAACATTCAAGGACATATCAATAGAGTTGAATCACACTTTTGTAAGAGGGTTCACCTACAGGTTAGGCTTGTTGGGTTTTTTCCAGCTGATTGTCTGAGTTACCCTAAAAAGTTGCCATCTTATTTCCATAGGATCATCACTTTGATGGCCAATGAACAAGAGGTAGACTCTATTGTCTCCTCTGCACTTCAAGCTCTGCAAGATCTAGGGGGTGTCCCTACTCAATACCCATGTGGTAAATCCTAACTATAACTTGGCATTGATACAAAAGTAGATGAATCCTCTATTATGAAGACCAAAACTATGAGGTAAATACAAAGGGGTTGGCTTTGGATTTTATTTCAGTTGTGATTCAAAGGATTTGAAACCTAAATCCTACTTCTATAATCCTAAAGTTAAGGTTTTGAGTTGATTTGAAATTTTATGCTTGTGTGTGGTTGTCAGATCAGGGTTTGATTCATAAATTTAATGCAAGCCTCTGGTCAGTGCCTGTCCAAGGGCATGGAATCTAACTAAAAACACATAAACTTCCATAAACCAAACAAACATACAAGTTTCAGAGGGTTATTTAGTTCCTACTTTATAGAGAACTCTCAAGATTGAGTATTTCCATTAACTATGCTTATAAATATCCCTATTGTCAGACATTCCCCTCCATATTTTACTTAAAACATTTAGTCTATTCCTTAGACATAAGTAAAAAAACAAACATGCAATACAACAAATGTGCATTAAAGAACTTTGATAACCCTTGGCTACTTAATTCAAAAGGAGATTACAGATAACAATGGAGACAATTAATAAAACACATGCACTACAACATTATTCATTTATTTCAACCTAAAACTAATAAATGGCTTATGAAAATACATACATTAAAATAGAAGTCAAAAGACCATAGAGAGAACAACTGGCCAAAATTTTGTATTAGCTTCACTCAAAATTCCAAAACTTCCAACCACTTACAAAGTGAGGCGACTAGCTCTTTATAGAAACAGAGCCTAGTGCCCAACATTCATTACATGTGTTGGTTTGGTAAAAGTAAATTACAAAGCACCACTCAAGGGCGTTGAGACATTTATTACATTGAGCCCAGAGAAAGATAAAAAACAATTTGTTACATGGGATACAAATGACTTGAGGAGCCCGGCCACATAAATGCAGGGGAGGAGTAGTTGATCATTTGCTTAAGGTACATCTATTTGTATCTCTCTATCCACTCAGCATATGACCTCTTTGACAGCCACTAGAAAGAGATCAACTTTGAAATCTTATTATTGTGTCATGTGTACCTTGCATCCATCAAAATTTTGCTTCCTTACAAATCAAATCAAAATTTATGGCCAGTACATGCAATTTATCCAAAGTTGAATTCAAAACTACTAGCTTGGGGTCCCCATCAATGCAACAAGTATAAATGAGTTGGCCGACATTGTCATTGAAATCAACTTTCCACTTGTCAAGGCCTTTGACTTGCCCGTCGACCTCTAGAATACTAGGCATTATCTTCTTATCTATTTTCTCCATAAACTGCTTCTTCTCACCAAGCACTTTATCTAATTTTAATTGGAAAGCTACTACCCCTTCAAAAATTTCTAGCATGTCAAGGGTTAGTTTCATCTCTGATGGCGCCCATGCATCAAACCTTGCACATCTGATCAAGTCTTCTAATTCACTAGTCCTTGGCAGCCATGACACCTACATTGCCTTAAGACATTCTTTTTACTATTCATGTTTATCCAATGTAGCCTTTAAATCATTATGATACTTCCATGTATCATCCATCCTTGCCACAATCTTAGTCACTTTGTGGTTTATCAAATTAGTGACTATCTCTTTGAATGAACCTTTTTCTCCTCTTTTAATTTTTTTACCTCCTCCTTCAGTTCTTTGATTTCAGTCAACAGAGGCTTTGTATCAATTGGGAAGGACTCTATTGTTGGGATCATAGGTGGGGGAGTAGAAGTACCAGCCCCTAATGATAGTTGCTCCTTACACCTATTGAGCTCTACAATTGCTTGTGCATATTTTAACAGTAGCTCATCATCTTCTTTCTATTTCAAATATGTGCCTATGATGTGTTGTCATTGATGTCAACATATCCTTGTTGTCATTGGTGTCAAATGTATCCTATTTTGTTGCCTTATTGGGGAGACTATAATGTTGAGAATATTGAGAAAATTAATGAAGATCAATGTATGCAGACCATATGGTTGTATAGAGGATTGTCTGAAGAAGCTCCAATTAAGATTTGAGAGGTTCAAATGAAGATTTGAAAAAGGTATGGCCATCTGACTAGAACCAGTTTTGCAGTATTCAGAAGAGACAGAGGGACAAGAAAGTGGTCCGGATTATTCTAGAAATGTAAAATTATGATCTGCAGATTTAGACACATGTTTTGGAAGTCAGTGTGTATCCTCAACTCAAGCGGTTTGTGGTTTGGAGGTCTGCAAGCAATCTTTCTAGTGTGACAGTCATGACAAATAGTGTTCTTGAGGTATCAGATGAAGATGCAAGTGATTCTGATGAGTTGGAGTAGTGTGGATGTTATTGTTGAATTGAATGTTCTTGTAGAAGTCTCTGGATCATGTGCCTGCTATGTTGGAGGTCCACCTTGAAGATTGAACTCGTTGTTGAAGAATTCTTCCTTGATGTTGTTTTTCTTCCGAGTCTTGGCCGACTGGATGATTCAAGCGTGTTACGAATGATCTAAGAACAATTCTATGGAGTGTGGCATGTTGATCAAGGAAGATTTGAGTCCCAGTCATGTTGGGTCGATAGCTTTGTGATTCACATTAAGTCAAATGTTTGGAGTATCGACCTTGATGTTTATTCCAAGGTTTAAGAAGCATATAAAGGAGTGTAGTTGAGTTGTGGAAAATCATCCTTGTGCAAAAATAATAAAATCCAAAGAAAGGATTAGAAGTAGAGTAGAGAAGAGGAGGAGCAGAAGAACAAGAGTAGTATAGAATGAAGAGTTAGTAAAGAAGAGTTTGGGAGTAGAGTAGATGTTTTATGAGCATTCAATGAGATTGAACCATGCATGAAGAAGATGCTATTTATCAGTTAAATTCCTTTTGTGTTAAACATAATTTTGTAGGTAGTGGGCCTCTTTGAGCAGTGCTCCTGAAGGAAAGTGCCTTCCCATTTTCTTTTAAGTACTTTTAATAGGGTACGAATCTTGTGGGTTAACCCCCACCGTGGTTTTCCCTTAACCAGGTTTCCATGTAAAAATTCTGGTGTTATGTGTGTTCAATTCATTTTTTCTCATGTATTGTTGATTCATGCTTTAATGTTTATATCATTAATCTGATTGTAAGTTGTGAAAGAAGATTAAAGGAAGAAAAGATTAAATTTGTGGGACAACTGATTCACCCCCGCCTCTCAGTTGTCTGGACTAATTCCAACAATTGGTATCAAAGCCAGTTCCTCTAAAAGAAGCTTGACCACTTGAGAAGATCTAAGATGTCAACTTACAAGAAGGAAAGTCCAAGGTTTGATGGAACAAATTACTCCCTTTGGAAGGTATGCATGCAGTGTCATTTGGAATGCATGAGTGATGTCTTTTGGTCGATAACTAAGAATGTGTATAAGATTCTAAACAATAGCCCTACAACTTTAGATGAAATCAGAGATATTGAACACAATATTCAAGCCAAAGAAGCTTTGTTGAGTGCCCTGACTGATACAAAATTGGCAAATGTCCTGGATTTGAAAACTACCCATGAAATCTGGAAGAAGTTGAAAAATTTGTATGAAGGTGACAAATATCTCAAATGTACAAAGCTACAAAGCCTGAAGGGTAAATATGAAAGGTTGGTAATGAGTGAAGATGAAAATAATACCTCCTACATGTAGAAAGTGAATGAACTTGTGACTGGTATCAAGAATGCTGGTGGAGTATTAGAAGAATCAGAGATTGTTACCAAAGTACTCAGATCTTTACCTACAGCATACAAGCATAAAGTTGTTGCCATTGAAGAAATCAAGACTATGACAACTGTTACAAGGGATCAGTTAGTTGGTAAGCTTTCAGCATTTGAAATGAGTGAGTTTGGTGATTCTCTTCCTAAGTCTGAATCTGCATTTAAGGCCAATGTATATGGAAAACAAAGATATGATTCAGGTGAAAGTTCTTTAGGAAGATCAAAGAGGTATACAAATGCAAGGAAGGATCTTGAAGATGATGAAATTGAAACTACAGAACTTGAATCTCTTATTGCCAAAAGGATGCCAAGAGGATCTGGTAAGTATGAAGGAAATTTCTCATTCAAATGTTTTGCTTGTAATAAGATTGGTCATTTTGCCTCAAGATGTCTAAAGAGGTTTTCAAAACCAAACCCTAATAGATATAAAGGTCAGAAGAAATGTTACTATGTCTAAGAAGCTGGAGAAGAAGGAGTCACCGATGATGAATCTGATCATGGAGATTCCACTGAAGATGATTGGGTGTTCATTGCTATCAAAGAAGAAGATTCGGTGTCTACTGAATCTGCTAGCTATGTAAATGTGGAAAGTGCCTTGGCCACTCAAGTTGTTGAAAAATATGAATGGGTGATTAATAGTAGATGCTCTCATCATATGACTGGTTATAAAAGTAAGTTTGTAAGCTTTGAAAAATATGAAGGTGGAATTGTGAAGTTTGGAGACAACTCAACTGGTAGAATCTGTGGTAGAGGATCCATCTCATTTGATGGCAAGAATAACACAAATGATGTTCTGTATGTGGAACTTTTGAAGCATAATCTTCTCAGTGTTGATAGTTGGTTGACAAGAGCTATGATTTTTGATTCAAGGATGGAAAATGCAGAATCTTCAAAAGCTTTGGAACTGAAGTTACATCTGGTACTCATACTAGAAGTAACATCTTTCATTTAAGTAGTTCTGGTAAGAGTTGCTTGATTTCTCAAATTGATCAGAGTTGGTTATGGCATAGGCGAATGTGTCATGTGAATTTTGATAACATTGTCAAGATAAGTTCTACTCATGGTATAAGAGATCTTCCAAAACTTGTGAAACCTGATAGCATGTGTAGAGAATACCAATTGGGTAAACAGAGCAGAACTTCATTCAAGAGTAAAGAACAATCTTCAAGTGGACAATTGGAACTTGTGCATACTGATCTTTGTGGTCCTACCAGAATTAGGAGTGTATAAGGAGACAGATATTTTATGTTACTAATTGATGATTACTCCTGGATGATGTGGGTAACCTTCTTGAAAGAAAAATTAGAAGCTCTCAACAAATTCAAAGTGTTCAAGGTCATGGTGGAGAATGAGATTGGTGTTAAGATAAAGTGTCTGAGATCCAACAGAGGTGGAGTGTTTACCTCCAGTGAGTTTGATACATTTTGTGAGAAGCAAGGAATAAAAAGACAGTTATCTGCTCCTAGGATTCCTCAGCAAAATGGAGTTGTGGAAAGAAAGAACTGAACCATTCAAGAAGTTGCTAGGACCATGATGATGGAAGCAAATGTTCCACAAGTTTATTGGAGAGAAGCTATGAGTACTATTGTCTACACTCTTAATCGGGTGCAGATCAAAGGCAATTTTGGTAAGACACCTTATGAACTGTGGTTTGGTCATCCTCCTACCATGAGGTATTTTAGAGTTTTTAGTAGTAAATGATATATCAAAAGAGATGAGGATCTAGGCAAGTTTGATACAAGAAGTGATGAAGGAATATTTTTGGGTTACTCTACTCAAAGCAAGGCATACCGGTGCTTTAACAAGAGGTTAAAAAAGATTGTTGAAAGTGCTAATGTCAAAGTTGATGAGAGCAAAGAAGGACAATCCAAGTCTTGCAGATATGATTCAGATGATCAAGATGAAAGTCAAAGTCAAGGAAGGCAAGTTCAAACCTAGACTCAGATCCAGAAAATCTAGAAACTCAAGAAGTTAGTGCAGATGTAGAAGAACAAACACAAGAAATAGAAGTTCAAACTCCGAGGTATGTAAGGCTAAATCATCCTAAAGATTAGATTGTAGGAGATAGAAATAGAGTTGTTTGAACTAGGAGAAGAATTGTTGAAGAACAAGAGGAGATCTGTCTGATTTCTAAGATTGAACCAAAATTAGTAAGTGAAGCTTACAATGATGAAAATTGGGTAAAAGCAATTGTTGATGTGTTTTCCTTGCACATACAATGTAGAATAAAATATTGGTGTACTCTACCCTCTCTTGAACAAAATCCCTCAAATGCTAAGCTAAGTGATCAGATGAGTAGACTCCAAGGTTCTTGATTAGTTACTTTTGGTGTTGCGACTTGGGATAACTTAGCAGTAGGATGCGAATTACTGTTTGACACAAAGGGACTTATGTAAATGTTCAACAATAGGAAACTCGTTTCTCTTGGATAACATGTAACATAGCTTCTTCGAAGGTCTAACAATATGACAACTTAAGATATGATAGTGGAAGTTCTTGAATCTAAATCTAACAGGATTTTAAAGAAAATGCAAAAGGAATGGGTTTAGAAGACTCTAATCTAAATGCAAGCAATCACCACTGATTCACCGGAATCTCAACCACACTTTGCTTTGCCATAAGGTAACAACTACACAAAGGTGATGCAATCTTCTAAGGAAAGATAAGATTTTCAGATTACTTCTACACATAAAGGTAAATGAACACAAAGTAATTGAAGTTAAGTTCAGATAAGGTTCAGACTAACCATGCACTACAATCTACCATCAACAAATTATAAATGGTATGAACTATGGAGACACCAAACATGAATCAGCAACAACAACTTCCATAAAACATAAAACTAAATTGCTGAAAACAAACTAAACTAATCTTATTCTATGAGTGAACATGTAGAAACCATGCGTTCATTTGAAACAACACAAAATCACCATGAAAAATTCAGCAATGAGTTTGTATTTATTTCAGCAGAGTCTTGAGCAACAATTTCTTAGAGCATTCCCCCTTTACAATGAGAGAAAAATGGGCTTATATAGGCCCCAAAATTTAATGGATGGCCAAGATTAAAACTTGAAATTGAGGGCCCCTGTCGTGCCACACAGGCAAGTGGTTACAAAATTTACTAAAATTAGACCTTGCATTTATGATGTACCCACTAAGTGGAGTACCCTCATTTATGACCTCTCTTTTTTGTGGTGAACTCCACAAATCTAGTCATGACACCTGTAACCTCCTCCATAGGGACACTTGGTAGAGTTTGAATGGTGCCCTCTATGATTTGCATCTCCTCTATGCATTTGACAACTGTCATCTCCCAACCAGCCATGGATGTCTGAAACATGCCCATGAAAGTGGAAAGTGTGCAAATATCATTCAAAAACTCCTTGGAAACAACCTATGGATGCTGAAAATACTTTGTATGAATCTTATCTTTTAGCAAGTATTCATCAATCTCTCCATTGGAATCAACCACCTGGTTTACATAAACAAGTATTTTGTTTTGAATTTCCCAAAGTGCTTCTCTTGTTCGAGTGTTGTCACTCTCAATCTTTCCCAGAGCTTGTTCCTTTATGTTGCATGCACAATACCAAGAATGGAAATTATATGTTGAACCTTGTTCAATCACTCCTTCATCTAACAATGTGGCACTTGGAGTATAAACCAACCTTTTCAACTAAGTCATAACTTCTTCTCTTACATTTCTGAATTCTACACAAGTAATCAAAATATTCTGAACTCTGTCAAATATTGAAGAATCCTCCTTGTACAACTTCACAATTTCATTAATGAACCCGTTAGCTTTGATCTTGAAATCTGCTGCCCAACCCTGCAATACTTGAGATGAGGACCTCATTTCTTCCAAATGTACCACAGACTCCTGTAAAAGCAACGTAGGTGGTGCAACCATCTCTTTAGCCTGGCTTACTGGCCTCATCAACTGCTGAATATAGTACTAAAATGCCAAGTTGTCCTTCTCTAACTGAATCCTCTGTTCTTGTTCCTTTCGTAGTCTTTCTTTGATGACTGCAACTGAATCTTCCAACTCTTCTATCTCCTCTTCTATTATGGCTGGTCCCAAATCAAAAGTATTGATGTCATATGCACTTGGAACACCATCATTTGCCTCTATGCTGATTTTTGGGACAGCAAGATGCACTTGCCTTGACCCTGAGCTGCCTCTTGTGATCTTCAAGAATTTAGTAATTTTCTACTTTCCATTGTCAGGTTTGGCCCTACTCAGGAAGTCTTCCAAACTTAGGATGGGTTCCCTTTCAATAACAGACTTCTCCTTGACTTGATCTCTTAGCCACTCTGGTAAGTCAGACAAGTCTTCCTGATTTTCCTCCTGAACTCCCTTCTACTGAACAGTAGGAAGAGCATCCTCATCAAACTCATACAACTCCTTGTCATATTGATTTTTAGCCTCTACTTCTATCATGACCACTTCTTGCTTCTTAGATGATCTTGATAGAACCTCATCAATCTGATTACCTTGTTTGATGCCTTGATTAGTTTGTACTTCTAAAGCTACCTGTTCATCCTATCTCACTTCATCTTCCTCAATTTTTATTATACTATTGCATTCTTGCCTTGAAGATGCACTAGCTGCCTTATAATCATCAATCTTTGCCTTCTTACTTGGCTGAATATCTTCATGTGGATCAGCACTTTCACCCTCTGAATCACTAGAATCACTAGAGTCATTGCTTGACTCACTACTTGAAGAATCCTTGGACTGATGTGTACTAACTCCTCCCATCAAGTTGTAAGTGAATTGGACATTCTTCTCCTGGAGCCTTTGAATTTGGAAGTCCACATATTTTCTGGTATGCACAACAATTGGTATCATCAAATCATCATTGCGTGTGACTTCCTGTTCTGACCAATTGATGGTGAAGGGCCTGTCCCTCTTCTCTTCATATGAACTTTGTGAAAGTCTTTTGTGATTCTCCTCAAGCTGATCCAGAATGTTGATCACTCTTGTTGCTCTGACCAAATCCAAAGACAATTGGTAGCAACCTTTCTTTCTTATTTCTATGTCATCATATGAATCTATCTAGTGATCCTCAAGCTATGGTCTGTGCTCATATTTGCTCCCAAAATTCTGTCTAACTATGCCAAATGGATCAAAGTTACTGTGTGCATCATTGTGGCACACCAAGTTGTAACCCTGCAACTCTATCTCTAAATTTTTAGCTGCTTGCAATGACATGCAAGTCTCAAGCCTCCTGATGTTGATTGGAAACTTTGTTGTGGTCTTTTTCCTCTTTCTCTAAACTTTGTCGAATGCAACCAGCTATCTTGTAACTTCTAGTAACACCATTCTATTAGTGGGGTTGAACCTGTATAGTAATGACGAGAATCCCTCCACACGGATGTATGTGAATCTTGGAAACTGAATAAACCACTTTCCATATTTAGCTACAAAGTTCATCGCCTCCTTCGACAATCTCTTGCATGTGTTGCCTTGCAACCATCTAACAATGTGCATGGAAAAGGCATCATTAAACCTTCTATAATGGGATATAGCCTGCAAGTGTAGCTGAGGATAGAAGTCATAAACCTTGAACTATCCATCTCCATTTCCAACTCTGCCCTTGCAGTTCAGTCCTAGATATCTCTCATTTTTGGCAAGCATATATATGACATATGAGCTCATATAAAATGTTTTTGTCTCCTGCAAACCCTTCAACTGATCATCGATATTGCTACTGATTATTTCAGCCCAATCTATCATCCTCTTTCCACTTACAATTTCCTCAATGAAGAAAAACATCCATGGCTCAAAATTTGCTGATTGCAGGCAGCCCATGATGTGATTCAGAAATACCACCATATAATTGATTTCTTGATGAAAATCAGATCTGTGAAGTTTTTTAGGCACTCTGCTTACTTGCAGTCTTGATTGCATCAACCATTTGTTGTTTATCATCTCTATACACTTCTTAGGTCCAGCCAGATAAAGTTACAAAGCAGTCTCCTCATTGTAGAATGTAGTAGTTTTGTATAAGGGAATGTCAAAAGCTTCTGCGATTGCTTCCTTTCTCAGATAAGCCAGTACTTTGCCCTCTCTAGTCATAATACATCTCTTTTTAGGATTATAATGCTTGGCGCATTCTAGCATTAGGTCTGGACACAACATTGCTGGCAGGCTTGCACAATCCCGTTCTTCATTATTCACCTAATTAGATCCGATAGATTGGGTTTGTGAAAATTTTGTCAAATTTCTTCCATGTTGGTCTTCCCGAGATTAGTGTCACTAAGGTTTTTCCATTTTGACATGATTTTCATTTCTGGCCATGCTCCCTTCATGTCACTCCTCATCATTGCCTGTCTATCCTTTGCACTCATTGCTCACCTGCATGAATTTTAGACATTAGTTCACTAGAATAATGAATAAAAGACAAGCACATAAGACAAAACTCACCGCATAATGCATGCAGGATAAATGAATATGTAATTTAAATTACCTTGCCATGTTTCAAGAAAAGCCAAAAATACAAATTTTGTGAAAACAAAACCCAATCAACTTTTCAAAAACCTAAATCGACAGATGCAATTCCAATTTGTCTACGTCAAAACCTTGACAGGCCTGCAATAATTCAACGTCAAATTTGTGTGCATAGTTTGAAATGAAGAGCACTAGAATCCAAGAATATATGCATAACCAAAACCTTTCTCCCAGGCTGGCTACAGGGGTGCAAACCTTTTAAAATGATAGGGGCTCAAGAGAATTTATGGCTTGCATCATGTGGTAATGAACAGAAAATCAACGAACTCAGAGTTTAAAAGATTTCGTACAGACTACATTTGCAAAGTAAGGTTGACATGTTCTTTAGTGGACCCTTAATGCTCTTTATATACTTCAAATCCCATCCTCCTTACAAAACTAAGTGAGATGCTCCTGAAAAAAATATTTTTGAATACTCCATATTTAGCATGAAATTACTTTAAATGCACCACTTGGCGCTTCAAATTTGTGAGCAGGCTTTTAAGACTTCCACAGGCATTGGAGAAAAATGCAATTACCATTTTTAAAACTTTAATGAGCACTGCCTAAATTGGTCATATCTCCATTGCACGCTCGTTTCAACGGATCATTATGCATTCTACGGTACAACTAAATTTAGCAAGATAACTAGAATAGCCTCTTAAATATTCTGAGGACCATTTAAAGTGATGAGTGGACATTTTGAAGCTCTAGGCATAATGGGAAGAATGCTAATGGGTTGCTTGGAGAGAAACTTGTGGGGCGAATGAATAATTTGATATGCTATGTAATACTTGAACCACCCATATGCATTGCAAGGTGACCCAAAATGTCCACTCAAGCAGGCATTTTGAAGCTCAAGCCATTAAGGTAGTGAATACGTATGCAAAGGACATTAATATGTCTACTCGAGTGGAGATTAGAAACCAACGCAGAAAAAAAAAAAAATATTGCAAAGGGCTAACAAAAGTCCACTTGAAAAGAGAGTTAAACATGCTATGCATACAAATCAACCTTTGATCACATACTTTGAAGTGAACCTTTTGACCGTTCATGGACGCAGACCATAAGATTGGAGCATAAATTTCAATGTAGTATGCATAGCCAATGTTAGAGCAGACCTTTGACCAAGCATGCTCACGCAATATTCTCAATGCTTAAATATTAAGAAGATCTTTTCCCTCCCACACTAAGTTTCAAACCTCAATTTCCCGCCTACTCCCTTATTCGGTGGGAAATCTAGGTAAAACAATAGTCAAAACTCAAAATTGAGGAGGGTTCCCCATTCCAACGGGGTGATGTTGTGTTGGTCACAACACAATGGAAGAAGAATTAATGCAAATTGAAAACAATCACACTTGGGATCTTGTTCCTAGACCTGAGGACAAAAATGTGATTGGAACTAAATGGGTCTTCCAGAATAAGCTAAATGAAGATGGTGAAGTTGTAAGAAACAAAGCAGGGTTGGTATGCAAAGGATATTCTCAAGTTGAAGGAATTGATTTTGAAGAAATTTTTGTTCCGGTGGCAAGAATAGAAGCAGTCAGACTATTTCTTGCATTTGTTGCTTTCAAAGATTTCAAAGTTTACCAGATGGATGTTAAGTCAGCATTCTTGAATGGAGAGTTAGAGGAAGAAGTCTACATTGAGCAACCGAAAGGATTTCAGTTGTCCAATCAAGAAGATATGGTCTATAGATTGAGAAAAGCATTGTATGGACTCAAACAAGTCCCAAGAGCCTGATATGCAAGATTAGATAAGTATCTGCTAAAACTAGGATTTAGCAAAGGCACTGTTGATAGATCTTTACTTCAAGATTTATCATGAGCACATCCTGATTATTGAGGTATTTGTTGATGATACCATTTTTGGTGGAAATGGAAACGTGTAAGAAATCTGCTGATTAGATGCAAAGTGAATTTGAGATGTCTATGTTTGGTGAAATGAATTTCTTCTTAGGTCTAAAAATCACTTAGTCAGATAAAGGTATCTTCATATCTCAGTCTAAATATGTGAGAGAATTGTTGAAAAAGTTTGGAATGGAGGATTCAAAACTAGTTAGTACTCCTATTGTAACTAGATGCAAGTTGAGTAAAGATGATGAATGCCCTAAGGCAAATCAGAAAAGGTATAGATCAATTATTGGAGGACTACTCTATCTGACTCAGACCAGACCTAACATCATGAATGTAGTTAGACTTGTTGCTAGATTTCAAGATGATCCTAGAGAATCCCATGTTGTAGCAGTTAAAAGAATTTTTAGATATCTCAAAGGAACACTTGATTATGGGTTGTGGTATCCGAAGGATAGACTTCACTCTTCAAGCATTTATAGATGTTGACTGGGTAGGAGATGTGGATGACAGGAAAAGTACTAGTGGTGGTGCTTTCTTCTTGGGAAGGAGATTGGTTTCTTGGTTGAGAAAAAAGTAAGAGGCAATATCTCTGTCTACTGTAGAGGCAAAATATATAGCAGTAGCAGGTAATTGCACTCAAGTCTTGTCGATGAAGCAAATGTTGAAGGACATCAGAATTGTGTTTGAGGAGCTTGTTACAATCTTCTGTGATAATTCAAATGCAATTAACATCTACAAGAAACTGGTGTTGCATTCAAAGACAAAGCATTTATCCATCAAGTTTCAATTTTTGAGATAAAAGATTAAAGAGAATGAAGTCAGATTGGAGTTTGTTTCTTCAAAGGATCAGATTGCAAACATATTTACCAAGCCTTTGCCTAAAGATACTTTTGAGTATCTCAGAGAGAAGCTAGGGATTATTACCCCTTTTGATCAGAACTAAGATGTACTAGAGTGCATCAGTCCGATGGAATTTAGTCACCTCTTGTGATCCGAATTGATGTTAAGGAGATACTACTCAGGGAAGTAGTCAGTATGCAAATTATTGAAGATTAGTCTGGAACAAAGGGGGATAAAATATTACAAATATGCGTCCTTTGCCATTGATGTCAAAGGGGGAGAGAAGTCATGTGAAAAACCAGTTGCTAATGAAAGGGGGAGAAATGAAGAAAGTTGTTGCAGAAGTGAAAAGAGAAAGGGGGAGAAGATCTTGTCTTGTTAGTTGAATCATTTTTTCACATCACATGTTTCCATCAATGACAAAGAGGGAGATTGTTGCAAATATGTGCCTATGATGTGTTGTCATTGATGTCAACATATCCTTGTCATTGGTGTCAACTATATCCTATTTTGTTGCCTGATTGAGGAGACTGAAATGTAGAGAATATTGAGAAAATTAATGAAGATCAATGTATGCAAACCATATGGCTGTATAGAGGATTATCTAAAGAAGCTCCAGTTAAGATTTGAGAGGTCTGCATGAAGATTTGAAAAAGGTATGGCCATCAGAGTAGAACCAATTTTGCAGTATTTAGAAGAGATAGAGTGACAGGAAAGTAGTCTGGATTATTCAAGAAATGTAAAATGATGATCTGCAGATTTAGAAGCATGTTTTGGAAGTCAGTGTGTATCCTCAACTCAAGTGGTTCGTAGTTTGGAGGTCTGCAAGAAATCTTTCTAGTGTGACAGTCATGACAGATAGTGTTATTGAGGTACCGAATGAAGATGCAAGTGATTCTGATGATTTGGAGTAGTGTGGATGTTATTGTTGAATTCAATGTGCTTGTGGAAGTCTCTAGATCATGTACCTACTGTGTTGGAGGTCTGCATTGAAAATTGAGCTCATTGTTGAATAATTCTTCCTTAATGTTGCTATTCTTCCCAGTCCTAGCCGACCGGATGATTCAAGCATGTTGTGAATAATCTAAGAACAATTCTATGGAGCATGGCATGTTGATTAAGGAAGATTTGAGTCCCAGTCATGTTTGGCCGATAGCTTTGTGACTCACATTAAGTCAAATGTTTGGAGTGTTGACCTTGATGTTTATTCCAAGGTTGATGAAGCATATAAAGGAGTGTAGTTGAGTCATGGAAAATCTTCCTTGTGTGAAAATAATAAAATCCAAATAAAGGATCATAAGTAGAGTAGAGAAGAGGAGGAGTAGAAGAACAAGAGCAATATAGAGTGAAGAGTTAGTAAAGAAGAGTTTGGGGGCAGAGGAGAAGTTTTGTGAGCATTCAATGAGATTGAACCAGGCATGAAGAAGATCTTATTTATCAGTTAAATTCCTTTTGTGTTAAACATAAATTTTGTAGGTAGTGAGCCTCTTTGAGTAGTGAGCTCTGGGTAGTGCGCTCGAAGGCAAGTGCCTTCCCATTTTCTTTTGAGTACTTTTAATAGGGTACGAATCTTGTGGGTTAACCCCCATCGTGGTTTTCCCTTAACTGGGTTTCCACATAAAAATTCTGGTGTTATGTATATTCAATTCATTTTTGCTCATGTATTGTTGATTCATGCTTTAATGTTTATATCATTAATTATGATTATAAGTTGTGAAACAAGATTAAAGGAAAAAATATTAAATTTGTGGGACAACTAATTCGCCCCCCTCTTAGTTGTCTAGACTAATTCCAACACTTTCTGCAACTTGTTAGTGACTACCTCAGCAAATTATGTAGTCTATACATTTAAACTTGAAGCCTAGGGAGAAGGGGTGTCAGATACCCTCTTGATTATTACATCTCCTACTAATTCCCCCAATCCAATCCTAGGCTTATTATTATTTGGGGCTAGAGCCCATATTGCTAATGTCTCGAACATGGGATTGAAGGCTGCAGTAGAGAGAGCCTTCTCTACTTGTTCATCTGTCATGTCAAAATCTTCCCTAATTATTATGTCAAATGTAATTGCATATAACAAAGTCCAATGAGGGAGGAGCAAGATATTATTTTTGGCAACTAGTGCCCTCCCCTCCTCTAGAGTTATTGTGCTAATGGTATGATTAACCTCTTTCAACACCCTTTGGGTGATGGCCTCATACTTAGAGGGGTCAGCTCCACTCTTAGCATCCTTAATCCTTTTCTAGAACTGCTCACTTCTTACTTTCAGCACATAACTCCTAAATTTAGGTGTGTTTATGAATTCATCGTCCTCTAAAAATTTATTACAAGCCGTTACACTGACATCTTCAATATCTATATTCTAGCTTGTCATTGTCCTCATTGCCCTATTTTTAGGGGATGAATAGGGCCTTATTCTGTTAGGTGAATTCACCTGATGGGCAACTTCTTGTACATGCTATTCTACCTCACCCTCTAAATCCACTACTTCAATTTCTTTTGGATTCTCTAAATCAATAATCTTTGCCCTCTTAGCAGGGGAAGGGGTATTTGATTCTCTTTTCACATCATATCCTCTCCTTGAGCTGTCAGGCTGATAGGAGGGTCTTTCTTCTCCTGCAGGAGTGGTAGCAATTAATTGCTCTACATTATCCAACATTTTCTAAATTTTTTATATGGGGTCTTGCACCTCTGCAAAGGCACCTTGATATGCTACATTCAATTGTGTCCCACTTGATTCTCAAGAGATGGACATCATCCGTTGTGAAGCAATTTATAACAAGATCCTCATTAAGGTCAACCTGGTGAATGTATCTTGGCCTTTTTTTGTTGACCCTTACCCTGTTAATGAAACCCTCAGGGTCAAAAATTCTTGGCTACTCCAAATACATCCCATAATACTGCAAGATTGAATTAATCTGATCCAACCCACTTTTATCATCTATCAGAACATCACTGAATCTAAGGGAGGTGGGAAAAAATGATCCTTTCTTATGCTTCCTCGGGTGCTCCTTATTTGATTCATTCAACTTCCTAATGATCTCCAAGAATGCAATTCTCTTAGGCACATATTTAGGCAAAATGTGGGGTGGGGCCTCACACCTATAGACCCTGATGCAAGTGGTGTGTTCATGATAAAACTAGTCACCCTAGTTATGATTAATCCCCAAGTGAGTGGTCCTTTCTAAAGGCCTCAAGAAATCCAGCACATCTAGATGTAGCCTCTATCCTTCTAGCTCCAAGAAACCAAGAATCCTCCTCACAAAATATTCCTCAAAAATTATGTAATCAGCATTGGTACAATGCATATCTATCATGCATGTCCACATCTGCACTGGCAACATATTCCCCTGTGAATCTTCCATTTTGACATACAGATTCTAATGCCACATCCCTAACAAAGAAAATAGAATCATATAGCATAGAATGGAATACCATGTGAATTCAACATGGGCATCTGTAGTAAATAATTCACTCTTAATTTCTTTCATCTGCTTGTGCATTTTATTTGCAATGTAGGAGGCATAGTTATATGGCTCCTTAGTCTCTTAACTCTGAATATCTACTTCCATCGTCATCAGAGAGCTGGGCATTCTATCAGAGGCATCCCTACCCAGCACCTAGCACAAACTGTGATATGTTCTGATAAAATAGAGCATGAACAAGTTGCATTGAAAAGGTTCTTGTTCACTAGCTGAGATCTTCACCAATTTACCATCAACTCCTCTCAACATGTGCTTGGCCAGGTTGAAGTCTCTATAGGCATGCTTGATAGTTTGGTACTTCATCTTCAATACTTTTAGGTCAATTAGCTTATTAGCCACAGTGTTCAGGTTAAACACAGTGGAAATGTATCCATTTGTGAGCTTGATAATCTTCGTGCCATTCCTTGCTAAGACTGTCCTCGTCTCAGGATCATATCTCAGTGTTATTTCCCTCAATAGGTTAGGATTAGGGAATATGTTAGGGTAGATAAGCCTTGCCAAGTCAAATTGCGAAGCATGGTAGACAAGGGCCTTATAATCCATTCTTTTGTGCCAGTGCTCAAACAAGACCTAACCAAGAACAGGTAGTCTGGCATCTCTACAATTGTAAGAAAAGTCAAGAAATGTATCATCTGGTCTACCAAGATGATGTAGGAGCATCCCTAGTTCAAGAGTAATCTTGCATTGACCAAAAACATTTAGATTTCAATTTGTTTGCATTTCAGTTCTTTCATTTTCCAGTTTAGTTCAGGCAGTTCAGTCAAAAGCAGTTTTAGCTTGTGGTCCAATTTTGGCAATTCACATCTTGTGGATCTAGACTTAGCATCTACATTCATTCTTCTACATCATATCAAGAATTCAGAGCATTTGGATCAGTTACCAGAAAGATATCGCTATCAGAAGACCAACTATTTTCTTAGTATAGAGCATTCTAATAGTTCCCGATAATCAGCTAAAGGAGAAGGATTGTAGATCATTCCTTGACTTGCGGATCTCAATGACACATCATTCAATGTCCTTTGGTTCATGGCTGACCTTCTCCAAGGGTCTATGTGTGGTATCATTCATTTGAGGAAGTGTTCTATGCATTTAGGTTTGACCTATCTATGAACATGTTACAGCTCTTCATTGGAGTTTGTGACCTTCCTTGGCAGACGCAGAGGAATCTATTGGTCTAGAAATGATATATAAAGATGTAATAGATCCTTAGGAAAGTAGTTATCAAGTTCCCATGATTTAGATGATAGATAGTTGGCTCCTTTTGCAAAAGGACTTCAAAGCTTTATCTTGTGCATGTATGTAATCAGGGTTGTGAGCCATAATTGTTAGCCCGCATATTGTTGGCCAAATTGTATTTGAACTCTATGATATATTGAATGTTTGAATCTGCGTTTGTTCCATTTCTTTGAGTTGTTTCCGTTGTGTTTACTCTCGCTACATGGTCCAGACAGTTCATTCTGTGAACCCTCCTACTGTGATTGCACCAAGTGGTATCAGAGCAAAAGTTTTGATTCTTTGGAGCGAATTGGCAAAGGGGATTCCATAAGATATTGTTGTAAGAAGATCACTGATCTGAGGCAGGTTACCTGTGAGTAACTAATTGTCGATTGAGAGGCAGTTGTTGCTTGTAGCCCAATCGTCGAACCTGAGGCAGTTTGCACTTGATCCAAGGAAGATGCCACCGTGAAGAGTTCCTCCTCTTGGTACAATGGCTAATAGAATGGATGAGATGGTGGAATTGATGAGAACAATGCAAATTTGATTGGATGCTATTGAAGAAGATAGGTGAAGAGGATTGACACCGAGACCTAATGTTGAAAGTGATGATGAAGAAGAATTTCAATCTACTAAAAAAACTAATGAAACCCTAGAAGGCAATGAAGAAGAAGAATCAGATCAGATAAAGATGTTGTGAGCTATTTCAAAGATTGGAAAAAAACCTAGAGTTAATGTGCTAAACTATACTGGTAATTTGAGTCCTAAAGAATTGATTGACTGGATAAATGATATGGAAGAATACTTTGAATATGAAGAGATTGAAGATCCGGAGAAGGTGAAATTTGCAAAGACAAAGTTGAAAGGACATGCTGCTATATGGTGGAAACAAGTTCAATTAGAAAGAAATAGAAGAGGAAAAGAAAATATTACAAATTGGGACTGGATGGTGACAAAGTTGAAGAATCAGTTTATACTTGTTGATTATGAGTTGGAGTTGTTGGAAAGAGTTCAAAACCTGAGACAAAAGGAGAAATCTGTGGACTATACGGAAGAAATTCATAAGATGATCATAAGGACAAGACATAGTGAAGCAAGCAAGGAGAAAGTGGCTAGATACATCAATGGATTGAGATTGAACTTCAAGAAGAACTAAGTTTGGTAAGGATGACATCTTTGGAGGAAGCATATAAGTTTGCCTGAAAGTTGAAGAGAAGCTAAATAAGAAACATGATTAGAGACAGAAAGGTAGAGAAGGTAAATTTTAGAGAGGAAGATCATTTTCTGGATATGATAGATCATTTGTGGACCAGAACAAGTTTGATAGCCCAGTTAGGAAGGATGACAAAAATAACAATGCTTACCAGAAAATAACATAAATTTTTATTGGAGAGGAAACCCTAGTGCATACCAGAATGAAGGATATAGAAGAGAAGGAAGAGGATTTGATAAAAGGACATTCAGAGGTACTTGTTTCAAGTGTGGAGGTGAAGTACATAGAGCATTTGAATGTAATCAGGGTAGTACAAGAAAGAGGACAAAAAAAAGTGGAAGAGCAGCCTATGTTGAAGAAGAACCTATTGAATCACCTAGTTATGTTGGTAAACCTGAGAAAGGAGAATCATTGGTAATGAGGAGAGAACTATTTTAAATAGAGGTGACTGAGGAACCATCATAGAGGAAAAGTCTATTCAGAACCATATGCAAATCCAGAGGTAAGTGTTGTAAAGTTGTAATTGATAGTGGTAGTTCAGATAACCTAGTTTCAGAGGAGATGATGACTAAGATAAAGTTGGAAAGATTGAAACACCCCAAGCCCTATTAGATAGCATGGATTCAGGATGATCATAAGGTACTGGTGAGTGAACAATGTTTGGTGAAAGTTCATATTGGATCCTATCATGATGAAGTCTTGTGTGATATTATGCCTATGGATGTTTGTCATATCTTGTTGGGCAGACCTTGGCAGTATGATAGAAAAGACATACATGATGGGAGAAAAAATACATGTACTATAATAGAAAATGGTAAAATAATTACTTTGATTCCTTGAGAAGATGATCCTAAAGATGTGATGTGTGGGAATGCTAGAATTTGTTTAGTAGATGGAAGGAAATTTTTGGATGGTTTGAAACAGGAAAGTATGTGTTATGCCGTGATTCCTAAAATGCCTAAAGTAGTGAAGAAAGATACTGAACCGGATGAGATAAGAGAGTTACTAACAGAATATGAAGACATCTTATCAAATAATGTACCTGAAGGATTACCACATATAAGGAGTATCAGTCATCACATGGATCTTATACCGGGAGCAAGTTTACCTAACAAAGCAGCACATAGAATGACACTCGTAGAGAATGAAGAACTGAATAGACAGATACAAGAGTTGTTCAGAAAAGGTTTGATCAGAGAAAGTTTGAGTCCTTGTGCAGTACCTGCAGTGCTTGCACTGAAGGATGGAGAATGGAGAATGTGTACTGACTCTAAAGCAATAAACAAGATCACGGTTAAGTATAGATTTCCTTTACCTAGGATGGATGATATTATGGATTGTTTGAGTGGAGCAAAATACTTCACAAAGATAGATTTGAAAATTGGATACCATCAGATTAGAATCAAAGAAGGTAATGAATGGAAGACTACTTTTAAGACCAATGAAGGATTGTATGAGTGGCTAGTGATGCCTTTTGGATTGACAAATGCACCAAGTACTTTCATGAGATTGATGAGTGAAGTCTTGAAGAAATTCTTGGTTAAGTTTGTGATTGTGTACTTGGATGATATTCTAATTTTTAGTAAAACAAAAGAAGAACATTTGTGGCATATTAGAGAAGTTTTGCAAAGGTTGAGAGAAGAGAAATTGTTGATAAACATCAAGAAGTGTAGTTTCATGAAGGAAGAGTTGGTATATTTGGGATTTGTGATTTCTATGGAAGGATTGAAGATGGACCCTGAGAAAGTGAGAGCAATTGTTGAATGGCCTACACTGGAGAGCATTAGAGAGGTTAGATCATTTCATGGATTGGCTAGCTTCTACTTGAAGTTCATTAGAAATTTTAGTTTAGTTTGTAACCCTATGACAAAGACGATGAGAGGTGACAGAAAATATTTCAGGTGGACATCAGGAGTAGACAAAAGTTTTGAACTATTGAAGTAGAAAGTGACAGAGCAACCTATTTTGGCATTACTAGATTTCAATAAGGTATTTCAAGTTGATTGTGATGCAAGTAGAAACGCAATTGGAGTAGCGTTAAGTCAAGAAGGTAGACCTATAGCCTATTTCAGTGAGAAGTTGAATGATGCAAGGAGAAGATATTTAGTTTATGATCAAGAGTTCTATGTCATAATTCAAGCCTTGAAGAAGTGGAGACATTACTTGTTGCCTAAGGAGTTTGTGTTGTATATAGATCATCAAGCTTTACAGTATTTGAATAGTCAAGGTAAGTTGAATCAGAGACATATGAGGTGGGTTGAGTTCGTGTAGAGTTATACTTTTGTGTTGAAGCATAGGAGTGGAAAATCAAACAAAGTTGTTGATGCCTTAAGTAGAAGAAGAAAGTTGTTGACAAAGATGAGAGTGGAAGTGTTGGGCTTTGATGAATTGAAGAACATGTATGAGGGAGACACTGATTTTGCAAAACCTTGGAGAGCATGTAAGGAACCTGTTGTAACAAATAGAAGTAAGTGGTTGGACTATTTCATTCAAGAAGATATTTTGTTCAAAGGAAGTCAGTTGTGCATACCTAGAAGTTCAATGAGAGATAATTTGATCAAGGAGAAGCATAGTGGTCGATTGGTAGGACATTTTGGTATTGACAAGACAGTGGCTTTGATAAGTGAAAATTACTTTTGCCCTCAGATACATAAGGATGTTCAAAAATTTGTGCAGAGTTGTAGAGTTTGTCAAGTTGCAAAAGGGAGTAGTCAGAATACTGGATTGTATAAACCTTTGACAGTACTGGAGAGACCTTGGGAAGACTTTAAGCATGGATTTTGTAATGGGATTGCCTAAGATACCGAGAGGACATGATTCAATATTTGTAGTGGTTGATAGATTTTCAAAGATGGCTCATTTCATAGGCAACTGATGCAGTGCATGTGGCTGACCTATTTTTCAAAGAGATTGTAAGATTGCATGGATTACCTAAGAGTATAGTTTCAGATAGAGATACAAAGTTTGTTGGATACTTTTAGAGGATACTTTGGAAGAAGATGAGGACAGATTTGAAATTTAGCTCAACTTTTCATCCACAGATAGATGGACAGATAGAGGTAGTGAATAGGAGTTTGGGAAACTTGTTGAGATGTTTGGTTGGAGACAAAGCTAGAAGTTGGGATTTGATTCTTTCACAAGCAGAGTTTGCATACAACAATTCAGTAAATAGGAGTACCGAAAGAACACCTTTTGAGATTGTTATTGGAGTGAGTCCTAGAGGAGTTTTAGAATTAAGAGATATCAGTACAAAGGAAAAGAGGAGTGCAAAAGCTGAAGAATTTGTAGACCATATGAAGACAGTGCATAATCAGGTGAAGAAACATTTGGAGTATATGAATAGGAAGTACAAAGAGAAGGCTGATGAGAAGAGAAGGCATAAGGAATTTGAAGTTGGAGATGAAGTAATGGTGTACTTGAGAAAAGAAAGATTTCCAATTGGGACATATAACAAGTTGAAGATGAAGAAGTTTGGACCTTGTAGGATACTCAGAAAATTTGATTCAAGAAATTTGTATGAAGTGTAATTACTGGAGACATTGGGTATTTCACCTATTTTCAACATTGTTGATCTTTATCAGTATCATGAAGCAGAGTTCAGTGACAGCATGGAAGAAGACTTGAAGAAGCAGTTACCACAAAAAGTACTGGAACATATTGAAGACATCTTGGACAGCAGAGTTTGACATAGCACTAGAGGAAGACAATACAAAGAATATCTTGTGAAATGGAAAGGTAGACCAAAAGAAGATTCATCATGGATTTCTCAGGCTGAGGTGGACCATCTTGGTTCTCCCCTAGCCCCAACAAAGTGAGGGACTCACTTTTTCAATAACCCCAGATATCTGATGCAGGAGCATCCCTAGTTCAAAAGTAATCTTGCATCAACCAAAAATATTTAAATTTTAGTTTGTTTGCATTTAAGTTCTTTCATTTTCCAATTCAGTTCAAGCGGTTCAGTCAGAAGCAGTTTTAGCTTGTGGTCTAATTTTGGCAATTCACATCTTGTGGATCTGGAATTAGCATCTATATTAATTCTTCTACATCATGTCAAGAATTTAGAGCATTTGGATCAGTTACTGGAAAGATATCACTATCAGAAGATCAACTATTTTCTCAGTACAGAGCATTCTAACAGTTCCTGATAATCAGCTGAAGGAGAAGGCTTGCGGATCATTCCTTGACTTTCGGATCTCAATGACACATCATTCAATTTCCTTTGGTTCATGGCCGACCTTCCCCAAGGGTCCACGCATGGTTTCATTCATTTGAGGAAGTGTTCTATGCATTTAGGTCCAACCTATATGTGAACACATTACAACTCTTCATTGGAGTTTATGACCTTACTTGGACGACACAGACGAATCTATTGGTCTGAAAATGACATATAAAGATGTAATAGATCCATATGAAAGAATTTATCAAGTTCTCATGATTTAGATGATAGATAGTTGGCTCCTTTCACAAAAAGACTTCAAAGCTTTATCTTGTGCATGTTTGTAATCAGGCCTATGATCCCTAATTGTAAGCCCGCATATTGCCGGCCAGATTGTATTTGAACTCTATGATATATTGAATGTCCGAATCTACATTTGTTCCATTTCTTTGAGTTGTTTATGTTTTGTTTACTCTTGCTGCATGGTCCGGACAGTTCATTCTTTGAACCCTCCTACCGTGACTGCACCATAGAACCATGCAAATTTAGAGGTTTCCTAGCAGAACCTGGGAGTTGGACCATAAGGTCCTCATCTAAGCTGGGCTTAGAGGTGGAAGCTTGACCAGCTTGACTCATTTTTAAATTGGTTGTAACAAGCTAGGGTTTCCTATACAAGAAATTTTCTATCTCCTCAAACAATCAACTTAAAATATGTCAGGCACAGGTAGGCAAAAAGAACTTACTAGTTTATGCTTGCAGAAGTCTAAACTCTGTTCCTTGCTCACTTGAAAATCCGTTGTGTACCTAAGCTCTGTATGTGCTTGAAGGAATGATGCAAAAAGCCCTAACTTTTCTTCTTTTCAAGCTTTGTAGAATAGCTTATGAGGCATTAATGGAGGTAGCTTTGGCCTTAACCTTTCATTCATGTCACAAGGTGCCTTCAATGTTCATCACAAAAGTTCAAACTTGTGCTGCTGCTTTGAGTTCATTCCTATGAGATCCATGGCTATAATTTACCCACGAGATTTGAAAATCTCAATCATCATAGTTGAAAAGTCCTCGGCTAATCAAGATGAGCCACATCAGATGTACATCCCTCACTGACCACATCACCTTTTGTCCGGCCTAGACATGTGGCATCACTTCATGGCATCGCAACCGGAAGTGGGCCACCACTTTACCTACCCTATGTGGGTACGATAAAGACTCCATGCATCCATCCTTCATTTTATTTGACTTCCTTCATAAGATGGTGCCACGTGTCACCATCTCGCGACCGCACGGTGAAGATTCCTTCTTGGAAAGATACCCTTGCGATGATGCGCAACCATTAGATTAAAACTTTCCTTTAGACCACTTTTAGACTGACACTTGGCAGCATATAGTTGGCTAATGTAAGATTCCTAAAACAAAGGGACGTAAGCTTATATCCTTTGACAGGTGTCACCTTGTCGCAGTCGCGCAGCAGGATGATGACATCATGTAATATGCACTGCGACGCTGCGAAATACATTCTTATTAAGCCTTATAACCTATTCGAAAACTTATGACATGGGTTTAATTTTTCACGGGCCATAGGAGGTAAGACTTAGGACATCAGGCCAGTCACTCAATGAATGTAAAGGCTTTAAGTCGTGACTTAAGGGACTAGGAACCTATCATAGGTGGTCAACAAAGAATTAGAAAATAAAGCACATGAGCATAGGGACTTAGGTTTAAAGGTTTTTTAAAAGGCAAAGACTTATAATTTTACGAACCTAAAACCCTAAACCCCAATAGGTACCATCATTAGCTTCGACTGGGGACATGCAAAATTTTAGGTTGCAGCAAGAACCATTGAACCTTTGGGAGTAGACCAGACAAGACCAAAAGGACCAACTATACAAAAGTATACACTATCTACACCCTAATTACAACTATTTTACAATGTGAACAGAAAAGAACTTACTTATGAAAAGTAAGGTTTCAGGAATTGTTCATGCACATGAAACCTTGAAATTAACCATCTAATCCTTAGAGAAAGTAAGAATCCTCCCTGTGAGTATTACTTATCAAATAAGGGCCAACCCTAATGGTTTGAATTTGCCATGTTTGCCCTTATCCCAATTCTTAGCATTCCATACAAGAACCAAATCATTGACCTGAAATTTCCTCTCTGTAGTCTTTTTGTCAAACAAATACTTCACCTTATGTTGTTTCTTGACATTAATCTTCTGAGCTTCTCTCCTAACCTCATCCAGTGTGATCAACTGATTCACCCTTTCAGCCATTGAATCTTCTTGTTAGATTTCTACCCAAGAATGCAAGTGATTGAGAGAAAGCAAAATAGAAATTAGATATGAGCCAAATAAATTGTATTCAACCCAAGAGAATGCAAGGCAATACAATAGAATGGGGTTCTTATATGAGAGAAAGAGGTGGATATATAAAGGATATTCCACCCAAGAGACTCAATACACAACCAATGTGGGATAAAGTGAAAAAGTCCCTAAGTAAACTTAACCTAGTGTGAAAAGAGCTAAAGTAGAGAACAAGATAAGAAAGAGCTAGATAGAAAAGTAACCCTATTCACACTAACATCCCCCGTTAAGTGCAACTTAGGAGAGAAGATTATTATGCAAATATGTAAAAATATGCAAAGATGGGTCCTGGCTACTAGGCCATGTTAGGTACCGATGTACAAATGCAAATGAAATCTCTCATGAATAGAGAAAAACAGAAAACCCAGTGGGACAAAACTCCTCCCCAAAGAGATGACATACAACAATGCTATCCATCACAAATCCAATCAATCTCTATCCACACAAAGGATAGTAAGAGAGATCATACAACCCCCCCTAATGAGATAACATGCTGCAACAAAAGGCACTGGAAGCACACTTATGGAGTAACACTGGAATCCTCAATCTAGCAAGCAAGGAAAGATACTTCTGTTTGCTAGAAACCATATTAGAGTCACTCAAGGACTCAGGTCAAAATCATGAAAAAGCAACAGCAGACCCGATGCCAAGGAATACTAGAAAACTCACAACTAGCACAACTCTGGAATCTATGAAGCAATAGTTGATTGAGAAATGATCTGGAACTGAAATGAAGTGCAAAGAAAATGCAAACCTAATGCATGCAAAAAAGAAATAGTGCATGCATTGATGAATGTTCACATCATCCTCCATGAATTGAAATGGCCTTAGATCTATGCGTTTACAATGTTGGAGTAGAGATTTCCACAGTTTTACAATGTCCAAAATGGACCCAAATACTGAAAGTACATAAATATTTTAGAATCATAACCTCAAAATAGCACCAATGTGTAGTTCTTAGAAAAATATAAACTTTCAAAAAAAGAATGACCTTGATCCGAGATCATATGTGAAAGTTATAGCCGTTTGAAGTTCTAAAAACTAAAACTACCTGTCAAATCTGATGAAAAAATAGAATTTATGGAAAATCCATGCACCCAAATTAGAAATCATCTGAACCATCATGTAGAGAACAAAAAATTAGCCAAAATCAAAAAAAGAATCTTGCAAATCAGAGGTGGGGAGCCTGAGTTATGGCCTTCAGAAGTTAAACTGCAATTTCCAAAATGCCAATAGAGAGGGGGTCTGTTGTAGCTTTCTGATGTCATTTCTTCAAAATATATAACCTACATGCAAAAACTAATAGATACCCAAATGGTTTTTCGATGCTGCAAACAAAACCCAGAAGGCATTTTTCTTTTTGATGTACAAAAGATGTGACTCTAATGTAAAAAAACACTTTTAGCATTAAAAAATGACCCCAACAACCAAAAACAGCATGTAAAGACTGAATTAACTACCTAAGACAAGCAAAGGCATGCTACAACCTACAAGATTGATCAGAATACATAATATGCAAGCTGATTATTAGATTTGAGCTAGAGAGTCTCAAGGAAGCTTCGAAAAAACCTACAACTGGCAAGTCAAAATATGAACCCCCAAAACAACCCTACACTCTCAAATTTCTAAAAAAAATCCTAACCCACAACTCACAACCACTTTGATACCATGTAGAATTTTTTCATCACACCAAAAGCACATACTAGTGGTGGAGAGGGATCTCATCGTCGATACAATCGCTATGCCAACACCCCCCCACACACGATAGGGCTGGATACAACCATGTACCATGTGGGATTCACACCCACTACATACCACATCGATAAGCCAAGCTTACACGGATGAAGGGTCGAGGGCTCAAGGGACTTGAACTGATGACCTGTGCTCTGATACCATGTTAGAGTCACACAAGGACTCATAGGAGCTAGGATCATCTGCAAGAAAACTTCTACAAGAGAGTTGCAAGAGGATAATGCACAAGCCAAATGCATTCAAATATATGTGCTTCACATTCACAATACTAGAGTTACATAAATAAGAAACCACTTGCTAAAGTTGGAGAGAGACAAAAATGGCAAATGATGATACATGCCATAAATGTCTCAAGCACTAAAAAGAAAGACAACTAACCTTCCTAAAAGATAACCATTTGCCAAATAGGGATAAAGTGGGAAAGGAAAGCTTAGGTCACTCACCATAAATCTCTCCAGTATGGGAAAGGAAACATTATCCTAAGTAAACTTAACCTAGTGTGAAAAGACCTAAAGCAGAGAACAAGCTAATAAAGAGCTAGATAGCAAAGTAACCCTATTCACACTAACACTTCTAAATCCTCATTACTCTCTTGAATAAACTTGTACACTGGCAGGAGATTATTTACTGGCAATCTAGCCTCCATACCATATACCAATTCAAATGGAGACTTATCAGTTGCCCTTTTTACTATCACTCTATCAACCCCTAGTGCCAACTTCAATTTTGAATCCCATGCTCTTTTATTTTTATCAATTATTCTCTTGATTATCTTCATGAGACTTTTGTTACTAGATTATGCTTGACCATTTCCCTGAGGATGATATGGTGCAGCATGAGACAAAGTAATTCCATGATTGTTGTAGAAATCAACAAAATCACCAGACCTAAAGCACATTACATTATCTGTAACCAATTTCACTAGTACTCCAAATCTGATTATTATATGTTCAAGAACAAATTCAAGTACCACCTTACTTGTGGCTTTCCTAGTTGGGATGGCCTCAATCCATTTGGTGAAGTAATCTGTAGAAACCAGTATCCAATTGTGTCCTCCACTTGACTTTTCTGATATCTCCCCTATGAAGTCTATTCCCCATTGCTGAAATGGAGCCTCCACTATTATAGTTTTAAGGGGTAATACACTTGCATATTTAAGTTTTCTAGAAAATCTCTGGCAAGAATCACATTTCCTCACCATCTAATGTGCATCAGAGAAAAGTGTTGGCCACTAGTATCCTGCCCTAAGAATTTTATGGGCAGTATTTCTAGTTGTATAGTGTCCACCACATATCCCTCCATGCATATCAGTCATAATATTCATGGCTTGATTTTTATCTACACATTTGAGCAATACACCTTCAAGGTTCTTCCAATACAATTCACCTTGAAGAATAATATATTTAACAGCATGTAATCTCAATGTTCTCTTTTGGCTGTCACTTAAGTGAGTAGGACAACTCATATTTTGCAAGTGATAGACAATATCTTTGTACCAATCTGACTTATACATTTCACAAACTTGATCCTAGACTGCATTTACCTGGCATGCTTCCAAATTTGATTATATCATCAGTTTAGCCAAACCTTGTCCCCTTACCAATTTGGTAATCTAAATTTCAATATAAAACTCCTGGATTTTATTTATCCATCTACATCTCCTTCCAGTCACTTCTTGCTGAGTGAATATGTCTTTAACTACTGCATGTGGCACATATGCTACAATCTGAGCTCCAACTAGATAAGGTCTGAAGTTCTTGACTGATATGACCAAAGCATAGGCCTGCTTCTCCATAACATCATATTTTAATTATGCTACCTGCAGAGACTTGCTAAAAAAGGCAATTAGTTGTTTAAATCCTTTGTCATTTTTCTGTAACAAGCATGCAACAATTGTATGGAATGAAGCAAATGAAAACAATTCAAAGGGTTTAGAAAAATCAGGAGACTTTAGAATAGGGGTAGTCTTGATAGCTTCTTTAATGTTTTGAAATGAATGAATTGCCTCACTTCCCCATACTATAGACTCACCCTTCTTTAACATCTTAGATATACCCTTCGTAATCTCTGCAAAGTTAGGAATAAATCTCATGACAAAGTTAATCTGTCCAAAGAATGACTGGATGCCTTTGATTGTCTTGGGCATCTAAATTTTATCAATTGTTACAACCCTCTCTAGATCAATCTAACCCCATCCTTAGACACTATGTGCCCTAAGAGTTTCCCTTCAGTCACACCAAATGCTCACTTCTTAGGGTTTAGGGAGATGTCATACTCTAGTGCCCTAATAAAAATCTACTCTAGATGCATGCAGTGTTGTTCTTCCTTCTTTGAATAGGCAGTCAAGTCATCCTAATACATAGCTAGGATAGAATCAATTAATCCTGTAAAAGCAACATCCATTGCTCTATGAAAAGTAGCACCTGCATTTGTCAATCCAAATGGCATCCTTACATACACATAAGTCCCCCATGGGGTGGTGAAGGCAGTCTTATATTGTTCTAATTCTCTTACCTTCCCCTGATTATATCCTAAAAATCCATCCATCATAGACAGGAGCTCACATCCTATCACTCTTTGCAACATAGCTTCCATGTTGGGCAAGGGGTATTTATCCTTCAAAGAAGACACATTCAGATTTCTAAAATCTACACACATTCTTATATCTCCATTTTTCTTTCTTACTGGGAAAAGATTTGACACCCAAGTAGAATGCCTTATGGGCTCAATAATTCTAGCATCCCCAAGCTTCATGAGTTCTTGCATTTTGGGAGCTAAAGTAGGATTAATAGGCCTTTGCCTCTGTCTAAAAGGCTTAGCTCCAGGCTTAAGGGGAATTTCATGCTGAAAAAAGTCCTCTCTATATGCTTTCAAGTCCTCATATGACCAGGCAAAGACATGTTTGTATTTTCTTAGTAAGGCTATCAACATTTCTCTAATATGTGGTTTCAAACGTTTACCTATGTAGACTTTCTTTGGAGCATTTTGTGTACCCAAGTTTATCTCCTCCAAGTCTTCCATGTGGGGAGAAGTCTTGGAAACTAACTGATCTCTTTTGTCAAATGATCTTTCTAAAGCCACTAACCCTCTTGGAATCTTATTGGTTTTAAGTTCTATTACTTCTTTTCCAAATAGAGTTTCTTTCCCATCTACAACTTCTACAAAGTTCTGGAAATCAATTTCCCGATTCTCGTACTCATTTACACAATGCAGAAACTTTATTAAATCTTTATCATCCATAAAGACCTGCCAACTACATATGTTGTATGGCACTGCTAGTCTGATTTTGATCTCAAAATTTGTAATATTAGACAAAGTGATATCATCTAGCCTAATGGCAACATTAGCTAGGAAGTCTGCCATAACATTCTTTGATCTTTCTATCCAATTTATTGAGAATGCATCAAACAATTCAATAGTATCCCAAACAACATGCTTATATTATTTTAGCCTTTTATTCTTTGAAGCATATTTATCTCTTACTTGGGAAACTATTAATTCTGAATCTCCAAACACCCTTAACATTTTAAATCCATGTCTGAGAGCAATATTCAATCCTAGCAACACTTGAGGCTTCATATTCTGCAATGTTATTTGTGCAAGCAAATTTCAACAGAAAGGAGAATTTTAGGATCTTACTAGTAGGAGATAGAAATACCACTCTTACACTAGAACCTTCTTTTAAGTAGGCACCATCAAAGTACATTTTCCACAAACTGTCTTGGTCTTTCTGCTTTTCCAATTCTTCAGTTATAGTTTCTTTCCTACCTTTATCTTGATCACATGACATAACCCTAAAATTCTCACAATCAGTATCCACAAAGCAAATTTGATCTTCTGGTTCTTGGTCTTCAACTGTATCTGGTGCTCTTTCTTCACTAACTAGGTTGACATCTTTACTATTCATCAGGATCATGGCATATGACAGATCCAATTGCATACTTCCTCTAATTAATGTTGCCCACCTTCTAGACAATAACATACCATATTAGGGTTTAATATCGGCTACTATAACATTCATTCTCTAAGTTTTTTTTTGGATAGGCTGCAAACATGAATTCCACATTCTTCGTAATTGTTATAATTGGCACTTCTCTAGCATCCATAGCATAACACTTTCCACATGCCTTGTCTATATTCAACCCAATTTGTTGCATAACAGCCAAAGGCATTGTTAGTTTTTCTTCTGAATCAGCATTAGGGTTTGCCAGTTCTAATGCACAGGCAGATTCAGCCAACTGAATACAGGAGGTTGCGTGAGCTCCTCCCCTTCACTTTTGGTTCTGTCACACCAAGGGGGGTATCCCTATGACTAATGATATAACCTCAACTAGACCAATAACACAATGATTTAGCTTTACAATAACAGGCAGAATACTCTCATGTGTGGACCAAGATCTGCATGATAGATCACAAGGTTGGCAACATTCTTGGACATATGTGTCTGGTTGGGTATGAGAGTATGCAGGGGGTTCCTAATCCTATTCCTACAACTAATAGGTTGAAGTTATGAAATGATTTGATTTGATGTTTGGATGCAAACCTGGACCTGGTGTATAACCTCAACACAGAGCTAGATTGGTGCCTATCCAGGGCTTGGAGTCGGTAAACATACACCTGTGAATGATCAGCATGAACACAATGAAACTAGATTTCAAGGGGATTTGTGTGATACCTGCCTTACAGATACCTCCCAATACAGAGTGTTAAGTTATCTCTACTTATGGTATCCCTATTGCAGTATACCCTTCCCAACACTCAATCTGAAAACATGTTAATCTACCCTTTGAGTAGAAGTTGAAAGATCAAGCATTCAATATAGGAATTCTATATTCTAGAATACCAGACACCCCTTAGATATCTAGGTTCAAAAGGAGGACACATGCAATACTGGAGACAGAATTAACAGAACACATGCAAATACAGCATTACTCATATAAAATCAATCATGAAATTAGTAGATTCATGCATGAGACATACAACAAGTGATACATAAACTCACAAGACCTCCTATACAGAGCAACCAAAACCAGTTGTATCTTATTACAGAGCCAAAATGTCTAGTTTTCAACAACTACAAAAATGGTAACACAGTCTGCCTATATCGGCCAGAAAGTGTACCCACAGTAATTAATTACATGGTTTAACAAAAAACCACCGGATACAGTCCTTAGAAGGAATGGCGCTTAGAAGTTATTGTTGCATCAGACAGAAAGTAGACAAGGGTGGCCTCGAGCCCTGTGCTTCCATCTGGAAGTCTTCATCCAAAAATCGGGCAACCTGATCATGTGTACCATCGCCCATACCCCTGCTACAATCGCCATTGATGGCTCAACCACCCGCGACCTACTTGGGAACCGTCGCAGCATTCAAACAAGAATCTCCCGCCAAAACGTGTTTTATTGCAGTTTCAAAAATGCAGGGAAATTAATCCCACATGCATGGTGCGGAGACCCCTTAAGCACTTTAAAAACATGGCCATATGCATAATAGGTGTCGAGCACTTTTGTCACGCTCGACACACGCTCCTTCTCCAAAAGCCCATCAACCAAACTTCTACCATCGGCCTACCCCACAAATCTCTCATTGATCTCAATTGTCTCACCGACCGCTACATTACATTCCCCTCCATCGGCTAGAGATGAACCATCGGGCCAACTCTCCAGACCCTCGCCGATCTACCAAGTCTCTCCGATGGCAAACAAAACACACCCTCCGTCGGTAAGACCAATGCCATCGGCGAACAACAAAATGCCTATGTCGATAGAGCTAGTCACCCCGATACACATCCTTTAGCGAGACACACACCGATGACACCCCATCGGCCACACCCCCATCGTCGGCACAACCCAAAACACTTTGGCCGACAATACAACTCTCACCGATGACCACTCCAAATCCTCATCGGCCTGACACTACCCCATCGACGGACCCTCCAACTGCTAGCCCGATATACAATCTCACTCCGATGGCATTCCCCATCGGGGTGACTTCCTTCCATCGGCAAACCACAAAAGACTGCTATCAATATGCCAAATCTCACCGATGAACACTTGACTTACCCCCATCGGCAAGACACACGCCGATGACTCCTCATTGGCCAAACATCCACAGTCGGTCGAATAAGAAACTACTTCGCCGATGATGCCGATCACTCCGATAAAACCAAAATCAAAAAGCTTTGAACCATTGAACCATGAACCGATTCAACCCGATGGTTCAAAAGAGAGGTTCAACCGAGAAGTTCGACGCCGATACCAACTCAGTCGGCAACATAAAAGCAAACCCGTGAACCCATTGAACCAATGAACTGGTTCAACCCGATTTTTCAACGCCGAGGTTCAAACATAAAAAATAGTCCCATCAGCAAAACACTTGACCGGCGGCCAAGAAACTCGAAGCATCGAACTATTGAACCTTGAACCGTTGAGCAAAGGGTTCAAGTTCAAACCGGAAGTTTGAAGACACAAAAACAAACTCATGCTGATGGAGAAAACATGATGGCCCCTTCCTCAAGAACTGAGATGCAGATGCTGAAAAACACTGAGGGGCCCCAAAACTTAAAATTCTTTGGATTTTTTGGGAAGGTGCCTGCATGAAAATTGCTTGGGAACTGACAGTCAATTTAGGCACCAATAGTGGCTCTAATTGGGGACGTGTAGGTGCAAGACTGCAGTGAGAACCCCAGATCTCTGGGATGTAGACCAATCCCCTATCCATTGGGCACAGAGTCATGAAGTTACAATGATCTGCATCACCAAACACTCTTGATGGCCTAAGGCCACCAAGAAAAGAAAAACATGTATCTCCCTTTGTCAAATATCTTGTTTTCATCTACATGCACTGGGTCAAGCTTGGAGATACTGAAAGGATCCACCCACAAACAAACCTTGTCATCTGCATATTCAACCCTCTGATTTGGCTTGTCATTGCCACCCATATGCAAACAACCTTCAGCATCATGTCACATGTGGGTGTAGAATGTATCAAGCAATGCATACTCAAATGGTATGTAACACTTGTCATCAGCTGCATCAGCAGTATGCATTGCAAAATGATCTCCTAGCTAGACTCAAAATAGGAAACACTCAGAGTCCACCACACAACTAGGAAAATCAGAGCTCATTTCATATGCTGGCCTCTCAAAAGAAAAGCTTTCAAATTCACAATTGTGCACATCATGCACACAACCAATAGCAGCATCAAACTGGAAAAGATCAGGCTCTGGCATCTCTTTCAAATCAGGCACATTTTCACAGTCACTTACCTGATGTATGTTGTTTCCCCTTTCATCAGGATGAGAAACAGAATCCAAGTCAAAAACAATGTCTAAACCTTCACCATACTCAAATAGACCCTCATCACCATATGTGTCAAAAATGGGTGATCCAGGTACATCATCTTGATCATAATATGCCATTTGTTCATGGGCAGCAGAGCACGCATCTTCATCACCAATGGATTCACTTTGTGGAGGAGTATCGGCCTGTGTGTCATAAGCAAAATAGTCACCAAATTAAAAAAAACCATGCTCTGCACTAGCACCTATTTCAATCTCTGACTGCTCTTCATGATCTCCATGTGTTTGAAAGGTAGGCAATGGGTCACACATGGGACTGCTTCTCTATTTGCCTATATCTTCTCTATCTTGAGTACAATACTCACAATTATCTCCACAGGTCCATTCCAAAAGTTGCTCATTGCTGTCCACAACCTCGTTGTTGTTTTCATGGTCAGATGCCTCAACATTGCAATGGGAGTCCTCATTAGTCCTTTCACTGGCATCCTCAACATCTACTTTTTCATTTTCACATGATGCCATAATCATTTGGTCATTCGCAGCTTCACAATCATTTCTCACACCAAGGCCTGGAGATAGGGATTTCAGCAGGTGCTCACTTCTGATTTTTTCTATATTTTCTACGAACTTGTATGCCATCTGCATACTTGTTACCTTGAAATCCCTCAGTACTGCGCTAGAACCCTCGTCAAAAGCCTCAAAGAATATGCCAACACAGGTTGAAGTGTCAGGTCTGAAGACTTCTGGGATCTGTGAAAGGGCTACTGCAAACCTATGACTGAAATCAATACATAGCTCTTTATCTTGTTTTCTGATTTTCATCAATTCTGCAACAAGATCAGCAGGTTCTTTTGGAAATTCCTTTTTGAAACAATCAGTAAGCTCATCCCAATAGGCAAAAAATCTCTTTGGAAAGCTCAAATACTAGTCTTTTGCTTTTGCATCAAAGGACCTAAAAAAAAACCTCATCCACATATCCTCATCTCTGAATGAATGTTTTCCCATGAACTCATAAAAATTTTGGATATGTGCATTCCCATCACACACATTGTGACCACTAAATCTAGGCATCTGACAGTATATCCTAGCAGGCATATTTTCTACTTTATAATCAACCCATGACAAATCCAGTTGGTCATACAAAGGATCAAAAGGGCTGACAGGAGGTTTAGCTTTCTGACTGGCAGACACAACAAAGTTATCATGATTCAACTGGGCCTGCCTAGCCTCTAAGAATATCAACCTATTTTTCATCTCTTCTATTCTTTTATCCAATAAGTCATCTCCCTTTTGACTGAGTATGGGATAATACATATTTGGATTCATGAAATTTCTATTTTCAGACATCCTTTGCATTCCTAAGACCTATAGCCTCCCCTGGCATCTAACCTATGCAGCAAAACAACAATTACAAGTAGGAAGGAGCAAGGTACCTTTTCTCATACAGATGCTGAAGTCTGAAAAGCACATTTTTTGTCACAACACACACATCAACTTTTCATGCGCACTTGAATCTTTTGCAGAGTCGCCACCTCTCCAGAGAGGACAAAATTTACAGCAGCTGAAAGCTATTTTTCCTGGTTCATTCCACCAGCAGAGCAGAACTTCACTAGAGACTGCAGGATATCACTTTACATCAACGTCCCCAACAGAGTCGCCATTTTGTTGGTGACTCGGATGGGCCACAAATTTATTCATTTTTATCAATCCATCCCCAGCGGAGTCGCCATTTTGTTGGTGACTCGGATGGGTCACAAAAATATTTCTTTTTTCATCAATCCATCCCCAGTGGAGTGGCCATTTCTGTTGGTGACTCGGATGGGTCACAAAAATATTTCTTTTTTCATCAATCCATCCTCAGCAGAGTCGCCATTTCTATTGGTTTTTCTTCTGAATCAGCATTAGGGTTTGCCAGTTCTAATGCACAGGCAGATTCAGCCAACTGAATATAGGAGGTTGCGTGAGCTCCTCCCCTTCACTTCTGGTTCTGCCACACCAAGGGCGGTATCCCTATGACTAATGATATAACCTTGACTAGACCAATAACACAATGATTTAGCTTTACAATAACAGGCAGAATACTCTCATGTGTGGACCAAGATCTGCATGATAGATCACAAGGTTGGAAACATTCTTGGACATATGTGTCTGGTTGGGTATGAGAGTATGCAGGGGGTTCCTAATCCTATTCCTACAACTAATAGGTTGAAGTTATGAAATGATTTGATTTGATGTTTGGATGCAAACCTAGACCTGGTGTATAACCTCAACACAGAGCTAGATTGGTGCCTATCCAGGGCTTGGAGTCGGTAAACATACACCTGTGAATGATCAACATGAACACAATGAAACTGGATTTCAAGGAGATTTGTGTGATACCTGCCTTATAGATACCTCCCAATACAGAGTGTTAAGTTATCTCTACTTATGGCATCCCTATTGCAGTATACCCTTCCCAACACTCAATCTGAAAACATGTTAATCTACCCTTTGAGCAGAAGTTGAAAGATCAAGCATTCAATATAGGAATTCTATATTCTAGAATACCAGACACCCCTTAGATATCTAGATTCAAAAGGAGGACACATGCAATACTAGAGACAGAATTAACAGAACACATGCAAATACAGCATTACTCATATAAAATCAATCATGAAATCAGTAGATTCATGCATGAGACATACAACAAGTGATACATAAACTCACAAGACCTCCTGTACAGAGCAACCAAAACCAGGTGTATCTTATTACAGAGCCAAAATGTCCAGTTTTCAACAACTACAAAAATGGTAACACAGTCTGCCTATATCAGCCAGAAAGTGTACCCATAGCAATTAATTACATGGTTTGACAAAAAACCACCGGATACAGTCCTTAGAAGGAATGGTGCTCAGATGTTATTGTTGCATCAGACAGAAAGTAGACAAGGGTGGCCTCGAGCCTTGTGCTGCCATCTGGAAGTCTTCATCCAAAAATCAGGCAAACTGATCATGTGTACCATCACCCATACCCCTGCTATAATCGCCATTGATGGCTCAACCACCCGCGGCCTACTTGGGAACCGTCGCAGCATTCAAACAAGAATCTCCTGCCAAAACGTGTTTTATTGCAGTTTCAAAAATGCAGGGAAATTAATCCCACATGCATGGTGCGGAGACCCCTTAAGCACTTTAAAAACATGGCCATATGCATAATAGGTGTCGAGCGTTTATGTCACGCTCGACACACGCTCCTTCTCCAAAAGCCCATTGGCCAAACTTCTACCATTGACCTACCCCACAAATCTCTCATCGATCTCAATTGTCTCACCGACCGCTACATTACATTCCCCTCCATCGGCCAGAGATGAACCATCGGGCCAACTCTCCAGACCCTCGCCGATCTACCAAGTCTCTCCGATGGCAAACAAAACACACCCTCCGTCGGTAAGACCAATGCCATCGGCGAACAACAAAATGCCTATGTCGATAGAGCTAGTCACCCCAATACACATCCTTCGGTGAGACACACACCGATGACACCCCATCGGCCACACCCCCATCGTTGGCACAACCCAAAACACTTCGGCCGACAATACAACTCTCACCGATGACCAGTCCAAATCCTCATTGGCCTGACACTACCCCATCGGCGGACCCTCCAACTACTAGCCTGATATACAATCTCACTCCGATGGCATTCCCCATCGGGGTGACTTCCTTCCATCGGCAAACCACAAAAGACTGTTGCTGATATGCCAAATCTCACCGATGAACACTTGACTTACCCCCATCGGCAAGACACACGCCGATGACTCCTCATCGGCCAAACATCCATAGTCGGCCGAACAAGAAACTACTTCGTCAATGATGCCAATCACTTCGATAAGACCAAAATCAAAAAGCTTTGAACCATTGAACCATGAACTGGTTCAACCCGATGGTTCAAAAGAGAGGTTCAACCGAGAAGTTCGACGCTGATACCAACTCAGTCAGCAACATAAAAGTAACCCCGCGAACCCATTGAACCTATGAATTGGTTCAACCCGATGGTTCAACGCCGAGGTTCAAACATCAAAAATACTCCCATCAGCAAAACACTTGACCGGCGGCCAAGAAACTCGAAGCATCAAACTATTGAACCTTGAACCGTTGAGCAAAGGGTTCAAGTTCAAACCAGAAGTTCGAAGACACAAAAACAAACTCATGCTGATGGAGAAAACATGATGGCCCCTTCCTCAAGAACTGACATGCAGATGCTGAAAAACACTGAGGGGCCCCAAAACTTAAAATTCTTTGGATTTTTTGGGAAGGTGCCTGCATGAAAATTGCTCGGGAACTGACAGTCAATTCAGGCACCAATAGGCATGATGTTTGTTGAAGCATGTGAATCAAGCATACAGTTTCTAATCACCTTCCCATTAACAATAAGGGATAAGTAAAATGGTTCTACCTAAGAAAGACACTTTGTCACTATTGTTCCCAAGTAAACTTCAAAGGTTTTCTTCTTCATCAATACTCATTTCTTGGGTATTGTTCTGATCCTTAGCAATGTGACCTGTCTGATGAGATACCTCTGAGATCAAGGCCAATGCTTTATTTTTGTGTTCTTTAATTTTCATCATCTCCATCAGTGGAATTGAGACTTTCATTTGTGACAAATCCTTGGTTATATCAAATGGGGCATAATTTTGTATAACAGTTGTAGCTTGACCCACATTTTTACTTTTCTCTTGGGTCTGTCCAACCTCGACTATAATGGTTTTCTGAACATCATCCATGACATGTGAACCTTCAGTCTTTTCTATATTCTAAGAAATCTTTCCTTTAGAATTTTTAGTATTGTGACCCAATTTCTCTTTTGAATCCCTCTTACTATTATTACCTTGTTTTCTCTATGGCTCAGGGTCCTTATACTTATGTTGAGGTTGTTTACAAAGATGCTTCCCGACTGGCCTAAATCGTCTACCTAAGCCTTATTTCTGAGATTATAATTACTTTTAACCTGAGCTATTGTAGCAGCTATAAGAGCACTAATTTCTTCATTAGAAGGCCTTTTCAAATTAACCAAAGGAGTGTGTGAATCCTAGGCATAAACCTGATGATACTCATTTTCATCATCTAAAAAGTCCTGCTTGTTGGGTGGTTACACAACACGCCCCATTTTGCCTTAGCAAAATAGGGACCCAACCTCTTTGTTTTGCTTCTGCTTGTTTGTCTCTCCCTGGGTGGTAATGGTAAAAGCAGCATCAGTCAGTATGCATATGTCTAGTCTCAGGTATGTCTTATCTTGAAATATGAAGTCAAGTATCAAAGTCCAAATCTACCATCATGAATCCTACCATGTGAAAGAGTGCAAAATTCTAAGTATCTTTGCCTTTTAGATCACCCTGAAATTCCTTGGGATGAGATAGTTATAGTTAGTCAAAGTTTGGTCAAACCTGATATCCCTAATCTTCACATTCACCAATATCCCTGATATTCATCCTAACTTGATATCTGCATATGTAGACGTCAAATTTAAGTGCAAGAGTTATTTACCAGTCATCATCTATGTGCATCGACCGCAAGGTCATATTTTCAGATATCTATCATCTTTGCCAATATGACGGTGATGTCGTCCTGTTCCAATTTATAAAAGACCCTGATATGACGATGATGTCATCGGTGTGCCTGAAAACTGAAAGGTCATATTCCCTAGTATCTGTCATATTACCTGATATGATGATGACCTCATCCTAACCTGATACAAAGAGAAACCTGATATCAGGATGACGTCATCATGATCCTGATCTGAGAAGGGTCATATTTACTAACATGCCTGATCTTCATTGATATAACGATGACATCATCTCCCAAGCAGATTAGTGATGATGATGACATCATCCTAATTTTTGAAGGTAGGTGCATCCTCGCAAGAGGATATTCCCATCCAGAGAGATTCTTTGTGCTACCACGTGATGATGACACATGTCTATGCACATATCCTGGTATACTTGAAAGCATATTTGTAACCTAATGAAGATCTTTGGTCAAACCAAGGTTGACCTGACTTATGCAGATGTCATCATATCTGGATACTCACATTATGCATATCCAAGGTATTTTGTTTGCGACCTGATACTCATTTGAAATATGATGATGATGTCATCATATCCTGAGCCCGATATTCATTATTATGAGGGATATTTTGAACCCGATGAGTCATATCTAGATATCCATATCAGGACCTCCTCTTACACTTAATGTTATGCTCAATTTCCTATTGGTTTATCAAATGCAAATGTTTAATTCTTGTATGCCTATTGCAGGATATTGAAGCTGATTAAAGTTTGGAATATGTTACACAGAGAGTAGAAAGAAGAGAAAGCGGGATGCTGCAGAGGAAAATTAAAATGAATGAAGTTGCAGACAAGGGTGACATGAGCTAGAACCAAAGAGGATATCACCTAAATGTGCTATATGCACAAGCTGGAGATCTTGGGAACAAAGTTGAGGAGGCTGGAAAACTCTATGCCAGCTGTGTGACTACCAACTAGCAACCACGTGCCTTCATTCTGAACCATTGAATCATTATGATTGGATCCTAACCATTGGATCAATGTAACCATTTTCTGGCCTTTGTTCTATAAAAGGGCCATGACCTATCATTTGTAAAGGGAGGAGGTTGACCATTTCATATCTGACCAAGCCAATTTTCATATGGAGATTAGATTACTGAGACTAATGAGGATTGCATTGTTGAAATATTCAAGATTCTTTCTTCAAATCATTGTAAGGGTACTTGTTCTAAAGCATACTAGATGGAGATGAAGCTACAGATTACATCTTGATTGTAAACCTTACATAATCTTTAAGTTGATTTCTGGATATGTAATGATGAAATGTTGCGTTCAATAGAAGTGCTTTCATTTTATTGTATATTGTTGTCAACTTTTCCTTTGAAGATTAGCACTGGATCATGTGGATTTATGGAATGTCCTGGTGAAGTATGATTCCAATTTTCTTCTCTTCACTACTGTATCGGAACATGTATGTGGATCAGTGATCTTAGTTAAGTAATTTTTGGAATCTCATTCTCTAAACTCTATTTTCTCATTTTTTTAAATTTCATTGAATCACCATCACAACTGCAAAAATGTTGAAAATGATAAGTAGAACAAAGTAAATATGCAGATATCCCATAGGTAATTGAATATCATAGCATATTTGAACTAAGTGCATGTAGAATTGAAAATGTCATGCAAATAATCACAAATAATGATAAGAATCATGAAAATATTAGCTTATAGGCACAATATTTACATAAATTCATAGCGCAAAAGTAAGATTAAGTAAAGATTAGTTTAGTTTCAAGCAAATCAGGATAGTTGCAAAAGAATTAATCAAAAATTATCAAGGTCATTACAAATAATACTGATCAGAGTGGAAATATACATAAATATTTGCATGTTCAGGTTAAATATTGTAAGATTTGACATCGTTTGTTGAGCATTTATAGAGAATGGGTGAAAAAAGAGCATATCCAGATAGGACAACTTCAGACTAACACGTAAGGCCCCTGAATGGAAAATAGAAACACATATCGACCTCTGAGTAATGTCAGATGATCATGACCTGATCAACGGAGACTTGGAGTCATCAATTTATCCTAAATTGATCATACTTTTCAAGATAATAAAGGTGTGTTGTGTAAAACTTTTATTCATGTTGTTATGACTAATAATCATCATCAACACTGCTGACATGTTTCTTTCTAATAGCACCTTCTTTCATTCATACCTGTTTCTATATCTGTCTCGTCAGAGGAGGAATAATCTTCACTTGTAGAGAGCATTTTAACATTGTCATTTTCTGCATAGTGAGGTTCATTACACTCATCACAGGCATTACATCGTTATAAAAAGACTGGGCAATAATACATTGTGACTATGAGTGAGGAATCTGACATATTATACACCATGGAGCATCTTCCACAACATTGACAATTTTCTTCAGGGGGTCAAGAGTTTCTTTAATAACATTTTGAGATCTTTGATCAGTTTTATTGTTGGGAATAGGCTTACCATTGTACCAATTTATATTGTATGGCATATCATGTAATTGAGGTCTCTTTTCTTGCCTCTAATAAACCTACTTCTTAGGACCAAGCCCCTTTTCATTCTTAGCAAGCTTGTAACTTAAGTCCTTAAAAGTAGATGTCAACTTATCTAATTTATCTTTAGATGTAGAATTGTTATTGTGAACATTTTGAATTCTATTGTTTGGATTCTATAATATTTTCACATCATCCCTTCTATTTTCTTTACTTGATGCCTTCCTATTGTTTTCTATATTAGTTGCAATTCTAAAAGCATCTTTGAGGCTGGCTGGACCTTTGTCCCTCAATTCATATGCAATCTTAGAATCAAAGGCATTTGTGTACAAAACCATATACATTGCTCCATTTGGTCTCATATGATGTGGCAATTTATTCAAAACTCTGGTAAACCTAGCATTGAAGTCAAAGATTGGCTCATTTGACCTTTTAGAAATACTTGTGAACTCATTAATGATAAAAATTGGGTCAGTCTTGTCTCCATACTATTCTCTAAAGATCCTTTTAAAGTCATCCCATGATGTGATACTCTGACTAGGCAAAACTCTATACCACTCTCTAGCTTCATCAATCAATGACGACATAAACCATTTCATGAAAACATCCTCATGCTCTACCTCAAAATTATCCATGACATTTTGGAAAGCGTTCAAGCGATCTTCTCCTAACATGGCGTTGTTCCCTGAAAACTTTGGTAATTCACCTCTTATATGTTTGTTGATGGGGTTAGGGTATCCGAGAATACCATTGAAATCTAACTGTCTAAACCTGTCTAACTGCATAGGTCTTCTACCAAACTGGTTGGCATTTGCATTCCTATTTGTATTAATATTTTGATTTCTCACATTATTCAATGGTACCCTATTGTTGTTTGCATTTTGTCTCTGATTATTTTTTGGATTTCAATTCACATGTTGGTTAAGCCCTTGATCATTTCCAAGGATGTTTTGATCATTTTGTTGGTTCTGAACCTCATTTCCCTACTGGTTTCTCAACACATTTGCATTATTGAGGATAGGAACAAAATCCTGGTGGGTCGTTTTCAGGGCTTGCACTTTTTGTTTCATATCATCTCTTATTTTCAGGGCTTGTAAATAATCAAGTTCTACCCTGAGATTTTAAATCTCTTTAGATAGTTCTTCTTCTCTTGGCATAGAAGAGGATGGTCCCTTTCCATTGGGATTATCAGTATCCCTTGGGGATTTTGTATCTTCAAATATATCAAGGGGATCTAAAAAAGGATGTTCTTGAAACACTTTAGATCTTAGCCTCAACCCATCACTTTGTTGTCTTTCATACATTTCATGAATATCATCTTTTGTATTTGAAAAATATTGTGGTTGTTGTCTAGAATACCCAGGATTATCTTGGGGACCATCATTATTCCTAGAGCTTGGTGAGCCTTCATGACTAGGTTGAGCAGTTCCTTTCTTTCTATACATTTTTTCTTGGTAATTCTTGGAGCAAAGGGTTATGTAGGGATCTTCTCCCCTGCATACAACTTCTATGTTCACCGGCTAGGAGATTTTGTTTGGAGTTGTCACCCACTACTAGGATTTAACTTAAGTTCCAAGTTCCTTTTCAACTCCCCAATAGATTCACCAATATGTTGATTTTTTTCGAGCTAATTGTCTGAGTTAACGTAAAACATTGCCATCTTTTGTCCATGGGATCCTCAAGTCAATGGCCAATGAACAGGAGATAGAATCTAGTGTCTCCTCTGCACTTCAAGCTCTGCAAGACCTAGGGGGTGTCCCTACTCAATACCCATGTGGTAAATCTTGACTATAACTTGGCATTGATACAAAAGTAGATGAATCCTCTATTATGTAGACCAAAATTGTGAGGTAAATACAAAGGGGATGGCTTTGGACTTTATTTTAGTTGTGACTCAAAGGATTTAAAACCTAAATCCTACTCCTATAATCCTAAAGTTAAGGTTTTGAGTTGATTTGAAATTTTATGTTTGTGTGGTTGTCAGATCAGGGTTTGATTAATAAATTTAATGTAGGCCTCTAGTCAGTGCATGTCCAAGGGCATGGAGTCTAACTAAATACACATAAACTTCTATAAACCAAACAAACATACAAGTTTCAGAGGGTTATTTAGTTCCAACTTTATAGAAAACTCCCAAGATTGAGTATTTCCGTTAACTCTACTTAAAAATATCCCTATTGTCAGGCATTCCCCTCCATATTTGACTTAAAACATTTAGTCTGTTCCTTAAACAGAAGTAAAAAATCAAACATACAATACAACAAATGTGCATTCAAGAACTTTGATAACCCTTGGGTACTTAATTCAAAAGGAGATTGCAAATAACAATGGAGACAGTTAATAAAACACATGTACTATAGCATTATTCATATATTTCAACTTGAAACTGATAAATGGCTTATGAAAATACATACATTAAAATAGAACTCACAAGACCATAGAGAGAACAACTAGCCAAAATTTTGTATTAGCTTCACTCCTCAAAATGCTAAAACTTCCAACTGCTTACAAAGTGAGGCAGCCAACTCTTTATAGAAACAAAGCTTGGCGCCCAGCATTCATTACATGTGTTGGTTTGGTAAAATTACATTGCAAAGCGCCACTCAAGGGCATTGAGACACTTATTACATTGAGCCCAGAGAAAGATAAAAAAACAATTTGTTACATGGGACCAAAATGACTTGAGGAGCCCAGCCACATAAATGCAAGGGAGAAGTAGTTGATCATTTGCTTCAGGTACATCTATCTGTATCTCTCTACCCACTCAGCATATGACCTCTCTGATGGCCATTGGAAAGAGATCAACTTTGAAATCTTATTATTGTGTCTTGTGTACCTTGCATCCATCAAAATCTTTGCTTCCTTATAGAATAACTCAAAATTTATGGCCAATACATGCAATTTATCCAAAGTTCAATTCAAAACTACTAGCTTGGGGTCCCCATCAGTGCAACAAGTGGAAATGAGTTGGTTGACACTGTCATTAAAATCATATTTCCACCTGTCAAGGCCTTTGACTTGCCCATTGACCTCCAAAATGCTAGAAATTATCTTTTTATCTATTTTCTCCATAAACTACTTCTCACCAAGCACTTTATCCAATTTTAATTGGAAAGCTACAACCCCTTCAATAATTTCTAGCATTTCAAGGGTTAGTTTCATCTCTAGTGGTGTCTGTGCATCAAACCTTGCACATCTGATCAAGCCTCTTAATTCGCCAATCCTTGACAGCCACAACACCTGCATTGCCTTAAGATATTCTTTATCTTGTTCATGTTTATCCAATGTAGCCTTTAAATCATTATGAGACATTCATGTCTCATCCATCCTTGCTACAATCTTAGTCACTCTGTGGTTTATCAAATTAGTGACTCTCTTTGAATGAACCTTTTTTCTCCTCTTTCAATTTTTCTACCTCCTCCTTCAATTCTTTGATTTCAGTTAATAGAGGCCTTGTATCAACTGGGAAGGACACTTCTATTGGGATCACAGGTGGGAGAGTAGAAGTACTAGCCCCTAATGATAGCTGTTCCTTACACCTATTGAGCTCTATAATTTCTTGTGCATATTTTAACAATTTCTCATCATGCTCTTTCTGCAGCTTGTTAGTGACTACCTCAGCAAATTGTATAGTTTGTACATCTAAACTTGCAACCTGGGGAGCAGGGAAGTCAGATACCCTCTTGATTATTACATCTACTAATTCCCCCAATCCAATCCTAGGCTTATTATTATTTGGGGCTAGAGCCCATATTGCTAATGTCTCAAACTTGGGATTGAAGGTTACACTAGAGAGAGCCTTCTCTACTTATTCATTTGTCATGTCAGAATCTTCCCTAGTTATTGTGTCAAATGAAATTGCATCTGACAAAGTCCAATGAGGGAGGAGCAAGATATTATTTTTAGCAACTAGTACCCTCCCCTTCTCCGAAGTCATTGTGCTACTAGCCTAATTAACCTCTTTCAACACCCTTTGGGTGATGGCCTCATACTCATAGGGGTCAGCTCCACTATTAGCATCCTCAATCCTTTTCTAGAACTCCTCACTTCTTACTTTCAGCACATAACTCTTGAATTCAGGAGTGTTTATGATGCAAGAGCATCCAGTGGTGTAAGGACAATCTTGCATCACCCAAAAAAAGATGTATTTCAAAATTGTTGATGTTCTTTCCATTTATTTTCAAAATTTGTGGTTCTAGTTCCATAATCGCCTGAATAATGATGTAGAACTTTCAGTTTTTCTAAACTGCTAAAAATAGTAACCTGCTATTTTTAGAAAGTTTGCATTTGGGCATGGATTGAAGTGAAAATTTATAAGAAGTTACATAACAGAAATATAAGACATTTGGCGAAGGAATCACACAAAGATCATTTGCGAGCTGAAAGATATTAAAGTTTTTCGTTTCTTGAAAAATGCCTCAAAATTATTCAAACTCAGGTTTGAGGCACTAAACAGCCCCGTATAGGCCCAAAAATGGATAGAACCAGAAAAGTGGGTTCTTAGCATGTAGAGAACTCTACGAGATTTCTGACTCATAAAACAGTTCGTCAGTCGAACACCTCGATCAAAAGTTATGGCTCCTGGAAGTTGACCTATTTTTGGAGGGAGATGCAAATTTCAAAATTAGGTTGTTGGCCGCCAAAAGGCTATTAATAACCATTTTTGGGAACCCTAGGCAGTAGTAGAGTTAAGGGGGAAAGTGTGGAGTCAAGAATAGGAGGGAAAATAGAAACCCTAGCTGATTTGGGGTTACAGAAGGCTAAAGATTCTAGAGTCTTGAGGTTGGGAAAGCTATAATGTGTTGTTGCCAGTAGAGGATTCATCCTCTGATTGTAATTAAGCTTTTGTAATGTAATGAGTTGCCTAGATCAATAAAAGAAAGTTCTATTTTGTGTGTTCAATTTTTGTTGTTGTGTGTTTTGTGATTTACCCCTTCATCAAGTGGTATCAGAGCAAGGGTTCCTGAGTGTGTAGACAAATCGCCAACCGTGAGGCAGTTTTCACCAGGGCCTAAGGTTGTGGGTTTTCTGTGGAGACCAAGATACCTCCACGAAGAAATCATGTTGGGAGGAATGCTTTGACGGAAGGGGGTTTTAGAGACCTACAAAGGCAAATTGATGCATTGCAAGAGGAGCTATGAAGAGGGTTTGAGGTGAGGACAAGAGAAGAAAGCGAAGATGAAGTTGAAGAAGAGCTATCTGAGGAAGAACAAGAAGTTATCAGAGATCCTGTAGAAGTTAGGTTGTTGAGGGCCATTTCAAAGATCAGAAAAAGGCCCAGGATCAAATTTTCTACATATTCTAGAGATTTGAATCTAGAACAGCTTATTGATTGGATCAATGACATGGAGGAGTATTTCAAGTATGAAGATGTGGAGGACCCAGATCGGGTTAAGTTTGCAAAAAAAAGTTGAAGGGCCATGCCAATATTTGGTGGAAGGAGGTCCAATTAGAGAGGAATAGAAGAGGAAAAGGAAAGATCACCAGATGGGATCGGATGGTGGAGAAATTGAAGAAGCAGTTCATTCCTGTGGACTATGAGATAGAGTTGCTGAAGAAGTTGCAAGGGCTGAAGCAAGGTAACAAGTCTATTAAGGAGTATACAGAAGAGTTTTATAAAATTACTATCAGGACATGCCATGCAGAGCCCAAAAAGAAGGTATCCCATTACATTAATGGGTTGAGGCCAAGTATTGAAGAGGAGTTGAGCCTGGTTAGAATGACCACCATAGAAGATGTGTACCAATTTTCCCTGAAGGTGGAAGAGAAGCTGAATAAAAGATTTGATAGCAAGCAAAGGGGAAGAGGTCAAGGCAAAAGGACTGGTGGAAGACCCTATGGAGGCTGTAATGAAGATGAAAAGAAAAGTGAAGAAGTAAGCACCAATTGAAATCAAAGAGGGGATAACGCCTACCGCCCTCATGACCAGAACAATGGTGAGAAAAGAGGAAGAGGAAGAGGAAGAGGCAGACCTGGGCAAGGACCTAGAAGAGGAGGTTTTAGAGGAGCCTATTTCCAATGTGGAGAAGAAGGGCATTGAGCATATGAGTGTCTGCAACATCAAGGAAGGACAAATAGAAGACCTGAAGGCAATGCACGAGTTGCACATGTAGATGAAGATGCACATTCTGAGCATTCTGAAGATGCTGAAAGGGGAGAAACCCTAGTTGTCAGAAGAACCTTGCTAAATGAGGAGAAAGAACCCAATTAGAGGAAGAGTTTATTCTGCACAAGGTGCAAATGTGAAGGTAAGTCTTGTGATATTATTATTGATAGTGGAAGCACTGATAATCTTGTTTTAGAGGAGATGGTTGACAAGTTGAAGTTGATAAGAAGAAAGCATCCACATCCATATCAGATTGCATGGTTGCAGAAGGACCATAGAGCTTTGGTCAATGAGTAGTGTTTAGTGAAGTTCAAGATTGGTGACTACCATGATGAGGTGTTGTGTGATATCATACCAATGGATGCATGTCATATGCTATTGGGGAGGCCATGGCAGTATGATAGGAGCATTGTCCATGATGGTCATGCAAACACATATTCCCTAACAAAGGATGGGGTTCGTCATAAGTTGAAACCCTTGAAGGAGGTGGAAGAAAAGGTATGTAGTACTACCTGAATTTGCCCGGTAGATGGTAAGAAATTTTTGGAGGGTATGAAGCATGAGCATCATTGCTTTGCATTGATTCCTAAGATTAGTCAAGAGAACTGTGAAGATGTACCAGTAGAAGTTTCATATATTTTGGAAGAGTTCTAGGACATTATTTCTGATAATGTACTAGAAGGTTTACCACCAGTAAGGAAGATAAGTCATCAAATGGATTTGATACCAGGAGCCAGTTTGCCAAACAAGGCAGCCCACAGAATGACCCTTGCAGAGAATGAAGAGCTGAACAGACAAGTTCAGGAGTTGTTGAGGAAGGGACTGATAAGGGAGAGCCTAAGTTCATGTGCGGTACCTACAGTACTAGCACCAAAAAAGGATGGAGAATGGAGGATGTGTACAGACTCTTGAGCCAACAATAAGATAACGATCAAGTATAGATTTTCATTGCCAAGAATGGATGACATCATGGATTGTTTGAGTGGAGCCAAGTACTTCACAAAAATTGACCTAAAGAGTGGGTATCACCAAATCCGTATCAGAGAAGGAGATGAATGGAAGACAACCTTCAAGACAAAGGAAGGTTTGTATGAGTGGTTAGTCATGCCATTTGGGCTAACCAATGCACCGAGCACATTCATGCGGCTTATGAACAAGGTACTAAATTGTTTTTGAGAAGTTTTGTTATTGTTTATTTGGATGATATTTTAATTTTTAGTAAGACTTGGGATGAGCATTTGATGCATATTAGAAGAGTTTTAGAGAAGCTGAGGGAGGAGAAGTTGCTGATTAATCTGAAGGAATGTAGTTTTGCAAAGGAGTTGGTATACCTAGGATTTGTTGTCTCAGAGGAAGGTCTTAAGATGGACCCAGAAAAAGTAAGGGCTATCATTGAATGGCCTACGCCAAGGAGTGCAACGGAGGTAAGATCTTTTCATGGTTTGGCAAGTTTTTACAGAAATTTTATTAGGAATTTCAGTAGCATTTGTATCCCCTAACCGAGACAATGAGAGGGGATAGAAAAGAGTTTAGATGGACTAAAGGAGCAGACAAGAGCTTTGATACATTGAAGCAGAAAGTTGTAGAACAACCTATTTTGGCACTTCCAGATTTCAATAAGGTATTTCAGGTAGATTGTGATGCTAGTGGTAGTGGTATAGGAGCTGTTTTGAGTCAAGAAGGTAAGCCCATTGCCTATTTTAGTGAGAAGCTTAATGATGCCAAGAAAAAGTATTATGTTTATGATCAAGAATTTTATGCAATAGTTCATGCTTTGAAGAAATGGAGACATTATTTGTTGCCAAAAGAGTTTGTTTTATATACTAATCATCAGGCTTTGTAGTATCTTAATAGTCAAGGGAATTTGAACCAAAGGCACTTAAAATGGGTTGAGTTTTTGCAGAGCTATACTTTTGTTTTGAAGCACGGGAGTGGGAAGTCCAACAGAGTTGCAGATGCCTTGAGCAAAAGGCAAAATTTGTTGACAGAAATGAAGATAGAGGTTGTTGGGTTTGATGAGCTCAAAAGTTTGTATCCTAAGGATCTAGATTTTGCAAAGGCCTGGAAAGCTTGTTTGGAACCTGTTACTCTGGACAGGACAAAATGGTTGGATTTCATAATCCAAGATGGCATGTTGTTTAGAGGAAGCCAGTTGTGCATTCCAAGGAGTTCCATGAGAGAGAACCTGATTAAGGAGAAGCATAGTGGAGGATTGGCTAGACACTTTGGTCAAGATAAGACCATTACTATTGTTGGTGAAAATTATTATTGGCCACAGTTGCAGCAGGATGTGAGGAAATTTGTGCAGAAATGCAGAGTATGTTAGATGGCAAAAGGAGCAAGTCAAAACACAGGTCTATATCAGCCATTACCTGTACCAAAGAAGCCATGGGATGATATCAGTATGGATTTTGTTCTTGGTTTAACAAGGACACAAAGAGGACATGATTCCATTTTTGTGGTGGTGGACAGATTCTCAAAGATGGCACATTTTATTCCTTGCAGGAAGACTAATGATGTTGTTCATATTGCAGAGTTATTTTTCAAGGAGGTGGTGAGATTACATGGTCTACCAAAGAGCATAGTTTCAGATCGAGATACCAAGTTTCTTGGTTATTTCTGGAGGACATTGTGGAAGAAGTTGAAGATAGATTTGAAGTTCAGTTCTGCACACCATCCACAGACTGATGGATAGATAGAAGTGGTGAATAGGAGTTTGGGTAACCTGCTACGATGCTTAGTAGGAGATAAGCCCAAGGGATGGGATTTGATTTTACCACAGACAGAATTTCCTTACAATAATTCTATCAATAGGAGTACTTGTAAATCACCATTCTAGATTGTATATGGAAATAATACAAGAAATACTTCAGAGTTAAGGAATCTAGACAAAGGAGAAAAGACAAGTGCCGAGGCTGAAGACTTTGCAGAACATCTAAAGAATTTGCATGAAGAGGTGAGAAAGCACATTAATAAGATGAATATTTAGTACAAGGCTAAGGCAGATCAGAAGAGGAGGTATAAGGAGTTCCAGGTAGGAGATGAAGTCATGGTTCACTTGAGAAAAGAAAGGTTCCCAATTGGAACATACAATAAGTTGAAAATGAAGAAATTTGAACCGTACAGAATCCTGAAGAAGCATGATTTAGGAAATGCATATGAGGTAGAGCTACCTAGTGGGATTAATATTTCCCCTGTGTTCAACATTGCTGATTTAACAAAATATCATGAGGGTGGCACAAAGGATGGAACAATAGAAGAACAGTGGAGTATTCTGGCATCTACTTCAACGGAGGAGATAGAAGAGATCTTGGATAGCCATGTGGGAAGAAGTAATCGGATTAGGCAATATGAAGAATATCTGATGAAATAGAAAGGAAGACTTGTTGAAGATTCTTCTTGGTTGTCTAAGGCAGAGGTTGACCGTTTGGGTTTTCCTCACACAAACACCTGAGACGTGACAGGGTCACTTCTCAAATTACCCTGGGTGTCTGATGCAAGAGCATCCAGTGGTGTAAGGGCAATCTTGCATCACCCCAAAAAAGATGTATTTCAAAATTGTTGATGTTCTTTCCATTTATTTTCAAAATTTGTGGTTTTGGTTCCATAATTGCCTGAATAATGATGTAGAACTTTCAGTTTTTCCAAACTACTAAAAATAGTAACCTGCTATTTTTAGAAAGTTTACATTTGAGCATGGATTGAAGTGAAAATTTACAGGAAGTTACATAACAAAAATATAAGACCTTTGGTGAAGGAATCACACAAAGATCATTTGCGAGCTAAAAGATATTAAAGTTTTCGTTTCCTGAAAAATGCCTGAAAATATTCAAACTCGGGTTTGAGGCACTAAACAGCCCTATACGGGCCTGAAAATGGCCGAAACTGGCAGAGCAAGTTCTTAGCGTGTAGAGAACTCCATGAACTTTTCGACACATAAAACAGTTTGTCAATCGAACACCCAGATCAAAAGTTATGGCTCTCGGAAGTTGACCTATTTTTGGAGGGAGATGCAAATTTCAAAATTAGGTTGTTGGCCGCCAAAAAGGCTATTAATAACCATTTTTGGGAGCCCTAGGCAATAGTAGAGTTAAGGGGGCAAGTGTGCAATCAAGAATAGGAGGGAAAATAGAAACCCTAGCTGATTTGGGGTTACAGAAGGCTGAATATTCTAGAGTCTTGAGGTTGGGAAAGCTGTAATGTGTTGCAACTAGTAGAGGATTCATCCTCTAATTGTAATTAAGCTTATGTAATGTAATGAGTTGCCCAGATCAATAAAAGAAAGTTCTATTTTGTCTGTTCAATTTCTATTATTGTGTGTTTTGGGATTTACCCCCTTCATCAGTTTATGAATCCATCATCTTCTAAAATTTATTACAAGCCATTACTCTGACATCTTCAATATCTATATTCTAGCTTGTCATTGTCCTCATTGCCCTATTTTCAGGGGATGAATAAAGCCTTATTCTGTCAGATGAATTCACTTGATGGGAAACTTCTTGCATATGCTCTTCTGCCTCACCCTCTAAATCCACTACTTCAATTTCTTCTAGATTCTCTAAATCAATAATCTTTGCCCTCTTGGCAGGGGAAGGGGCACTTGATTCTCTTTTCACATCATATCCTCTCCTTGAGCTGCCAGGCTAATAGAAGAGTCTTTCTTCTCCTGCAAGAGCAGTAGAAATTAATTGCTCTGCATTATCCAACATTTTTTGAATTCTCTATATGGGGTCTTGCACCCCTGCAAAGGCACCCTGATATGCTACATTCACATTTTTTCTCATTCTTTCTCCTATCATTATTGTGTCCCACTTGATTCTCAAGTGATGGACATCATCCATTGTGAAGCAATTTATGACAGGATCCTCATTAAGGTCAACCTGGTGAATGTATCTTGGCCTTTATTTGTTGACCCTTACCCTGTTAATGAAATCCTTAGGGTCAAAAATTCTTGGCTACTCTAAATACATCCCATAATACTACAGAACTGAATTAATCTGATCCAACCCAATTTTATTAGCTATCAGAAAATCACTGAATCTGAGGGAGGTGGGAAAAAAATGATTCTTTCTTGTGCTTCCTCAGATGCTCCTTATTTGATTCATTTAACTGCCTAATGATCTCCAAGAATGCAATTCTCTTAGGCAGATATTTAGGCAAAATGTGGGGTGGGGCCTCACACCCATAAACCCTGATGCAAGTTGTGTGTTCATGATAAAACTAGTCACCCCAGTTATGATTAATCCCCAAGTGAGGGGTCCTTTCCAAAGGCCTTAAGAAATCAAGCACATCTGATGTAGCCTCTCTCCTTCTGGCTCCAAGAAACCAAGAATCCTCCTCACATAATATTCCTCAAAAATTATGTAATCAACACTGGTACAATACATATCTATCATGCATGTCCAAATATGCACTGGCAACATATTCCCCTGTGCATCTACCATTTTGACATGCAGATTCTAGTGCCACATCCCTGACAAAGAAAATTGAAGCATATGGCATAGCATGGAATACCATGTGAATTCAACATGGGCATCCACAATAAATAATTTGCTCTTGATTTCTTTCATCTGCTCATGCATTTTATCTGCAATGTAGGAGGCATAGTCATATGGCTCCTTAGTCTCTTGACTTTGAAAATTTACTACCATCATCATCAAAGAGATGGGCATTCTATTTGAGGCATCCATACCCAGCACCTGACACAAACTGTGATATGTTCTGATAAAATAGTGCATGAATAGGTCACATTGGAAAGGTTCTTGTTCACTATCTGAGATCTTCACCAATTTACCATCAACTCCTCTCGGCCTGTGCTTCGCCAGGTTGAAGTCTCTATAGGCACACTTGACAGTTTGGTACTTCATCTTCAATGCTTTTAGGTCAATTGTCTTATTAGCTACAGGGTTCAGGTTAAACACAATAGAAATGTATTCCTTTGTGAGCTTGATAATATTTGTGCCATTCCCTGCTAAGACTGTCCTCGTTTGAGGATCATATCTCAATGTTATTGCCCTCAACAAGTCAAGATTAGGGAATACATTAGGGCAAATAAGCTTTGCCAAGTCAAATCGCTAAGCATGGCAGATGGGGGCCTTATAATCCATTCTTTTGTGCCAGTGCTCAAACAAGACCCAACCAGGAATAAGCAGTCTGGCATCTCTACAATTGTAATAAAAGTCAAGGAATTTATCATCTAGTCTACCAGGACCATGCAAATTCAGAGGTTTCCTAGTAGAACCTAGGAGTTCGACCATATGGTCCTCATCTAAGCTACGCTTAGATGTGGAGGCTTGACCAGCTTGACTCATTTTCAAACTGGTTGTAACAATCTAGGGTTTCCTATACAAGTAATTTTCTATCTCCTCAAATGGTCAACTTAAAATATGTCGGGCACATGCAGACAAAAAGAACTTACTAGTTTATGCTTGCAAAAGTCTGAACTCTGTTCCATGCTCGCTTGAAAATCCATTATGTGCCTAAGCTCTATATGTACTTGAAGGAATGATACAAAAAGGCCAAACTTTTCTTCTTTTTAAGATTTGTATCATAGCTTCTGAGGCATTAATGGAGGTAGCTTTGGCCTTAACCTTTCATTCATGTCACAGGGTGTCTTCAACATTCATCACAAAAGTTTAAACTTGTTCCGTTGATTTGAGTTCATTCCTGTGAGATCCACAGCTATAATTTACCTGCGAGATTTGAAAATCGTAGTCATCATAGTTGGAAAGTCCTCAGCCAATCAGGAATATGAGCCACATCAGATATAGATCCCTTGCTGACCACATCACCTTTTGTCCGGCCTGGACACATGGCATCACTTCGTAGCGTCACAGCCGAACGTGGGCCACCACTTTACCTACCTTGCGCGGGTGTGATAAAGCCTCCACACATCCATCCTTCATTTGATTTTGACTTCCTTCATAAGGAGCCATGTGTCACCATCTCGTGACCACGCGGTGAAGATTCCTTTTTGGCAAGATACCCTTGCGATGATGCGCAACCGTTAGATTAAAACTTTCCTTCAGACCACTTTTAGACTGACACTTGACAGCATATGGTTGGCTAATGTAAGATTCCTAAAACAAAGGGATGTAAGCTTATATCCTTTGACAGGTGTCACCTTGTCATGGCTGTGCAGTGGGACGATGATGTCATGTAATATGCGCTACGACGCTACGAAGTACATTCTTATTAAGCCTTATAACCTATTTGAAGGCTTAGGACATGGGTTTAATTTTTCATGGGCCATAGGGGGTAAGACTTAGGACATGGGGCCAGTCGCTCAACGAATGTAAAGGCTTTAAGTCGTGACTTAAGGGACTGGGAACCTATCATAGGTGGTCAATAGGGAATTAGAAAATAAAGCGCATGAGCCTAGGGACTTAGGTTTAAAGGATTTTTAAAAGGCAAAGACTTATAATTTTATGAACCTAAAACCCTAAACCCCAATAGCTACCACCAAGGCTGTCACTTGGAACGATGTGGAAGCTCAGATGTTATCAACTAATATATCAATTTAATGCTCAAATACCCTTAAAACCCTAAATATGCAAAATAGTAAGCAAATTGATGAATTACGACAAACCCTTGTAGACTAAGGTAGTAGGCAAAGAGTTCTAACTAACCATTTTTGAAGTTCGGAATGTGGAATAGTCAGGGACACTACCACTAATGTCCATGTCCAAGGTGGTGTTTTCTCTGTGGAATCCTCATCTCCTCCTAACACTGATGATCATTGTACTTTATGTTTCTACCTTGGAAGATGCGGAGGACACCTCCACTAGCATCCAAGTCTAAGGCCAGAGGTTTTTTAGGATGTCAGAATCTCTTTGGATGTTGATTATCATAGTCCAAATTATTTCTATGTTTGCAACCTCAGAGGACACTGCCACTAACGCCCATGTCCAAGTAGTCTTTTTCTTCAGAGATTCAAAATTTGCACACTGTCTTACTGTTCCCTGCAACTTCACTCTGTCAAGATGCGACACCTATAACCAACAATCACAAGGAGAGTGGTTGGGGGTTGTGGTGTTTAGAGGCTTGCCTTAGTCAAGCCTTGGAGAGGTATTCAATTCTTTTGAACATTGTTGTCAGATAAAGAGTGTGTATCCCTATAGGATAGAGGTAAAAACAAATTGATGAATGATTCAAACACAAATAGATATCACCTTGGAAGTGTAGATCTCACATAAATGAAGGCTTTTCAATCACATGAGAAGATGAAGCTAAATCTGCAATCATGAACACAATAACAATGCTCTGCTCTGCAACAATGAATATCATGGATGCCCTAAAATCATAAGTTTGCCAAAAGTTCATAATCATCTTATAGTTTGTAAATGAAACACTAAACATGCTTATATATGAAACTACACACATTCCTGCTAAGAATTTCATAATTCAAACTTGGGATGTTGACATAGGACCTAAGTAATGGTCATAAAACTGACATTTGAATTTAGGGCTGACCTAAAATGGGGTAGGACTAGGGTGCTAGCACCCAAGTCCACCCTCCCATTTTGAGTCAGGGTCTATCAAAATAGCACCCCCTAGGTCCTATTTTCCATAACACTCAGGGGTTTTCTCATCGGGATTCAAAATTAACATGCAAGATGCTTATAATGCATTCTAAGGACCTGGGAGCTAAACCTTAAGAGGGAAAAGCCCCCAAGGGGACATTTTATGACATAACATTTAGCCCCCACTTTAATGTATGTATAAATGCAAGGCCAATACATGCATTAAAGTATGGTCAAAACACAACAAACATGCCAAGCACGGTTTAAACACGCCAAACACACTAAAGATGGTAATGGGCATGCAAAACACAAAGAAAACAGTTACAGTCATGCAAAACACGGAGAAGACAACATTGAAGACGCACAAAACACAATGAATATAGTGAATGCAGTGATTATTTCTTTTTCATTCTCTCATATATATATATGAATACAAATGCAAGTACATGGAAAGTAAACACACAACCCAAAATGCAAGAGGAACTCATTGCCACTAGTCTTTAGACTACATAAGGGGCAATAGACACACAATATAAATCACATAGTTTAGGAGGAGCTCATCGCCACTAGTCTTCAGACTACATGTAAGAACAAACATGCCATACAAATCCCAAAGTATAGGAGGAGCTCACTGCCACTAGTCTTTAGACTATGCTTAGGAACAAACATGCCATACACACACACACATGGAAGACATGGAGAAACATGGGAAACAAGTGATGGAAGGATCCTATTGCTAGGTTCACCACCATCTCAGGCACATTATAGGCACACACTGACGATTGGGCTTCACCACAACAACCACCAAAAACACACTTAAGGGAGGATACACCAACTCCACCTGCTTAGAGGAATTTTAGAAATGACAGAATGTGCACTCTCCTCAAGAAATACACCATCCCTGCCTCCATAGGGGGCTTAAAATAAAAGGATATGCATGATATCCCACCTCCATAGAGGGCTTAATGATTGCAATATAAAATAAATATGTGCACTCACTCAGAGTTACAACATCCCGCCTCCACAAAGGGCTTAATGTTTGTAATATAAAATAAAGATGTGCACTCGTTCAGAGATACAACATCCCACCTCTGCATAGGGCTTACAAACACGCTTCGTTAGTACCAAAATCATCACACAGCTAACCTTATATATGGCCCCTCATTAAGGTGGTTTATATCATGTACCGATATCAAGCACGTTAAGGTAGAGAGAAAACACACAAGGGAACAAGAGCTTTTGCAAAGCCCATGCTCCCAAAAGTGACATGCACTTTATGATCGCCGAATGTTCCCATAAACACACAATATCCTGTAAGAAACAAGGTTATAAATCTTTCCATAAGATAATAACCACATCATATGACCAAATAAATGCATAAACATAATAATATCAAGAGCCAAGGTTATACTATGGATTCAGAACCCAAGTATAACCATGGGGCTATACTGTAGAGATCTTAGAACTAAGTATAAACAAGGCGAGACCCAAGATAAACAAAGTGCATGGAGCAGTAGTATTGTTATGGTATGTTAGTGCAATAAGACAACATCAAAATATCACACATTGTGATTCTACTAGCCAAGCGTCGGATAATATATATCAACCCCATCATCATGTATGGACTAGGTCCATTTTTGCTTACTCACTGAAGGGACATGTGGTCCATATCAGTTTTATTTGTTTTCTGTCATCCGCCAGCTAGATAGAACCACTAGAGGAAGGTAAACAATAAATCAAGAGAGGAGAAACAAGTGCCCTAGGGTCGTCACATAGGAAGGTGCCCCCAGGTCAACAACCGCAACATTATGCCCCTAGGACATAACACACAACAATGAAAATAGAGGAGAGGCAATATAAAAGATTGATGATACAAATAGAAGAAGGGTCACAACAGAGGTGGTCTCCCGGTATCCTTGATCTTACAAGAGTATCAAGGGTCATCCAAGGAGGCCTAAACAACACATAACAGATCATGGGGGAAACACAACATGGAGGTAAAGGGTTAGAAATACTTACGTTCAGGGACAACTGAACTAGCAGTCATCAAAGAATAAGTCATCATCTTCCCAATCCTGAATGCTAGAGGAAAGAGGTGTGTAAGGTACCATAGCCAAACTTTTGTTCTTGTCTTCAAATTGTTCAGTGTTAAGTTCATCTAGGTTTGATTCAATGTTAGGTGGAATGTTTTCTTGCTGAGGTGCATTTCGTTGGGCAAAAGCTTGTCTTCTTTTCCTTCTTTCTCTTGCTTGTGTATTTCTTCTTGTCTTGTTGCTTATGTTTTCAAAAATATTATCATGTTTTTCCATAGGTTGTCATATGTTAGAGGAGGAAGCACCATGTTCAAATCTCACTTGTCTTGATGAATTGTTCTGTTTTCAATGAATATCTCTCGATCCTTGTAAGGATGACGGGGGAGGAACCTCATCATAGATACCATCTCTCCATGAACGAGGTGAGTTATGAAACTTTTCCTTATCCACATCTATCATGCCAGTTATTTCATCATAGTTGTAATAATCTTGGTTTATTCTTATGTTGTTTTGTCCTCTAGGAAGTTCTTCTATTGCAGGTTGTTTTTCTCTTGTTGTTTGCATAGGAGGCCCGACGACTCTAGATATAAGTTTTGCTTTGTATCATCTATATTGTAGGAAAGAGTGATCTCTTTGTGGCTTAGGGTCTCTACTAGGTTGCAGCCAAAAGTAATCAAGGGTAATGTTATTATCCATTTCCAAAGGTTAGTATGTATTACGTTGGATAGTACACACTTGTCAATGCAAAGGGAATTTTATGCAATTGTGAATAGTTGAGGGGACAACATTCATATATTTCAACCATGGGTGTCCTAGTTTTACATGGAAGAAGTTAGATAAATGGATAACCTCAAATAATTGATCTATGGCTTTGTCAGAAGCTATAACCAATAAAGTTATCTTCCCAAAGATAGGCATTAAAGCTCCATTATGTGTCTTACTCATTATGTTCGAAGGTTCATAGGAATCTTGTGTCAAGTTATATGCAAGGAGAAACTCTTTCGTTATCACATTAGATATGCAATTAAGATGATCTATAAGTGTACCATTCACTCAAATCTCTATTATTTTCATAGTAATGTAAAGAGGCCTTCATTGTCTGTGAATGTTTTGTCATGAGGTGTCAATGTAATTTCAAGTTCAAAGCTCCTTCTTTTCAAATAAGGCCTAGGGGAAATCCTAGCATTATTTTTCTGATTATAAACCATGTGTATATGTATTCAAATGTATAAAAAATCATAATTTAAAATATTTTCAATGCTTATGCAACGAACAAGTGCAAAACTATGTATGAATATGACCCAAAAATGCTTGATTGTTCGATGCAAATGACTAAGAGAAGAGGTGTTGTGAAGAATGTTAAGAGGGGCATCAAATAATAAGGTCAATACTAGTCCAATAATGCAATAATATCCTTCACAACATAGCTATGGTGCAATTCTAGAGAGACAATAAGGCCAAATCTCTAGAATGAAAATGCAAGGTTTTCAAACCCTAGACATGAATTTTTGCAAAGAGGACACTATGATGAAACACTACAATTAGAAATTAGTCCTAAATGAGTTTTTTAAGAGGATAGCAAAATTTGAAACAAGATTTTAACTACAAACCCTAGCTAATGCAAAACTAGGTTTTTATGAAAAATACATAATTTCAAGGAATTTTTAACAAATTAAGCATGAAAATGCAATGCAAGTGATTAAAATAAGATGAATTTCTGTAATTTAAATCAGATCTAATGAAAATGATAGAAATTAAATGAAATTAAATTCCAATTAAATGCCAATTAATTCAAATTATACCAAAATGCAAGCCTGAGATGCCAATGTTTTTCAAAATTTTCATTTTTTTCAATTTTTTTGTAATTTTTCAAATACAATAAGATGAAAACTAAATGAATGAATGAAATGAATAAAAATATTAATTTCAACACTCAGAAAGGTGAAAAATTCAAATAAACATCGGTTCACCAAAATGTTTAATAGGAAAAGAGGGATGATGGGGTTTAATGGCTACAAGGGTTAAATCCTCCTTTCACTACAAACATTCAAGGACATATCAATTGAGTTGAATCATACTTTTGCAAGAAGATTCACCTACAAGTTAGGCTGTCACTTGGAATGATGTGGAAGCTCATATGTTATCAACTAATGTATCATTTTAATGCTCAAATACCCCTAAAACCTTAAGTATACAAAACAGTAAGCAAATTGATGAATTACGACAAATCCTTGCAGACTAAGGTAGTAGGCAAAGATTTATAACTGACTATTTTCTAAAGCTTAGAATGTGAAATAGTCGGGGACACTACCACTAATGCCCCTGTCCAAGGTGGTGTTTTCTCTATGGAATCCTGATCTCCTCTCGACACTGATGATCACTGTACTTTCCATTTCTACCTCGAAAGATGCAGGAGACACCTCCACTAGCGCCCAAGTCTAAGGCTAGATGTTTTTTAGGATGTCGAAAGCTCTTTGGGTGCTAATTATCACTGTCCAAATTATTTCTATGTTTGCAACCTCAGAGGACACTACCACTAATGCATGTGTCCAAGCAGTCCTTTTCTTTAGATATTCAGAATCTACACATTACCTTACTATTCCCTACAACTCCACTCTATCAAGATGCGACACCTATAACCTGCAATCATAAGGAGAGTGGTTGGGGGTTGTGGTGTTTAGAGGCTTGCCTTAGTCAAGCCCCAGAGATACATTCAAGTCTTTCGAACATCATTATTAGATAAAGAGTGTGTATCCTTGCGGGATAGAGGCAAAAACAAATTGATGAATGATTCCAACACAAATAGACATCACCTTGGAAGTGTAGATCTCACATAGATGAAGGCTCTTCAATCACATGAGAAGATGAAGCTAAATCTGCAATCACAAACATAATAACAATGCTCTGCTCTACAACAATGAATATCGTGGATGCCCTAAAATAATAAGTTTGCCAAAAGTTCATAATCATCTTCTAGTTTGCAAATGAAACACTAAACATGCTTATATATGCAACTACACACATTCCCACTAAGAATTTTGTAATTCAAACTTGAGATGTTGGCATAGAACATAAGTAACGGTCATAAAACTACCATTTGAATTTAGGGATGACCTAAAATGGGGCAGGACTAGGGCACTAGCGCCCAAGTCCACCATCCCATTTTGAGTCAAGGTCTATCAAAATAGCACCCCGTAAGTCCTATTTATCATAACACTCAGGGGTTTTCTCATTGGGATTAAAAATTAATGTGCAAGATGCTTATAATGCATTCTAAGGACCCAGGAGCTAAACCTTAAGAGGGAAAAGCCCCCAAGGGGACATTTTCTAACATAACATGTGTAATCCTTTTGAGGATAAGTTTCCAACTTGAAGCCAATATTTTTAACTACCCTAATGATAGGGACCTCTCTACAATCCATGGCAAAGCATTTTCCATATGCCTTTGTAATTGTCAAACCCAACTCATGCATAATCTCCAAAGGCATAATGTTTGTTGAAGCCCTAGAGTCAATTATATAATTCTTCAAGAGCGTATCCTTTATGAACAAATTGACATAAAATGTAGTGACTTGAGAGGGGACCTTCTGCATAGTAGTTCCCAAATATATCTCTGGTATTTTAGGACTCCACCATTTATTAGTCTCAATTGATGTACCCCCTTTTTCTAATCTTGCACTATTCTCAGTTTGAGCTTCTGACTTATGTGGCACTACATCATCAATGATAATCAATCTCCTATCCTTATGTTCTGGTATTCTCATCATTTCTAAAAAGGGAACAATTACGCTTATTTGTCTAAGGATCTAAGCCATATCTAGAGGGATGTGTCTTGGTAGAGAATTCTCACAAATAGTACCACTATGTATAGAAAGAACCTGAGGGAAACTTTTCTTTTCCTTTCTTGGATGGATCTCTTCACTATTTCTTCTATCATTATTGTTCCCCCCAGTTTGTTTGGTCCTATACTATGGATTATGATGTGGATTAGTTTTCACTAATATTTCCTTGGGCTTATTTTAAATATTCATACTTTTTTTAGGATTGAGGACATTGTGATCTTCCTTAATGAAAATACTACCTGCATTCCCTGCAGTGCTACTCTATCCTTGAGCCTTCTTGCTTCTCAAATTGTAATTACTCTTAACTTGAGAAATCCTGGTGGCAGTCAAGGATTTAATCTTCTCATCAAAAGGTATTCTCAGTCAAACCTTAGGATTCCTTAACTCCAACTAAAAAACATGTTGGCCATCCTCATCATCATCACTAAAGATTTGTTGCTTGAGATAATTTTCAAGCTACCTCCTATTTTTAATATCATCATCCAATACACCCTCCTCATCAAATGTATGATCATCTTGACATATAAAATTATGGGCCAAAACCATATTTATATTCTGGTCCTCTTAGTCATCCATATCACTACACTCATCATTAGGACCATCAGAATTAGCAATTGATTTAGCAATGGCATATGAGGAAGGAGAATCAGGAGCTTGATAGATTAGGCACTAGATGTTCTTTTCGATAGAATACACTCCTTTTATCAAAGGATCAGGGGTCTTGCTACCAGGATTTCCCCTATTATTTAGAGGAACTAGCCTCCCATTTCACCAATTAGTGTTGTAAGATTGGTTTGAAAGTCTTGGCATTCTTTCCTATCTTTCAAAAATAGGCTTGTCATTAGAGGGTCCCTTATCATTCTTAGCCATGGAAATTTTTGTTTCCTTGACAACCTTCCATAGTTTTTCACACTCATAAGTGGCAAGAGCTCTGTTGCCTTGTCTCCTATCGTGAGGTGCAATTTTCTGATCACTTCTTTTATTAAACTTTCTTGAAGCCTTCCTCTTGAGCTCTCAATGTTTGAAGCTCAACTCTATATGCATCCCTGGGTGTTTGAGGATTTTTGTCCCTCAATAGAAACCCCATCTTACTATCATAAGCATTATTGTCTAAAACTAGACACATAGATTCATTGGGTCTTAGATGAGGAGGTATCTTTGCTAACACTCTAACAAATCTATTATTAAACACTAATACTGATTCATTCACTCCTTTAGTTATACTTGTGAATTCATTTATTGTGAATCTTGCATCAGAATTATCTCCATAATGTTCTCTAAATATGTTTTGGAAATCCCTCCATGAATTAATATTATTCTTTCGTAGACTTTTGTACTATTCTCTAGTAATTTCATCTAAAGACTGCACAAATAGCTTCATGAGGACATATTCATCCTCCACCTCAAAGTCATGCATTAAATTATCAATATATCTCAAGTGTTCCTCTCCTGAAATGACATTGTTTCCTAGGAACTTCACTAATCGAGTCCTGCCTTCATTTGGGACAAGATTTGGAAAACTAGGGACACTTATAAAATTTAATTACCAATATCTAGCTAGGTTAAGAGGTGTCCTAGAAAAATTTTGCTGGTTATCTTGAAATCCAGCATTTACATTTTCATTTCCCATAGGGTATTCATATGGCCGATGTTATTGGCCATATCAATCCTTCTTCTCAACTCACTGACCTCTATTTTTTCGTCTAATCTAGCCACTTCTTCCCTAAAGATGTCTATCTCTCTGACTGCATATTAACTTCTAGGGTTATTAGATCTTCTTGGTATTTCTTCCCCTCTTCCCCCTTCACCTTCAACTTCAGTATTTACCATAGGGTTTTCACCATCCTGAACATGATATCCTCCATCAAACCAATCATCAAGATTAGCCATATCATGAAGTCTTATTACTGTCATTCTGGATGACCCTATATTAACTATTGCATTTGTGACTAAAGCAAAACTTCTAGGCTTCATAGAATCATAATATTGCTTCAAAGAAGCCTCTATGAACATTTCTCTCTCAATTCTTTCTTGCCTTAGGGTAAGCCATCTTTCCTCTTCTTTTGATGTGTTAATTTTATTAGCTGAAATATCACTTTCATATCCTACTATTTTTTCTTTAGTATAAAGATGCTCAACTTCAACATGAGGATTAGACGACTCAACTTTATCCTTAACTTTCCAAGTATCCTTCTCTTTGTCCTTAGCTTCTATCGTCGACTTCTTTTTCAGGTTGTTGTCTCCCATCCATTTTTGAAAAATAAAGAAGATAGTCGGGTCATTTTCCTTTCTTAAAAAGAATGCAAAGTTGCCACCCACCTCAGGGATTGGACGAAAAGGAAAAATTCACACACACTTCCCACACCCAAACAGGCAACAAAGGATATCACAAAGATAAAATGATCAGACATTTGTTAAAGAATTAATTAAAATATGAAATGACCCTATCCAATGGACGACCTCCAAGGTTTCCCTTGTAGAGTCACTAGTCTATTGGTTCTCCAAACTGTACCCACTAATTTCTAATAGGTAGGAAACCTTTAAGATCAAAATTGAGTGAAGCTTGGCCAATGAATGGGAGATTGGTTTCACACTATTCTTCCCTATTCTTCAAGCTCTGCAATACCTAGGTGGGTTCCCCTTTATGACACTAGATACAATTTAACAACAGAGTTGGAATGTAGTGCCTAGCAGATGAAAGGCTTTATACATATTTACAAGGATTTGTACAGTTGAACACATGGGTAGATTACTCCTTGTAATCCCTCAAGGCTATGGTATGAAGCTTGGAAATAAGTAGAAATATATTACAAATGGCGTAATATTTATCATTTAAGGTTGGGAGTCTGGAAATGGAGACTACTCAAGATTGGTTGGTGCCTATCATGGGCTATAGAGTCATAATGTTATGCATATTACATATCACAACATTTAAACGTATTCTTGATGGTTGGTTAAAATACTATCACCTAGTGAAAGTAGGACCCCCTAAAGCCTACAATGCAACCATACATATTAATCCATTTGAAAATATAATACTCATGTACCTCTAAAGAAAGCATTTGTACTATCCCTTAAACAGAATGCAAAATATGAGAAGAACTCAATTAAACAAATGTGTATGACAAGTTCTATAATTCTTGATTATTTCATTTAAAATAGATTTACACTTCAAAGTTGGAGACAATTACTTAGCAATATGTATTCATAAATGCATAGTTCATGAAACAACAATGCTGTCATAAGTGACTTGCAAACAAAGGTCTGAGACTCGACAATAGACTTAACCCATTTTCCCTTTACAAAGACCCTATCAATTTTTCCATAACCCTTCAAACCATCGAGCACCACCCTTTTATAACACAAGGGGGGATCTTACAATGCATTGAGATCCCCTTAAAAGTTTATAACAAGATTCAATTACATTAGAGAGTGTGAACCAGATTCAAACCTCCCCAGTCAATCTAAGGTAACTATTTTTTGTTTTACACTAACTCCTTGAGCATGGGCTGTTGGGTCATTCACATGACTGCTCATCTTTCAATTTGGGGCTGCCAAATGTTAGAGTTGCTAGAGTTGTTTAGGTATCCATCAATCATTAGATCAAAAAGCAATTGTAACTACTCTTTAAAGGAAGCTACTGCAGACTTGGCCATCATCTAAGTATGCAAGTCCCTGATTCTGCCAATAAAATCCAAACTCTCCGTCACTAACTAGAGCACCCTAATGTGATACTCTTCAACTATCAAACCTATGTCCTTGATCAGTAATAGCTTGTCTGGAAAGAGGAGGAAGACATAGTGATGCCTCTCCACCTAAGCATCTGATTCTAATACTTAACTGGGGTTGTTGGAATTTCAACAATTAAATCTGCTTCAGTTAAGTAGAGCTAAATGCAGTTGGAACCCTTAAGCAATATGAGTCCTCCCTCACCAGAATGACATGATTAATAGGTGGACATGATGGAGTGCAGCAAGGTTGTTCATACCACAAAATCATACCTCGACAACACTCTCCCTATTCTTAATTCAGAATAGACAAATTTGCATCCAAGAGAATAGGGCATGCCTCATTGGGAAATAAAGGACACGGGAGGCAAAATAGATAGGAAAACACTCTGTATTGTACCTAAGGAAGAAAATGATGCAAATTAATTACGTAAACACTTCCCTTTATAGCTAAAAGAGAAGAGGGCTCCTCATCTGAGTACTTCCCACTTACAACAACCCCCATAAATCCAATTCTAGCACCTACAAGCTTCATACACTTGATCTATATCTTGAAATCTCTAAATATCACATTATACCTCCATAAGTAGCAAATGGAGGTGTGAACTATTCATAACTTATCAGAGACTGCCTATAAACATATCTCATACAAATATCAAATGTCCAATCAATTCACCAAAAACCTGACTAAAGATCAAGACCAGCTGGTGAGATGTACCTGGTGTCAAATCACATACCCATATGCATTGAACAACAACTTCTTGCTTCACAGGCCCTAGCTCCTACCAAAACATAGCTGAGAACCTTGAAATTCATGAGAAAGATGTCGTGCAGTAGTCATTCTGCCATTACTACCCACATACTCAACTAGACTATTTGCAATAGGTAAAATTAGAATTTGAATGTAGACTGTTGATAAAAGGCTTGCTGCAGTAAGATCAATGGCTGAAGATAGTTTGAGAAAGTTGAAAATCCACAGTGTGTGTTGAAAATTCTTCGACCAACCAGTTTGTGCCAAAAGAGAAAGCTTTTCACATCAATATTCAAAAGTTTGCCACATGTCACCATCTCGCATCCCCACACTCCCCATCGAGTACCAAATTTCTAACAGTGCGGGATTGCACTAGACTGCCAAGTGGAATGCACTATCCTTTAGGCTCTATAAGTATTCGGCATGATGCATACACGTAACACCAAATCGTAACAATGTAATGCCTACTTAGATCTAACAGCATGTCCTTCACAATAGTGCATGATGAATCAAAAACTTCACAGCTGGACCCTCTTTAGCTTCGGCTTTAACAAGACCACAGGCCCATTGGACATATGGCATTATTCTATAGCAACATGGCCCCAAAAAAATATAGATCTCTAAAGCTTGCAGGTGCACGTCATGCTACCAAGTGTCCTCATCATACATAATCCTTTGCACTAAAGACTTAGGATTTTAATATTTCAATTATTTACGAGTGCTATCGACTGATAGCTCAGGAGAAAGGGGTTAGTAAAACATGATGCATAGAGGCTCGATTCATAAATTATAAGACTGGCAACTGAGACCAAGGGGTCAACAACGCAACATAAAAATTAAAGCGCACCAAAGGAAGGAAGTGTTTAGGGTGTAAGATCAAGGATAACACTTTGTAGAAATGACCCTAAAACCCTACAAAATTTGGAGGTCTTAACACAACCTGTTAATACAATCAAATAATATCCATAATAATATAGAAAATATTCAAAATATATATAACATGACAAAAGTAATCAATCACTTACCACTAATTAATGATCCCTCTCAATCATTTGTTGTCTCTCTTCTTCTATAGTTGGATGGGTAGAAGTTATGACATCCTTTGAGAAGCATGAAGAAACAAATTTAAGTAAACATGAATATCATTTATGTACATTAAATGATGTGAGATAAAATAAGAAATACACAATGGCATTTACATGTTACTGGCTCATAACTCAGTTAAAGGATTTATAGACAAAAACAACTGCAACAATGTCCACCTCTGCTGACTGACGAAGATTAGGAGTCTGCATATTCAACATCTAAAATTAGAGTTCAAGGTTATTTGAGAAAAATAAATACATAACATTATCTAAATGCATAATGATTAGAAATGATAAAATTTACCTCTAGGGACTAAGGAAATCATCCTGATGATGATGCTCCAACATCCACCTGCTCATCATCAAATTGTAACTAAATAAGATTACAATTGATATATGATAAAAAAAATTACATGTACTATATTTATGATCTTGTGATAAATTACATACCTGTTGACTGGACCTCCTCTCATAACCCTGCATTGGATGACTTAAAGACACAGGATGAATACTTTGACCCTGGAATTTTATAGTGTAGACAATTACATGCATTAATTTTGACTTATAATATCTACTCATATAATTAATTAGAGATTTCAAATACAAATATATTAAATTATAGAACCTTGTAAAAAAGTACCTAGGAGTCAATACTAAACATATGCTGTGAGAGGTCATCTATGAGAACAATATTATCCCATATGGATGTGTCCATCACCTGTTGCTACCCCTGCGTCGCATCATCCTGATGCTCTAGAATGTTTGCATCCTAGGTAGCGTCCTAGGTCCCAACATCATATAATGCCCCACATGACCTGTAAAGATGGGGGTACCGACGACACGTACTATTCTCACTCTCTCTAGCCTACAAAAGATCACTGCCATGCTATGCTAAAGTCTAAGTGAGGAACTCAGGGGATGCGGTGCCTCCACCTCAACACTCTCCTTCAAAGTCAAAGGGAGTGAGACATGATGTGGCTTGATAATGGGTTTTGATGGACGGTTCAAGGCATGATGTGTACCCTCTCTATCATGTGTAGAGCCACCGCATCTACCCTGGAACTCTTGAATGTCAAAGTAGTTTGGGATATCCTTGAGGAAAAATTCACATTAGAGTTTCCTCAAAAAATATTGGGGGACCTCGTTATTATTGCAAGAGAGGTCATCAAAAACTATGTACCATCTATCCCAAAAGTGTTTGGATATTCCTTCATTCACACACCAATGAATTGGGAATTATTTGCAACTCCCATGTAATGGTTGTTGTGTTCTAGGATCGATAAAAAAGTGCACATAGATCACCTTTCTAGAAATTTTTATCTTTGACTTGTTTGTCTGATAATTTATCTACATAAAATTATCGACACTCCTCCCTATAGTCCTTCCAATCAATGATTTGCTTTGTAACTGAGTTGATATGAGAAATAATCAAATCTAGTGAAGTGGCAAGGGTTCTCCTGTGATTGTTTCTTGTATTCAGATTTTTCAATGTTTCAACTAAGGATTGAATTTGTTTTTTGTTTTGTTCAATTTGTCTTAAATAATTTTCCTAGGTGTCACATGGAGGGTGAGGATGCCGAAGGTGGAGTTTTAGGGTTTTTAGGTTACTCTTCAGCAAGAATTTTAACATTTGGATCAGGGTTTTGCAATGGTTCATTAACTAAAAAATTAAAAAGAAAAATTCAATTAAAATAATGAAAAATAACTTCATTTTGTTTTGAAATGATGAAAATTGATAGAACCCTACCTTCTTCAATTGCCCAACTTTGTTGCCCTCATCCATGACGGGATTAGTGACACAACATTGTGTTCGATGGCCTTCTCCTTCGAATCTTTCAACACACACTCACATTAAATCCCTAGTTGCGTTTTGGAGAAAAAGGAAAATGAAAATGAAAAACACAGGTCGTGAGACTATGTTTTTTTACTTTATTTAGTAGGAAATAACATAATCGCATTTATGTTTTCTAGCAATTAAAAAGTGGGGTGGCCACTTTTTGTCCCCCCATTTTCATGTACATGTCCATTTATGGATACCCATTTTCTTGAATAATGATTCAGAACCTTCAAAATTTCCAACTAACTAAAAATAGCAACCTAATATTTTTAGAAAGTTTGCATTTGAGCACGTATGGAAATTAAAACTTTACTTAATGCTATGGAATTGAAAAATATAACCTTTGTAGAAGGAATTGGCCAAAGATCATTTGTGGGTTGAAAGATATTAAAGTTTTCATTTCTTTAAAAACCCTTGAAAAAGTTTCAAAGTTAATTTTGAGGCATTTAGAGGCCTTGTACAGCCCTAAAATCAGGAGTAATTGGTGGAGTGGATTACCAAGGCATAGATATCTTCACGAGCTTTCCGACGCATCAAATAGTTTGTTAATCAGACACTTGGATCAAAAGTTATGGCTCTCGAAAGTTGGGCTATTTTTGGAGGGAGTTACAAATTTCAAAATTTTGGCTAGAAGCCACCACAAAAAAGAGCTATTTATGACCTTTTTCAAGAATATTTTGGGGTAGTAGAGAAGGGGGGAAAGTGGTGGGTCGTGAAAAGGAGAGAAAATAGAAAACCCTAGCAGATTTGAAGATGTAAAAGGGAGAAGACTCCATAATTAGGAGAAAAGAAGCTATAACGTGTTGGAGCATGTTGAGGATTTCATCTTCTAATTTGGTTCTAATTTCTATAATGTAATTTGTTTTCAATTCAGTAAAAGAACATTCCTATTTTTTCTAAGAAATATGTGTTGTGCATTCTGGGATTTACCCCCCTCATCAATAATGCATTTATCTTCTTCCTCAACCTTAACATCTACAAAGGCTAGTTGATTCAATCAAATTAAATGAATTTAAATGCTCTGCAATAGACTCACCTTCCTTCATTTTTAGAGAAAATAACTTTTCTTTAAATAAAATTTACTTACCAAACTTTTAGCTTGATAGATTTCACCCAACTGTTTCCGTAAAGCATATGTGATCTTTTCTTCTACAACATTCAGTAGGACTAGATTTGTAAGACATGACCGCATTATACCTTGTGTCGTTTTGTCCATCTTGTCTCACTCACTTGACTAATTGTATCAAATTTTTTTCTCTTTTGTTGTAGCAAACCATTGATCTCTTTCTTGAAGTAAATCCTCCATTTTGAGCTTCATCAACTCATAACCTATTCCATTAATTTTTTGATGTCCAATCAGGATGCGGATGTAGCCATGGTTTCTACACAATTTTTTGCAAAACAAATTCAACTAGAACTCCCACTACAGCTCAAAAAACCCTCACACTTCAACCCAAGACATAGAACTGGCTAGGCTCTAATATCAAATGTTAGAAATGAAGGTAAACAACTATCAATGAAAATCTGATTATAAATGTAATATATATATTTAACCATGCAAAACCCAAATGGAGATAGTACAAAATCAACACAAAGAAATAACCTAACAGAAGATCAAACACATAACAAAGTGTTTACATGGAGAAACCCTTTTAGAAAAAAAACTCCACGCAAGAAGAGATGCACTAGTCATATTAACTTTAATAGAGTTTACAATACAACACTATTAATCTCCTCTTCAATCTTCAATCCAGCAACACCTATTTTTCCAATCTCAACTCTCTGCCTTTCTCATTCACAATTGTAATACAATATCTTCATAAAGGGGTTGCATTCTAGGGCAAGAAAAACCAACATAAACTCTATTGTCAGATCTATGACCTAATGATGAACGGTCTAGATATATATATATATATATATATATATATATATATATATATATATATATATATATATATATATATATATATATATATATATATATATATATATATATATATATATATATATATATATATATATAATGTGGCTTTCGGAGGCAAACCCCCATCGAGTCACATGGCCCCTGGACCCCCCTGTCAAGAGGATGATCCCCTTGGACCCCATAGGGGGTACCTCCCTTGCACCCCCTCTGAATGAAATGTGCTCCATAATAAAGATTCATTAGGTACCAAGATTAAACATTGGTTGAAACAAGATCGCTACCTGGTGAAACCTTTATATATATATATAGGCTTTCGGGGGCAAACCCTTGTCGAGGCGCACAGCCCCTGGACCCCTCGCCGAGGGGATGATCCCCCTAGACCCTAAGGGGTACCTCCTTTGCACCCCCTCTGAATGAAATGTGCTCCATAATAAACATTCATTAGGTACTATGATTAAACATTGGCTGAAACAAGATCACTACTTGGTGAAGCCTTTCATCTCTTATGGGTGATCTACAAACAATACTAGGAAATATAAATTACATAAGATTTACAAGGTTGATGGCACCATAATCCTAACAATATTAATAATTCCAATTCAGTTTAATTTAAAGATCTTCAAAGCAATAAAGGAAAATAAAATTGATGAAGGAAACAAAAACCTTCAACTACTCACTCATTCCTTTTGTATTTACTAAGATCATATACTAATGATAATTTGATCAATACAATTTTTTGAGTTTTACATTACTAAAGTGCTTGCAATTGATGGTAATTTTTAATTTTAGTAATTTTATTTTTTGATTGCTTTGATGGTAATTTTTAATTTAGTAATTTTAGTTTTTTGATTGCTTATTAGTAATTGTCTTCAAATTTGAGTGGGGTCTTTTCTTGACATGGATTTGTGAGTTTGTTGATAGGGATTAAGTTTTGTTGAAGCAATTTCTTCAAAATTTTCAACTCCATTCTCCAAATTTTTGACAACCACCTTTTTTGTTAATTTCTTGTAAATATTTCTTACATAAAAAGTGTCCTTATCTTGGATGGACATCACATCACTTTTTCTCAAATGTAGAAATGAAATATATTTGATCATTAATAATAATTATGAATTTTGAATATATATTTTTTTAACTTACGCCGATGATGACACTTTAAAAAAAATGACAAAGTCTTAAAGAACCAAGAAATGGACATAGCAAGAGATGGAAAGCAAATTGTTTGCAATTTGATCTGAAATTTTATAAGGGAAGTTTACAAGAGTGCATTAAAAATAATGTTCACCAATACTACATATTACCCAAGCAATTCTCTAGTGCATCCAATAACTTTGGAGCTCCACTTGATCCATATTGTTGTTCAAAGAAGATATCTTTTAGTAGGAAGGAGTAACCCATCAAACTTATCATGCACCGTATCTAATCTAGTTGAATGCATAATAAAACGTTTACAAGACATTAGAAACATTGACAGTGCATTCAAATATCTATCAGCATACCCATTGCACGCTAAGTGTGATTGCTAGTAGTAGACATTGTTTTTTTTTTACGGATAAAAATGTCACAAAGGACAGAGAGTGGGGCATGTTGTCGAGGAAGATGCCTTAGTCGTATTTGCTTCTACGACTAAGACATCTTCCATGCCTCCTATCTTAGTCGTAGAGTAGATAAGGCTTTAAAAGAAACCAGAGGACAATTTTCTCGAGGGAGCGGAGGATGAGTGAACTCGTTAATGAAAAAAGCCTTGGGAGTCTTCTCCACCTCAACGAGACACGTTCTGCAATTTCTTGCATTGGAGAGACATAAGCGAAAAGAGACCTAGTACACAAACAAAAATTGAAATCTTCTCCGACCAGCTGCGACCGCCACCTACTGTAGGTGGTACTAATCATTAATGCCAACGCACATAAGATATTTCGAATTCATTATAGGCGCTGGCGTTGAACCTTACAGAGTTGGATGTCATATTGAGCTCTCCCAGATGGCGTTAAAAGAGAAATTGGTGCCTGGTAAGTACTAAATCGGCGACTCTTTTAAAGGTAGTGGATGGTTTAATAATGACAGTGATGTGGACCTTTCCTTTGTTTCTTTACTTTAGTATTGTTTCCACAATACTTACATGTTCTTTCTTGTTACTTAGATCTATTCGAATATCCAGACAGCTTTTAATATTCGAATAACCAGAGGGGTTTCGATTTTCGAATTAACAGAGAGCTTTTAAATATTATATAAGGGGCTTGAGAAGGGAAAACACGCAAAACAATGGAAATTTTGCAAGACAGAAAAAGGTAAATCTGCACAATTTTGTAATCTTGGTTTACAAAAATTTATTTTCCTTTTCTTGCATGTATTTCTATTTCAATTTTGGTTTCAATGGCCGGAATTATTTCAGTTTGTTGTTCATCTGCCTCTGAGTTTTCTTTTGGATTTTGATACTAGTTGGTCATTATGTTTTAAGTTCGAAAAGAAAATCGAAATCGAGATGGAGTACGACAATGGCAGGTGCGCGTGCGATCCTTGCGCTTTTTTTCCTCCCTCGCTCGCTTATTGCACACGCCCAGACAAAGTTTTATCTTCAACCAATTCAATACGTCGTCCCTCGAATTGTTTGGGAATGCTTCAGTCAAGTCGAATGCCATCTCCCTTAATCATCTGTCCGAGTACAATATCGGCCGTGCTTTTTATCGACATCCTGTACGTATGAAAGATCGTGCTTCTCCGAATTCTACGTTGTCTTTCAGCACGAGTTTTGTGTTTAGCATTGTTTCTTCGCCAAATTCACGAACCGGGTTTGGTCTGGCGTTTATAATGACGCCCTACAGATCTCCAGAGGGATTTTTAACCTCTCAGTACCTTGGCCTGTTTAGAAATGTGTCAAGTGTGGGAAAGGCCTATAATCATCTTTTTGCTGTCGAGTTCTCCACTGTGAAGAATTCGGAATTTGTCGACATCAACAACAATCACGTTGGTGTGGATCTCAAACGATCTCAGGTCTGTAAACTCTACTCCTGCCGGCTTCTGGATTGATAATAACCAGTTCCGAGATTTGTATCTCAAGAGCGGACAGAATATTCAAGCTTGGATTGATTATGACCATCTTCAAAACGAGCTCAAAGTCACCATTGCAGAGGCTGGTTCACATCGCCCAGAAAAACCACCGATACATATGAAAAATATGTCCCTGTCCAACATTCTAGAAGAAGAAATGTACGTTGGTTTCTCGGCAACTACGGGAGCTCTTTATGAGGAGAATTTCATCCTCGCCTGGAGCTTTAATACAAACGGAGCCGCCGCGAATTTGAATACATCTAATCTTCCATCATTTATACATAGAGAAATCAAGAGCCCAAATTCCAGACTGATAGCCGGCGTTACCACAGCTTGCGTTGTCCTGCTCCTGATGGTGGTCGCAGCATCACTTGTGCGGTGGAAGAGAAAACAGTACAGAGATCTTATCGATGAATGGGAGATGGAGTATTGGCCTCACAGGTTTAAGTACAGGGACCTACATATTGCAACCAAGGGCTTCCGAGACAAACAACTTTTGGGATCCGGAGGCTTCAGCCGGGTCTACAGAGGAGTACTTCCCACAAACGGCCTTCAGGTAGCAGTGAAATGTATTCTTAGAGAAACCGATGATGGGGTGAACGAATTCATAGCAGAGATCTCCAGTCTTGGCCGCCTTCAACATCGAAATCTTGTCCAGATCAGAGGCTTCTGCAGGCAAGAAAACCAGCTATTCATAGTTTATGACTACATGCCAAATGGGAGCCTGGACAAAATGATATTTGGAAAGCCAAAGAAGGAGCTCGAATGGAGTCAGAGGTACAGAGTTCTGAGAGATGTCGCTGCAGGATTGCTGTATCTTCACGAAGGGTGGGAGCAATGCGTAGTGCACAGAGACATCAAGTCGAGCAATGTTTTGTTGGACTCGGAGCTCAATGGAAAGCTCGGGGATTTCGGGCTTGCCCGTCTGTATGAGCATAACGAAAACTCGCAGACTACTCGTGTGGTGGGAACGCTGGGGTACATCGCACCGGAGCTCATACACACAGGAAAGGCCAGTCCCGCCACAGATATATTCAGCTTTGGTATATTTATGTTGGAGGTTGCATGCGGAAGGAAACCTGTGGATCCCTCTTTCCAGCCTGGTCAGATAGTGATGGTGGACTGGGTGAGAGAGCTGCATGCCATTGGCAGTCTGATGGATGCAGCCGACTCGAATCTTGGTGGGCAATATGTTGAAGCTGAGATGGAGAGAGTGCTCAAACTGGGTCTGCTCTGTTCTAATCCTCACCCAGAAGGTAGGCCTGGCACGAGACAAGTTCTGCAAATACTTGAAGAAGAAACCCCAATACCAGGTTTCGACGCTCCATTATATTTGGAGGCGAATCCACCCAGCAATACTTGGACATCTCCTGCATATTACAGCCGCAGCACAGATGCAGATTCCATTTCCAAGTCTCTAGAAGGACGATAGACTGCGCAATCAGGTCAACCTCGTTTTCTGACGATGCCGGTGTGTATAAGATGGATGTTTTTTTGGTCTGCTGTTGCTGTTATAATCTTCTTGTTAGGCATTCACCTTGTCTTTCAGACTTCTGGATGTAGGTATTTCTACTATATTTGCATACAGTACGTAATTATAGCTTTGTATATCTTTTAATGGCAGCCTTTACATACTCAGATGGAAATCGTTGGTTTTATCACTAATATCATAATTTGTTAGTGTAAATGCAAGCTGACGCGTATGCCTGGTTATTTGTAAAATTTATCTCCAGAAATTTCGCAAATAGCATATCTATGCTTCACGTTTGGTTATGGCAAGTGTAGTTAACAAGGGATGTAAAGTGTCTGGATACTTATTTAAACGAACTGAAATATTGTACTTGTTTTCAATTTCCAAACAGCCAATTTAATTTGACTGAGTAAACTGTTCAACTTATTCTAGATGCTATCGTTTAATTCGAGTCACTTCACTTTTGATGTAACTATTAAAATCTCCTCCACCACATGTTAAATTCCTTTTTTGTCCTATTCGAACAAATATCATTTCCTTCCCAATGGCGGAGCACATGGGTTGAAAAAATCAAGAGTCTTGCCTTGCCTTGCCTTTCATATTTCATATTTTGTCTTTTACTTAGTCACGTTTGTCGTTCCCACATTCTTAGGGTTTAGGATGATGTATGCCAATGTAATTTTCTCATATGAGTTCTTTTATTAAGTTCTTTTATTAAAAAAATGAATTTTAAATGTATTTTGTAGATTTTTATTAGATGATTTCTAAATGAATATTTTAAATATAAGAATTAAATTTACAAATCAATAAAATGTATATTAGATGTACTCATAACTAGTAAATTGGTTGATAAGATAAGAATTCAAAGTTTAAATTTTAAAAGTTTAGGGTTCAAATTCAAAATTTTGGAGGCGACTTCAATCAAGTCTAAATTTACAAATCTAACTTAGAGTAGTAAACAGTCTATGTAGAGATTATGATGTATATGCTCTCACACAAACATGCACACTATTAGATATTGGTACCACAATATGTAATCCCACACACAACTCCATTCACCACATGTTATGCATAGAATACTAGGAACCATGTCACAAATCTACATGCAACATCTTTCTTCAAGCGCCACTTGTGTACTACTTAGAACCACGTCATGCCTCTCATAAATTGCTTGGCTCATGTACAACCTTTTTCATTATGTGTTATTTAAGCAACACCATGTCTCATGTTGAATAGTATTATTAACAACTTTGTTTGCACTATGCACCACATTTTGCATTATAATACACACTCACGATGTATAATAAAGAGCTCAACACAACATAGTGTAACATCTCAGATCATCATGTTATAGTTCACTTCTTTTTTTGGAGCCTATTGATGAGTCTTTGGACATGCTAATTTAGGAAGGGAGAAAATATATGCTACCTCAGCTGAAATGAGATAAAATCTCCTCAAGGTCTATTTTACCAAGCCCTACCATAATGATATACCCTAGTGACAAACTTTTTTTATTCCACTATGATCCTATTGAACTCGAGAAAGTTAAAACACAAGATCTTGACTCATAGGTTAGCTCAAAGTAGGGAAAGAAGTTTACAAAGTGAATGTGCACATATTAAGATTAAAACTTTTAGACTTGTCCCACACGTTTATTTTCTGAGTAAAGACTTACATCAAAGGACATAGAAACCTTGGAATACATCACAAGCCTTCACCAACAATATAAAAGAAACTAATCTAAAACAAATTAAACTAAATATAGTCTTACCAAACTTTAAGAAAGACCAAATAATATGGGACAAAGATAGAGGGATAAACACATAGTCTTGAGTTATCCTAAAACAATATTTGGTTCATTGAAGAAGATAAGTGAATGAGATAACCACTCTTTCCTTGATCAACTAGGAATAAAATGGTGCAATCACTAAAGGAGCAACTTGGTAAATGACACAAGCACAAGAAAACACCATATATCATGTGTAGAATGCACTTATAAAATCTCACAAACCTCACATTTAGAATATGTATTATGAAATTCTTAGCTTGAATTCTCTTACTTCAAATGAATTATAGGATAAAGTTTAAGGTATCATAACCTAGTTTGGAAAAAAATGTGGAAAATAGAAAAACTATCCTAGTTTCAAAGCATAAAGTATCACAAATGAAGCTAATTTATATGAATTTCCTAACCCCTTCAAAGGGCAAATTTCCCATCTTATATAGAATTTTCAAAGTCTAGGTTGCAGTGTACCCAATTGATATTGTTTTGGTGGCATTAATTAATGTTAGGGAACTGTAAGCACTAAAAACATGTATGAGCTTCCACGGGGACCCTTTGACAATGTGTTTAATCCTAGTCATGAACATTAAAGTCTGATTATAACACTCTTAGCAGTGCTTCTCTTGGCAACATGCATCAACATCAATTTCTTGCTCCATCGATTCTTCTCATTCCTAACTTTTCCCCACTTTTTCCCTTGTCAACCATTCTTCTTCTACATTCTCGACCTTGCCTACATAGCCATTTTTCATCTTTGTGAGTTAAGTTCATCGTTTCCATGTTCATTTCATCTCACTCTACCCCAAGAGGCCTTAAAATGACCTCCCATACCAAATCTGTCTTTTAGAATATAATTAACTTTTCTCAATTCTGGGTCTCCACCTTTTATTTCTAAATCTCCACTAGCAACCCTACTTGTGTAAGTGGAGATCTTGTTTAACTCATCTATTTTTCTTAGCTCCAATGAAAGATGGTTTTTTCACTCCAAGACTCCTCTACAACTTTTACTTTCCACTCATACCCCCTCCCATGTGGGTCACCAAGGGGTCACCACTGGAGACCCTGGGTCACCCTTGGTGATCCTGTCGTGTGTTTTTCTCCAATTTGCATGAGATTTCAACCTAAACATAGAGTGAATTATTTTTAGCTCATCTAACACCTCTAATCATGCATAATTAACTCATATGATCTATGCTTGTCACCCCTCTGACTTATGTGAACTCCATTTGTGTAGCCTATGATAACCTATCATAAGCATATCACTCCTCTTTTAGCCAATTTTCTCTTCAATCTATTTGGTTAACTCTCCAATCAAGGGAGTTAACTCCTCAATCATCCCCACTCTTTGTATTCTCTTCCAAGCTATAAATACCCCCCTCCCTCAAGTAATAATGGATGAAAATCCATTATTGTAGCCAATTTGCAAGGTTGTTTTTTCTCTCCATTTAGCATTATTATGCTTGTGCAGCATGTAGGTGCATTTTGTTTTATTATTTTATTTCCCAGGCCTTCAAAGGCTTCATATGCTAGCAAAATTCTCAAGCCCAAGTGCTTTAAAGCTTTCAAAATCTCTCCCCAAATTCATAAGGTTGATCAAGCTCATTTACTATCTTCCTAATTACCGCCAAGAGGAGGACCCCGTTGTTGCAAGAGGATGAAGAGGTTGTTGAACAAGGATTATTGAGGGTAATGTATAGACTCATACGTCTTTCACAATCCAAACCTTCTTTTTATGCTTTCTAGATAATTAGTTCACTATTTGCTCTTGGGAATGGTAATTTTATGTTACAATTTCCTTGATAGATTCATTTTGAGTTGATTAGATTAGTTTTCTTGAATAGTTTAAATTGCAATCTTAGATTACATTTCTTATTTTGCACTTTCAATTATTAGATTAGTCCAAAAATCTCTTTGAAAATACCAAAAACATAGTATAATTGCATTAAGTAAATTTCATACTAGTTTGCATTCATCTCTCAATTTCCTAGATTAATTAATTCATTATAAATTTTAATTCCATAAAAGAACTAAAAAATGTGTTTTTATATATACTAGTTGCATACATACATAAAACCCAAAAATACAAAAATATTAGAAACTTAGAAAAGGCAAACCCGCGATTCGATCATGAGGTAGAATTCAAAAAGACAAGCATTCACAAAACTCCTCAATTTCATCATGGCATCAATGAAAGTTAAGAGAACTTAAAAAAATCCTTAGATTAGGCCACTAAGACAAATTCAATTCTTGGTCAACTTGAGACTACTCTTGTTAGAAATGAAGGTAAACAACTATCAATAAAAATATGATTACAACTATAATATAGATATTTAATTGTGTAGAATCAAAATGGAGATAGTATGAAATCAACACAAATAAATAATGGAATAGAAGATCAAACACATCACACAGTGTTTACATGGAGAAACCCTTTTTAAGAAAAAAATCAACACAAGAAGAGATGCACTAGTTTGTATTAACTTCAATAGAATTTACAATACAACACTACCAATCTCCTCTTCTGTCTTCAAACCAGCAACGCATGTTTTTCTAGTCTCTACTCTTTACTACAACACAATCATAATACAATATTCTCATAAAAGGGGTTTCCTTCTAGGATCTAAGAAAAGCCAATATAACCTCTATCGTCAGATCTGTGACCTAATGATGAATGGTCTAGATTTACAATAAAATTTTATATATAAAATACGGCTTTTATGGGCATTGGCCCCCAGAACCCCATTAAGGCATGGGCCCCCAGACCCCCTTTGGGGGGATGAGCCCTCTAGACCCTGCAGGGGATACCCCCCACCCCTCAGATAACCATCATCCGTCAGGTACCAGGATCAAGCATGTAGTTGAAACAAGATCGCTACCTGGTGAATACTTCATCCCTTATGAATGATTTACAAATGATATTAATGTTAGACTTAGGGCACACAACTGAGAGGGGCGGTGAATCAGTTGTCCAAAACTTTCTCCCAATTACACACTTAAATCCTCTTAGTGATTAGTAATATATTAATCATGAAACATAATGTACTTAAATCAAAAGCAAAAACAGATCAATACATAAGACACCAAGATTTTGACATGGAAAACCTGGTTAAGGGAAAACCACGGGGTGATTAACCCAAGATTGTATTCTCTGTTAGAAGAATGGAAAGAACAAAATGGCACATGCCAATTAGGGCTCACTGCCTAAGCACACTGCTCACAAGAGGCTCACTGCCTACAAGAGACACACTGTCTACAAAAGAATAAGTATCACATACTTGAACTGGAAAATAGCATCTTCATCATGCTTGAATCAGTTCCATTGAAGCTCAATACTTCTGCTCTTTTTTTTGCTCTCCTCCTTGCTACCACTCTCTTCTCTCCATGGACAATTTTGAAATGACTTCACAATCCCTTATTTATACAAGACATCAACCAAGGAAAGATCATCAAAGTCGGCAAAAATCCACAAGAACATCTGCAGGATGTGTAACTCATCCGGTCGGCCAATCACAGAAAGAACACCATCATCTGGAAGTTATTCTTCAATTGCGAGCTCCAACTCCAATGCGGACCACCAACACAAACTGGACACAATCCAAAGACCACCACAAGCTTGCCTGAATTACCAAGAACATCCACACTTCATCTGCTTACTGAAATCCTTTTCTCCTTCATCTGGAACCTCAAGAACACAGTCTGTCATCACTGTCACAAAAGAATAGATGCTTGCGGATATTCAAACTACGAACCAATTGAGTTGACATTCCTCAAAGATGTCCTCAACACTCCCTCAAATCTGCAGAACAGGACAATACATTTCTAGATCTCACCGGACCTTTCTGTAACACTCTGTCACCTCTGAACATTCATCAGAACCAGTTTTACTTGAGCGACCACAACTTCTTCATATCTTCATGCGGACCTCTGAAATCTCTACTGGACCACCTTGAGACACATCGACAAACCCTTTAAACCGCATCCTCTGATCCTCAACCTATTTTGGATTTTTACCTTATTGTCATCACTGTTCTTCACTATTCCTGATTGAGACTAATTTTCTCAATATCCTTAGCACACAGCTCATCCAATCCTTATCATTAATGCAACAGGAGTATTTTGACATCAATGACAACACCGGTTAGGCCCATACTTGCAACAATCTCCCCCTATCATTGATGGCAACATACGATGTGAAAAACTGTTTTAATCATCAAGACAAGAACTTCTCCTCACTGATACAACTCCCCCTATCAGCAACACCCATTCACATGTCTTCTCTCCCTTTACTGCTCCCCCTTTGATCAGCAACCACTTGTTTTTCACATGTCTTCTCTCCCCCTTTGACATCAATGGCAAAGGGCACATACTTGCAAATCCACCACTTCAGAATCATATCTGCTGCTCCCCCTGAGTAGCATCTCCCCATCATCAATCCGGACCACAAGATGTGACTGTGATATCCACCAGACTGATGCACATCAGTGCACCTTAATTCATCACCGGAGGGGCAACAACCCCTAACTTCTCCCTGAGATACTCAAAAGAGTCCTTAGGTAGAGGTTTAGTAAAGATGTCTGTAATCTGGTCCTTGGAAGGCACAAACTCCAATCTGACTTCATTCTTGTTCACTTGCTCTCTCAAAAAGTGAAACTTGATGGATATGTGTTTAGTCATTGAATGCAACACCGGATTCTTAGATATATTTATTGCACTTGAATTATCACAGAAGATTGTGATAGGTTCCTCATACTCCACTTTGATATCTCTTAGCATCTGCTTCATCCACAAAACTTGAGTGCAACTACCTACTGCTGCAATATATTCTGCTTCAGTTGTAGACAGAGATATTGACTCTTGTTTCTTGCTAAGCCACGAAACTAATCTCTTCCCCAAAAAGAATGCTCCACCACTGGTACTCTTCTGGTCATCCACATCTCCTGCCCAATCAGCATCTGTATATACATGAAGAGAGAAATCATGATCTCTAGGATACCACAGACCATACTCAACTGTCCCTTTTAGATATCTAAAAATCCTCTTGATTTCCATGATAAGAGATTCTCTAGGATCAGCCTGGAATCTAGCAACAAGACCAATAACCTGCATAATGTCTGGTCTAGTTTGAGTGAGATACAATAGTCTTCCAATCATTGACCTATACTTTGTCTGATCTGCCTTAGGAGAGTCATCATCTTTGCTTAACTTACATCTGGTTGCCATGGGAGTATTCATTCGCTTTGAATCTTCCATCCCAAATTTCTTCAACAATTCTTTCACATATTTGGTCTGAGAAATGAAGAATCCTTTCTTTGTTTGAGTGATTTACAAACCCAAGAAGAAATTTATTTCACCAAGCATGGACATCTCAAACTCACTTTTCATTTTATTTGCAAAAGTTTTACACAAACTATCTCTTCCTCCAAAAATGATATCATCAACAAACACTTCAACAATCAAGATGTTTTCATGATCAATTTTGAAATACAAATTACTGTCAGCAATACCTTTGTTGAAACCAATCTTTAAAAGATGCTTATCCAATCTTTCATACCAAGCTCTTGGGGCTTGCTTCAGTCCATACAGTGCTTTCTTCAACTTGCAGACCATATCATCATGATCAGACAATTGAAATCCATCCGGTTGCTCAATGTATACTTCTTCTTCCAAGTCACCATTCAGGAAAGCAGATTTGACATCCATCTGATACACCTTGAAATCCTTGAAAGCAGCAAAAGCAAGAAATAATCTGACTGCTTCAATTCTTGCCACCGGAGCAAAAGTTTCTTCAAAATCAACTCCTTCTATTTGAGAGTAACCCTTGCAGACCAATCTAGCTTTATTTCTGATTACTTCACCATCTTCATTTAGTTTGTTCCGGAAGACCCATTTGGTTCCAATCACATTTTTGTTTCTAAGTCTGGGAACAAGATCCCAAGTGTGATTTTTCTCAATTTGCATCAACTCTTCCTCCATTGCTTTAGTCCAATTTTCATCATTGCAAGCTTCATTCACTATCTTAGGTTCAATTTTTGAAATCAGACAATACTCATCTGAGTTTTGAGCAATTTTCCTTCTTGTTTGTACACCTTTGCTTTTATCACCTATGATATGATCTTCAGAGTGATTCAGTCTTACATACCTAGGCACTCTGGGAGTTACTTGCATTTCTGCTTCTTGATCAAGCTCATTCAAACTTATCTCTTCTTCCTGATTTACCAGATCAATCTGGATCTGAATCTCAGAAGATGCTTGGGTTCTAGTGGTGTTCACCTAGGGTTAGGGTTCTGAATTTGAGTTTGCATGCTTCTGAGTTTATTCTTTCAAGCCCTTAGTGCCTCAGGTTAGGTGGTTCGTCGACCCACATGCAATGTTTTACCGCTTGTTCCTGTCGCACTTAAGAAAAATGCTAAGTTTTTATGTGTGCAAGTGCAAATGTATGTTGGCGGGCTCAAAGATGCACATTGGCTTTCAAAAAATGGTAAAAAATTGAATTATATGCATTTTTTAATGCATATCGGGCTCAAGAAAGTGCATATACAAAGGGGAATCTTTCACAGATTCTTGGGAATATTTGCCGCTTGTATATCAGGCTTGTATGTCTAAACATACATCGAGCGCATGCAATGAAAAATATACAAGGGTGGAATATTCCAGAAAGGATTCCTTGTTGGTATGTTCGCGGTTGTATGTGCTATATACAAGGGGTATATACAAGGAGGTGAACATACAATCTGGATGCGATGAGGAGTGTGTTTTGGCAGATTTCAGGTTGAAGTCCGCGGGTTGTATGTTGTATGTTGTATGTGTGATATACAATGAAAAGGTACAATGAGATAGGTACAATGCTGACTCCAAGATATGTTCCAATCAAACAGATAAAGTGTTGAGATCCATCTTGCATGTATATGGCATTGTATATGCTTATATATAAACAAAGGGAGATACAAAGCCCAGATTTGAAAGTTTTTCAAATCCGATGGATAAATTAGTTGGGGTCTGTTGTATGTATATCGCATTTGTATGATGCGATATGCAGGGAATATACAAGCCAATGTGTAATGAGAAAGATACGAGCTAGACCTGAATGAAATCTCAATTTGTTCTATAAGTATTTGGTGTCCGCAGCTTGCACATATGTATGCTTGTATATGTGCCGATATACAAAGGTAATGAGTTACAAGCCGGATCTCAAAGTGATTTCAATTTGTTCTATAAAATTTGAGATCCGACTTCTATATAAAGTGATTGTATATGCTTTTGCATATACAAGGGCAAAATGGATGGTGGAAAAGTCAACGATAGAAGCGTGAAGTGCCTATGAGGCACGTTTTCACTGGTTGACGACTTCCCAGGGGATTTTGAGCTGCAGATTTCAGCGATGGAAGCATGATCGATGACTATTTTTCAATTTCGCAGCAGTGAAGGGTTTCTTTGTATGTGGCCGCGTTTTTGAGCGGAAAAACTTCTAATGCATCCGTTGCTACATTTCTAAAGGCCGTGGGTAGCTGGGCATTGATGGCGAGCTTGCAGGGGCATGATGGATGGAATGACAGGCCAACTACCAGATTTAAGATGAAAATCTTTGAGCAGCGGCTCAGATCCTTAACTCACCTGCTCCTTCCTCTTTGACCCTCTGCTACATTCATTGTTTAGGCGCCATTCTCATGATGCGATGCATTTGGCAGAATTTTAATTTTTTTTTGACTTGTCATGTAATTAATTTGCTGGATGTACAGTTTGGCTATACGAGGGGCAAACTGTGCTATTCTTTTTGGTTGTTGAAAACTAGACAAAAATTTTGGTGCTGTAATAAGATACGACTTCATTGGTGGCTCTGTCTTGGCTATCTTGTGAGTTTATGATTCTCATGTTGTATGTTTTTCTGCATAAATCTACTGATATCATGCTGATTTAAATGAGTAATGCTATATTGCATGTGTTCTGTTATCTGTCTCCAAATTGAGTGTGTTCTTCTTATGAATCTAAGCATTTAAGGGGTGTTTATGATTCTAGAATATAGGTTTGCTGAGTTGAATGCTTGATTTCTTACTTCTGCTCAAGGAGTAGATTAAACGTTTCAGATCAAGTGTTGGGAAGAAGACATTGCAATAGGGATATCAGTAAGTAGAGATAACATGATACTCTATTTTGGGAAATATCTGTAAGGCAGATACTAAAATCCCCTTGATATCTAGTCTTTGGTATATGTTCATGCTGGCCATTCACATGTGTATGTCTATTGACTCCGAGCCCTGGATAGGCACCGATCCAGTCTTGTATTGAGGTTGCAACCCAAAGTCTCAGTTTTGCATCCAAACATAAAATCAAACTTAAATTTTAAATTAAACCATTAGGACTTTAGAAGTAGTTTTTTTAGGACCAAAATCCTCTGTCTACAATTGAATATAGGCCCAAAGCTAGCCCCTTTCCTCTTATCCCACAATTTTGGTCTGCATAAAGGAGGATTTATCTGCTTTGTATCAACATCCCAGTCAATCCACAAGCATATCTCATGGATGTTAAATAGGAAATACTCCCCTTGGTTTTGCAGAGCCTAAAGAAGAAGAGGAGATATTTATAGAGTCTATCTCCTGTATTGTTGGCCCCTGGCCCGAAAATCCTGTTAATCAATTATGGCTACCTTGTAGGGATAATTGGGAATAAGCATCCAGTCTAGGAAAAATACCAACAGATTTGGTGACTCCGCTGGGGAGGTGAAGTGAAAGTATTATCTTTTCATCCCTGGTAAATTACTGCTCATCTGAGTTGCAACAGATTTGGCAACTCTACTGGGGAGGTGAAGTGAAAGTAATATCTTTTCATCCCTGGTAAATTCTGCCCATCTGAGTCGCAACAGATTTGGCAACTCCGCTGGGGAGTTTTGTGAAAGAACTCTCGTCTAAAAGAAATTAATTCCTAGTTATAAGTGGCGACTTTGACCCAATCTCCCAACCGGTAAGGTAAAAATTTATATGCTAGGGAGAAGATCCCTGCGTGATTCTCTATCTGAAGAATTACCTAGAAAAATGATGTACAGAAGAAAATGGACTGTTCAAGCCAGTCAAGAGGGTTCTCCCAGAAGTAATGATAATATTCAAGACAATCCAGGATCTTCAGAGCAGACAATACCTTATTTTTCAAACATTGAGGCTGAAATCCAGAACGTATATGAAAGACAGCAGGGTGGTGGATTGAGAATGAGATCGGAGGTGTTTCAAGAATGCCCTTTCCATGATTCTCCTGATAGATGTGAAGAAGTTGAATCCCCAAGAGATGATAATGATGATCAGAATATAATGAAACCATCCTTTTCTATGCCTAGAGAGGAGGAATTAGCCGAAGAAATTAAGAGCTTAAGGGCAGAATTAGAATATCTGCAGGCAGTGAAAATTAGAGATGACATGAGATAGAAAGTGCAAGCTTTGAGAGTTGCTCAAATGATTCAATTCCTACCCTTGAAAATGCAAATATGCAAAGAAACCAGCAAAGAAATGAAGTCTAGGATCAGCATAATGATCAAAGATAGAATGCAAATAATGCTAGAACACCATTAAATAATGTAAGAAATCAGAATGCAAATAGAAATGCCAATGTTAATCAGTTTGGTAGACAGCCGATGCAGCTGGACAGATTTAGACATCTTGTTTTTGATGGCATCCCTGGTTACCCCAATCCTATTGACAAGCATGTGAGGCTGCAAGTGCCTAAGTTTTTAGGAAACAATATTGTGTCAGGAGAAGACCATTTAAAAGCTTTTCAGAACATCATGGACAACTTTGAGGTTGACCATGAGGATGTTTTTATGAAATTATTTATGCAATCCTTAGTTGATGAGGCAAGAGAATGGTACAAGGGTCTGCCTAACAGGAGTATTTCATCATGGGAGGATTTCAAAAGAATTTTTAAGGAACAATATGGTGACAAAACTGATCCTAGTTTTTTCATAAATAAATTTACTGGCATTACCAAAGGATCAAATGAACAGGTTGCTGATTTCAATGCTAGATTCACTAAGGTGTTGAACAAATTGCCACATCACCTGAGGCCTAATGAACCTATGTGCATAGTGTTGTACATAAATGCTTTTGATGCTAAAACAACTTATGGATTAAGAGATAAGGGTCCTCACAGCCTCAGAGATGCTTTCAAAATTGCAACAAATATTGAAAATAACAGAAAAGCGTCTGGTAAGACAAACAAAAGAAATGATGTAAAATTTTTGCAAAATCCAAATACTAAATCTCAAAGCATTCAAGGCGGTGCATCTACTTCTAAGGATAAATTAGAGAAATTGACAACTATTGTCAAGGACCTGAACTATAGAATGGATAAAAATGAAAAAGGGGTAGGTCTTGATAGACAAGTTTACCAAAGGCAAGAAAGAAGACCATCATTACATGATATACCATATAATACCAATTGGCATAATGGTAAACCCATTCTTCCAAACAGTAACACAAATTCAAGGACTCAAAATGTTAAGGAGACACTTGATCCTTTGCGGAAGGCTGTTAATAGTGTTAATGACACCCCATGGTGCATAATATGTCAGATGCCTCACTCATAGTCACAATGTATGATTGCTCAGTCTCTATATAACAATGTCATGGCCTGTGATGAATGCAATGAACCACATTGCATGGAAGATCACAATGTCAATATGTTCTCTACAAACAGGGAGTATCCTTCTCAAGATGTTGATGCAAACACAAATAATGAGATTCAAGTCTGCCAGCAGTTTCCCTGTGAGGAAGATGATGAGGATAATTATGCTTATGCTCAGGACTCACACAATTTTTTGAATAACTTGAGGAGACCATCTGATGAAGAAATTAGAGCCTTCACAGCTGCAACAATGGCTCAAGTCAAAATCAATTACAATCTCAGGGGTAAAACTTAGGTAAGTAACTCGCACCAACCAGAGAATACTTTTGTGAACCAGCTAATGCACAGTCATAAAGGGACTGAACCACAAAAGAAATAATGGAGCAACAATAAGCAAAATTTTAAGCAAAAAATAGGTCATGATTCTCAAGGACCAGAAAATAGAATTCCCCAACTTGAGGATCAGAACAAAGATTTTCAGATCAAAGATGACTGTCAGGGAGCCACGAAAATTAAAGCTGGATCATACCAAGATAAAAGTAAAACTATAGATCAGGCTACAACTGTTATACAAAATTATGCTCTGTTTGACATAACTCAGGTCTTGTTCCAGGTAAAAGGTTTCTATTCCATTGATGGAGTTGATGAAAGTTGAGGAGTTCAGAAATAAAACATTGTCCCTAATTTTAGGAGTACCCTGCCAAGCTAATCAGAATATTGAGACTCAGGGTAGGAAACAAGCAATGTGTGTTGATGAGGATGAGACTCCTGAAGTATATCTGGGGGTAACCATGACAAAATGCCCTTCACAGGTTGAACCATTTTATGTCTCTCTTGTCATAAATGGAAAAGTGATTAAGAATTGTATGCTTGACTCAGGAGCATCAACGAATATCATGCCTTTGGCCATTATACAACAAGCTGGGTTAAAGATAGATAAGGCATGTGGGAAATGCTATGCCATGGATGCTAGAGAGGTACCTGTCATTGGAATTATGAAAGATGTGGACTTCAGACTGGCAGCATATCCTGAAAAAATTTACAAAATGAACATAACAGTTGTTGATATCAAGCCACAATATGGCATGTTGTTGTCAAGAAGATGGGCAGCATTGATTGGTGGGAGTATGCAATTAGACCTGTCATATGCTATGATTCCAATGAATGGCAAGGATGTCAAATTAATTAGAGAAGAAAGGTCACCAGATACACTTGAGGATCAAGAGTCAGAGGAGCATATTTGTTTTGTTGACACTGACTGCGATAATTTTAGGGTTGTCTCAGATGATAAAGGGGGTAAAGAGGGAGATATATGCGTTCAAGAGCTTGACCAATAGGGTCTGTGGACCATGTATTTTGATGGGGCTTGTTCAAAGGAAGGCTCTGGTGCTGGAATTATTTTTCTGTCTCCAGCTGGTAAGCTTCTAAAATTCTCTTTCTTGCTGAGGTTTTCTTGTACAAATAATATTGCAGAGTATGAAGCTCTGTTGTTAGGATTGAATGTTGCTTTTAAGCATGGGGTCAAGATGCTCAAAGTATTTGGGGATTCAGAATTAGTTGTTTCCCAAGTTACAGACAAGTATGCATCAAAAAATAAGAGGTTAAAACAGTATAAGCATGCTATATGGGATACAATTGAATTGTTTGATGCTTTTTCAATAAACTGGATAGAGAGATTGAAAAATGTTAGGGCAGATTTTTTAGCTAATGTAGCCATAAGGCCAGATGATGTTACTCTGACAGATGTTAAAAATGTTGAGGTTAAACTTAGACTTGTAGTGCCAGATAATATATGCAGCTGGTAAGTGTTTGATGATGATAAGGATTTACTAAGATTTATACATTGCATTGATGAATATGAGAACCAAGAAATGGATTTTCAGAACTTTGTAGAGGTTGTAGATGGAAAAGAAACTCTCTTAGGGAAGGAGGTAATTCAACTCAAGACAAATAAAATCCCTAAAGGGCTGGTCGCTTTAGAGAGAGAATTTGACAATAGGGACCAATTTGTTACAAAGGCATCCCCAACAAACAAGAATGATTTAGAAGGGATAAACTTGGGGACATCTCAGGCCCCCAAGAAGGTATATATTGGCAAGCAGCTCAAGCCGCACATCAGGACTATGCTGATTGCACTACTAAAAAATATAAGCATGTTTTTGCCTAGTCATATGAGGACTTGAAAGCTTATAGAGAAGATTTATTCTAGCATGAAATCCCTTTGAAGCCTGAAGCTAAACCATTTAGACAAAAACAAAGACCTATCAACCCAACTTTAGCTCCAAAAATGCAAGAAGAGCTTATGAAGCTTAGGGAAGCTGGAATAATTATGCCCATCAGACACTCAACTTGGGTGTCTAACCTTGTCCCAGTTAGAAAGAAGAACGATGACATAAGACTGTGTGTGGACTTTAGAAATCTAAATGTATCTTCTTTGAAGGACAATTATCCATTGCCAAACACGGAAGCCATGTTGCAGAAGGTGACTGGCTGTGAACTTTTATCCATGATCTATGGATTTTCGGGGTACAATCAAGTGAAAGTAAAAGAATTAGAATAGTTCAAAACTGCCTTCACTACCCCATGGGGAACCTATGTGTATGTAAGGATGCCATTTGGACTGACAAATGCAGGTGCCACATTTCAGAGGGCTATGGATGTTGCTTTCGCAGGATTAATTGATTCAATCCTAGCTGTATATCAAGATGATTTGACAGTTTATTCAGAAAAGGAGGAGTAGCACTTTATGCACTTAGAACAAATCTTTATTAGGGCATTGGAATATGGCATCTCACTCAACCCAAAGAAATGTGCTTTTGGGGTAGTGGAAGGAAAATTGCTTGGTCACATTGTTTCCAAGGATGGAGTCAGGATTGATCCTAAAAGGGTGGCTGCAATTGATAAAATTCAGATCCCTAGAACAGTGAAGGGTGTTCAGTCCTTCTTTGGACAGATTAATTTTGTTAGAAGGTTTGTTCCTAACTTTGCAGAGACTACAAGGAACATTTTTAAAATGCTGAAGAACGGTGAGATTATCAAGTGGGAAGATGAAGCAACTAAATCATTTTAGAACATAAAAGAGGCCATAAAGATGGCTCCTGTGTTAAAATCTCCTAATTTTTCTAAGCCCTTTCAGCTGTTCTCAATTGCTTCTTTCCATACTATTGCTGCATGCTTATTGCAGAAAAATGCAGAAGGTTTTGAACAACCTATAGCTTTCTTTAGCAGGTCATTGCAAGCTGTTGAGTTCAAGTATGACATCATGGAGAAGCAGGCATATGCACTGGTTAGAGAAGTCAAAAGTTTTAGGCCATATTTGGTAGGCTCTCAGATAATTGCATATGTGCCTCATGCAGCAGTTAAAGATATCCTTACTCAACATGAGGTAACTAGAAGGAGATGCAAATGAATAAATAAATTGCAAGAGTTCAACATTGAAATACAGATCACAAAATTGGTAAGAGGACAAGGTTTGGCAAAACTGATGACACAGTCAAACCTAGAGGCATGCCAAGTGAATGTAGTGCATAATGAAATTATAAATATGTCAGAAACTGAATGGTATAGGGACATAGTACATTATTTACAGAATTTGAATTGTCCTTCCCATCTCAGTGATAATCAAAAGAGGACCTTGAAGCTGTATGCTGTTAAATACATCATTGTTCAAGGAGAGCTGTATTGAAAAAATCCTGATGGTGTATTACTTAGATGTGTGAATGAGGATCAGGCTAAGGATATTCTAAGTGACATGCACAAGGGAGTGTGTGGTGGACACTATGTTGTCCAGACTATAGCCCACAAAATTCTTAGAGCAAGCTACTGGTGGCCAACTCTTTTCTTAGATGCACAAAGAATGATAAGAAAATTTGACCCTTGTCAAAGGTTCTCAAGAAAGCTAAAGTATGAAGGTGCATTGTCCCTTAGGACTATAACTGTAGAAGCTCCATTTCAGCAATGGGGAATTGATTTTATAGGGGAAATCTTAGAAAAATCAAGTGGAGGACACAGTTGGATTTTGGTTGCTACTGATTACTTCACTAAATGGATTGAGGCCATTCCAACTAAAAAAGCTACAAGCAAAGTGGTGATGGATTTTATTTTAGAAAATATTATTATCAGATTTGGAGTACCAGCCAAAGGGATCATAGATAATGCAGTGTGCTTCAGGTCTGGTGAATTTATTGATTTTTGCAACAATTATGGAATAAATTTATTACATGCATCACCATATCATCCACATGGAAATGGTCAAGCAGAGTCAAGCAACAAAAGCCTTCTGAAAATTGTCAAAAGGATGGTAGACAAAAATAGAATGGCTTGGGATTCAAAGTTAAAAATGGCATTATGGGCTGACAGAATAACAATGAAGAAAGCAATGGGAAGATCGCCGTTTGAACTGGTGTATGGTGCAGCAGCTAAATTGCATGTGAACAACCTCCTACTAGTTTATAAATTCATGCAAGAAAATGAGGAGGAAATTAAGGACTCAATGACTGAAAGAATAAATCAGCTGGTTGCACTAGATGAAATGAGAAGGGAGGCACAAAAAACGAACATCAAAAGATAGCAGAAAGTAAAATATTTGTTTGATAAAAGGGCTACAGAAAGAAAGTTTCAGATAGGTGACTTGGTCCTTGTATGGAATGCAAGGAACCAGGATAAAGGCAAACACTGTAAATTTGAGCCCTTATGGGTAGGCCCATACCAAATTAGCGACACTCATGGAGAAGATTCCTATTTTCTCCAGGCCCTAAGTGGTGAATTATTGGAATTACCTATGCACAGTCAGTTCCTAAAGCCCTACTTCTCATAAACACTTATCTTGTGTTCACAATGTAAATTAGATGTAATTATTCTGTACATGCCTTGTATAGTCAGTTGCATTTTGGGTTTTACATTTTGTCTGGTCTGCCCCAGAGTAGCTTGGTTCTCGCTGCAGTCTTGCATCTACACATCCCCAGTCGGAGCCATTGGTGGTGTTCACCTAGGGTTAGGGTTCTAAATTTGAGGTTGCAGGCTTCTATGTTTATTCTTTCAAGCCCTTAGTGCCTCAGGTTAGGTTGTTCCTCAACCCACATGCAATGTTTTACCATTTGTTCCTGTCACACTTAAGAAAAATGCTAAGTTTCTATGTGTGCAAGTGCAAATGTATGTTGGCGGGCTCAAAGATGCACATCGGCTTTCAAAAAATGGTAAAAAATTAAATTATATGCATTTTTGAATGCATATCGGGCTCAAGAAAGTGCATATAGAAGGGGGAATCTTTCACAGATTCCTAGGAATATTTGCCGCTTGTATATCGGGCTTGTATGTCTAAACATACATCAAGCGCATGCAATGAAAAATATACAAGGGTGGAATATTTTGGAAAGGATTCCTTGTTGGTATATTCGCGGTTGTATGTGCTATATACAAGGGGTATATACAAGGAGGTGAACATACAATCTGGATGCGATGAGGAGTGTGTTTTGGTAGATTTCAGGTTGAAGTCCGCGGGTTGCATGTTGTATGTTGTATGTGTGATATACAATGAAAAGGTACAATGAGATAGGTACAATGCAGGCTCCAAAATATGTTCCAATCTAGTAGATAAAGTGTTGAGATCCAGCTTGCATGTATATGGCATTGTATATGCCTATATACAAACAAAGGGAGATACAAAGCCCGAATTTGAAAGTTTTTCAAATCCGATGGATAAATTGGCTTGGGTCCATTGTATGTATATCGCATTTGTATGATGCGATATGCAGGGAATATACAAGCCAATGTGTAATGAGAAAGATACAAGCTGGACCCGAATGAAATCTCAATTTGTTCTATAAGTATTTGGTGTCCGCAGCTTGCACATATGTATGCTTGTATATGTGCCGATATACAAAGGTAATGAGTTACAAGCCGGATCTCAAAGCGATTTCAATTTGTTCTATAAATTTTGAGATCCGACTTGTATATAAGGTGATTGTATATGCTTTTGCATATACAAGGGCAAAATGAATGGCAGAAAAGTCAGCGATAGAAGTGTGAAGTGCCTACGTGGCACGTTTTCACTGGTTGACAACTTCCCAGGGGATTTTGAGCCGCAGATTTCAGTGATGGAAGCATGATTGACGATTGTTTTTCAATTTCGCAACAGCGAAGGGTTTATTTGTATGTGGCCACGTTTTTGAGCGGGAAAACTTCTGATGCATCCGTTGCTACATTTCTGAAGGCCGTGGGTAGCTGGGCATTGATGGTGGGCTTGTAGGGGCATGATGGATGGAATGATAGGGCAACTACCAGATTTAAGATGAAAATCTTTGAGTAGCAGCTCAGATCCCGAACTCACCTACTCCTTCCTCTTTGTCCCTCTGGTGCATTCATTGTTTAGGCGACATTCTCATGATGCGACGCATTTGGTAGAATTTTAATTTCTTTTTGACTTGTCATGTAATTAATTTGCTGGATGTATAGTTTGGCTATATGAGGGGAAAACTGTACTATTCGTTTTGGTTGTTGAAAACTGGACAAAAATTTTGGTGCTGTAATAAGATACGACTTCATTGGTGGCTCTGTCTTGGCTATCTTGTGAGTTTATGAGTCTCATGTTGTATGTTTTTCTGCATAAATCTACTGATATCATGTTGATTTAAATGAGTAATGCTATATTGCATGTGTTTTGTTATCTGTCTCCAAATTGAGTGTGTTCTTCTTATGAATCTAAGCATTTAAGGGGTGTTTATGATTCTAGAATATAGGTTTGCTATGTTGAATGCTTGATTTCTTACTTCTGCTCAAGGAGTAGATTAAACATTTTACATCAAGTGTTGGGAAGAAGACATTGCAATAGGGATATCAGTAAGTAGAGATAACAGGATACTCTGTTTTGGAAAATATCTATAAGGCAGATACTAAAAATCTCCTTGATATCCAATCTTTGGTATATGTTCATGCTGGCCATTCACATGTGTATGTCTATTGACTCCGAGCCCTGGATAGGCACCGATCCAGTCTTGTATTGAGGTTGCAACCCAAAGTCTTAGTTTTGCATCCAAACATAATATCAAACTTAAACATTAAATTAAACCATTAGGACTTTAGAAGTAGTTTTCTTAGGACCAAAATCCTTTGTCTACAACTGAATATAGGCCCAAAGCTAGCCCCTTTGCTCTTATCCCATAGTTTTGGTCTGCATAAAGAAGGATTTATCTGCTTTGTATCAACATCCCAGTCAATCCACAAGCATATCTCATGGATGTTGAATAGAGAATACCCCCTTGGTTTTGCAAAGCCTAAAGAAGAAGAGGAGATATTTATAGAGTCTATCTCCTGTACTGTTGGCCCCTAGCCCAGAAATCTTGTTGATCAATTATGGCTACCTTGTAGGGATAACTGAGAATAAGCATCTAGTCTGGGAAAATTACCAATAGGTTCCTTGAGTCAGAACACCATTCTAATCATCTTCATCATATTCATAGAATCTTGAGGGTTTTTCAATTCCTTCATCAACCTTCACATTTGTACTTTCTATCATCTTTCTCAATCTTTTGTTATAACATCGGTATTGTTGATGGTTGTTTTGATGCAATCATAACAATAAGTTAAAATTCAAATATAATGAACTGAAACTATACTTGAAAGATAAGAAGGAATCATTTAAGATTCAACTAATCCCAAGTCTACAATGGTTCGGTTGGTCAAGTTCAGTTGGTCAATGTGAAGCTGTAATGTTCAAGGGGCCTTACGTAGTTTAGGTTTGTTTGGTGGTTTACTGGACTAAGATTATGCAAAAGATCACAAGATATGTTAATACTTTTCATTCTTTTACATAAAGTGTTACTGTACTGCAAGTTCTAGATGATTTTCTTGGATTATTGCAGCTTTCTCCTTTATCTATTTATGAAAACTGTCTACTTTCAACTCTGTTATGCATGCTTCTTCAAATTTGAGACAATTTCCTTTAGATTTCTACGTTTTCAGCTAAATATTTCAGATGGGTTGGGAAAAGTTAGAAAGATCTAATCTATACCTCATTTAATCTACCGAAGGATCTAATTGTTTCTGTTATGCACTATGTAAATACTACAGTAATTTGATCAAATCCACAGTAAAAACCTTAAATGCAAGTTCTGAGCATTTTCACAAACATACATTTAAAATTGCAAGCTCTCAAAGAAAATATTTCAAAACACAAAGAAGAGCAGGAGAACACTCAGAAGATAGATGCAGAACTCCAGATTCTATTGTATTAGAAACGAATAGTCATACATGATTTACAATGTAGGAATGACTCTTAGTTTCATTGATCATACTACAGAGAACTTACAAGCTTTACAGATACAGTAAGGCAGCCAGACATTCCACGCGCACCTTATTGCAGACAAACAGGTGACCTCCTTCTTCTACCTCTAAACTATGCCCAGAAAGACTCTACAATTCTGGCAAAATACTAAAATCCCTGTTGTAGCCCCTATTGTAAAGTATTACAGTGTAGAGAGGCACAATATAAAGACATTCTGATTGTCCTCACTACAACAAAAAAATCTAACTAAACCCCTGGTTCAAACCCCTGGTTAAAGCAATAAATACAGATGAACCAGTTCTTCCAAAATATCTCTGAGCAGTGTCAAATCTTGGCGAAATATTGCCCCTTCTAAGAAGTTCTGGCAGCTCAGTAATAACTTCTGTTTGTCTGTTGTAGTAATACTCTCAGCTGCAACCTTGTTCTTCACTTGAATGGCCTTGAGTTCCTCGCACTTCATCCTTAGCCTCCTGCTCCTGAGATCGGATTTCCTTCCTCCATGATGTCACTGTGATCAAGTTCCAGCTGCTTCCTCAACTACAAGCCTGCAAGACAAGACAAGCAATAAGTATCAAGTTTATCGAATGAATAGCAAGAAACTTAAAATAATCGTTTAGATCATGGTGACTATGCAAAATTGTGGAAATCGGGTCCCAAAATTAGTAGAAACTGCATTCAAAATGTACACAGACTGTTCAAAACCCATCGGGTCAACTATCGCTGACCAAAAAATGCTACTGGCAGCCAAAAAACATTTTAAAACTCCACCGCTATGTACATTCCCGCCCATCGGCGTGACTATTGCCATCGGCACGTCCGAAAATTGCCTGGCCGATCATCGCTATTTGGCCGATGGCCTCTTGCTTCGTTTATCCTCCATCGACGAGAGTTATGCCGATACAGCCCTTAGTTGTTTGTATTTCCTTCCCATCAGCGTGAGATTCGCCATCGGCAAACTCCAAATCTTTTCCGCCAATGCCCATACCTTGGCCGATGCTCTTTCGTCGGCCTGACTTCTGCCGACGACCCCTTCGTTGATTGCCATCGGCGAGAGATTGCCCATCGGCGCCTCATAATTTCCCTCCGCCGATGGCCTTACCTTGGCCGATACCTTTATCAGCGAGAGTGTTGCCGATATCGCCCTCGTTGTTCGCCATCAGCGTGAGACTCTTACATCGGCGAAGGCAAAAAACACTTGGCCGACGCTGTAAGCTATGCCGATGACAATATCATTGGCAAGAGATACCCCCTCGGGGTGACAATTTCAAACACTGCCGATCGCATTTGTTACACCGATGGCAAAAGGCCATCGGTATGTCTTCATTTTATCGGCGAAAGCCTAATGCACAGCCCCGATAGCAAATGTTATGCCGATACCTCACATTGGCCACAGTCTCACCGAAGCTTTCGAACTATTGAACCATTGAACCAAAAAAAGAGGTTCAATGCGCAGGTTCAAACCTGTGAAAAAACAATTCTAATGAATAAATAATCGTGACCACAGTGTTTGATGCACTCCCTGCAAAACAATCAAATGCAACATACAGAGTGAAACCCAGACAAAATTGCCCACGACTCGGAACCACTAAGTATGAATTTTTTCGAAATTTAAAACGAATGCCAACAAAAAGGGCAAACAACTGACTGTATTTTATGCAAAACCTGATAGTACATTTTACCTAAGTGATCATAACTTGCAAAATAGGATGAATTTTAAGATGGTTCAAAAAGCAACCCTGGCTCATTTTTCACAAGGAATCCAACCATATTATGCAATGGTACTGAAAATGCAATTTTTCATATTTTTAACAAGGTTTGCAAATTTGACTCTCTTTTCCCTTACCACCAGACAGAACAAACACAAGCAGAAGCAAAAAGCAAAGCGACAGCAGGGGTCCTCATTTTGCTAAGGAGCAAAATGGGGCGTGTTGTGAACATCACAACAACTAGCAACCAAAACAAAACAATTAAATTCAAAGTTTTCAAGAAAACTAGATGAAATGAACTCATAACTTCTGACTATCCCTCCTGCAAATTACTATTCAGCTTGAGACTTAAAGTATTCAATAAAGATGCATGAATTTCCATTTTCAGTTTAGTTGTGTGCACATGATTAATTATCCTCATCTTGAAGATCGGTTGAACAAACTAGTGACTGACATTAGCCTACGTAGGTGAGGATATTCCCTCATAGCCGACCGGATAGAGCCTTGCTGCCAGCGAGCGTCCATAGCCCCGGCAAGGTTATCGTTACAATTCTCCTAAGTAGAGCCCCACTGCCAGCGAGTGTCCATAGCCCCGGTAGAGTTACTTAGATGGCTTAATCTGGATTTTCAGTATAATCCGCTTTATTTATTTATTTATTTATTTTTGTTTTCTAATTTTGAAAGATTTCATAAGATATAGCAATTTGTAACTTCATGATGCAAGGAGTGGACACTTGCTAAAATTAAGCTAAGAATTGTAATGGTAGCAAGGGTAACCTCTGATTTTTCACCTAATATCTACACTGGTAAGTTCAACAAACCCAAGGATTTTAGGTGTGTCATCGTGAGAAACTTGCTTCGAATTCTCAATCACATTTATTGAATACAAAACTTCAGAAGATGAACAACTCTCTACATTCATGACAGTAACAAGTTATGTGTAAATTGTAAATGATTAACTTGAATACCCTAAATTTTATACTGTTTTGAATGGTTGCTAGTTTTGCTCCTTAATACTCTAAAGTAAAATAAAGATCCCTGCTGAGGAGACAACAAACAAACCAAACAAACAAGCTGTACAAACAACACACAAAAAAAAGAAAAACTGTACAAACAGAAAGAAACAAAAGGCAAAAACAAACAGAAGACAAACTATACAAACAGCCAACCCAAAAGAAAACACAAAAGAAGAACTGTACATTACCCTCAGCACTTTACATTAAGAAAAAAAAGGACTGCCCCCCTTTTACCTCAAGCCTGGAAGTAGTGTTTCAAATGCTGGCCATTAACTGGTAATGGCATATCTTCTCCAGTCAAGGTCTTAAGTCTAAAGGTGTTATCTCCTATTATTTCTGAGACTTGTAATGGACCCAGCCATAGTTTATCAAATTTTCCATGGCTTCCTTTCTTTTCATATGCTTTGTCCCAGCACAACACTAAGTCTGATATCCTAAATGTCTTGACTCTTGCCCTTTTGTCAAACCACCTCTTAACAACCGCTTGGTGTTTGGCAAACTTCTCGAGGGCCTGACCTCTTTTCTCCTCTAGTTGTAACATTTGCACTATTCTGGCTTCCCTATTGTTATCAAAGCCTAGATATTCATTGGCAAACTTCCAGGTTGGTATTCTCAGATTAACCGGAAGTATGGGATCAGTCCCATAAACTAAGTGATAAGGTGTGCTACCTAAAGCTATTTTAAACTTGGTCCTGTCTACCCATAATGCATATCTTAACAGGGTATTCCACTCTCTAGGACTTTTGGCAATTAACCTCTTGATTATGTCTAATAAAATTTTGTTTATTGATTCAGCCAGTCCATTACCTTGAGGGTAATAATTCGAAGAAAACCTTAGAATAATCCCATATTCAAATGCCCATTTAGAAAATTTTAAAGAAGAGAAAGCAGGGCCGTTATCACATACCAATGAATAGGGCGTTCCAAACCTGGTGATAATGTTTTCTTCAAGGAACTTGATAACTACCTCAGTTGTGAAAAATTTGCAGCAGGTGGCCTCAGTCCACCTTGTACAATAGTCTGTTACCGTCAATATAAATTTGTGTCCTGCAGAAGATGGGGGATTGATGACTCCGATAAAATCTAAGCCCCACTGTGCAAACGGTCTGGATTCGATCACAGGTTGCAGTGGATTGGCCGGATTTCTCCCTTTGTCTGCTGCAGTCTGACAGGTGTGGCAACTTCTGATGTGACTCTTAGTATCTTTGAACATAGTGGGCCAGTAATAGCCCGCCCTCAGTATTTTGTGTTGTAGCTAAATGGGAACCATGGCCGGTTCCGTACTTGTCATGTAGTTCTGTCAACACTCTATCAGCTTCAGTTCTGTTTATGCATCTCAGATAAATTCCATCATGGTTCTTCCTGAATAGAAGACCTCCTTGCACCATATAATTTTGTGCCTTAATCTTCAAAGCTCTCCTCTGAGAAGCCTTCATCTTGCTTGGGTACTTTCCAGCTATCAGGAAGGTGCTTAAATCATCATACCAGCCTGATGCGTCTTGGGAATTCAATACATATTGTTGTTTTATCATATTTGGATCCATGTTTGCTATTGTCTGCACCAACGCCTGCCCTCTGACCAGCTTTGCGGGAATGATCTCCATGTCAAATTCTTGCAGTGTGGTGATCCATTTGGCTCTTTTTTCTCCTTTGCATCAGCAACATTTTTACTGCTGCGTCTGGTACTATGGCTTTGATCTGGCTGCGCAGAATGTAGTGTCTAAATTTTTTCACAGCCTTCACTAATGCGAATGCCTATCTTTCGATATCTAGATATCTCAGCTGTGCATCCTTCAGAGGCGCACTCATAAATGCTATGGGCCTCTCTTCATTATTTTCACCTTTCTGTGTCAAGGCAGCCGTGACAGAATGAGAAGATGCAAAGGAGTAGATGTAAAATGGGCTTGTGTAGTCTGGACTTGCCAATACAGGGGCATCAGAAATTGCCTCCTTGATATCTTCAAATGCAGCTTTGGCCACTAGCGTCCATTCCATCTGTGCATCTTTCTTCAACATAGCATTCAACGGCTGCACGATCTCTGCAAAACCTGTTATAAACTTCCGAACAAAGTTAATTTTACCAAAAAATGATTTCAACTCTTTCCTACTGTTTGGTATTTGCAAATTTTTTATGGATTCTATTCTATCCGGATCAATTGAAATTCCATTTTCAGAAATGACATGGCCTAATAATTTACCTTCAGTTACGCCAAATATACATTTCTTAGGATTAAGGGAAATCCCATACCTTTCACATCGCTTGAGTACTTTTCTGAGGTCTTCAGCATGGGTGGATGCATCCTTGGAATACACAGTTAAATCATCCATATACACAACAATGCATTTACCTGATAATCCACGGAATGCAACATCCATGGCCCTCTGAAAAGTGGCACCTGCATTGATCAGACCAAAAGGCATTCTTCTATACGCATAATTTCCCCATTTGCAAGTGAAGGTGGTTTTTAGTCTATCTTCTCTATCAATTAAGACCTGATTATAACCTGAAAAACCATCTAAAAAAGACATCATCTTTGCACCATTTACTACTTGCAGTACTTCGTCTATTAGGGGCAAAGGATAATTATCCTTTTCAGATGCCTTATTTAAATTTCTAAAGTCTACGCACAACCTGATGTCTCCGTTTTTCTTCCTCACTGGTACTAAGTTAGCTACCCAGACAGAATGTCTGACTGGGAAAATTATTCCAGCGGACAGTAATTTTTTAACTTCCTCAAAGATTAAAGGCTCTAGAATGGCATTTACAGGCCTCTGTTTCTGCCTAAATGGTTTGACTTCTTTTCTTAAAGGTATTACGTGAGTTATGATGGACTCATCAAATGTTTTCAAGTCTTCATAAGTCCATGCTATGACATGTTTATATTCTTTCAGAACGTCCAGAACCTCTTTTCTAATTTTCTCAGAGCAAGCTTTCCCAATTAGTACACTTTGTGGATTTAGCTCAGTCCCTAAGTTATGTAAATCACACCTACCCCCTTCTGTTTTGGGTAAGTCCTTCTGTCTTATTACTCCGTCGAAGTCAAAGATGTGTTCTAATTCAATTACTCTTTGTGGTAAGAAGTTGCTCTTTAAGTTGATCATATCTTCTTCGCCCCATGTTACTTCAAGCCTTTCTTGTTCATCAATGATTTGGGCCTCAAATGCCTCATTACAAGTCAGAAAATTAATAATTTGCTGATCCTCTCCAAATACCTGAAAGTGTGTAACGTTGTCTGGTATACTGGGCACGTTAGCTAGCTCCACAGCAAATCGTCTTAATCCTGACAGTGTCAATGGTTCTAATGTACTAGCAGCAACTGCTAACGCATCTGGCCTGTGGTTCAGCTCTCTAGGAATGTGCTCTATGTTAAAAGAATCAAACGAATCCATTAAACCCCATACTCTATGTCTGTAACTAATCATTTTCTTATAATTGCAGGCATATAGTTTCCTCACTTGTCTGACTACCAATTCAGAGTCTGAAAATACTCTGATGGCTTTTACCCCTTTCTTGATGGCCATGACAAGTCCTAAAATTAGGGTCTCATATTCAGCAATATTGTTAGTGCAGGAAAATTGTAATCTATATGCTGCCAAATGTGATTTACCTTGAGGATCTATGAGTTCAATACCCGCACCTGCGCCTTGTTTTGATTTGGACCCATCACATTTTAACGTCCACATGCCATCTTTACTTTTCTGATCTTTTACCTTGGCATACTTTGTCCCTTTTATTGCCTGTGGGGTGTTGTCTTGTTTATTCATGGGTTTTTCCGTTTGGTTATCTTGCATATGTGTATTTTTAGTTTGCAACTCAGAAAGATAACTACCCTTGTCCTCTATTTCTTTTCCTAAATCTGGAATCAAGGCATCTATATTATCTTGAACATATCTCTGTGTTGGATCAGGATTCTCATTTTCCTCTTGTGACTCTACCCTCCCTATGCACTTTTTGTATTCATATTCAATGATGTCTTTGCATATTTCACAATTCTCCTCAGAATGTTGCCTATCATGGACTCTACACCTATTTTTATATAACTTACATTGGACTGGGAGATTGTGTGTAACGCACTCTTCCACCTCTCGTCTAATGGCATGACCAAATTTGTCTATTGCATTGTTTTCTTCATCTGAAGAATTTCCGTCAGACTCAATGAATAGTGCCATTCTATTGCTGACACACTTTTTTCTAATGTTTAACATCATAATCTCTTCAATCTGCATCCCATTGTTGGTAATTCTATAGACACCTGGTTCAACAGCAGCATATAATATTTCATTAGTTCGATTATACTCTGTTATCATATGTTTCATTCTGGGCTCTGCCTCTATTCTGATCTGGTTTGGGATGCCTCTCCAAGGTAACCACATGTGTGAAAAGTCAGTAGCCATATATCCGTTTAATGTCTTGGACCAATCCCTACTTAGCAACATTCCATAATTTACGGGTATATCCACTACTTGAATGTCAATGATTTGGCTTACCCTAGGGTCTGAAGCTAATTGCACTTGAATGTTCATGAGTTCTCCTATCACGCTAACCTCGGTCTTATCTAATTGCGTGACAACCTTGGCAGATTTGGTGGGAGTCAGCCCGAGAGTTTTACATATTCCTAAGGGCATTACGTTGGCTGAAGCACCAGAATCTACCATGCAATTGTGTATATTCTTCCCACACAACCTAACAGTTAACAAGAAAGGGTGAGTATCCCTCTTATCCGCATGTATTACTACATTTGTATTGGAAGGATGCTCAACTTTCTTACCTTTCTCCTTAGGTGGTGAATCACTATTAGGAACAGTTATATCAGCAGACACCTTGTTTGTTATGGATGTATCCAGGGATTTTAAAAAAGCATTTCTGATCCCTAGGGTCTTCAATAATTCATTTAGAGGTATACTGACCTTAATTTTCTTTATTTCCTCTGATAAGTAATTCATTAATCTTGTTGTCTCTATTGCTTCTGTCTTGCTTGTTTGATCCTTTTGCACTGTTGTTCCACTATTTGTGTGCTGACTAGCTTTAAGTATGGCAGGATTGTTGCTAGCATTCTGATCTGGGGGTGTATTGATGTTATTCGGAGGAGTGGAAGTGGTGAAAGGTCCTCCCGGCCTAGGGTTGTTCCTCAAATTGTAGGTGTGGCTTTTATTTGTCTGTTGAAAGGCCTGCACCTCTTCTGTTTCATTTAATATCTCATTTTCAGATTCAAAAGGAAACTAAAAAGCATTTAACACAAAGGCTGATTCAGGATAAAGACTTTCACAACAGCATGGTTCATCCTCTAGCAGTTCATCCTCTTTCTCTTCTGCAGTTGCAAAGGTAAACGTTTCTAAGACTAATGTTGTGTCATATCCTGACGGTACTACCTCATTACCCTTAGGAATGAGAAATTCAGAGGTAGGAGGCTGTACATCTATGTTGAAAATACTAGCTGCCAAGTGGAACTGTGGACAGTTGTGCTCAGCATGGGCATTGGTATTGTGAAATCTGCACCAATTTTTGGGTTCTGTACTGGCCATTTGTATGCTAGTCGTTTGTTTTGCACCATGATTATCTATATTTTCAAAAGGAGAAGCCAGAGTACCGTTGTTGGGCCCAGTGTTCCATGTCTTGGGTGGCCTAGGTTGATTCTGATTTCTGTTATTATTGCCCCAGGTCCTATTATCTATCATTGGCCCCCTATTTTGCATTGGTTGCCCCTGACTGGGGCCTTGATGCTGATTGTAGTTTTGGTTCTGATTGTACTGCTGATTTTGATTGAGACTATAATTCTGATTTTGGCCTTGGTTGTGATTTTGATGTGGATTGTAGTTTTGGTTGCTTCTTCCATAGAGGTTCTCATTTCTTAGCTGTGTCACTTCGGTTGTTAATCTTTTCAAATGTGCAGTAATTTCTTTGATTTCTTCCCTATCCTCTTGTGCTTTTGCCACAGTTACATCCCTAGGAAGTTGGAAGAAAGGCTGACCATTATTTTGACTGTTATTGGAAGTACTAGCCGTGTAAGGAGTTATAGCTTGGATTGGAGTAGGATTATACACAGGTGTGTAAGAAGGAACCGGATTTACTAGTGGAGCATGCTGCACAGGGACTCCATTCCATGGGTGTGCCTGATTCTGCACCCCAAAATTTCCTCCATTGACAAATGGACTATAAGTTGTATGCCTCATTTCTTGGTTCACTGAGGCTGCCTCTTTATAGGCTTTGGATATTGAATCTATGTCAGGTTTTCTTTTGACAAACATGGCGGTTAAAGGATCCAAGGCAGCATAGTACATAGCCAACAAGGGGGCATCATCTATGGTATAAGGGGGTACCAGCCTAGAATAGGCCTTTTGAAATCTGTCATTGAAATTATCAATTAGCTCTCCCTCACCTCGTTTTATAGCAGCCAATTTATGATACAAAGCGCAAGGGTCAATGGGTCCTCTAAATCTTGACAGAAATGCTTCTTCCATAAGTGCCCAGGAAGAAATGTAACCATTGGGTAAGTTTACATACCAGCTAGAGGCCTGCTCATTAAAGGTGTAAGGAAACAATCTACACACAACATCCTTGTGCTCTAACATAGCCCTAAAACATGCTTCCTTAAATATTCTAATATGATCTTCTGGGTCCTGATGCAACTGGTATTTGGGACATATCTTTTCTGGATTTTTGGGCTTCTCATGATAATCATTGAAGAGTATGGGAGAATTGACATCGAAATAAGCCATTGCAGGTGTTTGAGCTTGACTTGAACTTGCAGGAATACCTAGATTGATTGGTGGATTAGGATTTACAGGAGGATTGAGACCTCCAGGAGTGCCTGAACCAAGATTTAAAGATCTGAACAGTGATCTGTCAGGACTTACAATACTACGGATGTTAAAAGGTGACCCAGGAGGTGTTCCAGATGAACTTCCCGTTTGCGATATCTTTGGATTCCAAATTAAAGGGTTTTTACTTCGCCTTGTATTAGGTAGTTGTACAAATATATCTCCTGAACTAGATCTAGACCTAGTCACTCTATTACTGTCGTTAGCCAGTTTGAAATGAAACCTAACTCAGGGAGGCCCTCCTTCTAGCGCCAGAAAACTGTTGATGGTTGTTTTGATGCAATCATAACAATAAGTTAAAATTCACATATAATGAACTGAAACTATACTTGAAAGATAAGAAGGAATCATTTAAGATTCAACTAATCCCAAGTCTACAATGGTTCGGTTGGTCAAGTTCAGTTGGTCAATGTGAAGCTGTAATGTTCAAGGGGCCTTACGTAGTTTAGGTTTGTTTGGTGGTTTACTGGACTAAGATTATGCAAAAGATCACAAGATATGTTAATACTTTTGTTGGATTTAAGGCATACAACTGAGAGGGGGGGGGTGAATCAGTTGTATAAAACTTCTTGTTCTTTCAAACACTTGATTCTTGGTTGTTAGTTAACTGCATATCAATTAATCATCCATGAAAGCATAATACATAAACACAAGAGCAGATAAACATCAACACATTGAACACCAAGATTTTGATGTGGAAAACCTGGTTAAGGGAAAAACCACGGGGTGATTAACCCAAGGATTATTCTCTGTTAGAAGAATAAGAAAAAGAATGGCACTTGCCAATTAGGGCTCACTGCCCGAGCACACTGCTCACAAAGAGGCCCACTGCCTACAAGGAGACACACTGTCTACAAAGTGATAAGAATCACAATCTTGAACTGGAGAATGACATCTCTACCATGTCTAGATCAGTTCCATTTAAGCCCAAAAACCTCTGCTCTGCCTTTCGCACTTCTCTTCACTATGCCACACTCATCCACACAATCCACACTTCGAAATGAACTCACAAACCGTTATTTATACAAGACATCGACTTAGGAACAAACATCTAAGTTGGCAAACAACCATAAGAGTATCCGCAAGATGAATAACACATCCGGTCGGCCACCACAAGAACATTCACAGGATGAACAACTCATTCGGTCGGCTAAACAGAGCAAGAACTTCATCCGGAAGAATAACTTCAATTTCGGGCTCTACTATCAATGCGGACCAACAACACAACCTCAACATGATCCAAGAACCTTCACAAGCCTGCCTGAATGACCGGATACATCCACACTTCCTCTACTTACTGGAATCTCTTGTCTTCCTCATCTGGAACTTCAAGAACACAGACTGTCCCCACTGTCATAATGCAGGAGGTACTTCCAGACCTCCAAATTATACACAACTCGAGATGGCACATCACAAGGACATCCCAAAGACTCCTTCCAATCCGCAGATTAGGATTATACAGTTCCGGACCTCACCGGACCTTTTTGTGATCCTCTGTCACCTCTGAATACTTGCCGGAACCGGTTCTACACCGACAGCCACAACTCCTTCAGATCTTCATGCGGACCTCTGAAATCTTAACTGAAGCATCTCAAGACTCATATCTACAAACCCTTTAATCCGCATCCTATACAGTACATTTGCCTTCTTCTCATCACTGTTCTTTACTGTTCCTGACTGAGGCTAATTTTCTCAATATCCTCAGCACACTGCTCATTGAATCCTTCTTGTCAAAGCAATATGAGTATGTTGACATCAATGACAACACTGGTTAACCTCATACTTGCAACAATCTCCCCCTTTGTCATTGATGGCAACATATGATGTGAAAAACCATCAAGACAAGAACTTCTCCTTTCTGTCACAGCTCCCCCTATCAGCAACATGTCTTCTCCTCATTTACTGCTCCCCCTTTGATCATCAGCCACTTGTTTTTCACATGTCTTCTCTCCCCCTTTGACATCAATGGCAAAGGGCTCATACTTGCAATTCTCATACATCAGAATCATACTAGCTGCTCCCCCTTAGTTGCAGCTCTCCATCATCAATCCGGATCACAAGATATGACTGTGATATCCACCGGACTGATGCACATCAGTGCATCCTAGTTCATCACCGAAGGGGCCATGACCCCTAACTTCTCCCAGAGATATTCAAAAGAGTCCTTGGGAAGAGTTTTAGTAAAGATATCTGCAATCTGATCCTTTGAGGGAACATACTCCAATCTGACTTCTTCCTTGTTCACTTGTTCTCTCAAAAAGTGAAACTTGATAGATATGTGCTTAGTCTTAGAATGCAATACCGGATTCTTAGAAATATTAATTGCACTTGAATTATCACAGAAAATTGTGATAGGCTCCTCATATTCAACTTTAATGTCTCTTAGCATCTGCTTCATCCATAAGATTTGAGTGCAACTACCTGCTGCTGCAATGTATTCTGCTTCAGTTGTAGACAGAGATATTGCATCTTGTTTCTTGCTTAGCCAAGAAACCAATCTCTTCCCCCAAAATAATGCTCCACCACTAGTGCTCTTCCGGTCATCCACATCTCCTGCCCAATCTGCATCTGTGTAAGCATGAAGAGAGAAATCTGGATCTCTAGGGTACCATAGACCATACTCAACTGTTCCTTTCAGGTACCTAAAAATTCTTTTGATTGCCATAACATGAGATTCTCTAGGATCAGCCTGGAATCTTGCCACAAGACCAACAGCCTGCATTATATCTGGTCTAGTCTGAGTGAGATACAACAATCCACCAATCATTGATCTATACTTTGTCTGATCTGCCTTTGGGGAGTCATCATCTTTACTCAACTTACATCCGGTTGCCATGGGAGTGTTCATTGGCTTTGCATCTTCCATACCAAATTTTCTCAACAATTCTTTCACATATTTGGTCTGAGAAATGAAGATTCCTTTCTTTGTTTGAGTAATTTGCAGACCCAAGAAGAAATTCATTTCACCAAGCATAGACATTTCAAACTCACTTTTCATCTAATTTGCAAAAGTTTTGCACATACTATCTCTTCCTCCAAAAATGATATCATCCACAAACACTTCAACAATCAAAATGTTTTCATGAACAATTTTGAAATATAAATTACTGTCAGCAGTACCTTTGTTGAATCCAATCTGCACAAGATGCTTATCCAACCTTTCATAACATGCTCTTGGGGCTTGCTTTAGTCCATACAATGCTTTCTTCAACTTGCAGACCATATCATCATTATCAGACAATTGAAATCCATCCAGTTGTTCAATGTAAACTTCTTCTTCTAGATCACCATTTAGGAAAGCAGACTTGACATCCATCTGATATACCTTGAAGTCTTTGAAGGCAGCAAATGCAAGAAATAATCTGACTGCTTCAATTCTTGCCACTGGAGCAAAAGTCTCTTCAAAGTCAATTCCTTCTATTTGAGAGTAGCCTTTGCAGACCAATCTAGCTTTGTTTCTGATAACTTCACCAGCTTCATTCAGTTTGTTTCGGAAGACCCATTTAGTTCCAATCACATTCCTGTCTCTAGGTCTGGGAACAAGATCCCAAGTGTGATTTTTCTCAATTTGCATCAATTCATCTTCCATTGCTTTGGTCCAATTTTCATCATTGCGAGCCTCATTTATTGTTTTAGGTTCAATCTTTGAAATTAGACAACATTCATCCTGATTTTGAGCAACATTCCTTCTAGTTTGCACACCTTTGTTTCTGTCACCTATGATCTGATCTTCTGAGTGGTTCTGTCTTACATACCTTGGAATTTTGGGAGTATCCTGCACTGTTGCTTCTTGATCAGGTTCATTCTGACCTATTTCTTCTTCCTGATTTACTGGATCAAGTTGATTCTGACTTACCGGAGGGGATTGAGTCCCTTGAACCTGAACACCATCTTGATCATCTTCATCAAACTCATAAAATCTTGAAGGCTTCTCAATTCCTTCATCAACTTTCACATTGGTGCTTTCTATCATCTTCCTCAATCTCTTATTGTAACACCGGTATGCTTTGCTTTTAGTGGAGTAGCCCAAGAAAATTCCTTCATCACTTCTAGCATCAAACTTTCATAGATCTTCATCTCTTTTAATATAACACTTGCTACCAAATACTCTGAAATATTTCACAGTAGGAGTGATGCCAAACCAGAGTTCATAGGGGGTCTTACCGGTGTTGTTTCTGATTTGAACTCGATTGAGAGTGTAGACTGCAGTGCTGATAGCTTCTTTCCAAAACATCTGAGGAACATTTGCTTCCAACATCATTGTCCTGGCAGCTTCCTGGATGGTCCGGTTCTTTCTTTCAACTACTCCATTCTGCTATGGAGTCCTAGGAGCAGACAATTGTCTCCTTATACCCTGCTTCTCACAAAAGTCAATGAACTCACCAGATGTAAATTCACCACCTCTATCAGACCTTAGACACTTTAGTTTCAATCCGGTTTGATTCTCTATCATAGCTTTGAAGATTTTGAACTTCTCAAATGCTTCTGATTTTTCTTTTAGAAAGGTAACCCACATCATCCGGGAATGGTCATCAATTAACAACATGAAATATCTATCACCTTCAGACTCTTGATTCTTGTCGGACCACAGAGATCAGTATGTACTATTTCCAACAATCTGGTAGAGGATTGATCTTTGCTTTTGAAAGAGACTCTGCTCTGTTTACCTAGCTGACATTCTTTGCACAAACTATTTGTAGGTTTCACCAATTTTGGAAGGTCTCTTACAGCCTGAATATTGCTTATCTTGATGATGTTATCAAAATTCACATGACACATTCTTCTATGCCATAACCAACTCTGATCAACTTGAGCAAACAGACAACTTTTGTTTGAACCAACCAGATGAAAGATATTACCTTTTGTTTGAGCACCGGATGCAATTTCAGTTCCGGAGCTTGTAAAGATTCTGTATTTTCCATTCTTAAACCGAAGATCATAGCCTTTGTCTACTAACTGACCAACACTGAGAAGATTGTGCTTCAATCCTTCAACATATAGTACATTACCTGTTTTGCTCTTTCCATCAAAGGAAATATTTCCCCTACCTTTGATTCTGCCAGCAGAATTGTCACCAAACTTTACCATTCCTCCTTCATACCTTTCCAAATCTAAGAACTTATTCTTGTCACCAGTCATATGGTGAGAACACCCACTATCAATAACCCAATCATCCTTTTCTTCCACTTGAGCAGCCAAAGCTCTTTCCACAACCTTGTGATTGACAGATTCAGAGGATATTGAATCTTCTTCCTTGATGGCAATAAACACCCATTCATTTCCGGATTTGCTTCCTAGTTCTGATTCATCATCTGTTACTCCTTCATTGTCATCTTCTTCGTGAACATAATAGCAGTTCTTTTGAAACCTTTGTCTGTTAGTATTAGACCTTGCAGATCTTTCCGGACATCTTGAAGCAAAATGACCAATCTTATTGCAGTTGAAACACTTAAAGGGTAGTTTTCCTTCATACTTACCGGATCCTCTTGGCAGTCTCTTTGCAATGAGGGCTTCAAGTTGAGTTGTTTCTGCTTCTTCTTCTTCCATGTCTCTTCTTGCTTGATCATACCATGACATCTTCCTTGATGAGTTTTCTCCCGGATCAAATCTCTGTTTGCCTTTCACATAGGTATTGGCTTTGAAAGCAGATTCAGTCTTGGGAGGATCATCTCCAAACTCGGTCATTTCAAATGCAGCTAGTTTGCCAGCCAGTTGTTCTCTTGTGACAGTTGTGTGGGCTCTGAATTCATCAATGGCAGCAACCTTGATTTTGTAGGCAGCAGGAAGGGATCTTAGGATTTTGCAGACAATCTCATTTTCATCTAGAGTTCCACCAGCATTTCTAATTCCACATACCAGCTCATTCACTCTTGGCATAAAGGTAGTGATGTTTTCATCATCTCTCATCTTCAATCTTTCAAATTTCCCTTTCAGACTTTGCAACCTTACACTTTTGACAAACTCATCTCCTTCATACAGAAGTTCCAGTTTAGTCAGGATCTCATATGCAGTTGGTAGGTCAATAACATTTGAGAGATCTGAGTCATTCAATGCGCTTAGAAGAGCTTCCTTGGTCCGCAGATTATTTTCAGCTTCTGTGATTTCATTCAGAGTTGTCGGACCACCTTGTGGAGGTACATATGGTTTTGAAACCATAGCCAAGTATGCTTTTCCCATATATTCCAAGTGACACTTCATGCGACCTTTCCAGAGAGTGAAGTTGGTTCCATCGAACTTCGGACTATCCTTCTTGTATGACGACATCCTGGATCTCCTCAAGCGGTTAAGCTCCTTTCAGAGGAACTTGGCTCTGATACCAATTGTTGGATTTAAGGCATACAATTGAGAGGGGGGGTGAATCAGTTGTATAAAACTTCTTGTTCTTTCAAACACTTGATTCTTGGTTGTTAGTTAACTGCATATCAATTAATCATCCATGAAAGCATAATACATAAACATAATAGCAGATAAACATCAACACATTGAACACCAAGATTTTGACGTGGAAAACCCGGTTAAGGGAAAAACCACGGGGTGATTAACCCAAGGATTATTCTCTGTTAGAAGAATAAGAAAAAGAATGGCACTTGCCAATTAGGGCTCACTGCCCGAGCACACTGCTCACAAAGAGGCCCACTGCCTACAAGGAGACACACTGTCTACAAAGTGATAAGAATCACAATCTTGAACTAGAGAATGACATCTCTACCATGTCTGGATCAGTTCCATTTAAGCCCAAAAACCTCTGCTCTGCCTTTCGCACTTCTCTTCACTATGCCACACTCATCCACACAATCCACACTTCGAAATGAACTCACAAACCGTTATTTATACAAGACATCGACTTAGGAACAAACATCTAAGTCGGCAAACAACCATAAGAGTATCCGCAAGATGAATAACACATCCGGTCGGCCACCACAAGAACATTCGCAGGATGAACAACTCATCCGGTCGGCTAAACAGAGCAAGAACTTCATCCGGAAGAATAACTTCAATTCTGAGCTCTACTATCAATGCGGACCAACAACACAACCTCAACATGATCCAAGAACCTTCACAAGCCTGCCTGAATGACCGGATACATCCGCACTTCCTCTGCTTACTGGAATCTCTTGTCTTCCTCATCCAGAACTTCAAGAACACAGACTGTCCCCACTGTCATAATGCAGGAGGTACTTCCGGACCTCAAATTATACACAACTCGAGATGGCACATCACAAGGACATCCCAAAGACTCCTTCCAATCCGCAGATTAGGATTATACAGTTCTGGACCTCACCGGACCTTTTTGTGATCCTCTGTCACCTCTGAATACTTACCGGAACCGGTTCTACACCGACAGCCACAACTCCTTCAGATCTTCATGCGGACCTCAAAATCTTAACTGAAGCATCTCAAGACTCATATCTACAAACCCTTTAATCCGCATCCTCCGGTTCGCATCCTATACAGTACATTTGCCTTCTTCTCATCACTGTTCTTTACTGTTCCTGACTGAGGCTAATTTTCTCAATATCCTCAGCACACTACTCATTGAATCCTTCTTGTCAAAGCAATATGAGTATGTTGACATCAATGACAACACTGGTTAACCTCATACTTGCAACAACTTTTCATTCTTTTACATAAAGTGTTACTGTACTGCAAGTTCTAGATGATTTTCTTGGATTATTGCAGCTTTCTCCTTTATCTATTTATGAAAACTGTCTACTTTCAACTCTGTTATGCATGCTTCTTCAAATTTGAGACAATTTCCTTTAGATTTCTACATTTTTAGCTAAATATTTCAGATGGGTTGGGAAAAGTTAGAAAGATCTAATCTATACCTCATTTAATCTACCGAAGGATCTAATTGTTTCTGTTATGCACTATGTAAATACTACAGTAATTTGATCAAATCCACAGTAAAAACCTTAAATGCAAGTTCTGAGCATTTTCACAAACATACATTTAAAATTGCAAGCTCTCAAAGAAAATATTTCAAAACACAAAGAAGAGCAGGAGAACACTCAGAAGATAGATGCAAAACTCCAGATTCTATTGTATTAGAAACGAATAGTCATACATAATTTACAATGTAGGAATGACTCTTAGTTTCATTGATCATACTACAGAGAACTTACAAGCTTTACAGATACAGTAAGGCAGCCAGACATTCCACGCGCACCTTATTGCAGACAAACAGGCAACCTCCTTCTTCTACCTCTAAACTATGCCCAGAAAGACTCTACAATTCTGGCAAAATACTAAAATCCCTGTTGTAGCCCCTGTTGTAAAGTATTACAGTGTAGAGAGGCACAATATAAAGACATTCTGATTGTCCTCACTACAGCAAAAAAATCTAACTAAACCCCTGGTTCAAACCTCTGGTTAAAGCAATAAATACAGATGAACCAGTTCTTCCAAAATATCTCTGAGCAGTGTCAAATCTTGGCGAAATATTGCCCCTTCTAAGAAGTTCTGGCAGCTCAGCAATAACTTCTGTTTGTCTGTTGTAGTAATACTCTCAGCTGCAACCTTGTTCTTCACTTGAATGGCCTTGACTTCCTCGCACTTCATCCTTAGCCTCCTGCTCCTAAGATCGGATTTCCTTCCTCCATGATGTCACTGTGATCAAGTTCCAGCTGCTTCCTCAACTGCAAGCCTGCAAGACAAGACAAGCAATAAGTATCAAGTTTATCGAATGAATAGCAAGAAACTTAAAATAATCGTTTAGATCGTGGTGACTATGCAAAATTGTGGAAATCGGGTCCCAAAATTAGCAGAAACTGCGTTCAAAATGTACACAGACTGTTCAAAACCCATCGGGTCAACTATCGCTGACCAAAAAATGCTACTGGCAGCCAAAAAATGTTTTAAAACTCCACCGCTATGTACATTCCCGCCCATCGGCGTGACTATCGCCATCGGCACGTCCGAAAATTGTCTGGCCGATCATCGCTATTTGGCCGATGGCCTCTTGCTTCGTTTATCCTCCATCGGTGAGAGTTATGCCGATACAGCCCTTAGTTGTTTGTATTTCCTTCCCATCGGCGTGAGATTCGCCATCGGCGAACTCCAAATCTTTTCCGCCGATGCCCATACCTTGGCCGATGCTCTTTCGTCGGCCTGACTTCTGCCGACGACTCCTTCGTTGATTGCCATCGGCGAGAGATTGCCCATCGGCGCCTCATAATTTCCCTCCGCCGATGGCCTTCCCTTGGCTGATACCTTTATCGGCGAGAGTGTTGCCGATATCGCCCTCGTTGTTCGCCATCGGCGTGAGACTCTTACATCGGCGAAGGCAAAAAACACTTGGCCGACGCTGTAAGCTATGCCGATGACAATATCATCGGCGAGAGATACCCCCTCGGGGTGACAATTTCAAACACTGCCGATCGCATTTGTTACACCGATGGCAAAAGGCCGTCGGTATGTCTTCGTTTTATCGGCGAAAGCCTAATGCACAGCCCCGATAGCAAATGTTATGCTGATACCTCACATCGGCCACAGTCTCACCGAAGCTTTCGAACTATTGAACCATTGAACCAAAAAAAGAGGTTTAATGCGCAGGTTCAAACCTGTGAAAAAACAATTCTAATGAATAAATAATGGTGACCACAGTGTTTGATGCACTCCCTGCAAAACAATCAAATGCAACATACAGAGTGAAACCCAGACAAAATTGCCCACGACCCGGAACCACTAAGTATGAATTTTTTCGAAATTTAAAACGAATGCCAACAAAAAGGGCAAACAACTGACTGTATTTTATGCAAAACCTGATAGTACATTTTACCTAAGTGATCATAACTTGCAAAATAGGATGAATTTTAAGATGGTTCAAAAAGCAACCCTGGCTCATTTTTCACAAGGAATCCAACCATATTATGCAATGGTACTGAAAATGCAATTTTTCATATTTTTAACAAGGTTTGCAAATTTGACTCTCTTTTCCCTTACCACCAGACAGAACAAACACAAGCAGAAGCAAAAAGCAAAGCGACAGCAGGGGTCCTCGTTTTGCTAAGGAGCAAAATGGGGCATGTTGTGAACATCACAACAGGTATGCTTCGCTTTGAGTAGAGTAACCCAAGAATATTCCTTCATCACTTCTAGCATCAAACTTTCCTAGATCTTCATCTCTTTTGATGTCACATTTGCTACCAAAGACTCTGAAATACCTCACAGTAGGAGTGATGCCAAACCAAAGTTCATAAGGAGTCTTACCGGTATTCTTTCTGATTTGAACTCGATTAAGAGTATAGACTGCAGTGCTGACGGCTTCTCTCCAATAAATCTAAGGAACATTTTCTTCCATTATCATTGTCCTAGATGCTTCCTGGATGGTCCGGTTCTTTCTCTTAACTACTCCATTCTACTGTGGGGTCCTAGGAGCAGACAACTGTCTCTTGATTCCATGTTTCTCACAGAACTCTATGAACTCACCGGATGTGAATTCTCCACCTCTATTAGACCTCAGACACTTCAATTTTAATATGGTTTCATTCACTACCATAGCCTTGAATATTTTGAATTTCTCAAGAGCTTCTAATTTCTCTTTTAGAAAGGTTACCCACATCATTCAGGAATAGTCATCAATTAGTAGCATGAAGTATCTATCACCTTGAATACTCCTGATTCTTGCCAGACCACAAAGATCAGTATGAACTAAGTCCAATAATCTGGTAGAAGACAATTCCTTACTTTTGAATGTGACTCTGCTCAGCTTACCCAACTGACATTCTTTGCACAAGTTGTTAGAAGGTTTCACCAATTTTGGAAGATCTCTTACAGCCTGAGTATTGCTTATTTTGATGATATTATCAAAATTCACATGACACATCCTCCTATGCCACAACCAACTCTGATCAATTTGAACAAATAAGCAACTTTTACCAGTACCAACCAAGTGAAAGATATTACCTTTAGTTTGAGTACCGGATGCAATCTCTAGTCTGAAACTTTCAAAGATCTTGCATTTTCCATTCTTGAACCGGAGATCATAGCCTTTGTCCACCAACTATCCAACACTGAGAAGATTGTGCTTCAAACCTTCAACATACAGTACATTACCAGTTTTGTTCCTTCCATTAAGAGAAATAGTTCCTCTACCTCTAATTCTACCAACAGTATTATCACCAAATTTTACCACTCCTCCTTCATACCTTTCCAAATCTATGAACTTATTTTTGTCACCTGTCATATGGTGAGAGCAACCACTGTCAATGACCCAATCATCCTTTTCTTCAATTTGGGCAGCTAGAGCTCTTTCCATAGTCTTATGATTGACAGATACATAGGACATTGGATCTTCTTCCTTGATGGCAATGAACACCCATTCGTTTCCGGATTTGTTTCCTATCTCTGATTCATCATCTGTTACTCCTTCATTATCATCATCTTCATGTACATATTAACAGTTCTTTTGGAACCTTGGCTTGTTAGGATTTTGCCTTAAAAACCTTTCCGGACACCTTGAGGCAAAATGACCAATCTTATTGCAGTTAAAACACTTGAAAGGTAATTTTCCTTCATACTTACCGGATCCTCTTGGCAGCCTCTTTGCAATAAGGGCTTCAAGTTGAGTAGTTTCTACTTTTTCTTCCAGATCTTTTCTTGCTCTTTCATACCATGACAGCTTCCTTGATGAATTCTCTCCCGGATCAAACCTTTGTTTACCTTTGACACATGCACTAGCTTTAAATGTAGATTCAGTCTTGGGGGGGTCATCTCCAAACTCTGTCATTTCAAATGCAGCCAATTTTTCAGCCAATTGATCTCTTGTGATAGTTGTATGGGCTCTGAATTCTTCAATGGCAGCAGCCTTGATTTTGTAAGAAGCAAGAAGGGATCTGAGAATTTTGCCAACAATCTCATCTTCATCCAAGACTCCACCAGCATTTCTAATTCCACAAACAAGCTCATTTACTCTTGGCATAAAAGTAGTGATGTTTTCATCTTCTCTCATCTTCAGATTTTTAAATTTTCCTTTTAGACTTTGTAACCTTGCACTTTTGACATACTTGTCTCCTTCATGCAGAAGTTTTAGTTTTTACCAAATCTCAAAAGCAGTTGGTAGGTCAATAACATTTGAGAGCTCTGAATCAGATAATGCGCTTAGAAGAGCCTCTATAGTCCGCAAATTGTTTTCAGCGTCTGTGATTTTATTTTGGGTTTTCGGACCACCCTGTGGAGGTACATACTGTGTTGTAACCATGGTCCAGTATGCCATTCCCATACATCTCAAGTGACATTTTATGCGACCTTTCCAGAGATTAAAATTGGTTCCATCAAACTTCAGACTATCCTTCTTGTAAGACGACATCCTGGATCTCCTCAAGCGGTTAAGCTCTTTTAGAGGAACTTAGCTCTGGTACCAATTGTTAGACTTAGGGCACACAACTGAGAGGGGGGGTGAATCAGTTGTCCAAAACTTTCTCCTAATTACACACTTAAATCCTCTTAGTGATTAGCAGTATATTAATCATGAAACATAATGTACTTAAATCAAAAGCAGAAACACATCAATACATAAGACACCAAGATTTTGACGTGGAAAACCCAATTAAGGGAAAAACTATGGGGTGATTAACCCAAGATTGTATTCTCTGTTAGAAGAATAGAAAGAACAAAATGGCACATGCCAATTAGGGCTCACTGCCTAAGCACATTACTCACAAGAGGCTTACTGCCTACAAGAGACACACTATCTACAAAAGAATAAGTATCACATACTTGAACTGGAAAATAGCATCTTCATCATGCTTGAATCAGTTCCATTGAAGCTCAATACTTCTACTCTGTCTTTCGCTCTCCTCCTTGCTACCACTCTCTCCTCTCCATGGACAACTTTGAAATGACTTCACAATCCCTTATTTATACAAGACATCAACCAAGGAAAGATCATCTAAGTCGGCAAACATCCACAAGAACATTCGTATGATGTGTAACTCATCTGGTCGGCCAATCACAGAAAGAACACCATCATTCAGAAGTTATTCTTCAATTGTGAGCTCCAACTCTAATGCGGACCACCAACACAAACTGCATATGATCCAAAGACCACCACAAGCTTGCCTGAATTACCAAGAACATCCACACTTCATCTGCTTACTGAAATCCTTCTCTCCTTCATCCAGAACCTCAAGAACATAGCCTGTCATCACTGTTACAAAAGAATAGATGCTTACGGATCTTCAAACTACGAACCAATCGAGTTGACATTCCTCAAAGACGTCCTCAACACTCCCTCAAATCCGCAGAACAGGACAATGCATTTCTGGATCTCACCGGACCTTTCTGTAACACTCTGTCACCTCTGAACACCCACCGGAACCAGTTTTACTTGAGCGACCACAACTTCTTCATATCTTCATGCAGACCTCTGAAATCTCTACTGGACCACCTTGAGACACATATCTACAAACCCTTTAAACCGCATCCTCTGATCCTCAACCTATCTTAGATTTTTACCTTATTGTCATCACTGTTCTTCACTGTTCCTGATTGAGACTAATTTTCTCAATATCCTCAGCGCATAGCTCATCCAATCCTTATCATTAATGCAACACGAGTATGTTGACATCAATGACAACACTGGTTAGGTCTATACTTGCAACAATTAAGAGTAATTAATTACATAGGATTTACAAGGTTGATGACAACTTAATCCTAACATTCTCCCACTTGACATCATACATTATAAATACATTCATAGGAAAACATAAAACAACTAAATACTAGGAACAAGGCCCATAGCCTTCCTGCACTATGTAAACTTTTTTGTGCTCACAGGTTTAGTAAGTGAATCTGCAACATTCTCCTGAGTGTCAACCTTCTTTAGCTCAATCTAAACATTAGCAATCATTGTTGGTCTTGTTGCCATTGTTGTAACATTTTATAGAGCCTTTAGCAATAAGGGTTATTTCAATGGTTGTCCCTTTGTCTATAACTTCCTCAGCAATAGGCAATTTAGCACCATATGTTAAAGTTTTGGTGCTAGGGGTAAAGTTTTGGTGTATCCTTTATTTTGGTGCTAGGGGGAAAAATTGACATTTGGATGATTTGGCGCCATCCAGAGTAGTTTTGGCACTAAGCTCCGGTTTGGTGCCATAGGTTTAGGTTTTGAAGCTATGTTCATTTTGGACGGCCTTCACATTGGTGACACCATCATTGAGGGTATTCTTATTTTTACCCCAAAAGCGAGGTTTGTTGTTGGATTGTGTGTTGTTGGAAGTGTGGGTGTTGTTATTGTTGACTTTTTTGTTGTTGTTGTTGGTCTTGTTGTTGTTGTAAAGTTTTACAGAGCCTTTGGCAATAAGGGCTCTTTTAATGGTTGTCCCTTTGTCTATAACTTCCTCAGCAACAATCAATTTAGCGTCATATGCTAACGTTTTGGTGCTATCCTCTATTTTGGCGCCAGGGGGAAAAATTGACATTTGGATGATTTGGCGCCACCCAAAGTTTGGGTATAGCTAGGGACATGTTGTCCCTTTGTCTATAACTTCCTCAGCAATAGGTGATTTAGCGCCATATGCTAAAGTTTTAGCACCATATGCTAAAATTTTGGCGATATCCTCTATTTTGGCACCAAGGGGAAAATATGACATTTGGATGGGGTAAGTGCAAGAAGATGGGGAGCCAAAAAGGGGTCTTAATTGGCCACTTTTTTTATTTTTTTCTGAAATCAGAAAACGTTGGCCTTGGATGAGAAATTGAGCATAGTTACACTCAAAATTTGAAGATGCAACCAAAACAATGTTCGTAGTGCTCCGAGTCTACTTTCTAAACTACTATTTTTTTTAAAATAGTATAGATTAAGGGGGTTCAAAAGAGGGAGCCATAGAAATTGGTGTTATTTTTGTCAAAAAAACATAACATATCATGTTTTGTTGCTCCCTCAAAAGGTTGACTTTTTTTTTTGTATTTTTAAAATCACTTCGGTGAGAAATTAGCTAACAACATGTAGTTTATGCCCAATTTTTCTGATAATTTTTTGATGAATATTTGATTTTTTACTAATTTTCAAAATGGACACATCCTAAAAAATAGAATTTTGGGTGTGCTACCCCTATAGATTTTTAAAAATAATTGAAAATCAATTTTTTTTAATGTGTAGAATGAGTCTAGTTTCTAAAAACGTAATTTTTTTGAAATTTCAATGAACGGTTAATTTACAATGAAAAAAAGACCAAACACTAGTTTTTGCCCAAAAATGGACACACAAACAAAAGAAATTAAAGATGAAAGGCTTAACATTGTCAAAATGTAAAAAAAATTATATCATTAAATAGCTAAGAGAAAGCCTAACATTACCCAGGTGTTCGATTTGTTCAACCTTGAAACACATACAAATATGAGGGTTAGCACGAATGAAATTATGTGAAATCCTATAGAATTTGCAAAAACACGTCTGTGGATGTTGGGAAGGCACCCCAAGCCTTTGGGTTGGAAATCCAAAGAAAATCCCAAAGCAAAATATAACATGAGCGCGTTATGTTTTGTTTTGCATTTTTTTTCTTTTTCACAAAAGTTTGCCCGGTGTTTGTCATGTTTGACATAATGTGCTTGTGTTATGTCTCCCTTGGAATATTTTATGTTCAAGGTTATTAAGCATGTATGTATGTATGCTTGTATGTATGTATGTATGTATGCCTATATGTATGTATGTATGTATTGATGTATGCATGTATGCCTATATGTATGTATGTATGTATATATGTATGCCTATATTTATGTATGTATGTATGTATAGTGTCGAGGGTAGAGGAGGGTAGAGATGGGGGTTGAGGCAGATAGGGGAGGAGAGGGGTGGATAAGGGTTGAGGGTTGAAGGTCAAGAGGGATTAGGGTTTATGGTTGAGGGATTAAGGTTTAAGGTTGAGGGTTGAGGGGTTAGGGATAGGATTTAGAGTTTAGGGATAAGGGATTAGGGTTTAGGACCTTGAGGGATTAGGGTTTAGGGTTGAGGCTTTAGGGATAGTGTTTAGGGTTGAGCGATTAGGGTTGAGGGCCAAGGGATTAGTGTTAAGGTAGAGTGTTGAGGGTAGAGGGATTAGGGATAGGGTTTAGGGTTGAAGGTTTAGGGTTGAGGGCTTAGGGATAAGGGATTAGAGTTTAAGGTATAGTCTCGAGGGTCAAGGGTTGAGGGTTTAGGAATAGGGATAGCATTTAGGTTTTAGGGTTGATGGATGTAAGGGTTTAGGGTTTAGGGATAAGGAATTAGGGTTGAGGGTTGAGGGATTAAGGTTTAGGGTTGAGGGATTAAGGTTTAAGGTTGAGGGTTTAGGGTTTAGGGATAGGGTTTAGAGTTTAGGTATAAGGGATTAGGGTTTAGGACCTTGATGGATTAGGGTTTAGGGTTGAGGCTTTAGGGATAGCGTTTAGGGTTGAGGGATTAGGGTTGATGGTCAATGGATTACAGTTAAGGTAGAGTGTTGAGGGTAGAGGGATTAGGGATATGGTTTAGGGTTGAAGATTTAGGGTTTAGGGATAAGGGATTAGGGTTTAAGGTATAGTGTCAAAGCTTGAGGGTTTATGGATAGGGTTTAGGATTTAAGGTTTAAAGGTTGAGGGTTGAGGCCTTAGGGATAAGAGAGACCTAGATGGCTAAGGGTTGAGAGATAGGGGTGAGATGGGGTGAGGCAGATAGGGGAGGAAAGAGGTGGATAAGGGTTGAGGCTTTAAATCTTTAGGGTTGAGGGATTAGGGTTTAAAGTATAGTGTTGAGGGTTAAGGGATAAGGTTTAGGATTTAAGGTTTAAGTGTTGAGGGTTGAGGATTTAGGGATAGGGTTTATAGTTTAGGGGTAAGGGATTAGGGTACCGTAAATTATAATTAGGGATTAGGGTTTATGGTTTAGGGATTACAGATTAGGGTTTAGGGTTAAGGGATTAGGGTTTAGGGTTTAGGGATGTACAATTAGGGGATACCATAAATAAACTAGAATTTAGGCAGGGTTGGGAAAATTTTGTGAATCATCATGGGCTGGAGATTGGAGATTTTGTTGTGTTCAAATACATATCCAAGTCATATTTTAAGGTTAAGATATTTTAAAGAACATGGTGTGTGAAAAATATCAATGCTCTTCAGCTTATGAATACTAACATTGATACAGATAAAAGATGTCCTTCTAATAGAGTATGCAATTCAAGTCAACCAATGGGTAGCAAGTTGGTGAATGAATTGGTTTAATGGGTGTGCCTCCTTCAAAGTTATTCTTGGAGACTTTAAACAAAAATTGGTAACTCTATACATTATTTTTCATTCTTTTATTTCCTGTACACTGTTAAGGACTTGTAAAATCTAATTGTGTAATGTGTTTATGGCAACGCATTCCTCCTACATTTGTTTCACAGTTTATAGACAACACAGATGAACATATGGTGTTGCAAGGCCCAGGCGGGCAGGAGTGGGATGTACAATTAGGGGGTACCATAAATAAACTAGAATTTAGACAGAGTTGGGAAAATTTTGTGAATCATCATGGGCTAGAGATTAGAGATTTTGTTGTGTTCAAGTACATATGCAAGTCATATTTTAAGGTTAAGATATTTCAAAGAACATGGTGTGTGAAAAATATCAATGCTCTTCAGCTTATGAATGCCAACATTGATACAGATAAAAGATGCCTTTCTTATAATAGAGTATGCAGTTCAAGTCAACCAATGGGCAACAAGTTGTTGAATGAATTGGTTTCTGATGGGGAAAACAACAATGATGTTGAAGCAATGGAAGAAAATCAAAATTGTAAGTCTAATTTAATTTATTTCAACTTTCAAAGCAGGCATTTGAATTATAGCTTTACCAAGAGGATTGGTATAACAAAAACATATTTCTATTGCAGGCCATTCTTGGAAGAACCCTGGACATTATAAACCATCTCATCTAGAAAAGCACATGACAATGAACTCTGCCCCTTATTTCAAATCAGATAAACCTTTTTATTCAATGAAAATGAAATCACGGAATGTAAACTGACCAATAGTGTCAAGGGTTGAGGGTTTAGGAATAGGGATAGCATTTAAGGTTTAGGGATGAGGGATTAGGGTTGAGGGTTGAGGATTAGGGTTTAAGATATAGTGTCAAGTGTCGAGGGTTTAGGGATAGGATTTAGGGTTTAAGTTTTAAGGGTTAAGGGTTGAGGGATAGGGTTGAGGGTTTAGGGATAAGGGATTAGGGTTTAAGGTATAGTGTCGAGGGTTGAGGGTTTAGGAATAGGGATAGCATTTAGGGTTTAGGGATGAGGGATTAGGGTTGAGGGATTAGTGATTAGATTTAAGGGTTGAGGGATTAGGGTTTAAGGTATAGTGTCGAGGGTTGAGGTTTAGGGTTGGTGGATTAGGGTTTAGGGTTGAGGGACTAGGGTTTAAGGTATATTGTTGAGGGTTAAGGGTTTAGGGATAGGGTTTAGGGTTAAGGGATTAGTGTTTAGGGTTGACGGATTAGGGTTTAATGTTGAGAGTCGAGGGTTGAGGGTTGAGGGTTGAGGGATAGGGTTGATGGTCAAGGGATTAGGGTTAAAGTAGAGTATCGAGGGTAGATGGATTAGGGATAGGGTTTAGGGTTGAAGGTTTAAGGATCGAGGGTTGAGGCTTTAGGGTTGAGGCTTTAGGGATGAGGGCTAAGGGATTAGGGTTTAAGATATAGTGTCAAGTGTCGAGGGTTTAGGGATAGGTTTTAGGGTTTAAGTTTTAAGGGTTAAGGGTTGAGGGATAGGGTTTAGGGTTTAGGGATAAGGGATTAGGGTTTAAGGTATAGTGTTGAGGGTTGAGGGTCTAGGAATAGGGATAGCATTTAGGGTTTAGGGATGAGGGATTGGGATTGAGGGTTGAGGGATTAGGGTTGAGGGTTAAGAGTTGAGGGATTAGGGTTTAAGGTATAGTGTCGAGGGTTGAGGGTTTAGGGTTTAGGGTTGAGGGATTAGGGTTTAAGGTATAGTGTTGAGGGTTGAGGGATAGGGTTTAGGGTTGAGAGATTAGGGTTTAGGGTTGACAAATTAGGGTTTAATGTTGAGAGTTGAGGGTTGAGTGTTGAGGGTTGAGAGTTTAGGGATAGGGTTGATGGTCAATGGATTAGGGTTAAAGTAGAGTGTCGAGGGTAGAGGGATTAGGGATAGGGTTTATGGTTGAAGGTTTAAGGATTGAGGGTTGAGGCTTTAGGGATGAGGATTAAGTGAAAAGGGTTTAAGATATAGTGTTGAGCATCGAGGGTTTAAGGATAGGTTTTAGGGTTTAAGTTTTAAGGGTTAAGGGTTGAGGGATTGGGATTAGGGTTTAGGGATAAGGGATTAGGGTTTAAGGTATAGTGTTGAGGGTTGAGGGTTTAGGAATAAGGATAATGTTTAGGGTTTAGGGATGAGGGATTAGGGTTGAGGGTTTAGGGTTGAGGGATTAGGGTTTAAGGTATAGTGTTGAGGGTTTAGGGATAGGGTTTAGGGTTGAGGGATTAGGGTTGAGGGATGACGGATTAGGGTTTGACATTGAGGGTTGAGGGTTGAGGGTTGAGGGATACATTTGAGGGTCAATGGATTAGGGTTAAAGTAGAGTGTCGAGGGTATAGGGATTAGGGATAGGGTTTAGGGTTGAAGGTTTAAGGATTGAGGGTTGAGGTTTTAGGGCTAAGGGTTAAGGGATTAGGGTTTAAGATATAGTTTCGAGGGTCAAGGTTTTAGGGATAGGTTTTAGGGTTTAAGGTTTAAGTGTTAAGGGTTGAGGGATAGGGTTTAGGGTTTAGGGATAAGGGATTAGGGTTTAAGGTATAGTGTCGAGGGTTGAGGGTTTAGGAATAGGGATAGTGTTTAGGGTTTAGGGATGAGGGATTAGGGTTAAGGTAGAGTGTCGAGGGTTTAGTGATAGGGTGTAGGGTTTAGGGTTGAGGGGTTAGGGTTTAGGGTTGAGGGAATAGGGTTTAAGGTAAAGTGTTGAAGGTTTAGGGATAGGGTTTAGGATTTAAGGTTTAAGGGTTGAGGCTTTAGGGTTTAGGGTTAAGTAAGACCTAGATGGCTAAGGATGGATGGAGAGGTAGACAAGGAGCGACTGAGAGACATAGAGAGGGGAGAGGTAGAGAGGTGAGGGGGAGAGATAAGTGAGATATAGAGATGTGAGAGATAGAACATGAGCTAATGGAACTAGAGGTGAGAGATATGTAAAGGTGCTATCAAAGATGAGATAGGCACAAATATTTATGGATCAATCTATTGCACAACAAAACACGAGCACCTTATAACGCGCTCGCATTTTGGCTTTCTATACAAATGGTAAAAAGGCCTGGACCCTCATGATCCAGGCCCACATACTCTATTTTCATGCTGTTTATGCACGTGTTCTAACAAAAAAAAGTGTTCATGCTGTTGGGAAGTTCACATGCACATTTTGCACATTCTACCACCTTTGCATGAACTTTCCACCATCTTTTTCTACTTTGCCAACTTAAGGAGGAAATAACATAAATTTTTCACATCAAATTTGATATATATCAATTCAAGTTTCATTTTTTGTAGTATTGCAATGTTAATTGTGATTGAATTGTAGGAATTTTACATTATAGATTGGTTAATAGTATTGTTGTTACTAATTCTATTTGAGTGTTATTCAATTTAACGTTGAAAAGGAAGCAAGTGGTGAAAAACTCAAATTGTTGAGGAGTTTGATGCAAAAAGAAAAAAAACACTACATAATTGGGTACTCTCTCCATTCGAATCTCTAGTTTTTAGGTATGTCAAGTCTTTACATGCATGTTCTTTACATTTTCCTTAATTCTATAAATGAATTACTTTATCATGCTTTATCATACATGTTTATATCACTTGTATCCAATATTTCTATGCAAATGACACAACAATATTTCAAAATTTCCTAATTGTCCTTTGTTAGCACATGATGGTGGTTACTTTGATCGACTATATACCTTTCAATACCATAAATTACAGAGATTAATCTAATGATTTTTATGATAGTTCTAGGTATGCTCCAAATATTCATGTTTCCAAGATAGCTCTAGCTAATGTCCACTTGTTTTCAACTTCTTAGATGTGCAAGAAATAATTTCAAGCATTATTTTCATCATAAATAAGTCACTTTTAGTCAATAGAAGCCAAAATACATCCATTTGCAATCATGGATTAGCTAAGGACAGCTAGGTGGTAAATTTGTTGCCATTGGCAACTTCACAAATTCGGTGTCTTATATTGTCCTCCTTGGTTTTCTCCATGGATCTAAATCATTGTCTTCATGATTTGTATAATTCATCATGTCATAGTGGCTTCATCATTCAATAATTATTTAATCACAATAACCCTAGATGGCTATCCCTAGGACTACTCTGTGAATTGCACACTATATATTACCATAAGGGTCACTTTGCATCATTACCAGTAGAGTCATAATTACCATAAGGGTCACTCTGCATCATGGACATAAGCTAGTTGTTCTCTTCTTCATTCTGATCATATTCAGTCCATTCTCCTATTTCTTCAACAAAAGCTCTTTCCTCCCTATTCATCATAGCATGAGATGCCTCAATTCTTGGAGCCAGTTCTTTGGTGATATGATCTTTAGATAGGGGCTTAGATAGTACCTTCATATTTGTCCCATATTTAGTTCTTAAGATCAAATGTGACCAGTCAAGTGACATGTATCCTCCTATTTTAGCTGTGAAATATCTAGATAGGCATAAACCAAAGACTGGGGAATATCAATGATTACCACATCTTGCAAGACCATAATATTTGGACAGGTATACAGCTGTAATGGGAGTTGTTTGATCATTCCTATGGTTTAGACAGACTTCCCATCTAATTGCATGACCCCTTTAGCTAGTGGCTCATATTCTATCTTTAAGGTATCAACTATTTGCTTTGGCATGACTATAGTACTAGCCCCTAAATCTATTATTGAATTATGCAACAGTTTCTTGCCCACTATTAAGGTTAGCTAAAATGGATTTGGCTTAGATTTGCTTACCTCTGATGCAACATTCAACAGAGCAGCTGTCTGCAAGGGTGGGGTGTCTTTATTTTGAGTCCTTCCTTTGTTGGTACCTCCTTTTGCATTGACAACTTTGGGGTCCACCTCAGTCTGCAATACTTCTTGTAATAGCATCTTTTGCTTAGGAATAGCTAGCATATCCCATATCGACACATGTGCAGGGGTCTTCTTTAGCTATTCTACCACATTCATGGGTCCCAATGTCTATACCTTAGGATAGTAAGGATACCTCGCTCTTTCCAGTACCGTGTTAGAGATTGCTTGATTCTGAGCAGGTTGAGGTATTTCTTGCCTCAAATTGGGATTATAATGAGTTTGGAAAGATGGGACTCCAACTGCTTCATTATTTATGGCTTCAGGTTGTTTAACCATCCTTCTTTTTGATCTGGTGAAATAATCAGATTGTACCAAGGGCTTCTTGGAGGTAGACGCTTCATTTAGAAATACTGACTCTTCATCTTCAATCCATGAGAACAAAGCATGTTCTGGGGCAATCTCCTCTTCTTGTTGAATGAACATTCCTTGCATATGAGCCACCATTACTACATTCTAAACACCAGGTGACTGATATGGAAGAGCATTAGACACCATAGCTTGACCCTCCATCCTTCTTTTCTCTGTTATCTTCTACTAAAAATTTCCCCTAGGACAATCTCTGGGCATATGGGCATTATTGCAGGGGAAACACCAGGCATTGGTATCTTTTGCTAGGTTATTTTGCCCAGGGACCATTTCTCTACCTGGGTTAGATGGGACAACTTGCAATGGTGTGGGAACTATAACTAACTAATTCAAAGGTTGAGGATTATTTGGTCTTTGAGCCCCTTGGTATTGGTTTGGCTGATACGAAGGTCTATTACCTTGGAATCCCTAGTAAGGAGGTTTTGATTAAGAAGTTTGTTGTCTCTTGAGGTTGATAATCTCATTTGAAAAGGTTCTAAGGATGTTCTTGACATCATCCATTTCAGATGGAGGGGAAGAAGGTATAGATATAGTGGGTTGTTGAGGTGTAGGGAAGGTGTACATGGACACCGGAACTGATGGAGCATTATTAGTTTCTTGTGGCAGGGGCATAGAGATTTCTAGAAACATAGGCATAGGAGGTCTTGGGGGTAGTTTGCCAGTGTCAATTAAGCTATTTCAGCTCTTACTGCTAATTCATATACCGCTGGTAAAGTCTGTCCCCCTAAAGACTGGATTATGACTAAGATATCAGAATTGAAAGCCTTAAGATAAAACACAATTGTCATACTTGGTGGCAGTCTAGCTGCAGTAGGGATTCTATCCCAAGTCTTTTGAAACCTAGTGTTGAAATTAGTTATGGCTTCTTGGGGTGCTCTCTTTATGGTGGCGAGTTGCTGTAGCAGAGAGGATCTATCACCCTTTTCACTGAATCTTGTAAAGAAAGCATCTCCAAGCTGATCCCAAGTAGATATTGAACTTGAGAGAAATGATCTCTACTAATCTAGGGCCTTCCCCTTAAAAGAATCAACTAATAATTTGATAGCAACATTCTGTTATGCGATGACATGTACAGCACATACATCTGACACATCTTGGAGGTGTTCTCCTAGAGTCTTGGAATCTTCTCCTAAAAAAATGGGTAATAATTTCAAAGCGTCAACGTAGGGATTGGATCCCAGGGATTGGATCCCAAGCATCTGGTGGCATTAGGAGAATAAGAGGGCCGCTGTTATTCTAATCTGCAAAGCTCCATGGTGGGGCATGTACTGCCATAGCTATTCCAGGTGTTTTGAGTGCTTGATTTGCTCTTCTTCTCAAAGTGGCTACTAAAGGTGGCAACAAGACTCCTGGATTAGCAAATGATTAGGCTCTGGTGGTTGGTCCACTGCTTTGACTCCCTCTTGCTCTCTAGTTCATACGATCTTGATCAGAAGTTAAGAAAGGTCCCACCGGGCATGCCAAAAATTGTTGATGTATAAAATTGCATGGGTTTTAGCACCAACATGGGAAGTTTCAAGAATGTGGAACTGGCACTTAAAACAACCTCCAGATTTTAGGGAAGCTGGCTCTTCCTTTTTCAATGAGATTTTGGAAAAGGGGTAGAAAAAATAAGATTACAGATACAATGAAATAAAACTCTTAAGGCGATGCGCCAGACTTAGTATGTTTCAGCAACTAGCACAGTGATTAAACCCTTATGATTTCTTCTATATCAAAGAGCAAATGAAGCACGATCAACATAGACATATTATAGATGGATTTAAAACCAAAGGCTAAACTCAGAAGATTAATACAAAGACACAGAAAATATCACCAATAGCACATAACATATCTCCTTTCATTAATATATTCAGCAAAATACAAAAGGCACAGAGACATGCACAGATCTATCTGCTTTCTCCTTATAAATAGCTACAAAGGCAAAATGATACAAATCCAGTCACAGTAATGATCTCTTTGTATTTCTCTATGTGTGTATGTATATCTATAGTTACAAAATCTTCCCCTATTTATAGAAGCAAACTGGGGCTCACAACATTTCCCAACAGTTAGCATTCACAATTGTTTGCAACTGTATCTGGAACTGAATTGGAACTCGAACGCGCATAGGATCCATCTAAATATGTAATTGTATCCTCCTCATGCGCCCATTGGTTGAATGCAGCAGAAAATATGGTTCTAAGACTCCCAGTTCTGTTGAGACACATGGCACTTCTTTGCGAGCTTCTAACGGCTCCCAAAATGCTACATGGCATCCTCCGCTCAATCGAGCTAGTTTCCTTTTGATACAAAGAGAGCACCAGATACTGTGACACTTGGTACTTTCCGCCCCTTTCTTCTGCTTCCACGTGGCAACACCTGAGAGTCTAAAAAATGGGACAGGTGGCAGACTGGCATGCCTTCAAAAACTCATAATGTTTCTTAACTCCTCAAACACTTGCAGTAGCGACATGTGGCACACTCTGCTGCTTAGAAACTTTACTCATAATATATCTTGAGGCCCACCATATAGTACTCCGTCACTTCAAAAGTTACTTAAGAAAAGACACACATGGTTGCTTTTGTGTATTGCAACAAAAGGATGCATGGCATGCTAGCACGCATTTAAGCTGCCTTCCTCAAAAGTTCCTCTGTAAATTCCCACTATAGCGACACATGGCTTGTTCCAGTAGAAGATACAAAATATATGAAAAGAAACACAGCCAAAGGCACGTGATAGAGTTCTGTAGCACCTGGGAACTGTGAACCATGAAGAAGACATGCCGCACTATCTATTACTCCTGATCACTATATGCTGCCTTTAATATTCTTATCACATGGTAGCCCCGTGCGTCATTTAGAAACATCTTTCCTTGCCGGTTCTCAAAACCCCGCCATGCCAACATGTGGCCCTCTCCGTGCTCAGCAACACTTTGACACAAACTGCAAATAAAACTGTAACTGCGATGGGTTATCTCAAAATGTAGAGTTTTAACTCTATAGGATGCACACATAAAATCAAATTTGATAATAGAAAGCACTTAGATTTAGAAAAGGTCTGCTATGAAACCAATCATAAATGTATGATGTTAAACTAAAGTTTGTGGATTCAAACTACTTTTTAGTTCTAAGTAGAAAACATGGCATCAGCCTTAACAATACACAAATTTCACAAGGTCTAACACTTGAAAGGGAAATAATTGACATTGACAACATTAATTATTAGGGGTTGACATTCACAACTATATCAAAAGATAACAACCTTGCAAGTCTTTGCATATACCCCAACTTCACATTCAAAAGATATGCACGCATGCAACAAAGCCCATTTACATGCAAATAGTTGACTGAAAAAAAAAGAGAAATAAAAGTGTCATCTCCTAGAAATATGCCGCCCTTATTTATTGCTCTTAGAAACTCAATTTTACAAACCATGTATACTTTAAATTTTTCCATATGCAAAATAATGTTTTCTTTTTTTCAAAATTTACCTAAGATTTACTTTGATAGCATTAACTTATAATCTATGTAGATCATGTATATATTGAATAGACAATTTACTTCTCCAAATATAAATCTATAGACAGTACAAGATGATTGAAATGGATAACTAATTTTTCCCATCATGTTTTGTTCTAGTTTTTTCCCAACAATGTAGAGGCTTTACCTAGATATCATGACTCATTACGCTGCAAAGTTGTACCACAATCTATTAGGATGGGTTTTTTTCCTAAGTGAGTTTATGCGATCACATGTTCTCTTTTATATTAACAATGTGACACCACTTTTCCTTGACATTAGATTTTAGTTTTTTACATAATTTTATCATTTCATCTTTGGTTGGTCGATTAGGATTAACATGGATGTATATGTTTATGTATTTTGATGAAATTTAAATGAGAGGTGATTTATTTATCTTCAATAAATATGTTATATAATTAAATAATGTTTAAGTTTAGAATTAGTTTATTTAAAATATAATATTGATGTTTATGATAATAATTTTAGTGGAGTTTAAGTATAATGTTTAACAATTAAAAAAATGTAAAATAAATCTATTTTTAATTTGTTTTTATGTACCATTTTATCTAATTTTATTTTTTTAATTAGTCATATTTATGCATTTTTGTCGAAAAACATAATCAAAATTTTATTAGGATATGCTAACATTTCAATAGGGGTCAAGATGCCCATAACTTATAATGGTCTAGGACTCAAGACACTTATGTTTGTGATGTGAGGAGAGATATATGTATCTTGTCTTGTTTTATTTCACAATAGTCTTTCAAGATCAACATCTAACCAAAATTTTCTTAATTATTTTTAATTTGTCAAAGAGTTGAATTTGTAAAAAATATATTTAAATTAAATCTGTTATATATTATATATTATATATTTATCTATATTTATTATTGAATTATATTTACTTTATATATAAAATTAAAAATATAACTATATTTATTATTTTAAACCATATTTTATATAATATAAATTACTATTTTTTCTTCTAATAAGTTATTATATTATATAATACTATATTTATATTGAATATATTCTTTGTTTGATGTTTATTTAGATTTATTATTTTATTATATATATATTTTATAAAAAATATATTTTTAATTCCATTTATTAAATTTAACTTATAAAAAATCTCACAAGTTAAGAGAGATATGAAATGAGAATGAGACAGAAAGAGGGAGAGAGAGGGATAGACACATGGGAGAGAGAGAAGAGACGGAGAAAATAGAGAGATCATGGAAGGAGAGGGCTCATAAGAGGATGAAGGATGAGAGGATACACCATTTCAAACAATCAACAACATACATGCTTTATGTAAAAGAGTAGCCAATTGTTCAGGAGATTGAGCATGGGTATGCATGTCAAAAAAAAGTTGTCTACGAAGAGCAAGATCTTGCTTACCTACGTGTCTAACCGAACTTTTTTGAATTATTTTTTATTTTTCAAAGCGTTGAATTTGTAAAAAATGTATATTTGCATAAAATCTATTATATGTTTTGTATTTATCTATAGTTATTATTGAATTATATTTTACTTTATATATAAAATTTTAAATATAACTATTGAATTATATTTACTTTATTGCAGACCATTTTGGTGTTCAAATGGTTTTATCTCTCTAGATTATGGAAGCGAGTGTTTATATGACAATGGTAAGAGCACAAAATACTCATATGGAGGGATTGAATACATAGGGGACCGCATTTAAAAGCCACATGAAAGGAGTGAAAGACAATCAATAATGGTTGGGCCAACATCAAGAGCACATGTTAGGCCTTGATGAAAATTTATGGCAAGCCTCTTTTTGACTAACAAAAGTTTTTCCGAAGTGAGATTGAAAACAATGGGATCTCATGACATAGAATGCATGCCATTTTCGGTCACTAAGTTTGATCCATCTTTGTATCTTGTGCCATCCTTGGATAGGATGCATGATGGTAGGCTAGATGACAAAAAAACATGAGGTAGGTGGTGACCATGCTTATATTTGCAAGAGAATGTATATTCAATGTAAGACTTGTGATAAACAAACATACATGTTGCTAATAATATGCATAGGTGATGACTAATGGAATGAAGGCGAACCGAGATATACTGCATGAACAAGAATTTAGAAAGGAGATGCATACAAATAGAGACTAGACACCAAACATGAAAGCTCACACATTTGAACTAAATACTAAGCAAAACACAAAGATCTTCAAAACCATTAAAAGTATGGAAATTAATTCATGACACTCAACAAAAGAAAAAAAAAAAAAAACAAGACATGACATGGGCCAAAAGTATACGAGACAACTATCACTCCCTTATAGCAATTAAACTTCCAAAACTCTTGGGCATACCCATCACACACCGGAAGAGCTTAACCAGCGGGTGCGTTGCAAACGACCCGCTGGGCGAAAACTGTACGATAGTTGAAAACAACCAAATGTATGGCCGGCAAGGTCGACAAGAGCTTAGTCGAATTGGTCGCTAGTATCTGTTGACTGGTCGAATGGTCGAAATTGCCGTACAGCCGGTCGTTTACAACCCACGGCTGTTTACAGCTGGGCTCGCACACCAAGGTGCGATTGCTACCTAGTAATAAAAACATTGCCTTGGGAGTCTTCTCACCTCAACGAGACACGTTCTGCAATTTCTTGCATTGGAGAGACATAAGCGAAAAGAGATCTAGTACACACAAAAATTGAAATCTTCGTCGGAAGAGCTGCGACCGCCACCTACTGTATCTGGTACTTGTATTCTGAATTTCAATTAATTAATAAATACGGTCAAATGTGCATGCAGAGGGTTGGACAGACGTTGCCGCACATAAGATATTTCCAATTCATTATAGGCGCTGGCGTTAGAACCTAGTAGGTCGTTGGATGTCATATCCAGCTCTCACAGATGGCGTTAAAAGAGAAATTGGTGCCTCGTAAGTAATAAATCGCGACTCTTAAAAATCTGGTGACAGATGATTTAATCATGACAGTGATGTGGAGAGGCAGAAAAGGCTGGCACATAAATGTGATTTTTGAAGATGTTTGCAGTGACAGACACTTGGTTTTTGGTAACCTGATCCTGTTTTGCTGCGTGAGACAGGATTGCAGAGACTTTGTGGACTTGAAGTCCACTTAAAAAGTCTATGGGCTACTTATATATGATCCTTTCCTTTGTTTCTTTATTTTAGTATTCTTTCCGCACTACATGTTCTTTCTTGTTACTTTAGCTCTATTCGAATATCGAGAGAGCTTTTAGTATTCGAATACCCAGAGAGGTTTCGATTTTCGAATTAACAGAGAGCTTTTAAATATTATATTAGGGGCTTGAGAAGAGAACACATCCAAAACAATGGAAATTTTGCAAGACAGAAAAAGGTAAATCTGCAACATTTTGTAATCTTGGTTTACAAAATACTATTTTCCGTTTCTTGCATGTATTTCTATTTCAATTTTGGTTTCAATGGCCGCAATTATTTCAGTTTGTTGCTCATCTGCCTCTGAGTTTTCTTGTGGATTTTGATACATGGTCATTACGTTTTCTGTTGTAAAAGAAAATTGAAATTGAGGTGGAGTACGACAATGGCAGGTGCGCGTGCAATCCTTGCGCTTTTATTCTTCCCTCCCTCGCTTATTGCACACGCCCAGACAAGTTTCATCTTCAACCAATTCAATACGTCGTCCCTCGAATTGTTTGGGAATGCTTCAATGAAGTCCAACGCCGTCTCCCTTAATCATCTATCCGAGCACAATATCGGCCGTGCTTTTTATCGATATCTTGTACGTATGAAAGATCGTGTGTTGATGTTTGTGTAGCTACGGGAGGTTAAGATCTGTATAGGCATTGGATGAAGGGGTGCGATCCTACCACAAAGCACCTCCTATCATAATACATATGCAAGATCAAATCAAGGATGAGGTATGAACAACAGATCAAGCAAGAGAGAAATATACAATAGTGTATTTGATCTGGGAAAACTAACATGGTATCAGAGCAGGTTTGAGAAAATCTATAGATTTGGCTAATCTGATCAGATTTGGTTAAAACAATTTGTGGGATATCAGTAAGGCCAAAGCTATGACAGAACCACAGAAACAATGCCACCTATGTTCTCATCTGGGAATTAAAATTAATCATCCTCTACGAGTGAAGAGGTAAAGTCACATTCCGAAACCATCTCCAGCACCGGTTCTCCCTACCCTCGCCGTTAAAACAAAATCATCGCTGTGATAGAAGAGATGCTAGAGTTTCAGTGCCATCTCTGAGAAAAGATCAAATACAAACTGTGGCCAGGAGAATCCGAGTGTGGCTGTTGGGGTCAGCCAAATTTGCACTGTTGAAGTTGAATCCCAAACAATGAGGTAAATTGACCATTCCCAAATCGCAGAAGGCTTCAACTACCCGTTCGAGGTTTTGTTAAAGAAGATCTGGTGAGATCTTGCTGATAGAAAGTTCAGCCATAGTGATATCCATCGAGAATGAACAGGGTGTGAACTTGTTCACCAAATCAAAGGTCTACTAGATTAAAAATGATTAGATCACAAACCTTGTTTGTGACTTGAATGTCACAGAGTTGTATAATGCTTGTCATAGAAGCCCAAAGAGTGTGAAGAGATCAAACAAGGATTTTACATTTTTGTCAACATCAATCACCACAATTCATTTCTGTAGATCGAGGACATTAGCATGAAGAACTCGCACTGAGCGAGGATGGTGGCAATGTCCTCTGGATGGTGGAAGGGTGGGTCAGTGAAACCGTTATTGTCCAAGGTCTTTTGCAACGTGTTGCTTGAATTGAGTCTACAGAGATCTTAGAACAAGATGTTGATATTGTTAAAATGTCTAATGCCCACAGAGGTCTGGATGTTAGGTTTGGAAGCTTCTTCAAGAAAGGGATAATGTGCTAGATATGTTGAAGTTAAAAATTCATGAAGAAGCTCTGAGAACCTATCTATTCACAGCATGAAGAACTCGCACTGAGCGAGGATGGTGGCAATGTCCTCTAGATGGTGGAAGGGTGGGTCAGTGAAACCGTTATTGTCCAGGGTCTTCTGCAACGTGTTGCTTGAATTGAGTCTACAGAGATCTTAGAACAAGATGTTGATATTGTTAAAATGTCTAATGCCCACAGAGGTCTGGATGTTAGGTTTGGAAGCTTCTTCAAGAAAGGGATAATGTGCTAGATATGTTGAAGTTAAAAATTCATGAAGAAGCTCTGAGAACCTATCTATTCACAGCATGAAGAACTCGCACTCAGCGAGGATGGTGGCAATGTCCTCTGGATGGTGGAAGGGTGGGTCAGTGAAACCGTTATTGTCCAGGGTCTTCTGCAACGTGTTGCTTGAATTGAGTCTACAGAGATCTTAGAACAAGATGTTGATATTGTTAAAATGTCTAATGCCCACAGAGGTCTGGATGTTAGGTTTGGAAGCTTCTTCAAGAAAGGGATAATGTGCTAGATATGTTGAAGTTAAAAATTCATGAAGAAGCTCTGAGAACCTATCTATTCACTTATTCCTCATGTTATGGTTCCCTGAGCTTAGATCAGCTTACAACTATGTTTGAGCTTGTTGAAGCACAAGTACATAGCATGGTGATTAAACTGATGATTGCAGAACTTCATGCAAGCTGGGACTGTCAATTGGCAACATTTTTTGATAACATGAGTAACAATCTTAGTAAATTGAACCTACAATGAAGCACTATGCTCGCAAGGTTGACATTCTCGGAAATGCTGGATGCTTCAAGGAAGCCTTGACTTTATCAGAAAGATGCAATTAGAAGATCTTGCTTCTGTGTGGGGGATTTTGCTTGGTGCTTGCAAAATTCACTGCAACACTGAAACTAGAGAAAGTATGCCTAAATGTTTGAACTCGTAGAGGAGTCACGAGTAGATCTTCTAAGAGAATTGGAGTTTGGATCAAGTGGATCAACAAGAAATATATCTTTGACAGAGATAAGTCAAGGCAAGGATCTTGCAAGGGGTTGTGAAGTCTGAGACTCACAACTAAGAGGGAGTCTGACAAACCACCAGAGGCAACCTTGGAAGAGGAGGTCAGGAGGTTGATGCTAGTACTTGGAGCTTCAGAGAGAGTCAATTATCATGAAGATTCCTTGTTAATGCATTTCTCTCTGAGAGAGAGATTTGAGGTGCAAGCCCTTGTTAATGCATTTCTCTCTATGAGAGAGATTTGAGGTGCAAGCCCTTGTTAATGCATTTCTCTCTGAGAGAGAGATTCGAGGTGAAATCCCTTGATAATGAGTTCTTCTCTATGAGAGAAGTTCGAGGTGAAATCTCTTGATAATGAGTTCTTCTCTGTGAGAGAAGTTCAAGGTGAAATCCCTTGATTCCTGTTAGCTGTCATTGCACCAAAAGATCGACTTGTTAATGCCTGATACAACCACTTGACTTAACAAGCACGGGAGGTGGTTAAGCCCTTGTCGCAAACCACCACAAGGCAGCGCTGAACAAGGAGACCAAGGGCCACACCTTGCAACAATCCCCCCAGCGCAAGCGCAAGGTTTGAACCCGTGACCTCGGCTCTGATACCAATTGTTAGCTATTGTTGCACCAAAAGATCAACCTGTTAATGCCCGATACAACCACTTGACTTAACAAGCATGGGAGGTGGTTAAGCCTTTGTCGCAAACCACCACAGTGTAGCGCTGAACAAGGAGGCCAAGGGCCACACTTTACAACAATTCCACCCTCTGGGAGAGCCATGATGGATGTCATGAGTGTGACTCCATGACAACATCACGTGAGAGTCTGTGATGATTTTTTTTGTACTTGTACTTTTTCACCCTCTGGGAGTAGCTATGGTGAATTTGTCACAATGAGGTGACGACATCATGTTGAGTGACTCCGTGATGGGCATTTGTGCACTTGTTTTCTTCCACTCATGGGAGTAGCCATGGTGGACATCATGTTGAGTGACTCCATGATGATATCACGTTGAGTGACTATGTGATGAACTCTTTTCCACACATGGGAGTAGCCATGGTGGACGTTATGTTGAGAGAATCCATGACAAGACATGATACCCTTGAGTAGGACTCAAATAAGACTTTGCTATACCTCCCTAGCTAAGAGGGAGTGTTGATGTTTGTGTAGCTACGGGAGGTTAAGATCTGTAAAGGCATTGGATGAAGGGGTGCGACCCTACCACAAAGGCACCTCCTCCCATAATACATATGCAAGATCAAATCAAGGATGAGGTATGAACAACAGATCAAGCAAGAGAGAAATATACAATAGTATATTTGATCTGGGAAAACTAACAGTGCTTCTCTGAATTCTATGTTGTCTTTCAGCATGAGTTTTGTGTTTGGCATTGTTCTTTCTCCAAATTCACGAACCGGGCATGGACTGACATTTATAATGATGCCCCACAGATCTCCAGAGGGATTTTTAACCGCTTAGTACCTTGGCTTGTTTAGCAATGTGTCAAGTGTGGGAAAGGCCTATAATCATCTTTTTGTTGTCGAGTTCTCCACTGTGAAGAATTCAGAATTTGTCGACATCAACAACAATCACGTTGGTGTGGATCTCAATGATCTCAGGTCTATAAACTCTACGCCTGCCGGCTTCTGAATTGACAATACCGAGTTCTGAGATTTGTATCTCAAGAGCGGACATAATATTCAAGCTTGGATTGATTATGACCATCTTCAAAACGAGCTCAAAGTCACCATTACAGAGGCTGGTTCACAACACCCAGAAAAACCACTGATATATATGAAAAATATGTATCTGTCTAACATTCTAGAAGAAGAAACCTACGTTGGTTTCTCAGCAACTACGGGAGCGCTTTATGAGGAGAATTACATCCTAGCCTGGAGCTTTACAACAAACGGAGCCGCCTAGTTCCTGAATACATCTTACCTTCCATCTTTCATACACAGGGAATCCAAGAGCTCAAATTCCAAATTGATAGCCGGAATTAGCACAGCTTGCATCGTCGTTGTCTGTGTTGGTGGCAACATCACTTGTGTGGTTGAAGAGAAACCAGTACAAAGATCTTATCGAAGATTGGGAGATGGAGTATTGGCCTCACAGGTTTAAGTACAAAGACTTAATATTGCAACCAAGGGCTTCTGAGACCAAGAACTTTTGGGATCTGGAGGTTTCAGTCGGGTCTATAGAGGAGTCCTTCCCACAAACGGTCTTCAAGTAGCGGTGAAATGCATTCTTAGAGAATTAGATGAAGGGGTGAAGGAATTCATAGCAGAGATCTCCAATCTTGGTCGCCTTCAACATCAAAATCTTGTGCAGATCAAAGGATTCTGCAGGCGGGAAAAGTAGTTGTTCATAGTTTATGACTACATGCCAAATTGGAGCCTGGAAAAGATGATATTTGGAAAGCCAAAGAAGGTGCTCGAGTGGGGTCACAGATACAGAGTCCTGAGAGATGTCGCTGCAGGATTGCTGTATCTTCACGAAGAGTGGGAGCAACACGTAGTGCACAGAGATATCAAGTCGAGCAACGTTTTGCTGGACTCAGAGCTCAATGGAAAACTGGGAGATTTTGGGCTTGCCCGTCTGTATGAGCATAACGAAAACTCGCAGACTACTCCTGTGGTGGGAATGTTGGGATGCATCGCACTAGAGCTCATACACACAGGAAAGGCCAACCCTGCCACAGATATGTTCAGCTTTGGTATTTTTATGTTGGAGGTTGCATGCGGAAGGAGATCTCTCTCTCCAACCTGCTCAAATAGTTATGGTGGACTAGGTGAGAGAGCTCCATGCTACAAGTAGTCTGATGGATGCAGCTGATCCGAATCTTGGTGGGCAATATGTTGAAGATGAGATGGAGAGAGTGCTCAAACTGGGACTCCTCTGATCTAATCCTCACCTGGAACGTAGACTTGCAACGAGACAAGTTGTGCAAATACTTGAAGAAGAAGCTCTAGTACCACGTTTTGAAGCTTCGTTTTATTTGGAAATGGGTGCATCCAGCAACACTTGGAAGTCTCCTCCAGATTATAGTCGTAGCATAGAAGCTTCAACTTCCAATTCTCTAGACGCATGATAGATTCTGCGCCATCAGGTCAAACTCATTTTCTCATGATGTCACTATGTATATGTATTGTCTATCTATTGAGAATGCACATTTGACCGTATTTATTAATATAATGATTTGGAATTTCAATTAATTAATAAATATGGTCAAATGTGCATCAGATAGACCTTGCCATGTGTATAAGATGGATCTTTATGTGCTGTGCTATTGCTGGTATAATAAGAATGTTGCTGGTAGAACCTTCTTGGTAGTGTCTGTATAAGGGAGAGGACTCGATCGTGGGCATAGGACGTATGGTGGGTATAGTATGTGACAGCTTGGGGCCCACTTTTGGGCAATAAAACTGCCAGCAAAAATTTCAGATGTCCTTTTTAATATGATAGGACAGGTTCATATAAAATTCACAATATGTCTAAACTATTTTTTACCACCTTCTTAATATTAGGTGAATGTGACTTGACATTTATTTGCCACCATCTCAATATTAAGTGAATGCAAGTGGATAAACTTATTTCCACAATATAAATAATCTTTGCCACCTTCCTAATAAAAGGTGGTTGCAAATGGTTATTTTTTAATCCAAAATATATATTTTATTGCATTCAAAGTGAGTTGACATGCATTCAAAGTGAGTTGACATGTATAGAGCCCATTGTCCACTGAATAAGTTGTAAATATATTTTAACAAAATACATTAAAATATGTTCCATTTCTCATCTTTTTTTTACAAAGTACTGGTTCCACCATGTCCATAATCACCAAACTTTTTGTGAATTTACCTGCAAAAAAAAAAGAAGAACTCTTAGGCTCACTATGCATTACAATTTTTCAATAAAACATGTAATTATTATACTATTATTTCTTAATAAACATAAAATTAAAATAATAAAAACAAAATATTAAAACTTGTTATCTAAATACAAATTTTTTTAATATCATTTCAAATTCTTCCTCTGCATTGAACCAACTCAGTGATTAGTAAACAACATACAGCTATAACTCTTACAATTAAAAGAATGATACAAACTGAAACAACAAATGCATACATGTAAGAGTGAGTGTAATTGAAGAACAAACTAACCATGCATCTAATTCAGTTGATTGCAAATAATCAAGGGTATGTGTGCAATGAAACAAGCAGTGCATGGTATACTATCATATCTCTAATTCTACCTCTTATAAGCACTTGGGTGATCATGTTAAACCTTTCCTCAAACAACATAGTGATACAAATATATATAAACCTGAAACAACAGTATGATACAAATATGTATATCTTGAAAGAGTAGTATGATACAGATAAATCTTAAAACAACAATATGAAATAACTTGAAAGAATAGTATGATATAAGAAAGGGTTTGAAATATTATTATCATACTATTTTTTCAAGTTATGTAAATGTTTCATAATGTTGTTCTAGAAATGGTTACCGTACATGTTATAGTAATTGAAGAACATTTAACAAAGAATACATCTAATTAAGTTGAACGTAAATGAAAAAGAGTATAGGAAACTTATGTATCTATCTATCTCTACAAAAAATGGTTATAACATAAGTAGGCATCAGCCACTATCACAGTTGGTTGTAAGGGAGATGGACCGATATTTACAGTCACTTTAATTGAAGAACAAACAAAACATACATCTAAGTAAGTTGAATGTAAATACTATACCAGGATTGGGGCTCTTTTGTTACTATACCCACCATATGGTGGGTATAGTATGTGATATATGACATATGGTGGGTACAGTACATATGACAACCTGGTATAGGACACTTACATATGCTATTTAAAAAATGGTTATAACATAAGTAGGAGTCAACCATTATCATAGTTGACTTTAAGGGTGAGGGGCCGATATTTACAGTTACTTTAATTGATGAACAAATAAAGCATACATCTAATTAAGTTGAATGAAAATGAAGAAGGGTATAGGAAACTTATGTATCTATCTATTTCTACAATATATATACATTGAAAGGAGTCTTAAGTTAATAGAAATGAGCCCTTCTTTTATAATAAGAGTGAGAGTAATTGAAGAATAAACTAACCATGCATCTAATTGAGTTGATTGAAAATGATCAAGGGTGTGTGTGCAATGAAACAAAAAAACATGGTATACTGGGTAAGTGCAAGAAGTTGGGTCCACTTTTTGGCCAAAAAGTGGAAGTGCTTTCCCTTATTTTCAAAATTTGTCATATTTGACCTTAAAATTTGAAGCACTTAGAGATGGAATCTTTAAAAAAGTCACTAAATATAAAATGTAGTACTCGGAGTCTAGTTTCTAAATATGTAATTTTTTTCAATACCTAGATGATACAAATTGATTTTCAATAGGCATTTCTAAAATAGAGCATATTTGATACAAATTGATACAAATTGATACAAATTGATTTTCAATAGGCATATTTGATCTTCTCTACATGATCTTGGAATCTCTCTATGGTGGATTATTTCTATTGTACTAATTTCTTGTAAGTCTTATGAAGATCTCTCTACATCTTTGGGCTACACCAACTTCTTGATTCAAGTTGTGACACCACATCAAGAAAGCCAAGGTTTCCATGCTCATGGTGACTTCTTTCCTTCATGCTTTATTACAACATTCCATTCTACTTCAGATTTGCCTCTGCCCTCCTAGGGCACACACTCTTTGATCTCTCATCATTGATATTGTGGAGGTGGAAACACCATTCACAAAGATTGACTTAGGAAAGCTCCTAAATAGCACCAATGATTTCTATTATTATGTGTGTGCATATCTCATTTGGAGGAATTAGACAACAAAAAGTGACAGGAAGGAGGAAGACACATAGGTAAAGGTAGCTAGATCTCGACATTCTGCAAAACCCTAATTTGGGTCTAGGGCACCCAACACCCTGATACTTCTTTGCTCCTGAACTTAGGTTTTGATTCTCCTTTGTCTCTTGATCTCTGCTATCACTTCAGAATTCTTATATCTATTTCTAACAATCATTTATTAGTTAATCTTGCTCAATTAGGGTTTCAACTTTGCCCTAGTTTGGTTGGTTGAATTTGGTTGACACTCCTTTATACAACAAAGGGACAAAACCCTTATAGTTTGGCTCTCCTTCAAAGGTAGAATCCAAGCTCAGTTTGTCTTCCAATGTTGATAGAAGAGGGTTTGACCTCTAAGTTTAACCTTTTAGGCTAAGTCTCCCTTTTCCATCTAACATTTTGGTGAACCCAATATGTCTTGTACTTTTGTATCCTTCTTGCTTCAAATCTGAGTTATTTGTTTCCCTAGACATGATTAGGTTAAATACATTCATCATTTTACATAATTTCATAGATTACCTTTGCATTGTTTCATTATTAGGGTTTACAAAAACCTTACATTCCTAGAAAACCTAGCTAGTCTTGAGCCTAGGGTTTGTAGATTAGTGTGTTGAGACATAATTTGATTGATTAAATTGATTTCATTTAATATAGCATATCATCTTTGTGTTTAAAAAAAGAACATTCTTTCATATTTGCATTTCAAATTAGAAAATCAAGCATTTGATTTAGGTTTAGAAAAAAAAAACATATTTGTCACATTGTTTATATTTCATAAGTATAGATCATTATAGCATGATTTAAATTTGTAATTTTTACATCAGATTTGATTGGTATTGCATTAATTAATCATTTCCTAGGGGTATATTTTGCATTTGCACTTCTTCATTATTAGGTTTTTCAAAAATCTTACATTTTTTTGAAAACCTAGCTAATCTTACACCTAGGGTTTGTTGAGTAAACCCTTGTTTTAGATTTTTCTGATGTTAAGTAATTGCCAAATCTGATTTTGCATGCTGTAGTACATCATAAATATCATTTGTGTTTAAATTATGGAAGAAAAAGCATTCTTATAATTTTGGTTTAGGCATTTAAGATCTAGGTTTTGATGGTAAACTCTAAGTAGTCTTGCATTTAGTGGTTATATTTGAAAGCTTTTTTTAGATTTTTTCTATATTGACTAATTGCTAAATCTAATTTTAAGTTGATGTACCTCATCATATTTTTCATATTTGCTTAATTTAGAAAGAAAGAAAATTCATGCATTCATCTTATCTTTAAAATTTGAAAGCAAAAACATAAACAAAACTATCTAAATGCAAACATGGCTTTTCTTTCATCATTTTCCAACTTTAATCAAAAGGTTTGTGAAATTGATGTTTGACTCCTTAAATATGGTAAAACAAGAGCATTTCCTATGCCCTTGTATTCATTTGATCCCTCTCCTAAGATTCCTCATACTTATGAAGAAATCTTGGCACTAGAGGATGAATTAATTGACACATTCCTTAAAATTACTTTACCTTCTCTTCATTTGGATGATCTCTCTTCTAGAGATGCGGCATTAGAGGATGTTGAGCATACTAATTTACTTCTACCATAGTACATGATGATTCCATGACTCATCATATGGATCTTCCTCCTTTGGTTGAATGTTCAAGTACCTTGGATATCACTAAGGATGTGAAGATCCTTGATATTCCTCCTTTAGTTGCATGTTCAAGCCCCTTGGACATCACTAAAGATACAATCATCAACAATTTTCTTAACATTGATACTGTACCTTCCCTTCATTCTAATTCTCTCCCTTCGAAAGATGAAGCATTAGTGAATGAAGAGCCTTCCCTCACATTGAATCCCTTAGGGAGGGATGTTAAAAATAATCAAAAAGATATCAATGTAAATTTCATCATCATTAATAGACTTATACCGCCTACTATGGGGATTGTGAATAGGTGCATTAATGTTCAAAATATTCGTAAAATTATTTTGCATGAGACACTTAATCTTCTTCCTTTCTCTAAACCGATGATTTTAGTTTGAGCTGTCCCAAAACCATCTCAACCTCCTGGTTACATCTTCAACTTTGCAAAGTAAATTGCTCAAAGGAATCAAGGTGATCAAAATGTGTTGCAGCAACCTCATGCAGTTTCTCACACATACAACACCCGTAATAATAAGCAAAATAAGCAAGCACCGAGTGTACCCACTTCTCTTCCACCTTCTCAACCTATTCTTCCTTAAGAACCTCGTCTTCCTCAACATATTGGTAGAAATTACGATCTTGTCATGTAGCTCTGCACTACCCTAGATAAGATCTCTCTATGGGATTTAATACAGACATCACCTACATACCACAGAATTCTCCAAGAGGCTCTAGAAAAGATAGTTGTTCCACCTTCTATTAGACCGAATGATGTAGCATCTCTGTTTAGTTGTATGCATGTGACAACATCAAATATCTTATTTCAACAACATGAATTACCTCCCATAGAAGTGCAAAACCAATATGATCCTCTTATGATATCCATCATTATTAATAGACTGAGGATAAGACACACTATGATTGATGGTGGATCAGGTCTTAATGTTTGTGGAATAGACTTGTTTCATAAAATCAATGTTGATACATCTCTCATCAAACTAGATAAACTCAACATCTGTGGCTTTGATAATGTTGGTAGACAATCACTAGGTACAATCACCTTAAATGTTAAGGCTAGACTTCTGACATTTCCTACCCTTATCCATGTTATGCCTAATTCTATCACATACAATCTTCTTCTTGGTAGACCGTGGGTTCATGTCATGGGGGCAGTCCTGTCTACCCTTCATCGATCAATAAAGTTTATTTTTGAAAACAAGCTCCATACGATTGAAGCTGATCTGATTCCAGAAAGTTGCTTACAAATGGAAGCGAGACATCACATTCCTCTAAATAATTTGATCCCTTCTTTAACAAAGACCAAACCACTACCCTCCGTTGCTAACAATAGTAATGGTCAAGATAGTGTTGGTCCTTCGAATACATTTTTTGGTGATGACTGGGGTTCGTTAGATTTTACACCCACCTTTATGGATGAATATAAAATCTCACCATCACACCCAAAAACCTTGAAGGTAAATGCAATTTATTTGACACATGATCACACTTCTCATTTCAACAAAGCTAATAATGTAGTCTATCCTCTTCCTTCGGATTTGGAGACACATTATGGACATGGATTCAAAATTGTTTCTAAACTTGGATACAATGGAAATGGGTTAGGATGCAAAAAATAAGGAATTAAGGAACCTATGGAACCAACACTATACTTGTCTAAAGTAGGTTTAGGTTTTTGACCTTCTCCTAAGTTGTCTCCACCATGTTCACAACAAAAATAGTTGCTTTCTACTCCACCTATATCTTATCTTCTATTTCAATAAGAGCATATGTTGCAAAGTCTACTCAAAGAACTCTTAATCACTCTTCCTCCTCCAACACAGAAATATTCTACAAAATAATCATTCAACACTTCATTATTGTTGATATCATCGAGTGCTTGGCCATTCCACTAAGGAATGCCAAGCCTTGGGTGACAAAATTTAACAACTTCAAACATTGTATGGCTCTAACTTACTTTTCACCACGCTTGAGGTAGTCCCTTAGCTCATTGTCCTCCGTCCATTTTATAATAATCAAGTTGGGGGAGGATGATTTGTTACAGGCCAACTCACAAGTGTGGTCCCTCCTCTCATATGTGTTATGCTTTTAAGTACTATTATCCCTGTATTGTGATGTTTTGTTGATTGTTAGTTCGCCCTTGGCACCCTTGTTAGCACAAAGTTACAAGGAGAAAGAACACATTGTGTCATTCCTCTATATGTATCTTCATTCTTCTATATGTCATTGTAGACACCTACAAATGTCTTAACCTTTCAACCATCCTTTGGCATCATCCACATCACTAATTTCCCATCCAATTAATTAAATAAATTCCCATTTAATTAATTTAACCTACCTCATCCCTCATCATTCATCCATTCTTCATCAATTTACCCTACCCAAAATTAATTAAATTAATTCAGCATTACACCTTACTAACATCATCCCAAATAATTAAATAAATATGTAAATATTTATTTGGTTAATTTGTCCATAAAAAATGGAGATGGAGTGAAGTGAAACTGATGAAAGATTTACAGATGGAGCTAGGAAAAAGGTAGAGCAATCACTCTAGGGGATCGCAGATCTAAATGAAAATTCATCTAAGGGAGCAGACAACATCAAACAAAGTCATAATCACCTTTCATGGGTGGTGGAAGTAGAGAAGGAGATCCCTAATGAGAATATCAAAGTTAGGGCACAAATAGAAGCATTGATTAATCCTGCAGAACATCAAAATTTCATAGTGTAGGACTATCGATACAGGTATGCAAGACAAGAGTACCTGATCATAATCGACAAAATGGGAGATTCAGGAGAGGATAGGAAAAAAGTGAACCTCCAGGTAATTTTGGTAGAAGGAAGTTCTTTAGTATAGGAAATCGTAGATTCAAAGGAGAGGGAGATGTCCGTAATAGAGTTTTGATGGATAGAAGAAGGGCTGCAAACTCAGGCAACAAGAAAATAATGGTGCTCAGAGCCAAACTGCTAGGCCCTTCTATAGAGTGGTTGGAAAAGCTTAGTTTAATAGGAAAATGGCTTGGCATAAATTTAAAATGGGAAGACCTAACCAGCTGGTGGTAAGAAAGATGGGGTAAGGAGTTGTGTTTCAAAAGGATGAGCAAGGGTTTCTTTGTAGTTATTTGTCCATCTATTAAGGTTAGAGAAGAAATTCTAGAAGAAATCTGGTTAATGGATGGCTTTGGGTTTTACTTGACCAAATGGCAAGTTGGTTTTGATCCAGCAAAACATCAAAAGGAATACATTCAAGATTGGTACAGACTTCTTGGACTTCCCTTGGAATTCTGGAACCTGGACATTCTAGAAGAAATAGGAAACCATCTAGGGAGATATATTTGTGCAAAAGAATGGAGAGATAGGGACGGGATGGAAGCCTATGTCAAGATCTGTGTGGAGATCAAGTCCACAAATCCTTGATGGAGGGAGATTGAAATATTCACCGATTGGGGCACACTCAAGGAATCACTGGTTTATGAACCTAAGGCAGAAGGAGAGCTAGTTGGAGCTCTGGGATGGCATTTGTGGGACATGCCTCTCTTCCAGAAGCAAGACATGGATCCATTCCCTACCCCAAGCGGTGGTGTTGTCCCAAAAGATAAAAGAAATTTGGAGGCCTCGAGCAATCACATGAAGGATCCGCAGCCCCCTTCAAAAGAACACAATTCTCCCCAAGGTAATCAAGAGAAAGTTGTTGCTTTCATGATCCCCAATGACCAAAGAGTTGCCCAGATACTTGAAGAAGAAGGTTTTTCTAGTAAAGAGATAGGCCTAAGAGGATCACCTCTGCCTCCTCAGGAGAATATGCTTATCCTTACTCAGAGTATAAATGAGAAAATTTCAAAAACCCTAAAAATCATTCAACCAAATATATAGAGGGAGGATATGGAATCTCTTATTGAAGTTGGAAATGATATGGTAGAGTTGGCAAAAGTAGCGAAAGAGGGTGCCCTAGGCTTAGCGGAAGAAGATCTCGCTAAAAATTGGCTTAACGAACCAAGAATGGAATATGCTAATCTAGAATTTGATGAGAAAATAATTTCTCCTCCACCTAAAGTGTCCTGTGTGGAGAAAGAGCCTTTGGTGAAAGAAGCCTTGGGCCTTGGGTTCAAAGATTCAACCAAATTGTCCCCAGGTTGTGGAGAGCATAAGAAAAGAGGCCAAAAACCAAATCAGGAAAAACTCAAGTGGGACGGGGAGGCCAGTGGTCAATTGAAGATACAAGAAATGTTAAAAGTAGGGAAGGGGGGTTCCCTTCCTGAACAACCATGAAAATTACTTCATGGAATAACAAAAAATGCCTCCTAAGACATCACTTGTAGGTATTTAAAACAGACATATGCCTTCTGCAAGAAATGAAACTGGAGGAATAGGAAAGATTGGGGTTGATCAAGAGCCTAAAATAGTGGAAATCAATAGGAGTCAATTCAATAGGCCCTTCAAGAGGGCTTCTCACTTTATGGAGACCGCAAACTATAATGATCGAGGAAATTGCCTCCAACAGAGGATGGATTGCATGTAAGGTAAGAAGTTTGGCTTCCAATTTGTGCTTTATGTTAATAAATGTGTATGGACCCAATTATTACATCCTCAAAAGAGAAATCTAGAGAGAAATAGATGTATGTAGCAATCAAGCTTTCGAGTTTTTCATTTTGGGAGGAGATTTCAATGCTATACTCAGGCCCAAAGATAAGGAAGGGGGAGTAAGCAGGAAGTTGCAGTCCCAAATAGACTTTGAGAATTTTATGGAAAGGAATATGATGCTAGACATTCCTTTGGGAAATGGTAAATTCACTTGGACTAACATGAGAGAAGGTTTTTGCAATATAGCCGAGAAGCTGGATAGATTTCTTTTCAAGGGAGACAAATGTAGATTTCCCTTTAGTTTGGAAAGTAAAACTTTACCTTTATTTGGGTCGGACCACTTTCCAATTAGTCTAGAGATTTTGGGTGAAAGAATGCCAGTGAGATGTCCATTTAAATTTTAAAATATTTGGTTTAGGGATCATTCCTTCTTTGATTTAATTAAATCTTGGTGGTTAGAGTGAAATCTAGGAGGAAATAGAATTTTTAATGTGGTGACCAAGTTGAAACTGATCAAGACGAAATTGAAATAGTGGAATAAAGAAAGCTTTAAAAATAATTTTGAAGTCAAATGACAGATAGAGGTTGAGTTGGGAATTCTTAGCGAGAAGATTTTAAGGGAAGGTATGGACAACACTTCTTTTCAAAAAGAAAAATAATTAATGAAAAAGATGGGAGGTGTCATAGCCAAGGAAGAAATTTTTTGGTGTCAAAAATCCAGAGAGGTGTGGCTTCGAGTAGGAGATAAAAATACCAATTTTTTTCACAACTCCACAAGGGTGTGGAGAGAGCTGAACATAATCACTTTGATCAGAACATTGGATGGGAGAATAGTAGATAAAATTGAAGATATTAACTTAATAGCAGTCGAGTATTTTTAGAATCTTCTAAATTATTATGAGGGATCTATGGCAGGGGATCAACAACTTTTCCTAAAAGACATTCCCAGTCTAGTCACTGAAGCCCAAAATAATATGTTAAACAACAGGTTCATAGAAGCAGAAATTAAGGAGGCTCTTTTTTAGCTCCATCCGGACAAAGTTCTCAGCCCAGACGGCTTTCCAGCAACTTTCTTCCAGAAGTGCTTGGATATTGTGATTAAAGAGGTAACCAAAGCTTTTGAAGATTCTAGATGTTCAGGAAAAGTGTTGAAGGAAATTAATAATACCTTCATCACGCTAACCCCCAAAAAGGAAAAGCCCAAGTCCTTTGAAGAGTTCAGGCCCATTTTGCTTTGTAACACACTATACAAGATTATGGCCAAAGCATTTGCTAATAGAATGAAGAAGATATTTCCAAACATCATAGCAGAAGAATAGATAGGCTTTGTCCCAGGGAGATTGATCCTGGATGGTGTAATCATTACACAAGAAGCTATCTACTCCATTCAAAAAATAAGGAAGTCGGCAATGCTCATCAAGCTTGACATTAGGAAGGCATATGACAAAGTGAATTGGCATTTTCTCTTCAAAGTGCTGGAAGTGTTTGGTTTCAATAGGGATTGGCTTAATTGGCTCTTCGAATGGATAGATTGTCCTAGGTATTCAGTGCTTATCAACAACTCTCCAGAAGGGTTCTTTGATGCTTCTCAGGGACCCAAACAAGGGGATCTATTGTCACCCTTTCTCTTTATAATCATGGCAGAAGCCCTTGGTCGATTGTGTGCCAAAGCAGGTTTGGATGGTCGTATTGCTAGGATTCAAATCACTTGAAGCCTACCAAAAGTTACACATCAGCAGTTTGCGGATAACACCATGCTCTTTGGAACAACTCAAGAAGGAGAAGCTAGAAGCTTTAAAATTATCCTGGACCACTACTTGAGGGCCTCAGGGCAAGAGGCAAGCAAAGAGAAATCATAAGTTTATTTCTTTAACACAATTCTAGGAAGAGAAGATAGGATTTCGAGAATTCTAGGCTTTAGGAAAGAAATCCTATCTTGCAAATATTTGTGATTGCCTCTAGTTCAGGGTTTGTAGCCTGGTAAGTCCTAGGAGCCATTGATTGAAAGGGTTAAGAAGAAGCTAGCTTCCTAGAAGAGCAGATGGTTATGTTGGGTAGGTAGAATCACAATGCTTAAAGCTATCATTGTAGCAATCCCTATTTTCTTGATTCCCTGCTTTCCCCTCTCAAGCGGAGTTAACACGGAATTAAACCAAAAAATGAGAACCTTTTTTTGGTAGGGTAACTAAGAGCAGTATAAATATCCCTTAATCAAATGGAAGAAAATCTATGATCAAAAGGCAACGGATGGGGTAGCAGTAAAGAATCTCTTGTTATAGAACAAGGCTCTAGGAGTTAAATTGGTCTGGCTAATGCATGACAAGCTAGAACTAAAATGGGTTAGGATTCTCAAAGCTAAGTATCTAGATGAAGAAGAAAACAACATCTTTACATCTTGAGTTCTTCCAAGCGGCTCAAGAATCTAGAATTTCATTAAAGAAAGCATAGAATTGATCACCAATCACTTAACTTGGGAGATCAAGGAAGCAAGGCTCTTTTTTGGGAAGACTCATGAGAAGGTCATCCAAAATTGTCAGACAAAGTGGATCTTGATAGAGTCAAATTGATCATGAAACAATCATGGGGAGATAGGGTAAAGGACTATTTATCATGGCCTTCAATTGAAGGTAACAATCAACCCATATGGAAAAATGTGTGAGGTCTAGGACTCAATGACAGAGAGATTGAAGCCTTTGAAGAGGTCTTGAAATAGTGAATTATATATTCTAGAGCAGGTCAAGTCAAACTAAGATGGATTGCTTCTCCCTTTGGTAAATACAATGTTCAAGATGGCTACTTAAAATTGAGTTTTATGGACATGGATGAAGCAAGATTACCAATAAAACTTTGTTGGGATAAAATTTGTCTCCCTAAAGCTGACATTTTCACTTGGGCAGCTTCACAAGGAAGAGCTCTAATAGTGGATAGATTTAACAAGATGGGATTTGCAGGCCCCTCTAGATGTGTTCTGTGCAAGGCAGCTGAAGAAGCAGGGGACCATCTTTTCCTCCATTACCCCTTCACTTCCTTTTGTTGGAACTAGCTTTGCAATAAACTTCAATGGAAAACAACACTTTCTAGAAATCTCCTAGAATGGCTTATAGCTTGGCCTTCTATTCACACTAAAGCAATTTTTGGGGGGCTTTGGATTTCCTGCCCCTCAATACTAATTTGGGAAGTTTGGAAGGAGCGTAATAGAAGAATATTTTAGGACAAATAAATGCCCCCTTCTTTCCTTCTTAAACAAAGTGGAGTCAAATATGGTAGAAGTTGTGAATTCAAGACTTGCAGAATTGGGATCCAGTCATCGGAGTTTTACAGTTTGGGACTCATGGGGAAAAGTTGGCTCAATTTGAAAATGGTAGTTGTCTCTTGCATAGGTGGTTCAAAAAGTTTAGAATCCAGGAAAGTAGTACAATGGTCTCCTCTGAAGGTTGGGTGGTTTAAACTAAACTTCGATGGTGCAGTTAGAGGGAATTTGGGGATTTGTGGGGCATGTTGCATTGTGCGGGATTGGAATGGAGACACAATAGGAAGATTGGCTAAGCGTCTCCCACATGGCACCAAAAATGATGCAAAATTACAAGCACTTATACTTGGACTCAGATTTTGCAAAGAATTGAACATAAAGGAGCTAGCAATAGAAGGTGATTCAATGATAGTCATCAATGGTTTGAGAACTAAGAGATTAATCAATTAGAGACTGAAGGAAAAATTAGACATAGCTATCAACCTTCTAGAAGGCTTTGAGCAAGTCATGATAAACCACATCCTCAGAGAAGACAACACATAAGATGACTTCCTTTCAAACCTAAGGGTAGATGGAGTTTTTCTGAAAGAAATTAGTGAATCAAGGGGAAGGCTAAGCTTATAGATCCCAAGTTAGAGCTGAAAGGGCACTAGACGGTGGTAGGGTGGGCACCTTTCCACCCTTTTAGTGGTGGAAAGGTTGAGTCCTTTCAACGAGAAAGCAAAAGGCCTTTAGCTAAGTAAATCCCTGTGTGGGCATTAATTCATTAACTGGACAGATGGCAACTTTCAGGGTCGACTTCAGATAGAGTAATTGGCATGATTACGGAGTAGGTAGAATGATATGATGGCAAGTTGAGGCAAGAGTATTCATTTCACAGGCTTCCAGAGTCTTATCTGAGTGAGCGATAACAACTCTTGAAATTATGAGACAAGCATAATTTCTAGATACTCCTTGCAGAGCTTCCTTCACATTGAAAGCAATTGTAGAGCAGTCCTTCTCAATGCCTTTGACATTCATAGTTATTTTCTTGGCAGATTCAATCAAGTGTGGAGGCATGGACACCCCAATTAGGCTAGTGAGTGAGAAAAGGCAAATGACATTTCTAGGTCAGATAACAGAGCAACGTTTGTGAAGGATTCTTCGGTGCAGTGATTCATTGATGGTTGGAGCAGTTTGAATGGTCCTGGGCAATATATTGCAGACAATAAACGTTATCATGTGGACTCAAACATTCCATCAAGGTTTATGGCAATTCTGCTGGAGATGAATGCTCCCAAAATAGAAGTTGAAGCAATTATGAGAGGCTTATTTATTTCAGAGTTATTGGGCAACATGGAGGCAATTCTGCAAGCAACATCTTTAGGAGTAGGCACTCCTAGATCAAAGGACATGGAGCTATTTTAGGATCCTAGGGAGGTCATAAAACTTTACCCCTTTCTGCTGGACACCAGGGGCCTTGAGCTGATCAATCTTAAGGATCAAGCTCAAATTACAGTGGAATTTATCAAGAAGATGCTCAAGCTTGTTGCAGTAGATGGTTTCTAGTGGGTGGTAGAATTCAATCTTCAGCTAGTGGACTTTGATAAGGTGTAAGGATGTCTACATTTCCTTTTTGGCAGCATACTCTATATTTTTGTTTCCTCTCAGGCTTCATTTTGCATTAGGAAGCCATTTACTCCTAGGGGTCACTAATAGCAAGCCCTGCGTGGCCAACATATTGCTATAGTATATAGTTGGACATGGATAGGTAGTTTATTTTGGCAAAAACAATAAACTTTGCTATCTAGAACAACAAGGATGTATATTTTTTTCCTTTGATTATAATATAAAAACCTCTCAGTATGAATCAAAAAACAAAATTTGTGCACTTTTCTAAACTTGATTAATTAGGTAAATCACACTTATTTAATTAATCTAGCCTACTAATCAACATAAACCTAGCATAGTTGATTAAATAGACAATATTTAATTAGCTACCCTAGCCTACCGAGACCCTATACCTGGATTAATTAAATAAATCATTATTTAATTAATCATGATCCCTGTTTAGCTCATTCACTAATTTTTTCCAGCCACATTAATTAAGTTAATCACCCTGATTAACTTGGTCAAAGCATCATTTACTCATTCTCCCACAACCCACAAATTAAAAATTTGAAAATAATCCCATGGGTCACATGATCCTTCCACCTCACCTTACTATTTCCATGCTGAGCTATTCTCTATGCCATGAGCTCACATATGTGAGTTCTAAAATTGCCCATGTGTCACATGACCTTCACACTCCCACATAAAATGGAATTTTTAATTCCACATCCTCCCAAAAATAAAATTTTAATTCATCACTTGTCTTAATCCTGATTAAATGCAAAGCCTTCCCCAAAAATGAATATAATATTCATTTTTTCTCTCCACCTTCATTTTTCATGATCAAATCTCATCCCTCCATCTTGTCTTTTATCCTCCACCATTGGTCTCAACTTTTAATCTCCACCGTTGGATCAAAATCGCTTCAAAAAGCCTATAAATATGAGCTCTCACAAGCCATTTTATCATCTCATTTTCAAGTAGTGCTATCATGCCAAAATAGATTTCAGTCATCTCCATTTTGTGTTGTGTTGTGTTGTGAGCATTCTATATACAATTGAGTATCATTTGGGTAAATCTAGGAGTTTTAGGGTGCAAGCTCCTCCACCTTATCAAGGAGTGATAAGGATTTCGAAGGCATTCTAAGGTATAATCATTATATTTTTAGTTATTATTCGATGTTTTATGCTTTTTGCACTTCTTATAATCTTCATTTGGCACACCTGGTGGGAGCCCATGGTCCAGGCCAATTTTTTTTGAAGTGTTTTTGTAAAGCTTTTTGGCAGACATGATCATTTAGTGCTAAAACCTCATGCAATCGTGCCATAACCCTATAGTTTAGCACCATCTTTGACTGTCTTAGCGCTATTTCATCCTGAAATAGCGCTATCCACTATTATTTTAGCACTATTTTGGCACATGTTTGTACTAACTTTGTGGGCTAAAAATTTTTATGTTAGATTTAGAGGTTTTATCACTTTCTACAGTTTTCTCCTCTCTATTTTTTGACAAGGTGCAACACATCTAAGGGGTCCTAATGCCAAATTTTTTGGTGGAATGTGTTAAGGGAAACTAGTTTAATCTTGTTTCATCTTCTTTTGCAAACTAACCCTATTTTTGCTAAAAAAAACTACTGTGTTTTGATCTTGGATTGATTTTGCAGCTCTCTAACATCTCATAGTAGTGTTTTGTGCAAGATTATTCACTATTTTATGCAGGTCTCAAGTTTTCCTGTAGTTTAGTGCTGTATCTGACTAGAACCGTGCTACATAACTATTGGACTGATAGGTAAAAGAGGTAAAAACTAGTTTAGTGCTATTTTCTATTGGTTTAGCACTATGTTCTATTTTAGTGCCATTTTACTTCTGTTTAGTGCTATTTTTATTTGCATTTCTGTTGTCTGTCTCTATTTAAACATAGAAATGAATTACTTTAGTGCTATTTTCTACTGTCTTAGTACCATTTCTATATTTTGTAGTGTGATTTAAGTCTGTTTTAGCTCCATTTACTATTGTTTTAGTGCTATTCACTATTGTCTTAGCACTATTTTACTAACAGAATCTTGAGAACTGTGCAGGTGATTAACAAGTTGTTTGTAGGTACCAAAACATTTTTCCAATGCTATTTTCAGACTACTGACATACTTGTTGCAGGTTTTCGTTAGTCCAAGATTTATTTTTTATACTAGTTTAGAGGCACTAAATTAGTGTAGTGGGAATTAACATTTGTATGTTGTGTTTGGTTTTCTTGTAAGACGTATACTCTCCCCTCGCACCTTAGGGTTATCTTAGGGATCAAAATTCTACATTCAAACATTTTACTTGCTTTAAAGTGTTTTCTCGAAGGGGTTGTGTTTATTGTGTATTCTCTCCCCTCACGCCTAGTGTGATCTTTGGTTATTAAAAGAAAGGGATAATTTCTTCTTAGGAGGCATGCTCAGGGATTTCATCAGCCAAAGGGATGACCCCAACCACATGTATCAATGGGGTATATCAAAGGGGGGAGAAGGAAATTTGTACCCCAATCTAGTTGCATTGTTATTGGGACATCCTTGGGGCCTCAGGTAATTCTAGACAGAAGGTGAAGTGGTGCTTGCTTAACCGCTTGGTGCCACATCCCTTCAATGGACTAGTGTTCACGGTCTTCTGCCTCATGTACCTTGTGTATGAAGAGGACTCCCTAGAAGCCCGTACTATCCTAGCCTAAGACCTTTCGGACATCATACCTTGTAGTGTACCACTGCAGAGGAGGGGAAGATTCTCACTGTACTATTATAATTGAGATAGGCATTACCTTGGGTAAGACGAAAGTCTCCTTGGTAAGAGGGGTAAGGTGGTACATGACCTTGCTTTCCCTATCTATCCAAGCTATAGTACCAAAGGTATTAGTGGAGGTGGGAATCTTGTTTCACTTTGAGTTGAGATTGACCCATGGCCACTTTGTGAGATCTATAAGGTATGATACTCCCACTTGACTAATGTTAGGATTGTTCATGTGCTTGGTGTGTCTTCTTGTCGAAACCTGTACAAGCCAATTTATCCAAATTCCACCTTGAGTCAAAAGCCATTATGTTCTCTTGTTTGATTTTTTATGTGCTTGCTAAGGAATCTTATCAAATTTATCCAAAATCATTTGAACCTGTGCAATTAAACATTTGAACCTTTTGAAATTAGATCTTTGAGCCTTTTGAAATGCAAAATTTTGAGCCAAGAATCCACAAATCCAAATTGATCAAAAACCTAGACAAAGTTCTAACATTGTCGGTCGTTTAGCACTATACACTCTCTATTTAGTGCTATAAATTCACCTGTTAGCGCCATTCTTCAGTCAATCAATGCCATTTCTATCTGTGTCAACACCATTCCTCAACGTGTTAGTGCCATTCTACTGCGAATTAGTGCTATTTGTAGACCGTATCAAAAATGTATCCTCTGATTTGTGTCTAAATCTGTGAGCTTCATTTAACCTTAGCATCCGGGCACCTTGTCAAAATCACCAAAAATCAAATCCTCCATTTTTGAATCCAACCCTTAACCACATTTCCATCCACAACCTTTTTTCCAAATCTATCCACATCATCCCATTTAGACCTTAGAGAAACATCACTTTGATATTGGACCCTTGATCATATTCCATCCATTAATCAATTGTCATATCTCATATCCCTAGTTTTGTTATTTGGCCCAAATCTTGTGTCATCATGTTAAGAGGCCTCTGGCCTAGGGTTTTACCCATTGAAAAGACTATGAATAGAAGTCCTTAAACCCTAAACCCTAGTGTCATTTCAGTATTGGCAATGAAAATCACTTTTGTTATATTTCTAGGTTACCTGCCTATTTCCCATTTCTCAATTCTTAAGTTGCCTCATTATGTCTTGAGGTACGTTGTTTACCAGCCCCTTGACATACAATTTACTACCTTCGGCCCGTGCCTAATATTTTTCATATATGTCAATGTGATTTGCATATTAACCCTTTAATGGTCTCATGGCCCCTTCCTTCTTAGTAGACGAAGGTTGTTTTAAAATATATATGCTGAGGGTCAGGTCCCACTAACTCTCTTGATAGGTGGCAAGTGTTGATTCACTTCTGCCGTTCTGCCGATGTTAACATATTGATAAGGAAATCACCTGTAGAACTGCGGAAAGGGTGCCAACTAGTAGGAGACCATTCATTGACTGCAATAAGGAAAAATGGTGGATCCTGAGTGCTACATGGAGACTTCTCAATGGCTTCCACCATTCTGCCAAGATTCACCAAAAGGTCCCACCAAACGTTCGCAGAAAGGCAGAAGAATGACATGTGGCTTTTGGAGTGTGAAGTTACATCTGGGTGGATGAAAGCATAACGTGGCAAGATCTTTGAGGTTGAAGGTGTTTTGAGATTTGTCCCATCGTATGTGGCTAATCTGACAATTTTTCACCATTTTACAGAGATCAAATCTCTTGCCAGATCTTTTGAGTGTGAAACCGCAAAGAGTGTCCTAGTTGTACCGTTTGAAAGGTCTTCTTGGGATCATGGTTAAGGTGGCTGGATATCATTGGTTGATGCTCAGTTGGCATTAATAACAAAATTTTTCCACATGATGGACTAAACTGGTGCCTTTGATTTGAGCTAGCTAATGAATTGATTGACAGGTCAGATTCAAAAATTGATGAAGTGATGTGTTGGCACGTGATCTGAGATACACCATTGCAAAATTAATTTTCCAAGCATGTGCAGGGTCTCCATCACCACCACTATGAGGGAATTAACTAACTGCAAGATTGGATTATGCAGGATTGACCCTTGGAGATCCATGTTTCTACCAAAAATGACCTTTTGTCTACTTCATGATGAGTTATGGCAGGATGACTAGGCTAAATGATGAAATCAAGACAATTGATCTAGTGCCTACAATGCAGGAAGTTATGTTTTTAGTTATGCAAAATGATGAAATACTATTTGTCTGTTCATTGCTGATAATCTTCAAAAGATTTCCATTTATGGGTAAGATACCTTGAAATGACTAGAATTTATTAACCATAGATGTAGCAGAGTGTGTGAGATCTTTCAAAGTTTCTATAAATAGGTGGCTCTGGTTGTGGCCTCATATGTTATTTGTTTGTGTTGATAGTATGGATACTCCCTGGTTTTGTATGTTCTTTTTGCTCCCCTGTTCTATTGGATTCTCTTCTCTGTTCTCATGGTTAGCAATATGCCCTCACAGAATTAGCAGACTTGAAGTTTTCATTCCATGGAATAGGTGGTGCAGGGAAAATTCAAGGGTAGTAGTAGCATCCATTGAGCCTCTGTGTTTTCTTCTCCCTTTTATATTTTCATTTGGATGTGGGCTCTAAGTTAAAATCCCTTGCCTCCAGTAGTTTCTACTTCCCTAGAGGTGGTAGATTTTTTTCTTAGGCAAAGAGGCATCATTGCTTCTTCTACCCCTCCCTTAAATCTAATTTTCCTAACAGAGATTTAACTCTAGGTGTAAGGGGATTGCCCACCTGGATGAAATAGATAAGAGCAGAGGAAAAATTTGTTGTTGTTGCTACTGCTCTCCTAGCTTGACTTCCAGCACTGTCAGAATCAAATATGTGTGGATTCCTTGAGTTTTTGTCTGGTTGAGGTTGTTGGAAACCTCCTAACCAGAAGTGAGGATTCACACCATTGCAAGGGAATTTGGAAATAGTGAAGGAGATTCAGGCTTCTCGGGCTTTCTTTCGATGTTGTTCCTTGCACATTTTCTCACTTTTTGGTGCATGGTTTGGATAAGAAGAGCAGTGAATGCTCTTATTGAGCAATTAGATGGCACATGAAGGGTGTCTAAGCTCTAATGACATCTGACAAATGGCCACCCATCAGCATCACATCCTGAGAAATCCTTGCCAAGGTGAAGGAACATACAATTCAAAAACAAATACCTCAGCATGTGTGGGTATTTTTGTTACAGAGGCATCTCTTTTCAGTTGAGAGATGGTTACACCTGCATCCTGTTACAACTTCATTTTTGGTTAATTAAACTGTAACATCTTTTGTCTTTAAGCCGGTAGCTTGTCTGCTCCCTTGTTCTATAAAAGGGAATTCAAGGCTTATTGATAAGGCATTGGTTTGATGTCATATTTTCTAGACCTAGTCTAAAGTATGGGATCAATCTGATCATGGAGGAGATGTATATGTTTAGAATTTGACAATAGGAATTAGTTGTCCAAATTTAAGCTTTGTTTTGAGTTCATATTTTGATATATCTGCAAGGCTATTTGTAATTCAATATTAGTTTATTTTACAAATTGTTGTTGAGTTTCAAAGTATATTGTCTCCAACTCATGTACACATTGTTACATTTATGAATACAATCTAATTAATGATTAGTTTATTCATCATCACAGTCTTTCCTGTGTTTGCATATTTTTCTTATGGCATTTACTCAAGTAGTAAAATAATAGCTATAAGAGGATATTGAATGTAATGTTTGTTTACAAGGATAACTAAGTATGATTAACTCTGAAACTAGTGAAATATTGTAATGTAGGGCACTACTTTATCGTCACAGTAAACTGAAACTAATCACAGAATGGTTTTTTTAATTTATATCTAACTTTGACTCTATGACCCTTGAGTTAGGCACTGATCCTTCAAGAATGTTATATTGTAATAAAACCCCCTTGGTTATCCTCATTTAAAATATTGGAACAAATTTCCATTTCAGTTGTAGGTTGTAGATTTTAGTATATTCACATGTTCTTCTGCAAAGAATTATGTTAAAGCTTAAGAATCGAGCCCATTGCTTCACTCTATCAGTAATTCTTTAAGCAATCTAGAAAGAACATATCTGTTTTAGAATAGTGTTTTGCACAAGTATTGAAAAAATCCTGTAATCCCCCATTCAATAAATACTGTTAAAAGGAACACCATCCTTGGTCCTACAGAGCCTAAAGTGCAGAGGAAAAGGATTGAAAACCCCTTTCTTGTTCGTTGGCCAATCCCTCGAGACAAATCAATTATTAGAAAATGGCTATTTTCTAGATCTACTTTTCCTTCAGATCAGGTTGGGAATTTAAAACAACCAACAACTCCATTTCCATAAGGGTTTTTTACAAACCCTAATCCAAATTTATTACCCTCCATCCAACCTTAGAGAAATATTTTGACCTTTTGGACCTTTGCTTCCCTTAAATCCATCCAAATTTTCTATTTACATTCACATCAAAATCCCAAAATAATCCCAATCTTAGGCTTAATCTAATTTCCTTCATCCTCATCAACCAATCCCAAAATCCAACATCAACATCCAAAATCAAATTTATCCAAACCCCTCAACAACATCAAACCATCAACATCCAAAATCAAACCAACATCCAAAGTATCCTTCAAATCAAGTTTGTGCAAAATTTAAGTCTAGATCTTATTATCCTCTAATTTATGGGGTGCTTAAGACTTTGTCTCCCTTAAGTTCTCTTGTAAATTATCCTTTTATCAACCCTTATATAAATTAATTTCGGAGCCTAAACAACTCCTAAGTTGATAAACTCTAAGGTATCCCATTTTGCTTGGAGGTCATTAGTCTACCTTCCAGTGAAATAATCCTTTTCTTTTTTTCTTAAGGGCATTAGTCTACCTTAGGTAACAAGAGAATATCCTTTTGAAATCCAAAGATCTAGACTTATTTAATCTCTCCCTTGATTTGAATCATCCTTTTAAAACATCATCAAATTTGATCAACATCCTTAACCACCCAATCCTATCCAAAATCACTTTCTAAGTCATCTTTGGCCAATTTTTAATTGTCCCAAGTATACTTTAATCATCCATCTCCAAAATCATTATCCTCAAAAATTTGTTCTAAGTACCCTTTCTAACCATCCATCATCCTCAAATCTTATCATCATTCCCAAACCCATTTTACCTTTAATCATCTCCATCCATTTATTTTTGGTCCAAAAATCCTTTTAAAACCAACCTTTGAGGTCACTCATCAAAAAATTATCCTCATATCCCATCATTTATCCATTTTATCCTTGGGTCTAATACTTTCAGATTCATTCTCTAAGGTTAAGCCTCCATTTATAATCACATCACCAAATCAAATCTATCCATACCTTATCCACCATCACTCATCCACTTATCCTCTCATCCTTGGGTCCAATATTTTCAAATCAATTCTCTAAGGTCATAATCCTTATCCACCTTTCCAACACCAAATATATTGACACCCAATCCATTACATGCCATTGACAAGGTCCTAAGCTAGGAAAAACAAGGAGATGGAACCTTTTAGAATTACTTTTGGGATGGCTAACACTGACCAAAAGAATATCCCTACATTCCAACAACAATCATCCCTTGATGCCAATTCTATGATAAATCCTTTTGGAATCCAATCACAAGGTCCCCCAAACAACATCAATAATATGGATTAAGATGTCTTAGACTTCATGCAAGACGCCGATTCCATGGACATACTAGAAAGAGTCCTAAAATCAGATCCAAATAGATATCTTGAATTCCTCATTCAAAATGGTGTCACTGTACCCACCTTGTAACAACCATCCTCATCTAACACCATACCTAATACATCCCAAACCTCAAACACTACCACAATTCCAACCTCCACATCAACCTTAACAAATCCTATCTCCATATCAGCATCAACTATAACCACATCCACACCCAAAATCACTCTCAACATCCCCAATAATGCCACATACACAAGTGCTTCCATGAGTGTACCCCAACTTGACACCAACACTATAGCCTTCATTACACATTTATTTTCCCAACCACCCTATAACACATCTAACACATGCAATAACCCCTTATCTAACACCATGTACACACAACCCCTTATCTAACACCATGTACACACAATCCCTTATCTAACACCATGTACACATAACCCCCCATCTCTCAACCACCTATTGGGTCATCTTCTGTGAAAAATCCTAACCAACAAATTCCACCACATGTCATACAATAATTCCTTGCCTATCAACAACACCAAGCGCAACAAAATAAAAACCAAAACCCAACGCAACATTAACAAATCCCCCATTTCCTCCAACAATTAATCCATAAACAACAATCACTAATGTAGTCAAGGTAGGAGGGTCCAATGAAGGACTGTCCAGCCTTGCAGCCTTAAACATCTAATAGCATGATCAATCAGAGATGCAACGGAAGTATATAGATAACAACAGAAAGAAAGAGACATTCATAAGCACATGACACAAGATGTATCCTGGGAAAACCCTAAAAGGGAAAAAACAACCTTCAAAGTTCATTCTCATTATATTAGGATCTCAAATCACATTACATATGCCTCTAGGGATTTAAAGATGCTAGGCTGTAGTCCAGGTTTACAAAAGATTCATACAATAACACTCTTCCATGATTTATTTTTTCTACTTCTCAATTCTCTACTCTATAACTTCTTCTACTCTTTGCTCTACTCTCTACTTCAGTTCTACTACTTCTGATCAAAATAATTCCTCTCCTTGCTTCATATCTTCACATGATTGATCACTTCTTTGAAACAATCCTTCATCTCTCATTTATATCCTTCGCAAGCCTTCATAACATTATCAAGTTGGCCTGATTGCAATGACTAGTATGAAATGTGTAGATATAGATAGATCAGACCTAAACATAAGGTATTTCTCTGTTGGTGAATGAAACTTTGTGCGGATCTCCATGAAGGTCGGCCAGGTCATCAACTTCCTTGAATGATGTTCCTTTTAGCTCTGTAAGTCATGGAATCACTCCGCAAACCAATTAGACTCCACTGAACACTGTCGGCTCTACTCTATGAAAATAGGTGAAAACAAGTAATCTTTTGATAGTGATATCTTTCTAGAAACAAACCCAAATGATGTGAATTTTGGATATGATGTGCATGATGATGCCTAGATACTAATTCCATCTTCATAGCTTCTAATATACAAATGTAGTAAAATGCGGTAATCTCCAAGGTTGCTCTCCCTGACACTCTACAACTTAATGTTAACTATTCCAACTAATTTAAATGCTTCTAGACACTCCTACATCAGACTCTTAGGGTTAATTGAAAAGAGAGCCTCTTCACTTTGGTCTATATTATGTCAAAATCAATGTTGTTTCTTTGAATAGGTTCGGTGACCTATTCACAGGTACTTGCAACTGCCTCAAGGTCGGTGGTATATTCAAGTCCACCCTATAAAACTACCTCAAGTTCTTCTAAGTTCAACGTTCTACTTGCAAGCCTTGTACTACCTCAATAATTGGTGCTCTGAGCATGTCTTCTCCGCAAGATGCCTCAATTTATTCATCTTCTAGTGATCTAGGTTTGGTTGTCTACTTGCAAGCCTTGCACTGCCTCAATGATCGATGGTCTGAGAAAATCTTCTCTACAAGCTGCCTCAAGTTCTTCATCTTGCCATGGTCTAGGTTCAGTGGTCTGACTACAATGTTGCAACTACCTCATAGTTTGGCGGTTTGTTGTCAAGCTCCTTCAAGATCAATGTCTGGTTCAATCAATTAAGAATTAATCAATACATACTTGCATCCTCTAGAATAATCATGTTGCTCCCTTGATTCAATTAATATATTCTTGAATTCTCTCTGCAACACTTTCTATTTTCTGGTTCTAGATACAATTTCTTACAGTTTATGTTCTGCAAATATTGCTTCAATACTTTTCTCTATTTCTTTATCCATGTTTCCTTTACTCCAGTGCACAAACTTTCTCCTCTCGTAGAATATACTGTCATTCCCTCTTTCTCTACAATAAGAACTTTTGTTTCCTTGCTACGCTTCACACTTGTTCATACGAACTTTCTTTTGCACTACTTTCTCAGTTCTATAACACAACTCTCCTTAAGATCAATGCTTCACCCTCTTCTGGTTTCCCTATTAAATTTGATGACTCAAAAGGTTCCTCTTCCTTTGCATAAACTACCTCTGTATCAGTTATTGTTTCCTCATTATTAACCTCTCCAGTAACAGGTTCTTGGTGACATTCACTGCTTGATTCATTTTTCCTCCAAACTTAAAAATAGGTTCCTCTTCTACCAAATCCTCTTTCATCCCTTTTGTATCCTTCACTATGATAAGAATTATGACTCCTATCAGTTCTCCCTCTATGGTTTGAATTATTGTTCTTGTTCTGCTTCGCATAAGGTCTTCTCTCTCTGCATTATGATCCTTCTTTTCCTCCAATGCATGAATACTTCAATCTATACAACCTTCTAAACATACAAGTTACATGTTTCCATTTTGATCCATCAATCCACCCATAATCCATCTGCATACAATCTGTCACAGGTTTTCTCCTTCTCATTTTATTCCAGCACATCTTTTCAGAATGATTTCTTAATCCATAGAACTTACAAGGGTATAGGTCCCAACACAATTCCTTTTCATGTCCATATCTATTACAACAAGAACAATACATACCTTTTCTTCCTTGATTTGACTTGTTTGAACTTGTAACATCATCTTTACCTCTATCATATCTAAGGCCTTCACTTCTTGATCTCATTACTGGTTCAATAGGTTCTATAATTCCTTGCTGATGCTTTCCCAATCATTTTCCTTCATATCCCATTCTTTGCATGATTTTGAAACCACTACCATCACCAACAACTGCAGGTTTAGTTACATTATCATATTCAATCTCACTTTCTAAAGAAGCTTCTGTAGTATCACACAAATCATTAGTATCACAAGAAACATCACAAAGTTCAAGCTTAGATCTCATATTTTCATTCTCCTTCTTGCATGCTACAAGTGATTGCTCTAACTGATTAACCTATTCTTTCAATCCTGATATTTCACTCTTCTATAGACTATTTTCTTTTTTCAATTCTTCCAAATTTTCCTCCAGACCTTTGTTTCTCTTTTCTACCTTCCCAAACAATTTTAATCCTTCTTCCAATTCTTCAAAACTCTTTTCAATATACTCAAATAACTTCAGCTCTGCTTCTAATTCTTCATTCCTCCTTTCTACATTTTCCAATTCGTCTTCAAGATCATCATATTTGTCTTCTCCTAGTTCTTTTATCCTTTCCATTAATTCTAAATTATACCTTTTGATTTCACACAATTCTTCTCCTAGAATATCCTTTTTGCATATTAGGTTTTCATTTTCTTTCTTCATCCTTTTTCCAATCTTCCCTATTTAAACAAATCAGATAAACAACTTACTTTGAAAAGCTTACCCAAATCTTTCTTGCCTTGACCTTCTTCAGTGGTGACACTTGTTACTTCTAAGGTTTTGCACTTCTTTAAACACTATCTTCCTTCCCAATAGATTCACAACCAGCTCTGATACCATTTAATGCAATCAAGGTAGTAGGGTCTAATGAAGGACTATCTAGCCTTGTAGCCTTAAATAACTAACATCATGATCAATCAAAGATGCAATGGAAGTATATAGCTAACAAAAAAAATAAAGACACATTCATAAGCACGACACAAGATGTATCCTAGGAAAACCCTAAAAGGGAAAAACCCAGCCTTCAAAGTTCATTCTCATTATATTAGGATCTTAAATCACTTTACATATTCCTCTAGGGATTTACATATGCTAGGCCATAGCCCAGTTTTACAAAAGATTCATACAATAACACTCTTCCATGATTTCTTTTGTCTACTTCTCAATTCCCTGCTCTGCAACTTCTTCTGCTCTCTGCTTTAGTTCAGCTACTTCTTCTGATCAAAATAACTCCTCTCCTTCCTTCATATCTTCACACACTTGATCACTACTTTGAAACACTCCTTCATCTCTCATTTATATCCTCCACAAGTCTTCATAACATTATCAAGTCGGTCTAATTGTGATGGCTAGTATGAAACTTGTAGACATAGATAGGTCAGACCTAAACATAAGGTATTGCTCCACTGGTGAATGGAACTTCATGTGGATCTCTATGAAGGTTGGCCAGGTCCTCAACTTCCTTGAATGATGTTCCTTTTATCTCTATAAGTCATGAAATCACTCCACAAACCAATTAGACTCCACTAAACACTGTTGGCTCTGCTATGTGAAAATAGGTAATCTTATGATAGCGATATCTTTTCGAAAATGAACCCAAATGATTTGAATTTTGGATATGATGTGCATGATTATGTCTAAATGCTAAGTCCAGCTCTACAACTTATGATATACAGATGTGGTAAAATGCGGTAATCTCCAAGGTCTCTCCCCGACACTCTGCAACTTAATATTAACTATCCCAACTGATTTGAATGCTTTCAGATACTCCTGCATTAATCATACATACCACAACCTCCACCTACCTAAGATTTATCTAGCATTGTGCAAACCTTGATCCAAAAGGTTGACGATATGCAACATGGGCATAAGAGAAAACAATATTCCTTCGAAGACATTTGCCCATATCCATTTGATAGAACTATACCCATGCCACCCTTCCCTAAAAATTTTGAAACACCAAAATTTGATAAGTATAAAGGGAAAGGGGTCCCTAGGGAACACCTTAGCAAGTTTTACATTGCTTGCCTAGAAGTCTCATACGATGACACATACTTGATGAGACTCTTTCCTAGAAGCCTAGGTGGTCAAGCCACCAAATGGTTTGCCCATCTTCCTCACGACATCAAAACATTCCATGAGCTTGCAAAGAAATTTGTAAATCATTTCTCCTATATGAAATATCCATGATGGACCTTTGAAATATGAAACAAAAGATTGGGGAATCCTTTCTTGCCTTTTTACAGAGGTGGAGAAGCCTAGCAAGAAAACTCCCTTGGCCTATTCTTGAGAAACAATTAGTCACTATGTTTGTGACTAATTTAAATCAAGAAATGGGATTCCACCTACAAATCCAATGCATGTCAACCTTTGAGGAGGTCATATATAAAGTCACAACCATAGAGAGAGCCCTCATCGCAAAGGGGTCTATCAAAATTTACAACAATGACAATAGGAACAACAAGAACAACAACAAATTCAACAATAACAACACCTACAACACAAATAATAACACCCAATCCAATGACAAACCCCGCTTTTGGGGTAAAAACAAAAGCACCCTCAATGGTGGTGCCATCGATGTGAAGACCGTCCAAAACATACAAACCACCGCACCATTAGATCCATCTACAAGCAACAATGTAAATATTTCTAAGGGACCACCAAAACAAAACAATGCACCCAAGAGGAGATTCACACCCTTGGGTGAACCTATTGAGGATGTTTTGAGAAATCTCATCAAGGTGGATCTAATCACATTGCCACCCATTCGCCCCTATGATGAGAACCAATTTAAACCCTCTTGGTTTGATGAAAATGCTTATTGCGAATACCATCATGTGATAGGGCGTAAAACATCTAATTGTATGAGGTTGAAACATTGCATTCGAGATCTTGGAGATAGAGGTGATATAACCATTGATGAACCTCTAAAGCAATAACCTAATGCTAATTTAGGAGCATACAAGGATCCACTTCTAGATCACAAGGGAAAAGCCTCTTCCTTGAATCAATCCTACAACGTTATGTTGCCTCCCTCTTCTTTCGATTCCATTGTGGGTTGAATAGAAGATTCATTCAATCATGTCAATACCATCACCATTAGAGCCAAGACACCCCATTGTGCCATTACCACTTGTTGTGGCCACATCTCCATCTGCGGAGCCCCCACCAATGATCAACCTTCTACATCCTGATGAAAGGGGGTAAATCATAAAACACACAACAATAGAAATGGAACACATAAAATGGAATATTTCTTTATTGATCTGGGCAACTCATTACATTACAGAAGCTCAACTACAATCAGAGGAATCAATCCTCCATAGGCTACAACACACTACAGCTACACATCACTAGGTTCTAGAATATTCTACCTTCTGTAACCCCAAATCAACTAGGGTTTTTGTTTTCCCACCTATTCTTGACTCTACCCTTTCCCCCTTATCTCTACTACTACCCAGGGTTCCCAAAATAGTCATAAATAACACTTTTTGGTGGCCTCCATCTAAATTTTGAAATTTGTAACTCCCTCCAAAAAAAGGTCAACTTCTGGGAATTATAATTTTTGATCTGGGTGTCTGATTGACGAACTGTTTTAAGCGCCAAAAAGCTTACGATGTGAGCTATCACGCCAAAAATTTGTAAATATATTTCTATCAACTTTTTGGGATGTTATGGGATGTTTTAGTGCCTCATAGCTCATTTCAAAAATTTTCAGGGGCTTTTCAGAAAACCAAAACTTTAATATCTTTCAGCTCACAAATGATCTTTTCTTGATTCCTTTGCCAAAGGTCTTATATTTTAGTTATGAAGGTTTCTGTAAATTTTTGCTTCAATCCAAGCCCAAATGCAAACTTTCCTAAAATAGCAATTAAACTTTCCAAAACTGGCAGTTTGCTATTTTTAGTAGTTTGGAAAAAACTGAAAGTCCTACATCATTATTCAGGAGATTATGGAACCAAAAATACTAATTATGGAAATAAATGAAAATAGCTACAATGATTTTCAATTAACTTCTTTTTGATGCAAGATTGCCCTTACACCACTGGATGCTCCTACATCAGACACCTAGGGTAATTTGAGAAGTGACCCTGTCATGTCTCAGGTGTTTGTTTGAGGAAAACCCAAATAGTCAACCTCTTCCTTAGACAACCACGAATAATCTTTAATAGGCCTTCTTTTCCATTTCACTAGATATTCTTCATATTTCCTATTCTGAGTACTTCTTCCCACATAGCTATCCAAGATCTCTTCTATCTCCTCCGTTGAAGTAGATGCTGGAATACTCCACTGTTCTTCTATTGGTCCATCCTTTGTTCCACCTTCATGATATTCTGATAAATTAGTAATGTTGAAAATAGGGGAAATATTGATCCCACTCGGTAGTTCTACCTCATAGGCATTTCTTGAATCATGCTTCTTTAGGATTCTGCACGGTTCAAATTTCTTCATTTTCAACTTATTGTATGTTCCAATTGGGAACCTTTCTTTTCTCAAGTGAACCATGACTTCATCTCCTACTTGGAACTCCTTATATCTCCTCTTCTGATCTAACTTAGCCATATACTAAATATTCATCTTATTAATGCTCTTTCTCACTTCTTCATGCAAATTCTTCAGATGTTCTACAAAGTCTTCAGCTTCAATACTTGTCTTTTCTCCTTTATCCAGCTTCCTTAACTCAAAAGCATTTCTTGGGCTATTGCCATATACAATCTGGAATGGTGATTTACTAGTACTCCTATTGACAGAATTGTTGTAAGCAAATTCTGCCTATGGCAAAATCAAATCCCATCCCTTGGGCTTATCTCCTACGAAGCATCATAACAGGTTACCCAAACACCTATTCACCACTTTCATCTATCCATCAGTCTATGGATGGTGTGCAGAACTAAACTTCAAATCTATCTTCAACTTCTTCCACAATGTCCTCCAGAAATAACCAACAAACTTGGTATCTTGATATGAAACTATGCTCTTTGGTAGACTGTGCAATCTCACCACCTCCCTGAAAAATAACTCTGCAATATGAACATCATCATTAGTCTTCTTGCAAGGAATAAAATGTGCCATCTTTGAGAATCTGTCCACCACCACAAAAAATGGAATCATGCCCTCTCTGTGTCGTTGGTAAACCAAGAACAAAATCCATACTAATATCATCCCATGGCTTCTCTGGTACAGGTAGTGGCTGATATAGACCTATATTTTGACTTGCTCCTTTCGCCATCTGACATACTCTGCAACTCTGCAATAATTTCCTCACATCTTGCTGCAACTGTGGCCAATAATAATTTTCACCAACAATAGCAATGGTCTTATCTCGACCAAAGTGTCTAGCCAATCCTCCACTATGCTTCTCCTTAATCAGGTTCTCTCTCATGGAACTCCTAAGAATGCACAACTAGCTTCCTCTAAACAACATGCCATCTTGGATTATGAAATCCAACCATTTTGTCCTATCCAAAGTAACAAGTTCCAAACAAGCTTTCCAAGCCTCTACAAATTCTAGATCTTCAAGATACAGAATTTTGAACTCATCGAACTCGACCACCTCTATCTTCATTTCTGTCAACAAATTTTGCCTTCTGCTCAAGGCATCTACAACTCTGTTGGACTTCCCACTCTTGTGCTTGAAAATAAAATTATAACTCTGCAAAAACTCAACCCATTTTATGTGCGTTTGATTCAACTTTCCTTGACTATTAAAATACTGTAAAGCCTAATGATCAGTATATAAAACAAACTCTTTTGGCAACAAATAATGTCTCCATTTCTTCAAAGCCTAAACTATAGCATAAAATTCCTGATCATAAACAAAATACATTTTCTTGGCATCATTAATCTTCTCACTAAAATAGGCAATGGGCTTACCTTCTTGACTCAAAATAGCTCTTATAACACTACCACTAGCATCACAATCTACTTGAAACACCTTATTGAAATTTGGAAGTGTCAAAATAGGTTGCTCTGTGAATTTTTGCTTCAATGTATCCAAGCTTTTGTCTACTCCTTTAGTCCATCTAAACTCTTTTCTATCCCCTCTCATTATCTTAGTTAGGGGTGCACAAATGCTATTAAAATTTCTGATAAACTTTCTGTAAAAACTTGCCAAACCATGAAAAGATATTACCTCGGTAGTACTCCTCGGTGTAGGCCATTCAATGATAGCTCTCACCTTCTCTGGGTCCATCTTAAGACCTTCCTCTGAGACAACAAATCCCAGGTATACCAACTCCTTCTTTGCAAAACTACATTTCTTCAAATTAATTAGTAACTTCTCCTCCCTCAGCTTCTCTAAAATTCTTCTGATATGCATCAGATGCTCATCCCAAGTCTTACTAAAAATTAAAATATCATCTAAATAAATAATAACAAAACTTTCCAAAAATTCTTTCAATACCTCATTCATGAGCCACATGAATGTGCTCGGTGCATTGGTTAGCCAAAATGGCATGACTAACCACCCATAAAAACCTCCCTTTGTCTTGAAGGCTGTCTTCCATTCATCTCCTTCTCTGATATGGATCTGGTGATACCCACTCTTCAGGTCAATCTTCGTGAAGTACTTGGCTCCACTCAAACAATCCATTATGTCATCCATTCTTGGCAATGGAAATCTTTACTTGATTGTGATCTTATTGATGACCTGAGAATCTGTACACATTCTCCACTCTCCATCTTTCTTTGGTGCTAGTACTGTTGGTACGACACATGGACTCAAGCTCTCCCTTATCACTCCATTCCTGAACAACTCGTGAACTTGTTTGTTCAACCCTTCATTCTCTGCTGGATTCATTATGTGGGCTGCCTTATTTAGCAAACTGGCTCTTGGTATCAAATCCATTTGATGACTTATCTTCCTCACTAGTGGTAAACCTTCTGCTACATTATTAGAGATAATGTCCTGAAATTCTTCCAACATATTTGAAACTTCTTTTGGTACATCTTCACATTTCTCCTGACTAATCTTAGGAATCAATGCAAAGCAATGATGCTCATGCTTCATACCTTCCAAAAATTTCCTACCATCTACCAAACAAATTCTGGCAATACTACATACCTTTTCTTCCACTTCCTTCAAGGGCTTCAACTTATGACAAACTCCATCATTTGTTAGGGAATATGTGTTTGCATGACCATCATGGACAACACTCCTATCATATTGCCACGGCCTCCCCAATAGCATATGACATGCATCCATCAGTATGATATCACATAGCACCTCATCATGGTAGTCCCCAATCTTGAACTTCACTAAACATTGCTCATTGACCAAAGCTCTATGGTCCTTTTGCAACCATGCAATCTGATATGGATGTGGATTCTTTCTTCTTGTCAACTTCAACTTGTCAACCATCTCCTCTGAAACAAGATTGTCATTACTTCCAATGTCAATAATAATATCACAACACTTACCTTCACATTTGCAACTTGTGTGGAATAAATTCTTCCTCTAATTGGGTTCTTTCTTCTCATTCAAATAAGTTCTTCTGACAACTAGGGTTTCTCCCCTTTCAGCATCTTTAGAACACTCGGACTGTGCATCTTCATCTACATGTGCAACTCGTGCATTACCTTCAAGTCTTCTATTTGTCCTTCCTTGATGTTGTGGACACTTGTATGCCCGATGCCCTTCTTCTCCACATTGGAAATAGGTTCCTCTGAAACCTCCTCTTCCAGGTGTTACATCCCCAATTTTTGTCTTGCTATACTTTTACTTTTTACTTGGACATAAGTAAATTTATTATGATGTTTAGATTAATGACAAGGAAAGAAATGGATTATATTGAATGTCATTTATGAAATTATGGAAATGATTATGTTATTATAGATTTAATATTTGCATTATGAGATTTGATCTATTATTTGAATAATGATGCACTGATCATAATTTGTTTGGTAATGAGTTTGATACTAGATTATAGGTCATCAGATGACTCTTAGAGAAAAGAGAGAGAATCTTTCCAAGAGAGAGATATATACCTTAGGTTACGAGTGGTTTATTTGCCAAATCAAGTATAAGTGTTTAACGAAAATGTGAACCAATGTGTCGTAAGAGGTGAGACTTGTCTTGTCAGTTTACTTCTGAACCTAATTGACAAGTAGTTGATATTTTTTACAAATCTTTCTAAGTCATAGTAAGTTGTCTTAGTTGTTAATAACATTAACAATGTCATTTGAAGTGTGATTTGTGACTATTTACATTTAACGTAAATATTATGATGTTATTATCGTAAAATGGTTGTCTTATTATTATTAAGTCCCCTTGAGGTGTTATAAACGATTCTTAACATTAAGACGTTTTCATCGAGTTAAGAAGACGTGAATATCGTCGACGGATTGTGATGGGGAGACAAGCTCGACCCAATCACAATATCCGTAATCCTTTATTTAAATATTATCTTTTTATTTGATTAAACCATAACTATCTAATTGAGGTGATATTATGTGAATCATATTTGACATAATCAAATAAGAATATGCTTATGTGTCGAGTGAGGATAATACCTCATAATAAGTCAATATTGTTATACTAGCTTGCAAATAGGAGAGCCTTCAATAATAGTAGTAGTGAGTCAAATCACTTATTGGGGATCATTAAATAATTAGTAATTGTTAAGAGATGTGTTGGCCTCTTCGTAAAGAGAAGGACTGTGGTATTAACTACCACTATTGACGAGCCCATGAGACGGTTATCTCCCATCGACATGTGTAAACTTTGCATTAAACTTGGCTTCAGCTAGAACCAAATCGAACATGGACCGTTATGCATTCAATTAACTTGCAAATGAAATGAGTAGAAGTGAGGATTAAGGCGACTCTATAAGAGTCATGCTTCAGTCTTTATTAAACAACGCAGTTGAGCTGTGAGATAGCAGAGAGGAATAAGGAGAAACTTGTGTGAAGTTTAGGGATATGCAGAGGAGAAATCGTGGCTAAGAGGAGATATACAGCCAGAGGCATCGACTGTAGAGTTCTATCAACAAGTATTGCCAACTCTAAGACCATCGACTAATAGGTATTCCTCAGTTCTATATGTTAATAACAATGAGGAAATCGTATGATTCTTTTAGGATTCCATCATTGTGTTTTTTTGGACAGTCATATGAGAAAGCCAGTGAGGTATATCCTCCAGTATTCATTGTGTTTACTATTAAAAGATATTAGTGTCGATCATGGGATAATGCAGATAGCATTATTAGTAAACCATTTTGATCTATTTCTGAAATGATTAGGCATCAAATGCATTTTGTATGGCCGATACTTGGTAATACAAGTGAACACTATGTTATAGTATTCTGAATCGACTATTTTCTTATAGATATCTAAATGATAATCATATCAAATCATAGTATGGAGGATAAACAATCATCATAGTAGGAGGTTGTCTTAGTTGATGTTTGTTTTGAAAAATAGTTTACTTATTGAATAAGTTTGTAGAAACCAATGATATGTTCATGAGATAATCATATATTAGACTCTTGAATTTTATTAGTATTGATTTAACTTGAATAGTTATATTCATAGCCTTGAGTCGTATAGTTTAGACCTTGAGTCGGGGTAATGTTATTTCAAAAACATTTCCTTGTTAAGTTTCTATACATGTTGAAAATGATATCTTATCCCAAGAAATTTAGATTCTTAGTGTTCTATGGTAATTTTGGTATAATCTATTGAATGGTAGAAGAACTAGGATTAGTAGATAAGTGGGATAAATGTCTAAAGATCTTCTTAATGTCTATACTTGTAATCTTGATGAGTTTAGCTATAGTAAACCATTACGGGAAATAGACTAAGTCTATATAGAAACAACCTTAAATAAAATCATATATGAGTATATTTTTGTGTAGTGATGGTTAATGACATCACATAGAGGTAATTTGAAAGGTAATCATATTCCTTTGAATAGAAGTTAATATCTTCACAAGAATTATACTATTCTTAGCCATGAAAGAGATAAACCAAAGGTCAATTATGAACCTAGTCTTATAGGAATGATATATATATATTGAAATATCGTAATATCTAATGGGTTGTTTTAAAACCCTAGAGTTGATTATGAACCCAATGAATGGTTATGTCATTTAGACTTATCTAAGTCAAAAAACTATTATCATGACAAGATGATTAAACCTTTACGTAAACATGGTCGGTGTGAATAACTGTGAGAATATGACAGTATCCAAGTCAAATAGGGGTGGGTGAACACAATGACTACATTCATTATGAATGATATTGTTAATAAAAATTTTGGCCAAAGTAATTGATTTGTGTTCTGCATGCATTGTAGGTTCACTGTATCCAGATTGCCCATCCTATCGGAAATCATACTTAGCTAGAGGATATCTAGGGTTGTATGGTTGATAGAGTTGAGTAGGATACAACACTATGTACTTGGGAAAGGCAAATTACCACCGGTCACCTAAGGTCTATATTCCTCGTGAAGGGTAGGGCCACTTCCTATGTGGAAGATGTGTGGGAGACCGCCAGTCTGTGGATGGAGGTAAATCACTGGAAAGATACTCTCTCCAAGCAGGAAACATGCCAGGACTTGTGATAAAGATGTCAGATATTCAGAAGAAGTATTTATTCCAAAATTTGTATATGTAATTGATTTACATTTTGTAAACATTGTAATTGAGAAAGACAATATGGTTTATTGTATTTTGTAAAGAGAAATCTTTTAATTGTAGTTACTTGGTTATATGTTGAATAAAAGAAAAATTTTCTCTATCTCATTTTTACCTTGTTGATTTACTCTAAGGTAAATTTCTGGTTTTACTATGTTTTTAGAACTTGGATGTTACATATGGCATCAGAGCTACCAGGTTCAGCACTAGGGCTTATGAGACCACTATGCTTGCCTGTAGTCGACATTATGTGGTTAGCTAATGTTTGAAAATTTTTGTGCCAGGATGGTACGTCTTAAGAAGACAACAAGAAAGTCTGTTAATTCGAGTCAACATTTCCTTAAAGCAAAAAGAGAATGTGATACCATTATCAAAATCTTTGAGGGAACCAATGATGAGAGTGACATTTGGTTAAGTGATACTGAAACTGTGGCAACTGCCTTAACTTGAATCAAGCGAGTGAGAAGGGAAAACATGGAAAGAGCCAAGATCACTTCTAAAATCATAGAGTATATGTCAGTTGAGGAAACAACTATGGTTAGGCGAGATCCCTGCATATCCCCAACTGTTGAGATCATATAAGTTAGGTCCGATAGTGAGTTAGAGGGTTATATACCTCAATATTATGTATCTGAAAATGAGTTTGAAGGATATACTCCTCTTGAGCACAACTTTTGAAGTCATTTCTTGTATAAATGAAGAATACTCTTTACTTTTGAAAAAAAAAAGTTGTTTTTGTGCCAAACTATTGTTTAAATTGAGTTTATTATGTTTAGATTTAATGGGATGCATTATAATCTTGAACTAATGGACAACTCAATATTCTCAGGTGTGAGAAATTGATAAACATGGTTCAGATAAGAACTAACCAAGGAGAAAGTGAAGAGGAAAACCACCTGCCAAATAATAAGCTGGACCAAATCATAACCATGCTTGAGGAAACCAAGAAAAGATTGGGTGATTTGGAAAAGAAGGTGGATGATAAAGGGAATACTAAGGGAGGAGGTGAAAACTCTCATGGTGAAAGTGGAGAAAATCATGAAGATCAAAGTAAGAGTGTGAAACCTCATAAAGAGGCAAGGGATAGATTGATCTCCCTAGTTTCTCAACTGAATTAAACCTGTATGTAGCTCCCCTAGGTTCCTATGATGTAATCCTAGGAATGAGTTGGTTATGGAAGCATAGAGCTAAGGTAGACTATTTTTCCAAAATAGTTGAATGCTTAGATGATTTGGGAAATCAGACCCAATTCTAAGGGATTCAAAGAGAAGTTAAAATCAGACCTATCTCTACCAAGCAATTGAAAAGGGCCAGAAGGAAAGGTTGTCAGTTGTTTGTAGTCAAAATGGAACAAGTGGAGGAAGGGATAGAAAACCCTAGTTCATCTTTTGGAGAAAACTATCTTTTTCTTTAGGAATTTCAGGATGTGTTTCCAAAAGAACTTCCAGGATTGCCTCCCAAGAGGGTTTTTGATTTTGCAATTGACATTAAACCAGGATCTGAGCCTATATCAAAAGCACCCTACCGTATGAAAACTATGGAGTTAATGGAATTGAAAGTGTATACGCCTAAAAATGACATGATTCAATCTAAATAAATATTCTTAATATTTATTCCATTCTAATTCTTCTATCAATAAATAAATAAACAAATTTATTTATTTGATTCATATTCCTCTAGGTTAATTAAATATCAAAATATTTAATTATCTCTTTTAAAGTCAAAATTAAATAAAATCTTTTTATTTAATTAAATTCTTCCCAACAATTAAATAAATCTCAATTATTTAGATAAATCAAATTCATTCTTCCAAATTTGAATAAATCAATCAAATTCATTTAAATCCTCTCAATCTCCAAAAATAAAATACAATCAAATATTTTATTTATTCTTCCAAATCATGCACAACAATTAAATAAATTTATTTATTTAATTTGTTTTCTTACCTTCTAAATTAAATAATACCAATTATTTAATTGTTTTCTTCCAATAATATCTTCTCTAAATTTAAATAAATCAATTATTTATTTAAGTTACCTTTTCTTCTAAATTGAGTTATCTCTAAATATAATTCAATCCTTGTGCACATGCAATTAAATATTCCTAATATTTAATAAAACAAAATATCTTCTTATTCTCATGCAAATCCCTTCTTGTTTTAAATCACTTAACTGATTATTATATTCTTTTAAATGCTTTAACTCATTCTTCTATTTTTGATAACTCCTCTCATGCAAAAGAAAGCAAGACACATGTCCTCTTCTTATTCATTGCACGTTCCTCATCCGTTCTATACCGTTGATCTTCTCATTCTTCCTATACCGTTGATCTCTTCTTCCCCAAGTCTATAAAAGCAACCTCATTCTTCCATTCTAATCATCCAAACTTTAAGTATTGTTACTCTACAGGAATTATAGCGTGCCTTTGGCACCAATTCCTTTATTGCTTGTGATCACATTCGTTACTATGCACTACTACCATTGTTACGAAGCTTCTCTTCATTACGATATTACCACTGCCATTTCCAATTGACATTCTTGAAGCATAGCAAGGAAGTGCACTCTTTGAGGGCCCTATTTCATACATGCAAGAACGATTGTGATAGACAATCAATGGAAGCTACGATCTAAAGAGGTTTGCTTTGTTATTTGATTCATTGTTATTGGATTTTCTTAGTTCACTATTTCATTGAAGTTTTGGGTATTTGATATTGATTATTATTGTATATTCATTGTTGAATCCAATTTACCCTTAACACTTTTGGCACCCACCGTGGGGCCTTGCCCCGATTTAATCCAAAAATTAAATTTTTTTTGTGCTGAGGTTTCCTACACAGGAGGATTGAGAGAATAGACATTGAGCATTCAAATGGTGTAACCTTAGCTCAAAAAGTTTCTGGGTTTTGTCAAAAACATCAAAATCCTATTTGAGTATCTCTTATTTTTTGCAGAATGCTTACAGATTTTTTAAAAAATAGATCATAAATCTGTGTCCCTATTTTTAGTCTATATTTTTTTTCTTTTTTTTGGCCTATTTTTAGCAATTGCATGAAATCAGGCATATCTGTGTAACTTTAGCTTAAAAGATTTCTGGGTTTTGTTGAAAATATCAAAATCCTATCTGGGTATCTCTTTTTTTGCAAGAAGTGCATGAATTTTGAGAAAATAGATCTCAATTCATGTCCCTATTTTTAGCCCATGCTTGCTTTTTTCAGCCTATTTTTAGCAATTTCACGAAATCGGGCATATCTTTTGTATAAGGAGTTGAATTTTCATGAAACCAGTGGTGTTGGAAAGATGGTTCTTCTAAATTTTCTATGGTGAAATTTTTTTGAGGTAATCTTATCAGATTTGTCAGGTACACTCAGTCAAAGTCAACCCTTCTTTGCAAAACTTCAAATGGTCATAACTTGTGCAAAATTTATTCAATTTTCACGATTTTTTTTAAAAATTGCATAGAATTTCATGTAGAATCTAATCATAATATCCAATATGGTGTACTTAATCATTATTATCAATTTTTTTTCTAGATTTCTTATTTTTCACCTAACAAGTTAAGCGCTTTTGGTTTAATTGATTTTATGCTAACTATTGAGTTTTTGGTGGAACTAATCAACTTTTTGTAGCCTCTTATTACTCAAACAAAGCAAATAGGTTTTCCTAACATGTTCAAGCAGGATGAGCATTGAAGAATTAAAAATCATCACACTAAGTCTTAGGAACATATTGCTTTCTTAAGGGACAATGGACATGAATGCCAAACACTTCAATTTCTAATGGGAAAGTAAATTGGTGCTCATGCAAATCTCACGTAGTCTTAACTAGGAGGGTTGGTAATTGAATCATTGCTATATTGCTATCTTTTCAAAGTTAACAACTCATTGCTATCTGGATAAAGTTGAACTCATCATTTCTATCTGGGTAAAACTGAACCATTGCTATCTCGACCATCACTTCAAAGTTAACAAATTTGTTCCCCTTGGATAAAATTGAACTCATCATTGCTATTTGGGTAAAACTAAACCATTACTATCTCGATTATCACTTCAAAGTTAACAATTCATGCTATCTGAGATAAAATAAAACACATCATTTCTATCTTGGTAAAATTGAACCATTGCTATCTTGTTATCACTTCAAAGTTAACAAAATTTTGTGCTTGCCCAAGTAGATAGCTCATCTAGTTTTTCTCATTTTAACTAGGGATAAAAAACTATTGTATTCTATGTTTTGGGAATGATACCAGGCCTATGCTCTCCCCTATCTTGGGTGACCAAAATGCCAGACATATCATTTTCACATGTGTTTTTCCTTTAGAGGGGCCTACTCTTGGATACCATTCATCCAAGTAGGAATGACCCTAAGTGGTAACAGGCTAGATGCCAAGCCATTCCAAGCCACTATAAATAAATTGTGTTTGGAGCGAAAGATTCAAACAACGAGTGCAGTTGTGTTATACCGACAACCAACCTCCCCTAAAACCCTCCAAGGCATAACCCTTGCAGGCTAGGAGACTCCATAACGGAGAGTAGTACTGCCGCATGTATAACCACTCGAATGATTGCCTTTATTACTCATACTTTGTTTTAGTGGCCAAAAACTGCTATAATCCATTTGAAGCCTAGGATTGTATTTGCTTTTCTTTTTTAGTCCAAAAAGAGTAAAAAAAATACAAAAAAATAAAAAAACCATAAAAAAACATTCTTTGTGTTTGCTATGTATTCTTGCCATAATTTCAGAAAATCAGATCAAAAAAACCTTTTTGCAACCAAAGTACCAAAAATATCAGAAAAATTCCAAAAACTTGCAAAAATACTAAAAAAACCAGAGCAACGCATCCGTCCTCTGTTCCTGCACATTTGTGCCGACCTGTAGTGTATATGTTTTGACTTGTAGCACTTTTACTATCTGTTGCAACGCATCTACCTTTTACCAGTGTGGCGCATTTGTCTCGACTTCTTGCGCATTTACCAGTTTCTACAGTGCATCTATTTCAGCGCATGTGTAACAGTGAGTACTTCCACATCTTTTTAGAGAAATTTTTAGGTTTTCTAGGTACCCATTTCAGTCTTGTGTCAGTTTCTATTGAAATGAAAAACTAATTAGAAGTAATTGCTCAAGAACTTCAATACCTACGAGAGCAATTAGACTTCGATATCTCACCCCAAGATCGTATAGCAATTGCTCAAGAACTCCAAGTCATACAACAAGAAATGACAATCTTACAAGCTGAATGTGTCAGTACTAGCTACGCCTCGCCATAAACTCACACATTTGTTTGCTGTCTTAATGATGCTCATGACAAGGTAAGAACCACCTCAAGTTGGAAATCCTACACCATCTTCTAAGACACATATCCCAAAGCATACCAATCCTACACCAACACTGCCATCGAGTTCCCTGAGCTCTAAATGGACAACCAAAAAAGCCTTAGATGATTTTTGGGAAAGATGTTTTCTAGATTTACACAGCAAAAGAAAAGCTAGGGAGAACTCCAAACCCACTCATACATTACCTCATTCATCTACCCATACACCTACGCAGGAGGTGATCAAAGGGCTACTAGTAGAGAGTCAACCATGTCCCCAAATTCCAATCCTTGACCTTATCAAAGAGTCTCCAAACATGTCAAATCCTACAACCCCTTCATATAACCTGTAACCCCTTAAGCATATTGAAGAACCTCTTACCATGCACCAAAGTCAAGGTCTGTCATACCTTCATGTTGTTGACCAAGAGCCTATCCAAGAGTCTTCTACCTCAACTTCAATCAAACAACCCAAGAGTTATGTCAAGAGCACACTTTAGAACATGTGGAAACATCAACCCCTTGTCTAAATCAAGATCAAAGCACTCCCATCCAACCCTTACATAACCTTTATCTTTTCGATGATCCTATACCTATACATGAGCAAGAAATCAAATTTCAAACCATTCATAACCTATATCTCTTTTATGATCAAGATACTACCTTTGATGAAGAAGCTATCCATGAGCAACTTGATCCTATACATGAACAAGAGATTAAATTCCAACCTCTCCATAGCCTATATCCTTTCCATGATCAAGATATTATTGTTGATGAAGAACATATACAAGAGCACCTTAATTCCATCACACTAAATCCTATCTATGATCAAAAGCCCGTCCATGTCAATGTTCCTCCTCCTTCATGTGGCCTTGGATACATACCCCAAGGTGAACAATCTCAAGATGTTGATACTTCTTCCACTCCTTCTAAATCATCCACTTTTTATCAAAAATCCTTTCATATCCCCAAAACATATGTTGCCATTCCACCTCCATTATCCTACAATTGTCAAAAGCATGTGACCATACACCTTCCACCATCCAATCTACCTCCGCTATTTCTAACTCCTAACATCCCTCCATACATTTTACCACCACTTCTTCCAACACCTTATCCATCCATCTATGAATCCTCTAACAATCCCAATCATGACCAACCAATGCATGTGTTGTCTAAACAAAGAACTTCCTCAAACTCCACTTCCACCATCTCAAGAGAATTCAACCATAAAAATCTAGATGCCTCTACCTATCAAGTCAAAAATCCTAAGAGTCCTCATGACCTAGGATACAAAAACCAAGAATCAAAGAAACATCCTTCTCAAGAGCTGCATACACCCACACACCTATACGCCAAGCTGAAAAAGGTGTGTGTTTGCATCCAACAAATGATTACTCCATAAGCTACACAAAAGCTGCATACACCCAAACCCATACCTTCACAGGTACTATCTAAAAGAAAAATGGTTTGGGTGCCTAAGAAAAAATCCCTCAAGTTACATGAGGCATCTACCTCTCAAGAATCTCAACCATCCACTTTCTCCCATTCCATTCAAAAGTCTCAAATTCTTCCATCCCACATGACAAGCAAAAATTAGCAAAATACTCAGTCTATGTGGATCCCTACATGCATAAGTCATTCATCCACAAGAAAAAGTCTTCGTTGCTTCCTACACTACTTTCCCATCACCAACTTCAATGTTTATCATGATATGTGCAACTGTTGGTCATGATTCCCTTCCATTCTGCAACATTTTCATATACCTCCATCTCCCCTTCCTTCCACTATTATCCTACATATCTTCCTCATCCTATTCCTACGGTCCATGCTTTTTCATAGACATTTCATCCATCCTTGCATAAGTCCTCCGTATTCCGCATCATCATCCACTATCACACCCTTCATAATCCAATATCTACCTTCTCCATCTCACTTTCATGCAATCCCCTACCAACATTTGTGAGACCACTTGACCTTGTCCATGTGATATCATCCATCTAGTGGGACTATCAGCTTTCGTGGAACCTGGCCATTGAGGCCCTCTCATCCATTCTACCTATCCTATCCAAAAAAAATAAAAAAATAAAAAAATAAAAAAAAATTCAAGAAAAAAACCTTCATCCAATGGTGAAAATCTGGCAAACAGGCACCTTGGATACGTACCATGATGAAAACTTGGCAAATAGACGTCATGTGTAAGTTGATCTTCCATGTCACCTACACTTGGGAACACCTTGTCTCATTGGCATATCACTTTTCTCCTATTAGTTTCCTTCCGTACCATTTCCTATCATATCCTACCTATACTGTCCAATCCATCCATCCTAAATCTTCCTTTCCTCTACTTTCTTTGGTCTTGATAAAGATTGGGGGCAAAGTGTTGACAAATGTTTTAGATGTCTCTTGAGATACCTTATCCCTCCCAAACCAAGCAAATCCTTCATTAGTCCTCTCATCCTTCTATCATCATAAGATTTGCCATGAAAAATCCTAAGTATTCTACCTATAATGGGGCATGTTATTCTTATGCGACATAGTCCTTGGAGGTCACATCCTTGTTTCCTTCTATCCACTATTGCCCATCCTCAGACCTACCCGTTCCATTCTTTATCACCCATACATCTACCTATCCATGGTGTTTCCTTGTCATCAGTATCATCTGTTCCGTATCTGATCCATATTTGTTCCATATCGTGTCTTATCTGATCCATATCTATTCCATATCTGATCCATATTTGTTCCATATCGTGTCTTATCTGATTCATATCTATTCCATATCTGATCCATATTTGTTCCATATCGTGTCTTATCTGATCCATATCTGTTCCATATCATGTCTCATCTGATCCATATCTTAGGTCCATTAGGGTTTACCCTGAACTATGTTGCCTTTGCGTCATCATGTAGGCAAGGCTATTTAGCAACGAGTCCTTGAGGCACTAGGTTAGTCCCTTAAGGTCCATCTCGCCAATAAAGATTGTGGAATCTTCTCACTAGGCAAGCAAAGCCCACTTTCAAGAAGAAATTTTGATGCAACACCTTAACCTATCCAAAGCAAAGCAAACAAACTCCTAAGGCCTTCTAAATGATTTTACCTGAATTATGGCAAGAAACAAACACATCTAAATGCAAAAATGTTTTGTGGATTGGAAACATGGTTAAAAATACAGTCTTGATTTTTGCTATCATGCCTTTCTATGCTACTCGAGGATGCCAAAAGCTAGAGATGCTAGGATGGGGGCATGATTATTTTCTTTGTTTGTTGTTTGTGGATTAAACTTTAGTAATGTGAAGCCTTGTCTAAAGACATGATCGGCAAAAGATCATCGAGGACATCAAAGGTCTAACATGAACTGGAGCAATCCTTGACTGTTGATACGTAAGGAATACTCAGGTCATCTTGGTTCAATTATACCTCGATTCTTGTATTAACTTGCTAAATCAAAATCCATGTAAGCGATACTTAGGTCATCTCGGTTCAATTATACCTAGATGCTTGTATTAACTTACAACATTTCAAAAAAGTACCAAAAAAAAATTACCCAATAATGAAATAGGCACTTCAAAATACTTGCACCATCAAGATGTCAAAAGAAAAGGATCCATCATACATCCATTATACATCCATACATCCATATCCCATGAAATAAAGGATCCAAACAATGCAGAGTATCAATACAAAATGAAGCTTGTAAGTTCTTATGTCGAGTCATTCTTCTATCGATCAAAATTCTATCTATCATTGTGATCCATTCTTCTCAATCTAGTCAATCTGTACAATGATCCCCATGCAAGTCTATCCTTAATCCATACCAATCAAGTCAAGTCAATCTTGTCAAATTATCCAATCGTACTCTGTGGTCTTGATCCTTGTCTGGTCGTAAACCAACTCGATCAGTTAATTAATCAATTGTCTTATATAGGAGGTAACATTGTCAAAATCAGACCAACACATGCATCTTACATGACATGTTTTCATTTCCTGAAACCAGACACTATCCTTCATGTTGCTCTAGGGATCTATCGTTCCCCACCATGACAACACTGTCATATATTGTTATCAGTATATCATTGGTTTACCATTTGACAGGGGTAATACCTTGTTTGTTCTTGTATCATTTGTGCATACTTACTTGCTTGTGTGTGTTATCATTCTATCTTGCATCATGTATCATTCAGCTCTTTCTTCATCCTAACCAAGTTTTCCCTTCATCTTCGAGACATTGCCCGTCTCTCGTCCTTCTACCTTCTTCCCATCCAATCTCCCGAGGGGGCATCTTGTCATCATAACCTATACCAGGGGCAAACTAGGGCATGTATCATTATTCAACAATCAATTTCTTTGAAGCAACGCCGTAAACTTTATTGCATCAAAGAGGGGTAAAATGTATATGCCTAAAAGTGACATGATTCAGTCTAAATAAATATTCTTAATATTTATTCCATTCTAATTCTTCTATCAATAAATAAATAAACAAATTTATTTATTTGATTCATATTCCTCTAGGTTAATTAAATATCAAAATATTTAATTATCTCTTCTAAAGTCAAAATTAAATAAAATTCTTTTATTTAATTAAATTCTTCCAAACAATTAAATAAATCTCAATTACTTAGATAAATCAAATTCATTCTTCCAAATTTGAATAAATCAATCAAATTTATTTAAATCATCTCAATCTCCAAAAATAAAATACAATCAAATATTTTATTTATTCTTCCAAATCATGCACAACAATTAAATAAATTTATTTATTTAATTTTCTTTCTTATCTTCTAAATTAAATAATACCAATTATTTAATTATTTTCTTCCAATAATATCTTCTCTAAATTTAAATAAATCAATTATTTATTTAAGTTGCCTTTTCTTCTAAATTGAGTTATCTCTAAATATAATTCAATTCTTGTGCACATACAATTAAATATTCCTAATATTTAATAAAGCAAAATATCATCTTATTCTCATGCAAATCCCTTCTTGTTTTAAATCACTTAACTGATTATTATATTCTTTTAAATGCTTTAACTCATTCTTCTATTTTTGATAAATCTTCTCATGCAAAAGAAAGCAAGACACATGTCCTCTTCTTATTTGTTGCACATTCCTCATCCGTTCTATACCATTGATCTTCTTATTCTTCCTATACCGTTGATCTCTTCTTCCCCAAGTCTATAAAAGTAACCTCATTCTTCCATTCTAATCATCCAAGCTTTAAGTATTGTTACTCTGCAGGAATTACAGCGCGGCTTTGGCACCAATTCCTTCATTGCTTGTGATCACATTCGTTACTATGCACTACTACCATCGTTGTGAAGCTTCTCTTCATTTCAATATTACCACTGCCATTCCCAATTGACATTCTTGAAGCATAGCAAGGAAGTGCACTCTTTGAGGGCCCTATTTCATACCTGCAAGAATGATTGTGATAGGCAATCAATGGAAGCTACGATCTAAGGAGGTTTGCTTTGTTATTTGATTCATTGTTATTGAATTTTCTTAGTTCACTATTTCATTGAAGTTTTGGGTATTTGATATTGATTATTATTGCATATTAATTGTTGAATGCAATTTACCCCTAACAGAAAGCATAATTACAAGAATTGTTGGCAAAAAGATTTGATCAGACCCAATGTTTCACCTTGGGGTACTTCGGTTATTTTGTTAAGAAGAAGGATGGAACCATTCGATTGTGTATAGAGTATCATATGCTCAATAAAGCAATGATAAAGAACAAATATCTTTCACCACATAGTGATGACCTCTTTGATTAGATGCACGGAGCTGCAATTTTTTTGAAGATTTATTGGCGATCAATATATCATCAATCAATAGTGAAGGATGAGGATATCCATAAAACAACTTTTTGGATAAGAAATGGGCACTGTGAGTTTGCAGTGTTGCCTTTTAGAGTTACAAATAGCTTTGTCATATTCATGAATCTCATGAATAGTGTGCTTAGAGATTCTATAGATAAGTTTTTTCTAATCTTTTTGTTGATATACTTAATTGTTTTAAGAATGAAAGAGAACATTATCATTATGTGCAAGTGATTCTACAATGGTTAAGAAATGAATTGAGTGGATAAAATACATGTCAAGAGGCAATTGATCTATTAAAAAGAGAAATTACAACAGCACCAATTATGTGAATTCCTAACCCCGAAGGATAGTTTGAGGGAAAAACTGGTGCCTCAGGAGAAGGATTAAGGGGTGTACCTATACATTATGAGCAATTGATAGCCTAAGATTCAAGGTATGATAGGTTTCATTTTGAGTCTAATGGACTGTTAAGATATAGAGGAAGTGTATACGCCTAAAAATGACATGATTCAATTAAATAAATATTCTAAATTTATTTGATTGGTTCATTATCCCATAATTAAATAAAATCAATTTATTTAATTAAATTCCCTAAATTCTTCTAATGTCTCACATAATTAAATAATCCTACATTATTTAATTAATCATAAATTCCTCTATCCTAAGTCCTAATTCTATAAATCCACCTCATCTTTCCACCTCACCTTTCCACCTCACCATGTTGCACATGTAATTAAATATTTTAAATATTTAATTAGCCAATATTCCCTCACCCACATGTCCTATTTCTTCTCTAATCAAAGTTAGTTAACTAATCAATCAAACGTGTTAACTAACTAGTCAATTGAGTTAATCCCTCAATCAATTCAGTCAATTCCATAATCCATTCTTCCAACTGACTAATCAAGTCTGTTAACTGATCAGTTAAAGGAGTTAACTCTCCAATCAATGTTGTCAAATCCCCTCTTTCATGATGTAGGTGAGACACTTGTCATATTTCTACTGGTTGCACATTCCTCAACCATTGTCAGCCATTGATCTTCATGTCTCCTCTTAACCATTGATCCTCATTCTTTTGAGTCTATAAATGGAACCTCATTCTTCCATTCTATTCATCCAAGCTATTCGTATTGTTACTCTGCAGAAATTCACCAACGCACCTTTGGCACCCCAATACAATTTGCTTGAGATCACCCAAATCTTTGAAGCTCATCTTCATTGCACATTTATCACCACAGCCATTCACTATCGACATTCTTGAAAATAGCAAAGGAGTGCACTCTCTGAGGGCCTACTTCATACAAACAAGGACAATCTTGATAGGCAACAATAGAAGTTTCGATTCAAGGAAGGTTTGCATTATTTTATTCATTGTTTCATTTTATTCAATCTTCTTAGTTTCACTATTCTATTGAGTTATGGGTATTTGATGTTTGTTTATTGCATATTCATTGTTGATTCTATTTTACCATGCAATTTTATGTTTTTTGCAAACTTTTGTAGTAAAAATTTGTGTTTCTCTAAACCCCATTATCAATTTTTGTAAGGATCTATCAAAAGGTGACCTCCTGGGCTAAAACTGACATCACCAATGTGCTCAGAAGGGTCGAAAACCTTAGAATCACCTGTTAATTCACAAAAATCAGAGACTGAAAAAAATATCTGTGATTTTTTTGAGGGTGCATCCTTTTATCGAGCAGTCCAAAGGGTGCTTCCGTAGGGTGCATCGCTTTATCCAGTGGTCCGAAGGGTGCTTCCGCATCCTTTTATCCAACTGTCTGAAGAGCTTTTTACAGGGTGCATCCTTTTATCCAGCGGTCTGAAGAGTGCTTCTGTAGAGTGTATCCTTTTATCCAGCGGTCCAAAGGGTGCTTCCGTAGGGTGCATCGCTTTATCTAGTGGTCTGAAGGGTGCTCCCACATCCTTTTATCCAACTGTCCTAATAGCTTTTTCGCAGGGTGCATCCTTTTATCCAGGGGTTCGAAGGGTGCTTCCACAAAGTGCATCGTTTTATCCAGTGGTCTAAAGGGTGCTTCCTCATCCTTTTATCCAGTGGTCCGAAAGGTGCTTCCGTAGGGTGCATTGTTTTATCCAACAATTCTCCATCCTACCTCCTTCTACATGCCATAAGGGTGGTATCTTTTTCTTTTTGCCATAACGGGAGCATACAAACTCCTAATTGCACAAATAAACACTCGTTGGAAAGGTAATTCCATGAACTTCACAATGGAGTAGGTTTGATCAAGTGATTTTATCATTTTGTAAGCTATTTTTACAGTCAAAGTTTAGATATCTTTCCAAGCTTAAATCTAGCATTTTTTCTTGGAAACTAATGATTTATCTATGCAGCTTGACTTAAACACTTGTCAAAGAAAGGAGAAAAGAAACTTCTGATATATCTTCTACAGGGTTGAGAGATGGATAGTTTTATTTTCCTTAACACACACATCACAGATTAACTAGGGGAAAAGTAAAACAACTTGCATACAATTCTCATCTAGTTCTAATTAAGAAGGAGTAACCCATTGTTCATGCAACTTGCATATAATTTTCATCTAGTTCTAATAAGGAAGGAGTAACCTATTGTTCATACAACTTGCATACAACTTTCATCTAGTTCTAATTAGGAAGGAGTAACCCATTGTTCATTCAACTTGCATACAATTTTAATCTAACTCTAATTGGGAAAGTAAAAATATGCATGTCAATCTCACATAGTTTCTAACTAGGAGGATGATAACTGAATCATTGATATCTTAGTTTCATTGATCATTTCTATATGGCTATCTCTTTCAGTTAAGAATATTGCCATCTTGCAAAGGAAAGAATCATTGCTATCTCCTAATCACTTCAAAGTTAACAACTATGTGTGTGCCCAAGTAGAATAACACATATAGTTTTTCTCATTTTAATTAGGATTGGATAAACCATTGTTTACTTTGTCTTTAAAATGACAATAGGCTTATGCTCTCCCCTTTATTGGGTGACCAGAATGCCAGACTTGTCATTTTGTGTGTATAACCTTTAGAGGGGCCTGCCCTTGGATGCCCGCCTATCCAAGTGGGAACGACCCTAAGTGGTAACAGGCTTAACACCAAGCCCTTCTGAGCCACTATAAATAAATTGTGTTTGGAGAAAAAGCTTCAAACAACGAGTGCAGTTGTGTTATACCGACAGCCAACCTCCCCCAAAACCCTCCAAGGCGCAACCCTTGTAGGCTGGAAGACTCCATAACGGAGAGTAGTGCTGCCGCATGTATAACCACTCGAATGGTTGCCTTTATTACTCACCTTCTTCTAGTGGCCAAAAACCCCTGTAATCCATTTGAAGCCTAGGATTATACTTGTTTTTCTGTTTAGTCCAAAAAGTGTCAAAAAAATCACAAAAAAATTAAAAACCATGAAAAACATTATTTGTGTTTGTTGTGTCTTCTTGCAATAATTGAGAAAAATTAGATCAAAAGACTGACTTGCAACCAAGAAACCAAAAAGCACTGCAAAACATGTCAAAAACTTTGCAAAATCATTTGAAGAAACCAGAGTTGCGCATTTATCCTCTACCAGAATTGGGCATTTACCTTGACTTACTGTGCATTTACCTTCTGAAATTGTACCTCTGAAGCTGCGTATCCAAAACAGTAAGCTTTTTCGGCCTTCTGCCACTTTCTGTCAAGATGACAAACCAATTAGAAGCACTTGCTCAGAAACTCCAATACCTGCAATTGCAAATAACCTTAGGTCCATCACCCCAAGATTGTATAGCAATTTCTCAACAAATCCAAGTCTTACAACAAGAACTGACAATCTTGCAAGCTGAACGTGCCAGTACTAGCTACACCTCGCCCCAAACTCATACATCTGTTTCCTGTCTTAATGATGCTCATGACAAGGCAAGCACCACCTCAAGTTGGAAATCGTATACCACTCTATCTACTAGTCCTCCTTCACCATCTTCTAAGACACATATCCCAAAGCATACCAATCCTACACCAACACCTCCATGAGTTCCCCGAGCTCTAAATGGACAACCAAAAAAGCCTCAGATGATTTTTGGGAAAGATGTTTTTCAAATTTACACAACAAAAGAAAAGCTAGGGAGAACTCCGAACCCACTCATCCATTACCTCATTCATCTATCCATACACCTATGCAGGATGTGATCCAAGGGCTACTAGCAGAGAGTCAACCATGTCCCCAAATTCCAGTCCTTGATCTTACCAAATATGCTTCATGTAATCCGCAACCCCTTGAGCTTATTGAAGAACCTTCTACCATGCACCAAAGTCAAGGTCCATCACACCTTCATGTTGTTGACCAAGATCTTATCCAAGAGTCTTCTACCTCCACTTCCATTCAAAAATCCCAAGAGTTATGTCAAGAGCACACTTTAGAGCATGTGGAAACATCAACCCTTTGTCTAAACCAAGATCAAAGCACTCCCATCTGACCCTTGCATAACCTTTATCTTTTCAATGATCCTATACCTATACATGAGCAAGAGATCCAATTTCCAACCATGCATAACCCATATCTTTTCCAAGATCAAGATACTACCTTTGATGAAGAAGCTATCCATGAGCAACTTTATCCTATGCATGAGCTAGAGATCCAATTTCGGCCCCTCCATAGCCTATGTCATTTCTATGATCAATATATTATCACTGATGAAGAACCTATACAAGAGAACATTAATCACATCACGCTAAATCCTATCTATGATCAAGCAGACCATGATGATCCTCTTAGCCCACTTTATGCGTTCCATGGTCCTAAGCCTCTAACTCTATCTAGTCCTCCCCAAGATCCAGCAACTTCCACTTCCCTTGATTAGACACTTGCCTCCCAAGAAAGCATAGAAGATCAAACCAGTAATACTCCTCCGCCATCCATTATCGACCATGCTCCAAATCCCCCACCATATATTCTTGGTCTTACCACCTTCATTCATGAGTGTTCCTCCTTAGAACACCAACAACCATTATCCTCTATCTCATCTTTTCCATCCAATAAGGAACTTACGTCTAGTGTTCCACCTATACATAATCCCGCTGTCCACTGCATGCTCCAACATATGAACTATCAAGGTAAAGGCTTAGGCCTTCACGAACAAGGTATTTTAGAGCTCGTCCATGTCAATGTTCCTCCTCCTTCATATGGCCTTGGATACATACCCCAAGGTGAACAATCTCAAGATGTTGGTACTTCCTCCACTCCTTCAAAATCCCCCACTTTCCATCGCAAACCCTATCATATTCCCAAAACATATGTCGCCATTCCACCTCCATCATCCTACAATTGTCAAAAGCATGTGACCATACACCTTCCACTATCCAATCTACCTCCACTACTTCCAACTCCTAATATCCCTCCATACATTTTACCACCACTTCTTCCAACACCTTATTCATCCATCTATGAATCTTCTAACAATCCAAATCATGGCCAACAAATGCACATGTTGTCTAAGCAAAGAGCTTCCACCAACTCTATTTCCACCATCCCAAAAGATTTCAAAGGAAAACATTTGGATACCTCTACCTATCAAATAAAAAATACTAAGAGTCCTCATGACCTGGGATACAAAAGCCAAGAATCAAAGAAACATCCTTCTGCAGAGCTGCATGCACCCACACACCTATATGCCAAACTGAAAAAAGTGTGGGTTTGCATCCAACAAATGATTACCTCTGAAGCTGCACAAAAGTGACCTACACCCAAGCCCATACCTCCATAGGTACTATCTAAAAGCAAAATGGTTTGGGTACCTAAGAAAAAAGCCTTCAAGATACATATGGCATCCACCTCACAAGAATCTCAACCATCTACTTTCTCCAATTCCATCCATAAGTCTCAAATTCTTTCATCCCACATGACAAACAAAAATCAAGATAATACTCAGTCTATGTGGATCCCTACATACCTAAGTCATTCATCCACAAGCAAAAGTCTCTGTTGCTTCCTACGCTACTTTCCCATCACCAGCTTCAATGTTTATCATGGTATGTGCAACCGTTGGTCATGACTCCCTTCCATTCCACAACATTTCCATATACCTCCATCTCCCCTTCCTTCCACTATTATCCTACATGTCTTCCTCATCCTATTCCTATGGTCCATGCTTTTGAATAAGCCTTCCATCCATATTCTACATCATAATCCACTATCTACCTATGTCATATCACTTTCATGCAATCCCCTACCAACATCTGTGGGAGCACTTGACATGGTCCATGCGACAGCATCCATCCACCTTCCCCTATCCAAATGTTTTTTAAAAAAAAAAAAGAGTAAAAAAAAATCCCTTCGTCCAACGGTGAAAATTTGGCAAATAGGCACCTTGGATAAGTACCATGATGAAAACCTGGCAAACAGGTGTCATGTGTAAGTTGATCTTCTATGTCACCTACACTTGGGGGCACCTTGTCTCATCAACCTATCACTCCTCTCCTATCAGTTTCCTTCCATACCATTTCCTATCCTATCTTTCTATCCATTACATACCTATACTATTCAATCTATCTATCCTAATCTTCCATTCCGCTATTTTTGATCTTGATAAAGCTTGGGGGCACAATGTTGACAAATGTTTTAGATGTTTCTTGACATACCTTATCCCTCCAAAATATGCAAATCCTTCATTATCCTCTCATCCTCCTCCTTTGTCTTAAGCTTTTCCAATCCTGAGTTATTCCTATGCGACATAGTCCTTGGAGATCACATCCTTGATTCCTTCTATCTAACTGCCCATTCCATTCCTTGTCACCCGTACATCTATTATTCGTGGTGTTTCCTTGTCATTAGTATCATCTAATCCATATCTATTCCATATCTTTTCCATATCTGATCCATATCTGTTCCATATCTAATCCATATCTGTTCCATATCGTGTCTCACCCTATCCATATCTTAGGTCCATTAGGATTCACCTCGAACTACGTTGCCTCTGCGCCGTCACGTAGGCAAGGCCATTTAGCAATGAGCCCCCGAGGCACTAGGTCAGTCCCTTAGGGTCTGTCTTGTCAATAAAGATTGTGGAAGTCTTCTCTCACCAAGCAAGCAAGCGCAAGCGAAACCCGCTCTATTCAAGCACAAATCCTAATGCAAAACATTAACCTATCCAAGGCAAAGCAGAAAAACACCTAAGGCCTTCCTAATGATTTTACTCAAATTATGGAAAGAAACGAACACATCTAAATGCAAGAATGTTTCATGTTGGTTAGGTTAACTTACAAGGTCTTGATTTATGCTATCATGCCTTTCTATGCTACTCGAGGATGCCAAAAGCTAGAGATGCTATGATGGGGGCATGATTATTTTCTTTGTTTGTTGTTTGTGGATTAAACTTTAGTAATGTGAAGCCTTGTCTAAAGACATGATCGGAAAAAGATCATCGAGGACATCAAAGGTCTAACATGAACGGGGGCAATCCTTGTTTATTGATATGCAAGGAATACTCAGGTCATCTTGGTTCAATTATACCTAGATGCTTGTATTAACTTGCTAAATCAAAATCCATGTAAGCGATACTCAGGTCATCTCGGTTCAATTATACCTAGATGCTTGTATTCACTTACAACATTTCAGAAAAAGTACCCAAAAAAAAAAGCTCAATGATGAAATAAAGCACTTCAAAATACTTGCATCATCAAGATGTCAAAAGCAAAGCATCCATTATACATCCATTTATACATCCATACATCCATATCCCATGCAATAAAAGATCCACAACATGCAGAGTATCAATGTTTACAAAAGCTTGTGAGTCCTTCTATCGAGTCTTTCTTCTATCAATCAAATTTCTATCTATCATCATATCTTTCATCCTTGTCCAGTCAGTCTAAGCAATGATCCAAATGCAAATTTATCCTCAATCCATACCAATCGAGTCAAGCCAATCTTGTCAAATTATCCAATCGCAATCAATTGTCTTGATCCTAATCTTGTCGTAAACCATATCAATCAGTCATAACTATCCTTTGTGTTGCTCTAGGGATATATCGTTCCCCGCCATGACAACACTGTCGTATATTGTTATCATATCAAATGTCTTAGATAGGATGTTGCATTGTTGAAACCAGACCCAAAGTCTTATATGACATGTTTCATTCCTAGAACCAGACATCGTCGATCTATATCCTTGGTTTACCGCTCGACGGGGGAAATACCTTGTTTGTTCTTGTATCATTTGAGCATACTTGCTTACTTTCTTGTGTGTGTTTCGCATATCATTCACCTCTTTCTTCTCAATCTACCCATTTTCTTCAAATCTAACCTTCTTCATCATGAGATTGTCCATCTCACGCCTTCTGTCGTCTCCTCGTCCAATCTTCCGAGGGGGCATCATGTCATCAAACTTGTACCAGGTGCAAACTGGGGCATGTATCATTGTCAGACTATTTATTCTTTGAAGCAACGCCATAAATTGTATTGCATCAAAGAGGGGCAAAATGTATACACCTAAAAATGACATGATTCAATTAAATAAATATTCTAAATTTATTTGATTGGTTCATTATCCCATAATTAAATAAAATCAATTTATTTAATTAAATTCCCTAAATTCTTCTAATGTCTCACATAATTAAATAATCCTACATTATTTAATTAATCATAAATTCCTCTATCCTAAGTCCTAATTCCATAAATCCACCTCATCTTTCCACCTCACCTTTGCACCTCACCTCTTCCACCTCACCATGTTGCACATGTAATTAAATATTTTAAATATTTAATTAGCCAATATTCCCTCACCCACATGTCCTTTTTCTTCTCTAATCAAAGTTAGTTAACTAATCAATCAAAAGTGTTAACTAACTAGTCAATTGAGTTAATCCCTCAATCAATTCAGTCAATTCCATAATCCATTCTTCCAACTGACTAATCAAGTCTGTTAACTAATCAGTTAAAGGAGTTAACTCTCCAATCAATGTTGTCAAATCCCCTCTTTCATGATGGAGGTGAGACACTTGTTATATTTCTACTGGTTGCACATTCCTCAACCATTCTTAGCCATTGATCTTCATGTCTCCTCTCAACAGTTGATCCTCATTCTTCTGAGTCTATAAATGGAACCTCATTCTTCCATTCTATTCATCCAGGCTATTCGTATTGTTACTCTGCAGAAATTCACCAGCGCGCCTTTGGCACCCCAATACAATTTGCTTGAGATCACCCAAAGCTTTGAAGCTCATCTTCATTGCACATTTATCAGCACAGCCATTCACTATCGACATTCTTGAAAATAGCAAAGAAGTGCACTCTCTGAGGGCCTACTTCATACAAACAAGGACGATCTTGATAGGCATCAATAGAAGTTTCGATTCAAGGAAGGTTTGCATCATTTTATTCATTGCTTCATTTTATTCAATCTTCTTAGTTTCACTATTCTATTGAGTTATGGGTATTTGATGTTTGTTCATTGCATATTCATTGTTGATCCTATTTTACCCTAACAGGAAGAATATATGTTTCTAATTCTACTAAATTAAGAAAATTGGTGTGGAAAGAAGTACACACCGTACCATACTTCAGACATCCAAGAGTAACTAAACTTCTAGCAGATGCAAAACCTCTTTAATTCATGAAAAGAATGAAGAATGATGCTACAAAATTTGTAGCAAGTTGTCTACAGTACCAGAGGGTAAAAATAGAACATCAACACTCTGTACGATTTTGTACCCACATGATATACTAGAATGGAAGTGACAAGTCATAAGTATGAACTTCGTTCAGAATCTTCTAAAGTCAAGGAATAAACATGATGCCATTTTAGTGGTGGTTGATAAACTCACAAAGGTAGCACATTTCATACCAGGGAATTTGATTGATGGAGCATCTGTGTTAGCTCACAAATTTGTGAAAGAGGTGTTTAGATTGTATGGCTTCCCTAAAAAGATTATCTCAGATAGAGATGTGCATGTAACGTCAAGGTTTTGGCAAACTTTGTTTTCTACACTAGGGACTAAACTTAGTGTGAGTACAGCTTACCATCTTGAAACCAATGGGCAAATTGAGAGAGTTAATTAAGTCTTGGAAGACTTGTTATGAATGTATTGCATGGATCAACAATATAAGTGGGAAGAATACTTACCACCTATGGAATTTTCTTACAACAATTCCTATCATTCCGCTATTAAGATGGCACCATTCGAAGCATTGTATGGAAGAAGATGTCAAAATCCTATAAGCTGGGATAAGCTAGAAGATAGGATTAGCATCGGACCAGAAATGCTATCTAAAATGGAAGAGAAAGTTAAGCTGATCAGAAAAAGATTGGTAGAAGCCAATAATAGGGAAAAGAGCTATGTGGATGCAAAGCATGTTCTGAGGCAATTCTCTGTTGGAGAAAAGTTTCTTTTAAGGGTCAAACCTTAAGAAAGTTCTATTAAGTTTGGGAAGTCTTCTAAGCTAGCCCCTCAATATGTGGGACCCTTTGAAGTGCTTGAAGTAGTCAATTCGGTTGCCTACAGAATTGCTCTATCACCAGCCTTATCTAGAATGCACAATGTTCTTCATGTGTCTTATTTGAAGAAATATATTGCAGGTAATAATCATATTTTGACTTGGAATTCTTTACAGATGCAAGACCCAGGGGTGGTCACGATCGAGCCACTCAAGGTGTTAGAAACATGCAAGCTCTGCTTGCATAACAGAGAGGTCTTGCAATGCAAGGTCCAATGGGACCAATATGTTGAGGATAAATGCTATATGGGAGGATTACCATGAATTTTATCAAAAGTTTCCTCATTTATTTAATGATGTTATCAGTTGAAAACAAAGAACTTGCTTTTCAGTTACTTTTTAATACTTTATATCATCAAGGATGATGAATCTTTAGGGGAAGGATATGTTACATCCTCAATTTTTGTCTTGCTATACTTTTACTTTTTACTTGGACATAAGTAAATTTATTATGATGTTTAGATTAATGACAAGGAAAGAAATGGATTATATTGAATGTCATTTATGAAATTATAGAAATGATTATGTTATTATAGATTTAATATTTGCATTATGAGATTTGATCTATTATTTGAATAATGATGCACTGATCATAATTTGTTTGGTAACAAGTTTGATATAGGATTACAGGTTATCAGATGACTCTCAGAGAAAAGAGAGAGAGAGAGTATCTTTCTAGGAGAGAGATATAGACCTCAGGTTACGAGTGGTTTATTTGCCAAATCGAGTATAAGTGTTTAATGAAAATGTGAACCAATGTGTCGTAAGAGGTAAGTCTTCTCTTGTCAGTTTACTTCTAAACCTAATCGACAGGTAGTTGATATTATTTACAATTCTTTCTAAGTCATAGTAAGTCATCTTAGTCGTTAATAACATTAACAATGTCGTTTGAAGTGTGATTTGTGACTATTTACGTTTAACGTAAATATTATGATGTTATTGTTGTAAAATGGTTGTCTTATTATTATTAAGTCCCCTTGAGGCACGTTATAAATGATTCTTAATGTTAAGACATTTTCGTTGAGTTAAGAAGACGTGAATATTGTCGAAGGATTGTGATGGGGAGACAAGCTTGACCCAATCACAATATCCGTAATCCTTTGTCTAAATATTATCTTTTTATTTGATTAAACCATAACTATCTAATTGAGGTGATGTTATGTGACTCATAGTTGACATACTCAAATAAGAATATGCTTATGTGTCGAGTGAGGATAATACCTCATAATAAGTCAATATTGTTATACTAGCTTACAAATAGGAGAGCCTTCAATAATAGTAGTAGTGAGTTGAATCACTTATTGGGGATCATTAAATAATTAGCAATAGTTAAGAGATGTGTCAGCCTCTTCCTAAAGAGAGGGATTGTGGTATTAACCACCACTATTGACGAGCCCATGGGACAGTTATCTCCCATCGACATGTGTAAACTTTGCATTAAACTTGGCTTTAGTTGGAACCAAATCAAACATGGACTATTATGCATTCAATTAAGTTGCAACTTAAATGAGTCGAAGTGAGGAGTAAAGTGACTCTATAGGAGTCATGCCTGAGCCTTTATTAAATGACGTAGTTGAGCTGTGAGGCAGCAGAGAGGAATAAGGAGAAACTTGTGTGAAGTTTAGGGATACACAGAGGAGAAATCATGGCTGAGAGGAGATACAAAGCTAGAGGCGTCGACTATAGAGTTCTATCAACAAGTATTTCCAACTCTAAGACCATTGACTAATAGGTATTCCTTAGTTCTATATGTTAATAACAATGAGGAAATCGTATGATTCTTTTAGGATGTCCATCATTGTGTTTTTTTGGACAGTCATATGAGAATGCCTGTGAGGTATATCTTCCGATATTCATTGTGTTTATTGTTAGAAGATATTAGTGTCGATCATGGGACAATGCATATAGCATTATTAGTAAACCATTTTGATCTATTTTTGAAATGATTAGGCATTGAATGCATTTTATATGGCCAATACTTGGTAATACAAGTGAACACTATGTTATAGTAATCTGAATCAACTATTTTATTATAGATATCTAAATGATAATCATATCAAATCATAGTATGGAGGATAAATGATCATCATAGTAGGAGGTTGTCTTAGTTGATGTTTGTTTTGAAAAATAGTTTACTTATTGAATAAGTTTGTAGAAACCAATGATATGTTCATGAGATAATCATATATTAGACTCTTGAATTTTATTAGTTTTGATTTAACTTGAATAGTTATATTCATAGCCTTGAGTCGTATAGTTTAGACCTTGAGTCGGGGTAATGTTATTTCAAACACATTTCCTTGTTAAGTTTCTATACATGTTGAAAATGATATCTTATCCCAAGAAACTTAGATTCTTAGTGTTCTATGGTAATTTTGGTATAATCTATTGAATGGTAGAAGAACCAGGATTAGTAGATAAACGTGATAAATGTCTAAAGATCTTCTTAATGTCTATACTTGTAATCTTGATGAGTTTAGCTATAGTAAACCATTACGGGAAATAGACTAAGTCTATATAGAAACAACCTTGAATAAAATCATAGGTAATTTGAAAGGTAATCATATTCCTTTGAATAGAAGTTAATATCTTCAAAAGAATTATACTATTCTTAGCCATGAAAGAGATAAACCAAAGGTTGATTATGAACCTAGTCTTATATATATATATTGAAATATCATAATATCCAATGGGTTGTTTTAAAACCCTAGAGTTGGTTATGAACCCAATGAATGGTTATGTCATTTAGACTTATCTAGGTCAAGAAAACTATTATCATGACAAGATTATTAAGCCTTTATGTAAACATAGTTGGTGTGAAGAGCTGTGGGAATATGACAGTATCCAAGTCGAGTAGGGGTGGGTGAACACAACGACTATGTTCATTATGAACGATATTGTTAATAAAAACTTTGGCCAAAGTAATGCATTTGTTTTCTGCATGCATTTTTGGTTCACTGTATCCAGATTGCTCATCCTATCAAAAATCATAATTAGCTAGAGGGTATCTAGGGTTGTATGGTTGATAGAGTTGAGTAGGATACAACACTATGTACTCGGGACAGGCAAATTACCACTGGTCACCTAAGGTCTATATTCCTCATGAAGGGTAGGGCCACTTCCTATGTGGAAGATGTGTGGGAGACTGCCAGTCTGTGGATGGAGGTAAATCACTTGAAAGATACTCTCTCTCCAAGCAGGAAACATGCCAAGACTTGTGATAAAGTTGTCAGATATTCAGAAGCAATATTTATTCCAAAATTTGTATATGTAATTGATTTAGATTTGTAAACATTGTAATTGAGAAAGACAATATGGTTTATTATATTTTGTAAAGAGAAATCTTGTAATTGTAGTTACTTGATTATATGTTGAATAAAAGAAAAAATTTCTCTATCTCATTTTTACCTTGTTGATTTACTCTATGGTAAATTTCTGGTTTTACTATGTTTTTAGAACTTGGATGTTACACTGGGCCCTTGCCCAAGTTTGTTTCTTCCTCTTCCTCTTTGCTCATCATTGTATTGGTCACGAGGGTGGTAGGCATTATCCCCTCTCTGATTTCAACTAGTGCCAACTTGTTCACTTTTCTTTTGATCTTCATTACGGCCTCCATAGGGTCTTCCACCAGTCCTTTCGCCTTGACCTCTTCCCCTTTGCTTGCTATCGAATCTTTTATTCAACTTCTCTTCCACCTTTAGGGAAAATTGGTACGCATCTTCTATGGTGGTCATTCTGACCAGGCTCAGCTCCTCTTGAATACTTGGCCTCAACCCATTAATGTAATAGGCTACCTTCTCCTTGTTGGCCTCTGCATGGCCTATTCTAATAGTAATCTTATAAAACTCTTTCATATATTCCTTAACAGACTTGTTACCTTGCTTCAGTCCTTGCAGCTTCTTCAACAACTCCATCTCATAGTCCATAGGAATGAACTGCTTCTTCAGTTTCTCCACCATCCGATCCCATCTAGTGATCTTTCCTTTTTCTCTTCTGTTCCTCTCTAATTGGACCTCCTTCCACCAAATACTGGCATGGCCCTTCAACTTTATTTTTGCAAACTTGACCCGATCTGGGTCCTCCACATCTTCATACTTGAAATACTCCTCCATGTCATTGATCCAATCAATAAGTTGTTCTGGATTCAAATCTCCAGAGTATGTAGAAACTTCAATCCTGGGTCTCTTTCCAATCTTTGATATGGCCCTCAACAACCTAACTTCTGCAAGATCTCCTGCAGCTTCTTGTTCTTCCTCAGATAGCTCTTCTTTAGCTTCATCTTCACTTTCTTCTCTTATTCTCAGCTCAAACCCTCTTTGTAGCTCCTCTTGCAATGCATCGATTTGCCTTTGTAGGGCTCTAAAACCCTCTTCCATGAAAGCATTCCTCCCAATACAATTTCTTCGTGGAGGCATCTTGATCTCCGCAGCAAACCCACAACCTTAGGTCCTAGTGCAAACTGCCTCACAGTTAGTGATCTATCTACACACTCAGGAACCCTTGTTCTGATACCACTTGATGAAGGGGGTAACTCATAAAACAAACAACAACAAAAATGGAACACATAAAATAGAATATTTCTTTATTGATCTGGGCAACTCATTACATTACAGAAGCTCAATTACAACAAGAGGAATCAATCCTCCATAGGCTACAACACACTACAGCTACATATCACCAAGTTTTGGAATATTCTACCTGCTGTAACCCCAAGTCAGCTAGGGTTTCTATTTTCCCACCTATTCTTGACTCTACACTTTCCCCCTTATCTCTACTACTACCCAGGGTTCCCAAAATAGTCATAAATAGCACTTTTTGGTGGCCTCTAGCTAAATTTCAAAATTTGTAACTCCCTCCAAAAGTACGTCAACTTTCAGGAAGCATAACTTTTGATCCGGGTGTCCGATTGATAAACTGTTTTAAGCGCCGAAAAGCTCACGATGTGAACTATCATGTAACAAATATGTAAATAGATTTCTATCAACTTTTTGGGATGTTATAGGATGTTTTAGTTCCTCATATCTCATTTCAAAAATTTTTAGGGGCTTTTCAAAAAACAAAAACTTTAATATCTTTCAACTCACAAATGATCTTTGCCTGATTCCTTCACCAAAGGTCTTATATTTCAGTTATGAAGCTTTCTGTAACTTTTCACTTCAATCCAAGCCCGAACGCAAACTTTCCTAAAATAGCAGTTAAACTTTCCAAAACTGGCAGTTTACTATTTTTAACAGTTTGGAAAAAATTGAAAGTCCTACATCATTATGCAGGAGATTATCAAACCATAAATACTAATTATAGAAAGAAATGAAAATAACTACAATAATTTTGAATTAACTTCTTTTTGGGTGATGTAAGATTGGCCTTACACCACTGAATGCTCTTGCATCACATCCACACCTACCAATCCCCCATCCACTCACAAGTATAACCTCCTTGATCACCTTGGAAAGACCCCCACTCAAATTTCCATCCTTGAGCTTCTTCATACATCTCCCCTCCACGAGGACGTCCTCAACAAAGCCTTGATGGAAACGCAAGTTCCTACCAACTTGAATGTTGATCAATTTGAGGCCATGGTGGGACACATCACCTCACCTCATCATCTCATCTTCTCTAAAAAAGACCTACCCACATCTATGCCTCACATAATGAATCCCTTCACATTGAAGTCCTAATCCACAAACATACCATCAAATGAGTCTTAATAGATGGTGGCTCTGACCTAAATCTTTGCACTCTAAAACTATTAAAAGACTTGGGATACTCCAATGTGGTTGTGGACTCTAGTGAGTGTATAACCATCAAAGGATATGATGGTACAGAAAGATTGTCCGAGGGCACCATTAGACTTACCATTCAAGTGGGAAAAAAAATTTAGAAACTAAATGTCAAGTTCTTGATCTTGACCTCCCATACAACGTTCTCCTCAGCCGACCATGGATCCATGCCATGCAAGTTGTCCCATCTAATTTTCATCAATGCCTAAAATTCCCATATAATAGCACAAAAGTCACTATCTATGTTGATCCCTATCCTTTCCAATACTGTATCTTTTTGGAAGGACATGATCAAACTTTCTACCCTTACAACAACACCACCAAATCATCCACCACCAAAACCAATCCAAAATCTTCCATCTCATACATTGATCCTTCCAACATCACGAACATCCTCCCCTCCTGAGGTCAAGATCAAGATAACTGACATGGGATGTGGAGAATATGATCTACACGGCACATTCTACACAGGCTTACTCCCACCATCCCCTAAGAAATTTGGTGCTCCTAAGAATGATGAAGTTTCCATGGTAAACATCAAATTTAAGCCATCTCCTATCTTTGAGTGAAAACACTTCATGGAACAAGATGTCCTCGAAGACATATCATCTTGGTTAAACAAAGATGAATATGAACAACATGAATCTCCTATTCTACCAACCAAAATATATGGAAAGGGTCTTGAGATTGTCAAATACATGGGTTACAAAGGACAAGGCAACATGGGCCTTCATGAACAAGGAATTATTGAACCTATTCAAGTAACAAGGAATCCTTATCACTATGGGCTAGGATACAGAAAACAAGAGTCTACTCTTATCAAACTTGAGTGTATCTTAAGTGAGAATGCGAGGCCTTTCCCTATGATCAATAACGTCAATGAAGAGGACCATCAAGACTCCTTTACTGATTTTGCCAAGCTTTTTGAATCATCCATATACACCATCTACACCCTAACAACCATGTTATCAACATTCAATGACCTACCTCTCGTCTACCCCCAACTCATAGATTGGGACCAACAAGGGCCTCTCATCCTTGATGTTGCACAAAATGGTGAAGCTATTACATAATTCCTAAGGGTTAGGGACCATATGCCTCTTGGGGACCATAGAACCAGATGCATCATGGAAATCAATACATACGCATACTTTAGGGAGATAATCCAATCTCTTAGTTGCAAAAGTATGAAAATAAAAATAACATCCCCTAGTGAAAACCACTTTGTGGCACTTTCAGATGACAAAAAATTCAAAATAAAGGACATATCCCCTACTGAAAACCTCCCTGAGGCACTAAGGGATTAGAGAATGGATCTCCCCTAAGTACCATAATTGTATCAAGAAAGGTCACTGATCTTGGTAGAAGCTTCACATGAAATAAGCCTTGGAATAGAAGAAGCACCCAAGATCACATTCTGAGTAGAATCCCTCACAGTACTTAGAACAAGAGGCCTTTTTAGCCTTCATTAAGCAAAGAAGTCATAACTTCACATGGAACTAAGATAATATGCCAGGATTGGATCACGCACTAGTCGTCCATCATCTTGTTGTACACCTTGATGCAAAACCGGTAAAATAGAAGATAAGAAAAATGAATCCACAAGTGGCACTCCTTGTCAAATCAAAACTCAAGAAACTCATAGATGTGGGATTTATTCATCCTATAGACTATCCTAAATGGATATCAAACATTGTACCCATAGCAAAAGTCACTGGGGGCATCCTCTATTGAATAGACTTTAGAGATCTTAACAAGGCATGCCCTAAAGATGATTTTTCACTACCCAACATAGATATCATTGTTGATTTCACTATCGGGCATGAAATGTTGTCCTTAATGGATGGATTTTATAGTTATAACCAAATCAAGATAGCAGAAGAAGACCAACACAAGACTTCTTTCATATGTCTATGGGGAACCTACTGCTAGGTTGTGATGCCCTTTGGGTTGAAAAATATAGGATCCACATATTAGAGAGCCATGACTGTCATCTTCCATGACCTTTTCCATAACATAATGGAAGATTATGTAGATGACTTGTTGGGAAAATCAAAGACTAGAGAAGATCATTTGAATGTGTTGGCAAATATCTTTGACAGATTAGAACAATATAAGGTGTAGCTAAATCCTAAGAAATATGTTTTTGGGGTCACCTCCGGAAAGCTCCTAGGGTATATTGTATCAAGAAGGGGAATAGAAGTTAACCCTACTTTAAGGTTAAGGCTATAGTGGACATAGCTCTACCTAAAACATTCAAACAACTCTGTCACCTTCAAGGGAAGCTTCAATCCATTCACTGCTTCATATCACAACTTACAGATAAGTTTTAGCCATTCCAATATATTTTTTGAAAAAAATACAACATTTGTATAGGATAAGAAGTGTCAGAAAGCCTTTGAACAACTAAAGGAATATCTTTCTACGCCACCCATCCTTATTCCAGCAAGGCAAGGGCAACCCCTCCTATACATCTCAACAACAGAAACAACAATAGGGGCCTTGCTAGAACAACATGATGAACAAGGAAAAGAGAGAGCCATATATTATATCAGCCACACTTTGGTGACCTATGAGCTGAATTATACCCCTATTGAATGAGCATGCCTCATAGTTGTCTTTACCTCATAGAAGCTAAGACATTATATGTTGAACCATAAGACAAAGATCATTACCAAAATTGACCCCTTGAAATATCTATTGACTAGAGCAACTCTCATGGGACAAATGGCTAAGTGGGTTATGATCCTAAGTGAGTTTGACATTGAGTACATAGAATGAAAAGCTATCAAAGGACAAGTGATTTCTGATCAATTGGCTAATGTACCTGTTAGGACCATTCAAAATTTTCATAGTCCCACTTGGTTTCGTACATTTTTTCTTCCATAAATCCATCTTAGGGCCTTGCAGTACATTCAAACAACCTTGGTGGGTATGCAAGAACCAAAGGATGTGAAGATTCAGTTACCTCTTCCCTATAGCATGTAGAAAATCCACTTGCAATAGCGCGGTATGAAGATAATGATTATTGCAGTCCTGTGAAGGTCTCAAGATGGGATTCTGGGCTAGTAGTATAAAGAAAGTGACATATGTTGGTTATCATGTCCCCGCGGCAATCTTGAAAGTGAGTGGCTGGCTAATGGTATAAACTCAGATGGCATATAATATGTCACCATGGTCCTATGATAGGTAAGAGGATGAATGGTGGCAATGCGGTAAGAAGAACTCGCTCAGTAAAATGGTCACCGCACCTCCACGATGGTTTGAAGTGGAGCTTGCGGTGGTACGGTATAAATGATTTCAAGTGGTGTGGATGTTGAGTGTCACGACCTCATGATGGTTTCAAAGGAGGTCTATGGTGGTGTGGTGAAGGCATATGTGAAAGGGTACATGTGGAGGCTTTAGTACACGTGCATAGCGCCAAAAGGAGGTGGCCTATTTTCTACTGTGCGACTACGATTTCATGACACATGACAATCTTCGGTACCAATATATGTTTTGATTGTTGAGATTGCTTGATTGGCATGTTTTTATTGGTGGTGGACTTTGCAACGGAGTTGAATGGATTTTTAAAGCATTTCAAACAGTTGATCTTGTCATCCCTAATTGAATCGACGGTCTGCATTCAAAATTGAAAATTTTTTAGTTGCAGATGTTTCTTTTGAGCATTGAGAAGGAAAATGGTGAGTGTCTCTTCAAAGAAATTAGATCCTGGGTTGTTCAAGGTGAGCACGATGAACTCCCAAGTGGTTACAACAATAGATTGTTGTCTTCACAAGGAATTTTCATTGTAATGGGTGCTAGTGGCCCCAATCTTTAAATGTAAAATGAAAATGTAACTGAAAAAAGGTAATGTGTTGTGAAATGACATAGCTCTTCTGTTTTATAAATAGGGCTAGTCTTTTTCATAGGAGAGAGAGAGAGAGAGAGAGAGAGAGAGAGAGAGAGAGAGAGAGAGAGAGAGAGAGAGAGAGAGAGAGAATTTTTTATGGGCTTTGGATGCAAGTTATCCACATGTTTGGGAAATAGATTTTTGTAGAAGGATGTGGAGTCTAGATGTCAGAGGAGAATACTCCTGTAGATGAATAATTTTCTATATGACAATTTTCTATTCAGATTGCAGTAAATGAAAAACACTTTTGTGTGTGTTATCTATGACTGTCTCCTTGAGTATGAATATTTTTCTTTCAAGTAAGGTTGCCAATGGTTTCTAAGCTTGTCTGCATATATTTGCTATTTGTATATTTGATTTGTTGCATCTATTCAAGGAATGGATTAAAACTGCTTTAAATCAAATATAGGGGAAAATATTTTGTATTGAAGGATTATTGAAGAAGAGTCACAGGTAACACTCTTTCTCGAGCTATTACTATAAGGAAATGATGATGGTTTTAGCCCTCTGAATATGAAGTTTTCGATGTCAGATAGAAAGCATTTACATGGTAACATTTGACTCTGTTGCCGTGATAAAGCATTGGTCTAGTGTTTATTTGCCCAAAGGTCTAGAAGGAAACAAAATTTAATGATAAATCATTCAAACAAATTTATGTTTCATTTTTTTTTAGTTTAGGTCTTGCATGTTCTCTTGATGCAGGAGCATCTAGAAACATTTAGAACAATTGAGGCAGTTGACAGTAAGTTGTAGAGTATTGAGAAAGAGACCTTGGAGAATACCGCATTTTACCACATTTGAGTATTAGGAGCTACGGAACTGGACTTAACATCTAGACATGGTCATCTACAATATATCTAAAAGTCAAATTATTTGGGTTCGATTCCGGAGAGATCGCTATCAGAAGATTACTTGACTTTTACTTGTTTTCATAGAATAAAGTCGATAGTGTTCAGTGAAGTCTAATTAGCTTGCGGACCGAATCCATGACTTGTTGAGCCTAAAGGAACATTATTCAATGAAGTATAGGACCTGGCCAACCTGTATGGAGATCTGTACAAAGTTTTATATTCCAGTGGAGCAATACCTTATGTTTAGGTCTAACCTATCTGTGTACACACATTTCATACTAGCCATTGCAATTAGGCCGACTTGCTAATGATTTGAAGGTTTGCAGAGGATATAAATAAGAGATAAAGGATTATTTCTAGGTAGTAATTGATATACAAAGATATGAAGCCATATCCTAAGTTGTTTTGATCTGAATGAGTAGCTGAAAAGAGTAGAAGGCAAAGCAGGAAGTAGGAGTTATAGAGCAGAGGATTGAGATGTAGAAGAAAGAAATCATGGAAGAATATTGCTGTATGAATCTTATGTAATCCCTGGACTACAACCTAGCACCTATAAATCCCTTAAGGCATGTGTAATTTGATTTGAAGTTATAATATATGAGGAATGAGCTTTGAAGGCTAGGTTTTTCCTTCTTAGGGTTTTCCTAGGATACATCTTGTGTTATGTGTTCATGAATATCTTTTATGTCTCTATTGATTAGATATTATCTTTCATTGCATATCCATCATGATCATGGTCTTAGTTAATTAGGTTGCAAGGCTGGATAGTCTCTCACCATACCCTTCTACCTTGACTACACCAAGTGGTATTAAAGCTAGTTTCGAATCTGTTGGGCTAGTTGTGAATCTGCTGGGAAGATTACGAATCTATTTGGATGGAAGAAAGTGTTGAAAGAAGTGTGAAACCCTAGAAGTAACAAGTATCACTACTAAAGAAGATCAAGACAAGGAAGCTTTGATAACCTTTTCAAATTAAGTTGTTTATCTGATTTGTTTCAATGGGGAAGATTGGAAAAAGGATGAAGAAAGAAAATGAAACCCTAATGTGCGAAAAGGATATTTTGGGAGAAGAATTATGTGAAATTAAAAGGCATAATTCAAAATTACAGAAAAGGATAAGAGAACTAGGAGAAGAAAGATATGATGCCCTTGAAGAAGAACTAAATGATGCAAGAAGAAGGAATGAGGAATTAGAAGCAGAGCTGAATTTGTTTGAAGATGTTGAAAAGAGATTTATAGACTTAGAAGAAGGATTCAAGTTGTTTGGAAAGGTGGAAAAGAGGAACAGAGATCTAGAAGGAAGTTTGGAAGAATTGAAAAAGGAAAATATTTTGCAAAAGAGTGAAATATCAGGGTTGAAGGAACATGTTAATTAGTTGGAGCAGTCACTAGTAGAATACAGAAAAGATAATGAAAGTCTGAGATCTAAACCTAAACTTTGTGATGTTTCTTGTGATACTAATGATTTGTGTGATGATGCAGAAGTTTCTTTAGACAATGAGATTGAAGATGATAGTGTAACTGAACCTGCAGTTGTTGGTGATGGTATTGGTTTCAAAATTATGTAGAGAATGGGATATGAAGGACAAGGATTGGGAAAGCATCAACAAGGAATTATAGAACCTATTGAACCAGTAATAAGATCAATAGGTGAAGGCCTTGGATATGACAGAGGTAAGGATGTTGTTGCAAATTCAAACAAAACAAATCAGGGAAGAAGAGGTACGTATTGTTCACATTACAATAGGCAGGGACATGAAAATGAATTGTGTTGGGATCTATACCTTTGTAAGTTTTGTGGATTAAGGAATCATTCTGAAAGGATGTGTTGGGGTAAAATGAGGGGGAGAAAATCTATGGCAGGTTGTATACATAAGAATTATGGATGGATTGATGGACATGAATGTAAACATGTTACTTGTATGTTTAGAGGGAGGTATAGACTAAAGTATTCATGTGTTGGATTAAGATGCAGAGAAAGAAGACCTTATGCAGAGCAGGACAAGAACAACAATTCAAATTATAGAGGGAGAAATGACTAGAGTCATAATTCTTATCACAGTGAAAGATACATAAGAGATGAAAGAGGATTTGATAGAAGACCATTTAGAAGAACCCATTTTCATGTTTGGAGGAGAAATGAATCAAGCAATGAAAGTCATCAAGAAACTATTACCAAAGAAGCTAATGAAGGAGAAGCAGTCAATAATATAGAGATAGTTTGTGTAGAGGAAGAAGAGCCTATTAATAAAAAGGTAATTTATACAGAAGAAGAGCTTGTTGATACAAAGATAGTTTATGCAGAGGAAGATGAACCTTTTGAGACATCAAATTTGATAGAGAAACCAGAAGAAGGTGAAGCATTGATCTTAAGAAGAATTATGTTATAAACTAATCAGCAGAGGAAGCAGTGCGAGAGAAAGTTTGTGTGAACAAGTGTAAAACATAATAGAAAAGAGAAGTTCATGTGGTAGAGAAAGAGGGAATGATAAGATATTCTACCAAAAGAGAAAGTTTATGTACCAGAATGAAGTAAATATGGATAAAGAAACAAGATGAGTAAAAGGAAAGTGTATGCAAAGAGGAAACTATGAGATTTTGATGAGTGAAGAGGAAATTGTGACAGGAACCTAGACTTAGACAAAGTTACAGAGAAGAATTCAAGAATGTATCAGGAAGTGACTTTATTGTTCTTGGGATGCATATAGGTATTGACTGAATCTTAATTGATTGAAATAGACATAGAGCTTGAGGCAACTTGCAGAGAATACTTGCTTAGACTGCCGATCATTGAGGCATTGCAAGCTTGCAAGTAGAACATTTAACTTAGAATAATTTGAGACAATTTTGTAGGGTGGAATTGAAGAGACCACCAACCTTGAGGCAATTGCAAGTACCTGAAAATAGACCACCAAATCTATTCAAAGAAACAACAATGAATTTGACATAATACAGACCAAAGTGAAGAGGCTCACTTTCCAAATAACCCTGAGAATTTGATGCAAGAGCATTTGGAAGCATTCAGAACAATTGAGGTAGTTGACAGTAAGTTGTAGACTATGGAGAAAGAGACCTTGGAGAATACTGCATTTTACTGCATTTGAGTATCAGGAGCTATGGAGCTGGACTTAGCATCCAGAGAGATATCACTATCAGAAGATTACCTGACTTTTACTTGTTTTCACAGAACATAACCGACAATGTTCACTGAAGTCTAATCAACTTGCAAACCAAATCCATGACTTGCAGAACCTAAAGGAACATTATTCAATGAAGTATAGGACCTAGCTGGCCTTCATGGTGATCTGCACAAAGTTTTATGTTCCAGTGGAGCAATACCTTATGTTTAGGTCTGACCTATCCGTGTACACACGTTTCATACTAGCTATTACAATTAGGCCGAATTGATAATGATTTGAAAGCTTGCGGAGGATATGAATAAGATATAAAGGATTGTTTCTAGGTAGTGATTGATATATAAATATATGAAGCCAAATCTTAAGTTGTTTTGATCCGAATGAGTAGCTAAACAAGGTAGAAGGCAGAGTAGGAAGCAAAAGGAGTTACATAGCAAAGGATTGAGATGTAGAAGAAAGAAATCATGGAAGAATATTGTTGTATGAATCTTATGTAATCCCTAGGCTGCATTCTAGCACCTATAAAGCCCTTGAGGCATGTGTAATTTGATTTGAAGTTATAATATATGAGGAATGAGCTTTGAAGGCTGGGTTTTTCCTTGTTAGGGTTTTCCCAGGATACATCTTGTGTTATGCATTCATAAATATCTTTTAGCTTTCTGTTGATTAGTTGTTAGCTTTTGTTGCACATCCATCATGATCATGGTGTTAGTTAATTAGGCTACAAGGCTGGACAGTCCCTCATTAGACCCTCCTACCTTGACTGCACCATCTCCGATTTCAACCATGAAGATAAATTAGGAGTATTGCCAGTCTGATTTTAATCCTACACATCTTGATTTGCATACATGAGAACATTCTACTTGGTATGGAAAAGCTGTATTTATTGATTGTGAATAAGGGAATACCCGCTAGGTGCAGCAGAACCTGAAGTGTAGGGGAGATAGGAGATAATCTCACACTTTGTTGGCTAAGTCTCTCATTGAATCTAAGTATAAGAGGTGGCAAGTTTTTAGGATTTGATGCATTCAGATTTGGGAACCAACAGAACTGGTGACTCTACTAGGAAAAGGCTTAGTTATCCATTTGAAAAGAATCAAGCCATTATCATGATCTGATCATTAGGGTTAGATATTGAAGGTCTTCATACCAGGAGAAATAGTTTATTGCAGCATGTTTAAAGGCTTTGAAAAGGTGCTCTATTGGTGATTTGAATCCAGAATATAATTGATCAGGCAGGAGCTTTGGGCATCTTGATGTTTTGTCCTCTTGGGAGAGGTGGGAACTCTGTTGTTGAACCTATTTGAAGCTACAATATATTCCCAGGTACTTTATCATTTTCATTCAATATGATTAGATTGGAGCAACATTCTTGGTCATATTCTTAGAAAAGGTTATTCTTTATTGAAAGATACAAAGCCCTAAATTTTAATGGTATTAGTGGTTACCCAAATGCTATCCCTAGTGAGATCAAAAAGTGTTTGCCAAAATATAGTGGAGAGCATTCTAAATTAGCAAACAAGCATCTACAAGATTTCTATGATTTGATAGGAGATTATGAGATTGAGGTTGAATATGTTGTCATGAAACTTTTTGTTTAGTCATTAAAGGATAATTCTAGGGGCTAAATTTCATTCTTGCCTGTCTATTCTATTTCTTCATGGGTTGAGCTCAAAGTTACATTTCTAGAACAATTTGGTGAAAGGATTTGTGTGATTTCATTAGTTAATCAATTCAGGAACATTCAAAAGGAAAAGGATGAGTTGGTTCCAGCCTTTAACCTAAGGTTTTCAAAATTCATCAAACATATTCCTAAATATATGAGACCAAATGATGCATTGTGCCTGGTAGTTTATCTTGGTGCGTTTGATGAGGAAATGAGCTATTTGTTGAGAGACAAGGAACCTACTACACTTCATCAAGCTTATAAAATTGCAATGGATATTGAAAACAATCAGAAATATGGAATGCCAATAGGATACATGTCTACAAGTGTTGGCTATTATAAATCATCCTATGCAGATGAGCAATGTAAATCAAAGAATCGGAGTAGTTTTCAAAATGAATGTATTTTTGCTTTTCTAGTTTGTTCATCATTGCCTCATGAGAATCACAGAGAGTCTCAGGCAACTTGTGAATAGAATGTAAGTACCGTTGATCCTAAGTTTTTTGTTCAATCATTTCTTGACTTGAAGAGACAAGAAGGAGAATCACCCTATGTTTTGTATACACGATTCATGAATACTTTGTTAGAAATCCCAAAATATTGTAGACTTGAGGATTCTTTGTGTATTGATTTGTTTTGTGATGTTTATGAATTAGGTTTGAGCACTTTGCCAAAGGAACTAAAGCCTCAAAATCTTGATCAGATATTTGCTTGGGTTGGGATTGTGGAAAGACCCAAAGATGATTGTGCAGGAAGAATTATGTCTCAGAATATTGATAGTAGTTATGTTATTGAGAAAACTCATAGCATAATACATAAAGATGAAGAAATTGTGGCAGGAAATGAAGGTGCATCTTATAATGATAAAGATAAAGGTTGTGATCAGCCCATAGGAAAGAAATATGCAGATGCAAATTGCATATACCATGAGATAAAGGCTATGTATGAAGTTGAACCTTGCAGTAGTGTTGTTGAAGAATCAAAGGAATACACAGATACTAGTTATGATGGATTAACTTCTGATAATAATATTGAGAATGATGTATTCATAAGAGAGTATGTCCCAACTGTTCATGATAATGTATATGGAGAAGAGATGGAGGTTTTTGGTTTGCATGAACAAGATATTCATATGGATATAATAGAGATTGTAGTTACTTCATATGAGGAGAATGAGTTGGAAGATGTTAAGAAGACACAAAATATATGTGATGGAGGGTTACAAAAGGCTAGGGAGGCAAAGTTGTTGGCTCCCCAAGCAAGACAACACTTACAACATGTCAAGGAATGTGTCAACCAGCTAGATCATGCAAGGCAACAAAGGGAGTTATACCTTAGATCTCTATTTATTCCAAGGGAGGAATGCATAGATGATGAGCAAGCAAAGGAAGAACCCTTTGAGACTCAAGTCATAGATGAGGATGGAATAGCTAAGCATGCACTTAGTGAATCAACCATCACTATTATATCCACACATGAGGAGGGAGACATAAGTGATTTATATTTGGGTGAGCCTTTGATCATTCATGGAGAGGTTGAGGAGTTGATTTGTGATAAGATAAAAAATCATTTGGAGCTTGTCCTTCTTCAGGAATTTGTGCTAGATACACCTTTTGGGTCAGTATATAAGAGTAAGCATCAAGTTATGGAAGAATTTGAACATAAATCCTATGCTGATAACATATCCTTGAATATATCTCCATTATCTGATGATTTCAATGGTTTACTTTGGGACAAAATGTTTTCATTGATACACAACTATAATCCATGTGTGCAAAGGGATAGTATCTATGTGGATTTTTTAGTTTTTGTCAACATGGATCAACAAAAGTGTGATGGAGGTGGCACAAGCTGATATGCTCCCATGATAGTTTCATTGAACATGGTCCTTTTAAATTTGACCTGAAATAATATGATAAAAACAAGATATTTGACAGAGGTAAATGCTGGTTCTTCATCTTTGGTGGCATAAGGCCACCAAATAAAGTTTGAAGATATGGATTTAATATGATGGAGCAGGTACATAGCAGCCCAATAGATAAGGCACTGGTTCGCTCCACCAAAGATCTAGATTCTTGCTATGCCCAAAGGGGCATACATCCCCAAGCAAGAGCCACTGTTAGGACCATTCAAAATTTCCATAGTCCCACTTGGTTTCATATATTTTTCCTTTCATAAATCCATCTTAGGGCCCTGCAGTACATTCAATTAGCCTTGGTGGGTATGCAGGAACCAAAGGATGTGAAGACTCAGTTACCGCTTCCTCATAGCATGTAGAAAATGCACTTGTGGTATCACAGTGTGAAGATAATGATTATCGTAGTTCCACAAAGGTCTCAAGATGGGATTGTGGGTTGGTGGTATAAAGAAAGTGACATATGTTGGTTACTACAGCCTCGCAGTAGTCTTGAAAGTGAGTGGCAGGCTAGCAGTATAAACTGAAGTAGCATATAATATGTCATCGCGGTCCCACAATAGGTAGGAGGATGACCAATGACAATGCAGTAAGAAGAAGCCAAGGTAAAATGGTGGCCACGCCCCCATGGTGATTTCAAGTGGAGCTTACAATGGTGCAACATAAAGGATTTCAAGTGGTGTGGATGCTGAGTGCTGTGACCCCACAATGGTTTCAAAGGAGGTCTATGGTGGTGTGGTGAAGGCCTATGTGAAAGGATACACATGGAGGCTTTAGCGCACTTGTGTAGAGATAAAAGGAAGTGGTCCATTTTCTACTGTGTGACTACGATTTCATGACACATGGTAGTCTTTGGTACTAATATGCATTTTGATTGTTGAACCTACTTGACTGGCATGCTTTTATTGGCGGTGGACTTTTCAATGGAGTCGAATGGATTTTTGAAGCATTTCAAAGCATCGATCTTGTCATCCCTAATTGAGTCAATGGTCTACATTCAAAAATGAAAATTTTTCAATTGCAAACATTTCTTTTGAGCATTGAGAATGAAAATGGTGAGTGTCTCTTCAAAGAAATTAGTTTCTGGGTCAAGAAAATTTTATTGTAATGGGTGCCAGTGGCCCCAATCTTTAAATGTAGAAGGAAAATCTAACCGACAAAAAGGTAATGTGCTGTGAAACAACATAGATCTTCAGTTATATAAAGAGGGCTAGTCTTTTCATAGGATGGAGAGAGAGAGAGAGAGAGAGAGAGAGAGAGAGAGAGAGAGAGAGAGAGAGAGAGAGAGAGAGAGAGAGAGAGAGAGAGAGAGAGAGAGAGAGAGAGAGAGGAGAGAGAGAGAGAGAGAGAGAGAGAGAGAGAGAGAGAGAGAGAGAGAGAGAGACGAGAGAGAGAGAGAGAGAGAGAGAGAGAGAGAGAGAATTTTTTCTGGGCTTTGGATGCAAGTTATCCACATGTTTGGGAAATAGATTTCTGTAGAAGGCTATGGAGTCTAGATTTTAGAAGAGAATGCCCCTATAGCTGAATAATTTTTTGTATGACAATTTTCTATTTAGTTTGCAGTATATGAAAAACACTTTTGTGTGTGCTATCTATGACTGTCTCCTTGAGTATGAATATTTTTCTTTCAAGTAAGGTTGCCAAGGGTTTCTGAGCTTGTCTATATACATTTTCTATGTTGCATATTTGATTTGTTGTATCTGTTCAAGGAATGGATTAAAATTGCTTTAAATCAAATATAGGGGAAAATATTTTGTATTGAAGGATTATTGAAGAAGAGTCACAAGTAATACTCTTTCTTGGGCTATTACTGTAAGGCAGTCATGATGGTTCCAACCCTCTAAATACAAAGTTTTAGATGTTAGATAGAAAGCATTTGCATGGTAACATTTGGCTCTATTGCCCTGATAAGCACTGGTCTAGGGTTTATTTGCCCCAAGGTCTAGAAGAAAACAAAATTTAATGATAAATCATTCAAATTAATTTATGTTTTGTTTTGTTTTAGTTTAGGTGTTGCATGTTCTCCGATTTCAAGATAAATCAGGAGTATTCCTAGTCTGAGTTTAATCCTACACATCTTGATTTGCATACATGAAAATGTTCTACCTGGTATGGAAAAGCTATATTTATTGATTGTGAATAAGGGAATATCCTCTAGGTGCATAGGTAGAACCTGAAGTGTAGGGGAGATAGGAGATAATCTCCCACTCTATTGGCCAAGTTTCTCATTGAATCTGAGTATAAGAAGTGGCAAGTCTTTAGATTTGATGCATGTAGATTTGGGAACCAACAACACCTATCCTGACAGAACAACCATTGCTTTCAAAGTTCTCAGATGAGTTGATACTTGTATAGCAGCAACAACAAATACATGGAAATTGTATTTTGACGGATCCTACACACATCATGGCTTGAGGGCAGGCATTTTGTTTGTTACCCCTCAAGGAGACACTATTCCATAATCCTACAAAATACCATTTCCATGCAAAAACAATGCAGTAAATTATGAGGCCCTCATCACAGGACTTGGCATGGCCATCCAATGGAAGATTGAAAGATTATAGTTTATGGTGATACCCATCTAGTTATCAAACAAGTCAACAATGACTAAAACAAAAGATGAAAAGCTCCTGCCATATAAAAGAATGGTTGATGATTTCAAGGACTACTTTTATGACATCCATTTTGAGCAAATACCAAGGTTGAATAACAAAGTAGTAGATGCCACTGGCTACTATAGGATCTTTGGTTGACATGAAAAAGAATAGCAAAAATGTGAGTTCCTAATTGAAGAGCTTCCAATGTTAGCTTATGACATCCCACAATCTGAGCTAGTATGTGACATTGTTGGTCCCCCTATCTCCATGGTACCAAGAGACCTACATGTACCTCCATGACAACATCATTCCACCCAACCTTACATTCGCACAATGCCACACTTTTATCTACCGAGCCTCTTGCTTCACCATCATAGGTGACACCCTCTACTAAAAAAGTCTTGATGGTACTCTTTTGCAATGCCTCAATTCTAGGGAAGCTAAAGTGACCTTTACAAGAGGTACATGAAGGTATTTGTGGGGAACACTCTAGTGGACCTACTCTAGTAAAGAAGATTCTAAGGATAGGATACTATTGGCCCTCCATGGAACAAGATGCTCATCAGTTCATAAAGAATATCTCTACCATGTCAGTAACATGTGTGATCCTATCCATGCACCATCACAAGAACTGTAATTGATCACAACTCCTTAGCCCTTCTCACAATGGGGGATCCGATCTCGTAGGAAAAATTCACCCCACCTTTATCCAATGGCCATAAATTCATTATCACCATCTATTGAATATTTCACCAAGTGGGTAGAAGCCATTCCACTCACTTACACCACAGGCATCCAAATCGTAAAATTAATCCTCCACTACATAATATGCCGTTATATCATCCCCCTTTCCATCATCACCAACAACAAGAAAACCGTTCAAGAACCACAAAATTTGCACCCTTTGTGAAAAATGCCACATCCAACTACTCACTTCTCTACACTGTATTACCCTCAAGGTAATGGTCAAAGCCAAGATTCCAATAAAACTATATTACACATCTAAAAAAAGGTAGTTAGTGAAGCTAGTTGTGACTGACACCTTCATCTTAATCCTACCCCTATGGGCTTATTCACACAAGCATTGGTACCCCCACAGGAGCCACTCCATACTCTTAGTATTTGGTTCCAAAGCCATTTTTCCTATCGAGGCTCGAGCTCCCTTCTCTTAGAATTTCATTGCAGAGTATCAAGTTACACACCTAAATAAGCTAGAACTGTTAGATGAAAGCATCTAAGTTCTATAAATAATCTCCAATCCTACTAGAATTGTCTACGCAGAAGTTATAACAAGAGATCAGGCAACCACCAATTTGATAGAGGTGACCTTGTCCTTATGGAAAATGAAAGGAACCTACAAGAGTGCCATAAGAAAGCGAAAATTTGAGCCCAATTGGTTAAGACCCTATGTCATCACATCTAGCTATGGATTAGGAGCTTATCAGCTTGCAACACCTGAGGGGTAGCCTCTAGATGAGCTGATGAACATCATGCACCTGAAAACGTTCTATGCCTAATCCATCGATTATCCCAAGTTAAAAATACAAAAAAATACAAACAACAAAAATTTTAAAAAAAATCAAGAAAAATCCAAGTACAATAAAGTCGTCTAATGGTGAAAATCACTTCCAGTGATGCCTTGGATAAGTACCATGGTGAAAACCTATCTTAGGTGCCATGTGTAGTGGCTAGTCCTACCATCTAATAAGTCCTCATATCCATAACATCACTCCATGTCACCCTCCATCCCATGGCTTGGAATTCTAAAAACATTCAACCTCACACCATCCCCCATCCCTTCATCACCCCACCCAAGGCACAATCCCAAGTTAGTGGATTCTTGCATGCCCTCCTTGTACAGCATAAAATTTGAAAAATCACAAAACATCATAAAATCACCAAAAATCTAAAAAATTAAAAACCACAAAACCCAAAAAACATTAGAAAATCTAAAAACCCCCCCACAATAAAAAAATTATTAAGCCCCAAAACAATCATCCCAATGCATCATCCCATCATCCACCCAAACTATTCATACATAATCACCACAAACCAAAACTACATATTCATCACCACCTGCATCTTAATGTGCCTTGATCTCATGGATATAGGATATGTAGGCAATTTAGAATACAAAGGAGGTATCTAGTATCTAGGTACAAAAGATGCACCCATCCAACCCATTTGGATGGTCCCTATTCCTTGAACTTACTAAATCCAAGAGCAATACACTGGCTAATCATACTCTTAAAAGCATCATATCTCACGTAAAAATCATCAATCAACAAACCAACTACAATCATGACATGTAGCCTACTATCTTTTTTGCCCATCCTTCGAATTTTATCCAACATTAGCCAATTAATTCTTGTCTTAATGGATATATCATTCTTAGAATAGGCATAATCCATCATCTTATCAAATCAACACTTATCTTGGCAAGACATACAATGGCTATTTGTTTGGTTTGTTGGTCTTTTTATTATTGATTTTTATCTTTGGTCTCATTTTAGGGATCATTCCAAAGCTACCTTGATCTTAATATATCATGGGTATGTTAAAGAAAACACCTAGAATGGAGCATGGTCATTGTTTTGTATGTTGTGCTTCTAGGTGGTCTCATTACTCCAAGTATGGTATTCATATCTTGAAGATGTAGGGTCGATTCTAGCATATTGTTCTCCTTTTGCATTTAAGGTTAATCATACCTTTTATGTACTAAGGACTTATGCTATGAGTCACCTTCCCTCATCTAGATAGGATTATAATACCTTAGGCAGGCATGGAATCATCCTATTGTGTGTAGGTCTAGTCCATGCAAAGATGGATATATGTATTCACCTTGGTATTTTATACCTTGGTGAAAATATCCCCTTTTTCTATAATAAATCTAGGAATTCTCTCAAAAATATCAAAACAATACCCCATCCCAACCCATCATCCTTAATCTACCCTCATCTATCAAATCATTACCTTGACTTTGCATCTAACCAGTACAATCCCCTCATCATCCTACCCCATCCCACAACAAAATCCCTCTAACAACGTGGCGTCTAATGACCTAGTAACAACCTATCCCAACCATCCCTAAACCAATCCCTAAACCTATCCCAACCATTCCCCAAACCTCCTAACCCCATCTCCCATGGTTCTAAGCATCACAATGTATCATGACAAATTACCATTAACCATTGCATTCTCACTATCCATTTGCATAATATATATTTATTAATCTAAGCATATATTTGCATTACATTTCATTTTATCTATTTGCATAATATATGTTTATCAATTTGAGCATATATTTTCCATTTCATTATCCATTTGCATAATATATGTTTATTAATCTAAGCATATATTTCTATTACATTTCATTTCATCCATTTACATAATATATGTTTACTAATCTAAGCATATATTTCCATTCCATTTCATTATCTATTTGCATAATATATGTTTATTAATCTAAGCATATATTTCCATTACATTTCATTTCATCCATTTATATAATATATGTTTATCAATCTGAGCATATATTTCCATTACATTTCATTTCATCCATTTACATAATAAATGTTTATTAATCTGAGCATATATTTCCATTGCATTTCCTTCATCCATACATAATATATGTTTATTTATCTAAGCATAAATTCCATGTTCAAACATATATACATAATCCACATCATAATCCATATAATACCTTAAAGCCGTCCATACATCTAACCATACATTTATCCATAATCATCACATACATCTATCAAAAAATATATAATCCATAGCAATGCATTCATATCCGTAACATCACCACATCCATAAAACCATATGCATCATAATACCCATACATCCATACATACATAATCTATCCATAATCATATAGAAAAAAAATAATGTAATCATCATCATAATCATACATCAATGACCATAATCATAAAGATATCCATAACATCATAAAACACTAGCATATATCATCATAAACCACCACCAAAATCATATATATATATATATCACTCAAAAAACTGAATGTCATGCAGACTACTAAGACCATCTAGATCTCTGTGAATTTGATATCTTAGACCTGCTACGCTAGCTATAACTCAGCACTGTCTACCCCTCAGGAACTGCATTGTAGTAAGCCCCATAATAGTACTCCACTCTGGCTCTCTAATTAGCTAACTATTGTTGCACCTGTTGTAGCTATTGCTGCACTACGGTGTAATTTCCCCACATCTGGGCCATGCTGGTACCAGCTATGACACCCTGCATATGTGTGACCTCCTACTACAGCTAAGCCACCTATGCCTCATCCTATTATGCTCTCCCCTCAGCTCTCTGTAGCCTAACCTCAACCCCCTGTCTCAGCACAATCTCCACATCCCTCTCACCTGTCACCTGCACTACCTATGTCTACATCTAGCTATGAAGGTGGCCTATCTACACCTATAAAATATAGATTTGCCAATCTCCATCACCACTAATCAAACCATCCAGAAGGGCTTGTACGCCTTATAAGGTCTGCAGCTAAGCAAGAGCATTGTCTCGCTCTATAGTGACCTATGCCAGATCCTATTGCTGCCTTGCCACCTGGTCCTCTAGATTGGCTACTTGGGCACACAGTGTCACTGTATCCTCCTACTCATCTCTCTAATGATGAACCTGCTGATAGACAACATGTGTAGTAGGATCAAGTCCTTCTCCTAACGGTCCTACTCCTAAAGGTCTTGAACCTGATGTCTCAGCACCTGAGGTGCCTACCTATAATGGTGCATGTCCTATAGGTGTCTGAGCAACTGGCACCTTTCCCATCTAACCTTGTCCACCCAACCTGAGCCTAAGGAATCTATGTTGCAAGGACCTATGCAGCTAGTACCATGCCCTACCTATGCCTGGTGTTGAGGGACCTAGCCTACTTGTGCCTATACCTGAACTTGAGGGCCCTCTCCACTAGGTGCATGCCTCCTCCCACCATCTGTCTTGTAGTTGCCGTAGGCAAAACATCAATCTCATCCCCCTCCTCAATAAATACATCCTCATAGACATTCAATCTCCACCTCACCCCCTTCCTCTCCTTCCTACTCCTCCTCCTCCTCAGGCTCAACCTCTGGATCTGTAAGACAAATAGGCCTCACCTACCACCACCACAAATCATAAGCCAGGGTCATCCCCACATTAGCTATCTGACTCCTCTAGTCCCATTGTATTGATTGCAATGCTACCAAATCTAGCAATGCTACCTGTGGTGACAACTATGCATGTCACGTCGGTACATCTGTAGGCCCGCGTGCAAATTATCGCCATCACCTGGGGGCAAGTCCTGCACTAGACCAAATTGTCACATCACTTGCAATAGAATATACCTATCAATTGTATGGTCTCCTCGCCCCATCAAATACTGAGGATGGAATGTGTTAGGGCATATGAAATCATGATCAACCCCACAAACTCCATATACCTATATACAGTCATTGAATGTATCCATGTCATTAATCTGCCACGTGCAAATACCTCAATCGTCCCATGTGTGTGTGCTGGATAGGTAATCTATACCAAAAATACATAGGCCTCAAACCAAGCACTATGGTAGGCACACTCCAGCCGCATGATGCGGATATGCTCCCATGCTCACACATAGAGAAGTGTCACACCCCCACCGTGAAACTCACATCCAAGTGATAAACAACTAGATGCATCTCATGATACAGCTAGGCTAGTAGGCATGGGCCCCACACAAACATTGCATCCTAAGTGATCATTGCTTCGATAACTCTCCCCTAGCCAACTGAAAAGTCCCCACAACCATTGATCCAGAATCCAATAGGCATTTGACCAACCTACAGACAGTATAATGTAAATGGATCAACCCCACCCACTCGAGTCATGCATGTCTCATCTCCTATTGGTCCCTAGTGTACACTGGACGAACTGGTGCAAACGCTTTGTCTAGGGCTGCTACTCTCAAGCCTACGCCATAAAATCACCCTCTCTCCTCTATAGGGATCCTAAGGATCCTCCATTTGTCCTCTAGGGTGATGGTAATCTCACCCATAGAAAGTGAAAAGGAGCATGTCTCGCTCCTCCACCTCTCCACTAGGGCCTGACATCATGGCCCTATGTGCCTGTATCTGGGGGCATCTCAGAAATCACTGTAGCACTATCCTCCCAAGCCTAGCTATATCTACTGGAGTAAAAATGCATCCTCAATGCTATCACCAATGGAACCTGACACACTCGTGATTGCAATATCCTACTTAGAATCTGAATCCAAAAAATTCACCTAAATCAGTTTATTTTCAAAAAAACAACACCATGGCACTAAACCAGAACCTTATAGTGCTAAACTAGAAGAGAGCATTCATCCCCAATCAAATAGCACCAATCCAAAAGATGGCACTAATCCTTGACCATATAGTGCTAATCCATGTTGCAAGTATGTGCTAATAGGTGTTGTCCATTGATGCCAACATGTTTGTGTTTTCATTGGTGTCAACTGTGTCTTTTGATATTGTTGTATTGTTGCTTGATTGAGCTATCATGTTAAAGTGATTTGAATGCCTTGTAGAAGTGCTAATAATTCTGGTATAGTGCTCTTGTTGCTGAGTTTCCAAGTGCTTTTGAGAAAATTTGCTCTCCAAAGGAAACAGTGTGTTGCAGAGTATTCTAGCTTACATGATGCTTTTTGAGTTTTTGCTCCACATTTCTTCTATGTTGAAGACCAGAGTGTGAGTTTTGGATATGTTTTAGAGAAGTGTTTAAAGATACTAAATCCATAATTTGGTGGTTTGGATCGCTGTGTAGTAGAAGTTATGTTCACCAATTTGAAGACTGTAATTGACAGAGTTTCTGAGTTGTGCAGAGGTGTCTAGGAGAAAGTATTTTGCTCCACATTTCTCCACAGAGTAGTTTCAGGTGTTATAGTTTTGGACATATGTTTATAAGGTCCTTAGTTATCTTCATGCCAAAGGATTTGTAATTTGATGCTCTGAAAAGCAAGTTCTTGTGTAGCAGAGTTTGATAGTGTTTGTTGTGAGTAGTCTGTGATTTGTCTTCAAGTGATATTTGTTGTCTTCAAGTGAGATTTGTTGCAGCTAGATTTGTTGGCTCCCAAGTGATTTTATGTCATTTGTGGATGACTCCAAATTGTGTTGAAGGCTTGTGCTTGATCCACAAGCTATTTTGGAGTTCTTGGAAGTGTGTGCCTAAGTATTCTTGGTGTTTGCACAAGTTTGGCTGACTTGGGTGCTAACACTCTTTACGGATGTGTTTTGTCGATTGTAAAAGTGTATTGAAGCATGTAAAAATGTATTTGGGTCCGAGATAAGCTGTGAAGTGTTCTACCTTCATTCATTTGATTATCAAGATTGTTCAGGTTCGGACCTAATTTGAATTATGTATGTTTGTTGACCTTAAGGGTTGTTTTAAATGGTGTAGAGTGTGTTGCCGACCTTGATCTATGTTCTAAGGTTGATGATTGATATAAATACGTGTAAATAATTCATGTAAAATGGGTAAGGATACGAAGATGAGGATGTGTATGTTGTGAGGCTGCGAAGGAGATATCTATTGTGCTTCAATGGAACTAAACTCAAGCATGTGGTAGATGCTATTATATCAGTTCATGGCAGTGAGCCCTATTTGCAGTGAGTCCTTTGGTAGTGAACCCTTTGGTAGTGAGCCTCTTTGTAATTTGGTATTGATATTACTATATATTGTGAGCTAATCCTCACCATGGTTTTTCTCTTTTAGGGTTTTCCACATAAAAATCTAGTGTTCTCTTGTGCATGGTGTTGATGTGATTAAGTTTTTGTTATCTATTTTCATGTTTAATCTTCATAACAGAGTTAGGGCTTAAGTGAATTGAAGTGAATGTGATTATTCTTGTGAAGGTTTAAAGTTTTTGATACAATTGATTCACCCCTCGCTTCGTTGTCTTGTGCATTCAACAATCTAGATGATTGCGTTAATCCCTAACCTTTTCACATTAAATGAGAGTATAGCGCTAATTCATGACTGTATGGTACTAAACCACCATCCAACCTAAAAACCCCAAAATTTCCCCACTAATCTAGATGATTGCGCTAAACCCCACACATATAACACTAAAAGAGAGGATAGTACTAAAACACTAATAAATAGTGCTAAACCAGAAAACCCTGAAATTGTGGCACTAAACCAGATGTTAGTGCTAAACCTTGAACGAATGTCGCTAAACCATCTGAAATTACCCTTTTTCCTATGGTGCTAATCTAGAGGATTGCACTAAACCATTCCCTAATAGCTCTACGTAGTTGCACGATCTCACTAATCTACCTAACTACCCATTTCTTAAACCCATAACCTAAGCTGATCCCAAAATCACAAATTTAGGTTTGGCTGACATACCTATGGGTTTGCCTCTATCAATCGGTCATAGTCTCGCACCCTCTTGGATCGGTGTCGATATCACGAGAATGTAGGTTGCGCCATGTCTCCTCCTCTTCTCTCATCCTATAAGCTTAGAGTATACAAATCTGGCACTTTTGGCCCACACATTCTATATATATCCACCCTGTCGTCCCCCATTCACCTTTTTCTCTCCCCAATCCACAAAACATAACCTTTTTCCTCCATTTTTTACTACCCACCTAATTTTACATCCCTCACCCATATTTCACCACTATTTCCTCCTTTTGAGAGTTCACCCAAAAAAAATTAATTTTTCACCTAACCTCTTGAGGGGGCATCCCTCATCCATTTCACTCCTTCCTAGAAGCTGAAGCAAAATTCTTTGACTTGACGCCATTTCCCTACTAAGTCATGTGTGATGCCACATCATAGAGGGGCAAATGTAGACACCTAAAAATGTCTTAACTCTTCAACCATCCTTCGGCATCATCCACATCACTAATTTCCCATCCAACTAATTAAATAAATTCCTATTTAATTAATTTAACCTACCTCATCCCTGATCATTTGTCCATTCTTCAACAATTTACCCTCAACCCTTAATTAATTAAATTAATTCAGCATTACACCTTACTAACATCATCCTAATTAATTAAATAAATATGCAAATATTTATTTGGTTAATTTGTCCACTTTCCTAAACTTGATTAATTAGGTAAATCACACTTATTTAATTAATCTACCCTACTAATCAGCCTAAACCTAGCATAGTTGATTAAATAGCCAATATTTAATAGCTACCCTAGCCTACCTAGTGCCTAGACTTAGATTAGTTAAATAAATCATTATTTAATTAATCCTAAACCCTGTTTAACCCATTCACTAATTTTTTCCAGCCACATTAATTAAGTTAATCACCTTGATTAACTTGGTCAAAGCATCATTAACTCATTCTCCCACAACCCACAAAATAAAAATTCTAAAATAATCCCATGGGTCACATGACCCTTCCACCTCACCTTACTATTTCTGTGCTAAGCTCTTCTCTATGCCATGAGCTCACACATGTTATGAGTTCTAAAATTGCCCATGTGTCACACGGCCTTCACACTCCCACATAAAATGGAATTTTTAATTTCACATCCCCCCAAAAATGAATTTTTAATTCATCACTTGTCTTAATCCTCATTAAATGCAAAGCCTTCCCTAAAAATGAATAAAAGATTCATTTTTATCCTCCACCCTTCATTTTTCATGATCAAATCTCATCCCTCCATCTTGTCTTTTATCCTCCACCATTGATCTCAACTTTTAATCTCCCCCATTTGATCAAAATCCCTCTAAAAAGCCTATAAATATGAGCTCTCACAAGCCATTTTATCATCTCATTTTCAAGTAGTGTTATCATGCCAAAACACCTTTCAATCTTCTCCATTTTGTGTTGTGTTGTGAGCATTCCACATACAATTGAGTATCATTTGGGTAAAGATAGGAGTTTTAGGGTGCAAGCTCCTCCTCCTTATCAAGGAGTGATAAGGATTTCCAAGGCATTCAAGGTAAAATAATTGGTTTTTAGTTATTATTTGATGTTTTATGCTTTGTGCACTTCTTAGCATCTTTAATCGTGATGTGCAATTTCATTATTGTTCTTGGATGATTTAGCATCATTTAATTATTCAATCATTGGTTTCATATGAGTTTCCTTCCATTGTCTTAATATTTATGTGACAACTTGTTGCAATGCTTAGCATCATACCATGACTACACAAGCCATTATGTATCATGCTTGCAAGCAGCACCTTGGTTTTCTCATTCTGGGGGGAAACCCCTTGCAGTGATGTAGCTTGTGAGAACACATATCATTTGGGTGTGTGCTTTTAGAAAACTCTCATGCTTGTTTCATATGTCTTCTTTATTCTACCTTAAAGGCATATAACGTGCTATGAGCCTTACTCTCATCTTTCTATCAAAACACTTTTGATTTTATTTGTTACTGCACTCTCTTGGAAAGGATTATGCCAAGCTTGGAAGCAAGATTTTTAGTCTATCTTGTTCTCCTAGGTTGAAGCTCCTTGCACATTTGGGAGAAGGGTTGGAACCACCAACTTGAGTTTGGCTAGAGTACCTTTGGGTATGGTTACAACACCTTCTTATTCTACAAGGATTTGTGTAAGTCCTCTTGCAGGAGGTGATTTGTGCATTCCCTTGAGTAGAAATACTTTTATTGGTGTGAATTATGTGTATGATGTGTTTGTATCCTCTTGTTCTTCTCATTTCTAACTAACCCCTTTATAGAATTCTTCTTATTATATCTTGAGGAATGATGTATGGTGATTGAGACAACCCTTTAGATTGAGGTCTCTTTTGTCATGCTGACTTAAGGTCTTCCATTATGTGCTTCTTGTGGTTGTTGTATGATGCGTGTATTTTCCTTGTATATTCTTATCCTATATGTATTCTTCATGCCTCATGCATGCTTCACATGTAATCTATATGTATTCCTTATGTATGCCTCTTGAGTGCCTTGCATGTTTTCCATGTGTGTTTCATGTGTATTCTATGTATACTTTGTATATGGTATGTATACTTTGTGTATGTCATATACATACTATGTGTATTGCGTGTATAGCTTGTGTATGTCATCTATGCTTTGTGTATTATGTGTATACATTGTGATTTCTCAAGTGTATGCCTTTTGTATGTCATGTCTTGTCTCATGTTTCTAAGTGCTTAATGTATGTAGAAATTATGCCTTGTGTCTTATGTGTATGCAATTCTTCTAAATCAATAGAATCCTAAGCTTGGGGGCCAACTTGCACCATGGTGACATTCTATGACTTCTATGTTTGTTGTGATTTAAATCTGTCCTCTTCATACTTTAGTGCAAGTATGAGCATAAGATCATACCCACACTAAAGTGGGGGATAAATGTTATGAAATAAAATGTGTGCACCTAAAAAATTTAATTCTTCATCCCAATACACAAAACCCAAAATATAACTTTAGGGCTGGCCTAAACACACCTAATTAAACTTATCCCAAAGTTTTTGGGGCTAAAGGACAAGGGTACCCAGTGACTTGGTCCCTCGTTTAGCCCAAGGATAATTGAAAGTTATGTTGGCATAGGACATCTCTAATGCTTCCTCATCTCAACCCCATTTTATTTAATTCCCTGAGAATCAATGGGAATGCATATATAAGAAAGTTATTTTATTCATTTGAACATCTCTAAGCTCTTTTATGTTTCTAGCTCTCACTCTCTATTTCATGCTCTCTATTCTTCTCTACGTGATCTTAGAGGCTCTCTATGATGGATTATTATTATTGTACTAACTTCTTATAGGTCTTGTGAAGATCTCTCTACTTCTTTTGGCTACACCAATTTCTTGAGTCAAGTTGTGATGCCACATCAAGCAATCTAGGGTTTCCATGCTCATGGTGACTTCTTTCCTCCATGCTTTATTACAGCATTCCATTCTACTTCAAATTTGCATTTGCCTTCCTAGGGTACACACTCTTTGATCTCTGATCATTGCTAAATTATGGAGGTGGAAACACCATTCATGGAGCTTGACTTAGGCAAGCTCCTAAATAGAACCAACCCGTTCTCTTCTTATGTGTGTGTAAGTTACATTCAGAGGAATAAGATGATAATAGTGATACGAAGGAGGAAGACACATAGGTGAAGGCACCTAGATCCTAACATTCTGCAAAATCCTAATTTGGGCCTAGGGTGCCCAACACCCTGGTACTTCTCTTCTCCTAAACTCAAGTTTTGATTCTCCTCTATCTCTTGATCTCTTCTATCACTTCAGAATTCTTGTATCTATTTCTGACAGTCATTTATTGGTTAATCTTTCTCAATTAGTGTTTCATGGTTTGCCCTATTTTGGTTAGCTAAATTTGGTTGACACTCCTTTATACAAACAAAGGGACAGAACCCCTATAGTTTAGCTCTCCTTTAAAGGTAGGATCCAAGCTCAGTTTGTGTTCCAATGTTGATAGAAGAGGGTTTGACCTAGTTTAACCTTTTAGGCTAAGTCTTGCTTTTCCATCTAACAATACCATTAATAAATTCATAGTAGAAACAACAAATATAAATCTTGAAAATAGAATCTCCACCTCTTTCAAAAGAGGAATACATTGAAGCACATCTAATCTCCAAGGGAACAAAATGATTCTAGGTTTGACTCACCAACAAAGTTTTCAATTAATTTTAACTCAAGATATTCTTCTATAGTGCCATTCTATTGGCATAAGTTGATGGATGCAAGCTTAACACAAGAAAAATGCAAAATTTCTTCACTAAATCACTAGGGTCTTCAATATGAGAAACAAACTAATCATCCCTAGCAATGACACCTTTCTATTGGTGTATGTTGATTGGATGCCAATTTAAAACATCAACCAACTAACAATGTTGTAAAACTTCTTTCAAATAACTAGGGTCTTCAGGATGAAAGAAAAACTATATCATCCTTGATAATGGTTCCATTTTGTTGGGTCCTAAAATCATTGCTCACACCCCTAGAGGGATTAATTCAATTCAAATCTAGAGAATTTTCATTTTGAAGGTAAATCAATCAACTTACCAACAAAATATGAGTGATTAAAGGTCAATTGTTGAGAGTGGATAACCTCTCCTTCACTTCATGCTCAACCGGACTCAAGAGGGTGTTTCTATAGGTATCCATAGTAGGATTAATTACAAAGAAGGATAAGTACCTGATGAAACTACTTTGGTTGTATCCAATATACAGTCAACCTCAAAAATTGGCACTACCTCTAATTAAGCTAAAACTACAACCTTGCATATGCACCTATAGATGATGACAACATGATATTACCACAAATGAATCCACTTAACATTTCATACATAAGTGCAATGTGTAGGCATGATTCTCTAACAATTTAGATGTTTGAGGTTTCTTATTATGTTTCCTGACTTATAATATTGAATCATGAAACCATGTTGGAGCCCTAATCTACTTCTAAACTACTAAGGATAGAGAACTGATTAAAATGTAAAGTGTTTGATCTCTCGCCAATTTAGACTAATGCCTACTCCATTAGGAAATAGAGTCAAACTGCAAACAAGATAGAGATACACTTGCAAAGCATAACTAGAACTCGATGTTCATATACATATAGATAAAAAATAACACTTAATGCAAATGGACATACTTAATGATCCATCTCAAAAATACAATAAACCCACATGAAACAAAGAGCATAGCATCACAAATTCTTTACAATGCATTAGAAACTATCATATATTCATCAAACCCTTGCTATATTCATACCAACAAATGTCGTAAGATAGGATGGACAACTAGGTTTGAGCATCCCCTGAATCATTAGAAACTACCATGGATACATACCATTTACATGTGAATGTTCATTACAAAACCTTCCTATGGATTACAAAATAGATTCCATTCCCTTATGGATCAGATGTACAACATTTGATGCCCTATAACTGTTGGAGTACAGGACCACTAAGAGGGGGGTGAATTAGTGGTCTAGAAACCTTAACAACTTTTTGCACCTTTTATCTTACTAAAAAGAAAATGAGATAGACACCAAAGAATCATACAAGTATAATGATGAGTAGAGTGTATAAAACCTTAATCAACCATAGAGCATTAGGGAACACAAATACATAGATACAAACATGAACCATAACACATGTTTTGATGAGTGGAAAACTCTCATAGTGATGAAAAACCACTCATAAAATGCCTCACTGGCTACAAAAAATGCCTCACTGGCAAGGAAACCTCACTGGTTACAAGTATAACTCACTAGCAAATATGACTACCTCATTGGCAAAATGTGAACCTAAAAAAGAAAACTCAATTCAGGGGGTTTCCCTGATTCACTACAATACATCAAATGATTCAACCCTCTTCACCATACATACAAAATCACTCATCATTAATTACATAACAAAAAGAATAAGTCAATGTCTCTTGCTACTTCATCACCCTATTTTCTTTTTGTCTCCATTCAATACATCCTTCAAATACAATAATATTATACACATCAAATCAGGACTTCTACTCTCTGCAGACATGAAATTACAAAAACTCTAATACATATTACTTATCATGTGGTCTGATGCCTCTGTCATGCTCATGCACACCATCAAACATGTTCATGATGTCCTCTGCTCCTTTTTATTGAAAACATTACCGAATTGATACATCAATACTCTCTACTTATGTTTAAGTACTTCTAACAACATCATCACAGTAACTCCATAATTACAATGTTCCTGTATTTTCAACAGTCTCTAAAACCCCTGTCAAACCCTCTAAAACCATCATAAATTTCATGAATGACTTCCTCTGTGCTAACACTCATAGTATATCACCTATGCACATAATATATAGATTATAAACATCATGGATGATCTCTTACAAGTCTCATTGTCTTCCCTTATCAAAAAAACATCAACAGAACCTACCAAATACTTGAATAGTTCCCAAAACATCATCCCTTCACCTTCCAACTAAATTCTCAGCATTTTAAGCTTTTTCACATCCAGACAAGGTAGTTAAACTACCATTTTAGTAACCACCCATCAAACTTAGGCAAGTGAATTGACCGTTAGTATTTGAAAAAAACCTTTTAAAATCCCACCTTTGATCTTTCCCTTTGTGCCCTTTGATCTTTAAACATGAGCCATTGATTTAGTTTACTGCCCATTTCTTTAAAAACAAACTTGGACAAACCAGTTACTTAGATAGGAGGGCCGGTGAAATTTATGACTTAAAGACCGTTTAGAGAGTCACTTTAAGTGACATAACCTATGATAAAAGGTCACCATCAAAATATAAATAAAGTGCATACTGGCTATTTAGTGTCTTCAAACAAATAAATTAGGGTTTTAGTTCCTTAAACCCTAACTAAATGAAACAACCCTTTGTATGTACAATCTTTGACTTTGCATTAAGCAACTCCAACCTGCAGCTCAACTTGTAGTTCCTCAAGATTATCATACTGAATCAATGATGAAATAAGATGATCATGACAAACAACAAGATGAAATAACCCTTCAATAAGGAATGTGATCCATTAAGTGAAAGCATCCTAAGGTCAAAGATCAACATTCAAAGGTAACTTATGAACACCATGTTGAACACTTTAAGAACCATGAATGTGAATACTACTCAAGTCTGAAACACATTGAAGTCTTAATGTAACCTCATGAAATCTATAAACTCCTCTAAATTCTCACAAGCACATTGATTCATGTCCATACTAAACTTTGATCACAACCTTTTTAAACACAAACTTCAAACCCTAATCATGAGTAGTAATAACCACAACATCCTAAAATGTAAATAGCTCTGAGATCTTTGTAGCACGAACACTTGAAGTAATCATGGAGCACAAAGGAGATCCAAATCTTCACTTTGTGAAACATATCAATGTCCTAAAAATAAATCCATGACCATACCACAAACCCTAATGGTACCTTGCGAAGAAGCACAACAACCTAATGCCTTTTTGACATCAATGACAAGCACCTTCCATCAATGTCCCCCTTTGTCATTGATGGCAAAACTACATGATGCACTTTCAATCTCTCCCCCTTTTTGACATCAGATGACAAAGGCTACTACACAAGACAATAGTTTTTTATCAAGACAAAACATCTTTGTCCAAATCTTGCATTGATCATTTTCTAGCTTTGAAAACACAAATCTATAGCATACTGTAAGAAACTTTGTTATTTCATGAAGACTCATCATATAAGATCATGAATATCAAATCAAAATATCTTTCTTCCATTTAGTGATGCACTTGCAATCATGCACAACCAATATCATTGTAATCACTAGGTGTGAGCATTACTAGACAAGGACCTACAACTCTGTTAAACACTATTCCTTGCTCTATAATTGTCCTTTCTCTGCATTCCTAATATTGTTATAACTTGGTCATAATAGTTTACTTTTACAATCTCACTCTCACACTGTATCAAACAAAGTGTAACATTTATATGCTTGCATAGACTATCCTAACAAGATACCATCAAGATAACATTTCAATGCACTATATTCATTGTCTAATGATTGTCCCATCCTTGAACTTTACTATCCCATGACTGTCATTGTGATTAAAAACTATCTTGTAACAAAAATCATTGTCCTGCTACATATAGAGATCACTTCACTATCATAACAACTTTACACTATCATGAAGATAGTTCTCACTTTCATATGCAAATTATAACACCACAATGTTAGCTTGTCACTACTCCCCCTGAGGCATTTTGCATTCTTGTCTACTAGAATACTTGCAACTACAACATATAAATGCAATCCCTATATTTTGGCATCAACACATTAGATGCATGTGTCTTGTTAATCTTTCTATATGGCTTTCATATCTATCATGATATTTTCATATCTGATACCACAACTACAAAATTGGACAATCATACCCTATTCCAAGACATCAGGGATAAAATTTTGATGTTCAAAAACAACAATAAACAATACTATCATAAAGCACTATTCTTGCATTTACATCACACTATTTGCACTATAAATCATGTGAGAGATTAGAATAGGTCTGTGACTTTGATCATCCTACTGAGATACCTCAATTTCAACTCCTAACAAGATGCTCCCCTTCTTGGCAAGATGAATGAACTGCTCTGTCACTGTCAACAATAAGTCACTGTCTTAGTCACCATCATGATATGAAATCATAGATTGAAACCACTGTCAACACTGTGTCAATACAATCAACTATATGAAAACATTGTCAATTCAAACCCTACAAAACTGATCATTGATTAGTGTCCACTGTCAACTGCCAACACATTGTTGTCATGTGTTAACAACTAGCAAGTTATTATCCTCCATATCATTGTCAAGATGCAGCATTCCATCACCTTACAACATTTTTCTCCCTTTTGCACTGATTATCAAGACTCAAATAACTCTGTCAAGAATAATCTCCCTTTAAAAAAAATGTGACTCCACTATAATAATTATACCTGCAAGTATGAACTAAAAAAGATTACATGTGAACAATGTATAGTATCAACTATATTATGCAACTGTACCAACTCAAATAAGCATCAATTGTGCCAAAAAATCAAATGAGCAATAGCTATGCCAACCAAGCAACTACTAGTATTGTCACTACATTTCCAAGTTACTCAAAAATAAAACCAAAACTTCAAACAGAGCAAGCTCAAAATGGTCGTCAAACTATCCCTTTTCTAACATATACTACTCCAACCATAGTCACTGTTCTTGGAAATATTGTATAGACAAAACAAATCAAAACCAAATCCTTTGTCAAAAGCATACATCATTGTGATCAATACCAAGGTTATATTTACTGTCACTCAGCATCAAACAAGTCACTGTCCCTTCATGATCCATAAGAGTAAGCAAACAAGTCACTGTCATTGTCAAAGATAAATTGTCACCAATGAAACTCAACTCATTTCACCTCTACACTATCATGTCAATGATCAAATCATCTATTGTCATAAAAGTTGTTATCAGAGTCTCAAGTCCAAGCAAGTAAATGTGGCCTAACTGATCAAAGAATGTAAACAAAAAGAAATGGATGCAACTATCCAAGTATATAAATATCACAAATACTATCCAATAAGGTGCACTATACTTATTTGAGATAGAAGCAAGATACAAAGTGTAATGTCAAAGAACATCTACATTTTCAAAGAGCATCCACCATAGACCATATCACTGACAAGTTGTTCTAACTATATCAAGACTTCCAATCCAGAGAGGAGACAAAATAAGCTTGTTTGATCACACTTGTCAATATCTTTACACTATATATCTGTCATGGTACTTGCAGTAAGAAACCATAGTCATCAACCTAGAAACACCTTTGTTATCTATCACAAACATATCTATTCTGTTGGACTATCCTGATGAACTTGGAAAAACCCTTGAGAACACCATAACAATGAAGATCAAATCACTGTTTCAATTCTGATCTCCTAGACTCCTTGGGGGCAAGAGATAAAACATTTGATTATTCCCCCTTAACTCATGCTTTTCTTTATGCACTTATAGATGTTTCTTGTGCAAGATGCACAAGATTAGGGTTTTCTTCCACTTGACCTTGTTTTCTTTTCCAAACCTGCATAGGGCCTTTATTCACCTTGCTCAAGATATTTTCTTGTTTTTTCTTGAACATGTAGCCTCTAGATGGTTTCATCAAATTACTCTTACAAAATAGTGCGTTATGTCCATACTTATGACACCTATAGCATCTAATCTTATGACCAAAAGGAGGAACAGAATCATATTATCTTGACAACCAAAAAAGACTTCTATGATCATATCTTCCATGCATCCAACAATCTCTTGCTAGATGACCAACTTTATTGCACTTATAACAAAGATTATTATAGTCTTGATTTAACAAACTATAAGAATTCTTATCCTTATTCCATCCAAAATCATTTCTTGAATGAGTTCTATAGTCTCTAGCTCTATGACCATAAACATGACAAGAATAGCAATAACCATGTCCAACTAAGAATAGTTGTACCTCATTGAATGGTATTGCCTTATAGGTGGAGGTCTTGAGGGCTTGTTTATTCTTCCTCTTCCAACATCAGCAACTTTGTCTTTTGCTTTCTTCTTGTCTTCATCAGGAGCAATAGAATGACTATTCAGGTCTATCTTTTGTCTAGGAGCATTTCTGATTTTGGAACATTGTCCTTCCTCATAATCTAGACCAGTAGTATCCTTATGATGCTTTTGCTTCCTCAACAAGTCATTTAGGCATTCAGTACTCTTGTCAAACTACAGATTCTTGTGCAACTTAGAAGATGCTTCTTCCAATTCCTTTCTTAAAGAGACTATGTCTAACTCTAATCTTAGACATTCATTAGTTTTGACTTCAAGATCAAATTTTGTAAAATCAACTACCATTTTTTCTTCTTCTACCTCTATCTTTAGACTGATAATAAGTTTGTTAGACTCTCAAACTTGACTCTTTAAATCCACAATCAGATTTCTTGCCTCTTCAAGTTCAAAAGAAACTTTTACAAAATCTGAACATACCTTGTCCTTGGAGTCTTTTTCTTGTTGAAGTTGGTCTTCTAGTCTCTGATTCTCTTTTCTGAGTTGCTTAATTGTATCTAGAGCATACAAGAGTTCACCTTCTAAATCAACCTCACACTCTTGTTCATCATATTCCTGTTTATAGTGATCTTCTCCAATAAAAAGATCTTCTTCATGTGAATGTCTCCTTTCATTGTCACTTTCCTTAGACACGGAGCTATCCTCTCCTTCAAGTGCATCACTTTGATGGATTCTAATCAACTCCTTCCACACATCCTGAGCTATTTCACAATGTATAACTTGATAAGAAATTTCATTAGATAAACCAGACATAATAGCCTTCTTTGCTATATGATTGCATTCATAAGCCTCTTTGTTACTTGTAGTATTAAGTGATTGAGAGGTAATAGAATACCCATTCTCAACTAACATCCACACACCATACCCTAAAGAAGATAGATAGGCTTGCATTCTAATATACCAAATAGAGAAATCTGAAACATCAAATAAAGGAACCTCAGAAAATTCTTTCTGAACTGTAGGACCATTCTCTTTATCACATTTTATATCAACATCCAGGGGAGACTCATGCAACAACTCATTACAGGACTTGACAAGAATTTGTTGTACAACCTTTTAATTGGCATCTTTCTTTTCTCTATTTCTTTACACTTTCCCATGGTACTCCACTATCAGGACCTACCCAAGTCTGTTAGACTTCTATAGGGAACTTTGATACCACTTGTTGGAATATAGGGCCACTGAGAGGGGGGTGAATCAATGGTCTAGAAACCTTAACAACTTTTTGCACCTTTTAATATACTGAAAAGAAAATGAGATAGACACCAAAGAATCATATAAGTATAATGATGAGTAGAGTGTACAGAACCTTAATCAACCATAAAGCATTAGGTCACATAAATACATAGAGACAAACATGAACCATAACACATGTTTTGATGAGTGGAAAGCCCTCATAGGGATGAAAAACCACTCATAAAATGACTCACTGGCTTAATCAAAATCATGCCTCACCAGCTACACAAAATGCCTCACTGGAAAAGAAACCTCACTGGTTACAAGTATGCCTCATTGGCAAATATGACTACCTCACTAGAAAAATGTGAACCTTAAAAAGAAAACTTAATTCAGGGGGTTTCCCTGATTCACTACAATACATCAAATGATTCAACCCTCTTCACCATACATACAAAATCACTCATTATTGATTACATAACAAAAATAATAATTCAATGTCTCTTGCTACTTTATCACCCTATTCTCCTTTTGTCTCCATTCAATACATCCTTCAAATACAATCTTCTCAAACACAATGATATTATACACATCAAATTCTGACTTCTACTCTCTGTAGACATGAAAGTACACAAACTCTAATACATATTGCTTATCATGTGATTTGATTCCTCTGTCGTGCTCATGCACACCTTCAAACATGCTCATGATGTCCTTTGCTCCTTTTTACTAAAAACATTACTAAATTGATACATCAATACTCTCTGCTTATGTATGTGTACTTCTAATAGCATCATCACAGTAACTCCATAATTATAATGTCCTTGTATTTTCAACAATCTCTAAAACCCCTATCAAACCCTCTAAAACCATCATAAATTTCATGAATGACTTCCTCTATATTAACACTCATAGTATATCACCTATGCACATAATAGATAGATTATAAAAATCATGGTTGATCTCTTGCAGGTCTCACTGTCTTCCCTTATTAAAAAAAAACATCAACAGGACCTACCAAATACTCGAACAGTTCCCAAAACATCATCCCTTCACCTTCCAACTAAATTCCTGGCCTTTTAAGCTTTTTCACATCTAGACAAGGCAGTTGAACCACCATTTTAGTAACCACCCATCAAGCTTAGGCAAGTGAACTGACCGTTGGCATTTGAAAAAAACTTTTAAACTCCCACCTTTGATCTTTCCCTTCACGCCCTTTGATCTTTAAACATGAGCCATTCATTTAGTATACCACCCATTTCTTTAAAAATGAAATTGGGCAAACCGGTTACTTAGATAGGACAGCTGGTGAAATTTATGACTTAAAGACCCTTTAGAGAGTCACTTTAAGTGACATGACCTATGATAAAAGGTCACCTTCAAAATATAAATAAAGTGCATACGGGCTATTTAATGTCTTCAAACAAATACATTAGGGTTTTAGTTCCTTAAACCCTAGCTAAATGAAACAACCCTTTGTATGTACAATCTTTGACTTTGCATTAAGCAACTCCAACCTGTAGCTCAACTTGTAGTTTCTCAAGCTTATCATACTGAATCAATGATGAAATAAGATGATCATGACAAACAATAAGACGAAACAAACCCTCAATAAGAAATTTGATCCATTAAGTGAAAGCACCCTAAGGTCAAAGATCAACATCCGAAGGTAACTTATGAACACCATGTTGAACACTTTAAGAACCATGAATGTGAACACTACACAAGTTTGAAACACATTGAAGTCTTAATGTAACCTTATGAATTCTATAAACTCCTTTGAAGTCTCACAAGCACATTGATTTATGTTCATACTGAACTTTGATCACAACCTTTTTAAACACAAACTTCAAACCCTAATCATGAGCAGTAATAACCACAACATCCTGAAATGTAAATAACTCTGAGATCTTTGTAGCATGAACACTTGAAGTAATCATGGAGCACAAAGGAAATCTAAATCTTCACTTTGTGAAACATATCAATATCTTGACAACAAATCCAAGACCATACCACAAACCTTGATGGTACCTTCTAGAGAAGCACAACTTAACATCTTTTTAATATCAATGACAAGCACCTTCCATCAATAACTAGATCAAAGCACTTGTAGTTAGGAAATTGGTTCAATGATCAACCCTTTGCATTCCAAAAAACCATGTATTCATAAAATTTTGGTTTCTTTACCTCTTGGTCACTTGTGGTAATTTGATGTACCCTTATAGGTTGAAGCATGGAATGCAAATTGAGTAAAATTGCAATAAATACACACTCAAGATGGTTTTTCTCAAGATCAACAACATGGACCTCATGCAAAGAAAATTGGTAGTTAAAAACTCAACAACCACATTCAAGGTGACTATAACCTTCTTCATCATCCATTGTTGAAATCTACAACTAAAATCATGCCCTTGAGATGAGTGATGTTTGGGTGAGAAAATGACAATTGAGTTGGTTGCTTGATCTTGTCATTCTCTAAAATTGATTTTCTATACAGCGACCCATTTGGGAATGGTATTTCTCAGATTATATCAATTGAATGTTTTGTTTGATAGTGCAATGGAACCTCTATTGGTGAGGTGAATACATTGTAATATTTTGTCAATATCTTATCCATTGTCTTCTATTGAATGGTGGTGGTGGTTGTTTTGCTATGAGTGTAGGCTACGACTAATCTTACCTCCTTATGTTGAATTGTTAGCATTGTTACAAGAGATCTAGTTGGAGTAATCAAACGTGTGCACTGTTTTGTACTAAATAGGGATGTAAATTTTGTAGGACTTAACTTAGGTATCTGATACTTTTGTTCACCTAACTTAACAATAACACTGCGAGGTCTGGACTCATAGATTCGATGATGCTTGTACATGTATGGTTGTCCCAATAGTACATCACATACATTCAAAGGTACCACATCACAGATTACCTTGTCTTCGAATGGTTTGATTGAATAGGATAAACAACATTGCTTCCTTAGTTGAATATTTCTCCCTTAGCTCACCCAACCCATAGAGTATGGTTGTGGATGGCGTGTTGTTATTAAGTTCAACATCTTGACAATCTCAGTAGAGATCAAATTCTTTTGACTCCCACTATCAACAATGAAATGTAAAGCTTTCCCATTCACCCACATCTATGAATGGAATAAACATTCTTCATCTTCGTGAGGCAAGATTTTAGTAGTGGAAACCATGGCATAAGGGTTTACCTTAATGATTTGCTCATCATACTTCTATTCAAAAGGGTCTGTAGGTAACAAATTAGCTTCTTGCTCTACTTCATGTGTTTTTGCCATTAATATCTTAGCAACTCAAGACAATCTTTAGTGTTATGTGAATTTCACACCACATGTTTGTGTCTTTTTGTATCTTATTAGCACCTTGATCTGATGTTGATGATGGTGAGGAAAATCCCTTGGTGGATTGTTTTCCTACAAACTTGTTATTGTCTTCCCCTTTTGATTTGCTTACTAGATAATCCCTTTTTCCCTTTTGTTTGAATTTATCTTCAATCTTTGTTGCATATTTGAAGGTTGTGCCTAGTGTCTCAACATTTATGAAAGGCATCTTAGTTTGAATATATTGGTGTAGTCCACTATGATACTTCAAAACTCAATGTTTCTCTGTATCTTGGATGCCAAGCTTGGTAGATAATGCATGGAAGGTATTGGTGTAGTCTTGAAGGGATTGATCCTTTTTCTATCAAAGAAACTACCACCGCATATATGTTTCTTCATATGTATCTTTAGGGAGATATTCTTCCTCAACGTATTCCACAAAATCAGGTAGTTCTCTCGATGCCCACTTACTCTCCCATGATTGTTTCACATGGCGCTCAGCTTTGAGGAGGGCCAAGGTTACCTTCTCAGCATCAGAGAAGTTGTTTACATAAAATTAATTTTCTAATTTTGATAACCAATCATCTACAAGATTTGCGTTGATATTTCCTTCAAAGTTTTGGATATCAAAATTCACTTGTACTTTGAAAGGAGTGTGACAACTGAATGGAATTTATGTTTTGTTTGGTTATTGATTTTCTCTATTCTACTTAAGCAACTTCTCAAAATTTGCTCATCATCTCTTTACATTGTTTTCTTAAAGCATCTTTGACCATCACTTTTAAGGTATCAGATGAATCTCCATGTTCTTCTGCCATTTTTGGTTGTGTGTGTCTTGATGGAAGATAGTCTGAAGGATTTCGTGTTTCTAATCCCAACTTTTGATAGCCTAACCTTGTGCGATGCGACATACATTTTACAAGTATGTGCCTAATTGGTGTTGTCATTGATGTCAACATATCCTTGTTGTCATTAGTGTCAACTATATCTTATTCTATTACTTTTTTTGAAGACTTTTATGTTGAGGATATTGAGAAAATTAGCCTCTCTGAAAGAAACAAGTGAGTTAAAGAGAAGTACAGTATAGACAGTGAGTTGTATGCTGAATACCAGTCTGATAAACTACTCCGCATTTATTTATGCTTGAAGATCATGTTCAGTGGATTGGAAGTAAGTTATAGGTATGTCTGAGGATGTTACATTTTGGGTTTGAGCCATCCGCATGAAGATCTGAGTGAGTTGTGTTAACTAGAGTGAAACCTACTTTTTTTCTGTAAGTTCAGTTGAGACAGGAAGATAGTAGTTGGCTCCACATTCCTCTGCAATAAAGTATTTTTCTCTACAGTTCTAGAGGGAAGTCTCAGATAATGATAAGTGCCTACAGCTGCAATGGTTCATGGTTTGGTGGTCCGCAAGCTATCTTTCTTTTATGACAGTTGAAGACAATGAAGTTCATGTGTTCCGGTGAGAAGATTCCTATGGATAAATTGGTTAAGGCTCATACGGTTGGTCCTAATGATTATAGTGTGCTTGTGGATGTCTCCTAATCATGTTCCTATCTAGACTTTGGTCTGTGTTAAGAAATTGAGATGGTGTGTGAAGATTGTTCCCAGATAATGTAGCGTGTAACTAGTCATGGCCGACCTGGTTGATCCCAGTGATTGCAGAGATCTCTAGAAGATTACGGAAGCGTGTTATGGCATGGAAGATCATGTCTGAGTACTATCTAAGGCATGGTATGATCCACATTTCATTCCCTTTGCATGATGTTGCAATAGGTCAGGACCTATTTTGTAAATGTTTGTAATACTGACCTTGGAGATTATTCCAATGGTTGATGATTGTGATGCCAACCTTGATGCTCATTCCAAGGTTGATGTAGTGTATAAATACTTGTAGTTGAGTCATGGAAAAGGAGTCCTTGAGAAAAAATGAGAATAAATTAAGAAATGTCCAAAGGTAGAGCAGAGGAGGGGCAGAGGAAAGAAGAGGAAGAGAAGAAAAGAGGAAGAGTAGAGTAGAGGAAAGGTAGAGCAGGGAAATTATTATACTTTAGTTGCAAATAGAGAAAGATGTTGATCGTGGAAGTGAATAGGGTTTAACAACCCTCATGGTTTAACAACCCTTATTGTAATCTTGCTAGGTTTAGGGTTGAGGCAGTGAGCCTGCTAGACCTAATTGTTCTTCATGGAAGTAAGCTAGTATGTTTAGGCCCGTGGAGTTACCAAGCCTGAACATCATTATTTCAAGATTGCAATATATATTGAGAGTTAATCCTCTCTATGGTTTTTCCCCACCTTGGGGCTTTCCACGTAAATCTGGTGTCTCTTGTGTTTGATGTTGTATATGTGGTTAAGTTTCTGATTTCATGCACTCATGGTTAAATCATAATCATTGTGGATAAGTGATGAATGTTTAAATTGCAGAAAGTGTTTGAGTTTTTGTGACAACTGATTCACCCCCCCTCTCAGTTGTCTAGTGCATATCTATTTAAATAAGGATAGACAACTAAGAGGGAGGGTGAATCAGTTGTCACAAAAACTTTTATCACTTGCAGCAATTTTACGTTCTTTATCACTTATTAACAAATTAATGATATAACCATGAAAGCATAAATCAACAACACATGAGCAGAAACAAAATCAACACACATAACACCATGATTTTTATGTGGAAACCCGGTTAAGGGAAAAACCACGGTGGGGGTTAACCCACAAGAAATTATAATCTGTTAAAAGTATTACAAATGGGGAAGGCACATGCCTTCAGGATGCACTACCCAGAGCTCACTGCTCCAAGAGGCTCACTACCTATAGAGATAATAAGAAGATTATAGATGGTTTGAATTGATGAATAGCATCTACCAATGCAGAAGTTTAGTTCTGGTTAAGTACAAAATACTAATCTTACACACTTCATCCTTATTCTGCCTTGTTTCACTCTTAGGCCATAATCTGAGCTTGGATCTTTATCTTCGCACTTCTTTCTGCCTTTTTCACACTTACACCATCACACCTTCACACACACACCTCAAAACACTCCATCATCTATATATATCAGCATCAAGAAATTCAATCAACTGTAGTCAGCTTCAAGAAAACTTATAACATTTGTTAATAACTCTGCTCTGTTGGCTGAATCCATGCACAATCGACAATGCGGACAAAAAACTTGTGTTCTTAGATCATCAATCATGTTGGGGCCAATACCACTAATTACCACAAATTGCTTAACTAACAACTTTTCTTCATCTAGACCAAGATCAAATACTAGGTTGGCTTGTTCTTCTTCTGACTGTACTGACTAACTGGAACTCGATACTCAGATGCTTATAACTTTTGAATCCTTCATCACTGGAGGCTAAATTCTTGGATTTAGATAGTCTTGACAATCCTTATTACTCCTTTAGATCTACAACACACTGTGATTTACCACTGGAGAGATCCAGACCAAGATACTAGACCCGATCACATGCTTTGTTTCTAACTACCCGGACTTAGAGAAATCTTCACTTTGACTTCTGGCATAAGCAAAATATGTAATGCAGATGTGTAAGATAGACTTAGTTACCATCAATGACAACACTTGTCATGCATAGCAGTGTCTCTTGCCAACAATATCAACAGTTGGTATCAGAGCCAAGTTCCTCTGAAGAAAGTTTAACATCTTGAGGAAGATCCAAAATGTCTTACAAGAAGGAAGAGCAACATTTTGATGGAACGAATTATGTTCTCTGGAAGGCTCAGATGAAAATCCATCTTCTTTCTCTTGGTTTCAAAGTTTGGAAAGTTGTAGAAATAGAATACACCATACCTCTAAATGGTCTGATGACTGAACACAAAATTAAAGAATATGAAACAGATATCATGGCAAAGGATGCTTTGCTAAGCTCATTAACTACCTCAATATTGACGAAAGTGGTGGATCTTGAAACTACAAATAAGGTATGGGAAAAGTTGAAAAATCTGTATGAAGGAGATGATTCTATGAAGGAAGCCAAGTTACAAAGTCTGAAAGTGAAATATGAAATCTTGAAGATGAATAATGATGAAAACGTATCAACTTTTATGCAAACAGTTGATGAGCTTGTTACAGGGATAAAAGCCATAGGCAGAACCCTCGAAGAAAAGGAAATTGTTATGAAAATTCTCAGATCTCTGCCCAAGTCCTACTGTCACAAGGTAGACGTGATTGAAGAATTCATGCAAGTAAAAACTGTTAATAGGGATCAGTTGCTTAGCAAGCTTACTGCTTTTGAAATGAGGGAGTTAGATGATGCTCTATCGAAATTTGAGATGGCCTTCAAAGCTAGTACTCCTAGAAGTACTTCCAAATTAGAAAAGTATAAGGTAGAATCTGATGATGAGTTAGATGAAGCTGAAACAAACTTTATGGATAGACTACAAAGAGGATCCGATAAGTATAAAGGCAAACTTCCTTTCAAATGTTTTTTCTATGGTAAAGTAGGTCATTTTGCTTCCATATGTCCTGAAAGAATTGAAAGAAATAGAAGAAGATATGAGAATAGGCCTAGGACCCAAAAGAAGTGTTATAATGTTGAACTAGTATCAGATAATGGTGGGCCAAATAATGCTAGTTCCTCTATAAATGAATGCTTGTTCATTGCTATTAAGGAAGATCTTGTGTCTACTAATTCTCCTAGTTGTGTGAAGGAAGAAAAACCAGTGGAAAGTGCTTTAGTTGCTCAGGTCATTAAGGACAAGGATGAATGGGTTATTGATAATGGTTTCTCTCACCACATGATTGGTGACAAAAGTAAGTTTGTAAGTTTGGAAAGATATGATGGTGGACTGGTTAGGTTTGGAGATGATACAACTGGTAGGATTTGTGGAAAATGATCTATTTCTTTTGATGGCAAGCATAATACTAAAGATGTCTTGTATGTGAAAGGATTAAAGCACAATCTTTTGAGTGTGGGTCTGATGTGTGACAAGGGCTATGACTTAAGCTTCAAGGACAATGGTTGCAAGATCATGGAAAGCTCTGGAATAGTCATTGCAACTGGTAAGAAGACCAGAGATAATATTTATCACTTGAAAGGAACCAAGAACTATTGTTTATTGACTTAGATTGATGAAAGTTAGTTATGGCATAGAAGGTTGTGTCACATAAATTTTGATAATTTTATGAAGATAAGTACTTCACAGATTGTTAAAGATTTGCTTAAGCTTGTGAAGCCTGCTAATGTGATTTGCAAAAAATGTCAATTTGGGAAACAAACAAGAACAAGTTTCAAAAGCAAGGACTAATCAGTTGGAGGACTACTTGAGCTAGTGCATACAAATTTGTGTGGACCTACTACAGTAAGAAGTTTGCAAGGAGACAGGTATTTCATGTTGCTCATTGATGATTATTCTAGAATGACTTGGGTCACCTTTTTGAAAGAGAAAGCTGAAGCTCTAGATAAATTTAAGGCATTTAAGGAAATGGTTGAAAATGAGATGGGTTTGAAAATCAAATGCTTGAGGTTTGATAGAGGAGGAGAGTTCACATCAAACGAATTCAATTTCTTTTGTGAAGAACATGGAATAAAGAGACAACTATCTGCGCCTAGAACTCCACAATAAAATGGAGTTGTTGAAAGAAAAAATAGAACAGTTCAAGAAGCTGCTAGAACCATGATGAAGGAATCTCATCTTCTAGAAGCATATTGGAGAGAGGCAATTCACACCACAGTATATATCCTAAACAGAGTTCAAGTAAAAGGTAATAGTTCAAACACTCCTTATGAATTGTGGCATGATAGAGTTCCTACTATGAAATATTTCAAAGTTTTTGGTAGTAGATGTCACATCAAAAGAGAAGAAGATTTACGCAAGTTTTTGATGCTAGATGTGATGAAGGAATCTTCCTTGGTTACTCCACCAAGAGTAAGGCCTACCGATGCTATAATAAGAGGCAGAATAAGATAATTGAAAGTGTAAATGTTAAAGTTGATGAATGTAAGGAAAGGTCTTCAGAATCAAGTGGATATGAGTTAGATGATCCAGATGTCTCAGAAGTGATGCAACATGAAGACAACACAGATGAAGAAGAACAAGCTCTAGTAAGAGCTACCAAAACTCTAAGATATGTAAGAATCAGTCATTCTAAAAATCAAATCATAGGAGATAAGAGCAAAGGGATCTTAACTAGAAGAAAAGATGTAGAAAAACAAGTAAATTTCTTTCTAATTTCTAAGATTGAACCTAAAATTGTGGATGAGGCTTGCAAAGATGAGAATTGGATAAAGGATATGGAAGAAGAATTGATACAGATAGAGAAGAGTTAGACTTAGGATCTTGTTCCCAGACCAGCAGACAAGAATGTAATTGGTACAAAGTGGGTCTTTAGAAACAAAATGAATGAGAATGGTGAAGTGATATGAAACAAAGCAAGGTTGGTATGCAAAGGATACGCTCAAGTTGAAGGAATAGATTTGAAGAAACCTTTGCTCCAATAGCAAGGATTAAAGAAATAAGGATGTTTCTAGCTTTTGCAGCATACAAAGATTCCAAGGTTTATCAAATGGATGTAAAGTCTATCTTCTTAAATGGAGAGTTGGAAGAAGAAATCTATATTGAACAACCAGAAGGATTTTAGTCATCAGAACAAGGGGACATGGATGCATATTGAAGAAAGCATTGTATGGATTAAAACAAGCTCCTAGGGCATGGTACGCATGGTTGGATAGGTACCTAATACAGATAGGGTTTAGTAAAGGTACTATAGATAGTAACCTCTACTTCAAGATCAATGATGAACAAACCCTGATTGTTGCAGTTTTTGTTGATGATATAATTTTTGGAGGCAATGAAGGTATGTGCTCAGTTTTTGCTAGAGAAATGCAAAGTTAATTTGAAATGTCTATGTTTGGAGAGATGAACTTCTTTTCAGGTCTGCAAATAAGTCAATCAGATAATGGTATCTTCATTTCTCAGTCCAAGTATGTGAAAGAGTTGTTAAAGAAATTTGGGATGGAAGACTCTAAACCAATATGCACACCTATGATAACTAGTTGTAAGTTGAGCAAAGATGATAACTCACCCCTAAAAGACTAGAAAAAGTATAGATCTATGATTAGAGGATTACTTTATCTGACTCAAACGAGACCTGACATAATGCATGCAGTGTCTTGTGGAAAGATTTTAGGCTAAACCCAAGGAATCACACGTGATGATAGTCAAAAGAATTCTGAGATATTTAAAAGACACAATAGATTATGGTTTGTGGTACCCTACGGACTGTGACTTTAGTTTCAGTGCATATACTGATGCAGATTGGGCCAGAGATGTGGATGACAACAAAAGTACAAGTGGAGGTGCATTCTTCTTGGGACAAAGATTAGTATCTTGGCTGAGCAAGAAACAAGATTCAATATCCCTGTCTACTATAGAGGTGGAATACATTACAACAGCATGCAGTTGCACTCAAGTGTTATGGATGAAGTAGACTTTAAAGGACATCAAAGTTGTGTATGAAGAGCCTATTGCAATCTTTTTTGACAACACAAGTTCCATAAATATATCAAAGAACCCAGTGATGTACTCAAGGACCAAGCACATATCCATTAGGCATAATTTCTTGATAGAAAAAGTGTCAGAGAATGAAGTCAAGTTGGAGTATGTTTCTACCAAGGATCAGATTGTAGACATTTTTACTTAGAGTGTAGATGTGTAAGAGAAAGGGGGAGAATTTTGGAAAAAGAAAGAGTGCAGGTATGTAAAGAGAAAGGGGGAGAATATTGTCTTGATGGCTATTGCAGTTTTTCACATCATATGTTGCCATCAATGACAAAGGGGGAGATCGTTGCAAGTATGTGCCTAATCAGTGTTGTCATTGATGTCAACATATCCTTGTTGTCATTAGTATCAATTGTATCTTATTCTATTACTTGTTTAGAAGACTTGTATGTTTAGGATATTGCAAAAATTAACCTCTCCAAAAGAAACAAGTGAGTTACAGAGAAGTGTAGTACAGACAGTGAGTTGTATGCTGAATATCAGTCTGGTAAACTACTCCGCAATTATTTCTTCTTGAAGATCATGGTTAGCAATTGGAAGTAAGTTAGAGGTATGTCTAAGGATGCTACATTTTAGGTCTGAGCTAGCCGCATGAAGATCTGAGTGAGCTATGTTCACCAGAGTGAAACCTACTTTTTTCTGTAAGTTCAGTTGAGATAGGAAGAAAGTATTCTGCTCCGCATTCCTTCACAATAAAGTATTTTTCTCTATGGTTCTAGAGGGAAGTCTGGGATAATGACAAGTGCCTACAATTGCAATGGTTCATGGTTTGGTGGTCCGCAAGCTATCTTTCTTTTATGATAGTTGAAGACAATGAAGTTCATGTGTTCCAGTGAGAAGATTCCTATGGATAAAGTGGTTATGGCTTGTGCAGTTGGTCCTGATGATTATAGTGTGCTTGTGGATGTCTCCTAATCATGTGCCTATTTGGACTTTGGTTCACATGAAGAAATTGAGATGGTGTGTGAAAATTTTTCCCAGATAATGTAGCGTGTAACCAGTCTTGGCCGACTTGGTTGATCCCAGTGATTGAGGAGATCTCTGGAAGATTGTGGAAGGATGTTGTGGCATGGAAGATCATGTTTTAGTCCTAGCTAAGGCATGGTGTGATCTGCATTTCATTCCCTTTGCATGATGTTGCAATAGGTCAGGACCTATTTTGTAAATTTTTGTAATACCGACCTTAGAGATTGTTCCAATGGTTGATGATTGTGATGCCGACCTTGATGATCATTCCAAGGTTGATGTAGTGTATAAATACTTGTAGTTGACTCATGGAAAAGGTGTCCTTGAGAAAAAATGAGAATATATTAAGAAAGGTCCAAAGGCAGAGCAAAGGAGGGGCAGAGGAAAGAAGAGGAAGAGAAGAAAAGAGGAAGAGCAGAGCAGAGGAAAGGCAGAGCAAGGAAATTATTATACTTTAGTTGCAAATAGAGAAAGGTGTTGATCGTGGCAGTGAATAGGGTTTAATAGCCCTTAGGGTTTAACAACCCTTATTGTAATCTTGCTAGGTTTAGGTTTGAGGCAGTGAGCCTGCTAGACCTAGTTGTTCTTCATGGTAGTAAGCCAGTATGTTTAGGCCCATGGAGTGATCAAGCCTGAACATCATTATTTCAAGATTGCAATATATATTGAGAGTTAATTCTCTCCATGGTTTTTCCCCACCTTGGGATTTTCCATGTAAATTTGGTGTCTCTTGTGTTTGATGTTGTATATGTGGTTAAGTTTTTGATTTCATTCACTCATGGTTAAATCATACTAATCGTAGATAAGTGATGAATGTTTAAATTGCAGAAAGTGTTTGAGTTTTTGTGACAACTAATTCACCCCCCCTCTTAGTTGTCCAGTGCATATCAACAACACATTGGTGAACAACCTCTAGATACTAGGCTTTAATTAGAAACCAACTTACTCTATTACTACAAAAGAAATGAAGCAATCTGCATAAGTCTTCCCTTGCCCACAAGTAGAATTCTTCTTTATCTAGGCAAGGTAACAGACTATGGCTACCAAAAGACCACCTTTTGTCTAGTTCCTTATCCCCTGTAGCCTTATCACTTGAAGGAGATTAACAAAGATTTATCTTTTTATTTCGAAGCATTGCTTTTGTTTTGGTATTAGAGCATAAAAACAAATTGCATATTTTCTCTAGGCATACCCAAAGGCCAAAGCTTTTTGGAAATGAGTTGTTTCATCTATGGTGCATTTTATCATAGGCCAATTTAGTCCATATCTATATTAGGGATGATGCAGAAGGAAAAAACTTTTTATTAACTTCCACTTCCAAAAGTTATATAGATGTTCTCTTATATCTGTTTACTCTAATATTATCTTTACATTTGCTATTTCTGTGACTGCACGAAAGGGCAAGGTTGACACTACACACGTGAAGTGTAACACACTATACTGATAAAAATAAAATAGATGTAATGATGGAAGTTTATTATCTATGAAGTTAAGGCTTTAAGTTTCTAGTAGTTAGTAGCGAATTAATTAGTTATATTTATTTCTGCAACAATCTGGCAATGTGATGCTTGTAGATCTATCACTTACCATGTAAAATATAATATCTCAAATAGCATCTATAATTGTTCTTTTACCTATTGAACACTTCCTTTAGTGATCACCATTTCTGAGTTTGATGGTAAAGATTTATGGGTGTTCTTCTATAGTAGAGAGTGCCTCTTGATTTCTTTGAAAATGTGATAGATTTCTTGGAAAGGAAGCATGATTTGTCAAGGATGACGTAGCCAAACTAGAAGATTGTAGAGATGGTTTCCCTGGTGAGAAGGCTTTGATATCACTGATCAGAATCTAGCTGGAGATCTAGAGGACAACACTTGGTGAGCAGGTCACCTGCAGTGTTGTAGGAGTGACCAGTAACTAGTTGGAGTCTGTTGGAGTAAATAGGTTTTTACCACTTACTTTGCTTAAGTTTCACTTAGGCATCATAATGTATTATTAGGTGCATATTAGTTTACTATTTGGTAATTGTTGTCAATTATATTTTTACCAGCTTTCTCCTTGCCTTTATAAGCAAGATTCTGTACATTATTTTGCATCTTATTAATAATTTTCATCATTCTGGTGAAATATCTTTGTTTCTATCATATTGTGAAGGTTTATCCTGTAGGTTGTGCTCCTGAGAGGTGCTTGACACCAACATGGTATCAGAGTCGACTATCTACATTTCCTTCCATTGAGAGTTTTCATTAGTGAATTGGTGAGATTGTTATTATTTGCTTGCAATTTTTTTGGTGGATCAAGATTTTTGGCGTTTGAATTTTTTTAAATTTTTTTTCTTTTTTGCCTATTATTTTCTAAAATTTATATCTCTGTGTAAAGGTAGTGTGTGAAGAATGAGGCTAAGCAACAATGACATTACGGAATCGACCACCTCCTCTACCCTAGTGGTGTCCACATGAAGCAATTGTGCTGGGGATAACGAGTCTTGCTACACACTGAATTCACCACTTGGGAAATAGTTTTCCAAGGATGATGTCAACAACTATCATTTGTGTTAGAGCCCACAGAAGCCTACACCACCACAAACATGAGGACACCGAGAAGTAAAATTGAAGTCAGCAAAAGTAGTACACCTCTACTTTTAGAGTTCTCTTCTTTTCATTCATCAATGGCTTCATCAACTCTGACATAACTCTTCATGGATCAAAGCACAACAGTTCTGAGAATTGATGCATATTACCATTTCTGTGTGGAACAAAACTACCTTGGCCATGCTACCAGAACAACAAGTTTCAAGTTTTTTTAGCGAATATATATTTTTTGCATTAGAATTTATACATTTTAAAGTTTGCAAAAAAAATTTGAATCTAGGGTTTTGATCTCGTGTGGAAAAAAACCATGGTGGGCCCATTGAAAGTGTTGATTTGGGACTTTAGTCCCACATTTTTGGGGCAATAGAGTTATTTGGGCTTTATAGAGCCTAGTGCATCTCTCTTCCCTATGAGCACTTGTAAAGGCTCACCCTTGCGCAAGGCTTGTGGAGACTTGTATGCTCAGTGTGCTAGCTTGGTGATTTGGCATTTAGACTTGGAGATAATTATGTGGCACAGGAACTCACCACATATTTTGAATATCAAGATTCAATCGGCCCAAGGGGTCCAAATCTTTTCCTCTACTAAAGGACATGGTCACATGGGCAACCGGAATTGAGTGCTCAGGTGCTTTCTGGTGCCTTGAAAGTGCCTTTATAGGTCTTTCTTTCTTTTTGCATAACTTTTGTAAACGGAGGCTGATTTTTGCAAACCAAATATCAACGGAAAGGTATTTTCATTGCATCATAGTGGTTGAGGTTTTTCTCACATATTTTTCTATTTGATGGTACTTTTACTCCATTGAAGTTTGATATTGGTTATGCTTCAATTCTTGTGAACAAAGGGGTTGGTTGTTTATACCGTGAAGACTATTTGTTGCATTCTCTTATTTCATCGTGGATTTGCCTAAAGTAGAACTTCTAACTACAAAAAATTATCTTAAGTGGAAATCTGATATGGATATTTTGTTGTTGAAATTGAAATTGCAAAGGATTACTTTTGGCCAAGATCCTAAACCCACTAGTGCTATACAAAAAAGGAAATGGTTTGGTCGAAGAGATGAAGCTCTTGGTGCTCTCATTATTTCCATTTGTCCTAATTTGAGATATCATGTGTTATCTTGTAAGCATCCTAATGATATTTGGACTACCTTAAAGAATCTTTTTGGTAAGCTAGATAAGATGAGGAAATTTCATTTGGAGAATGAACTAATGAATCTAGATCCTAGACATTTTGACAATATCTAGGATGTTTTCACCAAGCTTAATTCTCTCAGATTGTAGTTTTATGAATGTGGGATTAAAAAGGATGATGAGAAGTTGATTTTATCTACTCTCTCTAAGTTAGGTTCTGATTATTCTATATCTATTTCTACATTTTATGCTACCATGGATGCTTTAGGTAGTGTAGAGAAAATGCTTTCTCTTGATGGTTTTGCAGTGCAACTCATAAGGGAACAAGCAAAGTTGGCACAAATGAGCACATTGACACTTACAAAGGCTGAAGAACTTCTTGCAAAAGATCCTAAGGCTTCAAGTGGCAAGGACAAGAAGTAGAATAAGGATTCTAAGTCTAAAGAGAAAGTTAAGGATCCTTCTTCACAACCTACAACTGAGACCAAGACCTCTTCTAAAGATGAACCATCACAAAAGAAGAAGATTGAATGTGCTTATTGCAAGAAATTCAGACATGATGAGCATAGGTGTTATACTAAGAAGATTGATGAGCTTACTCACCTTCTTTAGAAGAACAACATCCCACTACCCTCATCAAAGTCTTCTTCTTCTCCTTTCACATCACATTTGGCAGCATCTTCATCTACACAATTTGGGAATATAGGATTTGCTAATGGGATGAAAGGTAAAGCACTCTTGGCTTCCACTATTCCTAAAAATGGGAGATGGCTTCTTGATTTAGGAGCATTTCATCATATGGCATATTCTATGTATATGTTCTCTTCTTTTGAGCCTTGTAGTTCATCTAATATTTTGATGGGTAACAATACATACATGAAGGTTTGCGGGAAAGGTTCTATTGATATGAGTGAAGGATGTTTTAATGATGTTCTTTATGCACACTCCTTGACCACTAATCTTCTTTCAGTTTATCAAATTACTCATGGTGCACAAGGTAAGACAGTTGAGTTCACTCCTGATCATGTTTACATTAGAGACATAGAGACTAGAGAGATCATTGTTATAGGGGTTGTGGATCATGCATCTCACTTGTATTCTTTTTCTCATTTTTCTCTTGATGATGATATTCCTTTGGTTGTTGTTCATACCCTCCCATCAAGGGTGAATCATGTTTGTGAGAAGAAGTTTGGTCATTTGAATCTTAGTGTTCTTGAGACTAGCTTTGAATCTCCTCCTCCCTCACCTCCTACTTCTTTAGATTTGGGTCCTACTCTTTATCAGGTTGATCATAGTTTTTCAGATCTTACTTTATTGGATGAGTATTTGGTAGGTATTTCAGACTTGTTTGTAGAGTCTCATATTACAGATTTGGGAGACATATTTGAGGGGATTTCTCTCCTCTTTGATGATAGTTCTAGCATGGTTGTTGATACATCTGCATCTTGTTTGGAGATTGTCATTGATGAGTTTTCTCCTTCACTTGATTTATCACATTTCTTGGTTGCTTTTTTATCATGATTATGTAGTGGATTATTCATGCTTGGAGACTCCTACTCAGTCTTCAGAGACTTCTAATTTGATACTTCCCTCCTCCTTCCTTCAGTTGGACATGGAGTAGCTTCTTCATTATTCAGTGGACTTGTTTCTTCCTAAGGGGAGATGTGTTGCTTGTAGGCATTGGATCATCTTTTGTTTCTAGGCACACTTCATCAACATTGGAGCTTCTTCATCATGGAGGGGATATAATATCTCTCTTTTTCCGTCCTATGGGGGGATCATTGATTGTATATACATGATGTATGTAGTCCTTGGGGGGTACTAGTGAGTCCTCCATGCATCATCTTGTTTTCTTTTCTATCTTTTGGAGAGGAGTTTTTTCCCAAGGGTTTTCTCCTTTTCTCTGCATGTGAGAGATTGCATTGCCTTTGAATTGTAAATGAGTACCTAACATGGTTGTGTAGCTAGGACCCATATTGCATCTTACTCATATTGCATAATAATCTCCCTAAGTTGCACTTAAGGGGGGTGTTGGAGTAAATGGGTTTTTACCATTTACTTCAATCTTAAGTTCTACTTAGGCATCATAATCTATTATTAGGAGCATATTAGTTTACTATTCAATAGTTGTTTTTGGTTATATTTTTACTAGCTTTCTCCTTTCCTTTATAAGCAAGGTTCTGTACATTATTTTGCATCTCATTAATATTTTTCATCATTCTGGTGAAATAGCTTTGCTTCTCTCATATTGTGAAGGTTTATCCTATAGGTTGTGTTCCTGGGAGGTGCTTGACACCAACAGAGTCTTCCAGTAATCTCGTTGAGAGATGTGTGTCGATTATGCATGTCTTCATTGGGAAGGAAGTAGTATTTATTTATTCCCAAAAGTCATGATCATGGGCCATTGTAACTATTTAAATAGAGTAAGTAATTAACAATTAATTAGGGTTAGTTTAATTTGGATCATGTATCCTCTGAAGTACTCGTGTGGTAACCTCATTTCCTTTATAGTAGCGGGGATCTCCTCTTGGCAACATGGAAAAAGAAGCAATTGATTGAAAAATGGGATTGAGATTTAAAAGCTATGATGAATGAATTAAGCTATTAAAGGACTATGGCTTGGATTTTTTGAAAGCAATTTATGAGCGTAACAACACTATTAAAGCTTATAAAAACTTGGAAACTAAACTATGATAGCAAAAGGCACATAAGTCTTGCGAAGAGCATAAGCATGCTATGGAGAGAAATAAACAAAGCTGGGAATGGGTGTGCAATAATAAATTTTCCTCCCACATTGCATATAGGAGGGGGTATTTATAGGTTGGGAGAGATTACAAATGGTGGAGTTGATTGAAGAGATAATTCAATTGATTGATGAGTTAACAAGATTGATTGAGGAGTGAACATGCCTGATTAGGGAGTGAATTGGTGATGAAAGCTTATCACTCAAGGAAAAAGAAGACTTATCATGAGAAGAAAGGGAGATAAGAATAGCTTTGTGGGAGCTAAGAATAGAGTGATTGGGAGTGGAGGAGTTAGAAATAGACTATGTTGGGATAAGGTGCCATTAACCTTGTAAATCCCAATATTGTATTTATTCCATTTATTATATAATTATCCATGAAGAGATGTACTAGTTTCACTGGTAGGGGTAGTTTTGGAGTAACCGGAGGTAATTACTGAGTGACTTTGATTGTTGGAAAATGTAAAAAATCAAAGTAAATGAGGCTAGGCATGCTCCCTTTAGGAATATACTATTTTTGGCATGTATGATAACTGTCATAATGTTTGGTAAGTGAATCTATGATAGCTACAAGTTGTCATAAGATTTTGAGATTCTATGATGCATATGATGGATATGTTAGTTGTATATTTGCTATGTTTAGCCCAAGGTTCCTATCTTGGAAAGATACTCTTTTGTGGAATCTATGATGCTTATGATGCGTCATAAGATGCTATAAGAGGCCAGATTTAGTCTTGGGCCCCCAACCTTTGCATGGTTGTTTTTGGACAAGTGTAAGATGCTTGTAAGATGGTAATTAATGTTTACAGGTTGGAGAATCTTAGGAGAGAGAAGGTAAACACCTAGGATGAGTTGGAAAATAATTCTATAAGTATTTTCCATGTACTTGTTACTGCAATATAGATTTTAGGTACTTAGGTGCTGCAGGAATGTTGCTGGATTGAAGACTTGTGGAGAGAGTTGTGTAGTTGATGTATTGTATAATCTTATTGAGATTAATACAAACTTGTGCCTCTTTCTTGGTGGAATTTTTTACCTGCAAGGGTTTTCTCCACATAAACACTGTGTCTTGTGTTGAGTTCTTCATGTTTGACATCTTTTCTGTAGTGGGTTTTATGTTTTGTTACAATATCCATTGTTAATGCACACTTAAAGATTGCTGAAATTTATCTTGAATCAGATTTCCATTGAAGTAGTGTTGCTTTCATTTCTAACATTTGGTATTAGAGCCTGGCCAACTTTGACTCTTGGGTGGTAGTGTGGAAGCTATATATGTAGTGGGAGATTTGGTTGTGTTTGTTTTGCAAATCTTGTGTTGTTATTATGGCTACATCCATCGTTGCATCAACCTCTCGATTGGACATTGAGAAGTTTAACGGAACAAGGTATGAGTTGTGGAAGCTGAAAATGGAGGATTTGTTGGAAGAAAGAAACCAATGGTTGGCTGTTCAAAAAGTGAAGAAACCTGACGATGTCTCTCAAGACGAGTGGGATAGACTGAATAAGAAGGCACAGGGAACCATCCGGTTATGTCTTTCAGACTCTACCTTGTTGAATGTCGCAAAGGAAGAGACCGCACACAAGTTGTGGAATCGGTTGGGTGAGATCTATCAAACCAAGAGTATGGTAAACAAACTTTATTTAAAAATAAAATTGTTTTCCATGAAAATACAAGAAGGTGAATCAGTTGCAGAGCATTTAAATTCTTTTAATTTGTTATCGAGTTAGCTTGATTTAGTAGATGTTGAGGTTAGTGAGGAAGATAAATGTATCTTACTTCTTTGTTCTTTATCTGAGTCTTGGGAAAATGTTATCCTTGCTATCACTGCTAACCTTGTAGATCTGAAGTTGGATGCTCTTGTTTCAGTGCTACTGTCATAGGAATTTAGGAAGAAGAGTTCAGATAGTTCAAGGGATGCTCTTAGTGTTAGGGGAAGGTCTAAGGAAAGGGGACCTAAAGGAGATCAAAAAGGGGCTAAGGAAAACTCCAAGGGCCAGTCTAAGACTCCTAGTAAAAAGAACAGAGTTAAGTGTTGGAACTACAGTAAAAGGGGACATGTAAAGGAGTGCATAAACCCCAATAAATAGTGGGAGAGTGCTTCAGAGAAGTCCTCGAATGTAGGTGAAGATGTTTTACTTTCTACATGCAATGTTGTGTCTAATGATCATTGGTTGGTTGACTCAGGATGCTCGTTTCATATGACCCCGCATAAGGAATGGTTCTCCACATATGAGGAATATGATGGAGGTAATATCTACCTTGGTGACAACTCTTCATATCCGATTGTAGGGAAAGGAAAGATATTGTTGTGTTTCAATGATGGGAGGATTAAAACCCTCCCTAGTGTTTTGCATGTTCCTAGATTAGCTAGACATCTGATTTTAGTTTTGAAGTTGAATGATTTGGGAATGCATGTGACATTTGACAAGCATGGATGCAGATTGGTGAGAGGGAACTTGGTGGTAGTGAGAGGGAAGAGATTCAGGAACTTGTTTAACCTTGAAGCCACTACAGTTTGTAATGCCTCCTATGTATCTAAGGCCACTATTGAAAATACATCTATGTTGTGGCACCGTAGGTTGGCCCACACAAGTAATAATGTATTAAAAACTATTAAAAATAAAGAATTGTTGGATGGTTTCTCTTATTCTGATGAGCACTTTAACTTCTGTGAGCATTGTGTGTTTGGTAAACAAAACATAAAATCATTTCCTTCATGAAGCAATAGAGCAAAAGAGAAGTTAGAAATTATTCATATGGATGTGTTTGGGCGTGTGGATATTGAATCTATTAGAAAATCTCATTATTGTGTAACCATCATTGATGATGTATCCAGATTTACATGGATTTATTTTATGAACCATAAATCTAAAGTTTTCACTAAGTTTAAGGAATTCAAAGTCTTTGTAGAGAACCAATCAGGTTTAAAGATAAAAATAGTAAGATCTGACAATGGAGGGGAATATTTCTCTAAGGAATTTGATGAGTTTTGCAAGCATGCAGATATAATCAGATAAAAGACAACACCATATACACCATAGCAGAATGGTGTTGCAGAAATGATGAACTGAACAATTATGGAAAGAGCCAGAAGTATGCTTAGTGATGCACTATTGGATAAATGCTTTTGGGTAGAAGCTGTGTGTACTGCTTTCTACTTGATAAATAGATCTCCTTGTAAGGCTCTTTATTTGAAACCTTATGAAGTGTGGATAGGTAAGAAACCTTCTATTTCACAGTTAAGGGTTTTTGGCTGTGAGGATTTTGTTCATGTACCTAAGGAAAAGTGATCTAAGTTGGATCCAAAGGATGAAAAGTGTACATTCATTGGATATGGTGATAATGTCAAAGGTCCACTAACCCACAAGATTATCTTTTCTAAAGATGTTATTTTTAGGGAACTTAGAGCTATTTATGAACCTGAGAAGCCAAAAGAAAAAGAAGAAAAGGTAAAGAAGGTGCATTTTGATTTAGAGCAGTAAGATGCACCTTAGGAAGAATAAAATGATGGATTGGGGGTGAAGAAGAAGAAGAAGATTTGAGTAGTTCTGATGAAGATGAGTCTGTAGTTATAGAAGAAGTTGTTGCAGATGATCATGCAGAAGAATGAGTATAGTCTCTTACTCCACCCTTGAGGAGATCCACAAGACAATGAAATCCAGTTGATAGGTATATCCCACCATATTTCCATTATGTATATGCTTTATTGAGTACTAATGATGAACCTAGATCCTATAGGGAAGCTATTTCTGCAGATGATAGTGAGTCTTGGCAATTAGCCATGCATGATGAGATGATGGCTTTAGACTCTTGTAATACCTAGGTTCTTGTTCAATTTCTCAAAGGAAGAAAGGCCATTGGTTGTAAGTGGGTCTTCAAGAAGACGTTTGGAGCAGACGGGTCATTGGAGAAGTACAAGGCTAGACTAGTAGCCAAGGGCTACTCCTAGAGAGAGGGAGTTGATTTTGGTGAGATAATCTCTCCTATTGCTAAATTGACTTCTATTAGATTTTTCTTATCCATTGCTGTAGCTTATGATTGGGAGATTGAGCAAATGGATGTTAAGTTTGCATTTTTGCATGGAGATCTTGAAGAAGAAATTTATATGCAACAACCTATAGGTTTTGAGGTAAAAGGAAAAGAACATTGGGTTTGCAGGTTAAAGAGGTCTCTTTATGGTCTAAAATAGTCCCCCAGAATGTGGTATCAAAATTTTGACTCATTTGTTTTGAAATTAAGTTTTGTTAGAAGTGAGGAGGATCACTGTGTTTACATTTATTGTGTTAATGATTCTATACTGGTTATTGCTTTGTATGTTGATGACATGTTTTTTTAGCAATACTACGGGTATGACCAGTGAGCTTAAAGCCCAACTTTTAGGTGCATTTGAGATGAAGGGTCTTGGTACTGCAAGGTATATTTTGGGAATGGAGATCAGGAGGGATAGAATTAACATAAAGCTTTGGTTGTCACAAAGTAGGTATGTGAATACTATGTTGTAGAGGTTTAGTTTGCAAGAATGTAACCTAGTTAGAGTTCCTTTACCCATTGGTACTAATCTTTCATTAGATATGTGTCCAAAGACTGAGGATGATTTTGTGGATATGTCTAATGTGTCATATGCTAGTGTTGTAGGGATTTTTATGTATGCAATGGTTTGCACTAGACCAGATATTGCCCAAGCAGTGGGAGTTTTAAGAATATTTATGTCTAACCCTACTAGACAGCATTGGAATTATGTGAAGAGGGTGTTTAAATTTCTTGCAGGTACTCCTGATCATTGTTTGGTTTATTCTGGTACTGATAGTGTTGATAAAGTTTTGGACATATAGGGTTTTGTTGATGTAGATTGGGCAGGTGACTTGGATAGTCAAAGGTCCACTAGTGGCTATGTGTTTACTCTGTTTGGAGGTGCAGTGAGTTGGATGAGTAAGAGGTAGCCCACAGTTACTTTGTCCACCATAGAAGCAAAGTATATGGCTGCTACTCATGTCTCTAAGGAGGTAGTTTGGTTGAGGAGACTGTGTACAGGTATTGGTTTTGATTGCATGATCATTCAGATTGGTTGTGATAGCTAGAGTGCTATCTATTTGGCTAAGAATCCCATGTATCATGCTCAGACTAAGCATGTTGATGTTTAGTATCACTTTGTTCAAGAGTTGGTTGCAAATGAAGAGATTGAGCTAAAGAAGATAGACACTCAGGAGAATGTTGCAGATTCATTGACCAAGCCTGTGAGCATAGAGAAGTTCATATGGTGCAGAGAGCCGATGGGCGTTGTGTCTAGTGCCTAATTATTTTTTCATTTGATTTCCTATAGGTTGATTTACAATGTGTAATGTCAAGTGGGAGAATGTTGGGATAAGGTGCCATTAACCTTGTAAATCCTAATATTGTATTTATTCCATTTATTATATAATTATCCATGAGGAGATGTACTAGTTTCATTGGCAAGGGTAATTTCAGAGTAACCGGAGGTAATTACAGAGTGACTTTGACTATTGGAAAATGTAAAAACTCAATGTAAATGAAGGTAGGCGTGCTTCCTTGAGGAATATGCTATTTTTGGCATCTATTACAATTGTCATAATGTTTGGTAAGTGAATCTATGATAGTTGCAAGTTGTCATAAGATACTGAGATTCTATGACGCATATGACAGATATGTTAGTTGTATATTTGCTATATTTAGTCCAAGGTTCCTATCTTGGAAAGATACTCTTTTGTGGAATCTATGACGGTTATGACACATCAGAAGATGTTGTAATAGGCCAGATTTAGTCTTGGGCCCCCAACCTTTGCATGGCTGCTTTTGGATAAGTGTAAGATGCTTGTAAGATGGTAATTAATGTTTACAGGTTGGAGAATCTTAGGAGAGAGAAGGTGGACACCTAGGATGAATTGGAAAACATTTAGAATAAGTATTTTCCATGTACTTGTTGTTGTAATACAAATTTTACGTACTCAGGTGTTGCAGGAATGTCGTTGGATTGAAGACTTGTGGAGAGAGTTGTGTAGTTGATGTATTGTACAATCTTGTTGAGATTATACAAACTTGTGCCTCTTTCCTGGTGGAATTTTTACCCACAAGGGTTTTCTCCATGTAAATACTATGTCTTGTGTTGAGTTCTTCATGTTTGACATCTTTTGTGTGGTGGGTTTTATGTTTTATTACAATATCCATTGTTAATACACACTTAAAGATTGCTAAAATTTATCTTGAATCAGATTTCCATTGAAGTAGTGTTGCTTTCATTTCTAACAGACTAGTCTTAATTATGGTCAAAGAGCCATGCACCCAAATTGAAGAGTAGCTCACATGTTTAAATATGATTGAGTGTCCTATTTTGATAGGGTAGGTAACCTAGGGGAGGTCCTAGGTCACCCCCTAGGAGATCCATGGTTGGTTAGGAGAGTTTCAAAAGGTAAAATGGGTGACCTAGAAAATTTGACTTCTATAGGTGGTTTTAGGGGCTAAGAATGTTTAGAGGGGGCTAAAGATGACCTCAAAACCTAGAGACTAATTGAAGGACCTCAAGAGGTTGGGTCACCCAGGGGAGTTCTAGGGTCACTCCTTAGGAGATTAAGGGTTTCCCAAGGGAGATATGGAAATAACATGAGGTGACCCAAAAAAGAAGAATAGAGGGATGAAATTGATGATGGGGAATGGTCTACAAAGTCATTTGGAGGCCTCTAAAAGGTTGAAATAGATGAGAGGGGTTTAGGGAAATTTATTTTCCTATATTTTTATGTTAGTGGTTCAAGTCAATAGGGTTAGAAAGTGATAAAAATATATTTTCAACAAAGGGTGAATGGTGAAGACACAAAACTGTAAAAGGCTAGCTAAGGGATAGGTGAAGCATAAACAAGATGAAGAACTTTGGTCCATGTGTTGCCAAGAAGATTGTTGTTGAGAGGTCATTATTACATGCTTACATGTATGTGTTTAGGACTCTAGCTCATCATCATATTACCATGTAGCCCCATGCACTTTTTTAGTGCTTACAGTTTTAGGTAGTTTTTTGTGCACAAAAAAAGTAGTGTATTGTGACAATATCAACAATAAAAGTTGAATATGTTACTATAACTTTAGTAGCATGACAAGTGATCTAAATGAAAAGAGTATTATCAAACTTAAATCAGAAGCAAAATGGAGCAAAAAAAATTTTGTGATAATAATGTAGCCACACCTTTATCAAAGAATCTAGTTTTACATGGAAGAAGTAATCATATTGATATTATATTTCATTTCATTAGAGAGCTCATTGGCAATGAAGAAATCAACTTAAAAAATCTGTACATCAAAAGAGCAAGTCATAGATATATTTACAAAAATATTGGTGAAATAAGATTTTGAATAACTTAGAGAAACCCTGGGCATAACTAATTTGATAAATCAAGCTTAAAGGAAGGTGTTGGTGATAAGATTGTTTAATATGTGGCAAGTTTTTCATTTATGATTTGTCATATCTTGTACTAATAATTAATATGCAAATCTAATATGTAGATTTTCTAATAGAGTCATGGAGATTGCATTTAGGGAGAAATATTAAAATAAACATAAGACTAGTTAAAATCTTCCCCTAGTCTTCCCCTACATGTATTCAAACAATGCTAGTATTATTGGCCAATAATACTAGAATAGCTTGAATATATATTGTGAAAACTACAAGAATATGTTATGGTGAAGATTTTATCTAGTCTTATACTTATTTTATTATTTCTCCCTAAATGTAATCTCTACACTTCTATCATAAAATCTATAGATTAGATTTGCATATTAATATTCAGTACAAGATATAACAAGTCATAAATGAAAAACTGCCACATATGAAACAAGCTTATTCACTAGTATTATTGGCCAATAATACTAGCATAAGTTGAATACTAGCTAGTTACATTGAAACGGAGCTAATAATACTAGCTAATTACATCAAAAGTGAAGCCATTCATATTAACATAGGTTGAACTACGAATTTTTTAAACTAATCTTATATTTATTTTATTATTTTTCCCTAAATGTAATCTCTACGATTACCATTACAAAATCTACAAATTAGATTAGATTTGCATATTGATAGTAAGGACGTGGAAATCTCTTCCTCCACATGTTAAAATCTTCTCTTCATCGGATTCGACCTAATATCATATCACGCCTCGATGCATTCCTCGTGAAACTAACAACACTTTTGGCAGAGGAGGTGGGGTGAAAAAAGTCTTGATCTTGATTTATAGAATACAATAATTCTCTCTCATGTCGTCATTCATCGGTTTGACCAATTTACATATCATGTGGCATATTCGTTTCATAATAATACACTAGCTTTCAATATCTTCAATTTATAAATTATGTATGGTACTCTTATTAGTTCCTGCGAAGGGAGGAATATTAATGTATTTATGTGATGCAATTAATTTATTTTAGTTGACCAATAAGCATTGAGTATTGAATTCATTTGCTAAAATCCCTAAAGTTGAAACGTAAATTTTTTATTTACTGATTTAATAAATACAATTTATCTATTGTGCTATTGGTCAATTGGGTGAACAGTAATGTGAAAAATAGAATTTTTTATTTTTTAATTATATTAAAATTAGTTGACCAATGAGCATTGAGTATTAAACTCATTTGGCAAGATGACTATAGTTGAAACTTTAAATTTTTCTTTTTTATCTGTGTTTCAAGTACCAAGTTGGCAAGTTGGCAAGTTGGCATAGAGACAAGGCAGTGATGACCATATAGTCAATTTTGTTTTTCGTCAGTTCAGATTTGCCAACGTACAAATAGCTTGTGCTAATATGGGAGTTTTGGAAGAGGGTTTGGACATCCATCAAAGCATAAAAGAGAGGAATTTTGATAGATTTTGTAGATGCAACAGCCCTAGTAGACATGTATGGAAAATGTGGAAGCATAGAGAAGACCCATGAACTGTTTGACAAAATGCCTCAAAGAACTATGGTTTCATGGAATGCAATGGCTGCAGGATATGCACAAAATGGATTTGTTGAAAAAGCTTTAGAAATTTTCAAGCAAATGCAAATGGCAGGTTTAAAGCCAGACTCCACAACCCTGTGCCAGCATCCTCCCTGACTGTGCCAAAATGGGAACATTGGAACACGGTATGGACCTCTATCAAAGCATAATGAAATGGGGATTTTTGTCCAATATTGTAGTTGGAAATACTCTGGTAGACATGTATGCAAAATGTGTTTGCATAGAAAAAGCTCGTGAACTATTTGAAATAGGGATTTTTGTCTAAAACCAGACTCCACAAACCTTGGCAAAGGGCGAAGGTTCTGCGAAACAAGTGGCTGAGTTTAGCACCTCGTCATGGGAGGGTTTGGTGCAGAAGAAAAGCCAGCAGGCTCGGCAGTTGATGGAGCAATACATTTTGAATTATGAGGAGAAGAGTGAAAAGAACAACAATATGTGTATGGTGTCCATGGCGCAGAAAATGGGAACAATGACTAATAGAGTGATGACCATTACAGTTTTGGTGCAAGATAATCCTCTGGCCAACATGAAGTCTCTTGATATGGTTCTAGGTTTGTTCATCTTGGTATCGACATAATTTTACTAAATTAGCAGTGCTTTTAAGCTTTCACAGTTAATAACATTTTAAGGAATTCTTCTAAAAAACCTGTGATATTAAGTTTTTGTATTCAATTTTGGGAATCACACTACATCCTGATTGCAAGATATAGTAATAGAATAACATTTCAAGGAATGCAATGATTGTAGGATATTCATAAAATGGATTTGTTGAAAGGGCTTTCAAAACTTTCAAGCAAATGCAATTGGCAGGTCTAAAGCCAAATTCCACAATGTTTGACATCATTGTGATACTGCCACTCCACAACAATCAGTTTGGTTGACTACGGTAGTGTGGAGGATAACCCCACCAACTTACTAGCCTTTGGCAGGGTACCTCACAGGGGAGCGGGGAATGGTCCTCAAAGAACTGTGGTTTCATAGAATGCAATAGCTGCAGGATATGCACAAAATGGATTTGTTGAAAAAGCTTTAGAAATTTTCAAGCAAATGCAAATGGCAAGTGTAAAGCCAGACTCCACAAACCTTTGCCAGCATCCTCCCTGCCTGTGCCAAAATGGGAACATTGGAACACGGTATGGACCTTTATCAAAGCATAATGAAACGAGGATTTTTGTCTGATACTGTAGTTGGAAATACTTTGGTAGACATGTATGCAAAATGTGGAAGCATATAAAAAGCTCATGAACTGTTTGACAGAATGCCTCAAAGAGATTTAATCTCATGGAATGCAATGATTGCAGGATATTCACAAAATGGATTTGTTGAAAGGGCTTTCAAAACTTTCAAGCAAATGCAATTGGTAGGTCTAAAGCCAAATTCTACAACCTTTGCCATCATCGTGATACTACCACCCTACAACAATTAGTTTGGTTGACTGCAGTAGTGTGGAGGATACCCCCACCAGCCCGCTAGCCTTTGGCAGGGTACCTCACGGGGTAGCACAATGACATACTACTGCACGGAAAAGAAAGCTGTAAATGTATATTTTTATAGCGTATTGCATACTTTAGCATGTGCAATGACCACAGCTGTCGTATGCCATTTTCCACAAAGGCCAATCGGATAAGCGGGGAAATGAGGTGTAAACAGATAAAATCCACTTCCTTACAAATTTCCCACAATATCCCATAATTAGTAAATGTTCCACTTTGCGTTAAAAGAACACTGTCATGCCTAAATGGGGATTACAAATGTTATAGGATATATCCTGCAGAAAGAGGTTTTCCTGCAATATCCATTTGATGTTGATATTTCTGCTTTGTGAACATTTGGCAAACCTTACGGGCTTTTGAAGGAAAGTGGGTCTCAATGTCATAACTAGATATATCTGGTTGGTTTAAAAATCCTCGTAATGTGCAGTTAGGCCTGAAATCCACGCAAAAGACTCAGAGATGAGATTTTAAGAGGCAATTACATATACAATTGGACTCAAAGATTTCACAATCTAACATTATTGACATTTGCATTTGAAAGATCTTTGTGGAGAAATTCAAAGAACTGTGACACCAATTTAAGTTGAAGAATCTCAGTAACTCCTATGTATTTCAGATCCAAAAGCATAGCAAGGAGCTTTTGAGCGTGCATGGGAATAGAATCCTCATCCTCAATGAATTTTGTATATAGAGGCAAAAAATGTTTTTCTGCTATTGATTTCAGATCCTTCACTCTTGCATCATCGTCTTTTCATGAGTCTTATATTTCATCCAGGAATAGTACACAAGCACATCAAACAAATTTTTTAAGAATAAGAAGTGTGCATCTACATCTGTATTGATTTTATATAAGATAGAAAGGCTAGGAATTACTTGTCTTATAAAAATTTGTGAGTATTCGATAAGAATAGAGGACTCTTGCACAACCAATTCAAGTATGCGGAGCATAGTTGACTAAAAATCCTCTCTACCTTGTACCACTGGAAAATGAAAAAATAATTGTCAAAAAACAACTTTATAGTACACCACCGTATAATGCCTCCCGCAAAAATTTTGGACTCAATGGCCATTCACTTGAAACTGAGCTCAAAATTTTTTCAATGTCCACAAAAGCAGCCAAATAAAGAAGCTTACCCTATGTTTCACACTAAATAAAATCAACTGCATTGTGGAGATCAACTATTGTGGAATGCCCAAGTCAGGAGTAGATCATTCCTGCATCCCCGCAAACAAACCCCAAACAGATTGTGGGTGAGCAGTGAGCCTTCTTGCGTTCCCGCAGGAGAGTCAAGTCTGTGCGCGGTGTTGCAAGAGATCTCTTAATATTCCCTGCATTACTGCAGGGAGTTTCAAGTCTGTACGGGATTGCGGTGGTGCCCAAACAATTAAAATGAAAAACTAAAGTATAGTGAGGTGGAAATGTAAGCGGTGCAAGGAAAAATGAGAAGTTTAGAGTATGGTATATGTTTTAAATGTCCCCTCATTTTTGTAAAAAGCCAAACCACAAAAGAAAAATAAGTGTTGTGAAATAAACAGTATTGAATGTAATTTTATTTCAGGGGAAAATAATTTTTGCACCAAGGAAGTTTTGGGGGTAGGTAATTACCTAAGGCATAAAAACATGATGCCACGTGTTGGAGATCAATTTTTAGGTTTGGCAAAGTGGTTTCATAATTTTTAGAACTATTTTAGGGTATGTTAATAATTTATTAATAATTAAATACCTAACTATTCTAAGGGAAAGAACAAGGTCAACTAAAAAAATTGAAAAATTTGCATACCCTAATCTCAAGTTAAAATGGGGCCAATCCAAATGAATGTCTAATATTACCCTAAATTAATAACAATATAATAATAATAATAATACTCTTTCACTATTTTTTATAGTTTAATCTAAGTTCCTTCTTCTACTATCATTTTTGCATGTGATGTTATCCCTATTGTAACCTGTTGAAATATCTCCCTTGTGCATCCATGAATTAGAACTCGTTAGAGCTTAGGATCCCATAGAGATCAAAAATAAAAATAAAAATATGATGCCACATGTTGGAGATCAATTTTTAGGTTTGGCAAAGTGGTTTCAATTTTTGGAACTGTGGTTTCATGGAATGCAATGGCTACAGGATATGCACAAAATGATTTTGTTGAAAAAGCTTTAGAAATTTTCAAGCAAATGCAAATGGTAGGTGTAAAGCCAGACTCCACAAACCTTTGCTAGCATCCTCCCTGTTGAGAGCTGAAGCCCAATCTGTTCATCAGATACATCATCACAGTTATTGGTGTAATGCTCCTGACAGCTCTTGGGGTAACACATTTGTTTTCTTGGTGAAATGCCCCTATGTCCTCTGATATTCTCTTTTGGAGTTTATTCTTGGATGAGTCTTCTAGAGGTTAACAGATATAGAATGTAAGCTGCCGTATGAGCAGAGTGCTATAGATATACTATAATTAGTCTTTTGAAGATACGGTGAAGATAGAGAGTTAGTGGTTGTAGGTTGTGTGATAGTATTGTTGACCCATTTTTTCCTTTGACCAGAGCCAAATAGTCAACCTAGTATTTTCCTTGAAAAGCCTTTGGAAAATGTTGCCTAAAAATGAAAAGTGCCAAATTGCCTTAAAAAAAACCTTACCATTGGATAGAGCTTGAAAAAATAGGCAGGTTTGCTTTTTACATCACCCTGAAATTCGGCCAAATAAAGAAGTTATTGATGGTCAAAGTTTTGGTCAACATACAGTTCAAATATACATTTGGCGGGCTTGCAAATCTATTTCAGCCTTAGAAAATATGAAAAAATTTGAGTTATATACATTTTCTGAATGTATATCAAGCCAAGGAAATGCATATACATTTAAGGAATCTTCCACAGATTCTCAGAATATTCGCTAAATGTATATCGGGTCTGCATGTATATAGGGGCTTGTATATTCAGATATACAAATGGAGATACAAAGGAATATGTAGTGAAAAGATACAAGGCCGGCAAACATACATGTGTTATAGTGGATGTAAATTTGCCAAAAATGCAAAGGGAGAAAATATACAAGGTAATATACATTAAAGATTCCTTAGAATATTCCGCGCTTGTATGCATAGAAAGGCTTGTATATTGCTTTGTATGTTCGCACATACAATCGGCTATATACAAATGAAGATATGCATCGCGGGTATATTCCATCAAAGATACCCTACTTGTATGTGAGACGATTTGTATGTTGCGTTTGTATATCCGCATATACAAACAAATGTGCATTTACTACAATGCCAAGAGTGGAGATACAAAGGATCACATAATAGTGCTTTGTATATCAGCTTGTATGTTCGCACATACAAACCAATATACAAAGCCGATATACAATCCGGACCTGAATATAGGTTTCAATTGGTTCTATAAAGCTTCCAGGTCCGCCTTGTATATATAGGTGTTTGTATATTTCGCACATGTAAGGAAACATACAAATTGAAAGATACATTACGGGCATATTCCATAAAGATTCCCTAATTGTATGTAAGGGAGTTTGTATATTTGAGTTTGTATAATTTGCATATACAAGGGTGCAAATGTACATTTGCTATAGTGCCGGCAGGACATGCAAGTGGTGGGGCCCACAGGTTTACAAATGAGATTGCATGCGAGAAGTGCCACGGGGAAAATATACAAAGGCATTTGTATATCTTAGAGATACAAATGGTGGGTCCTGTGCATATACAAGGAGGATTGTATGTTTTTACATACAAAGGGTCACGTGAATAGTAGCTTGTATGTTGCGATATACAAAGAAATATACAAGTCGATATGCAAGCCGGATTTCAAATGGATATCATTTCTGCCTCATTTAGGCTCTGAGTCTGTTTTGTATGTATGAGGCCATTTGTATATTACGATATACAAGAAAAGATACAAAGAGTAGGAGATGCAAGCCGGACCCGACAGGTAATCAAATATACTTAAAGGTCATTTAAGGTCCGACTTGTATGTATATGGCGCTTGTATATTGTGATATACAAGTCAAAGATGCATTACATATACAAGGCGGATTTGAATCAAGGATCAGTTTCGGCACATAAGGCTTTCAGGTCCACTTTGTATGAATAGGTGTTTGTATATTTGCATATACAAAGAAATGTACAAGTAGAAAATATGCAAGCCAGACCTGGCAAAACAATGAAACACAGCTCAGTGGTGTTTTGAGGTCCACGGTTTGTATGTTTTGACATACAAAGGAGCAGATACAAAGATACATGATGGGCGATTTCAGAAGGTGGGTCCTGCATATACAAGGGGAAGTCGTATGTATATACAATTTTTGAAATACAAAGGGATGTACAGGGGCCGATATGCAAAGTGCCATGTATGTGCAGAAGGAGTTGCAGGATGAGTTTTTGAATGCCGATTCAGGTGCCAAGATGTAGCAATATACATGGAAATGCAAAAGCGATATATATAAGTAGTTGACTGAAAGTTTGACCGCCTGTATCTCCTTCATTTTGGCAAATTTCAGCATGCTCCAAGAGGCAAAGTTGCATATTTTGGTCCCCTCTTTCATTTGGCAGGGTTTTTAGGAGCTTTGTCACTTTTCAAATTTTAGATTTGGAAATGCATGTTTTGAACGATGAATATTTCAGAGACGACTTTTGGCAGATGAAGATATTTTTTGGGCATTCATTGCAGCAGACGGAACAAGCAGCTCGCATTAACGACAAAGAATATCTTTCCACCTCTTCATCTCCAGATTGACGATGAGTAAGCAGCTGCAATAAAGACTAAATATTTCCCCATCCGCCCAATTCCAGATTTCAACGTGATAACCGATGCAGCTGGACAGTCATCGATGGAGATCTTTTTCTATGACAGCTCAAAGGGCAAGATTTGTAACCGACTTGGGATAGTTTTGGAATGCTATAAGTATGCATTCAAATGTTGTAAATAGGGTTGGAGATTTTTTGGTATTAAAGCTTTTCTGTTTTCCAAACAGGGTTTTCATATGCTATAATCATGCCTTTCCATTGAATATATGCAAGTTAATTTTACCTCTTTGCTGATTTTTCTAGTTCTGTGTGAATTTGCATATGGTTTGTCTGTGAATGTTTTATTCCTCTCAATCATATTGCTTCTCACCTCTGCTAGAGTCATCTAACCTATGTATGCCTACTTGCTATATTCTGATTGTATTGTGCATCCTTCAGTTATGTGGAAGTTTCTTTAAATCTGTCAGGTGTATCACCCTTTTATGTTTTCAAGTTTTATTCATTTTTCATTACAAGCATTCCCTCTCCTTTTTCTCCCTTAAAATTCAATAGTTTTAGGTGATAACTAGACAAGGAAGCTGACCTTCTCCGAAGGTCTGATCTCACTTAGCAAAGTCCCACACTTAGATATCAGTCCCATGTTACTCCAGTTTGCAGAGGCTTCACAGCTGTATGTAAGGGTACAAAACTGGGCGACAACAACTTTGGCATGCTCGGTGGGACTAGTATGATGAACTTATCATCAAAATACTAAGAGATTTGGTGTTTCTCCCAGTATTATCAACCTTTGGAGGCAGTACAAATGACACCATGGTGACTCTAATGGCGAATCAGCTGGTTACAGTAGTCCAGTTTCCAAGCAGCTAATTAGGTTGGTGCTACTTATTAGTTTTACTATCATTTGACAGTTTTCGCAGCACCTAGTGACTCCATTTGGTATTCCTACTCACATCTTAGTGTGCAAGACCCTGTGGTCTATATTCATTTCTAATTTATTATCTAGACTTGCCTATGTTCATGATTTACCCTTGCAATGTTTAGTTATCAACACCACAATGGTTATTCTCCTCCATTCCATGAAGATTCAAACTTTTGCCCTCCAAACAGTTCTTTGCCTCATTACAACCAGCATTACCTGCAGGAGCATTTTCAAGCCAATCCTGCTTATCCTTGTTTGCAGCCCATTCATACCTATAGTTAGCCTTGTGAAACCCAATCTAGTTTAAATCAAACGTGTAGCATCCTTAGTCAGTCCCAAAATGATACTGATTTGGGTAGCATTAAGAGTTGGTTAATGGATTTCCAAAGGCAAATTTTAGAGATAGATAAAGAAGCACAGTATAACAGGCAGCAAGAGGAGCTTGCATATCAAGCTTATTTGTCAAAGCAGGAAGTAGAAAATAGAAGAGTCTATGAGGGAGAATGCTTGAAAATGCAACTTGCAGTTAAGGAGAAACAAATGAAATAGTTGCTTGCTCAAGAACAAGAGCTCAAAGTAAAAAAATTCTCTCCTATTCCCAGCTTCAGACAAGTTCATCCTTCAAGCCAAGGTGAATTTATGAAAGTGGCTCAAATTTCTCTACTATGGCAGCCTTCTTAGACCAATCACCCTAATTATATGATACCAAACCTTGTGAAGGCCAATCCTCTCATACCATTTTAAAATCAGGCAGAGGAAATAGTTGTAGAATCTAGGCCTATCATAATTCCAAGTTTCAGGCAGCCTTCTGCCTTTAAGGTTCCAAGTTGGAAAGGGCCATCTCTTCCACCCTGTGTTGACCCTTCACCAAACATACAAATGGAAACATGCTCTGGCATTCAACCAGAAAAAGAGGAGCAAAGTAGGTTTGTGTTGGCTCCATCTCAAAAGTTGGAAACTCAGTCAGCTTTTTCTTCTCCAAATCCATCTTTTAGTGAGGAGAGTTCCAAGGTCAGAATACCAAGCTTCAAGTAGGGAGAGCCTCCTAAATGTCTTAAATTGGATATCCCAAGTTTTAGAGAGTCTCATATACTAAAGCAACCTATATTTGACAAAGAGCAACTGAGACTCCACAAGTTTCTAGGTTTCAAAGCCTATATCCCTCTAAAGGAGCAATTTGTTCCTACACTCACAGAGAAAAAATTATTTGAATCTATTGCACCTGTGAGTATTGTTAAGGTCACTTCAATGATGGATAATGCTGCCCTACTTCATGAGCTACCTGACTATGTTGAAGATGAAGAAAGTGAGCAGCTAGGTGTGGATATGCTGCAACAAGAGAAAACAAAAAATCATGACAAATTGCTGCAGTTTGGGGCTGAGCATGATAGTATGGTTCCAACCCATATAGAAGATCAGGCATGTTGCTCTATGCTAGATTATCCAGAGGCTGATTATGTTGATATACTTGAGGAGCTCCCATGCTTTATTGAAAATAATGAGGAAACTAAACAGGGACAAGAGAAAATTGAAGATTTGTTCTTTATTATCCAGCAGGGATATCAACTTCTTGGTGGGGAAGTTTTCTCTTTCAAACATGTGCATGGCTCATTTTCTGAGCCTAAATCAGAAAATCATGAAACTCTTGTTCATAAGGCAAATGCAGCCATATTTGTGGTTGAACCACAAGAATTAGAGTTTTTAGCCCAGGAAGAAGGAGAAAACCATGAGGTCCTGAGTCAACTATTTCACACATAACAGCAACATGAGAGTCAATTGGAGGGCACCATCATACCAATTGAAGAGAAAAAAGAGGAGGAATCGGAGTAGAGACATGAGATCCAACGTGATTTGCATGTCATTTCAAGGGGATGCCCAATCAGGCATCTAGCTTAGATAGAGACATATCAAGAGGAGTCACCACTTGTCATGCTTACCTCTAAGCATGAAGTTGAGCATCAAAATGAGTGGGATCAGCCCATTTATTCATCACAAGTTAGAAACATCAACAATCATTCCAGGTGGATAGGGGAGTTTATCTCCACTTTGAAGAGGATGTTTTATAAATTTTTCATATGTACATTTTCCCCCTATCTCTTTTTAACTACCCACATGCATGAAGAACATTGTAAATTGTTAAGGAAGGGCAGTTATTTTCAAGAACCAGTTAATGGCTTTGTTTAAAGTCATGTCTAATTGGTTAGTTTAGGATTAGAGTAGGTTTCATTTCTATTTTAGTTTTCCCTTTCCATAAGTGCTTCTGCACAGGCTACATTGTCATTAGGAGAATGCAAGCCTTTTTCCCTTTTTGTATTTTGGAGGCAAGTTCCAGTTTTCCAGCAGGTTTTAGACTTGACCCCATGCCCAATGGATGGTTGAGGCTACTGGTCTTATGTTTAGTAGGCAAACATCCCATAGAGGTCGCCAAATTGTTGACCCATTTTTTCCTTTGACCAGAGCCAAACAGTCAACCTAGTATTTTCCTTGAAAAGCCTTTGGAAAATGTTGCCTAAAAATGAAAAGTGCCAAAGTGCCTTAAAAAAAAACCTTACCATTGGATAGAACTTGAAAAACTAGGTAGGTTTACTTTTTACATCACCCTGAAATTCGGCCAAATAAAGAAGTTATTGATGGTCAAAGTTTTGGTCAACATACAGTTCAAATATACATTTGGCGGGCTTGCAAATCTATTTCGGCCTTAGAAAATATGAAAAAAATTGAGTTATATACATTTTCTGAATGTATATCGGGCCAAGGAAATGCATATACATTTAGGGAATCTTTCGCAGATTCTCAAAATATTTGCTAAATGTATATCGGGTCTGCATGTATATAAGGGCTTGTATATTCAGATATACAAATGGAGATACAAAGGAATATGCAGTGAAAAGATACAAGGCCGGCAGACATACATGTGCTATAGCGGATGTACATTCGCCATAAATGCAAAGGGAGAAAATATACAAGGTAATATACATTAAAGATTCCTTAGAATATTCTGCGCTTGTATGCATAAAAAGGCTTGTATATTGCTTTGTATGCTCGCACATACAATCGGCTATATACAAATGAAGATATGCATCATGGGCATATTCCATCAAAGATAACCTGCTTGTATGTGAGATGGTTTGTATGTTGCGTTTGTATATCCGCTTATACAAACAAATGTGCATTTGCTACAGTGCCAAGAGTGGAGATACAAAGGATCACATAATAGTGCTTTGTATATCGGCTTGTATGTTCGCACATACAAACCAATATACAAAGCCAATATACAATCCGGACCTGAATATAGGTTTCAATTGGTTCTATAAAGCTTCCAGGTCCACCTTGTTTATATAGGTGTTTGTATATTTTGCACATGTAAGGAAACATACAAACTGAAAGATACATTGCAGGCATATTCTATAAAGATTCCCTATTTGTATGTAAGGGAGTTTGTATATTTGAGTTTGTATAATTTGCATATACAAGGGTGCAAATGTACATTTGCTACAGTGCCAACATGACATGCAAGTGGTGGGGCCCGCAGGTTTACAAATGAGATTGCATGCGAGAAGTGTCGTGGGGAAAATATACAAAGGCGTTTGTATATCTTAGAGATACAAATGGTGGGTCTCGCGCATATACAAGGAGGATTGTATGTTTTTACATACAAAGGGTCACGTGAACAGTAGCTTGTATGTTACGATATACAAAGAAATATACAAGCCGATATGCAAGCCAAATTTCAAATGGATATCATTTCTGCCTCATTCAGGTTTCGGGTCCATTTTGTATATATGAGGCCATTTGTATATTATGATATAAAAGAAAAGATACAAAGAGTAGGAGATGCAAGCCGGACCCGACAGGTAATCAAATATACTTAAAGGTCATTTGGGGTCCGACTTGTATGTATATGGCACTTGTATATTGCGATATACAAGTCAAAGATGCATTGCATATACAAGGTGGATTTGAATCAAGGATCAGTTTTGACACATAAGGCTTTCAGGTCCGCTTTGTATGAATAGGTGTTTGTATATTTGCATATACAAAGAAATGTACAGTAGAAAATATGCAAGCCAGACCTGGCAGAACAATGAAACACAGCTCAGTGGTGTTTTGAGGTCCGCAATTTGTATGTTTTGACATACAAAGGAGTAGATACAAAGATATATGATGGGTGATTTTAGAGGGTGGGGCCCGCATATACAAGGGGAAGTCGTATGTATATACAATTTTTGAAATACAAAGGGATGTACAGGGGCCGATATGCAAAGTGCCATGTATGTGCAGAAGGAGTTGCAGGATGAGTTTTTGAATGCCGATTTAGGCGCCAAGATGCAGTGATATACACAGAAATGCAAAAGTGATATATACAGGCAGTTGATCAAAAGTTTGACTGCCTATATCTCCTTCATTTTGGCAAATTTCGGCATGCTCCAAGAGGCAAAGTTGCATATTTTGGTCCCCTCTTTCATTTGGCAAGGTTTTTCAGGAGCTTTGTTACTTTTCAAATTTTAGATCTGGAAATGCATGTTTTGAATGATGAATATTTCAGAGACGACTTTTGGCAGATGAAGATATTTTTTGGGCATTCATTGCAGCAGACGGAACAAGCAACTCGCATTAACGATAAAGAATATATTTCCACCTCTTCATCTCCAGATTGACGATGAGTAAGCAGCTGCAATAAAGACTCTAAATATCTCCCCATCTGCCTAGTTCTAGATTTTGACGCTATAACCGATGCAGGTGGACAGTCATCAATGGAGATCTTTTTCTATGACAGCTCATAGGGCAAATTTTGTAACCGACTTTGGATAGTTTTGGAATGCTATAATTATGCATTCAAATGTTGTAAATAGGGTTGAAATTTTTTTGGCATTAAGGCTTTTCTGTTTTCCAAACAGGGTTTTCATATGCTGTAATCATGTCTTTCCATTGAATATATGCAAGTTAATTCTACCTCTTTTGCTGATTTTTCTAGTTCTGTGTGAATCTGCATATGGTTTGTCTGTGAATGTTTTATTCCTCTCAATCATATTGCTTCTCACCTTTGCTAGAGTCATCTAACCTGTGTATGCCTACTTGCCATATTCTGATTGTATTGTGCATCCTTCAATTCTGTGGAAGTTTCTTTAAATCTGTCAGGTGTATCACCCTTTTATGTTTTTAAGTTTTATTCATTTTCATTACAAGCATTCCCTCTCCTTTTTCTCCCTCAAAATTTAGTAGTTTTAGGTGATAACTAGACAAGGAAGCCGGCCTTCTCCGGAGGTTTGATCTCACTTAGCAAAGTCCCACACTTAGAGATCAGTCCCATGTTACTCCAGTTTGCAGAGGCTTCACGGCTGTATGCAAGGGTGTAAAATTGGGTGATAACAAGTATATAGTGATTTTATCTTTGTAGCCATCTGATGCTGGCTGTATTGTAAGATACTAAAAATAGAGAGTTTAAATAAAGAGGAGAATCCCCTGCTATTCATAGTGGACGTAGCCATTTTAATGGTGAACTAGTTGAAATTTCTGATGTTTTCTATCTGTTTATTTCTCTATGTTCTATTTTTATTTTCTACTGTTATTTCATTTCTACAATTGGTATCAGAGCTTGGATAAAATCAAGGAGTTGTGAAGAAAGTTGAGCAGATGAAAATATTGGTGATTTGAAGGTGATTGAAGATGAGACTACTTCCAATGGTGGAAAAGCTATTTTGGAAATCGTGAAGAATTTCTAGGAAAATGGATGTAGCAGTCTTGGATGATTGGGCTCTAACTCTCATGTCTTGGTCATGTGGCTCTGGAGTGAGTTTTGATGAAGTGGGAGTTGGGTACAGTGTCTTGGAGCTAGATGAAATTGTGCCAATGGAAGTAGATGAATCTCCTGTCTATTTGGTTGTTGATCCTGCCATTGAAGTTCTTATGGGTGATGTTGATCTTGATTCGTGAGCACTGCCCAGGCGAGGTATGTGTGGGAAAAGCTTCCGCAAGATTTGAGAGGTGAGGATTTTGACATGCCAGAAGAATCGGAGAGCCTACAGAAGCTAAAGGAAATAGAGGATACATCAGCAATAGATGTTGATGTGAAAGCTAAAATGAAATGCCGTGTACATTGGTGGGATGGCTGGAAAAATAAGGAGGATTCAGCTGAAGAGGAGAAGGATGCTGGATTTGGAATTGCATTTGCACTAGAAGAGTTTTTAGAAGATCTCAAAATTGAGCTTAGAGCACTTCTTGAACGCACAGGTGATGCACAACACAGGAAAGCCATCATGGAGCAGTTGCGGAAGAGGGTAAAGGCAGATAAGAGTGGTAAGTCTGTAAAGGACCTAGTATTGCTCCTCTATGAAATGCTTTCTCTCACTTCTGCCTTCTGCCTCGATGATCCAAATACCTTTGCTTCCAGAATTTATAGGATGTTGAAGTTGGGTCTCGACATTTATGAGGAAAAAGATGTGGAGGCAGAGGTCCCAGTTCAAACCCTAGATGAGGAGGTGAAAAGGATTTTAATGGCTCAAGGAAGAAAGAGAAAGTGCGGTGGTCATGAGACTATCAGTTCTATGGCTTGGGAAGGCTCTGTTAATCCACGGGTTAAAACCCATAGGCAAGCACAAGAATGTCTTCTCCCAATGTGTATCACCTCAAAAAATGTGGCTGAGCACTATGGTGTTTCATGTTAGGAGCAGGAGCATGCACCTATTGAATCTCATAGAAAGGCAACAGCTGTTGATGAGTATGCTATTGGTCAATTGAAAGAATATGATGGAAAGAAGTTGGTTAGTGCCACTAAAGAGGGGCTAAAACTTGAGGATTCTGAGGATGAGAAGAAAAAATGGGAGGATTTGAAAGCTAAATTTGAGCCCCTGTGTAAATCTGTGAAAGAGATTTTGAGTGATCGGGTTGAGAAGGTTATAGTTTTTGACAGGGTGGTGGACTCTCCTTGTTGTCTAGTTACAGGTGAATACGGGTGGATTGCTAATATGGAGCGTATCATGAAGGCCCAAGCACTTAGGGATAGTAGTATGGCTGGTTACACGTTTAGCAAGAAGACTATGGATATCAATCCTGAGAATGCCATCATGGAGGAGCTTCATAAATGAAATGAAGCTGATAAAGGGGATAAGTCAGTTAAGGATTTGGTTATGTTGTTGTTTGGAACTGCTTTGCAAACCTCTAGGTTTAGTTTAGATGATCCCAACATGTTTGGTAGCAAGATTCACAGGATGTTCAAGCTGGGTCTTAGCATTGATGATGTTAAGGGGTCTGCACCAACTGATGTGGATGATATGCCTCCACTTTAGGACAATGACCTATAGGGCTTCAAAATGGAGGTTATTAAATCCGATGTGTTTTGGAGAAGATTAATCTGAAGTGTTCGTGAACAGCATCTGTAGACACTAAGGTCTTCAGTCTTGATTAAAATGTAACATTAACATGGAGTGGGGGATTTCTCTGGACAGCTCCCTTGCAGTAGTGATTGGACTTCAAGTGGGAGATTGTTGAGAGCTGAAGCCCAATCTATTCGTCAGATACATCTTGATAGTTATTGGTGTAACGCTCCTGACAGCTCTTGGGGTAACGCATCTATTTTCTTGGTGAAACGCCCCTGTGTCCTCTGATATTCTCTTTTGGAGTTTATTCTTGGATGAGTCTTCTGGAGGTTAACAGATATAGAATGTAAGATGTCGTATGAGTAGAGTGCTATAGATATACTGTAATTAGTCTTTTGAAGATACGGTGAAGATAGAGAGTTAGTGGCTGTAGGTTGTATGATAGTATATAGTGATTTTATCTTTGTAGCCATTTGATGCTCGCTGTATTGTAAGATACTGAAAATAGAGAGTTTAAATAAAGAGGAGAATCCACTGCTGTTCATAGTGGATGTAGCCATTTTAATGGTGAACCACTTTAAATTTCTAGTGTCTTTTATCTGTTTATTTCTCTATGTTCTATTTTTATTTTCTGCTGTTATTTCATTTCTACACTCCCTGCCTGTGCCAAAATGGGAACATTGGAACACAGTATGGACCTCTATCAAAGCATAATGAAACAGGGATTTTTGTCCGATACTGTAGTTGGAAATACTCTGGTAGACATGTATGCAAAATGTGGAAGCATAGAAAAAGCTCGTGAACTGTTTGACAAAATGCCTCAAAGAGATGTAATATCATGGAATGCAATGATGGCAGGATATTCACAAAATGGATTTGTTGAAAGGTCTTTCAAAACTTTCAAGCAAATGCAATTGCAGGTCTAAAGCCAAATTCTACAACCTTTGCCATCATCATCCCAACCTGTGCCAAAATGGCAGCTTTGCAACAGGGTATATAAATCTATCAAAGCATAAAGGATAGAGAAATTTTGTCAGATGTTGTAGTGGGAACTGCCATGGACATCCACCAGAGCACGAGTGCAAGATTTTCAAGAGTGGTTGAATATTACGGGAGTTTTGGTCACAAGTGGACATATCCCTTCACATGTCAAAAGCCCACAAGCTTCAATAGTGACATACTAGATATTTTATTACCCATGCACAATGTAGTCACTTAAAGGGGTGGGACTTTTGTAGATGAGTGGAGTTTGCAGAGTTTTGTTGCATGCCCAGATGATATGTAGTAGTCTATCACTTCCCCACAAAATCTATTGCCATCCAATTTCCCCGCTCCACTCTCAAAGTGTGCATTCTATGCTAATTTCGATGGGCACATGATATGTCCTATGACATCCTTTTTTTCCCGCCACTCTTGTGCCATTCCATTTCTCTGCAAAGCTTTGGTAACATGGAAGCTTAAACGAAGGGAGCAAATACCATATACTAATCATTCCTCGAATAAGATGAAAATTTATAATTTTAGCAATGGGTATTTCACAAGATAGTTGACCAGGTTAAACTCTTGTGTGTATGACGAGTGATGACGTACACTTTAGCTTTAAAATTTTTTTAGTCAAACGTCTTTCCAGATGGCAGCTCTCCATTAAAAATCCGTCTTCCAAATTTTGACATAAACATCGAACCAACAGATAATTTTGAGGAGTAGCGTGACATGGTCGAAGTGTATGCAAGTGAATATTCAAGGAATGCACTGATAAGAGCAACCAATGAGCTTTGAAGATATTTCCAATCAGTCGACTTATATCACAAGTTTGCGGTAGTTTTGGTCCTCTCGGGACATATCTGGTTACTGCCCATATTCCCACTTTGTCCCGTCACCAACCATTTCCCCGCAAACACGTTTCTTTTGATTTGCAGAACTTTTTCATACAACCAGACATATCTGTTGCACTCCATATTCCCTGCAAATCCGGCAACATGTGAAATTCCCGCATCCTGTTAGCCATCTTTTTTTCTGCCAACTCCAACAATAGGCTAAATCTCCACAAAATTCTTAATAACAATAATATATTATATGGATTTGTTACTAGATATTTAGCAAACATAAGAGAATAAAATAAAAATATTAATATTAAAAAATAATTAATTTGTTAGTTATTTTTAATATTTTTATACCCAAACAATAAAAACTATAGAAAACTAACAAATACATTAATACATTAAATCATAATATATTATAATATAATAATATAAATATTACAATGATTTTATAATTATAATAATGATAATAATGATAATAATCATATAACATTTTAATAACCAATAAGAAAAAATGAATTGTTTCATAACCAAATTCCTACAAATATTGACTCAAATACATTGATATTTCCCTGAGTGATGGGACAAAATAGATTTGTGATGCAATGGAATGTCTGTCAATAATAATACTTGATATGAAACTAGTTAATAGGATGATTATTAAATTGATTTTTATATATTTTGAAATTAATAAAAATGTTTAATTTTTTAATTAATATATTTAAATTATTTACATTCAATACTAACTAGCAATAACTAATAAATAAGTAAAGGTTGAAGAAGATATGTGTTCTACCAATTGAATATAGATACTTTGTCACATCTATTAAACAGTGAAAAAGACATGGTTATTGCTCAATAACACAAAAGAGTTCCTATTTAATTGGTACATCATGACCAAAGAAACCATGCTTAAAGATGCAAAGAAAGTTGGAAGTGTTGATAATAAATATATACCATATTTATTTGTCGTTTCATTAAAATTCTTTTGTAGCTTTGTGATTCAAAGAGGCAACTATCTCATAAGTCCTTGGTCTAACTAAATTTATTCATGCACCTAAACAAAAAGAATGTCACATGTCCCCACGTCGAGTCACTTAAATCAAATGGAGACAAGTGTAAAAGAAAATCACCCACTTTTTACCCATATTACTTGAATATAATAACATTTTTAAACAATATCATTTAATATAGAAATTTATTCTTAGAAATTCAAGTTTGATTTGGTTATCATTTCCTATTTTCAACCAAGTGAAAAAATCCTAGAGCTACCATTAAAGGTTTTTAGTTCAGGGGATCTATTGTGAATCATCATTTCTAGTTTTAAATGCATGATACTTGTTCACATGTGATATTTCAAGACATGATGGTGCTCATTAAATTGCAGAACAAATACTTTAAAAAAATAAATAAATCATTACATGCCAAAATTTGATTTCCAAACAAATGGAAAATTGACAAGTGAAAGTTTTGACTATCAACACATTTATTATTGATTTAAAAAAATGAAACATTTCATATATACATTTTAATTTAACAATCATGTAGTATGTCATGTGTATCTCTACAGTAAGTAAATTGTTGTCACCTTTATTATATATGACACAATCATTATCCTTAAAGATAACTAACTTGATATTTTTTTTCAATGAGTGCCAACACTTATCAAATTGTGTTCTAAACTAGGTTCTTTATAAATATTATAAATGAATTTCTTCTCACCTTTTTTTCTATCTTGATTTAGATAATTCATTTTCCCAATACTAGTACTTTGTTCTTGTCTCCAAGATGTATTTAGGATTTAACAAGTTTGACTAAATTAAGGAATAATGTTTAAACTCCTTTTCATATGAATGTTATAGCTACTAGCTAAAAATTGGATTTGCCTCTTCCAAAAAGTCTTCATCAACATTGCAAGTTAAAAAATATGAACAACAATATATTAACTTTCATCTATCAAATTGTCTCTTATTCTATTAATGTCAAATCCTTTTATTTATACATTCATATTAATAATTTTTATACATTTTACAATGATAACATTAAATATGAGATTTATTGAAATATCACCTTCCTCCAATACTTCTCCTACTACTTCCTCCACCTCAACTTCTTCCTCTGGCTCTTAATATTTCTCTACCTTAACCTCTATTTGGTTAAAATTTATCTGAAGAGTGATGATGTTTTTCTTTACTCTTTGAGTCACTAATGTTCATCTTTAACTAAAATTCTTGTTCAAAATAAATTCATGTTAACCCAAACAACACCTAAATTTTTACCTTAGATATTATTGTTTCCCATTCCTTACTACTTCTTTGTCCATGCATATGATGTTCTATGAGAAAGAAGAATGATGATCCTAATTTAGAAATCATTTGATTACTATCCTATTAGGATTGATTCCAATATCATAGAATCCTTCATGCTCTCTTGTGTGTGTGTTCTTTATTTGTACTATATGTACCGTATTTATATGGCTTTTCCAAATTTTATTTTTTGATCTTTCCTACTTCTACTACTTATATTATTATCATTGTCCCTAATCAATATGTGCCTATCTCTTTCACATGCTCGATGATTATTTTACATATGATCTCTCTTTTGTATTTGGTCATGTATTCATTTTCTTTACATTGTTCACATATACATGCAATACTACTATTAATACACACAAACACCTATGCCTAGTAGATTCTCTGTGCTAGTGATTCTTTTCTATCTTTTCACTTTACTATCTTGTATGATATGACCCTTAGCACTCACATGCACTTATCTATTCTGTACTCATAGCATTTTCCTTTCTTATGTACTATCACACTTTCCCTTTCCTTGGAGGCATTTGTCTTTTTAATATGATAGGGGGCATCCCTTAAATTCATCTGCCTTCCTTTTCTTAGGTCACTTTGTATTTTATTATTCTATTACTCTATACTTATTCATACAATTTGCATGCATTTACAATGATCTCATTAAGTCATTAATAGGTAGGATATAAGATTTTTGATATGTGACGTAGGAGGGCTCAACAAACAGTAAAAACATCCGTGCAAATTCTCATATCAATTTTTAACAATTGTATATTCAACATTGCCCACAAAACTCAACACGCAAGGGACATATAAATCCTTGTCCAACTATCTATTTCTTCTCTTACACAAACCTAGGTAATAAAAATAAGGTATGTAGACTATAGCAATATTAAATTAATTTCAATATTAAATTATTTATGGGTAACTTATTAAATACTATTAAATTTATTAGTATATAAATAAATATATATACTAATATACATGGTATATATATATATATATATATATATATATATATATATATATATATATATGATTTTTAAGAATGATTTTAATTTGTTGTTTTGTAACTAATTATAAATTAATATTTTAACTATATTATTATGTTTAATTATAGATTATTTTAATATTATTTAATATTTAGTTAACTATAATATACACATATAATATTAATATGTAATATTAATCTAATACTTTGTTTAAATTCTTTTCTCATAATATACTAAAACAATCTATTGGCACCACTATGTAAATGTCATATGGATATGCATGTCAGTGGTTTTGTAGAAGCCTAATCTGGAGGACATCATTTTCTACATTGGCTTGTTCAGGTATTATAAGGATCAACAAATTAAAATCAATCTTTACATTAATCAATTACAATGTCATTCATCATATTCAATATTACAATGGCAGGAACCTGACGCAATGCATCTCTTGTTAACTAAGGGTTTACATTCTTAAAGCAAATAAATTCTTTTCCATTACAATTTATCTAAAATAAATAATTGAATATTAAAGTTTGAATTCTAAATAAAATTATTGAAATTGAATGTGTAAATTGAATAAATTAAATATATTATATTAAGTTTTCATTTCGATACAAATTTATATGTAGGTATTGGAAAATTGTAAACTAAGGTTCTAGATTTTACAATTTATTGTTGATATGTAAATTTAATTGTATTTCATTTGGGGTCATTTCCACAAGTGTAGAATTGATCTTGTTATGTAAATCTAAACTTGCAAATCATAGATCTTATTTGGGACACTCCTATAGACTAGAACCTATCCATCTTGCTCTGTGGTTCCTAGATTTTGTGAAAGGACATGTGGTAAAATTAGATTAGGAAACTCCAAAGACTATCACTAAGTGTAAATGTTGGTTTAAAATATAACCTCACCTAAGTAGATAAAAGAGATGTGTATGCAACCTAAATTATACATGCTTTCAACTACAATGGTATTTACAAGTTGGGAGCTTACTTCATACAGACTTATAGGGTGGGTTAGGAGTTCAAATCCCTCCAAAAATATTTCTTCATTTAGTTCCCTTGAGATAAGATCTCAAGTCTAAACTCTAAGTTTGAAAACCTAACAAGAAAACTAACTTTATTTCTTTAATATGTATTTATTTTTGGTTTATAATTTTGAATTTTGTTGTGGTGGGAAGCAAGAGTGTAAAATTTTGATGCCTCGATCCAGATTCGGCTATAGAGCTAGTTTGAGAAATAGACAACACATGTATATTACTAATAATATGCTCATAAAAAACAAAGTAACTATGAACAACTAAAACTAGGTCCCATAAGTACATATACATGAACATGACTACATATGTGTTAAGAAACAAGACCTGTTAGATATGGTGCAAAAGATTAGATGTACTTTAATAATCCATTGACAACCAAGAACACTCCCTATATCTTGTGACATAAAGGATATTTAAGAAAGATTCATAGAGGTTTTACAATCCTAGTCAAATTACTAAGCATGCACATTATACCACATAGTAAATGTAAATGGAGGAATAAATATGGATTCTTGGAAATGAAATGGAAGCAAATGGAAGAATTCAATCATAAAAACCTTGCATTATAATGATCTTGAATAGTTTACAAAATACATAGTATGCCTTAAATACTAGACATAGAAAATGGATCTTCTTGGCTCTAGTCAACAATAGCTTCTCATTTTTTTCTCTTAGCCTACCAATAACCCAATAAATCAAACCAAAAATATAGCATGGGAGTTATGTTTTACAGTATAGAGTTGTGGACCATTTAAATGTATCACTCAAATCAACATAATCCATGTCAATCAACACTTTGCTACATGCATACTTACATAGGGGATACAATCTTCATAGAATTAAACTAAGATACAAAATAAATGATAAATCTCTTATTACAATACAATTCAACAATTTAAAATAGTTTTTAGGCTACTAGGGTATCATTTTCTCTATCTTCATGTAATAAATTGCCTTAGTTTATGCCTCCAAAGTATGCTACACCACTATCTCACACTCATATAATAAATACATGCCATTAAGGAATATGGAAAGGTGACAAATCATACTCTTTAGCTATCTTACACTATATAATATATTAGTTCTTACTTGTAATAGTCATATTATCACTTTTTTGTGTATGAAATCTACCTATGACACCAAAACAATAAAATATGGATGGGTAAATGTGTCTTCATGGTTGTGGCTCAGACTTACAAGGAAGAAACTATAAAATAAAGAATTGATATCTAATGAATATAGTTGCATACATCATTGGGTTGTTTTTGTTATCTACATGCGCTTGATAAGGCCAAAAATAAGGGATAAGGGGGCACTAAATGATAAAATCAAATGTGCAAACATTAATGTGTAACATATGGACATGATGGGCCATCAAAATCATATTTAATATGACATATACTAATTCCTTCCACTATGTTGAGTAAATAAACCTAAAACAAAGGAGGTAGGGGCATTTAATTTTTTAAATAAAATAGCTTGCATATGGTTCCTTCCATGCTGAGTAAGAAAGAAGCCATGACATGACACCTAAAGTACATATATTATTTGAAAAATAAATAAAAACAACCTTATAGAACCCACATGAATTGGTTAGTAAACAAAATGATATTTTTATGTGGCATGGCATTTTGCTAAGTATGATATGGTAAATAAAATAAAATAGTTCACCTTATAAGTTTTATATGTGGTGCCTCCCATATATGACATCAAAGGGCCTTCATGTGGCACACAATTTGAATTCTTTAATAGAGTATGTTACACACATGGTTCCTAGGGTTTTCATTGATGTCAACACTATCATGATGGTGTGATGATGTTCATGGTTGGATGTCATGTCCCATTCAACAAGAGAAGAAGGCATAGTTCATGGTTGGGTGGCATGTCCCATCCAACAAGAGAAGAAGACACAGTTCATGGTTGGATGTCAGGTCTTATCCAACAAAAGAAGAAAGAAGATATAGTTCATATTAATATGACAATTAGAAGCATGAAGATGATCAAATGTATTTTTGATGTTAGTGATGGCCTAAAGTATGTATATTCCAAGTTTCATGATGATTGGATTACCGGAAGAGTGTTTTGTTGTTGACTGGTTGAAGACAATGTTGTCTCTATGAAGGTGCTCTATGTAGGATAATGGAATGCTCCGCATTCCTCTGCATTTGCAGATATGACCATGCGGTTCTATAATTATGTTCAAGATATAATGAAGGTGATAATTCCAAGTTTTTAGATCATTTGTTCTTTCACTATGAAAGTTATGCATGATAGAGTACCAGCATGTGTTCTGGCATAATAATCTAGTATTAAAGGGTTGTTGGAATACTCTGCATTCTTCCACAAATGAATTATTGCCCTTGGAGTTTTGAGGACATGTTTATAGATGTGTATTACATGCTTCCTTGTAGTTTCAAGGTCCTTAGTGGTCTACAACTCAGTTTTTCAAATGACAGCATGTTGCAGTGTGTTCCAAATGACAGATTGTTCTTAGTGTTCATGATTGAAGTTGTGCAGCCCACAATTATTTGATGTGTGGTGAGTATTTGGGGATGTTGTATGAGTCATTTGGACTCATCTAGAAAAGTTTCATGAAGATCTTTCTTGTTTCTAGTACCACACAAAGTTTTCAAGTTGATGTGGCCATTATACTTCAAGTCTTCATGTGTTTTTCTTAAAGATGTCCTATTTCCAAATGAGCATAGTGTGCAAATGTAATTCCTTGGTATTTGAAGATGTGAAGGATGTTTTGGAACTAATTAAGAAAGTGTTGGTGTCTACAAGGCATGGATCTTCTGCTGGTGTAACGTGTGGTTTCACTTAGGACCTCTCTTCTACATGTTTCATGTTGTGTGTTGTCTGGCTGACTTGTAAATGTATTTTTCATGTTGTATCTAGACGAAAAGAAATGTAATCAATGTAATAGCTTGTATAAATTGTAAATCAAATTGAGTGAGGTGATCTATGATTGCAAGTTGATTGAAAATCTCATAAGCAGATAAAGAGTAGAATGAATGTATTTTTGATTTGTGATTGAAGGAGAAAGAGCAGAAGTTGTTGATGTTGTCTAGATTCATCTTGAAGAACTATATGTGACAATGATCAAGTGTAGAGTGTGCCTAACTGATCAGATCATTAGAATAAAGTGTGAAGAGGTAGAAGTGCAATCATCAAAGGTGTGAGTTTCAATGTCATTTTTCAGATAGTAGAAGGACTGTCATACTATAATCTCTTGTAAGTGTGTTCTCAATTATGGGAGTAGTAGCTTCCTTGGGAGTGACCCTAAATCTATTTTCTTTAGGGAGTAGTAGCTTCCTTGGGTTGTAGCCCTAAAACAAAGTTATTATTTGAGCTTCATATATTGTGAGTTAATCCTCATCATGACTTTTCCCTTCTAGGGTTTTCCACATATATCTGGTGTTATGTGTTGATGTGTATTGTCTTAATATTTCATATTCATGTTAATGCTCTGATGCTTAAGTTTTAGTCTTCTCTGGATAAGTTGAAGTTGTTAAAATTGAAGATTGTTTAGATACTAATTCACCCCCCCTCTCAGTAATTTGGTTTGTTTAACAATTGGTATTAGAGCTCAGTTCCTCTAAGGGAAGATTAATTGCTTGAGGAAGGTCCAGGATGGTATAAAATGGATCTAGCAAGATACCTAGGTTTGATGGAACAAAATATTCTTTTTGGAAGCTAAGGATGGAAGCTTATATTAATTCTCTAGCGTGTGGTGTTTGGGAATCTGTCAAGTCTGGTTACATTGTTCCTGCTACTATTCCTACAAATGCAGATGAAATTATGAAGTATGATAACAATGGCAAGGCAAAGTTTGCTATTATGAGTGGGTTAGTTGATTTAGAACTTTCAAAGGTAATGAGTTGTAGTTCTGCTCAAGAAGTTTGGGATAAACTTAAAACCATTTATGAAGGAGATAATAAAGTAAAACAAGCTAAGATGCAAATCTTCAAGAGAAAATTTGAGAACCTAAAAATGTCAAAGGATGAAGACATTGTTGGATATATGCTCTGGGTGAATGAAGTGGTTAATGGCATTACAAGTCTTGGTGGAGAATTAAAAGAAGATGAGGTTGTGAAAAAGGTTATGAGATCTCTTCCCAAATCTTACAGTCATAAGGTATCTGCCATTGAGGAGAATGCAGACTTGAATACATACACTATAGACAAATTATTTGGTTCCCTTATTACCTTTGAAATGAGAGAGTTTGGAAGTGATGCTCTAAAGAAAGAAATTGCTTTCAAAGCCAATGTGAAGACAAAGGAAGAAGTTGTTGTTGAAGATGAAAGATTTGATGAAGTTGAAGCAAATTTTGTGAGAAGATTGAAGAAAGGCACATGAAAATACAAAGGAAAGTTACCCTTCAAATGTTTCAATTGTGGAAAGGTTGGTCATTTTACTTCTAAATGCCCTTTTAAAGAATCAAAGGGTAGTAACAAAAGAGACTGTAAGTTCAAGAGAAGTATGTATTCCATAGAAAATAATTATTATTTAGAAGATGAGGATCATGTTGATTCAAGTGATGAAATACATTTCATGGATTTGAGTGTTGGTGACAAAAAAGATGATGTTGAAGAATATGAGAAGACCTATGCCTTGCAAATAGAATACAACAATGAAATATCAATAGTTGTATGGATTGCAAGAGAAGAAGCCAAGGCTTGGGTAATTGACAGTGGATGCTCAAATCATATGACTGGTGACAAGGAGAAGTTTATCAGCCTTGAAAAGTGGGATGGTGGTGATGAGCCAGTACAGATTTGTGGAAAAGGTGCTATAAATATTAATGGGAAGAATAGGATTGAGAATGTCCTCTATGTCAAAGGGCTAAAGAAAAATCTTCTCAGTATCATTTAGATGTGCAACAAGGGGTATAATCTCACCTTTCATGCCAATGGTTGTGAAATCAGGAAGGCAGGGTCTGAAAAACTAGTTGTAGAAGGTATCAAGACATATGGTGACATTTATCATCTGAAGGAGGTAAATGGAAGAACACATTTGTTGGCTCAAACCAGTGAGTGTTGGCTATGGCACAAGAGAATGAGCCACAAACAATATGGTAAAGATCAATTCGACTCATGCAGTGAGAGATATGCCTAAGATAATCAAGCCTACACATGTTGTATGTAGGGAATGTCAAATGGGATAGAAGACAAAGACAAACTTTAAAAGCAAGGAGTATTCTTCTTCAAAACCATTCCAGAGCTGATTCATATTGATCTATGTGGCCCTACAAGAGTAAAGAGTCAACAAGGTGAGAGGTATTTCATGTTGCTTATTGGTGATTATTCTAAAATGACTTGGGTTACTTTCTTAAGAGAAAAATTAGATGCCCTTGATAAATTCAAAGTGTTCAAAGCTATGGTTGAGAATGAAGTAGATGCCAAAATCAAATGTTTGAGGTTTGATAGAGGAGGTGAGTTTACTTCAAATGAATTTGAAAAGTTTTGTTAAGATAATGGTATTTGGAGACATCTTTCAGCTCCTACAACCCCTCAAAAAAATGGGGTAGTTGAACGAAAGAATAGGACTATGCAAGATATGTGTAGGGCAATGTTGAAAGATGTAGATCTGCCTAATATGTACTAGAAGGATGCAGTTCATACTACTGTCTATCTAATTAACAGAGTGCAACTGAGGGTCAACAACACTAAGACCCCTTATGAACTATGGTATGGAAGACCTCCCACAGTCAGATACTTTAGGATCTTTGGAAGTAAATACTAAATCAAAATAGATGAAGAAGACCTAGGAAATTTTGATTCAAGAAGTGATGAAGGAATCTTTCTTGGCTACTCAACTAGAAACAAGGATTATAGATGCTACAACAAGAGGTTGAGAAATATGATTGAAAGCACAAATGTCGAGGTAGATGAAGACCTATATTAGATCTCACATGAATCAAAGGACTCTAATTATGATATCTTTCCATGCATTGTAGATGAAGAAGAAGTGAAAGAAGAAAAGGAACAAGAACTAGCGAAGATGCCTAAGACTCCAACAAAGTATGTTCAAAAGAACCATTGAGCAGATTAGATCATTGGAGATAAGGATGAAGGTGTGTAGACAAGGAGAAGGATTGCTAAGACACATAAGCAAGTAAAGTTTTGTTTGTTATCAAAAGTGGAACCCAAAAACTTTGTTGATGCTAGCAAAGATGATGGATGGATAAAAGTGATGGAGAAGAATTGGATCATATTGAGAAGAATCAAACATGGGAATTGGTTCCTAGACTAGCAAATAATAATGTTATAGAACAAAATGGGTGTTTCAAAAGAAATTGAATGAATAAGGTGAAGTTGTAAGGAACAAGGCAAGACTGGTATGTAAAGGATACACACAAGTTGAAGGTATTGATTTTGAGGAAAAAATTTCTTCGATAGCAAGGATGGAGGCAATCAAGATGTTCCTTGCTCTTGTTGCTCGTAATAACTTCAAGGTATACTAGATGGATGTTAAGTCAACATTTCTAAATGGAGATCTAGAGGAAGAGGTTTATATTGAACAACCAAATGGTTTTTAGATATCAGAAGATTTAGACATGGTGTATAGACTCAAGAAGGCTTTATATGGTCTTAAGCAAGCACCTAGAACTTGGTATGCTAGGCTAGACAAGTACTTATTTTAGTAGGGCTTCAAGAAAGGTACTACAAATAGCAATCTTTACATCATAGAAGAAGGAGACATGATCTTGATAGTTGCAGTATATGTTGATGACATCATCTTTGGTGGAGATGGTGATATGTGTAAGAGGTTTGTAGAGGAGATGCAAAAAGAGTTTGAGATGTCTATTATTGCTGATATGTCTTTCTTCCTTGGACATCAAATTACTCAGTTAGATGGTGGTATCTTTATTCCTCAAGCTAAGTATGTCAAAGAGTTGTTGAAGAATTTTTGTATAGAGGATTCAAAACCAATGAGTACTCTCATGGTCAGTGGATGTCACTTTAGCAAAGACAACGAGTCTCTAGAGGTGGATCAGACTATCCATAGATCTATTATTGGAGGATTGTTATACTTGACTACTTCTAGACCTGATATTATGCATGCAATATGTGTGGTTGCCAGATATCAAGCCAATCCCAAGAAAACACATGAGAAGGTAGTGAAAAGGATATTCAGATACTTGAAAGGAACTTTAGACTATGGCCTATGGTATTCAAGAGGTAATGACTTTGATTTGAGTGCATACTGATACTGACTAGGCTGGTTGTGTTGATGATAGAAGAAGTAAAAGTGGTGGTACTTTCTTTTTAGGAAGCATATCAGTTTCATGGAAGAGAAAGAAGAAAGATTCATTGTCCTTATCTACTGCAAAGGCATAGTACATTGTAGTAGCATCCTGTTGTACACAAGTGTTGTCGATGAAGCAAACCCTAAAAGATATCAAGGTATTGTATGATCAGCCTATTCCTATCTTGTGTGCTAATACAAGTGCTATCAATATTTCCAAGAATCCAATGATGCATTCTAGAACCAAGCATATAGCAATCATGTATCACTTTTTGAGAGAAAAGGTTGGAGATAAGGAAGTGAAGTTTGAATATGCTCCAACAAAGGATCAAATAGAAGATATTTTCACAAAGACTCTTGCAGAGGATACTTTTGAGGATCTCTGATAGAGGTTAGGGGTGATTGCCCCTCCTTCTTCTTGCTAGATGCATAATGGTGCATCTATCCAGGGGGAGTTCATGATATATCTTGCTCTTAGACTAATAGTGGCTACCTCTCAAGGGGAGTAGTTAGTGGTTGCTAGTGAGGGGGATTTTGTTTGCTTCAAGAAGAAGACATGCCCTAATAAAGAATGTGCAGGTATGTGATTTTTGATTGAGGCAGTCGTTACCCTTTGTCCCTAATGCCAAAGTAAAAGAGAAGCAGAGATGTGTTGCCATCAATGCCAAAGGGGGAGATTGTTACACATATGGTTCCTAGGGTTTTCATTGATGTCAACACTATGATGGTGGTGTTCATGGTTGGATGTCATGTCCCATCCAACAAGATAAGAAGATACAGTTCATGTTTGGATGTCATGTCCCATCAAGCAAGAGAAGAAGACATAGTTCATGGTTGGATGTCATGTCTCATCCAACAAATGAAGACAGAAGATATAATTCATATTAATATAGGGAATTAGAAGCACAAAGATGATCATATGTATTTCTTATGTTACTAATGGCTTGAAGTATGCATGTTCAAAATTTCACGATGATTGGATTATCAGAAGAGTGTTTTGTTGTTGACTGGTTGAAGACAATGTTGTCTCTGTGAAGGTGCTTTATGTGGGACAATGGAATGCTCTGCATTCCTCTGCATTTGTAGATATGGCCATATAGTTCTAGAATTATGCTTTGAATAAAGTGAAGGTGATAATTCCAAGTTTTCAAATCATTTGTCCTTTCGCTATGAAGGTTATGCATTATAGAGTACCAAAATGTGTTTTGGCAAAATAAGCTAGTGTTGAAGGCCTGTTGGAATGCTCTGCATTCCTCTGCAAATGAGTGATTTCCCTTGCAGTTTTGAGGACATGTTTATAGATCTGTATTACATGCTTCCTTGCAGTTTCAGGGTCCTTGGTGGTCCACAATTTAGTTTTTTAAATGACATGTTGCAGTGTGTTTTGGATGACAGATTGTTCTTAGTGTTCATGATTGAAGTTGTGCAGCCCACAATTACTTGATGTGTGGTGCTAAAGGAGTATTTGGGGATGTTGTATGAGTCATTTGGACTCATCTAGAAAAGTTTCATGAAGATCTTTCTTGTTTCCAGTACCACACAAGGTTTTCAAGTTGATGTGGCCATTATACTTCAAGTCTTCATGTGTTTTTCTTAAAGATGTCCTATTTCCAAATGAGCATAGTGTGCAGATGTAATTCCTTGGTGTTTGAAGATGTGAAGGATGTTTTGGAACTAATTAAGAAAGTGTTGGTGTCTACAAGGCATGGATCTTCTGCTGGTGTAACGTGTGGTTTCACTTATGACCTCTCTTCTACATGTTTCATGTTGTGTGTTGTCTAGCTGACTTGTAAATGTATTTTTCATGTTGTATCTAGACGAAAAGAAATGTAATCAATGTAATAGCTTGTATAAATTGTAAATCAAATTGAGTGAGGTGATCTGTGATTGCAAGTTGATTAAAAATCTCATAAGCAGATAAAGAGTAGAATGAATGTATTTTTGATGTGTGACTAAAGGAGAAAGAGCAAAAGTTTTTGATGATGTCTAGATTCATCTTGAAGACTTATATGTGACAATGATCAAGTGTAGAGTGTGCCTAACTGATCAGATCATTAGAAGAAAGTGTGAAGAGGCAGAAGTACAATCATCAAAGGTGTGAATTTCAACGTTAGTTTTCAGACAGTAGAAGGAAATTGTCATACTGTAATCTCTTCTAAGTGTGTTCTCAATTCATGGAGTAGTAGCTTCCTTGAGAGTGAACCTAAAATAAAGTCTTCATGGAGTAGTAGCTTCCTTAGGATGAGCCTAAATCAAATTTCTTTAGGGAGTAGTAGCTTCCTTGGGTTGTAGCCCTAAAACAAAGTTGTTATTTAAGCTTCATATATTGTGAGTTAATCCTCACCATGGTTTTTCCCTTATAGGGTTTTTCACATATATCTAGTGTTATATGTTGATGTGCATTGTGTTAATCTTTCATGTTCATGTTGATGTTATGATGCTTAAGTTTTAATCTACTTCGAATAAGTTGAAGTTGTTAAAATTGAAGATTGTTTAGATACTGATTCACCTCCCCTCTCAGTATCTTGGTGTGTTCAATAGAGTAAAATCCTTATGTGGCACCACCCATGTGGACTCATCACATAGGAAAAAATAAAGCCCCCTGTTTGTATTTTCAATGTCCTTCACATGGCCTTACTAATTTGGTTAAGAATATACAGGAGCCCAAAGCATTTAGCTTGCAACATAATCTTCAAGTGTGGTACCTCCCATATAGGTGGGCCCTCAATCATAGTGAAGTCACAAACTAATCAAAATATTTATGCCCAAGTGGATTACCAATTCACTCACCATACATAATGACTAATTTAAAAATGGATAGGGGAGAATAAAGGCAAACTACCATAAGGCAAAGACAATAAACAAATATTTGTATCCTATTAACACATAATGGCGTAAGTTAATGGAAAGAGAAATGATTGAGTTTGACAATTATATAGATGAAGTCAAGAAAAATGAAACCACATGTTGAAAAAAATCAATGTCATATGATGATAAAGGGACATAGTACAAAAAATTGAGAAATGAAGTCAAAACCATGGAAAATCCAACATTGGCTCTAGTTGGGGTTACATGTCTCCTATAGGCACAAGAAGAAGACAAACAATCTTTGGTTTCAAACCCAAGAGAATTTCAAGAAAAATAAGACACAAAACATTTCACATTAATAGAACACATGGATATATACATAAGACAACACTTAAGGACAATCTAAAAACACCCAAAAATTAATAATGAAAATAGGGAGGAAAGACTTATATGCAACCCTAAAGTGGGATAAAACATTAAAGTGGGATAAAACATTAAGGAAAACCAATCATTTTGAGGAATTGCATACACATTACAATAGACAAACTAATTTAAATCAAACCTTGCATAAAACCTTATGGTCTAAGGCCATAATAAAAGATGAAAACCAAGTTTTCCCTTATCAAAAACCACCCTCTCAAAGGAGATAATTACCCTTGACCTAGTAAAATACTTATTATCTAGCTACAAGAAAACATCTCTCACACATTCTTACCCAAATATATCATTATTCATATTGGGCCTAATACGAAATCTATGCTTTCGAATGAAATAAAATTTCCTTGTTGAAACTTGGTCCTATCTTTAGATATCTCTTGAGCTATTATTTCATTAAGTTTTTTCATAACATCTATAATAGCTTTTGGTTTAGGAGGACAACTTGGTAAATTGATATCCATAGGAATTAACTTATCTACTCCACATACAACACTATAAGAATATATACTAAACATTCCTCTTGTAATAGTACATGCTCCCATAGCAATTACATATTTGGTTTAGGTATTTGTTCATATAATCTCACTAATGAAGGAGCCATTTTTATGGTAATAGTTCTAGCTATTATAAGGATGTTGGATACCCTAGGACTAGATCTTGGAACAAAACCGTAATGATCAAAGTTGAATCATGAACCTATTAATGAAGCAAATTCTATGAAAGAGTAACTAGTACCATAAAGATAGAAGGCTAGAATTAAGTTTGAGAGCCATCACAATAAAGAAACCATAAGCAATAAGACCACAATCCATGCTTTTCAACACTACCAAACATTTATTGAGCATCCAAGTTAACATCATCTACATTTTGATTAACAAGTGTAGACTCATCACTCAACAAGAAAATGGGTAAATACCATGACAAAATCAAGTAGTATCTCCATAATCCACCAGTACATGTAGCACCTACTCTAGATAAGTCCTTGCTACTCTATATCTTAGTCACACAATATTCCCTAGGTGCTCTCCTAGAAAAACATGATAAACAAGGCCATGAAAGGGAAACCTAGTGTCTTTGTTGGATATTGGTGGGATTCAAACTCAACTACACTCTTATGGAGAAAGCATTTCCATTAGTTGGATCTACCTCACAAAAGCTTCAACATTACTATTGGTGATGATTGTTAGTCAAAACAACACGAATAAAAGTTCACAACAAACTTTTATTATCTTGAAAAGTATGATCAATTTAGGATAAGTTGATGATTCCAAGTCTCTGTTGATCAGGTCATGTTCATATGACGTTAGTCAGAGGTTGATGTGATAGTTGTTTTCCATTCAAGGGGCCTTACGTTGTTCTGCTACTAAGAATTGATGTCTAAACATCTGCTCTCTATACATTTCTTCACAAACAAGGTTAATCCTACCGCATTCAATAGATGATGTTATTTTCTAATTTTGATCAATTCTTCTGAACATCAACTGTCATTAATTAATTTTCACTTCTGCACTTATGAATTTATCTAAATAATGTGCCTACAAGCTGATATTTGTATGATTACTGTTGACATTTATATGTATTTTCATGGTATTTTCATTTATACATGCTAATTAGCTCAAATATGCTAAGAATATTTAGTTTCCTTTAGGATATCTACATATTTTCATGTATTTGCTTGAGATTATCTGTATATTTGCAATTGTGATGATGATTGTAATGAAATTAAACAAATTGTGTTAAATGCTTTCTAATCTTTACTAAATTGAATGAATCTTCAGCTATTGGTCCACATACATTCTAGATACTGTCCTGAAAGGAAGAAAATCAAACCAAAGGTTCACCAGGGTGTTCCATCACTAAGTATGGTTGATGCAAACTTCAATGGAAAAGAGATGAAGATAACATGCACAACATGAATTGCACTCCAAGGGACACAACAAATCAAAGTACAAGCCAAGAATTCATCTACAAATTACTCAAAGTATACGATTGTATGTAATCTAGATCTTCACTTTCATTAAGTACGTAAAATACATGTATATCTACAATCAGCTTTGAGAATTAGTCTTGAGAAGCTTTAGCAATCTAATCTCAATTAAGTTTCAAATAATGATACAATGTGCACTCCATCTCCTTTTATATGACAAAGAGTGGAAGCGGTTACAAATGATCCAATGATAAGGATTTATCTATCTAAATCAATGGTCCATATCTTCTTTGACCTGGTCAACAGATGTCAAACATGGCATAGGTTACCAGCTAGCAACCATCTGGTCAAACTTGATCACTTCTTTGTCTTATTATGCATATGACCCTATCATCATGCATCCTTACTTATTCCTCATCTTCTTCATCTTCTTCATCTGTGTGGGGATTATCTCCTACATGTGTGTTGATAATCCCCCTAATGGGTTCATATGGCTATATTATTCTTTCAATATCCCCCCATCATGAACTCTGGCTTTTACTACAACATTCTCTTGGGAATGGAATTGTGCTTGTAGTGTAGTCTACTTGCTCTTTCTTCTATTTAACATCTCATTATATGCTTCCACCTTGTCTTTCATCCTTATGGCTTTATCAACTATGTCCTCTGTCAAATGGTGGAGAGGGTCATCTATTGCCTTCTTAAAATTACTTTGGAAAGCCTCAATCACAAAATTGACATATTGATTTTCTATCTTTCCTTCTACATTATCCTCAAGAGCTTCCAAGATATTTGTCTCCTCAGCCATAAGATGATGCAATTTGACACTGATATCCCTGAGCTTGGCATTACATCTCCTCAGGATATCACTCTCGAACCTGGTATCCTGATACCATATGCTTAATAATTGTGCAGTATTATTATCCAATACCTTATTATATATGAGCACCTTCATATCTATGCACCTCATTTCAGCCAGAGCATCCATATGTTTCTCTACTTTAATGGATCTCTATCCAACCTCCTTTTGAAATTTATCTACTTTGCTCCTCAATGTGTTGAGCAAGTTCCAATTGGTGAGGGAGGTCTTTATCACCTTTTCTGCTTCAGAAATGAAAAGAATAAACCAATTATCCACCACATGAGCCTTGTGCTTCATGATATCTAGCCCTCTTACCTCATCTTGAGATATGATGGTCAAGGGGGTGGTTGTGTTGACTAGCATGTGATTCAGGTCAATTAACCCATTTATAAATGCATGCAGCTGGGCAATGTGCTCCTTGCGCATTTTATTTTTTTCCTTCTCCCTTTTCACACTTTTCATCATGGAGTCAATAATATCTTTGGCCTCTTGGCCTTCCTACTCCTCAGTAACAAAGCCAATATCAACATTGGTTATCTAAAATTCATCAATACTTATTTCTCCTTTTGCCTTATCTGCTATTGGCAAAGCTACCTGAGCTGTTCTCCTACCTATGGTAGGATCTCTCTTGATTGTAGATGTAGGTCTTGCCTTTCTCTTAGGCTTAATCATATCAGTTGAGCATAATGAAGAAACATCAAATTTAGGCACCTCACTGACCTGAGGTGGGTTTATCTCTTGTTGCAACCAATATGGTATCTCATCGGTTGACCCTTGTTGGTCTATTTGCTCAGTGTAAACATAATGAGACTCTACATCTTGTTATACTCTTGGTGGAGGAATTTCTTTTCTTTCTCCATCCCCTTGAATTTCCTCATGAGGGATATTTTCTTGGGCAGGGGTTTCCTGTTGTGTTTCCAAATTCTGGTCATGTATATTTTGTTGTACTTGATCCTCATGAGGAGATTGAGCACCTTGCTCTAGCGTATACAGATGATAATCCTTATTCACATTTTATACCTCTTTTTGCTGATCATCACCTTGTTGAAGACTCTATTCTCCATCTTTTGATGTGTATATTTTTCCAAGGTCTTGGGCTTTATCCATTTCCTTTTCATTTGTTCCCTCTATTGGTGCTGGCTCATTATCCTGATCATCATTCTTATCAGGCATCTGTTCTAGAGGTAAATCTTTGCCTTTATCTTGATCCCCATCACCCTGATAAGTCAGGTCTATTGTTGCAGGGCTGGTGACTTGATCCACCAAGTTTTTCAATCCCATTTGTTGGGCTACCACTTCAGGGTTATCTTCTTCAATTTCCTCTACTTCAACCTCCTCCTGATGGACTTCCTTTTGAACTACGAGAGTGCCATGAGGGGTCATCTTTGTATTTTCCACTAATGTCTACACAGAATGAGCAGAAACATCATTAACAACATCATCATCAGATAAGTCCACTGTATCATCTAATCAAAAAGGTGGCTCTTTTCTCACACTATGCATCTCTTTTCTTTGTTCCTTTGCCTTCTTGGTCTTGAATTGCATTATATCAGGGATGGGAACTTCATGTTGCAAACTCTTCAAAATACCCTCACCACCTGCTCCTCTCAATAGAATGGGGTTTATATCCATAATCCCCCTCATAACAGGGGTTTGTTTCTTTTAAGGCAGCGCTTGGACCTTCTCCTTTTTCTTCTTGATCAAGAGATCATCATCTAAGGGTTCTTCCTCCTCCTCTACAATAGTAGGGGGAGACTTTGCAATAACTTTCTTTTGTTTTGCAGGTGTATGGGGTGATGCTGCAATTGATGTGGAAGCTACATCTTCCTTTGGTTGGGGTTGTCGAATGACCATCACCCCAACTACTTGGCTTCCTTTCTTATTTTTAGTTTGTTGCCTTTCTCCTTTTGACTGCCTCTTTTCCCTGAGGAAATCATCATATTCCTCATCTGATAATTCTTGTCTCTTTCTTTTGTTATCTAGAGTGAGTGCCACTCCTTTATTCTTTAGCTGGGTGATCTCATTTACTACCCACTCCTTGGTCAATTGTATGACCTTTTGAGTAATCTGGTCCAAGGAAGTCTCCTCTAGCTGATTCCACTCCGTAGCTGATATTGTTTCATTGTATACTTTATTGTCCTCATATTCTTGGGACATGATCTTACCATTGTCATCATGTAATTGGGCAGGCACTGGCATGCAATCCAAGGGGCATATCTGATTTAGAGTAAGCCTCTGGTAACCTCTCCTTTTTACTTCTACCTCGTCATCATAGGCAACCTAAAAATCTTCAATGTGCTTCTGATGCAATGGCTTCTTATGCAATGCCAACATCCTACCATAAGAATCATATGGCCTAGATAGTGAGAAGGGCTACAAGTGCATCAAGTTCAATCCTCCAATTACATCCTTCACACTCTCCCTATTAGGACACATATACCAATGAATCATGACTAGAAACAAGACATTGGGTATCTTTCGTTTCTCAATATATGCTTCCACCGAAGGCAATATCTGTCTAGCAAAATCAATTAGGATGATCTTGTCATTTGGATATCTCGGCAACATCGGAGGTTACCCCGTGAAACCTTCGATTCTTATGTATGAAAAGGTGGGGAATTGGATGAACCAAGTCCCATGTTTGTTTACAGCAGCTTGAGCTTCCACACTCAATCTCTTTGCTATGTCTTCTTCCATGGTCTTGACAAGGTGCATAGAGAATGAATCATTCACTCTCTGATAGTGTTGGAGAGACTCTCTTCTTTTCAATTGTGGGTAGCGTTCCAAAATGTTCACATCTCTAGGGTTACTTCCAACCCTACCTATTGTTTGCAACCCATTGAAGGTGCCTCTAAATGCACAGACATATACTACATAGGAGGTCATATGGAACATGTTAATTTTTCCTCCTAACTTCCTCATTCCTTCATCCAGGCTGTCACTTATGATCTTTTCCCATAGGGGTTTGTCATCAAAACATTCTACCATCCTGATAATACCATACATCTAATTCTTGAAGGATCCAACATTTGGTTTCCCTGTCATCCTGTTGAGCATTACCATCATGTATTGGTATTCTGGAGCAAAATCAAATTTGAAGAGATGCATAGGTAATTTGGCAGTGGCCTTATATGTGCTATTCTTGGCCCTCCATTGGTACATGACCCTTCTAGCTTCTTTCTGCTTGCTATTATACTCGTTTTGCAATTTTCCCAAGTTTAATTGAATGACATTAGGTCCATTAGGTAGATTGAAGGCTGATGTGATGCCTGCAGTTGAAAAATCTGCATAGATTCTGCTACGTTTTTTACCCTTCTGGTATCCACATTGTAATTCTGAGTGCATTCTACTACTAGTTCAGTGGCCTCCATTGCATATAGAAATCCCCCTGCATTCCACATTCCTGAATTGTATATGCTAATGAGCAGAGGATTCCCACTTCCTTTCTCTAATCTTGCTGGCCATGCATTAAGATCAGTATTTCCTTGATGTGTATCATTAATTTGGCCATATCTGAATGTTATTCCCTCTGGCTACACATACATAAGTTTCAAAATTTTGGTTTCGGACCAGTTCCTTCTGACTGCCATTGGATCCTACATTAAAACATACATATCTTACCCTAATGTGTCGTGTGTAGCAGTGGTGTCAATGATCTATATGCATTTCATGGTGACAACTCTTTCACTCTAGTTTATTTTATGCATCGTCATATCAATTAACTCTGTTACAACTATTTTTTACCTCTTCATTTACCATAAACAACAAAAGAGGGTTTTATCGTTAAATACCTGATAATCACCTCCCTTTTACTGTGTAAGTGATATCTGGATGAGTGTGATCACGTTGTAATTACCATTTTCCATTCCATTCGAATGTGTATCCCATTCCATTTGCAAGTTACAGTGATGTTTTAATCTCACTGGAGCTCTGTAATTCTTTTGTTTAAACATAATGTAAATTCAAAATGAACCCAAATCTTCACTTTTAACTGATTAACATGGCACATTAGGGTATGCTTAGTGTCCTTCTATTCATGTCCATTGATCAACACATGAGGTTTGTAGATGTTGACAAGTGGTGGGCATGTATTTGAAATTTCGAAGGCTTGACCTATCGTTGGAATTGCATTTAATATGGGGTGTGATATTCGTGGAGATCAGGGATATTATAAAATATGACTGATATTTGAAAGATGAGGGTGATGTCATCATGAGGACGGTCAACTATTGACCAATGACCAAAGTTGGGTCACTATTCCTTTGTTAATAATCATGATAACACATTCTATCAATATGATCAGGTCGATGTGCCACGTGGCATCATCTAATTGGTCATTGGAAATCTTTGTATCGTAGGTCTCAAGGGTCGATATGGGGGATATTGGGAAATGTTTGGATACTCAACACTATGAGATATCACCCTATTTGAGAATGTGAGGATCGCGTCAGCATTTTTTATAATGCTTTGAAATTGTTCGAAAGGATGACGTCATTGTCATATTAGTTAAGATCAGGGATGTTTCAAAATATGACCCTCTTGGATCCGGGTCATGATCACATCATCATCTTGTCATGTTCTCTTTGTATCGGGTTAGGATGATGTCATCGTCATATTGAGAAATATGACGGATATTTGGAAATATGACCCTGTGAGTGTTGGACATACTAATGACATCATCATCATATCACATTCTTTTATAAATCAGAACAAGATGATGTCACAGTCATATTTGTGAAGGTCAAGGATGTTTTGAAATATGACTGATATTTAGAAATATGACCCTCTGGAATATGCATGGGTGTTTGACAGGTAGGTATTCTCTCGCACTTAAATTTGATGTTTGCATATTGAAGGATATGCGAATATTGGGTGATCTTCATATGTCTGGGTCATTTAGCAAATGTGACTGATATTAATGAATGTGACCCTCTGGGAATATCAAGTTTGACCAAACTTTGACCAGGCATAACTTTTATCCTTAAGGAATATCAGGGTGATCCAAAAGGTAAACCTGCTTAGAATTTTGCGCTCTTCCAAATTATGAAGTTTATGATGGAAAATTTTGACTTTGACATTTGACCTTCTCTTGTGAGGCACATGCATGCACATGGGTGATATACTTAACTAAATTTTACCAAACCACCCAAAGAAAGAAAGAAAAGAATAAGCAGAAGCAAAAAGTTGGGTCCCTATTTTGCTGAGGCAAAATGGGGTGTGTTGTGTAACCACACAACAACTTGCCACCAAAGAAAACAACCAAATTCAAATTATTCAAGTGATGAGGACACATTGAAACATAGTATTCTAACTCTCTCTAAGCATAAACATCATGATCTTTCTGAATGGTGTCAAGTTCATAAGCATATCAATGTTGATAAGGGATCAAGTGTGTGCATGTGATTAATAATCCTAATCTTGAAAGTAAGTTGAAGACACTAGTAATTGGTGTTAAGCTACATAGTTTGGGTTCATCCCTCATAGCCAACTGAGATAGAGCCTTGTTGCCAATAGGTGTCCATAGCCTTGACAAAGTTATCTTTGCAATGCCCCTAAGTAGAGCCCCACTACCAGCAGGCATCTATAGCCCCAGTAGAGTTACTTAGATGGCCTAAATTTCATTCTCTTGGATTTTCAATATATTCATTCTTTTTTTTGTTCATAAGATGTCATCAGGTAAGTTCATCATGCAAGGTATGATCACTTGCTATTTTAGGTTGGGAATTAAAATGGTAGCAAGGGTGACCTTTGGACTTTTCACTTAACACCTATACTAAGGTATTCAACATACCTAAGGCCATTAGGTGAGTCATTGTGAAAATCTCCTTGATCAAGAAAAGGGATGTCACTAATGAACAAAACATCATAGACCTGATCAGAGGAACTTCTTAGTGTGAGTCACAACCTATGTAAAAATTTGTACTCATCACTTGAGTTCTAACAATTTTTCTAACTTCTTAAAGTGATAAGGTGCATCATCTTGCCTGACTAGAGCAAGGGCTCAATAGCAACAACCAAACAACCAAACACACAAAGCAAATCTATGCAAGCAACTATACAACATATACATTATGATACAATAACCTGACATGACCCTGTTTAAGCTTGAAAATAATGCTTGAGGAACTGTCCATTAACTAGCAATGGAACATCCTCACCTGTTAGGGTCTTAAGTCTATAAGTACTATCTCCTAGGATCTCTGAAATCTAAAAAGGAATGATCCAAAGTTTATCAAACTTTCCATGATCACCTTTCCTTTCATGTGCTTTGTCCCATGGTAGGACTAAATCTGAAATCCTAAAGGCTTTTATTCTGAATCTCTTATCAAACCAATGTTTGACAGTAGCCTGATGTTTAGCGAATTGATCAATTGCTCTATCTCTCTTTTCTTCTAGGTGTATAATTTGAAGCAACCTAACTTCTTGTTTACTATCTATACCTAAGTACTCTTGTGCAAACTGCAATGTGGGGATCTTTAAGTTCACAGGGAGGATAGGATCCACCCCATACACTAATTGGTAAGGAGAGTTTCCTAATGCAACCTTTATTCTAGTTCGGTCCACCCACAAGGCATACTTAAGTAGGGTATTCCATTCCCTAGGATTCTTCTCTATCAATTTCTTTATGATAATAAGTTTTTGTTTGTTGACTCTGCTAAGCCATTTCCTTGGGGATAGTAATTTGAAGAAAATTTCAAAATGATTCTGTAATCAAAAGACCAACTAGATAATATTAATGATGCAAAAGCTGGTCCATTATCACATACTAGGGCATATGGAACTCCATACCTGGTTATTATGTTGTTCTCTAGGAATTTGATTACATCCTTTGCAGTGCATGTTTTGTTGTTGACTACTTCAGTCCACCTGGTGCAATAATCAGTGATTGTCAAAACATACGTATGGCGTGAAGATGATGGAGGATTGATAGGGCCTATGAAATCCATGCCCCATTGAGCAAACAGATGCATCTCCATCACTGGTTGCAAGGGTTGGGCAGCATGTTTCTCTCTGTTGGCGGTGACCTGACAAGTATGGCAACATTTGATGTGCTCAACAGTGTCTTTGCTAATAGTTGGCCAATAATATCCCGCTCTTAGGATAGCATGTGTAGTAGCTAAGTAAGAACCATGTGTTGTTCCAAACTTATCATGTAGTTCAGCTAAAACCTTGTCAGCTTCTAGTCTATCCAGACATCTGAGGTGTATCCCCTCATAGTTTCTCTTGAAAAGGACCCCTCCTTTGATCATGTACTTTTGTGATCTTATTTTTAAAGCTCTCCTTTGAGAAGCTTACATCTTTAATGGGCATCTCGCAATGATCAGGATATGTCTAATATTAGAATACCATTCTTTATTCTCTTTGGTGTTCACTACATATTGTTGACTCACAATGTTAGGGTCAGTCTCAGAAATCATCTAGCTCAAGGCTTGCCCTCTTACCAATTTCATGGGTGTTATGCCATGTCATATTCTTGAAGAACCATCATCCACTTGGCTCTTTTCTCTCCAGAATCACTCTGCATCGGGAGCATTTTCACTGTTGCATCTGGTACTACACCAATTATCTTACTTCTTAAGATGTAATGTCTAAATTTATTTACTGCTCTGACTAAAGCAAGAGCTTGTCTTTTAACATCCATATATCTAAGTTCCACATCTTTGAATGGGAAGCTCATGAAAGCTATGGGTTTTTCTTCTTTGGCTTCATTCCTCTATGTCAATACTACTGCACATGTGTGTTCTGAAGAAAATGAGTAAATGTAAAATTCTCTTGTGTAATCTGGGCTGATCAGGACAGGTGCATCTAATATGGATTTTTTGATATCCTCAAATGCAGCCTTTGCTTTAGGTGTCCATTCAATTTTGGGATCTTTCTTAAGCATTGCATTCAATGGTCTGATAATCTCTGCAAACTTAGTGATGAACTTCCTAACAAAGTTTATCTTACCAAAATAAGATTTAAGCTCTTTCTTACTTCAAGGAAGTTACAACTTCGTGATTGATTCTACTCTAGCAAGGTCAATGGTGATTCCATTTTCTGATATCAGGTGACCTAGTAATTTACTTGTGGTTACTCCAAATATGTATTTCTTTGGATTGAGTGAGATACCATATTGCTCACATTTCTTGAGCACCTTTCTGAGGTCTCCTATATGGTCAGTCCTCTTCTTTGAAAAGATGGCCAAGTCATCCATGTATATGACTATGCATTTGCCAACTAGGCCTCTAAATGCTATGTCCATTGCCCACTGGAATGTGGTTCCAACATTAATCAGGCCAAAAGGCATGCGTCTATAAGCAAATATTCCCCACTTTGTGGTGAATTTTGTTTTTAATCTATCTACTTTATCTACCATCACCTAGTTATATCCTGAGAAACCATCCAGGAAGGACATCATTTAAGCTCCATTTACTATATGTAGGAGTTCATCCAGTGAAGGTAAAGGATAATTATCCTTCTCGGAAGCTCTATTCAAATTTTGGAAGTCTACACATAGGCATATATCTCTATTTTTCTTTCTTACAAGGACCAAATTGGCTACCCATGTTGAGTGTCTCACAGGAAATATGATCTTGGCATTCAACAGCTTCTTAACCTCTTCAAAGATGATAGGCTCCAACAGGGCATTAACAGGCCTTTGTTTTTGTCTAAAAGGCTTAGCATCTGGTTTCAATGGAATAGTATGGGTGATGATTGATGTATCATATGTCTTTAGCTCATCATAGGTCTAGGCGATAACATGGATGTAATATTTCAATGCTTGAGTTATCCCTGCCTTTTCTTCTTCAGTACAAACTTTTCCAATTAGGACAATCCTTACATCTTTATTTTGTCCTATATTGATTGGTGAATATTCTCCTCCATCAATCTTGGGGAGATCCTTTTGTTTCAGCATGTTATGCAGATTAAATGCCTTTTCTAGTTCTATCATACCTTTGGGAATCTTATTGCTTGGTAAGTCCATGATTTCTTCTTCTCCCCAGATTTGATCCTCTAAATTCATTTCATCTAGGATTTGTGCATCAAATATATCTCTATTTCCTATGAATTCCAAAATATGTTGATATCATCAAACACTTGGAGATTGGTGACATTGTTCGGTATGGAGGGCACTGATATCAGTTCAACTAAAAATCTCTTTAATCCAGAAATGGACAAAGGCTCCAAGGTGCTAGCAGCTTGTACCAAAGCATCTGCTCTGTGGTTTTGTTCTATGGGAACATGGGTGATATTAAATGCATCATATTCTTCTATCAAGTCCCAAACTCTATGTCTATAGTTGGACAACTTCTTGTAATTGCAAGCATAAATACTTCTCACTTGCCTTACCACCAATTCTGAGTCTCCATATATGTGTAGAATCTTAACTTTTTTCTTGAGAGAAACCATCAACCCATGAATTAAAGCTTCATATTATGTCACATTATTGGTGCATGGGAATTGCAATCTGTATGCTGCCAAATATGACTTTCCTGCTAGGTCAATACGATCTATTCCTACCCTAGCTCCTTGTTTTGAATTAGATCCATCAAACCTAAGGATCCATGGTTTATCTTCTATTAAGGGCTTATCAGGGCCTTCCCTTTTCTTTTTGGCTCTAACAGCTACACCACCTGATATCCACTTTAGCTTTTGTGACTCATTCTTTGTCATTTTTAGTGGTTGATGTGAACTTGATACCTCTCTTTTTTTAACACCTATGGTATCATCACAATCAATATTTGATTGTACTTCAATCTCTTTCTTCTTATCTCTAAGCATATCTTTGTTGCCAGATAACTGATTCTTCGAATAAAGTTGCTCTTTCTTATCCAGTATATGCAAGCATAATGAGCATGTGGTCTCTGAATGTGGTGCTTCATGTAACCTGCACCACCCCTTAATTAAAGCATGATGTGGATGGATCTTTTACAATATGATCCTTTTAATTTGTTTGGATAAAAACTCTTCAAACTTTGTCAAGTTACTTCCTTTGTATTCATCTGACACTTCATAATCTGATTCAATTGGGCAATCAGTCCCAGGGGTGATATTATTTTCATCTCTGTAAGTATCTCCATCATACATTAGGATTTCTTCTGAATTGCGAGTGTAACTTTCATCTTGATGTGTCCTTTCTTCTATATTAGTAGATGACAAACAAGATTCTGAATCATCATAACTATGTCTACTACTTACCTTGGCTGAAGATGATCCCTTCTCACTATAAGATTGTTCCAACTCCATCATATCTAGGCAAGCTTGACAAGTTTTCTCTAAATGTGCTTCATCATGTAATCTGCACCAACCTTCAATTAAAATATCTTGATTAGATATGTTTAATGTCTAACAATGTTGCATTTCCCTTGACAAGTACAATTCAAAGTCTTTGAAATGATCTACTTCATCACTATCCTCTAAACTATAATTGGATTATATGATCACTCTATTATCTTGATGAGCATTTTTTTTGAATGTGTGTATGATACATTAGGCCTTACTCTATCCTGACCATTTGAGGTCTGATGGTATAAACCCCTGTTTCAACATCTACCTATAATATCTCATTGGTATTGTTATACTATGTGATCTTATGCTTCATCCTAGGTTCATCTTCTATCCTAATTTGATTAGGAATCCCATTCCAAGGTAACCACATATGGCTGAAATCAGTAGACATATAACCATTAAGTGTTTTTGACCAATCTCTACTGAGCAACATTCCATAAGTGTCAGGGATATCCACCACATGGATGTCAATGTAATATTGAATTCTTGGATCTGATGCTAACTATATGTGGATATGTGTTAATTCTCCCTCTACACTTACTTTAGTCTTGTCTAGTTGTTTCACTTTTTTGAGAGACTTGGCTAGATGTAACCCTAAGGCATTATAAATAGATAGGGGCATCACATTAGTTGATGCACCTGAGTCTACTAGATAGTTGTGTAAGTTCTTACCAAATATCCTCAATGTGAGTAAGAATGTGGGTGACTCAGTCTTGTCTCTGTAAAGAGTCATATGTGAGGTTTCAGCAGCTTGAACAGTCATTGGAACTTTGTGTTTCACATTGTTTTCTTTGGTTGCATGATCTTTGTTCAAAATATGATTCAGATTATGGACATGATTATCATCTTTTAGTGTAGGCTCATCTAGGGACCTCATGAAAGCTTTCTTGATGGTTGGGGTTTTCAGCAATTCTAATAATGATAAGCTAATTTTAACTCTTTTCATCTCCTCTACTAAATATGTGACTAATTTGTCAGATTCTGGAGATTGATTACTAGCTTTCAATACTATGTTTTAAGGTGTAAAATACTAAGTACTAACCTTGGGAGGACCAGGATTATTGGTTGCTTTTGGATCTGGAGGAGTGTTGAGGTTATTGGGAGGTAGGGACATGGTCGAGGGACCAGGCGGTCAGTTAGGATTGCTCCTAAGGTTATAATTATGCCTACCCTAATATTGTTGTTGATAAGCATGAACTTCTTCATGTTCTACCGATGGTTCATTTTCATCCTCAAAGGGAAACACATAATTTGACTTAAATGTCATGGCAGATTCTTCACATGCTAATGTGTAGTTTTCATGAGCTGAAGTTGTTTAGTGATGAGGTTGATTTACAAAACTCTCTAGTACGAGGGTAGAGTCATATCCACAAGGAACAATTTCATTCCCTTCAATGAAAGGAGGGTCACTTGTGGTGTTAGACACTCCTGCTTGAAAGATAGTGGCTGCTATTTTAAATTGAGGACAATATAGCTCAACATGTGCATTAGTGTTGTGTATTCTACACCAATTAGTAAGTGTTTCCTCTACTAGATTAACTCTAGTAGTCTATTTTGGTTCATTAGGAGGCTGATTATCCAAGGGTGATGGTAAAGAACCATTGTTTGGCCTAGTATTCCATACCCTAGGTTGCCTAGGTGAAACATTGTTATTGCCATTATTGTATCCCCTGTCTAGATATCTGGATCTATCATTGTTATTTGCATATCTTCTATTTTGGTTTGAATGGGAATAAAAGTTTTGACCTCTCAATTGTGTAATCTCAGTTGTCATTTTTCTCAATTGTGCAGTTATCTCTTTGATGTCTTCTTTCTCTTCCTGAACTTTAGCTATTACATTTTCTTGTTGAGGTTTAAAGAAAGAAGTACCATTGTTATTGTTTTGTCCTACATCCTGAGGTGTTTGGACATGTCCTGGATATTGTATCATCTGACCATTCCCATTTGGAGGGGGCATGATACTAAGGGGAGGTACTTGTAATGGACCAGGCATTGCAATAGGAGGCATCATGACTCCATTGGCCTATGGTTGAGCATGATATGTCAGATATGCAGGATATGCTAAAATAGGTGTTGTAGCAGAAATTAATTCTTGATTAACTTTTATTGCCTCTTCAAAAGTTCCCGTCAGAGTTGTGACACCAGGATGTGCTCTCCTTATGAACATGGAGATCAGGGGATCTAAAGCTGAGTAATATATCAATCTAGCTGGTTCATCTCCTACATTGTATGGAGCTACTAACTTAGAGTACATATTCTGGAATCTAGCGTTGAAGTTTGAGATAGGTTCTCCTTCTACTCTTTTGATTGTAGAAAAAAGGCGATAAGTCATTGTAGGATCTATAGGTATCTTGAACCTGTCTTTGAAAGCCTTTTCTAATGTAGCCCATGAATCTATTGAGCTTTGAGCGAGGATGATGTACCAATTGTATGCTTCTTCTCCCAAGGAGTATGAAACCAATCTATATACTACATCTTGATGTTCAATCCTTGCTCTAAAGTAAGCTTCCTTAAATGTCTGGATATGATCATCTGCATCCTAATATGGATGATACTTAGGGCAAATTTTATTAGCATTCTTAGGCAAGGGATGATATGCAGTAAAGGTCAAGGGTGAATCAACAACAAAGTATGGCATTGTGATTGGTGCTTGCTGCACTTGAGGTATAATTGGTGATCTTGGAGGTGTCTGAGGTATAGGTGGAGATACTAGAGGTGTTGCAGTATGTCTTGATGAAGATACTGATGCACTAGACTCAAGAGTATGATGAACGTCAATAGTACAAGGTCAAAGTCCATGAATAGGCAATTCCTCAAAGAGTCCACTGGATCTAGACCTGGTATTAGGCCAGTGAGCCAGGATTCTAATAGCTTAAGACAAAATATGGATATTTTGACTAAATCTTTGCAACGATCAGAGGAAATGATCTTCCAGGGTGGATATTTATGGTCAGGACTTAGTAATGACTGGATACTTGGTTGCAAAGGCAAGTTACTCTAGGATATTTGTAGAAAAACATGAACAATAACTCAGTATTTGAAGACTTCAAGCCATTGACTATAAAGATCAAAGCATTCATGCACTATAGTGAAATATTTATGATCAATACTCTTGAAACAACTTGAAACAAGTGAATCTTTGCATAAATGTCCAAAGCATAACCAAATTTAATGAACTTTGACAAGAACACCTTGTAAATATGTAGGAATTAGATGTAGCTGATTAATTCAAGCAACAGAAGAGAAGAAGGCCCTCCTTCTAGCACCAATTTATGCTGGTGATGATTGTTAGTCAAAACAACACGAATAAAAGTTCACAACAAACCTTTATTATCTTGAAAAGTAAGATCAATTTAGGATAAATTGATGACTCCAAGTCTTCATTGATCAGGTCATGATCGTCTGATGTTACTTAGAGGTTGATGTGTTATGTTGTTTTCCATTCAAGGGGCCTTACGTTGTTTTGCTACTAAAAATTGATGTCTAAACATCTGGTTTTATATATGCTCTCTGCAAATTACTTCACAAACAAGGTTAATTCTACTTTATTCAATAGATGATGATGATATTTTTGAATTTTGATCAATTCTTCTAAACATCAACTGTCATTAATTAATTTTCACTTCTGCACTTATGAATTTATCTAAATAATGTGCCTACAAGCTGATATTTGTATGATTACTATTGACATTTATATGTATTTGCATGGTATTTTCATTTATATATGCTAATTAGCTCAAATATGCTAAGAATATTTAGTTTCCTTTAGGATATCTACATATTTTCATGTATTTGCTTGAGATTATCTGTATATTTGCAATTGTGACAATGATTGTAATGAAATTAAACAAATTGTGTTAAATGCTTTCTAATCTTTACTAAATTGAATGAATCTTCAGCTATTGGTCCACATACATTCTAGATACTGTCCTGAAAGGAAGAAAATCAAACCAAAGGTTCACCAGGGTGTTCCGTAGCTAAGTATGGTTGATGCAAACTTCAATGGAAAAGAGATGAAGACAACATGCACAACATGAATTGCACTCCAAGGGACACAACAAATCAAAGTACAAGCCAAGAATTCATCTACATATTACTCAAAGTATACGATTGTATGTAATCTAGATCTTCACTTTCATTAAGTATGCAAAATATATGTATATCTATAATTAGCTTTGAGAATTAGTCCTGAGAAGCATCAGCAATCTAATCTCAATTAAGTTTTGACTAATGATACAATGTGCACTCCATCTCCTTTTATAGGAGAAAGAGAGGAGGTGGTTACAAATGATCCAATGATCAGGATTTATCTATCTAAATCAACAGTCCATATCTTCTTTGACCTAGTCAACAGATATTAAATGTGGCACAGGTTACAAGCTGGCAACCATCTAGTGAAACTCGATCTCTTCTTTGTCTTATTATGCATATGACCCTGTCATCATGCATCCTTACTTATTCCTCATCTTCTTCATCTTCTTCATCTATGTGGGGTTCATCTCCTACATGTGTGCTAATAATCCCCCTAATGGGTTCATATGGCTATATTATTCTTTCAATCTCCCCCCCATCCTAAACTCTAGCTTTTACTACAACATGCTCTTAGGAATGGAATTGTACCTGTAGTGCAGTCCACTTGCTCTTTATCAACTATTTCCTTCCACCTTGGCTTTCATCCTCATGGCTTTATCAACTATTTCCTTCCACCTTGGCTTTCATCCTCATGGCTTTATCAACTATTTCCTCTATCAAATGGCAGAGAGGGTCATCTGTTGCCTACTTAAAATTACTTTGGAAAGCCTCAATTGCAAAATCAACATCTTGATATTCTATCTTTCCTTCTACATTATCCTCAAGAGCTTCCAGGATATTTGTCTCCTCGGCCATAAGATGATGCAATTTCATACTGATATCCCTGAGCTTGGCATTACATCTACTCAAGATATCACTCTCGAACCTGGTATACTGATACCATATGCTTAATAATTATGTAGTATTATTATCCAATACCTTATTATATATGAACACCTTCATATCTATACACCTCATTTCAGCCAGACCATCCAAATGTTTCTCTACTTTAATGGATCTCTGTCTAACCTCCTTTTGAAATTTATCTACTTTGCTCCTTAATGTGCTGAGCAGGTTCCAATTGGTGAGGGAGGTCTTTATCACCTTTCCTGCTTTAGAAATGAAAAGAATAAACCAATTATCCACCACATGAGCCTTGTGCTTCATGATATCTATCCCTGTTACCTCATCTTGAGATATGATGGTCAAGGGGGTGGTTGTGTTGAATGGCATGTGAATCGGGTCAATTAACCCCTTGATAAATGCATGCAATTGGGCAATGTGCTCCTTGTGCATTTTATTTTTGTCCTTCCCCCTTTTCACACTTTTCATCAGGGAGTTAATAATATCTTTGGCCTCTTAGCCTTCCTGCTCCTCAGTAGCAAACTCGAGATCAACATTGGTTATCTAAAATTCATCAATACTTATTTCTACTTTTGCCTTATCTTCTATTGGAAAAGCTACCTGAGTTGTTCTCCTGCCTATGGTAGGATCTCTCTTGATTGTAGACGCAGGTCTTGCCTTTCTCTTATTCTTAATCATATTAGCTGAGAATAATGCAGAAACATCAAATTCAGGCACCTCACTGACCTGAGGTAGGTCTATCTCTTGTTGCAACCACTATGGTATCTCATCGGTGGTCCCTTGTTGGTCTATTTTCTTAGTGTGAACATCATGAAACTCTACATCGTGTTCTACTCCTGGTGGCAGAATTTCTTTTCTTTGCTCATCCTCTTGAATTTCCTCATGAGGGATATTTTCTTGTGTAGGGTTACCTGTTGTGCTTCCATGTTCTGGTCATGTATATTTTGTTGTGCTTGATCCTCATGAGGAGATTGAGCACCTTGCTCTAGTGTATCCAGATGATCATCCTTATTCACATTTTCTATCTCTTTTTGCTGATCATCACCTTGTTGAAGACTCTATTCTCCATCTTTTGATGTGTCTATTTTTCTAAGGTCTTGGGCTTTATCTATTTCCTTTTCATTTGTTCCCTCTTCTAGTGCTGGCTCATTATCCTGATCATCATTCTTATCAGGCATCTCTTCATCATCCTCCATATGTACATTGACTTCTCCTTTTTCTTGTTTCAGAGGTAATTCTTTACCTTTATATTGATCTCCATCACCCTGATAAGTCAGGTCTATTGCTACAAGGCTTGTGACTTGATCAACCAAGTTTGTCAATCCAATTTGTTGGGCTACCACTTTAGGGTTATCTTCTTCAATTTCCTCTACTTCAACCTCCTCCTGATGGACTTCCTTTTGAACTACGGGAGTGCCATGAGGGGTCATCTTTGTATTTTCCACTAATGTCTCCATAGAATGAGTAGAAACATCATTGACTACATCATCATCAGATAAGTCCACTATATCATCTAATGGAAAAGGTGGCTCTTTTCTTACAATATGCATCTCTTTTCTTTGTTCCTCTACCTTCTCAATCTTGAATTGTATTATATCAAGTATGGGAAGTTCATGTTGCAAACTCTTCAAAATACCCTCACCACCTGCTCCTCTCAATAGAATGGGGTTTATATCCACAACCCCCCTCATAACAGGTGTTTTTGTCTTTTGAGGAGGTGCTTGGACCTTCTTCTTTTTCTTCTTGATCAAGAGATCATCATCTAAGGGTTCTTTTTCCTCCTCTACAATAGCAGGGGTAGATTTTGTAATATCGTTCTTTTGTTTTGCAAGTGTATGGGGTGATGTTGCAGCTGATGTGGAAGCTACATCTTCCTTTGGTTGGGTTTGTCGAATGACCATCACCCCAACTACTTGGCTTCCTTTCTTATTTTTAGTTTGCTGCCTTTCTCCTTTTGACTGCCTCTTTTCCTTGAGGAAATCATCATATTCCTCATCTGATAATTCTTGTCTCTTTCTTTTGTTATCCACAGTGAGTGCCACTCCTTTATTCTTTAGCTAGGCGATCTCATTTTCTACCCACTCCTTGGTCAATTGTATGACCTTCTGAGTTATCTGGTCCAAGGAAGTCTCCTCTAGCTGATTCCTCTCCAAAGTTGATATTGTTTCATTGTATACTTTATTGTCCTCATACTCTTGGGACGTGATCTTACCATCTTCTTAATGTAACTGAGCAGGCACTAGCATGCAATCCAAGGTGCATATTTGATTCAGAGTAAGCCTCTAGTAACCTCTCCTTACTTCTACTTTGTCATCACAATCAGCCCAGAAATTTTCAATGTGCTTCTGATGCAATGGCTTTTTATGTAATGCTAGCATCCTACCATAAGGATCATATGGCCTAGATAGTGAAAAGGGATGCAAGCTCATCAAGTTCAATCCTCTAGTTACATCCTTCACAGTTTCCCTATCAGGACACATATACTATCCAATGATGACCAAAAACAAAAAATTGGGTATCTTTCCTTTCTCAATATATGCTTCCACCGAAGGCAATATTTGTCTAGAAAACTCCATCAGGATGACCTTGTCATTTGGATATCTCAGCAACATGAGAGGTTGCCCAATGAAACATTCCATTCTTATGTATGAAAAGGTGGGGAATTGGATGAACCAAGTCCCATGTTTGTATACAGCAACTTGAGCTTCCACGCTCAATCTCTTTGCTCTATTTTCTTCCATGATCCTGACAAGGTGCATAGAGAATGAATCATTCACTCTCCGATAATGTTGGAGAGACTGTCTTCTTTTCAATTGTGGGTTGTGTTCCCAAATGTTCACATCTCCAGGGTTACTTCCAACCCTACCTATTGTTTGCAACCCATTGAAGGTCCCTCTCAATGCACAAGCATATACTACATAGGAGGTCACATGGAACATGTCAAGTTTCCCTCCTAACTTCCTTATTCCTTCATCTAGGTTTTCACTTATGATCTTTTCCCATAGAGGTTTGTCATCAGAACATTCTACCATCCTAATAATACCATACATCCAATTCTCGAAGGATCCAACATTTGGTTTCCCTATCATCCTACTGAGCATTACCATCATGTACTAGTATTCTAGAGCAAAATCAAATTTGAAGAGATACATAGGTAATTTGGCAGTGGCCTTATATGTGATATTCTTGGCCCTCCATTGGTACATGACCCTTCTAGATTCTTTCTTCTTGCTATTATACTCTTTTCCCAATTTTCCCAAGTTTAATCAAACCACATTAGGTCCTTCAGGCAGATTAAAGGCTGATGTGATGCCTACAGTTGAAAAATCCACATAGATTCTACCATGTTTTTCTACCCTTTTGGTATCCACATTGTAATTTTGGGTACATTCTACCACTAGTTCAGTGGCCTCAATTGCATATGGAAATCCCCCTGTATTCCACATTCCTAAACTGTATATGCTCATGAGCAGAGGATTCCCACTTCCTTTCTCTAATCTCACTATCCATGCATCAAGATCAGTATTTCCTTGATGTGTATCATTAATTTGCCCATATCTGAATGTTATTCCCTCTGGCTGCACGTACATAGATATCAAAAATATGATGTCGGACCATTTCCTTCTGACTTCCATTGGATCCTGCATTAAAACATGCACATCTTACCCTAACATGTCATGTATAGCAGTGGTGTCAATGATCTACATGCATTTCATGGTGACAACTCTTTCACTCTAGTTTATTTTATGCATCATCATATCAATTAACTCTGTTAAAACTATTTTTTACCTCTTCATTCACCATAAACGACAAAAGAGGTTTTTATCATTACATACCTGATAATCGCCTCCCTTTTTCTATGTAAGTGATATCTAGATGAGTGCGATCATATTGAAATTACCATTTTTCATTTCGTTCAAATCCGTATCCAGTTTTGTTTACAAGTTGAAGTGATGCTTTAATCTCACCGGAGCTCTGTAATTCTTTTGTTTAAACATATGGTAAATTTGAAATGAACCCAAATGTTCACTTTTAACTGATTAACATGGTGCATTAGGGTATGCTTAGTGTCCTTCTATTCATGTCCATTTATCAACACATGAGGTTTGTAGATGTTGACAAGTGGTGGGTGTGTATTTGAAATTTCAAAGGCTCAACCTACCATTTGAAATGCATTTAATGTGGGGTGTGATATTTGTAGAGATCAAGGATATTAGAAAATATGACTGATATCCAAAAGATGAGGGTGAAGTCATCACAAGGATGGTCAATTGTTGACCAACGACCAAAGTCGAGTCACTATTCCTTTGTTAATAATCATGAAAACACATTGTATCAATATGATCAGGTTGATGTGCCACGTGGAATCATCTAATTGGTCACTAGAAATCTCTACACCGCAGGTCTCAAGGGTCGATATGGGGATATTGGGAAATATCCAGATACTCAACACTATGAACTATCACCCTATTTGAGAACATGAGGATCGCATCAGCATTTTTTATAAGGCTTTGAAATTGTTCAAAAGGATGATGTCATCATCATATTAGTTAAGATCAAGGATGTTTCTAAATACGACCCTCTTGGATCTAGGTCATGATGACATCATCATCTTGTCAAGTTATCTTTGTATCGGGTTAGGATGACGTTATCATCATATTGAGAAATATGATGAATATTTGGAAATATGATTGTATGGGTGTTGGGCATACTGATGACATCATCATCATATCATGCTCTTTTATAAATCAAAAAAAGATGACATGACGGTCATATTTGTGAAGGTTAGGGATGTTTCAAAATATGATCCTCTAGAAATATGCATGGGTGTTTGACAGGTAGGTATTCTCTCGCACTTAAATTTGACATTTGAATATTGAAGAATATGCGAATATCGGGTGATCTTCATATGTCAGCCCATCATTTAGTGAATGTGACTAATATTAACGAATGTGACCCTCTGGGAATATCAAGTTTGACCAAACTTTGACCTGGCATAACTTTTTATCCTTAAGGAATATCAGGGTGATCCAAAAGGCAAACCTGCTTAGAATTTTACGCTCTTCTAGATTATGAAATTTATGATGGAAAATATAGACTTTGACATTTGACCTTCTCTTGTGAGGCACATGTATGTAGAGGGGTGATATACTTAACTGCCTTTTACCAAACCACCCAAAGCAAGAAAGCAAAGAACAAGCAGAAGAAAAAAGTTGGGTCCCTGTTTTATTGAGGCAAAATGGGGCATGTTGTGTAACCGCACAACAATTACATGATTAATGCCACCACTCATATTATTGCTAAGATTGATCAACTAAAATAATTGTTATCTAAGGTGGCTCTCACCAAGAAGAATGAAAAACTGGGTCATGCTACTTAATGAGTTTAACATTGAATTCATTGCAAATTACAAGGAAATCAAAGGGAAAGTCATAGTAGACTAGTCAATAAAAGAACAAATTCAAGAAATTCAACCATTGTACTTAGACATTCTTAATGAGTTAGTTGTAGATATTAAGGAACAAAAACCATGGACATTATACTTTGATGGCTCCTTCACCATCCATGTTTCAAGAGCTGTATCATTCCTCATGCCTCAAGGTGACCTCATACCAAAGGCATTTAGAATCAAGTTTCCATGCACTAATAACATTATTGAGTATAAATCCCTTACCTTTGGATTAAAAATTGTATTCCAATGGAACATTTAATATTTGTAGGTCTTTCGTGACTCCCAATTAGTCATCAAGCAAGTCAATGATGAGTACCACACAAAACATGACAAGATTGTTCCCTAAAAGCATATGTTGGATAGTTTCAAGCAATAATTCATTGGTATATTTTTTGGGAAAATCCCTCGAATCAACAAAAAGGTCCTTGACACTATGGCTACAATATGGTCTCTCTTGGACATGGCAACTAGCATGCAAGAATAGCAATTTCTAGTGGAGCTACTCTTAATTGTTGCTTACAACATTCCAGAAACTAAAATAGTGTGTGACATCGTTGGTCCCAACTCCCCCTAGTATAGTGACATCTATGCTTTTCTCCATGATTGAACCTTCCCACCCAATATATCCTCTAAACAACACAATTCTTTCATCTAACGAGCCTCCCATTTCACCCTTGTTTGTAGCACACTCTATTTTAGGGCTATGAAAACACTCTACTTAGGTGTATTAACTTGAAAGAAGCCATTTTAGTGATCCAAGAAGTGCAAAATGGTATTTTTTGTGCTCACACCAATGGTATGGTCTTAGCTAAGAAGTTTTTTTGAACAAGATATTACTAGCCCACCATAGAACATGATGCATATTAATACATCAAAAAGTACATAGATTGTCAAAAGGATGAGGCTTTATCCATGTACCATCCTAGTCTCTTTAGTTTATCACCACACCATGGTTGTTCTCTACATGGGGCATTGATCTCATTGGAAAGATAAACCCCTCATCCTGTACTGGACATAAATTCATCATTATTGCCATTGAATATTTTATCAAATGGATTGAAGTCGTCCCCCTCGCCTACACCACTAACCAAAAAAATCTCTAAGTTTGTCCTCCATTACATAATTTACCATTATGGTATACCCTCTGCAATCAACATAGGAAATGGAAAATCTTTCAAAAACCACAAAGTGTACACCCTTTGTGACCAATTCCATATCAAGCACAAGTGGCCCAACCCTATTACCTACAAGGTAATGACTCAATTGAGGAATCCAAAATAAACCTTATTAAGATCCTTAAAAGGATTGTGATTGTCATTGGCCATGACTGGCACCTCCACCTTAACCTTTCCTTATCGGCCTATCAAACTAGCATATGCACTGTTTGTTGCACATATGATGCCTAAGGTTGTTGTCATTGATGTCAACACTATCACAAGGTTGAGGAGATTGTTAAGGATGTCATTGAGGTGTCATTGATGTCAACACTATCATGGAAGTGTGGTGGTGTTCATGGTTGGATGTCATGCCTTGATTAGTACAAAACTAAGATGTGCCTTGATTAGTGCAGAATTGAGATGGGAATTAGAAGCACTAAGAGGATTAGATGTGTTGTTGGTGGCCTGAAGCATGTTGAATGTTCCATTCTAATGTTCCTCAGTTGTATGTGTTGGTACAAAGAAGATTTGGCCTCTGAAAGTTGGTGACAATTTCTATTTCAGAACGATATTATGCTTTTGTGGATTGGAACATAGCTTCCTACAATGTCAAATCTTGTATGTTCCAAGTTTCATGATGTTTTGATTATCGGATGTATGTTTTTCTATTGACAAGTTTGAAGACAATGTTGGTTTTGTGAAGGTGTTTCTAGCATGGTAATGGAATGCTCCGCATTTCTTTGATTTTGAAGATATGGTCTTGTGGTTCAAGAGTTAAGTCTATTATGATGTAAACATGCCAAATCCAATGTTTTAGATCACTTGCTCCTCTGCTGTGAAAGATATAAGTGACTGAGTTCCGGTTCATGCTCTAACAGTATGATGTGATGATGAAGACTGAATGGAATGCTCCACATTGCTCTAAATTTGTAGATTTGGCTATGTAGTTCTGAAGGTATGTTAGGATTCTAGTGAAGATGATAATTCCAAAGATTCAAATAATTTTCCCTTTCATTGTGAAAGTTATGCATGATAGAGTACCAGCATGTGTCCTAGAAGAGTGAGGTAGTGTTGAAGGCATGATGGACAGCTTCGCATTCCTCCAGAAAAGAATGGTTGTGATTGTAGTTTTTTTCTAGATGTCTATTACATGCTTCTTTTGAGTTTCAAGGTTCTTGGTGGTCTGCAACTCAGTTTTTCAAATGACATGTTGTAGTGTGTTCTGAAAGTCAGAGTGTTCTCAGAGTTAGTGATTGAAGTTGTGCGGCATAATTATTTGATGTGCAGTGGAAAAGGAGTGGTTGGGGATGTTTTATGAGTCATGTGGACTCATCTTGAAAAGTTTCACGAAAATATTTCTTGTTTCTAGTACCACATAAGGTTTTCCAAGTTGATGTGGCCATTATTCTTCAAGTCTTCATGTGTTTTCCTTAAAGTTGTCCTATTTCCAAATGAGTGAAGTGTATAGATGTAATTTCTTAATGTTTGAAGCTATGAAGGATGTTTTGGACCTAGTTAAGAAAGTGTTGGACTCAACAAGGCTTGGATCTTCTGTTGGTGTAATGTGTGGCTTCACTTAGGATCTATCTTCTACACGTTTCATATTGTGTGTTGTCTGTCTAACTTGTAAATGTATTTTTCATATTGTATTTGGCCAACAAGCTATGTAATCAATTTAATATCATGTATAAATAGTGAATCAAAGTGAGTGAAGTGAGGTATGATTGCAAGTTGATTGAAAAGGTTCATAAGCAGATAAAAGAAAAATAAATGCATTATTGATGTGCAACTGAAGGAGAAAGAGTAGGTGTTGTTGATGCTATAAGGATTCATCTTGAAGAAATATTTGAGACAATGATCAAGTATAGAGTATGCCTAACTAATCAGATCTTTAGAAGAAAGTGTGAGGAGGCAGAAGTGTAATCATCAAAAGTGTGAGCTTCAATGTCAGTTTTCAAATAGTAGAAAAGATTGTCATATTATAATCCTTTGTAATTGTGTTCTCATTCAGGGAGTAGATGCTTCCTTCGGAGTGACCCTAAAACAAACTCATTAGGGAGTAGATGCTTCCTTGGGAGTGGCCCTAAAAAAAATTCATTAGGAAGTAGAAGCTTCCTTGGGAGTGACCCTAGATCAAAGTTACTTAGGGAGTAGTAGCTTCCTTGGGTTAAAGCCCCTAAAGTAAAGTTATTGTTTGAGCTTCATATATTGTGAGTTAATCCTCACCATGGTTTTTCCCTTCTAGGGTTTTCCACATATATTTGGTGTTATGTGTTGATGTGCATTGTGTTATTCTTTCATGTTGATACTATGATGCTTAAGGTTTAATCTGCTCCAGATAAGTTGAAGTTGTTGAAATTAAAATTTTTTAAAATACCGATTCACCTCCCTCCCTCTCATTATTCTTGTGTGTCTAACAATTGGTATCAGAGCCAAGTTCCTCTGAGGGAAGCTTAACCACTTGAGGAAAGTTTTGGATGGCACAAGGTGGATCCAGTAAGATACCTAGATTTTATGGAACAAATTATGCCTTTTGGAAGCTAAGGATGGAAGCCTACATCAATTCTCTAGGATGTGGAGTTTGGGATTTTGTCAAGAAAGGCTACATTGTTCCTTCTTCTATTCCTACATATGCAAATGAAATCAAGAAGTATGATAACAATTCCAAGGCAAAGTTTTCCATCATGAGTGGATTAACTGTTTCAGAACTTTCAAAGGTAATGAGTTGTAGCTCTACTCAACAAGTCTGTGATAAACTTGAAACCATTGATGAAAGAGACAAGAAAGTAAACAAAGCTAAGATGCAAATCCTCAGAAGTAGATTTGAAACCCTAAAGATGAGAGAGGATGAAAACATTGTTGGATTTAGTCTTTGAGTGAATGAAGTGGTTAATGGCATCATAGGTCTTGGTGGTGAGATAAAAGAGGATAAAATTGTGAAAAAAGTTCTGAGATCTCTTCCCAAATCTTTCAGTCATAAGGTATATGCTATCGAGGAGACTGTAGACTTGGATAAATACTCTTTAGACCAAATGTTTGGGACACTTACTGCTTTTCAAATGAGAGAATTTGACAGTGATATTCCAAAGAAAGAAGTTGCTTTCAAAGTTAGTAAAAAGATAAAGGCTGAGACTGTTGATGAAGATTAAAGCTCTAATGATGCTAAAGCAAATTTTGTAAGAACACTGAAGAAAGGCTTTGGAAAATATAAAGGTAAGTTACCCTTCAAATGTTTCAATTGTGGAAATGTTGGTCACTTTGCTTCTAAATGTCCTCTTAAAGAAGTTAGGTGAAGTAACAGAAATAGTAAATTCAAAAGGAGTCTATTTTGCATACAATACAGTTGTTCTTCAGAAGATGAGGATCATGATGATTCAAATGATGAAACACTTTTTTTGTCCATGAGTGTTGGTGACAAAAAGGATGATGTTGGAAAATGTGGAAAAATTGATACCTTGCAAACAATCCAAAATAATGAAAGATCAATGGTTGTATGGATTGTCTTCCATGCAAAAAAAGAAACCAAAGCTTGGGTTATTGACAATGGTTGTTCAAATCATATGAATGGTGACAAAGATAATTTTATCAGCCTTGAGAAGTGGGATGGTGGAACTATCAAGTTTGGAGGTAATGGGTCAGCTCAAATCAGTGGAAAAGGTGTCATAGCTATTGATGGAAAGAATAGGACTGGGGATGTTCTCTATTTCAAAGGATTACAACACAATCTTCTCAATGTCAGTCAGATGTGTAGGAAAGGTTACAATCTTACTTTTCATGTCAATGGTTGTGAAATTAGGAAGGCAGGATCTGGAAAGCTAGTTGCAGAAGGTATCAAGACATGTGATATTTATCACTTGAAAGAGGTAAATGAAAGAACATGTCTGTTGACTCAATCTAGTGACTGTTGGATGTGGCACAAAAGAATGAGACATTACCATTTTGATAATATGGTAAGAACCAGCTCTACTCATGCAGTGAGAGATATGCCTAAGATAATCAAGCCTGCAAACACTGTATGCAAGGAATGTCAAATGGGAAAATAGACAAAGAGATGTTTTAAAAGCAAGGAGTACTCTTTTTCAAAGCCATTGGAGCTGATTCACACATACCTATGTGGACCTACAAGAGTAAAGAGTCAACAAAGTGAAAGGTATTTTATGTTTCTCATTGATAATTTTTTTAGAATGACTTGGGTTACTTTCTTAAGAGAAAAAATTGATGCCCTTAATAAGTTTAAAGTTTTCAAATCCTAGGTTGAAAATGATCAATGAATACTAAGATCAAATGTTTAAGGTCAGATAGAGGAGGTGAGTTTACTTCAAATGAATTTGAAAAGTTTTGTGAAGATCATGGTATTATGAGGCATTTGTCTGCTCCTAGAACCCCTCAACAAAATGGGGTAGTGGAAAGGAAGAATAGGATTGTGCAAGAAATGTCTAGGGCAATATTGGAAGATGTAGATCTGCCTGATATATACTGGAAGGAAGCAATTCACATTGTTGTCTATCTAACTAACAAAGTGTAGTTAAGGGTCAATGACACAAAGACCCCTTATGAGTTGTGGTATGGAAGACCTCCCACTGTTAGATACTTCAGTATCTTTGGTAGCAAATGCTATATCAAAAGAGATGAAGAAGACCTAGGAAAGTTTGATTTAAGATGTGAAGAATGAATCTTTCTTGGTTACTCAACCAGAAGCAAGGCATATAGATGCTACAACAAAAGGTTGGGAAAGGTGATTGAAAGCACAAATGTCAAAGTAGATGAAGACTTGTATCAGATCTCACAAGGTTCAGAAGACATTGGATCTGATATCTTTCCTTGCATTGAAGATGAAGAAGAAGAAGTAAAAGAAGAGAAGGAACAAGAGCCAGAGCAGAAACCTAAGACCCCAGCAAAGTATGTTCAGAAGAATCACTCAACAGAATATATCATTGGAGACAAGAATGAAGGTGTGTAGACAAGGAGAAGGTTTTCCAAGGCTCGTGAGCAAGTAAACTTGTGTTTACTATCAAAAGTAGAACCTAAGAACTTTGTTGAAGTGAACAAGAATGATAGATGGATAAAAGCCATGGAAGAAGAATTGGATTAGATTGAGAAGAATCAAACATGGGAACTAGTTCCTAGACCAACAAACAAGAATATTATAGGAACAAAATGGGTGTTCTAGAACAAACTAAATGAAGAAGGTGAAGTTGTGACGAACAAAGCAAGATTAGTATGCAAAGGATACACTCAAGTAGAAGGCATTGATTTTGAGGAGATTTATGCTCTGGTAGAAAGAATGGAGGCAATCAGTGTATTTCTTTCTCTTGCTTCTCATAGGAATTTCAAAGTATATTAGATGAATGTCAAGTCAGCATTTCTTAATGGTGACCTAGAGGAAGAAGTATACATTGAACAACCAAATGGTTTCTAGCTATCAGAAGATCTAGACATGATATGTAAACTTAAGAAGGATTTGTATGATCTCAAGCAAGAACCTAGGGATTGGTATGCAAGATTAGACAAGTACTTACTTCAGCAGAGATTCAAGAAAGGTACCACATATAGTAATCTTTATATAAAGGAAGAAGGTGATGCAGAGCTCACTAACACAAGACCACAAAGGATCACTAAGGGGTCACAACCAACTACACAAGAGAAAGAGGATATAGGGGATGGTAGGGCAAACAACTCTTCTAGGCCTTAGTGGACTAAACAACAACACTTGACATCAAACAGGACAAGACTGTCCACTCACTCTCCATTGCTTCAACATAGCATAATGACACCATTTGTAGATTCATACACATGGGAACCTTCCCAAACTTTCTAGGGACCCTAGAACTTCTAGGTTTGACTGTCCCAAGCTCCTAAAACCATAAAAATGCCCAGGGGATACCTCCTTGTACCACCTCCTTCACAAACTGACTCACTTCCTTGTAGCCCTCTTTTTAGGACTGTCATAAAATAAATTTTGTTTCAGACCTCTTCTCCAAACTATCAAGGGCTTTTTGACTACCCATTACCTTTTTCTTGAATATATTAAACATGCAACATAGGTTTCTTTGGAACACTACATCTAAAACTTGACTGTACCCTGCTGTCCCAAGGGCTAATTAGGCCTCCTAGACATGAAAAAAGGCTAGAAAACTTATTTCAAATTACAAAGACCCACTCCAAGGTATCTAATAGATCATAAAAGGTCTAAATACTCTATTTTCAAAGGTTTTGTGCCAAACTTCTCCATTTCCCTTCAAAAAGCAACTCCACCTATGTTAAGACTGTTAAAACATAGTGTTATTGGACTTCAAGAAACACACAAATCTATCCTTTCACACCAACTCCACCATTCTTGCAACACAAAAATTAGAGAAACAAAAACAAAATATCTCCATCTCATCCATTATTGGGTTAGAGTGTGGACGGAAATGGCTCCCAAGCCATCAATTGCTTCAGAAAACCCCAAAAACTAGATTTTTGGACCAAAAATCAGAAAAATGCCAATAAAATTCTTAAACAAAAATATTAATCTGCCAAATAAAATGAAAAATAGAGCTAACACAGCCCTCTTCCATATTTCATTTGGTTCCCTCCATGAAAATTCTGTACATTTCCGTACAAGTGCTTGAAAACTAAGAAAACCACCAAAAAATGCAAAAAATTGTATCTTTTTCTCTCATTTTTTTTATCAAAACTTTTCCCCATATATGCTAATTCGACCTCCCTAGCTATCATAGGCATGTTACAACATAAATCAATAAAATTATCTTCTCTCCATTGTGGGAAGCTAAAAAAAGAAGGTAATTAAAGCCTTCTTTAAAGGAAAAAAACAAGACTATCCTAAAATCTAGGAAATAAAAATCTCTTAGACCTATTATTAGAAATTTGCCTTTTCTAAGGCCACCACTACATGACCATGCCTTTAGAAGGCTTTAATACATTAATTTAAAACTTTATTTTGTCGTTAAAAAACTAAAATTATAAAAAAATTAACTAAATGATTATTCTAGGTGCACTGCACCATACACCCTAACTTGTAACTTTTCCAAGTCCCTTGGAAATATTCTTGCAAATTGTCCTTCATGGCTCCATGCTTGTCTTCATCAGGTCCATGTTACCTTGATCCTTCACTATCCTTGTTATCTTTTCTCTTGTCCTTCTTTGAAATGTGTTTCACTCTGTCATAGAGTGCTCTGTCAACTTCATTCTTCTTTACCTCTGTCAACACTTTCTTCTCAACTCCTTTCTCACATCACTGTCTCATACTTTTCTCTCTATTGTACACTATCACCTTACCTTTACCAACCTCTGTTAGACCTGCAACTAGGGTGTTCACTATCCTAGGAACTTTGCAAACTGTTGAACCAACTTCATTTGGTTGTCTCTTATTTCTACTATTCACCATAGGGCTCATGATTGTTCCTACTAAGACTCCTTCACTCACTTCTTGCCTTACCATAGGCTCTACACTCTTACACTTCTCATTTTCACTGACCTCCTTCTTCCACATGAAGATATTTCTCCTCACAATTGGCTGCAACTCTTCTTCACACTTACTTTTTGTTGTTTCAACAACTTTATGCCTTGAAACGGCTGCATACTCCTTGTTTGCACTCTCTTCAAACATCACTGGCTCCTTCTTGCCAAACATGATCATATTTGCTGTTCTTGACTACTCCTCAAATGGCAGTAGCACAAAAGTCTTATCATCCTTCTTGATAGTGAAGGTATTGGCTCTTCCATCATAGATTGCAAACCTATCAAATTGCTAGGGTCTTCCCAGTATCACGTGACAACAATCCATAGGTAGGATGTCACAAAGTACCCTATCCTCATATGCTCTAATTTTAAACTCAACTAATGCTTGTTCAGTCACTAAAATGGACTGATGATCACTCACCCAAGAAATTTTGTAGGGAACTTCCCTAGGAACTCTCTTTAATTTCAGTTTATCTACCATCTCACTTGACACCATATTATCAGTACAACCAGAATCAACTATCACTTTACATACCTTGTCCTTGCTCTTGCAAGTTGTCTTAAACAATGCTCTCCTCTGAATCAGCTCCTTCTCCCTAGAAGTCTTCAACAATGCTCTTTCTCTTAGCATCACACCTTGTGTAACTAGAACTACCACATTCTTCTTCTTGAACTAATTGAGTCCTTCTTTCACTCTTCCTTTCACCATCATTTGAAATTTTTTTCTTTTCAGGACACTTATATGTTGGGTGCCCAAACTCTTGGCAATTATAACACTTACTTGCAAAGGTGTTTGCACTCCTTCCACCACCAAATCTACCTCTAGAACCTCTACCTCTGAAATTTGCACTCTGTCCTTGTCTGAAATCAGCACCTTGTCCTTGTGCCTTGTTCATGTCTTCTTAACTTTCACTAACTTGCTTTGTATTAAAAGATCCTCTACCTCTAGAGGTATTGCCTCTACCTCTGGCTGACTTATCTTGTCTTATTTTTAGCTTCTCTTCCACTCTAACTGCCATTTGATAACAGTCTTCAACACTCCTTGGATTTGCCAACACCAACTCATCCTGCATGTTAAATCTCAAACCACCAATATACTTAGCAACCTTTTGTACTTCAGTTTCATTTTGACCAGACCTTATGCTCAGCTTATAAAACTCTTTAGTGTATGTCTTAACATCCATTTCCTTTTGCCTTAAACCTTGAAGCTTCTTAAACATTTGAACTTCATAATCTTTAGGCAAGAATTTACCTTTGATTTTTGCTACCATCTTGTCCCATGAGACAATCTTTGCCTTTCCTTGCTTTCTTCTCTCTGTCTGCTGATAATCCCATCATAACAAAGCATGACCTATCAGCTTGGTCTTTGCAATCTTCACTTTCTGATCCTCAAGAACTTCTTCACACTCAAAGTGATTGTCCAATGCTGTAATCCAGTCTAACAACTCTTCATCATTCAGGCTTCCTCCATACTTTGGCACATCTATCTTTATCTTGTGCTTGTCTTATTTTACTACCCTAAGAAACTTTACCATCCTTTGATCCTCAGGGTCCAACTCTTCTTCCACATCTTCATACTCAACTTCTTCTTCTTCTTCCTCAGACTCAATCTCATCACCTAGAGCCACTCCTCTTCTCTGATTTTGCTCTAGGGTAGCCATTCTTTCCTTCAGCTCCCTCGACTCTCTAGCATGCTTCTCTTTTAGATCATTCATCTCTTAAGCCATGTTTCTTGCTGTTGGAGGCATCTTGATAAACTTCTTCTTCAACTCAACACTTCACAGACCTACTAACTGCGCTCTGATACCAAATTGATGCAGAGCTCACTAACACAAGACCACAAAGGATCACTAAGGGGTCACAACCAACTACATAGGAGAAAGAGGATATAGGGGATGGTAGGGCAAACAACTCTTCTAGGCCTCAGTGGACTAAACAACAACACTTGACATCAAATAGGACAAGACTGTCCACTCACTCTCCATTGCTTCAACATAGAATAATGACACCATTTGTAGATTCATACACATGGGAACCTTCCCAAACTTTCTAGGGACCCTAGAACTTCTAGGTTTGACTATCCCAAGCTCCCAAAACCATAAAAATGCCCAGGGGATACCTCCTTGTACCACCTCCTTCACAAACTGACTCACTTCCTTGTAGCCCTCTTTTTAGGACTGTCATAAAATAACTTTTGTTTCAGACCTCTTCTCCAAACTATCAAGGGCTTTTTGACTACCCATTACCTTTTTCTTGAACATATTAAACATACAACATAGGTTTCTTTGGAACACTACATCCAAAACTTGACTGTACCCTGCTGTCCCAAGGGCTAATTAGGCCTCCTAGACATGAAAAAAGGCTAGAAAACTTATTTCAAATTACAAAGACCCACTCCAAGGTATCAGATAGATCATAAAAGGTTTAAATACTCTATTTTCAAAGGTTTTGTGCCAAACTTCTCCATTGCCCTTCAAAAAGCAACTCCACCTATGTTAAGACTGTCAAAACATAGTGTTATTGGACTTCAAGAAACACACAAATCTATCCTTTCACACTAACTCCACCATTCCTACAACACAAAAATCAGAGAAACAGAAACAAAATGTCTCCATCTCATCCATTATTGGGTTAGAGTGTGGATGGAAATGGCTCCCAAGCCATCAATTTCTTCAGAAAACCCCAAAAACTAGATTTTTGGACCAAAAATAAGAAAAATGCCAATAAAATTCTTAAACAAAAATATTAATCTGCCAAATAAAATGAAAAATAGAGCTAACACAGCCCTCTTCCAGATTTCATTTGGTTCCCTCCATGAAAATTCTGTACATTTCCGTACAAGTGCTTGAAAACTAAGAAAACCACCAAAAATTGCAGAAAATTGTATCTTTTTCTCTCATTTTTTTTATCAAAACTTTTCCCCATACATGCTAATTTGACCTCCCCAGCTATCATAGGCATGTTACAACATAAATCCATGAAATTCTCTTCTCTCCATTGTGGGAAGCTAAAAAAAGAGGTAATTAAAGCCTTCTTTAAAGGAAAAAAACAAGACTATCCTAAAATCTAGGAAATAAAAATCTCTTAGACCTATTATTAGAAATTTGCCTTTTCTCAGGCCACCACTACGTGACCATGCCTTTAGAAGGATTTAATACATTAATTTAAAACTTTATTTTGTCGTTAACAACTAAAATTATAAAAAAATTAACTAAATGATTATTCTAGGTGCACTGCACCAGAAGGAGACATGATTTTGATAGTTGCAGTATATGTTGATGACATCATTTTTGGTGGAGATGATGATATGTGTAAAAGGTTTGTAGAGGAGATGCAAAAAGAGTTTGAGATGTCCATGATTGGTGAAATGTATTTTTTCCTTTGACTTCAAATTTCCCAGCAAGATGGTGGTATCTTTATTTCTCAAGCTAAGTATGCCAAAGAATTGTTGAAGAAGTTTGGTATGGAGGATTCAAAACAAGTGAGTACTCCAATGGTCACTGGATGTCACTTGAGAAGAGATGATGAGTCTTCAGAGGTGGATCAAACTATCTATAGGTCTATGATTGGAGCATTGTTGTACTTGACTACCTCTAGACTTGACATTATACACACAGTATGTGTGGTTATAAGATATCAAGCCAATCCAAAGCAACCACATGAGAAGGCAGTGAAAAGGATATTCAAATACTTGAAAGGAACTCTGGACTATGGTCTATGGTATCCAAAATGAAATGAATTTGATTTGAGTGCATACACTGATGCTGACTGGGCTAGTTGTGTTGATAATAGAAGAAGTACAAGGTGGTGATTTCTTTCTAGGAAGCAGATTGGTTTCATGGCAGAGCAAGAAGCAAGATTCAATATCCTTATCTACTATAGATAAAGAGTTTATTATAGTAGCCTCATGCTATACACAAATGTTGTGGATGAAGGAAACTCTAAAGTATTCCAAGGTATTGTATGATGAGCCTATTCCTATTTTGTGTGACAATACAAGTGCTATCAATATTTCCAAGAATCTAGTGATGCATTCTATAACCAACAATATAGCAATTAGGTATCACTTTTTGAGAGAGAACATTGCAAATAAGGAAGTGAAGTTGAAATATGTTCCAACAGAGGATTAAATTGTAGATATATTTACAAAGGCTCTTGTAAAGGACATCTTTGAGGATCTCTATGATAGGACCCTATTGAATTTTTTCCATGGTTCTGGTACTTAGCCCAAAATCTTGTGTCATCCTAGTAGAAGATCTCTAACCTAGGGTTTTCGCAAAATGAAAATACTCTAAGTAATGCCCCTTAAACCCTAAACCCTTGTGTCAAACATATTAAAAATCACTTTTGATCTATTTTTAAGTTGACTTCCTATCGCCCGTTGCTCAGGTCTTTAGTTGCCTCTTTTATGCCCTAAAATACATTGTTTACCAGCCCCTTGTTGTGCAGTTACCACTTCCTGCCTATGCCTAATATATTTTTCAAACCATCAAATGGTCCCATGGCCCCCTTCTTCCCTAGTAGACAAAGGTTGTTTTTAAAGATGTATGCCAAGGATCAGATCCTGCTAACCCCTTTTTGACAGGTGGTGAATGTTGATTTGCTTCCACCAATCCATCGGTATTATAATATTGATAAGGCAATTGCTCACAGAACTACAAAAAGGGTACTAGCTAGCATAAAATTGTTCATTAGTTGTGAGATAAAGAAAGTGGTGGGTCCGAGCACTACGTGGATACTTCTCTATGGCTTCTGTCATTCCACCAAGCTTGACCAAAGGGTCCCACTAACCAATGATGGAAAAGTGGAAACATGACATGTGGCTTCTAGAGGAAGGGACTATGCTTGGATGGACAAAACGGTGATGTGGAAAAATCTCTGGGGTTGATGATGCTTTTTGGGAGTTGTCCCATTGCATGCAACCAATCTGACGGTTCTCTCCATTCCATAGAGATCAAATCTCTTGCTAGATCTTTTGAGTGTGGAGCCGCGAAGAATGTCCTAACTCTACTATTTGAAGGGTCCTCTTAAGATCATGGTTATGGTGGCTATCTAGGTGGATGGGTATTAGTGATAGTATGGCTTTCCCTTAGTTCTGTATGTTCTTTTTTCTCCCCTGTTCTATTGGATTCTCTTCCTTGTTCTCATGGTTATAAATTTGCCCTTACAAAATTAGGAGATTAGGAATTTTTCTTTCTACGGAATAGGTGGTGTAGGGAAAATTTGGGGATAGTAGCAGCATCCATTGAGCCTCTGTGATTTCTTCTCCCTTCTCCTTTCTCATCCGAATGTGGGCCCTAAGGGTTAATCTCCTAGCTCCAGTAGTTCATTATTTATGTGATCTAGTAGATTCTCTTCTTAGGCAGAGGCATCATTGCTTCCTCTACTCCTCCCTTACATCTAATTTTCTTAACAAATCTTTAACTCTAGGTGTAAGGATATTGCCCACCCAGATGAAATAGATAGGAGCAGAGGAAAGAATTGTTGCTACTGCTACTGCTCTCCTAGCTTGACTTCTGACACTACTTGAGTCATCTATGTGTCGATTCCTCAAATTTCTATCTGGTTGAGGTTGTTGGAAACCTCCTAACCAGAAGTGGAGTCACACCACTTGAAGGAAATCATGAAATAGTGAAGGAGATTAAGGCTTCCTGGGTTTCCTTTTGACATTGTTCCTTGTACATTTTCTCATTTTCTAGGGCACAGTTTGCATAGGTAGTGTAGTGAATCCTCCTGTTGAATTGTTGGCAACATTTAAGGGTGTTTGAGCTCTAAATGGCATCTAATAAGTGCGTCAACCATCAAAAATAAACTAGCCCAAATCCTCACCAAAGTGAGAGATCATACAGTTCAAAAATAGATACCTCAACATGTGTGGGTATTTTTGTTATAGATGCATCTCTTTGCAGTTAAGAGATGGTTACACCTACATCTTGTTACAAACTTCATCTTTGGTGAATTAAAATGAAACTTCTTTTTTTCTTTAAGCTTGTAGCTTTTCTATTCCCTTATTCTATAAAAGAGAATTTAGAGCTTATTGATAAGCATTGGTTCGAGGTCATATTTTCCAGACTCAATCTGAAAAATGGGATCAATCTGATCATGGAGGAGTTGTTTCTTTTTTAAGATTAGTTGTCCTATTTTAGTCTTCATTTTGAGTTCAAACTCTTGATATATATGCAAGGCTATTTGTAATTCAGTGTCAGTCCATTTTACATATTACCGTTGAGTTTCAAAGTATACTGTCTCCTACTTCTGTACACATTGTTACATTTATGAATACAATCTGATTAATGATCAATTTATTCATCATCACAGTCTTTCCTGTGTTTGTATATTTTTCTTATGGCATTTACTCAAGTAGTAAAATAATAGCTATAAGAGGATATTGAATGTAATATTGGTTTACAAGGATAACTAAGCATGGTTAACTCTAAAACTAGTGGAATATTATAATGTAAGGCATTATTTTACTATCATAGTAGACTAAAATTAATCACATAATGGTCTTTCATTTACATCTATTTTTGACTCTATGACCTTTGGACTAGGCACTGATTAATTTGAAATGATATACTATACTAAATCCCCCTTGATTATCCTCATTCTAACTATCAAAAAAAAATTCCCTTTTAGCTGTAGGTTTTAGATGTTATTTTATTCACATATTCTTCTGTAAAGAACTATGCTAAAGCTTAAGAATCTAGCCCATTACTTTACTCTATCAGTAATTCTCTAAGCAATCTAGAAAGAACATATTTGTTTTAGAAGCAGTGTTTTGAGCAAGTGTTTAGGACCCCCCCATCCAAATAAAACATTGTTTTCTTTTCCTTTCTAGAAAAAGGAACACCCTCCTTGGTCTTATAGAGCCTAAAGTGCAAAGGAAAAGAAGGGATTGAAAACCCCCATTTCCTGTTCATTGGCCAATCCCTTGAGACAGATTTGTTATTAGAAATGGTTATTTTATAGATCTACTTCCTCGAGATCTAGTTGGGAATTTAAAACAACCAACACTCTGACAGAGGTTAGGTGTAATTGCCTCTCCCTCTTCTTGCTAAAGATGCATAGTGGTGAATTAGTCTAGGGGTAGTTAATGTTATATCCTTAGTTCCTAGATTGATGATGGCTACCTCTCAGGGGTAGCAGGTAGTGGTTATTGATGATAGGGGGAGTTTGTTATTACAAGAAGAAGTGTGCAGATATGTGGTTGTTGATGAAGGGGAAGAATGAGAAAGTAGTGGTTGCTAATGAGAAGGCTTTGGATACCCTTTGTCCTTGATGTTGAAGGAGGAGAATGAGTAGGTATGTGTTGCCATCAATGCCAAAGGGGGAGATTCTTGCACATATGATGCATAAGGCTATTGTCATTGATGTCAACATTGTCACAAGGTTGAGGAGATTGTTAAGGCTATCATTGAGGTTGTATCTAGATGATAATCTATGCAATCAATGTAATATCATGTATAAATAGTGAATCAAAGTGAGTGAAGTGAGGTATGATTGCAAGTTGATTGAAAAGGTTCACAAGTAGATAAAAGCAGAATAAATACATTATTGATGTGCGATTGAAGGAGAAGGAGCAGATGTTGTTGATGTTGTCTAGATTCATCTTGAAGACATATTTGCGATGGTGATCAAGTATAGAGTGTGCCTAATTGATCAAATCTTCAGAAGAAACTGTGAGGAGGCAGAAGTGCAATCATCAAAAGTGTGAGCTTCAATGTCAGTTTTCAGACAGTAGAAAAGATTGTCATACTGTAATCCTTTGTAAGTGTGTTCTCATTCAAGAAGTAGATACTTCCTTAGGAGTGACCCTAAAACAAAGTAATTAGGGAGTAGATGCTTCCTTGGGAGTGACCTTAAAACAAAGTCATTAGGAAGTAGAAGCTTCCTTGGGAGTGAACCCAAATCAAAGTTACTTAGGGAGTAGCATCTTCCTTGAGTTAAAGCCCCTAAAACAAAGTTATTATTTGAGCTTCATATATATTGTGAGTTAATCCTCACCATGGTTTTTCCCTTCTAGGGTTTTCCGTGCGTATATCTAGTGTTATGTGTTGATGTGCATTATGTTATTCTTTCATGTTGATATTGTGATGCTTAAGGTTTAATCTACTTCGGATAAGTTGAAGTTGTTGAAATTGAAAATTGTTACAATATTGATTCACCCCCCCACCTGTTAGTATTCTTGTGTGTGTAACACCCTTACCAACATTTATGAGCTCAGTCCATCCCCAATTAAACTTAGTGTAGTGAAAGATCACACATGATTTGATGGATAAGCTATCCCCTAATCAAACAACCACTTGGTTCATGGTTACACTTCATTTAAATGTCAACATAGGGACGTATCTATTGGCACAATATTAGTACTATATGTACGACATTAGATTCTTAGGCAATTGAGGTTCTAATATTGTGTATAGGGAAATAAATGAAACATATAATATAAATAAGTAAATACTTACTGCATAAAGGAAATCTATTCTAGAATTAGAAATATTCTAAAAAAACTAGAGGTGAAACCTTACACATAAGTAAGAAGTTACAAGTTACTTGAATTTTACAACAAGAGTAAGTTGAGTTGTAAGTAAACCTAAACTAAATAGGATAGAGACCTAGCTACAATCCAACTCAAGTGGGCCCTTGGTTGGATAAAACTACACCTCCCTCTCTTCCTCTAAGTAAACTAGAGAAATTGTATGACTCACAACAAACTAGAAATGGAAGAAACATGAAATTATTCTTATATTAAATCCCAACAAAACTTGTTATATTTAAACTATGATTCATATCTTTTCTAGATATACTACAATCTTCTACTAGATCCTATCTATTATATATAACCACTATGCTACATTCATCACACTACTCCCAAACATGTAGGAGGTGGATGCTTTATTTAGAAATAATAGTTATACTAGGAAATTGATTCATAAATGTGTAAGAGTCATATTCCCATCAGAACTATACAACATTAATTACATATGCTCAAAATAATAGTGTTGGAGGATCAATTAAGAAGAATAAGGATGAGTCAGTTGACTCATTCATTTTCATATAAGCTCCATCTATCCATGAGAAAAGTCAAGGTTCACCATCTGCCTAAAACTACTTATTGATTCTTTGCTACAAGAACACTACAATTTTGGCTACACATAAGCTATAGCCTTAGTTGTAGGTTGTAAACCCTAGTTGTTGTGGGGAAGTGGCTAACACTTTTGAAATCACTTTTCTACACTTAAACAAGTCACGAGCATAACAATTATCACAACTAAGACAATAAATGCTACATTCATATCAAAATAACTACTCTAATTATATATGGGGTAGCTAAGGGGAATCCTAGTGTTGCTGGTAGTGGAGGAGTGATGAGAGATGATTTTGGTAGGTTTTTGTCGGTTGTGGCACTCCCTCTGGGTACCCATACAAACCATTATGCTGAATTTGTGTTGGCCTACCATGCTATTAAACTAGCTCACTCAAGGGGCTTTAAGAAGGTTTGGATTGAAGGTGATTCTAGAGCAACATTATTAATTGCTTAAAGAAAATCCAAAGTCCTAGTTGGACTATTGCTACCTTCATCAAAGAATCTCTCAAGCTTATGGAAACCTTTGAATTTACTATTATGACCTATATATTCCATAAAGGGAATAAAGTGGCCAACATGTTTTCCAATGTTGGGGTCACGATCCAGACTATGTTCACTTGGGATTTCATGGATATGATTCCAATTGAAGCTCAAAATTTGATTAAACATGAGTGCCTATGTGGAAGCAAGATCGAGGGAGATTAATACTTTGATGATGGATATTATTTGAAACATTATCAGAGTAATCATGAAGGCCCATGTTACATGGATTATGGGTATTGTTATAGGCCCCTTCAAGCTGAAAATACTTCACTTTCATTAAATCAATTTTTGGTTAGTTACTTGGAGGCTCTATTATTTGAAAGCTATGATGCATGGGGATAGAAACATGGTGGATTCCTCATCCTATGAGGGGGCCCACAATAATAGTAGAGTGTGGAAGATTATGGAGGAGGGGGGTTTGACTCTGTATGTGGAGATTCTGCATGGTGTTGAAGCCACGGCTACGTCGATGCTTGCCAAGAACTGGAAGAACTGAAAGGTGGTTGTTTTTGGGTGGGAGTTTACCATTGCAGAGGACCTCATTGCTAAGATAATTGGTCTTTCATTCAGTGGTAAGAAGTTTTTTAGGGAGAGAAAGACCAGTGAGGAGGCCATGGCTCATTTCTTCAAAAGAAATGAAAGGAGAAAACTGGTTAAGCTTCAATTAGGGGCCTATAATTAGATGCCTATCAAGCCAAGTTGGGTCAAAGTGGCAAAGGTTATTATGAGATATATAACCCTGAATGGTAGGTTTATTGCTTTGTATGGTTATCATTTTAATATGCTTAACCATTTTTGCCATAAAATGTTGGTTTCTTTCCCTTTCTACATTTTGGCTTCGTTGGAATTTTTGATTAAGGAGAATGCTAGAAACCCCAAGCCGTCGGTGCTCCATGAAGGATTAATCCTTCTCATTATGGAATACATGAAAGATAACGCCCCCAAGTTAGGGTTGAAGAGTAAATCCTCTTCGAAGAAGAAGCTATTCTCAGTTTCCAGTGATTCAGAGACCCAGTCAGAGGATAAGGAGTGGGTGGAAGAAGATGACTTCGAGGGTAATACTGAGATGTCTGGGAGAAATAGGAAGAGACAAAATAGGAGGGATGTTTAAATTTCTTGGTATGAGGGTTCCCAGACGGGTGAGGATTCAGAGCTGGAGGGCAGGAAGGAGAGAATGGGAAGTGAAAAAAGGAAATCCTTTGACAATGGAAAAAGCCATGTTTTTGTGAAGAAGGTGAAAAATAAACCTGTGGGGGAAGCTTCTAACCATGTTACAGAGGTCAAGGGGTGGACCTTGGGAAAAGGGTACTGATGACTGAGCATGGTGTTGATAAAGGTAAAGGCCTATCTATTGAGGAGCCAAACATTGGTATTCCTTTCTTGTAGATCCCTGTTCCTACCCATAATCTTCTGAAAGACTTTGAGGTGGTCATGGCAAGGGCTCATAATAGGGATGACCTTGTTTTGGCCCTTGGTATCGAGTGAGAGAAGTGGTTAACAATTAACATAAGATGACGAAGTGGTTTTTTGTGGAAATCAATCGTATCATCATCAAATTGAGGGTTCTATAGGATAATTTGGACTGGTGGGAAATCACTGTGGATCAGGACAAAGAGATTTCCCATGGTTGGTATGTGATTCCTTGAATGAAGGAGATTGAATGCAAGCTCCTTAGGCTGATTGAGAATTTGGAGGAGAAGCTTACTGGTATTAATGAGAACCTAGAAATGATTTTGAAAATTAGCCAGTGTACTATTCAGAATAGTCTTTAGTGGATGCACCTCCTCACTGACAACTTGAAGGAGATCCAAAATGACTAGGTTAGTGATCTTACTGTGGAGGATAGTCCAGTGTTGGAGGACATTGCGATTGCTGATAAGAATCAGGGTAATAAAGATAAGGGTAAACAAGTTGTGCAGGATGACAAAGGCAGCTCGTCAACTCGCACTAGGGCTAGTAAGAAGAAGTAGTTTGAAGACAAAAAGAAGGATTTGGTTAACTTTGACAAGCTACATGAATTTTTTTATGAACAAGAGCTGGAAGCAGCTGATACACTGATGAAGCTGTAGGTAGGTTGTGTGGCTTTCTATTTTGCTACCTTTTTCTATGCTTTTATCTAGTTTTTTAGTTGTTGGTAGGCTTTTGGTTGGATTTCTATTCTTTGATTACTACTTGTTGTAAAGGGTTTCAGGGTCCCTTCAAAACCTATTTTACCCTGTAATCAAAAACTACTTTCAATAAATAATCATCCAATAAACAAAATTCATATAAAAATCTACGCTTCATCAAAGTATTTATTAAAAGGGCATTCAAAGGATGCAGACATATATGAAATACAAATCAAAATAAGGGACAAAGATTATCTAATAGGGACAATTTGGGGATTCATCATGTGCCACCCCTTATTCCCCTGTCTTTGGTACTAAATCCATCCTACCAATTGAGATCAAGTTACCATCCTTTCTCATCTCTTTGTGCAACCTCATCTTAGATGAAGAATGTGGAGTAGCACAGCTACATTTAAAGTCATGAACATTGAATTAATGCATTGAATTACCACAAAGAATATCAAAATTGGTTGCATCATAGTTACAATAAGTGTATCCAAAATAGGGAATTTGAGGTGGGTGATCTTGTGCTCAAATAAAATCACAAAAATACCAATAAGAATATAAATAAGAAGGTAAATTTGAGCTAAATTGGTTGGGCCCTTATGTGATCTTCACCAAATATGGTTTAGTTGAATATAAGCTAGAAACACCAAAAGGCTAAGAACTGAAAGAGCCCATAAACATTCTACACCTCAAGTAGTTCCACACAAAATCTAGCTATAGTTGTCTCTAAAATCTAGAAAATATAAAGAAATCACAAAAAGAATAAAAAATCAAAAATCAAAAAATGAAAATAATAAAGAGAATTTGTTTTATCCAATGGTGGAAACCATTCCCTATGGTGCCTTGGGAAAGTTCCATGATGAAAACCAATAAATAAGCATCATGTGCAACATTGATTTTCATATCTATGAGAAATCATCCCCCATTTTTAACATCACTAAATTCATTTCACTAGATCCCATAGCCAAAATCTTGATTCTTTGATCCCCTCCACCTCAGGTCATTTACTAGCTCCCATCTTCTTATTTTATCACATTTCACGACCCATCTCTTAGTACCCCTCACTCCATACCATGTGTTTCACTTCATCATCTTTCTTTTTGATTGATAAAATAGTGCTAACCATCCACACTTCCATATCACTAACACCATGTCATTGCTAACAATCCCACGTAACTATGGTCCTCATCTCTCTTACTCATTCCATCCAGTCATTAGTACACATCTATTATACCTTGATTTTTCTCCAAACTAGGGGCATCCCCTTACTGACTCATGTTTATATGGACTCCTATACATGTACACCCTTTGCCTCATTGATACCACCCCTCTCATGGCATGACCCTCGAACATCTGTCATAGCCACCAATCATTTTTATCTCAAAATCACATTCTCACTTGACGTGGCATCCCCATTCCTTAAACACTAACCTGCCCTCCAAGCCCTTTGAATATTCTCATCATCCTCCCAAATAGGTTATTTTCCACATTATGTCATGGTCTTATGTTCCTCCTAACTAGGACAAATGCACTATGTACCATGCACACTACTTCTTGTTTATAACCATCCAATCCCCCAACCTTCTCCTTGATCACTATCCTACCCCTAACCCATCTCCCCTCCACTCTAATCCTACATGTGACCACTATCCTATCCTCCTAACCTTACCCCCTAACTCATCACCTCCCTTGTATCCACAAACCCCCATGTCTTGAATATTACACCTCTTCATGGTTTATTTTTTTCTTTTTCATGCTTGTCTGATTGTTTACGTGTATTTGTTTATTTATTATATCTCTATTACTCCATACTATATGCCACCTTGGTCACCATCATTTACCATATCATCGTGTATCTTGAAAAAGTGTTTACTAGGACATGGTTCTATCTACATTTTGTGTATCTTGGGTTAGTCCTTCATGCACCTAGCACATCATCATCATGGTCCCTTATATCATGATGCATAAGGCTATTACTATATCAAATTGGGTTTCTCTCTACATTGAAGTTGTTCCTATAACATGTACTTTTCACCAAAAACATCATGTCATCACATTATAATCCATTTCATATCATTTTTATCTATCACATTCCATTTTATCATATTCATATTCACATTGATTTATATTCTATCACACTCATATTCTATTTATTCTATGACAAAATGAGAACATATGTCATAATCAACAGTTATCAAAAACACATGTACACCCATGAAATATAAATCTAATCATCCATAATCAACATCATATCAAAAAAATCACATGGTATCCATAATATGTTGAATGCAAATCCATCTATATATATCAGAAATGGTGTGCAATGTCTCAAAATATCATCAATATATTATCAAATGTGTGTAACAATTATACATCTTTAAAATGATACATGGCCTCATCATAAACATACCCCATAGTTGTGTATAGTCACATTCGAATCCTATTATCCCCTTCTCCCTCTTATGGCCCTATTAATGGTCTTAGTGATGGTAGTGTTTTGGATAATAGCCCTAGTCATGGCAGTCTCTCACTAAGTGAGATATCCCTAATTCCCTTAATCAAGTGCTTGATGACTTCGTATATATAGGCTACCTCAACTCCATTGGCATTGCATGCTCCTACAACCCTCTGTAGTATACCACCTTTTTTAGTGCCTAATTATCCCTCTTAGATGCATTGGATAACTCCATAAACACTTGAGACATGCACTGAGCACTAGTAGTATGTTAGTTGAATCTTTTTCACCTAGCGTAGTCTTTATGCCTCCACTATAGCCCTATCCCACTCTTCCCTCAGTGTTTCCAATTACACCTACAATCCATCCAACTAAGTTTGCATGGTATCCCACACTACTACTCTTATGTCCCTAACTCCCTATACTGCATCTAGTTATAGCCTTAGCTCATCTCTCTCTACCTGCATCACTATTAGCTATCCCTACAAACTATCCCACTCTACATGAGCCCTATTCTACTCTACCACATCCCTATCCCACTCTATGTGATCCATGTCCTACTTTGCATGAGTTGTGTTTCTCTCTCTCCCTCTCCAACTATACTATAGTAGAATCTCATGCCACTATCTTAGTTGCTAGGCTCTTTACCATTGGTCCACCCACTCCTAATGGCCTTGCCCCCAGTGTCCCTATACATATCAATCCTCCTAATGACTCATCTCATCTAGGAGGACCCATTCATAGTGTTGTGTATCCCCTAGATGGCTTGATATGAATCCTTGTGGCATTTCCCACCTCTAGACAAATGGATGTTGAAGCTACCTCATCTATCACAAGCCCTCTAGTCATAATATTAGGATGTGCTCCTAGCTCCAAACTTTTGGTAGTATTGGTGATGCAATATTTTGTCTAGCCTGATAGACCACCAAATGTAAATCCCTATACAAGTATGCTACTACACAAGGGCCCCAAGAAAATACCCTCCTATCCTCTAACATGTTTTACATGTAATCTACTAAGCCCATTTGAAAGAATCTCAAAATATTGTTAGGTAGCAAGATGCCACCAAAAAGATCCATCATCACTAGTGATAACTACTCCACCAACTCCCTTGCCACGCACACATCCAAATCTAAGTCCATTCCTCATAGTGTGATGTTCCTCCTTGTTAAAGGCTCTATTGAGCCCTATAGATCATTTTCTTTCAAGTACATCTCTCCTACTATCAATATCTTTAACATGTGCCACATATCCTCCAAGGTAACTATCATCCCCCTCATCAAGAAATGGAACGTGCTCATCTTGGAGTGCCACTATTCCACCAACACTATCAACATCACCTGACCTATATGCATATCTAGCATTGTTACCACATCATACAACTCCTTGACCACTAGGAACTCCTTTGTCTCTCTAAACCATTATAGTAACTACATCACCCTATATCATCTCTTACGTGTCACCACTGTCTACAAATCCTCTTACATAATCACCATGATACCACACCTCATCAACATTTTTATTTCTTCTCCTCTATCTACCCTTACCCATATTCTTCTTTCCCTATGCCAATGTCACCTTGGAACTGCCAATGCCCCTTGTCTACATGCATAGACACCTCTAGGGCCTACACAAACACCCCTAAGGCTTGCGTAGGTTCCTACTAGAACCCCCATGTGGATGCATCTAATACTGGCATAAATGTGTCTTACCCTTGTGTAGACACCTCACTTGTATAGATGCCTAGGGCATCTACACATATGCTATGGAGTGCTACATAGATACCTCCTCCTTTTTTCCAAGAACAAACACACTTCTAGCCTACATAGACACCCTTAGGGATTGCATAGATAGTGTGCACCACTATGTAGATAAATCTCAGGCTAACTCACCTCAAGGCATCTCCTAGCCCCTAATTTACCTCATAAATTCTTAAAATTCAAAATCACAAAGTTGAATAGGCCACTTACCATTGCCCCTCACCTGATCATCCACCAATACTCCCACACTCACTCACTTGAATTCTCCTTTCCTGAAGTGTTCTCTATTCTCCTCTTCTATCTAGAGAACTTTTTCTCTCAAAGGAAAGGGTAAAAATAAATTTTTACCCTCCCCTCCACCCCTTTTATAAAATTTTCCCCCTATTTTCACTTTTTCCCTCCTTGAACTCTTTTATTTTTCTTTTTCTCCCCCCTCAAGTTCCATCTTTTTGTTTCAAGAAACCCCCTAGGCCCCCATTTACCCTAATGACTCTCTTGAGGGGGCATCCTCTTATCATCCCCTCATCATCATTTCCTTGAGTGTCTAGGGTAACCTACTACCAATTTTGACTCCATTAATTTTTATTTTTCTTTAATATTGTTAGGAAAAAGGTGTGTTGTAAACCTTACATAAAATGAAATATTTAATTATGTAAAATAAATATTTGTTTGTGGTGCATCTTAAGTGATGTGTTTAGCCACATTAAATATTTATTTGGGTCCACTTATAAAGTTATATGTAACATTGGATTAGTTATTTTATGTGTGGGAGACATAAATTAATTAATTAATTAATTAATTAGAGCATAAAGTGAAATCTTAGTTGCAAGAATTAAATGATGGGTCAATGGTTTTGTGTACTCATGGTTTTGAGACACACAATTTTTCCAATACCACAAGTTGTATTTGTGTGAGCTTGAGTCTATAAAAGCAAGCACATGGTTAGTGGTTTGGGTTGGCTGGTTGAGTGGGTTGTCATTGCATTAAGTTTCTCTTGTGAGTGCATATGTGAAGCATAGCATGGGATGTGTGGAATCATGCTTGGACACATGGAGGATGCATTGGAGGGGCTTGATGTTTCAAAAGTATTCATGGAGACTCTATAAGTGTATTGTAATATTTCATTGTTGAATAATAAATTAAGTGTGGATGCTTTTAGAGGTTGGGTTTTTCCTTCTTGAGGGTTTTCCTCGGATATATCTTGGGTCACCTTGTGGTATGTTTTGCCTATTCTTTTGTATGTTAGATTCTTTTTATCATTGCTATTATTTGTTTGCATTTTTATCTCTAATGGGGTTCCATAATCGTTCTATATTGTTGTATTTTTCCTTTCAAGTGGTAGCAGAGCTTGGTTGTGAGGTTGTGGGAGGAGATCTCCCAAGTTTTATAACCCTTGCAATGAGTAGATTTTTGTGCATAGTGAATCCATGGAATTGCAAATTGAGAATGAAGGCATTTACAAGGTCACAAGTGTGTTTATAGACTTGGGTTGTAACAGATCTAGGTTTCATGGAATTTTGGTTGATGGGTTTTTAGTTAGGTCTCTTTGTGTGGGGCTTTTGGAGGTGAGCTTGTGTAGGAGGCCTCCTAGGGAAAAACAAACCTCTAGTCTAGAAGGCCCAAAACCATATGCAATCATATAAAACATGATTATATTTGGTGACAAAAAAAAATTGCCCATTTTTTCCTAGATGAAATCTTGGAGGAACCTTTAGATAGAATATTCCATACAACATAGTGGCCAAAAAAAAAGAAAAAAGTGGTACAGTCAGTAGAAGTTTCTCAGAATATTTTCTTTATTAGCATTGGAGTACAGATCAGGTCTACAGAGTAATATTTACAAAAATAAAAAATAATAATTAAGTAGTAGGGAAGGCCCATTGGGTATGAACCCCCTCCCCACACCCCTGCACAATCGGTAGAGAGCTGACAGGGTCCGTATGGGGGTGTCAGCCTCCTACCAGACCTTTGTTGGCAGCCAATCGATGGTAATCAAGCCTGTAAGGCTGTTGGGCCACCGGTCCTAGCCCTTAGTCCAGTAAGGCCAGGCCATAGCCCCTTGCACATAGACAAAACAACATATGCAAGGATATATGAAACCATATTATATAAACTAGTTGGGTCCACCTCTTGAGATTTTAAAGATTGAAACTTGTAGACATATTTGAAACTGTTTTGGAGTCCATAACCCCAACTTTTCTCGCGTGCCACCCATACACCACCTCAACTTGAGCACCACCATGAAGAGACCCACCGCTGATGTCAATGATGACATCACCCTATACATTGTTGATGGAATTAGTCATACAATTGTATGGATAGGTCCCACTAAGGGGCCCTTTCTAGCCCTCAGAGGGCGTTTTCTTCCGAGAGCCATAATTTTCGCCCATAGTATCATTTTTTTTACTTCTTATAGGCGTTGGAAAGGTATATCTCCAAAAGATACATAGTGGTGTAGGTTTGGTCATCATATATTCTTGTTTGTGTCAAAATTTGGTTCTTGAAGACAGTCAATTCTCTAGAATAATTAAATGGTCATAAATTTTGCATACAGAATCAGATTTTGGATTTCAAATAGGCATTGGAGAGAATTTGTAGTGTACTACATAGTGAATCATGTAGATTTTAATTTTGGTGTGCAGAGAGAGGTTTGTACTTGTTTGAGCACTTGTGGGAGCCTAAGATTTGAGGTGTGATTGCATGAGCATTTAGATTATTCTTTGGGCACAAACTTAGGGAAGTACATGTTTTATCAGGTCAATATGATGGTAAACTAGGTTTTCAGATTTGATACTTCCTAATATTGGTTTACAAGTTTTTTTATAGTTTGGACTTTGATGGTGATATGTACATAGGTTTTCTTCTATTTTGAGGACATGGTTTGATACACGTGTGAGACTAGCAATCTTGTTTCAGAAGGAGTTGAGTACAGGTATAGTGATGGTGATGATTATGGTGTCATGGATATGCAGGTACATTTGAGCATTTGCAGGACATGATCATGTATGTGGTTGATAGTTTGGGTTGTTGTAACATACCAACTCATACAACTTGTAATTACTCACAAAATTTACTAAGAAAGTAAATGAACATGTTTAACCATGAGTGAATTTTTTTTTACATTTGTATAATCACATAGATTTAAATGTATATCTTTTCTGAATATTTTTCAACCTTGAAATCATAATATATTCAAAGATAAAATCATATTGAAATCATTTCACTTTACATTTACAAATAATTTGCACTTGGAAATATGAATAATTTTACATAAGTTTGAAAATCATAAGTCATATCATGAAGTATACTGCATCTGGAGTCTGGTATTTGTCTCACAAGTCTTAACGAGTCTTCTGCTATAGAGGGAGAACATCATTTGAGTGCTTTTCCTCCAACCACAGACTGGTGGTCCCCCGCTCACCTTCCATCTGGAAGTTGCCCTACCCTTCATGAAGAGTATAGACATAAGGAACCCATAGGTTGCTATCTGAGTCCTAGTGTTTTTTCATACATAACTCAATTAACCATATAACTCTGGCCAATCTTCTAGCTAAGTATGATAATTCTAACAGGTTACACTATCTAGACACGGTGAACCGACTAATCCATGTAGAGACAAATGTACCACTTTGGCCAAAGTTTCTCTGTAAATAGACATTTGAAATAAACATAGTCATGTGGTCACACACCTCTAACTCAACTTGGAAACTACCACATCCTATAGTTTGACTATAATCTCTAGACATGTATTGTCTTGACTAAATTCAAATCCTAGTCAATCTGACTTAGAATTTAATCTTTAACCTAGGATATACATAATATATGGGTTTAGGTCACTTTAACCTTTCATAGAGTCCCTCTTTGCATACTTACAAATACTAGGGTCTATGACTTCTTGTCATTCTAATGTCCCAAAGATTGAGCACTCTAGTGTAATATATCAAGTTTTGACTCTATCAAGAAATCATTTATTTTCTCATAAGTGCTTCTTAGGGTCTTCCTAAATTATACTTGTATTGATCTATGGTTTCTTGACCATTCATTGTCGACCGTAATAAATAATAGATTAATTCAATATTATAACCAATTTAAGAGTTTTCAAGTTTTTTTAACCCTTCTCGGTCAAATCTAGGGATTTAACTTCTCTATCCCAACACATTGGAATATCAAATAGAACTTCATTTAAATTCATTGATTTCATTCTTGTTTTTATACTTTTGTTTGTTGAACTCTTGCATAGCATGCAATAGTTTATCTCTCGTGGCTCAACTAGTGCCATCCTTCAATCAATAGTTCTATGTTTTCATAGGTACTAATAAAGTCACCAGCTAGAATTAAAAGCTTAGAACATGTAGATAAGAGAAGTGGATGAAGTATTGAACATCAGTATAAAACCAACAATAAAAACTAGTGACAAATAAGCAATTAGAGCCTTCAAAAATGGAGAGACCTCCAAAAAAAGGTCCAATCCTTTTGACTAAAACCATTACCAAAACAAAGGAACTCTTATAAAATGATGAACCCTTTTAGTCCCTTTTTGGAAAAATCTACTTGAACAATGTGGCCCTAGAAATAGTCATGTTTGCAGATATAGAGAAAGATGAGTTGGCCAAACCATGTAGACCTACCTTGATGCATCAAAGGATGAATTAGATCCCTCATCTTCCCTCCATGAGATGGGTTACCCCCACACAATATGTTCAAGTTAACATAATTTATATAGGTAATGCTATCCAAGGTATGAACCCCAACATCTTTATAGATGTTGAGGAGGATCCATTAGAAATAGAAGAGTATACTCCCACAATGTTGTTGAGGGGCACATCCTCAAGAAAGTCTTATACTCCTTTGACATCCCCAAGTGACTCTTATATCCTTCTAGTGCCAACAAGGGAGTCATATACTCTGTTAATGCCACCAATCAACCAAATTCCTACAAGATGAGAGGTTCAACCTTGTTGAATAGATAATGAAACAACAAATGATTCTAAGGATTCTTCAAGGGATTTCATAAGGAATGACTCTACCAACCAATCCTCATTCACAACTTTGATTCAATCTAATGATATGTGGGAGCCTCACCGAGTCCAAATGGAGACTATTGAAAAATTTATTGATGATGATGAGGTAAGCATAGTGAAGTTTAGGTGAAAAAATAAATTGTGCATCACTATCAAAACTAAAAACTTTCAAGACTATCCTAGTGTTGCCATAAAGATACATTGACTACTCCATGAATTTGTGGCTAGATCCAAATAAGAAGATAAGAATATGATTCATTCCTTTGTTGGAGTTAGATGAACCCCGGACCTTGTATGCATTGTTTCATTTTTTGTGATTACTCCAAGAACATGATGAAGTTTAGATCTACTTACAAAACAAGTTTCACCTACTAACTAAACTCTTGTCCTCCGAAGGGACCATTTATTGGACTTTGTCTCATCAATAGGAATTTCACTCTTTATTGCAACTCATGAGACCCAAGCACTCAAAGGAAATCACAAGTAGAGCTAGGGAGTAAGTCCTAACTAGCTCATACAAGGTTGATGAAATTGTACTAAAAAAGGAAGCACAAAGAACAAAATACAAAAAAATAAGAGACAATTTTAAGAAGTTTGGAAAGGTCCATATTTAGTCATGGAAGAGGTCAATAATGGTGCTTACCTCTTGTACCTTATGGAAGGGGAATAATTTGGAAAAACAATCAATACCTTGCCCCTCAAAAAGTATTACATTCAAAAACACTAAAAAAGCATAAAAATCAAATATCAAAAATTAAAGAAAAAAAATTCAAATTCTCACAAACCCTTCATTCTTGAATGTGATGCCTTTGGCATTGGCATGGTTGTGGTGTTGATATAAGAAGGTTGACCCCTTTCCTTTATAAGAAAGAAACTCATAGGGCGCAACCTAGTTAAATCCATATGTGAAAAAGAAATGCTAGATATCCTCCATGCCATCCAACAATGATTTCCTTACCTCTTGGGCCACAAGTTCTAGATCAAAACAAATCATCATAGCTTTAAATATTTGTTGCAACAAAGGGTCTCATCCCTATAACAATGAAAATGAGTAAAAAATGTAGGGATATGACTATGACATTGTTTACAAGGGTAAATAAATGTGGTAACAGATGGCCTTTCTCATCAATATGAAGAAGAAGGCTCCATATTTTCTCTTTCTAGATATTGGTACACAATTTGATGGATAAGATTAAACCTAGATTCAAAGGGTTGCTAACACTACAGTCCAAGGTATCATTCAATAGTTGAAATCTGATCCACTATTTTTACTAGGGTCTTGTTGGACAAACCAAGTCATCACCTATCTAGACCCTATTTATTTACTTCCCAACTCTATGCTCAATCCTCAATTTCTAATGGAACTTCACTTGCCTCCTCCAGATCACTTATTCTTTTTGAAGAGCTATGAGAAAGAGATGCAATATTTCATCTCAGATGGTGTTAAGTAGTACATATTAGGGAATGTGTAACTAAATGTGATATGTCAAAGGATTAAAGGGGAAACTTTCAAAGCCCCAAGATCTTTGCAGCCACTTCTTATTCCAAATACAACTTGGACTTATATTTATATGGATTTCAATGTGGGGCTTTAACTCTCAAGTAGTAAATAGGTCATTTTCATTGTGGTCGACCACTTAACCAAATATGCCCATCTATGGGCATTACATCACCCTTACACTACGGTTATGGTTTCTCAACTCTTCTTGATTTGGTCTTCAAACTCTATGGCTCGCCACACTCTATTGTGTGATCATGATCTGTCTTTTACCAATAAATTCTAATAAGAATTGATTAAGTTATAGGGCACTACCTTGAACATTAGTTTTACTTATCATCCTCAAACTGATGGTCAAGTTGAGATTGTTAATAAATTTCTTGAGACTTACATTATTTTTTTTAAGCAGTAGGGACAATAAGCCAAGTGGTTACCTCTAGATAGGTGCTAGTATAATACTAATTATCATTGTTCTTCCAAAATGACCCCCTATGAGACCCTTTATGGTACTCCCCCACCCTCCTTATGTACTTATGTTTTAGGTTCTTCCAAGGTTGCAATAGTTAACACTACTCTAGCCAAATGTAAGGACATCACTAGACTCCTTACAGCTAATATGGCACTAGCATAAAATTGCATGAAAAAACAAGTGGAGTAGTATTATATAGAGCATACTTTTGACATTGGTGATTAGGTTGTTTCTGTATCCAACCCTACAAGTAGCTTTCATTATGGGACAAGTGAGGTCATAATTTGGGTCCCAAATTTTATGGTCCTTATTATGTGCTCCAACACATTGATGAGGTGGCTTACAAGTTTTTCACATCTATCATCTCAAGAATATGGTTGGGACATCTACTAGCATTCCAGATGAGCTCCTTGCATTAGATGAGGAGAGCTCCATGTTTTTAGAACCTGAGATTATCTTGGACAAACACACCAAGCACCTTTTAAATCATTACATCAAGGAGTTATTAGTCCAATGGAAGGTTTTGCAATTTGAAGATGCCACTTAAGAGCCCACCAACATTCTCTCCAAGTTTCTTCATCTCAAGCTTTGAGGACAAAGCTTTTTAAAGAGGGAGGCAATGTCATGAACCCCATTTTACTATATGATAGTTAATCTTAGTTGCACACATATGATTTTTAATTTTCCCATAGGTAATACTAAATAAAGGTGGATGCATATGCCTTGTAAGTCATCCCATTGGTTAGCTAGAAGAAAGTAATTATCCCACATGCATGGGATGGTAGGATTTGTCTTTGGTACTTGACTCTATATATTGTAATTACTTCCTAAATGAAAGGTATCTTGGGTATTTGTAATTGGAGTATATGTTCTATTGGGTGGTTTAACACTCAAAGAGGTCCTATGAAGATAATAAAAGCATTGTGTTTCTCTCATTTCTGCATATTTTTGTGTGTTTAGCTTATTTTGTCTTGCAAGTTCATTACATCTAATACATCTAATATTCCATCCTCTATACCCAGAGAATCCAAGAACTCAAATTCTAAACTGATAGCTCCACAATTACCACATTTTATGTCCTCCTCCTCGTAGTGGTGGTGGTGCAATTCTCGACTATATCAATGTCATAAGTCAATGATACAACCTTTAGTTATATCCATAAGAATTGAACTAAATCAAAACATCTAAATTCTATTACTAATTAATCTAATAACAATTAAATATCAAATAATTGATAAATATTTTTGGAGGCATTACATAGTTAACTATAGTAATTTTTAGATAACCAAAAAAACTTTTATATAAAATTAATAAATAGAAAAAATACTAATACATAACAAATGCTATAAACCATACAATGTAAAACTAAATAAAAAAATATAAAACAATTTATAATATTGACACCCTTTTTAATATAAACTAAGATTTCTACAATTTTTTTGGTTGAATAATTAAGATTTCTACTATTTATAAAATATATCTCAAATATTAAAATTCTTTAAATTGATTGTATTTTATTACTATTACTCTAATGGAATTTTTTTAGAGTAACTTTTTACAATTTAATAGTAAATAATTCAGATCATTTCAATTTTATGGCAAAAGCTAGTTCCCATGCAACCCTTGTTTTTATTATTTCGAAAGGTAGCTTTTAACCTTTGTGACCTTAACTTCCTAGTTGACACTTATTCATAGTTTAAACATCATTTACTTCAACAGTCAAAGAGAAATTTTGATCAATAAAAATAGGACAAATATTTACCATTTTTATTATGAATAAGGTGTAAAATTACTATTGACTGTTTGACCATTGAAATGAATGATATTTAAATAGAATGCTACATATATAAGGCCTTCCTCATATTAAAAATATTAAGAGTTGTTTTCGGCATTGATCAACTTATTCACACTTGATGAAATTGTCACATGGACACACCTACTCCGACATGGGTACACAGGCTCCGCTTTGGCTGTGAACGCGCCTGTTTCGGCACTAGTTTGATATTCGAGTAACCAGAAAGCTTATGAGATTCGAATAACCAGAGAGCTTTCAAATATTATATTACAGTTGTGAGAAGGGAAAACACGCAAAAACAATGGAAACTTTGCAATGCACAAAAAGGCAAATCTGCAACATTTGTAAGCTTGGTTTGCTCAAAAAAAATTTCCCTTTTCTTGCGTGTATTTCTATTTCAATTTCGGTTTCTATGCAAAGAACTATTTCAAACCTTTGGCCATCTGCCTTGAATTTTTCTTTTGGATTTTGATATGTTGGTCATTATGTTTTTATGTTCGAAAAGATAATCGAAACCGAGCTGGAGCTCGACAGTGGAAGGCGTGCTTGTGGTCCTTGTACTTTTCCTCCTTCCTCCAAGCCTATACACATTTTATCTTCAACCAATTCAATACGTCGACCCTCGAATTGTTTGGTAATGCTTCAGTGCAGTCCAATACCATCTCCCTTAATCGTGGATCCCAATATAGTATGGGCCGTGCTTTCTATCAACATCCTGTGCGTATGAAAGATCGTGGCTATCTGACTCCACTTTGTCTTTCAGCACAAGTTTTGTGTTTAGCATTATTCCTTCTTCAGATTCCCAAAGTGGGTCGGGACTGGCGTTTATAATGACGCCCCACAGATCTCCAGAGGGATTTTTACCGGGTCCGTACCGTGGTTTGTTAAGCAATATTTCAAGTATGGGAGAGGCCTCTAATCATCTGTTTGCAGTGGAATTCGACACATTAAAGAACGTGGAATTTGGGAACATCAACAACAATCACGTTGGTGTGGATCTCAACGACATCAGCTCTGTAAACTCTGAGCCTGCAGGCTACTGGATTCACAGCAGCCGGTTCCAGGATTTGGATCTCGACAACGGACAAAATATTCAAGCTTGGATTGACTATGATCATCTTCAAAACGAGCTCAAAGTCACCATTGCAGAGGCTGGTCTTGATCGCCCACAAAAGCCATTGATATATATGAAAAATATGTCCATGTCCAGCATTCTAGAAGAAGAAATCTACGTTGGTTTCTCAGCAGCCACGGGAGTCATGTTTGAAGAGAATTACATCCTCGCCTGGAGCTTTACTACTAACGGAGCCGCCCCCTCACTGAATACATCTAATCTTCCATCCTGCTCAAACTCCAGACTGATAGCCGGCATTAGCATAGCATGCGTCGTCATCCTGGTGGTGTTGGCAGCATTACTTGTGCCGTTGAAGAGAAACCAGTACAGAGATATTGTCGAAGAATGGGAGATGGCGATGCAGTAGCAATCCAAAAACATACACACTTTATTAAGTTTCTTCAAAATCAACTACAGATTACAACTTATTATTGTTCTATGTGAGACCAAATAAAACAAAATAAAAGCATAATTATGAAGAGTTTAGAGCCGTGGTCATGGTTGTGAACAGTTTCAATCCGTTCCAACGGTTTTGTTGGATGGACGTTTATTGGGACGGTTTTTTGGAGCCCATATATATATATATATATATATATATATATATATATATTCTTGAGGAGGCATATGGAGTAGGAGTTTTTGGTGAAGTTTGATGTAATACTGTTAGCAATAAAAAAAGCTGCTGATCATTTTCTCCGTGGTTTTTCTCTAATTGGGGTTTTCCACCTAAAATTGTGTTAGTCTATTTTTTATCTCTACTGATTATTTGATGAAGAATATTTGAACAAATATATATATATATTTTTAACAGAAAAAGGTGAGAGGCACCCATAGATTAAAATAATAAAAATTTTACAGGTAAAAGGCCAAGGCCATAGTTTAGAGTCCAATAGAAAAGTAAGAAGGAAGCCCTTAAACAGAGCTGATAAAACAAAATTTGGACAGAATAAAACCCCCTTAAACAAGAGGATAGAAATACCGATAAACACTGCCACCAACCATGAGAGAGAACGAGCAAAACTACCCCACGCATAGTAAGGGACCATCAGTAGAATCTTGCCACGCGTTCTCAACGGGCTATTCCCGTTATACGAGCTAAAGCCATCATGGAATTGCTTGGCCCTTATTTAAGACAAGCAAGTAGGTCATATCACCTCTCTTTAAGGAACATAAGATGGAGAATCCGCAATCCCAATCTAACCACCCGATCTGGAGAAAAGCACATAGCAGTCTCGGAGCAGTGGATGTTGAAGAGGACTGCTTACATCTCTTCCATGAATTTGTCAGAGGCTAGTGGAAAAGAGTTAATACCACAAATAAATGAGGTGACGGATCCTGTCAAGGAGTCACTGCCAGACTAGTTCTAAAACAAAATGGGCAAGAATATGTCACATCTTCCAGCTTGAACGGTAAGGGATTTGACAAATTGAATAAATGGAATTCCATCTTGAGATCACCAACTTGCTGTCATATCAGATGTTTGAAATCCATCCGTTCTACTTTAGGGCGGTCATAAATACATCTGAGGCTTGAAAAACATACTGTCTACCATTTAATACAAAGAGGAAGTTGTTTGAAAATTGAACTAGGTAGCGAACGGAAGCGGGCTGCGACAAGGTAAAAGAAAATGAATGCCTAGAACTTCTTCCATCTTATTTGCAATGAGATTAGTTAGATTTGTGTTGTCTTTTTGTCCAGGTAGATATAGAATAGATGCCTTCTCTTGTTCAATGGCTAGATTAGCTAGCAGATCCGCCACCTTATTGCCTTCCCTTGTATTTGAACAAAATTTAATTATTTATTGATTGTTGCTTAATTCATAACAACTGGTATCAGAGCTTGCTAAGTTTTTGTTGGAGGTTTTCTATTTACATGTGGTTCAATGGAATCAATGATAAGCATTGAAAAGCTTACCGGAGTAAATTTTAACATATGGAGGTCAAAGATGGAAGATATACTCACTCTCAAAGATCTGAGGGAAAATCAAAGAAGCCCACATCGATGACTGATGAAGATTGGGAAAAGTTAGATCGAAAGACAATTGCTACTATTCGACAGTCTTTAGCAGACACGGTATACTTTCATGTTTCACAAGAAAAAAACAACTGAATCATTATGGAAAAAGATTCATGATTTATATGAACGAGACACAACAGTCAATAAATTGTTTTTGATGAATAGATTATTTAATCTCAAAATGAAGGAAGGGAGTTCAGTGGCTCACCATTTAAATGAGTTGCACACAGTGTTAAATCAACTAACTTCATTGAAGATTATTTTTGAGGATGAGATTCAAGCTCTCTTACTCTTGAGCTCTATGCTTGATAGTTGGCAGAACTTAATTGTCACCATAAGCAATGCAGCACCAAAAGGTAAATTAAGTTTTAAAGATATTTCTAACAGTTTATTAAATGAAGAAATGCGCAGGAAATCTATGGGAGAGGTAATGCCAAATATGGAGGCATTAACCCTTGGTGACTATGGAAGGAAACCACACATAAATAACTCAAAGTGATCAATTTCTAGAGGCAGGTCAAAGTCTAGGCATGGAAGAATTGCCTGCTACCATTGTGGAAGACCTAGCCATATCAAAAAGTATTGTTGGAAATTAAAACGGGAGCAAAAGGAGGAAAAGGTAGCTAACAATAATAAAGAAACTACTGCTGCTATATCAAAAAGTGAGGTATTAATTATTGTTTCTTATGAAGATGCTTTTCTTTATACTTCTAATTATGATAGTGATTGGATTTTAGATTCTAGAGCCTCCTACCATGCTACACCAAGCAAAGAAAATTTTATTTCTTATAAATATGGTAATATGGGTAAGGTTCACTTGGGTAATAATAGTTTTTGAAATATTGAAGGAATAGGAGATATTCTAATAAAGATAGAAGATGGTAGTAGTGTATTGATTAAGCAGGTCAGGTATGTACTAGAGCATGGAATGAATTTGATTTCATATGGAAAGCTATATGATGAAGGCCACCATACAGTGTTTGGTAAAGGAGGATGGAAAATTGTAAAAGGTTCACTGCTTGTTGTAAAAGGGTAGAAAATAGGCACTTTTTACACATTGAAATCAAAGTTGCAAAAATCAGATATCGTTGTTGTCGCAAATGAGGAGTCTTTAGTAGATTTGTGGCACAAAAGACTTGGGCACATGACTGAAAGAGGCCTAAAAATTCTTACTGAACAAAAGTTTTTACCTATGATAAAAGGCACATAATTTAAATTTTGTGAACATTGTGTAATGGGTAGAAAAAAAAGGGTATCATTTATAAGGGATAGTCCTAAAGATATACAAAAATATTAGATTTGATACATTCTGATGTCTATGGGCCACTCAATATAAAATCACTAGGAGGAGCTACTTATTTTGTTACCTTTATTGATGATGCATCAAAAGGTGTGGGCTTTCCCTATTAAGAGCAAAGATCAAGTTTTAGTTATTGTTCAAAAAATTCATGTGGTTGTTGAATGAGAAACTAACAAATTATTGAGATGTATTAGAACAGATAATGGTGAGGAGTACTAGTCCAAGGTGTTTGAAGAAGCCTGTAGCAAACATGGCATAAAGCATATAAAAATAGTTCTCCGTACCCCACAACAAAATGGGATAGTTGAGAGAATGAACTAGACAATAATGGAAAAGATGAGGAGAATGCTTTCAAATTCTAGTTTGCCTAAAGTTTTTTGGGTAGAGGCTATTTGCACAACCTGCTACTTAATAAATCAGTCTCCCACAACTTCATTAAATGGTGACATTCTCGAAAAGGTATGGACTGGTAAGGATTTATGTTACACTCATTTAAAAAAATTTGGATGTGAAGCATCTGTGCATATTCCTAATGAACAAAGGTCCAAGTTGGATGAAAGTCATTGAAATGTGTTTTCTTAGGATATGTTGATAATGAGTTAGGTTACCAGTTGTGGGATTCTCTAACAAGGAGAATTATCAGAAGTAGGGATGTCATTTTTTATGAAGGAAAAACCTTTAAAATTAATAACAAAGGTGTGGAGGAGAAGCAATATGTTGAAATCTTAGGACAACTAGAAGATCAACCACCATTACAAAAAGACACAACAACAAGTAATGAGCAGCCCTTGCAGCAACATGAAAATGAGGAACAACAACAAAAACAAGAAGAACAACAAAATCACCAGCCATTAAGAGAAATCTCACCACAAAATTCATTAGTTCATAGATCTAGCAAGTCACATAGACATTCACAAAGGTATTCTTCATCATAATATATTATATTACTGATGAAAGTGAACCTACTTGTTTACAGAAAGCAGGTGAAGGCAAAAATAGCATCAAGTGGAAAAAGGTTATGCAAGAAGAGATAAAATCTCTACATAATAATAAGACGTGGGACTTGGTTGAAAGGCCACAAGGAAGAAAGGTTTTAAAGAACAAGTGGGTGTTTTTGGTTCTCAAATCTGCAGTTTACCAAACCCTAAAAGGATGCCAAACTTTATGATGAGATTTGATAACTGATTTGGCTAACTGATGGAATCAATCAAAATGATTGGAATTCCCTGTGCTTTAGGCTCTTCTTCACCTAGGTGGGTGTACCTTTCTATCACCAAATATGAACTCTCCAATACTGACTGGTGATGATTGAGTAGATTATATACAATTTTATCAATTAAATCTTCCTCTTCAACCAAAATTTGAACTAGCACAAGATCTGAAAATGGTTTTATTCAACTACTTTATCCACTACTCCTACTCTCACAAACAAAAAACCAAATTTATGTTTGAAATATATACAAGGGATGATTTTGGAAGTTGTATGATCGGTACCTTTTCCTCAATCGGGCAACGGAGTCCAAATACAAAAAGATATATGCCTTCCCTCTGGCTACAACTTGATTTGTTTGGCACTACAAGGTCTATGACTGGCATAGACGTGCAAAATTGTCAATTGTCTAGTTCTTCTTACCTTATCCAATTAAATTTCCTGGGTTACTGTGATTCACCTAGAGGAATTTAATCCGTTCTTGAAGGAACCATATAAACAAACCACACATAACAAGAAAATGTTTTGACAAATCAAACATATACTTCATATATTGACTTGAATAACAAGGAAAACTAAATTGGAGACAACCAGGCAAAATTCTACCAATCAGTTCAACAAACAAATGTTAATAGATTTTAGGCACCAGATGAATCTGATCTCTCCATTACCATGCTTAAGAAAATTGGCCTGTACACTATCTTGCTCTTCCAAAAATCAAATCCCAACCAACCCCCCAAGGTCTTGGTTTCCTTCTAATATAGACGAAGGAAGCAACAAGCTTCAAACATTTTACATTCAATGTGTCTATTCATTTTCCCACCCCTTTACATAACAACTTTTAATTATCTCTTTACAAAATAATTATTTTCATTATCCTTTGTTTTTCGCATTCCCGTGAACATTTTTTTGCAAATAATCTCACCTTCACCTTTTCACCCAATGCAATAAATTTATACCTTATGTAGAAACAATTACCTACCCCAAGACCTTTATATTTATTTTAACTTCCTTGGTGGAAAAATTATTTTCCTTCAAAATAAAATAATATTCAATGCTGTGAGAGATCAATTTTTCTTGCAATAAATTTTTACCCCTAACTTTATTGTTTGTTCCATCACACTTCATTTTTCATTTAATTTGTTTTCGGGAATGCAGGATAAATATTAAGTCCACCATGATACCACACTAAAATATTTTGATATGATGCAGGAGAAACCCTATGTTCACTGCACTCCCGCACACCTCTTATCTTAGTAGTAATGTGGGGATGTTCTATGATTTAACCCATTATCCCATATATTTAATTGCCTATTGCTGTGGGAATGCGAGGAAGCTTTTCCCTCCTCTCACAAGCTCACACCATGTCTGGGGTAACACTCATGGGACTACAATTCATGCTCTCTGCCCCAAATTCACTCATTTGCATCATTCACTGTGTATCATTTGTGCCATATACAAGTATCCCTTCTCCTCTAGTGTGCTTGTATTCTGCTTCATGTCTAAAAATGAAACCCAGCCAAGTCTATTATATATACGATGAACATAAGTATCTACACAAATTCCTTGGACATCCTCCCTTTAGTCATTGCATGCCATGAGATTACATTCATCTGAGGTAGTCTGTCAAATAGTTCCCGTGCCTTTTGTATGCTTCCGCATTTGCATATATGTCTATCAGGGCGCTGGAGACTACAACATTGATAAAAATCCACTTTCGATTATGCTTTCATGGATATCCACACCCTACGCCAAATCTCGTATTTTAGCATAGACTTGGAGAATTCTAGAAACATGAACTAGTCTGGTTGGGTACTTGATGGTTACATTTTGTAAAATAGTGTCAATGCCTTGTGAGAACAACCATGCCTTTGGTAATGCTAAAATCATCACATTCCATGAGAAGCTATCCTATTCTTGTGAAAACATGTTCTTGGCAATGTAGGCGTGTAGTGGTTGAAATTGTGTATAAGAGTCTACAATGAGTTTGTGATGTGGAGCATCCTGAGTAATAGCTGTCCCAGTGTAGTTGCGTTTAGTTATGAATGATTGTTTCAGTCATTTAGAGTCAGATTAGAGATTTAGTGCCAGCTCATCCAGATGTTTGGTCTAGTCACTTTTAGTTTTGTTGAGTCATGTTATGTTTAGTCTTAGTGTTAGCTGGGGGAGTTACGTAGGAGTAAAATTAGGCTTAATTGTTTTAGTTAACTAGTGGTTGCCATCCTCGTAGGAGGAAATTTAGGGGGGGAAATTTGGAATAAAGGGGATTGGTTGCTGTTGTGGGAGTTATTTTTTTTTTAATCTGGAAAAAAAATGTAAAATCTTCAGCCAGAGAATAATGAAGAGATTCATCAGTGTTTTTATTTTCTTTGATTTCCCTGATTCTCTTTTTTTCTAGTTCTCTACAACTCAAGAATGTGATGAAAAGTTGCAGGTTTGAGGTTTGCCTGCATCAGTTGGTATCAGAGCACTTCAAATTTTGAGTTGTGGGTTCTGACTGAATATAACCTTGTGCTGGTTGTGAAATGTACTGTGCGTATGGCTATTGAGTGTGTTGTCCAGGTTGTTGCTTATCTTTGAATAAAGGAGGTGGCTGCATATTTTGTGATGGTGTATATTCTATAGAAAGAATTGTGATGGTGTATATTTTGTGATGGTGTGTCGTGATGATCCAAAGGAGCAAAGGAATTCTGATAAGGGGAATAAGAGTCCAAAGAAGAGCTAAATATCCTAATAATTTCTACAGCTGGTGGGTAAACTTCTTAGTAGAGCTGTGTAGGGAGGCGATATTAGGCTTAGTATGGGAGATTCTATTGTTATGAGTTGCAGAGCAAACGGTGGGGAAAGAGTTAAGACAATGTTGTAAGTGTTTAATATTTTTTCTGAATAGATTGGCTATGTTTCTATTTTGGAAGGTAAATGGACTACTATTCTTTGTACGTGGGGCTGTTATAAATCAACTCTTGACTGCCATGATTGATTCATCATAAAAGGAGGTTTGGTTGAGTTTGCTGGTGATGGAATAGACTATATGTAAGATGTTTCTTCTTAGGTCCTGAGAATATAAGGTTGCAACCTTCCATTGGCTGTGTGGTGATTAATAATTCCCTATGTCAAACTCTGTGTACTTGCTTTATAATTCCTAGTTTGAGTATGAGTTGTAAGATTAGAACATCCATATTAGAGTGTTAATCTGTAGCAACAGAGGCTGTCAGCATCGATATTCAAAGTGGTGACCAATTTAAGGTGCTTAAAGTGTCCAGCATTAGTTTGTGGAGAGCAAAGGTGGTATTCGTGAGGAATGGAAGAGTTCAACATTTGTAATGGATTATAATTCTAAATAAGAAGGATCTATTCACTATGATTTCTGATTGTTGTTTTTGATTTGATGATTATTTGATGGCATTCAACTTGCCCCAAATTTTGAGTTGACTTTCCTATGAGTTAAATGGTTTATTATGATTTATTCATTGATATTCTACTGAATTGGTTATGGTTCTAGTTCTCAGTAAGGGCAGAAGGGCTACATATAGATTTGGAGGAGATCCCTGGGTGCGCAGTGGCTATCACAGCTTGGTAGGCATCCTATGCTAAGAGAACAAAAGTTCAATGTCTAAGAAGAAGAACAGAGATGGGATCTTTGTGTAAAAAAAATGTGTATCACCAGTCTAAAAGATTGATGGAGTGTTGTTCATGGTGAACAGTTGTGTGCAAAAGGTGAAAGTTGTGAGAAAGCAAGTAGAAGTTGCAGCTGTCTATTTGGGTTTTGGCTATAAATTCAAATATGGATTTTTATCATGATGTGAGAAAGAGGATAGCCAAGCTGGAAGAAAAAACAAGGCAAAGGCAAAAGAAGAAACAAACAAAGGACCAACAAAAGGAGTTGCAGAAGTTAGAATATGAGTTGGAGGAGTTATGGTGGATGTTGGAGGAGTATGAAGCATGCAATAATAAGAAGACAAAGGAGAAGAAATCTACACTAAAGGCATTGAAGAGTTGTGAGAAGGTGAAAAAGAATGGTAAGAATAAATACCTACCTTGTGAGCAAGATTTATTTTCAGAGAGGAAATCCATAGAGTCAAGGATTAGCCAAGGAGTAGAACTATTAGAATAGGGAAAGATTAAATCCCTTGAAGAGTTGGCAAGATTGTTATTGGATAAGAGACCAATAAATGTGATTTGTGAAGAGTTTGAGACAGAGGATGAATGGGATGAAGATCAAGAGGATGAGTTTGATGGATGGGAGGAAGATCAAGAAGATGAATTTGATGGACCTATTGAGTTGTGTTACCCTGAAGAAGGGGAAAGTATTGAAGATTACAATGCAAGAGGAGAAGAGTTTGAATATTACAATGAAGAGAAATGCAGCCTATCACAAGAGGAGGCCCAAAATGTTGCAGTAGTGGAAGCAGTCCACATTAGAGAGGAAGATGCAGCAGAGATGGAGATCTTTGGGAGCCCCATATGTGATGAACTCCTATTGGTTTTAGAGAAGAAAACCAACCAAAAGCTACTAGAGGAAGGTCTAGAGAATCCCATCATTGATGAAAAGAAAGTAGAAGATCATCACCTTCTTGGAGAAGGAATGAGAGTGACTGAGGGGAGAAACAAAGATATGTTCATTTGTGGTACAAGTGAGGACAATGCAGAAAATGTAATAAAGGAGGACAATACAAAGGAAGATTTGTCTTATGAACAACATCACATGGAGCTAAGAAATCAAGACCACCTCACAAAAGATGAATTGAAAAGCATGCCTAAATGGCATAATGTAAAGGAGGAAGCACTTATGGGAAATTTTGATTCCCTTTACTTTATTTCTGTTTTTAATGGTTTTTGTGCAGAAGGTGGTATGAGTGATGCAAAGAGCCATGATGGTTTTCATTGGAGGACCACTAAGTCTTCAAGAAGTTGGGTAAAGCGAAAGAGTAGCAATTGGAAATGGAGGATGAACTTGAATCCCACAAGAGGTTGTAAGAGAAAGAAGAAAAAGTTTGATGATTTGCAGAGGTATCTAATTTGGTGGAAGGGTACACCGTGGATTGGTTCTTCAAGAGGGATGGTTCTACCATCTATCTTGAACACTTACATGGATGTTTGATGTAGTAGCGTCTTGGGATAGAAGCAATCCTGCATCTGAAAAAAAAAATGTAATGTCATAGTTGAGTCTTTAGGTTTATAGTGTGTTACTTGTTAAAATGTTGTCAAATAAATTTGCTTTGAACCAAGAGGTTCAAATTTCTTAAAAGTAGGGGAGAATGATGTAGAGCATCCTGAGTAACAGCTATCCCAGTGTAGCTACGTTTAGTTAGGAATGACTATTTCAGTCATTCAGAGTCAGATTGGAGATTTAGTGCCAGCTCATCCAGATGTTTGGTCTAGTCACTTTTAGTTTTGTTGAGTCATGTTCTGTTTAGTCTTAGTGTTACCTAGGGGAGTTACGTAGGAGTAAAATTAGGCTTAACTGTTTCAGTTAACTAGTGGTTGCCATCCCCGTAGGAGGAAATTTAGGGGGGGGAATTTGGAATAAAGGGGATTGGTTGCTATTGTGGGAGTTAGTTTTTTTCTAATCTAGAAAAATAATGTAAAATCTTCAGCCAGAGAATAATGAAGAGATTCATCAGTATTTTTATTTTCTTTGATTTCCCTAATTCTCTATTTTTTCTAGTTCTCTACAACTCAAGAATGTGATGAAAAGTTGTAGGTCTGAGGTTTGCTTGCATTAGTTTGTGTGGAGTAACCACAATGTGTAGCACATCATTCAACTAACCTTCTTTACCCAATTCTTGGAAATTTAGACTGTGTTTGAGCTGGGTAGTAGATGGCATCATACCATTATAGTTAAAGAATGAGTTGTTTATTCTTTGCAATTTTGTTTCTACCATTGTGATTAAAGTCATCAATTTTATATGTGTGTATCAGACTTCATACATCACTTGCCACGGGTGACATTGTTATCTTGGATTTGAATTTGAACCAATGTTCAATTTCAACTCCTTTGCAGAAATTTCTTGTTTGGTATTGGTATTATCAAATAATTCTACTAAGGCACTGTCTTCCAAACATTATACATTTACAGTTTTGCAATCTTTAATATGATCTTCTGCATTAGGCTCACTATCTATCTTCATTGTCAAATGTTGTATAAAATCCCCTACATTCTTATTGAATACATAAATTCTATCCTTCACCTTGTTTTGTTCTGCATTGATACACAAACAATTCATACTATTTGCATTCAAATCATTTGCATATACACCACAACCTCTTTGTGTTGCAGGGATGGCAATTGGGTTTTTATTTGAATATCATGTTCTTGCTGAATACAAAGAATATTGAGAGGGGGGGTGAATCAGTATTCTAAAAAAAATTTCGTTCACACATTCATTAATCCATTTACCAAATTCAATAACATGAAAGCAAAGTAAACACAAGAAGAGCAACCACAAATTTATAACACAGACACCAGGATTTTATGTGGAAAACACAAAAAGGGAAAAACTATGGTGAGTGTTAGCTCACAATATATTATGATAGCAATACTGAATTATGTGAAGGCTTACTGCCCAAGGACTCATTATCCAAAGAAGTGCTCACTGCAATATGCTCATTGCCAAATAGAAGAGAAGAGAATATAGAAGGAAGTGGCTCATTACCAGGAAAGGACTACCACAGGTGCATCTACAAAATACTGTGGTGCAGTACCAATTTGCTCAGTATACAGATTCAAATGGCTTCATACTATCTGTCCTACTTTTCTGCTCTGCTTCACATATGCTTCTGTCCTCCTGCCTTTACTGTCCTTTTGCTAATTACAGAACTACCTTAGGTCACACAATCATGGAATTTGCATTCTATGCACACACATCTTCTCACCCAACACTGAAATCCATCAAGTATATATCTCCACAACAAGATTCATCTCACAATTAGGTCGGCAAGCCAGACATGAAACATGTATACAAGTGCTATACCTTATCATCTTGATCATGTGCACAAACAGGAATGCGGACCCAAACAAACATACAATAGTCTTCATATAGGTTGGCATGAATCATTCAACTTCTTATATTGATTTTTCAAACAATAAATCTTCACCGCATATAGATCTAACATACCTGTTGGCATATCCCTTAAGTACACACTTGACTAGTTCAACTGTCACATCATAACTTCTACTACAGACCATATGAGACTTTAATAATCATATCCAACATTCATCATTGACCTCTTCACATACCTTCAGAACCGCAAGACATAATAGTCCTTTATAGCAAAATGCAAATGTTGGAATTGTTGCTCTATCACAGTGAAATACTGTCAAATTGGAAGTCGATAAAGAACAACTTGTAGAATGTGATCAAAGGAACTTTAGAATCTATAACTCTAGATTTAGTCATGATATGTATCTTTGCTAGCTCATAACCACAAGACAAAATATGCCATAGCAGAGGAATGCAGACCCTTTTACTCTGGTACTATGCACTATTCTTGTCCTAACTCTATTCACCCAGACTTAGACACTTCACCATATGATTTCCGGAGGAATTCAGGACTTAAACACTGGAACATGTGATCACTACGTAGCTATGAACAACATACCTAAACCACATACAAATGTCTTTAACTGTGGAGGCATACCATCTCAAATATTGTCACTTACTTTGTATAATGTATATTACCCATACTTAGTCATTTATTCTTCCGAAGTAAAGTCTCTTTGCCATGTCGATAGAATCCCTTTGCCTTTTTTCCATCAATTACAACATTCAACATTCATCAGAGAAGTGTCTCTTGCCAACAATCTCTCCCTTTGGCATTGATGGCAATACTTGGGGAAAAATATTTATCTGCTCCCCCTTTCTCTATACACTCTATTTTTCTTCTCCCCCTTAGGTGTTTACCAATTTTTCACTGGTTTTCTTCTCCCCCTTTGACATAAATGGCAAAGGTGTATGTATAAGAGTCAAAATTATGTTAAGATAGTAAAAACTGTAAAAACTGTTATATTCTGCTGCATATGTATAGGTACAATCTTCAACTTAATTTGATGTGGGTTGCAAGATGTCATTGAAAATGGTCTTGATTTGAGCTAACTCTCCACCCCAACTCTTCTTTGCATTTTCCAAAATTTGAATATGGCCATTTATTAAGAAGACCAATTTTTTTGCCTTTCGAATATCAGAGGGTGTGTCAATTAGTGCACTTACCTACAGTGCTTCTGCTGTAAGATTTGTCATTGAATCAAGCTTGGGACTTATCAGTCCTCTCAATTGACACATTCTATTTTTCATTTGATCCCTCTTATTTATTAGGCTACTTATGTTATTATCAATACTAATGACTTGTATCTATTTGCTACTCATTGACTCAGTTGCCGAGTCAAATGACTTAGAGATATTTACTAGCTACAGTTCCTAATCCTTGATCTTTTCTCCTAACTCTTTTGTGGCTTCCAGTCATGATAAACAAAATTTGTACAAATCACAAGCTTCTTTAATGGTACTCTGTATACCTCTTATTCCCTTGTCTAATAGAATTTTATCATTTGCTAACATGGTCTTCAATTCAGCTAATCTCATCTCATCAAACTCTTTTCTGACTTTTGTCTCTGCAGATTTTTCAAAAGATTCAAAATGATTTCTATTGATTTTATCATACCTTTAAGTTGATCAGTTGATGATAATGATGTATCTTTCTAGTATTTAGGCATCAACTTCTCAAATACATCAGATGTTGCACCAATGAGCTCATTATCCTGTATATGTGTTTTCATCATCTCTTCATGTGCCTTTACTTGAACAATTGACACTAGTTTGAATTTTTGTACAAGAGACATTGAGTCCAAGTTTATTGGACCTTGTAAAAACTCAGGCTCATCCAAGACTTGTTTTTCTTTATCTAAAAATTCCTTGACAGACTCAATAGTGTCTCTTGCTGTATTAGAGACTTCTTCAACCTTATTTTTCTCCAGAGGATCCATATCCATAGCCTCATTCACATCAACATTTTTCTCCGGTGTAGGGCTCTTCTCACCTTGTTCTTCTTCTTGATTGTCAGCTTTGTTCTTCTCATCAGTTTGTTGATTCAGAGGAAGATTTGTCTCAGTTTGATCCTTATCAGCTATATTCAGACCATCAGTAGCACAGGCCTGACCTTCTTTCTCTTTTAACTCTTCATCATTTTTATCTAACCCTTGATCGATGTTGACTTCCGGAATAGATGTGTCATCTCTAACACCTGTTTCTTCATTATCATATATTGTTGGAAGATGAAATTCTTTCAATGCTTTCAGAGTGATTTCCTCAGTCTCCTTGACTACCTTCTCAATGTCATCTGACATGAGAGTGTTCATCCTCCTCTTTGTTCTAAATTCTTTATGCAACACTTTAGATACTTTTGCTTTTTCTTTCGGTGTGATCTTTGGACATAACTTTATCAGTGTATGCTCTCTGAGTTTAACATCCTTAGCCATAGAAGCTTCCTTTCTTGCAAACATTATACTTCCCAAACTGTCTAGGAGATCAGTAATTATCTCAATGAGAGCTTTATTTTATATATATATCCAAGTATTTGACAACAACATTCTCAATGATCCTTTTTTCTGCATCATTATAATTATCATACAATTGGGCAATAGGCTTTAGATTGCCATCAATTGTAATGGCCTTCAAGACTTCTTCTAGACTTATTGTAGCCTGTACTTTCATAGGCTCTTCAATCTTTGCTTTCTTTCTCCCTTTACCCTTACTGGAGGTCTTCTCCTTTGTGGCATCAGAGGGTTTGCCTTGCTAAGAACTAGAAGGTGGTGCATTATGTGCCTTCATTTTCTTGACCTCTTCATCAGTCTCAGTTTCCTCATCATCAACTGTACCAATATTGACATACACTCTCTGACCTTTGGTCTTCTTCCTTTTGTGGCCTTTACCAGTGGATGGTTTTGCATTTGTTGAGGATGGAACACCAGAGAATTTAGTGACTTTCTCTGAGGAGCTTGCACCCCTTATTTTCCTTCTGGGTGCACCAGGTGTCTCTAGTTGCACTTCTTGAGTTTCTAGAGCTTTATTAGCTTCCTTTTTAGCCTCAACTCTAGCTCTTGTGCTAGATATTTGCTCCTTGGTGAACCCTTTGCTTTGTACATATTCTTCCACCATCTTTTGAACTTTCTTTACAGTTTCAAGCTGCCTAAGCTCCACATGCACCTTAACAGATATTTCCTCATAAGTACCAAATCTTTGTTCATTAAGATCTCGGGGCTTGCTCAACATAAGATCTGCAAGACCTATTAGAACATCCTCTGCCACCTCATAGCCCATGGGTGGTACCCAAACAATCCTAGGCTCTACTGCCACCATCATACACTGATCTTTATTCACAATAAAACAAATGTCATTCTTATACTTTTCTACAGCTAACTTAGGGATCCTCATTCTAGATTGCATTGACTTCTAAAAGTTCTTAAAGTGTCCCCACAATGCTGCATTCTGAGCATTCACATCACCTAGACTACTAATGTAATCTCTTATTCGTATAGCTACAGGTTTGCTTGGATCTCAAACAATGTTATTGATTCCCAGAATTTCTCTTTTGAAATAGAAGAATAAACAAAGTCTTAACATGCCAAACTTGAAAGGGTATTTTGATTCCTTACTCTTTTTCAAATTCTCTAACAACTGCTGCTGGAGAAGCTCGCACAGATCATAATCCTTATTTTCCTTGATTAAGCATTCCTTTTTCAAAGGTTCTTTCTTTGATTTTCTTGTTTTAAAAATCCTATGTGTCACAGGCAGGGTACATTAGCTGAGGACAAGACATTTACTATTTGCACCTGCCATTTACTTTTGATTTATACATTTTGATAATATCTTGCAATCATTGCGTTCCAAGAAATAACATCTCTTTGTGGCACTCTGGCAAACAATTTACATGCCTTGATTCCTCCTTATGCATTTATGTCAACTAGAGCATTTCCAACTTTGATAGCTGACAAATAATCTATACCTTCTGTATCACCGCGTAGACAGAGGAAGTAGATATTGGGGTTTATGATGACTCTGGTTTCTTTTTAAAATAGAAATCTGCATACAATCCTTAGGAAATCTTGAAACTTGGCTTGATTTTTGCTCGGTGCAGTAGTATGGTTTAAGGGTTTTCTTAAGACTCTTCATCTTGATGTCTTGAAACGGATTGTTAAGTTATTGTTACCTATGATTAAGGTGTTGCATGTGATTCTTTTTCTAGTGCCCTTCGCCTTCAACCCTATAGGATTACTATGATTTTCACCAATCATTTATTTGTCTGTTCTTTTCTATCATGCATACTTATCACCAAATAAGATTATTTGCATGTCTCAAGAATGAATGTATGCACTGCAAACTTGGTTGGATTATTTCTATCTAAATAGTATTATGTCTCATCTGTCATTGATTCATTAACATCTAGTTTGGCAGCGATCTTATCATCCAGTTTTCATTTTGGATTCAGTGTATGACCACCTTGCAACAATGGTAAGAGATTGCATTTTTTTCATGCCTCAGTCGGCCTAATAATTATTTATGAAATATCTTTTCCCATATATCTTCAAGTCCATTTGTTTTGTCATGATTAGATCTTCCTTTAAATAAAATGGTATTTGCTATATTTATAATTGGTGTCAAGTATTCATATTTTGCTGTCAAGCGTTCATATTTTGCTTATGAGAGAAATTGCCAACTATTCGCTATGATAGCAGAGAAATAATACTTTATCCTCCCCTGTGCAGCACTTTTGTAATGCCTTGAAATCAGCAAGTTACCCGACATAAGGGTTTTGTTTGTCTTTGATATTTTATATAGTGGTAATTATTGTTCAATGACTAGTTGTTGCTTGCATAAAGAGGGTAAGAAAACTAGTGACTAAAATATATAATTTCCTTTATTGCTGAGCAAGATCTGAACTTTATTTGGGCAAGAATTGATTTGTCTCTTTGCTGAATCTTGTGGAATTCTCTACAAAATTAAGAGAATATTAAATCTTTTTTTTTACTTTATCAATATATAAATATATATAGTAATATAGTGATTTAATGTTGAGGGATCTCAGCCTTTAGCTTACCTTAGGAGGAACTCTCTCTACTTTTAGTTATTCTCAATGCTTCGAGAACCTATCAATCTGCTATGAAGAAAAATAAAAGACTATAGTGTAATTCTTCTTGTCTTAGTAAAGATATTATTAGGAACTACGTTGTTGTTCATTTGAAATTGTATTTCAGTTTTCTCAATTATGCTTCGAAGGGATTCGTTATTAACATGCTAATTTTTTTAGAGAATTAACTGCTCTATTGTATTTTATGCCACATTTTGTTAGTCATTATGATTTTGTTGATTTTGTTTGGAACTATCGGTAAAATGTTCTTTAACTTATATGAATGATTTAAGCAAAAGATTCTTTTGTTTTAAGACACTTAGTTATATAGAACTATATGTTTGACTAGTAGTAATTCTTGAAAAGAAAATTCTTAGCTTCGTGATTTTTAAGAGATTGACTTCTAGTGGAACTTTTGAAAGAAAGGTCATAGTTTTAATATCTCCTTATAATGATATTTTTTTTTCCTCCCAGATTCTTTTCTATATATGTAATTTAAGAACTAATTCTTACGTAACTTGGCTTAAATGCTCTTATAGAAATTAAATCTCTTAGATTCTTTTAGAATTATATTCTTTTTATATTTAATTTCTCTGACTTAACTTATATTATACTTTCTATGTGTAATCATAGAAAGAAGATGATTATAATATTTTAATAGGAAATGATTTTATTGTTAGATATGAAATTTTGAAATATGAATTAGTTTTTTTTTAATGTATATATGGAATAAGAAGATTATCTTTCTATAAAAGAATTTGTCTAGAATAATCCTATTTGTATAATTATTGTAAGAATAGGATTTTATTATCTGCTTTTGGATAAACTTATGAAAAGTTCTAGAATAATATGAACGATGTCTGTCTTTGCTTGATGCATAGTAAGAAGTTGAATATAATAAGTAAATTAATCATCTTTATTTGAACATGTGTAAGGTTCTTTGTTCATCCATTCTTAATGAGTAGATATTACATGCATTAATAAGGTGTCGATAAGGGTTTTATGTGTTTGTTATAGATAGAATTAGTTTAAGATAACTCTATTTATAATGATTTCTTGTATTTGGTGTTTGATATTAGGAGTTTATCAGCGTAATGATTTAATTAAATTAATTGGTTAGTAATATTTAAGTAAATGGTTGGTTAGGAAGAATATGTTTTCTCAAAATAATAGATCTCATTTCTTATATTCTTTCTTATTTGGGATTTTAAAATTAGAGATGTGGTTAGAAAATGATTTATGAACTTAGATCTTAGTTCTTAGTGAAAGAATCATGTTTCAGTAATTATGAATTGGGATAACTTATTTTATGATTAAATTTATAACCATGTTAACTATGATCTAGCTTGATTTGATTTAAAATAATTTCTATGTTATGTAAAGAATATATGTGTTGGCTTTCTATGAAAAGGAGAATTCATTATTAAACAATATACTTTTGTTATTTCAATGGAATTGGTGGGGTAATTTCACAATATATTGGAAAATTAGAAGAAGTTTGAATCCTTTCCCTAAGTGTGTGAGATTGACTGAGTGATGAATAATTTTTATGTCTAGTTATAGACTTGTCTTTCGAATTAGTGAATTACCATGTAAGATCATTATAGATGGCTTCATAGATGATATATGAGTGTACTCATGATGAATGAATACCTCTCAAGAATAAATGTGTCTTATACACATGTTTGTAGCCTTCTTGCAAGCTCGTATGAAACTTTGGAAGTTGAGTTTGTGTTGTAAAAAATATTTTCTAATTTTTTGCATTATGTTTGATGAGTTGAGATAGAGAATGGTTGGAATGTTTTTGTTTTACCTCTGTAGTGATTATTCATAAATTTAAATATTGTTTGTGCTCTCTAGAAAATATTATTTGATGAACTAGATCCCTTATGAGTTATTGTATATAAGTCAACCTTATGGTTGCAAGACTAGTTGTTTCGAACTACAAAGTCTCTGCACTACGCACATGTAGGTAAGGCCATCATGAGTCCTTGAGACATTAGGTCTGGTGCTTAAGGCATGTAGTCTCATCATATTGTGCGAATTGATATCTATTTTGTATATTTAATGACTTTGCAGAACTAATGTTTACATTTAGTTGTGCAATTTCAGGTCAATTAACATGCAGGGTACTGGAGCTAAGAAAGTATTTTCCCACTTTGCGAATGGACGATTATATGACATTTACTATAATAGTGTATAATTGTATAAGAAACGCTTGTATCTTAAATTTTTAGTTATGATGAATGATACAAAACTTATGTGTAATAAGAAATTTATTAAGTTAGATCTAGTGGATTTTCTCTTGTCATCATTTTTCTTTCATTATTTCTTATGAAATTAATCTATTATTGTTATATATTGATATTTTTCATGGGTAGGCATTACAACTAATCCAATTCTACTCATAAAATAATAATAGAAATAGAAATGATTTTAATTGTTGGGATAGATCTGAATCAACATATCAGCCCAGTGAAATATCGGTGCCTAATCCCAGGGTTACAAAGTCAAGCTATATAAATCAAGTGTGTCTTTCAAGTAATATTGCTTCATCACAAATGGACTAATAACATAAATGCCTTACATAAATGCTTCATGTAGTTAGAATTGTAAAACTATCCTTTAAACCACAGAGTCGAATGAAATTAACAGAGTATTTCCCAATCAATTATTTCTCTCCTTGAGAGAAAGCTAAAGACAATACACACATTACAGAGGATTGCAAAGATGAATCAAAATATCCTTGATATTTATCACTCATACTAACTTCATTGATTACACATATGGAGATAATTCTACATTAAGTAGGACAATACGTTCAGGATTAAAAATGATGCATTGCTCTATAGATTTGAACACAAAATAATATGCAACTTTCTTCTATTACTCTAGACTAGGACACAAACACGCTATTGCCCAAAACAAAGATTCAAAACCCTTAACAAATGGCTCTGAATTCTCTTTTATAGAAACAAGGGAGAAAACAAGCTTTTGGCCACAGACACGTCACATTTTCATTTGACAACCTTCATCATAACAAAATATGGGAGCAACTTCCCGTGAAGAGAATATCCCAACGGGACAAAGACAGTTACATGTACAAGTTCAAATCCTGAGTCTCCAAAATATATTTGCAAAAGGTCATTGTAACAAAGTTATCATTTCTTCAACAACCTTTCTAAAAGCCCAAAATCCCAAGAGATATTGATTACGTAGATGAGGACAAAAAGGTAGGCCCACAAGAAGATAAAATACCTATTGAGACTTGAAGGATGCACATTGATGCAATACCAAAATCCTTGCAAATTTCCCCAAGAATTGATTTACATCTTATAGTTTGTCTAAGTCATAAGTCCATACGTTTGAGACTGGGGAAGGCAAACTCCCTTTGCCATGCCAATGGAAAAATAATGCCCATCTAGAGATTTTTAGCTCATCTAAAAGAACAAGGAAGGCTAGGAAGGTGAGCTCTGACAAATCAGACTTTGGATCTTGGGCCTTCTGCCTTGTAACATACAACACCTGGAAGAGAAAGGAGGGAAGCCCTTACCCCACCTATTTATAGATATGAAGGCTTTGGGGGTCGGGCCTTGGGCCTCCACCATTTCACCTTACACCTTCCGGAAGGGAGAACAAAGAAGCCCCAACATCTGCCTTCCGCTTTGCAATAAAAGGAACATTTGTTGGGAGTTGGTTGTCAGGCCTTCCTCCTTCTATCTTCTTATGAAGAAGGCAGAAAGAAGGAAGCCTGAACTCCGACCTTTGACACACTGAATGCTACACTAGTTACGTCAAACTTTAGCCTTTGGGCCCTCCACTATGCAACATTGAAGAAGATGAAAGGCCAAAACTTTGACCTCCGACACTCCGCAATACTACACCATACTTAGAATATTTTTTGTTACCTTGGCAGACTTCGGTCCTCAACCCTTCTCTCTGACATTTGCACTGAAGAAACATCGAGCCAATAGAAGCATTCCACTTGTAACCACCCTTTACAACTCCATAAAAAGGTGTGCTAATGAAAAAGATGACTCAACCTCATCCAAGTGGTAGCCTTCTGTGCTTCCATAGTCATGAGATAAAGCAACAGATGAAGGCCCACGGAATGACAGAACCCTTCAGATTGTGCCACATGGAAAAAGATATTACTCCATTATAAAATCTCTCATATATTATGAAAACTTCCCACGTGTCCTCCTTTTGCAGTTTTGCAAGCTTGGTGTGGGTCCACCCAAAAGGCTTAGCAGAATGATGGAATACCTTAGAAAGAACTAGCACCCATTAGGGGCCGGTCGTTGGGCCTTCCCCATTTCACCTTTCTCAAAGGAAGGAAGAAGAGCCAACCTCCGAACTCCACCGCACTAAAGAAGACGAAAGGCTGAAAGAACAACCTCTGACACTCCACTTCAATTAGACAAATTTTAACACTTATGTAAATTTTGAGCCTTGGCCCTCGGAGCCTACAGGGAAAGCACAATGGAAGGAAGGAGCCTGAAACTCTGAAACTCTGACCAAGGCCAAAACATAAGGAAACACTTAGAAAATGGGACTTAGCCAACTTTTTGGGGCTTTTTCCTTTGTATTTTAAAAGGTAAACAAATGAAAACCTATAAAAGACATCTCCGATTGGATATCAATAGGTTCAACACTAAAGGCATAAAATGGGATTGAAATGGAACTTGGGGGCAAAATGGAGCATGTCTAGGAAAATTTTTTTACAAGTGCCAACATATGAAGCTAGGGAAGATTTCTTACAGTCCTAAGAAGTCCATAGACCTTGTCATTCTTGTTAAACCATGCATTCTTCTATTCATAGTCATTAGGCTTAGGAACAAGACCAAAGAGATAGGGTAATAGATCATTCTCAAGATAGTGATTGTTTATCCCTTATTTCTAGGACAAATAGTTCTCTAAATTTAGCTTGACAACAGAATGATATGAAATAAATGCCAAACGCCATGATGAACTCCCTCTTGATTCAATAGTAGAGACCCACCCCAGAATTTTGGCACTTTATAATTAGAGTGCATAGATAAGTCTAATTGGAACAAAGAATGACACTTTATAATATGAGTGTGAAATCATGTCCAATGGATCAGGCATAAAAAAATTAATCACTTTCAGAAAAATGGCACTCAATTTTGAGTAGCCTATCAAAAGTTACATTAATTTCTTTATTTGCCTATGTTGCCTAATTTTGTACTCAAAAAATTAAAAAAAATGTGTATAGAAAATGGAAGGATGGCTGAAGGTTGGAATTGAGCCTAATGTGACCAAGGACTGAACTTCTTTGGAGCAGTGCTTCTTTTCACTGTCTACAATTTGACGGTCGCTCGGCCTTCCCTTTGCTGACACCTACGAATTAGATGCCTTGCAAGTATAAATTTGAAACCCTGGCCTACAGATCCAAATGCATTTGCACATAATCAAATGTTTTGCATGAATTTAAACATGCCTTTGCACAAAAATGAACTATAGCAAAATGTCTTTTGCAAATTTGAAAAAAAACTTTACACAGATGGACACAAAGTGAGGCAAGATCACAAATATGAAAGCTGAATTTGCAGATTTACACAAATATTAGACGCCTTTCAACAAATTTCAATCAGACGCCTTTGTAGAATTTGAAATTTGCAAAAAAGGAGAGGCAAATTTAAATCAAACCAGAATTCTACAATTCAAACTAGGACGCCTCAGCAAAGCAAAGTTGTACGGCCTCCAGTGATAGGTGAATGGAGATAATGCAAATTGCAATTGACAATGCAAATTTCAACTAGTCACACCTCCACGCCTCCAGCGAGCAGGTTCAAAGCCTCCAGAACATTAAATTGAACCAGAATATTCCAAGGTCTTTTTGCTAGGTGGCTAGATACCGATTGGGCCTCCAAACTTGCTATAAACAAGGTTTTGACCTCCAAACATGCTTCAATCACCCTTTTGTTGATTTAAATAGCGGCAGATAAATGAAAGAAAGATTGCATAATTAAAATAAATGGATAGAATCACAACAGCCAAAGCAAATAAACAAAACAAAACACATGGAGATAATTGACACGTTTTTAACGTGGTTCACTTTTCCAGGCTACATCCACAAATAAATAGAGCAATATCTTATTCACTATCTCTTCAAATGCATTACAATACACAGCAGCATGCTTTTTTATACACCTACAACAACTTACTCTATTTTCTCTATTTGTTACAATACATTTATTATTCTAACACCACTCAGCCAATGCCCAGCCAAGAATAGCAAAGGAAGTGGAAACGGTGGCAGAGATGGCAGAGAAATCGTAGAGATGGCTATAACGGTTGGGCTTCACCGTCCAACAATCTCCAACTTGAAGTCCAACTGCAGTGCTATAAAGATATCCCCTGCATTTCCATTCCTATCATTACATCAGCCCCAATGAAGATTTTAGTTTCACCAAATTCTGTTCAAGAAAGCTCCGGATGAATCTCCTCCAAAGCATGTCAATTTTAACAACCTCCAAATGATGGGCATGCTTAATCAATCTCACCCTCACAGTGGGCTCAGCAAGCCACACCATCAACCTTCTCAAAGACAAATAATTCCTCACACTCTTCCCCTCCTCTGTAGCGCTCCTCTCTTAGGGGCGCGTGGGAAGTATCTCAGCATTCAAACCACCCATGTCTTTGCTAAGAAAGTCCTTGTCATTCCCTAGCGCTTGCAAAACCTCCGCATTCAATATGACCTCAATTTTAGGGTTCTCGAGGGCCCTCTTTTGCATGATCTTGGAGGCTCTTTCCAAGAACAAGAATAGGGATTTAAATCCCCCTTGGCTCTTAATTTCATCAATTATCCACAAATTCTGCAACTCTGTGGCCACACTGTGGCACACATTGACAAGGTCTAAAACCCCTCTATTTGCACAAACCACCAAGGAAATCAACAAATGCAACAAATGCATCAAGTAACCAATATCCTTTTCCTTGGTGGTGCTCATAACACTCTACCCATCCTCTTCAAGTAAAAGGCACGCCCCAGAGATAAGCCTCCTCTGGCTCGGCCTGAGGGACAGATTCCTCCGCTGCCGGCTTAACTTCTTCCATCGACTCTGCCAGAGCGACTTGTTCCTCGAGCACTGCCTTAACTTCCTCCACTGCCTTGGCTGACTTTACTTCTCTAGCCTCCACAGCTGGCACCATCGACGAGCAATGCTCCACTAGCACATCGTGCGTGTGATATTGTGAAATCACATCCTCATCACCCAAAGCATCCTGATTCTCAGCCTCTACCAAAATATGCAAATCATCCATTTCCATTGTCAAATCAAATCTAACCATTTTCCCTACACACCGAGTACTATAACCATTCCTTTTTATTACTTGCATTTGCTCCATGTCACTGCCAGGTTCCAACATACCAAGAAACTCCTCAATAATAGAATCAGCTCCGTCATCTAACTGGTCCAAAAGCTTCTTCCGAGAAGCCCATAAATCTTCATCATCATCTATATGAATAGCTCCCACTTCATCAAAACTCTCTCCAAAGCCACATGACCAAGACATGAGAGCTCGAGCCCAATCATCCAAAGCTACTACATCCATTTTCTTGGAAATTCTTCATGATTTCTAAAACAACTTTTTCACCATTGCTCTGATACCAATTGTTGATTTAAATAGGAGCAGATAAATGAAAGAAAGATTGCAGAATTAAAATAAACGGATAGAATCACAACAGCCAAAGCAAATAAACAAAACAAAACACACGGAGATAATTGACACATTTTTAACATGGTTCACCTTTTTAGGCTACATCCACAAATAAGCAAAGAAATATCTTATTCAGTATCTCTTCAAATGCATTACAATACACAGTAGCATGCTTTTTTATACACTTACAGTAACTTACTCTATTTACTCTCTTTGTTACAATACATTTATTATTTTGGCACCACTTAGCCAATGCCCAGCCAAGAATAGCAAAGGAAGTGGAAATGGTGGTAGAGAAACTGTAGAGATGGCTGTAACAGTTGGGCTTCACCGCCCAACACCTTTTTTCACACCAAACTGTACCTTGTTTTTGTTGACATTTTAGCAGCGGGAGATATCCTTCTCCCAAATTTAAAATGAAAAGTCACATGAGGCCGACACATATGAAGAGATGCATATGAAGAGTCACATATGAAGAGATTCCTTGATTTGTATATATACAAGGTGAAGACATGTCATTTTATCAATTCAATCACTTCATTCACACCTGCAGCAGAAGTTTGCCATTCCATTAGCAGCAGACTAGATTTCAAGGGGAAGCATATTTATTTGTATCAAAGAGAAGTGTCTCCATTCATTATATATACTCAGCCTTGTGTAAGGCTTGATTATGTAAGCAAATTTCTGCTCCTTTTATTTTGATATATAAGAAGAGATTATTTGCTGGGTTTTTCTCCCTTGAGTAGGAGGGTTTTCCTAGGGTAAACATCGTGTTCATTGTCTTATGTGTTGCATTTTCTGATTGCTTACATTTTTTATCCTAAAACTAACATGGTATCAGAGCAGGTCTAAGAAAAGATCTGATTAGATTTGTTTAAGCAGTCAAGTCAACTTCTCATCTAGGGGAGATCTTGAAGGCAAAATATTGCAGATCTAGGGTTGCAAATTATTTCAGACCTAAGGGTAGATCTTTGAAGGAGAATTTGTGCAAAAAAAGAAGATGGTAAATGGTGTCAAGGTAGAAGATAGGCTTGATGGAGCCTCAAACTTCAACTCTTGGAAACCCAAGGTACTCATTGCATTAGAGGCGAATGATCTTCTTGATTTTGTGGAAAGTAATATGCTCTAGCCTTCCGATGATACTAATAAAATTTAGTGGAAGAAAAAGGGCATGAAGGCTAGAAAGATCATGATAGACTTTGTGATGAATCACCTACTACCAATCATCTCCAAGTTGAAGTTAGCTAAAGAAATGTTTGATACTCTAAAAGGATTGTACGAGATCAACAATACCAGCAGAGCCCTTGCTTTGAGACAACAGCTTCACCATGTAAAAATGGATAAGGAAGATTCAGTTATCTCATTCTTTATGAAGATCACTGATTTAAGAGATCAGTTGAGTGCTATTGGGGACATAATTGTAGACAGAGATCTTGTTATGTTGGCACTAAATGGTCTTCCCCAATCTTGGGAGCCCTTTATCCAAAGCATCAATGGGAGATCTAAGTTTCCCAGGTTTGATCGTCTTCGAGCTGATTATATTCAAGAAGAGTCTAGGTTAGTAGCAAGAGGAATTGAAGGAAACTATCATGATGTAGAAAATCAAGTTCTTTCTACACATACTTCTAGAGAAAGAGGTAAAGGAAGAAAGAGGAATAGAGATAGAGAATCAAATTCTACCCCAAAACTAAAGAAGAAGAAGGATCTCTCTCACATTCAGTGTTTCAGGTGTGACAAGTATGGTCACTTTGCTCGAGATTGCAAATTAAGGTCTACACAACTTGTTTCTATTGCAGAAATTGCCATGGGGACATCTCAGAAGGAGCCAAGCTCTAAAGTTGATTCAGAAGGTTTCTTATTCTAAAGTCGATTAGTTTCTTCGAAGAGGAGGAATTAACATTTAGAGGGAGTCTGACAAACCAACAAAGGCAACCTTGGACTTGGAGGTAAGGAGGTTGATGTTAGTACTTGGAGCTTCAGAGGGAGTCACATCATCATGAAGGTTCCTTACAGTGTATATTTCTCTGAGATGGAGAAATATGAGGTGAAAGCCCTTATAGTGTATATTTCTCTAAGACAAAGAAATATGAGGTGTGAGCCCTTGTTCATCTCTGAGACTGAGATGGGACATCATGTTGAGAGACTCCATGACAACATCACGTTGAGAGGCTTCGTGATGAATCCTTTGTACTTGTGTTTTTTCCACACATGGGAGTAGCCATGGTGGATGTCATGTTGAGAGACTCCATGATGACATCACGTTGAGAAACTCTGTGATGGGCACTTGTGCACATGTTTTCTTCCACACATGGGAGTAGCCATGGTGGACGTCATGTTGAGTGACTCCATGATGATATCACATTGAAAAACTCTGTGATGAACTATTTCACAAATGGGTGGAGCCATTGTGAATGTCATGTTGAGAGACCCCATGACATGGATATCTGGAAGGATACCTCCCTAGCTAAGAGGGAGTGTTGACATTTTAGCAGCAGGATATATCCTTCTCCAAAATTTAAAATGAAAAGTCACATGAGTCTGACGCATATGAAGAGACACATATGAAGAGTCGCATATGAAGAGATGCCTTGATTTGTATATATACAAGGTGAAGGCATGTCATTTGATCAATTCAATCACTTCATTCGCACCTATAGAAAAAGTTCACCATTCCATTCATAGCAGACTAGATTTCAAGGGGAAGCATATTTATTTGTATCAAAGAGAAGTGTCTCCATTCATTGTATATACTCAGCCTTATGTAAGGCCTAATTTTGTAAGTAGATTTTTGCTCCTTTTATTCTGATATATAAGAAGAGATTATTTGTTGGGTTTTTCTCCCTTGAGTAAGAGGGTTTTCCCAGGGTAAACATTGTGTTCATTGTCTTACGTGTTGCATTTTTTGATTGCTTACATTTTTTATCCTAAAACTAACAGTTTTCGCCTCACGCCGCCTTCTCTAAAAAAAAAGACCCAACCATAGACTAGAATCTATACCTTGAATTCTAAATATCAATCAACTTTCACCACATATTTTCAGATCTTTGCTTGAATTGTGCAACTTTACATAGATCTGTGCCAAAGTTTCACATAGAACACAATATTAGCACCTTCATAGCATCACAAGAGCAGCAACTATAAAAAATCCACGATCTCATAGATCCACGACCTCACATAGCACTATGCGAGTAATAAATCGGCACAGAAAGAAAATGAAATAGCATTCGTATGAGAATGGCTGTGATACCATGTGAAAATGAAGCCAAAATCTCTGGATGAAATGCCAATCACAATATCATGCATGAAATTGTAGGCTAAAAGATATAATTATATTAGGAAATAAATGAGTATTTATAAGAAAATTGAACAAATTGAATTCCAAATATTGGAGGGAAGGTTTGTTCAAATTCCTTAATAGAATGGAGATAGTTGGGAGTTAATTACTACTAAACTCCAAGAAACACACAAGCAAAAAAATCTCCATCTAAGCAAACTTAACTACCTGTGTGGGTAAAAAACTATGAGGTAAATAAAATCCCACACCAACACTTCCAAGGTTGTAACAGTTGACAATACTCTAGCCAAATGTGAGGACATCTATAGACTCATTGAGGCCAATATGGAACTAGCCTGAAATTGCATGAAACAAGAAGTGGATTAGCATTAGATAGAGCATACCTTTGACATTGGTGATTAGGTTGTTTGTATATCCAACCCTACAAGTAGATTTCATTATGGGACAAGTGAGGTCATACGTTGGGTCCCAGATTTTATGGTCCTTATTAGGTGTTCCAACACATTAATGAGGTGGCTTACATGTTGGTACTCTCACCTTCTTGTAAGATCCAACCAATTTTTCATGTCTCTTGTCTCAAGAATATGATTGGGACATCTACTAGCATTCTAGATGAAATCTCTACATTAGATGATGAGGCCTCCATATTTTAGAACCCAAGTTTATCTTAGACAAGCATACGAAGCACCTTTGCAATTATTCCATCAAGGAGTTCTTAGTCCAATGGAAGGTTTTGCAACTTGAAGATGCCACTTGGGAGCCCACCAACATTCTCTCCAAGTTTCCTCGTCTCAAGCTTTGAGGACAAATCTTTTCAAAGGGGGAGACAATGTTATGAACCTGATTCTACTATATGATAGTTAGTCTTAGTAGGGAACATATGATTTGTAATTTGCCCATAGGGAATACTAAATAAAGGTGGATGCAAATGCTTTGTAAATCATCTCACTGGTTAGTTAGAATAAAGTAATTATCCCACATGCATGGGATGGTAGGAGTTGTCTTTGGTAAGACTATATATTGTAATGACTTCCCAAATGGATGGTGTCTTGGGTATTTGTAATTGTACTGTATGCTCTATTGGGCGGTTTCCCCCTTGAAGTGGTTCTATGAAGATAATAAAAGCATTATGTTTCTCTCATTTTTGCATGTTTAGCTTATTTTGTCTTACAAGTTCACTACATCTAATACTCCATCCAATGGCTCAAATCCTAGACTAATAGCCACAATTAACCCATTTTAAGTCCTCCTCTTCCTAGTGGTGGTGATGGCTTTCTTAAATACATGAATGGCATAAGTCAATGATGCAACATTTAGTTATATCCATAATAATTGAACTAAACCAAAACATCGGTTCTATTACTAATTAATCTATAACAATTAAATATCGAATAAATGTTAAAGATTTTTAGAGGCATTACGTAGTTAAACATGCTGATTTTTAGATAGTTGAAAAAAACTTTAATATAAAATTATTAAATAGACAAAATACTAATACATAACATATTCAGTAAAATAACACTATAAATCATACATATTTTATATAATATGTAAAACTAAATTAAAAAATATATATAATACATTTATAATATTCACACCCTTTCTAATAAAAATAAAAATTTCTACTATTTAAAAATAATATATCAAATATTAAAATTCTTTAAATTGATTGTATTTTATTATTTACGTTAAACTTGCAACAATCAAAGTACTTCCAATAATGAAATTTTGTTAGAATAACTTTTTACAGTTTAATATTAAATAATTTCATATCATTTCAATTTTATGGCAAAAACTTGCAACCCTTGCTTTTTTTTAAATCTCTCGAAAGGTAGCCTTTTAACTTTTTGTGATCTTAACGTACTAGCTGACACCTACGGATATAACGCCTTCGTGACACTCGATGAAATTGTCACATGGACACACCTACTTCGACTTGATGAAATTGATCAACTACACCTACTCTGTCTGTTTCGGCACTAGTTTTATATTCGAGTAACCAGAAAGCTTATGAGATTCGAATAACCAGAGGGCTTTCAAATATTATATTAGAGGTGTGAGAAGGGAAAACACGCAAAAACAATGGAAACTTTGCAACCCACAAAAAGGTAAATTTGCAACATTTTGTAGGCTTGGTTTACTCAAATTTATTTTCCTTAGTTTGCGTATATTTCTATTTCAATTTCGGCTTCTATGCAAAGAACTACTTCAACCTTTTAGCCATCTGATATGTTGGTCATTGTGTTTTAAGTTCGAACAGAAAATCCAAGCCGAGCTGGAGCTCAACAATGGCAGGCGTGCGTGTGGTCCTTGTACTTTTCCTCCTTCCTCCCTTGCTTACTGCCCAAGCCTATACAAATTTTATCTTCAACCAATTCAATGCGTCTACCCTCGAAATGTTTGCTGATGCTTCCGCGCAGTCTAGTGCCATCTCCCTTAATCGTGGATCCCAATATAGTATGGGCCGTGCTTTCTATCGACATCCTGTGCGTATGAAAGAACGTGGCTATCTGAACTCCACTTTGTCTTTCAGCACAAGTTTTGTGTTTAGCATTGTTCCTTCTTCAGATTCCCAAAGTGGGTTGGGAATGGCGTTTATAATGACACCCCACAGATCTCCTGAGGGATTTTTACCGGGTCCGTACCTTGGCTTGTTAAGCAATATTTCAAGTATGGGAGAGGCCTCTAATCATCTGTTTGCAGTGGAATTCGACACATTAAAGAACGTGGAATTTGGGGACATCAACAACAATCACGTTGGTGTGGATCTCAACGACATCAGCTCTGTAAACTCTGAGCCTGCAGGCTACTGGATTAACAACAGCCGGTTCCACGATTTGGATCTCGACAACGGACAGAATATTCAAGCTTGGATTGACTATGACCATCTGCAAAACGAGCTCAAAGTCACCATTGCAGAGGCTGGTCTTGATCGCCCACAGAAGCCACTGATATATATGAAAAATATGTCCATGTCCAACATTCTAGAAGAAGAAATCTACGTTGGTTTCTCGGCAGCTACGGGAGTCATTTTTGAAGAGAATTACATCCTCGCCTGGAGCTTTACTACTAACGGAGCCGCCGCCTCTCTGAATACATCTAATCTTCCATCCTTTATACACAGAAAATCCAAGAACTCAAACTCCAGACAGATAGCCGGCATTAGCACAGCTTGCGTCGTCCTCCTCGTGATAGTGGCAGCATCAGTTGCGCGGTTGAAGAGAAACCAGTACAGAGATCATATAGAAGAATGGGAGATGGAGTATTGGCCTCACAGGTTTAAGTACAAAGACCTATATATCGCAACCAAGGGCTTCCGAGATAATGAACTTTTGGGATCCGGAGGCTTCGGAAAGGTCTACAGAGGAGTCCTTCCCACAAACGGCCTCCAAGTAGCGGTGAAATGTATTCTTAGAGAAACCGATGAAGGGGTGAAGGAATTCATAGCAGAGATCTCCAGTCTTGGTCGCCTTCAACATCGAAATCTTGTGCAGATCAGAGGCTTCTGCAGGAGAGAAAAGCAGCTATTCATAGTTTATGACTACATGCCGAATGGGAGCCTGGACAAGATGATATTTGGAAAGCCAAAGAAGGTGCTCGACTGGGGTCAGAGGTACAGAGTCCTGAGAGATGTCGCTGCGGGGTTGCTGTATCTTCACGATGAGTGGGAGCAATGCGTAGTGCACCGAGACATCAAGTCAAGCAACGTTTTGCTGGACGCGGAGCTCAATGGAAAGCTCGGGGATTTCGGTCTTGCGCGTCTGTACGAGCATAACGAAAACTCGCAGACTACTCGTGTGGTAGGAACACTTGGGTACATCGCACCGGAGCTCATACACACAGGAAAGGCCAGCCCCGCCACAGATGTGTTCAGCTTTGGTATTTTTATGTTGGAGGTTGCATGCGGAAGGAGACCTGTCGATCTCTCTCTCCAACCTGCTCAAATAGTTATGGTGGACTGGGTGAGAGAGCTTCATGCTACAAGCAGTCTGATGGATGCAGCCGACCCAAATCTTGGTGGGCAATATGTTGAAGCTGAGATGGAAAGAGTGCTCAAACTGGGGCTTCTCTGTTCTAACCCTCAGCCAGAAGGCAGGCTTAAAATGAGACAAGTTCTGCAAATACTTGAAGAAGAAGCTCCAATACCAGGTTTTGACTCTCCGTTTTACTTGGAGACTAGTCCACCCCGCAGTATGTGGAAGTCTCCTCCATATTTCAGTCGCAGCACAGATGCTTCCATTTCCAAGCCCCTAGACCAACGATAGACTGCACAATCAGATGAAACTGGTTTTTTGGCGGTGCAACTGTATCAGATCGATCTTTGTGCGGTGTGCTATTGCTGCAGTAAGTGTCTGGATACCCTTCTTGTCAAGGATTCGCCTGCTTTTGGACTTATGGATGTAAGTATTTGTATTAGATGTGTACAAAATACTTAATTATAGCTTAGAATAACTTATAATGGCAGCATTTACTTACTCAGTTGGAAATCGTTGGTTCCATATCATAATTTGTTATCTTAATCCAAGCTGGCACGTACGCCTGGCTATTTAGAACCCAATAAAATAAAATTTGTGTCCAAAAAATTAGCAAATCGACATATCTATGATTCATGTTCAGTTATATTATTGCCTTTGAAGAAGTTCGCAACTGTATTTGACAAGGGATATAAAATGTTTCTTTTTGTTGGAAATAAGCTTTGTTTTATACCTTAGTTTTTTTTATTTATAGTCAATTTTGTAATTTTGTAATATAGTTTAGTAGAGATTGTGTATAAAGAGAAATAATAAAATAGATATCGAATTGTTTAGAAAGAGAAATTTCCAGATATATATATATATATTCGTGTGTGTAGCAATACAAGGATTCAAAAATGATCAATAACAAATAATAGTAAGTTTGTTCTATATCTTTTTTTGTGTATGTATGTCTGAAATATTTTGTTTGTATGTGTTTTTAGATTCTAAAACTGTAGTTTTTGTGAACACAATAAGTTTTAATACTATAAAATAGAGCAATAGTTTAAAAAATAGATCATTTGAGAAATACCTAGTACAAATGAAACTTTCAATAAATTGGTATTAGATGTGGTGATTAACTTTTTTTTGAATTGATTCACCATAGTTAGTGTGAACAACATCACTCAGTCTCACATTCATTTGTTCAGTGGAATGAACTATAATTATATGATCCATTCCTTGTGATTGGTGATGGGTAAGTACCAAATCCATGGTAGTTTTTTAGTCAATTCTAAATCCTATCCAATCGCCACTTATCTGGAGCAACCAAATATTCCACTGTGGGTGGGTGGGTGGGTGGGTGGGGGGGGGGAAGATAAATACTTTGTTTTTTCATAAGATGTATGGGATTTATAAAATAATAATTTCTTTGAACTAGTTGACTAGGCATCATATAATCTTTTGACACAAGTAGAGAAGGGTCTTCTTATAGAGAATAGTGTAATGCCCCCTTTTGGGACTGCCCTAAATCTTGCCCTAGAATCACAAATTTGACATAATTAGGGTTGTAACTTACCTATTGAATGTTTGAAACAAGATAAACCTGATTTAGGTCCTCCAATCATGTTAGTTATCAACAAATAAATAAACATATAATTCAATGATGTTATAGATAGGATTCTAATCACTATTATAACATTCAGAATGTACACATGGGATTCTTTTTAAGGTTCCATCCAAACATCCCATCGTCATTATGGAGGACCACGTGGGAGACCATACAAGGTGCCTCAAGTCATTCCATCCAGCCCAGGAGCACGGAATGACACTTGCCATTCGGCCTCCCAGCCCCACTCAAGGTGTCCTTACTAGAATTGAGTCCTAGCTAATTGCATTCCTTATATGCACTATCTTTGCTCCAAAATGGACTAACCAATTGGATGAGAATCTTATTCGGTCGTTAGATTGATTCTATTGTGCCTAGGCAAAATTATAGCAAGAATAACAATATTAGGAGAATAACAATATCTATTGTTATTATATATATATATATATCTTTGCTGATGTACATATATATATCCTGCTAAAGCCTGCAAATTTTTCTCTGCTCTAAATTAGTTCATATTCCATGTATTTTGTTCTTCTTCTCCCCCACTTCAAGACACACCTTCATTATGCATTTATACATTCCTCAAATGAGATGTCTTTGTGTCCTTTCATAATAAACACAACTCTTTGACTTAAATCATACTTCTTCTTGATAGATCGCTCCCTTTATGTATTAATCATACCTCTTGATAAAACATACATTACTAAATAGAAATCGCACCCTTTTGATGGCTGCACTTTATAAAGTAAATTGCACCATTTTACATAAACAAATCATATCATTTTATTATATTTATCGCTGCCTTTAGTCTTTTTTGTATACCATATATGATCGCTCACCTTTATTCAAACAAACCTTTGTCTTATATAAATCGTTGGATATCTAGTTTGTGTTAACCGCTCCATATTACTTGTTCGGTCTTTATCATCTCTTCTTGATCACTCAACATCACACATATATTTATTTAGTAGTTTTTACATTATATGATGACGTCAGCCATAGGTAAGTATTTGATTTATGATTTGCATTCCTATTTCGGGGACATGACAAATAGAAAGAAAGATGTAAACACCATATTCTTTATATAACATGAAATTGATGAATAATCCTTTTAAGAGTTGCAACAACAACCAAATCTAAGCAAACATGAAAGAGTCTATAGACTAGATATCTAGGTACATGTATTTAGTTAAACTGGTTAAATTGATAAGAAAATATAGAAATTTGATGGACTTTAAGTCAATAGATATGTTTCTTTTACCTCTACAATGGGTGAGTGATGTCTTGACAAGATTTTGAATGTTGAACAGTAAACCAATAGGAACCCTAGTCGCAACATGATAAAAATTAAGTAAAGAAGATAGAAAGAACAAAGTAGATCAAACATTATATAAAAGATTAGCCATAAGTTTGATATATTTGATAGCTACAAAGATTGACATAATGTATGTAATGAATTTAATCTCTAAATTCATGGGAACACCAAATGCTACACATCTATAAGTAGAAAAATAATCTTGAGATATATCAACAGAACAAAAAATCATAGCATTTGGTACACTACACCTAAAATTTGGTTTGGTTGGATATACATATGACAAATATATTGTAGCATCTTTAGTAGCCTGATAAACTATTTGAATGATAAGAGTATTATCAAACTTAAATTAGGAGTAAAATGGAGAAACAAAGTTATTTTGTGATAATAATTTCGTGAAAATCTTATGAAAGAATCTAGTTTTTCATGGAAGAAGTAAAGATATTGGTACAATTTTCATTTCATTAGAAAGGTCAATGGCCATGAAGAAATCATTTTAAAATTTGTAGGTAAAAGAAATGTCATAAATATATTTACAAAAATATTAGTGAAAGGAGAATTTGAATGACAAAGAAAATCTAGGCATAAATGATTTGATAAATCAAGCTTAAGGAAGCTTATGGAAGGTTGTTGGAGATAAGTTTCTTTTCTGTGTGAGATTTTTCATTTATGACTTGTCATATCTCATATGTAATATTGTTATGGAAATATTATATGCAGATTTTGTAATAAAATCATAGAGATTGTATATAAGAAGAAACAATAAAATAGATATAAAGCTATCTAGAAAGAAGTCCCCATAATTCTTAAAATATATGCAAACATTTTTTTATATATACAATACTGAAAATATATTGTTAAAAGATACATATATAACAACACAAAGATTATATATATATAAGATTTCACATTCTTAAATAATAGTTTTCACATTCTCAAATTTTGATTTAAAAAAAAAAAACAAGTTTTAAAATTGTAAAATGGAGCAATAGTTAAAAAAAAGAGTAGTTGAAAATCAGAGCACACACATAATTTTCAATAACTTTCTCTTTAGACTCCTAAAATATTTATTTACTTTAATTCAAATATGTTATTTCTTTTTAATTTCCAGCAGTTCATTTTTTATTTTTCAAATTAAAATCATCCCCTTAATATATTCTTATAGTCATCCTCTGCACATATTCAACAGGTATTCCTAAATATCATCAATTTCAATAGTCAAAAGTTAATTTTGACCAATAAAAGTAGGACAAATATTTACCACATTTTATTATAGATGAGATGTAAAATTGCTATTAACTATTGAAATATTAAACTATTGAAGTGTATAATGTTTAAATAAAATGTATTCTACCTATATATATCACTTCACTTTTGCTGTAAGTATTAGAATCTACTCCTCCCCCATATTAAAATCCTACCCTTATCCTATTCGACCTAATATCATTTAGGTCGGAGCACAATAAAAATCTTCTTTATATCTTCAACTTGATATCGGGCCTCAATGCATTCTCCATGTAACTGAGGACGACTTTTGGCGGAGCACATGGGTTCAAAGAAGTCGTGATCTTGATTTCTAGAGTACAATAATTCAGAGTCTTGCCTTGACTTGACTGATGTAATTGCGAATTTTGCCTATTCAAGTATTTTGATGTTTTTTTTCATTCCCGCCGAGATTAAAATCGATAGTATGTGTCCTTACTTCCATATTTGTCATTCTTGGAATCTGGCTCGTCCTTCCCACATCGCTCACTGCGCGAGCCCACACAACATTTATGTTAAACGAATTCAACAGGTCGGTTGTCGCCTTCTATGGGACGGCATATAATCATTTCAGAGAGAGAGAGTCCTCCCTCTCTCTCTCTCTGATTTGCAAGGAATTTTGAGAGACTGGGTGCGCGAGCTCTATGTCGACGACAGTGTAATGGATGCAGCTTATCCAAATCTTGGTGGTGAGCATGTTCATGAGGAGATGGGGAAGGTGCTCATAATGGGACTTCGTCTTTGCTCTAATACCAAAGCAGAAGCAAGGCTTGCCATTAGACAAGTTGATACAATTCCATAACTTTTTCCCTTTCCAATTGCTTTTGGAATTAACAATAGTTTGTGTAATAGCGGTACTCATAAAGCTTCTTGTGCTTCGTCCTCTAATTCTTTTTAAGGAAGAAAGATTGAGCTTAAGTCCAGTTTCCTGCACCGTAATTTGGGTTCTAAATTCTAGAAATCATGGTGTGTAGGAGCAGATCTTTTCAAGAGATGATTATATTGAGATGATTAGTTGATGCTTAGTTTTGATTTCGATACAAATATTTATGTTTAGGTGTCAGGAAGCTGTTGGTTAAGGTTGTAGAATTTTACAATACGTGAATATAATTGCACCTCATATGAGGTCACTTCCATGCGTGAATATAATTGCACTTCATATGAGGTCACTTCTATGAGCACAGAATTGATCTTGATACACAAATATGAACTTAACTTGTAAATCTTGGATGATTTGGGATACTCCTTTAGACTAGAACCTATTTATCTTGCTTTATGATTCCTAGATTTTGTGAAAGCATGTGGGCTTTACAAACACCTTTGGTAATCAATTGGATTGTGAGGGTCATGTTCTCTTTGGTCAATCCCCTAATATACCAACTTTATTGTTTTGAGCAAAAGATCAAAGATAGTTCAAGTAAATATGCTATGACTTAGATGATGTGTTCTAATGTAATTTTCTTATAACTCTACTAGATTATTTTATCTCTTTTGAAAAACACTAGTTCTAGATGTGCTCCTTAGATTCCTAGGTAATTTACAAATGAATGAATGGATGTTTGTAAATATAACAAACAAGCTCACAAATCAATGAACCATTCACTAGGTTTGCTCACAACAACTAGTGAAATGGTCAACAAGGTGGGAATTCAAATTTTAAATTTTAAAAGTTTAAGGTTTAGATTTGCAACTATGGAAGTGACTTTGGTCAAGTTTGCACCTACATATCCAATATCTAGGGGTTATGATCCAAATGCTCCCATGCAAGTGTGTACACTATCAAACATTGTCACTATAGTTTACAACCCCACACATAGCTCCACCCACCATACACCATACATGTAGCACCATGAACCATGTTGTGCATCTACATGTAGCTCCTTACTTCATGTGCCACCTAGGCATAGTGCTTGGAACCATGTTGTGCCTCTCTAAAATCACTCAACTCATGTGTAGCTATCTACATCATGCACTTCTCACACAATGTCAACTTATCATGTCACACAACATCACTGATAACTTTGTCTACAATCCACACCACACTTGCATTCCAATGCATATTTTATTGTCTCTCAATTTTGTAGATCTACAAATCTTAGAGGGGACACACAATGCTCGAAACAAGATATACTTGCCAATGTTAGCATAGGACTAACACTCATCAACAAATTGTGGACAACTGTGGGCCAAGTCATAAGAGTGGGCAACTCTTCATCTTCTTTTGGCTCTACCAAACTTGAGAGAGTGTTTCCCTAAGATTAACCACAAGATAATAACATCATCAATTGATCTAGAAATATAAACCATGCCCTATCACACTAGGAGACTCTAAAAACTAGTAGTAAGCCATAATGCTGGCTTAAAATATAACCTCATCTATGTATATAAACAAGATATGTATGCAACTTAAAATATGTATGCTTTCATCCCGAATGACATTTGCAAGTTAGAAGCTTCCTTCATACACACATAGGGTGTGACAATAGTGCAAATCTCTCTAGAAATATTTCATGTATTTATAGTTCTCTTGATGTAAGCTCTTGTCTAAACACTAGGTTTCCAAGCTAGTAGGATAACTAAATTTATTACTAATATTTATTAATTCATGGTTTGTAGTTTTGAATTTTGGTGATGTAGGAAGCTAGAGTGTTAAAGATTGGTGCCTTAATCCTCATTGGGCTATAGAGTCAACTTCAAGACTAAAAAACACAAGAATTAGTAAATAAGATGCTAATCAATTAGAAAGGAACTAGGAAAAACTAATACTAGGTCTCATAAGAACATATACATGATCGTGGCTGCATATATGTTTCAAGAAGCAAGACGTATTAGATATACTAGGTCTTTAACACTATATCAAGAAACAAGACATATTAGATATATTGTTAAAGACTGAATCTACTTTAATTATCCTTGGAGAAGAAATAACATTTCTTATGGTGTGATAAAAAAAATCTTTAAGAAAGACTCTTAATGGTTTTTCTATCCATGTTAGATTAACTAAGCATGCACATTATACCACATAGCAAATATAAATGGAGGAATACATATAGATTTTAGAAAACAAAATGAAACCACATGTCAACAACAAAATCAAGCCACAAAATGACAAAAAGATATGGTGCAAATAATTGAGAAATGAAGTCAAAACCAAGACTAAGGATACTTGCAAATGTCATAACCCTCCTTGACCTCCTAACTATTATAATTAAATTTCATTGAAAACAATTGTAAAATTAGAAGTACAAATAAAATTAATTAGTTTTTTTTTCTTTTAATGCGCCTGGTAAACTTTTTAAGTGACCGCGACACGCCCTCCGGCTCCACACTAACGCTTTTGCCCGAAGTGATGAACTAGTGAGGCCACAACACGGGGTACCTCATCCCCAAGAAGGAACGCTTCAAACCCGCGAACTCATTGGCCCAGTGGGGATTTGAACTCTGGTGGCCGCCACTACAACCGAACGACTTAACAACCGAACCACACTCTTAACGGCAATAAAATTAATTAATTTGGATCCATAGCTTTAATTAATTAAATTATAATATTCATCTTAATACAAAATTAATTAGTTTGGATGCATAACCTTAATTAATTAAATTATAATATTCATCTTAATACAAAATTTATAAAATAATAATAAAGAAAGATTAAATTTGAATTCCATTGCATAGTCAAAATAAAAATAAAATCGAGATCTTAAGAGCTCCTACAATGCCTCTCGAAGTTTCTGTTGTCTTCCACAATCTTTACTATTTCACGAAGAAAGATAGATTCTGATCGTCATGCGCTCCATTTGGTAGAACCATTTACATTTGTATACCGAGGGAATGGGAACTTTGAGTGCCGCCAAGGGTTTGCATTCATATGGTTCTAGAAATCTGAAGAGGCAGAGAAAGCCATTGAAGAACTCGACGGAGAGAATGTGGACAGTAGGGAGATCTTTGTTGAATATGCCACACCAAGACCTACGCGCTCTGCTAGGATTAATTCTAGGGATCTTTATCCCATTTCGTGTAGCCTTCTGGTGTGATTATTGGGAATTCAAGTTTGACTTCTTCAGGCTCGTGCTCTAGCGGTGATGATGTTTGTGACGACTTCTGCAGAGGAATCTTTTCCCTTGACAAAGGATGCATATCTTCCTCCACCATGTGCAACAATGGTACGGTTCGAGATGGAAGAAAAAAAGAGGAAGATACTTCTTTTTCTACGGACTATGCATTGAGTGCTAGGGTGCTTGAGCATGGATCTTATCTAATGCCCTAGCAAACCCTAGCTAAGTAGTTACTTTGGCTAACTTGAATGTGCAAGAGTATAATAGCTTTGATCCAAACTCTTCCACAAGGTTTGGGAATGTTTGGGAATGTGAGGCATAATTTGGGTGATATAGATTTTCTTAGCAAGGGCTTTGCGTTAGGCCAAGAGGATTTTGTATTGAACATGTATCCATTTACAAGTTCCACAAACTTTTGCCCAAACTAACACATCTCTATAAATGGATCTCTAGATCATGGAGACATCTCTTGGAAGGAGAGAATTTTATTTACTTGTGTTCTAGAGAATTCTTCATTTTGGAATTTGATTTTGTCAACAATAAAGAGTTAATCATGTAGGTTAGTATGTGGGATCTGAATGGTCACATATTATGCATCAATCTTGGTTTCGATGCTTTGACCCCATAAATGATTCTTTCTTTTGGTATGATATAGATTAGACTACCATATCTACCTCTACATTTTTGGGATCCTTCGAGATAACAACTATTTACAATTCCTTTGGGAAGCTACTACATTTAGCTAAGGAGACTATTAATAGGACATGTGCCACCTATGCCTTTTTTGGTGTAGAAATGGATCTCTATAAGGAGCTTACAAAAGAATAATTCTAAAGGTGGGTGATAGGGTGTGGCAATAGGTGGTGGACTATGAGAAGTTAAAATTTAGATGTAGAAGTTATTATGTCCATTGTCATCTTGCTTCTACGCAGTGACAACTTTAAGGAAACCCCCTTAAAATAACTTATAGAATCTTGGTGAATCTTAGCTTGAGGCAATAACTTTTGTGGCAAATGTATGCTTATTTTTAAAAAGAAAGAAATTCATTGGTGATTTTTTTCAAATTTTTTTCATATTGTTGGTTTTAGCTGGCGAATTATAAATAGATTTGAAAAAAAAAAATCGTTGGCAAATTATAGTTGTATTAAAAAAAAAAAAAAAGTTAGTTGGCAAATTATACAAATACTCAAAAATATAAAACTAATTATTTGGCAAATGTGTGGGATTTTTTTGAAAAATTATAATGTGGCTCATTAAAATATCATATGCTAAATGATAATAATTAAGTTAGTTGGCGAATTTACATCATCGAATGATCGCAGATCAATGAATTGACTTTATTTTACCATTTACTATTTGTATACTAAAGCAACCCATATTATAATATTATAATAAATTTTGATTCTTAGATGATCGCAAATCAATGGCTTAAGTTCTATTCCAGGTCAAAGTTCTGACACACCCATTTTTGTACATAAAGTCTCTGGAATAGAGGCAAGTGTCAATGAGTGAACAATTCAGATTAACCTTATTTTTACAAATGTTATGCATAATGATACTTCTAGAATTAACCAATAGTCATAAATAATAAAAGTTCTAGAATTATGTTATTAACAAAAAATAATAGATAATAAAATCAAAATTTAAAAGGATGACTACAATTACAATTTACATCGATGTACCATATTATAATATTATAACAAATTTTAATTATCAGATGATCGTAGATCAACAACTTAAGTTCTATTTCAGGCCAAAGTTCTAACACATCCAAATTTTGTGCATAAAGTCTCTGAAATAGAGAGAAGTGTTAATGAGTGAATGATTTAGATTAACTTTATCTTTTACAAACATTTTGCATAATTATACTGCCGAAATTAACCAATAATCATAAATAATAAAAGTTTTGAAATTATGTTATTAATGAAAAATGATAGAAAATAAAATAAAAATTTAACAAGATTACTACAATTATAGTTTACATCAATAACCCATATTATATTATTATAATAAACAAAAAGTTTACAGATCAACTAGCCAAGGTGCCCTAACATGAACCTTGGATAAAGGTGTAGACATATAAAGGAAAAGTCAAAAGATACAAAATTATTGAAAATTCAAAACAAAGTTGTTAATCCCATAATAGCTAAATGTTAATTTACCCCATTGATGTGTCCCCTAACAAATACCACTTGAAGAAGAAAAGATGCAACATAAACAATAGACCTTGCCCTTTGTAATAAACGAGTACATAAATCATTATGTACATAATAAGGGCCCTATCAAAGGATTCAAATGAGCCTCTAACAAGTGCCCTCCTTGCCTCCTCAAAAATGCAATTAGTTATAGCTAAGCATTCTAACACATGTAAAGGGAAAATCCTAGCCCTATCCCATGGTCCTGCATCATAATCATAATCATTTAAAGTTAAATCAAGTAGGTCCATTAAATTTGACAAAAATGTAGAGATGACATTGTTGATTAGATTTTTTTGAGTAAATTCTAATAGAATATCATGACCAATAATTTTCCAAACAACATCGTAAACCAAAGGGGTCAATTAGAAACACCTTCTCTAGTTTTTGTTGCTCATATCTAGCCAAATCAGTCATTTCCCACTTGTAGAGAATGAGAGAAACACATCGAGGGATCAAATGACTCATCCCGATCACTAGGAATGAAAGAAAAACACCAACACAAAAGGAAGATACCAATAGATTTACAAAAGTTCCTATTGCCTAGACATATTCTAAGATTATAGAAAACATTAGTCTTTGCAAATGATACTATATTTATTGTGTGAGAATGTACAACTTCCACCTAGCAACATTTATTGCATTTGCAAGAAAATAGAAGATTAAATAATGGGTGAATCCTGATCTCGATTGGCAATAATGTCACATGTTTGATAGTATAGGCTATAGTACCTTTATCTTTGATTAGCTATCTTTTGCAATCAAATCCATTGTATCAAATCTTGAAACCTTGAAAGTCAAGAGACAAACAACCTATATTAGCTAATAACCATTCAATATCCTAATAATTACATTATATATGTTAGTGGAGTCAATTTAATGCAGTTGCTTGCCCTTAGTCAATTTTTTGTACTACAATGTACAAAAACTTATTATTTTTTATTGTTTCAACCTTGGATGAATCAATTGTATATGTGTTTCACAAATATTCATTTACTTGGCACTTGCCACTTGTCTTGGAAATATTAGAAAAATGAAGTTAGTGGTGTCCTGCACACACGCACCATTTTATCAAAATTGAGACCCCCTCTATTGTTTTGGCTTGAGTCTTAGCTTCACTTCATTATGCTTTGGAGTAAATGGAAAATTATGCCTTGGGTGAGAGTTTGCTTCAAATGATGTTGTTTTTTGAGGATTTCACCTTTTTAGGGTTTTAGCTTTTCCTTTTGGATGATCTTGTGAGGTCTTAGGTTTGTCCTGTGCAACTTGTTTTGGAGAAAACCCATGTTTTTCCCCTTTTGTGCTAATTTACCCTCCAACCAGATATTGCATTGAAACTTGATGTCACCAGATATATCTGGTACCCCTTTAATGTCTTGTATAGGGTTAATCACTTACTATTGGAAGAGAAGCAGGCTTTTTTGTCGCTACTAGATATTGTAGGGTTTTCTTTTGGTAGTGGATATTATCCATGTTACCTAATTTAGCTTCCAGCTCAATTAGGTTGAGCTGAGATAGTGTTTGCAGAAGGTGATAAGGGTACAAACTGACTTCTGCTTCAAAAGTTACATTCATATTGCAGAGGTATTATCTAATAAACTACAATTCAATTTTGTAAATGAATATAAAATAAATATTACATAAACTTTGCATAACTACTGTCTTTTATTGATAATCATAGATGTAGAATGTCCCACACAAGCCATGGGAATAACTTTTCTAAAGCAATATAAAAGTAAACTATATAATTGAGGAAAAAGAAAAGCATATAAAAAAAATGACATCCATCATTGCCTGGGCAAGGAGGAGGAACATTAATCTACTTCATCTTTAGCTCCTTTAGTTGTTGCTCTAGAAATACCTGCAAGATTTGAGAAATTTGGTGTTAATGGTTCAGATATGATTTCTCGTCATATACATTTCAGTTTCAACAAGCATATAATGTACTTTCATAAACACATTGAAACAGTTCTATACACATCTCAGATATCAAGAAAAATAAGAGATCATCATCATATCCATCATATTCAGAGTTTCATTGTTTTATCTAACATGTTTGTTCATTGTGCAGGTATAGGTGAAGTTTTAATTGCTGGATGATCTTTCATTTGATGTCATAGCATGTGGAGTCAAATGGGCTCCCACAAGGGTCGAGCCCAGCATGCTGCCCTATTGTGTTTTAAGAGGAGTAAAAGTGTAAATTCAACTCATTTGTAATTAATCGAGTAGGTACACATCACTCATGACAGTGAGCTGATAGGTCACTATCATAAATGACATTTATTTGTTTAATTGATTCATCATGAACACAATGAATACCCCTTTGTCACACAACGGTTTCTAGGACAGTCATGTTGTAGAGATATACATTAGTGGAAATGCTAAATCTATGGACTAAGTAAGGATTGACTACACGACAGTCTTGTATAGAGGAAATAAAGGAACAATTGCTATTGTTTAGAGGGTAGGGCTAAAGAAAAATAGATTGCAGAGGAACAATTTAATAGCAGTATGGAAGCAGCATGGTCAAGGGACAAGCATAACCTTTAAGGGGATAGTCATTGTGAAAAGAAAAAAAAAATCATAAGAGGACAGTGAATAGTCCTTAAACAAACTGTCATGGACTTAAGAAACACAATGAAATGATTGTCATAGTAGTCTTAAGGTAGTCTCAAAGACTACCATGAAGTTCACAATGAAGGGAGTGTCAATGAAACCTCAATGATTTGCTATAAATATAGACTGTATAGAAAGAGTGTTCATGTGCACATAATCCTTATGGACAGTCAGCAGTCAATTGTGGTGGAACAATCATTAGCATTTTTAGTGTGTTCTGATCAGCATATTGACGATGTTCTGAACAGTCATGAAGACTATGAAGATGCAGAGATAGGAGTTGCATGATAAAGGTCTAGAAATAGTTTACAAAGGCAAAGATATGTTCAGAATTATAGAGAGGTATTGGATGGAATGCCACATTGAACATATAAGTTCCTGTGTTAATCATGCAAACCCTATGAAAGGATAGAAGCTTGTCTAATCTATAAAGGGATGTCAAACATATAGTGATCATTTATGCATTTTCCATCTCTAAGACAATCACAAACTATTTTAGTAGTCAGCAAAAGGGACTGTCCAAAGATGTCAAAGAAAGGATGGACATGTCATTGATCTTAAAGTTGCAAATTGTGTGGAGTTTTAGGTATCCTCCATGGAATTTCAATCCTAAAGATCTAGGTCACTGTATAGTATATCCATTAGTTTCGAAAGTTTGTCCCCTTGAAGAGTTTTTAAGGTTTGGAAGAGAACATTGGGGAATCACGGGACAGTGGGTGTAGGGTTTTTATGATCTATAGAAAGTCTGTATTACATATTTTGAAGGGTGTATTCCTCACAAGCTCTGCCATAACCTGATGAACCCCCCAAAGTCTTTATTGGATCATGAAGCTGCTTATATAGTTGAAAGATAAATTGAATGACAGAGAGCTATAATCAGAGAAAACATGCACAAAATAGTGAAATGACAGTTTGACAGTGAGAGAGAATGTAAATGACAGTCAAGACTGCATCAAAGGTAGTAATATCAAATAAGGAACAACACCAAATCAGAGATCGAAAGGATAGTCTGCCTACAGTCAAGGTCCATAGAGATTGAAAATAGCATTCAAAACAGTGTTACCTCTATAATAAAGAGGATGTAGACACAATTAAGTGAGAAAGAGGTATTCAAACCTACAAAGAGGAAAAGTTACTATTACAAGCCCTAAGACAAAGTTATCATAATGACTATAATGACTGAAATAACAGTCATAGGATTATGTAAGACAATCATCTTGACTATGGTAGACTAATATCAAGCATAGAGAGATAAAGGTCATATAGCCACACAAGGAGAATGATGAAACAATATGGAGATATTGAGGATACAAACTTCTATGCAGGCAACACAAGGTAAAAGAATAGCGATTTAATGTTTGACAATGATTAAAAGATTGACAGAAGTTTACATGAAAGATATATCAAAAGAATATAAGGGATGGAGATTATCAGTAGTTTTGAAGACTTCATTTCTCAAGGTGAGAAGACTGTCACAAAGTTGGAGCAGTCAGAGCAATCTAAGGAATAGTCCATGCCAGCTCCAAAAGGAACAATAGTCATCAACTATCAAAAAGCAACCAAGCATGACTTCACACATTCATGAGCAGTGAGAGACAAGAGAACAGTCCAAGCAAAGGCCACAGAGGGGTATTGAGTTATGAAACATAAAATTACACATGAAATACAAAGCAAAGATAGTCCATATCTCATTTTTGTTCATGATTATCAAGAGAACATCTCAGAAAGCCTCTGTATGAATCATGTAATGCTTAGAATACAATAAGATACACTGTCTTCATGCCAAATCAACAACTACAAAAACATATATTGTATACAGTATGCTGAGACAAACTTCACCAAAATCATGAAGAAAAGATGGGATTAACACTGCCTATACTCTGTAAACCTGTAGAAGGACAAAGAAAGACTGTTACCTATAACTATCTGAGCACATCAGGTGGTAAGATGTAGAAAATGTAGTTCAAATACATAGTAAAACTTCCATGGAAGCAGCAGAAACCCTCTGTTGGCATCACATAGAACAACAAGGAGTGAAGAATGCAAAATGAAATGATATGAGGGTTTTCTTGCTTTGTTTTGTTTTTAGGTGTTTTAACCCTAATAAGGGCTGATGACATAAGGGTATTTTTTTTGCCTATCTTTTAAAAGATTTGCAAACCAACTAATATGCCTATGACCTTAGTGAAAACTTAAAATGCCTTGTCTATATTATTTGCATAAAATCTTTTAAGACTTGTGTTTTTGCATTAGTGTCCCCATAAGTCGAAATAGGGCTTCTTTATTTTTGCATTAATGTGACATGTGAAGCATTTGATTTGAATGACATTGTTATAAATCATTGAATCAAATTGCTATTTTAAATGCAAAATAGAGAGAACATGTGTTGATAAGACTAAGTCAAAGGGAGAGGATATAGTTGAATATTAACTACATGCCAAGCATATAGGAAGAGGTTGAGGTGGTTATCCAACACATGTATAAAATATAGGAGCCTTTTGATTGAGTTTTTATGACTTGGGAGAGCATCTAGGGATAGTTTGAAGTACTTTCATGATAGGTAAACTCATGTTTTGACTTTTTATTCATTTAGGACTCTTTTAGAGTGAGTTTTAGTTGCTATTTCCTAGGCTTTTTGGAGGCATCCCACCCAAGACAGTGGGTAGGTCCTTGTTTGATGGTATTTTGGAGGGAGATGATGGATACAATCATCTTTTGACTCATGTGTATTCAGTTCTGATTATGCACTTTTGTACTCTATGACTTTTGGAGTCCTTTTACAAATTTCTACATATTTTGTAACTCATTTACAGATAGATATAGTGTGTGTACCTTTGGAGATCAATAGAGATAAACTTTTTGCCTTCTCATTTTCTGTGTTATTGTGTGCATTTTTAAGTGATTGATGCAAGTACTTGTGAAATTATTTTGTTTTCTTGTCCTTATGTCTCATTTGTAGCACCTTTGTGTAGAAGATATATGTCTTTTGCAGGTTGTGAGTTGTGTTAATTGCAAAAAGTCCAAGTTGTGAAAGTAGTTTTTTCCTTCTAGGATAGTCATTAAACCTTCTCATGAAATATTGATGTAGAAGCATATACATAATGGGGTTGTGCATGTTAAGTTGTTTTTGTCGATTAAACTATGTATGTAAAACAACTGTGTAGGTTTGAACATCGTTTTAGTGCATCACCCTTAGGAGTAGGTTTCATCTTCATGTTTCCTTCTTATCCCTTTCCTAGTAAAAGTAGTAGTTTAGGTGAGTACCATAAGAGCCAACATACATCTGCAGGTTCTTTTCCACTATAGGTGACCCACAACCTGGAAAAGTTCCCATGTTTCTCCAAAATGCTAAGTTCTACAACTTAGCAAGGGTGCAATTTTGAGAGATAATAGTTTTTGGCACACCTTGTGGGACATGCACTAAATTTTAGTTCTTTTTGTACATCATTTCACTGCTATTTGGTGTGTACATTAGGTGGTTTTTTTCTTTTGAGGTGTTTTAAATACATACCTAACGACTCTGAAGCTTTGGTTTAGTGAAAACCGGTGCATAATAGTTCCTGCATTGCTAATATTGGTGTTTTTGTTAGAAAAACCCACCTTGGGAGGCAAGGAAAACACACACCTAGTGACTCTGGAAAGAAATATCTATTGGTTTCAAGAAGACAAGTGCTAGATGTACCTATTTTATTAAAAAATTAGACCTAATTTTTATTACTGTGAAGGATTTCAATGAGTTTCTAGCTCATATAAATGTTGCAATATGTCTTCATTTCAAAGAAATATGTCTTACTTTCCACCATTTCATGAAAATCCTATTCATACACCATCTTATGAGTCGTATCACAGTGGTCACATAGCTAGTTTTAGTCCAAACAATCCATTGACAGTTGATAACCAACAAGTCTGTCATGCTTACCACCCTCCCACCCATGCACAAACTCCATGGTAGCCAATGTATGCCCATGACCAGCCTCAAGAATCCCATTTTATGCCAAACTAGCAATACTACTTTCCCAATTAGCTCCAAAATGATGAGAGACTGGTGCAGGAGCACCTACCTGGTAGCTGGTCTGGATGAGGCAGTTAGTAGTTTAGGTCTTATTTGTGTTTCCAAGAAGGTCTGTTAGACCAATTGCATGTAATAATGTCACGCTGATCATGATAAGATCATGCTGACCGGGCTTTTGCTATTTTTAGATAGTTAGTTATAACAGCTGTCATGATGTATGTTCGGTGGGATCTCCCAGCCGCCTGGAGAGTTCCCAGCCGCTTGGAGTCGGGTCAGTAGTACTCATAGGGAAATCTTTATAAGCATGGGATCGGTTGATTGTAAATCATCGATCAGACTTTGCGAGAGTGAGACAGAGCGAGAGGAACATCATATTGTAGTTGCATCTTTTGAAATCGAATAAAGTATTCCTGTTTGTGTTCATCCTCTGTTGCATTCCATTGCTTGATCGATTGCTGGTTTGAGAGGTTTTCATGGATATACTGATCCATTCCACCGGTTGACTCATCTGATCGGTGGAATGGCAATGTACAGTAGGTTAGATTGTAGGTTGTTTTCTGTTTGCATGCAGGTGTGCAGGATCGCGGTCAAGAGATGTTGAAGACCCTAGCATCCTCATGTGCTAGGTCAAGTTGAGAAGTTTGAGTTGGAAGATCACCCTGAGACGGGATCGGGTCATCCCTGGAGGATCGGCGAAGGGAGATTTCGCTAAGTGAAGAAGTTCGCGAAAACAGCATCATCAGGATATTTCTGCAAATATCCTGCAGTCGGGTTAGGCATCATCATCCGGATAAGTGAAGGAGAGCATGATGTTTTCGAGTGCATGAAGTGCGAGTTCCTCGGGGTGATCATCAGCAGGAGGAGCCGAGGAGCGTATCGGCATCAGGATCATCATATTGGGAGTGCCAAACATCCGCATATCGCGAGTAGATGCGGGAGAGAAAGTTTGGATTTTTGACTAAGTATTGAGAAGGTCATCAGGATATTGGGTGACGTCATCGTCATCAGGATATGACGTTATCGTCATCAGGATATTGAGATATCCCCTTGTGCGAGTTCATCCTGCTGTCGTAAGGTGCTAAGGTATCGGCGGAAGTCCGTAGCAGGAAGTTGTGTTAACATCATCATCAGGAGGTTTCGAAGAGAACCGGATAATTTATATCATGATGCTGTTGCTTGTATCATCGGGTAGTGGAGCGTCGAAGGCAAGTTGTTGAAGGTGATCGTCATCAGGATATTTGAACAACCGGATATTTGGATATCCTGCTGACGAAGGTGATATTGAATATCATGATGAAGACGTTAGAGTTCGGAGCCTGATGAACAGTGCAACCGGAGGATGTTTGCGCCCGCTGAACATCATGATGATGATGTTAGGAGGAAAGCGAAGGAGGTGAATAGTAGTCGGCAGGAGGATGATTGCGAGTGTCCGCAATATGATGATGCTGTTGGTTTTCAGAAACATGATGCTGACAGAGTAAAGCCGAAATATGATGATGTTGGTAGTTTTAGCGAAGATGATGATGATGAGGTTGGTCTGCAGACATTCATGCTATATGCGAATGATATAGTGTGGATGCCTCTGCATCATAGTGGTATCAGAGCTCAGCAAAAGGTCTGGGCTATTGTGTGTTGATTCTGTCACCGAAAGGGCAGAGGTAGAGATAGAGTTGATTGTGTTGTGTGTTGATTGAGAGGTTGACAAAATGCCTCCTAAAGGTAGTGGTACTGCAAGGGAATTGCAGGAGATGAAGGAGAAACATGCTAGAGAGATGAGGAAGATGAAGGAGCTTGCTGAAGCACTTCAAGCCAGGCTGACAGCCCTGGAAAAGAACAAAAAGAGGGAAGTGGAAGACAGTGAGTCTGAAGAAGATGCAGATACTGTTGAAGAGTATGAAGAGGTAGCTGAAGATCTGGATGCTGAAGACCAGAGGTTGGCAAAACTGTTAAAGGCAGTGCAGAGTGAAAAACCTAAGGTAAAGGTTGATGTTTCCAAATATACTGGAAGCTTGAATGAAGATGAGTTGTTGGATTGGATTGCTGCACTGGATAATCACTTTGAATGTGAAGATGTTGCTGAGGATCAGAAGGTAAAAATTGCAAAGACCAAGTTAGGAGGTCATGCTTTGGTATGGTGGGATTATGTACAATCTGAGAGAAGGAAACAAGGGAAGTCTAAGATCACTTCATGGGATAAGATGGTAGCAAGGATCAAGGGGAAATTCTTGCCAAGGGATTATGAAATCCAGATGTTTAAGAAGCTGCAATTTTTAAAGCAGAAAGACAGGGATGTGAAATCATATACTGAGGAATTTTATCTGTTGAGTATGAGATCTGGTCATCATGAGAATGAGGTAGAAAAGGTGGCTAGGTACTTGGCTGGTTTGAGGTTTAACATACAGGATGAGTTAGTGTTAGCTAACCCTAAGAATGTGGAGGATTGTTATCAAATGGCAATCAGGATTGAAGAAAAGCTGAATAGAGGACATGATAAGTCCATGAGAGGAAGAGGAAACAATAAGGGAAGAGGAGCAGCCCCTGCACAAAAGCAAACCAATGAGGGTCAAGAAGACACTGGTAAAGGACAGGGACAGTCTGATTTCAGAGGTGGATGGAAAGGTAATAGAGGAAGATTTGGAGGTGGTAGAGGTTCTACTACGTTTTCAGGAAAGTGTTACACCTGTGGAGAGTTTGGTCATCCATCTTTCAAATGTCCAGAAAACAAAGGTTCATCATCCAGAAATGATAGAACAAGTGACAAGAGAGTACAACTTGTGCAAGAAGAGAAAGAAGAAAGTGCACAGAGTTCCAACAGAGAACCTGATAATGTTGGATATCCAGAGAGTGGAGAATCACTGATGTTAAGGAGAATTAGTTTGCAGGCATCAAAGGATCTGATGCAAAGGAGAGCTCTCTTCAAAACCACATGCAAGAGCAAAGGTAAGGTATGTAAAGTTGTCATTGATACTGGTTCAACAGACAACATGGTATCTCAGGAAATGGTGGATAAACTGAAGCTGGAAAGGATTCCACATCCACACCCTTACAAGGCATCTTGGGTGAGTGATAGGCAATCACTTTTTGTCTCTGAACAGGCATATGTGGATTTCCAGATTGGACCATATCATGATAGAATTTTGTGTGATATATTGCCTATGGAATGTTGTCACCTACTGCTAGGTAGACCATGGCAATTTGACAGAAGGGTACTGTATGATGGGTATGCTAATACCTACACCATCAAGAAGGATGGGAAGATTATCAAGTTGATGCCATTGCAGGCAAAAGCTGCAGTACAGAAGGCAGCTCAAATCATTTTAATGGGAAAGAAGGAGTATGTGCAGATGCCTAGAGGAGCAGGCATGAAGGCAGTTCAGGACACTGCAGAGAAAGGAGTTGTTACAGACAACAAGCTGAAGAAAGTTTCAGTTGTGACTGACAGAGGTCAGCAGCAGGTTCAGAAACAGGGGTGCAAACAGCCACCAGTTCAGAAGAATGACAAGGATGTTGTCATAGTTGGGACTATTGTTTGTCCTATAAGAGTTGAAAGGAAGATAGACTTGAACACTTCAGAAGTTCAAGAGGTAGTTCAGCCAGAGGTTCTGGTTAGGCAACCTGCCAAACACAGGGTATGTGAGAAGAAGGCCTACATCAACAGGCATGATGATTTACTTGCCAGAAAGCAAGTTATAGTTCAGAAGTCTTGGAGCAGCCAAGAGACAGCAGCAGATAAAGCTGGAGCAGGTCAGACGACTGACAAAGCAAAGTGTAACGGTGGAGGACTTCCACATGCTAAACTCATGGGACATGAGTTCTTTTCTGTTGGGGAGTATGGTGCAGGAGCACCTACCTGGCAGCTGGTCTGGATGAGGCAGTTAGTAGTTTAGGTCTTATTTGTGTTTCCAAGAAGGTCTGTTAGACCAATTGCATGTAATAATGTCACGCTGATCATGATAAGATCATGCTGACCGGGCTTTTGCTATTTTTAGATAGTTAGTTATAACAGCTGTCATGATGTATGTTCGGTGGGATCTCCCAGCCGCCTGGAGAGTTCCTAGCCGCTTGGAGTCGGGTCAGTAGTACTCATAGGGAAATCTTTATAAGCATGGGATCAGTTGATTGTAAATCATCGATCAGACTTTGCGAGAGTGAGACAGAGCGAGAGGAACATCATATTGTAGTTGCATCTTTTGAAATCGAATAAAGTATTCCTGTTTGTGTTCATCCTCTGTTGCATTCCATTGCTTGATCGATTGCTGGTTTGAGAGGTTTTCATGGATATACTGATCCATTCCACCGGTTGACTCATCTGATCGGTGGAATGGCAATGTACAGTAGGTTAGATTGTAGGTTGTTTTCTGTTTGCATGCAGGTGTGCAGGATCGCGGTCAAGAGATGTTGAAGACCCTAGCATCCTCATGTGCTAGGTCAAGTTGAGAAGTTTGAGTTGGAAGATCACCCTGAGACGGGATCGGGTCATCCCTGGAGGATCGGCGAAGGGAGATTTCGCTAAGTGAAGAAGTTCGCGAAAACAGCATCATCAGGATATTTCTGTAAATATCCTGCAGTCGGGTTAGGCATCATCATCCGGATAAGTGAAGGAGAGCATGATGTTTTCGAGTGCATGAAGTGCGAGTTCCTCGGGGTGATCATCAGCAGGAGGAGCCGAGGAGCGTATCGGCATCAGGATCATCATATTGGGAGTGCCAAACATCCGCATATCGCGAGTAGATGCGGGAGAGAAAGTTTGGATTTTTGACTAAGTATTGAGAAGGTCATCAGGATATTGGGTGACGTCATCGTCATCAGGATATGACGTTATCGTCATCAGGATATTGAGATATCCCCTTGTGCGAGTTCATCCTGCTGTCGTAAGGTGCTAAGGTATCGGCGGAAGTCCGTAGCAGGAAGTTGTGTTAACATCATCATCAGGAGGTTTCGAAGAGAACCGGATAATTTATATCATGATGCTGTTGCTTGTATCATCGGGTAGTGGAGCGTCGAAGGCAAGTTGTTGAAGGTGATCGTCATCAGGATATTTGAACAACCGGATATTTGGATATCCTGCTGACGAAGGTGATATTGAATATCATGATGAAGACGTTAGAGTTCGGAGCCTGATGAACAGTGCAATCGGAGGATGTTTGCGCCCGCTGAACATCATGATGATGATGTTAGGAGGAAAGCGGAGGAGGTGAATAGTAGTCGGCAGGAGGATGATTGCGAGTGTCCGCAATATGATGATGCTGTTGGTTTTCGGAAACATGATGCTGACAGAGTAAAGCCGAAATATGATGATGTTGGTAGTTTTAGCGAAGATGATGATGATGAGGTTGGTCTGCAGACATTCATGCTATATGCGAATGATATAGTGTGGATGCCTCTACATCAGAGACTAGAGATTGCAAATATCAAGAACATATTGCTTGACTGGACTAGCTAAATGACATAAAGAGGTAGCAAGAATATTCTTTACAACAAGAGGAGTTAGCTTACAATACTTATCTTCATGAACAACAATTGGTGGAAAAAAAATAGAAATATGAGGAAGAGCTTGCAAGGGAGGTGCTCGCAAAAGATGAGGAGAAGAAGATTTTGGTTGCCCAAGCACAAAGAATGGAAGCCCAATCAGCTTCTTGCATTTCAGAATAGCTTCAAGAGGAAGTGCTTCCAAGGTATGAAGTTCCAAGTTTCAGGCAAGGTGAATTCTCTAAATCTTCAAATCAGATTCCAAATTTTAGAAGTCTACCTATTTTGTAAGGTTATGAGCATGTGATTCCACAAGAGCAGTCATCTCCAAAGCTAGAAGAGCATCATAGCTCATACTTTCAGCCTTCTGAGCCTGTCATTATCCACCTTTACAAAGGAGGACCTTTGGTTTATGACAGCAGGTGGTTTGCTAAGGAAAATGAGGTATTAGGGGAGTCTAAGGAAGAGCAACTTATAGATGATAAGCCTTCACTTGTTGAAAAAGAGGAGAAATCAGATCTATTACAAGAGATAGTTGAGCATGATTAGCCTGGGCAGCAGGTTGTGGAGCAAGAAGAACATGTTGAACATCAAGTTTTCACTTTGATGTTTAATGAGCTACCTTGTTTTGTTGAACAAGATGAAGGGAGTTTGCTCATACCATCATTAGTAGAAGATCTAGAAAATCTTGAAGTTGTTCAACAACGTGATGAGTTCCTGGTTCAAGAAGTTATCAATAAGCATGAAGAAAAAACTTTGATTCATGAAGGTCTCCATAAGGTAAAAATCAGTCCTCTCTTACAAAGAACTAAAGAAGAACTTGAGGAGGACATATTTTGGGATGATTTAGAGATTTATTGTTTAAATTTGGATGTCAAATCAGGTCCTTTTGTGGAATCAACTCATGAGCAGTAGGAGCAAAATGTGGAAAAAGTTACACTTCCACTTGAGCCATTTGAGTTAACTTCCTCCACCCAGCAAGAGGAGATAAATGAAAATGAGGAACTTGGTGGAAAAGAGGCTGATATGTTTTGGTATGATGGGCTACCTTCATTTGTTGAACAAAATGAAGAAGATATGTCTGTGATAACATAGGATTTGGGACAGCTACAAGATGTTAAACAGTGTAATGAGTTGCTGGTTCGTGAAAGTCAATATGAGAATGAAGCTTTGGATCATGAGGCAGTTTTATTTTAGGATGACTAAAGTTTGTTTTGACTCATGAGGAAGCCTCTTTTTGCCCAACTTTGGATATTGAACCAGCACCATTTGAAGCAGAAGATCAAAAACAAGATGAAGAATAACAACATGGTTTGGAACAACAAGAAACCAGCATGGAGAGTTCTGAATTCACTCTTTCTAGAGGATGCCCAATTAGGCATCTAGTCAGAATGGAGGCCAATAAGAATATTGATATCTTTCTTGCACCCAAGCATGAAGGTATAGCTAAGGAAGAGCAGATTCAAGTCACTTTTCTACTTCAGGACAGGAATGTTTATATTCCATATGAAAAGGTTAGTGAACTTGTGTATGTTCTTCAAGAGGTATTGCAGCTCTTTGTTGAATTTATATTCATGTTTCATCTATTTCTAGCTGTCCTCAAGCATGGAAAATATTGTATATTCTATAGAAAAGGTAGCTACTTCACCCAAACAGTAAATGGTTTTGTTTGAATTAGTGTCTTTCTTGGTTAGTGTAGAGTAGGTGCAGTTTTTCTTTTCGTTTAGGTGCAGTTTTGCATAGTCAATTAGTTGGTTCTAGTTTCTAATAGGTAGAGTAGGTTTTCAAGGTATAATACACTGTTCTGATGAGTTGTAGCAATGTACAAGAATATTTTTTTCAAGACTTGTCAGTTTTCTAAGTGACTCTGTGCCCAATGGATAAGCTTCAAGGAACTAGTCAGGATGTTTAGCAGGCAAACATATAGTAGATGTCACCAAAAATGTTACCTAATTTAGCTTCTAGCTCAATCAGGTCGAGCTGAGATAGTGTTTAAGGGTACACATTGACTTCTGCTTTAAAAGTTACATTCATATGACAGAGGTATTATCTAATAAAGTACAGTTTAGTTTTGCAAATGAATATAAAAGAAAGATTACATAAACTTTGCATAACTGATGTCTTTTATTGATAATCATAGATGTAGAATGTCCCACACAAGCTGTGGGAATAACTTTTCCAATGCAATATAAAAATAAACTATATAATTGAAAAAAAATAAAAGCATATGAAAATAAATGGCATCCATCATTGCCTGGGAATGGAGGAGGAACATTGATCTGCTTCATCTTCAACTCCTTTAGTTGCTACTCTAGAAATGCCTGCAAGATTTGAGAAATTTGATGTTAACACTCCGGATACAATTTCTTGTCATATACATTTCAGTTTCAACAAGCATATAATGTACTTTCATAAAGGCATTGAAATCGTTCTGTACACATCTTAGCTATCAAGAAAAATAGGAGATCATCATCATATCCATCATATTCAGAGCTTCACTATTTTATCTAACATGTTTGTTCACTGTGCAAGTATAGGTAAAGTTTTAATTGTTGGATGATCTTTCATTTGATGTCATAGCATGTGGAGTCAAATGGGCTCCCACAAGGGTCGAGCCCAACATGCTACCCTCTTGTGTTTTAAGAGGAGTAAAAGTGTAAATTCAACTCATTTGTAATTAATCAAGCAGGTACACATCACTCATGATAGTGAGCTGATAGGTCACTATCATAAATGACATTTATCTATTTAATTGATTCACCATGAACACAATGAATACCCCTTTGTCACACAAAGGATTCTAGGATAGTCATGTTATAGAGATATAGGTTAGTGGAAATGCTAAAGCTATGGACTAAGGATTGACTAGATGACAGTCTTGTACAGACGAAATAAAGGAACAATTGCTATGGTTCAGAGGGCAGGGCTAAAGAATACTAGATTGCATAGGAACAATTTAATAGCAGTATGGAAGCAACATGGTCAAGGGAAAGTCATAACCTTTAAGGGGATAGTCACTGTGAAAAGGAAAAAAATCATAAGAGGACAGTGAATAGTCCTTAAACAAACTGTCATGGAGTTAAGAAACACAATGAAATGACTACCATAGTAGTCTTAAGGTAGTCTCAAAGATTGCCATGAAGTTCACAATTAAGGGAGTGTCAATGAAACCCCGATGATTTGCTATAAATATAGACTGTATAGAAAGAGTGTTCATGTGCACACAATCCTTATGGATAGTCAGTAGTCAATTGTGATGGAACAATCATTAGCATTTTTAGTGTGTTCTGATCAGCATATTGATGGTGTTTTGAATAGTCATGAAGACTGTGAAGCTGTAGAGATAGGAGTTGCATGATAGAGGTCTAGAAAGAGTTTACAAAGGCAAAGATATGTTCAGAATTATAGAGAGGTAATGGATGGACTGCTACATTAAACATAAAGTTCCTATGTTAATCATGCAAACCCTAGGAAGGGATACAAGCTTGTCTGATCTATAAAGGGTTGTCAAACATATAATGATCATTTATACATTTTCCATCTCTAAGACAATCACAAACTATTTTAGCAGTCAGCAAAAGCGACTGTCCACAGATGTCAAAGAAAGGATGGACACATCATTGATCTTAAAGTTGCAAATTGTGTGGAGTTTTAGGTATCCTCCATGAAATTTCAATCCTAAAGACCTAGTTCACTGTATAGTAAATCCATTAGTTTCAAAAGTTTGTCCCCTTAAAGAGTTTTTAAGGTTTGGAAGAGAACATTGGGGAATCACATGACAGTGGGTGTAGGGTTTTTATGATCTATACAAAGTTTGCACTATATGGTTTGAAGGGTGTATTCCTCACAAGCTCCGCCATAACCTTATGAACCCCCCAAAGCCTCTATTGGATCATGAAGGTGCTTATATAGTTGAAAGATAAATTGAATGACAGAGAGCTATACTCAGAGAAAACCTGCATAAAATAGTGAAATGACAGTTTGACAGTGAGAGAGAATGCAAATGATAGTTAAGACTACATCAAAGGCAGTAATATCAAATAAGGAACAACACCAAATCATAGATCAAAAGGATCGTCTGCCTATAGTCAAGGTCCATAGAGATTGAAAATAGCATTCAAAACAATGTTACTTCTAGAATAAAGAGGATGTAGACACAGTTTAGTGAGAAAGAGGTATTCAAACCTACAAAGAGGAAAAGTTACTATCACAAGCCCTAAGACAAAGTTATCACAGTGACTATAATGACTGAAATAACAGTCATAGGATTGTGTGAGACAATCATCTTGACTATGGTAGACTAATATCAAGCATAGAGAGATAAAAGTACTATAGCCACACAAGGAGAATGATGAAATAATATGGAGATATTGAGGGTACAAACTTCTATGCAACCAACACAAGGTAACAGAACAGTGATTTAATGTTTGACAGTGATCAAAATCTTGATAAAAGTTTACATGAAAGATGTATCAAAAGAGTATAAGGGATGGAGATTATCAACAGCTTTGAAGACTTCATTTTTCAAGGTGAGAAGGCTGTCACAAAGGTGGAGCAGTCAGAGCAATCTAAGGAATAGTCCATGCTAGCTCGAAAAGGAACATTAGTCATCAACTATCAAGAAGCAACCAAGCATGACTTCACATAGTCAAGAGCAGTGAGAGACAAGAGAATAGTCCAAGCAAAGGCCACAAAGGGGTATTGAGTTCTGAAACATAAAAGTACACATGAAATATAGAGCAAAGATAGTCCATATCTCATTTTTGTTCATGATTATCAAGAACATCTCAGAAAGCCTCTGTATGAATCATGTAATGCTCAGAATACAATAAGATATATTGTCTTCAAGCGAAATCAACAACTACAAAAACATATATTGTATATAGAATGCTAAGAGAAGCTTCACCAAAATCATGAAGAAAAGATGGGATTAACATTGCCTGTACTCTGTAAACCTACATAAGGACAAAGAAAGATTGTTACCTGTAATAGTCTGAGCATAACACGTGGTAAGATGTAGAAAATGCAGCTCAAATACATAATAAACCTTCCATGGAAGCAACAGAAACCCTTTGTTGGTGGCACACAGAACAATAAGGAGTGAAGAATGCAAAATGAAATGATATGAGGGTTTTCTTGCTTTGTTTTATTTTTAGGGTTTTTAACCCTAATAAAGGCCGATGACATAAGGGTATTTTTTTTGCCTATCTTTTAAAAGATTTGCAAACCAACTAATATGCCCGTGATCTTAGTGAAAACTTAAAATGCCTTGTCTATGTTATTTGTATAAAATCTTTCAAGACTTGTGTTTTTGCATTAGTGTCCCCATAAGTCGAAATAGGGCTTCTTTATTTTTGCATTAATTTGACATGTGAAGCATTTGATTTGAATGACATTGTTATTTAAATCATTGAATCAAATTGTCATTTTAAATACAAAATAGAGAGAACATGTGTTGATAAGACTAAGTCAAAGGGAGAGGATATAGTTGAATATTAACTACATGTCAAGCATATAGGAAGAGGTTAAGGCAGTTATCGAACACATGCATAAAATATAGGAGTAGTTTGACTAAATTTTTATGACTTGGGAGAGCATCTAGGGATAATTTGAAGTACTTTCATGATAGGTAAAGTTATTTTTTGACTTTTTCTTCATTTAGGACTCTTTTAGAGTGAGTTTTAGTTGCTATATCCTAGGCTTTTTGGAGGCGTTCGACCCAAGACAGTGGGTAGGTCCTTGTTTCATGGATTTTTGGAGGGAGATGATGGATATAGTTATCTTTTGACTCATTTGTATTCAGTTTTGATTATGCACTTTTGTACTTTGTGACTTTTGGAGTCCTTTTATAGTTTTCTGCATATTTTGTAACTCATTTACAGATAGATATAGTGTGTGTACCTTAGGAGATCAATAGAGATAAGTTTTTTTCCTTCTCATTTTTTGTGTTATTGTATACATTATTAAGTGATTGATGCAAGTACTTGTGAAATTATTTTGTTCCTTGTCCTTATGTCTCATTTGTAGCACCTTTATGCAGAAGATATATGTGTTTTGCAGGTTGTGAGTTGTGTTAATTGCAAATAGTCCAAGTTGTGAAAGTAGTTTTTTCCTTCTAGGATAGACATTAAACCTTCTCATGAAATACTGATGTAGAAGCATATACATATTGGGTTGTGCATGTTAAGTTGTTTTTGTTGATTAAACTGTGTATGTAAAACAACTGTGTAGGTTTGAACATCGTTTTGGTGCATCACCCTTAGGAGTAGGTTTCATCTTCATGTTTCCTTCTTACCCCTTTCCTAGTAAAAGCAGTAGTTTAGGTGAGTACCATAAGTGCCAGCTTACATCTAGAGGTTCTTTTCCGCTATAGGTGACCCACAGCCTGAAAAAGTTCCCATGTTTCTCCAAAATGCTAAGTTCTGCAACTTAGCAAGGGTGCAATTTTAAGAGATAACAATCCACTCAGGAGCTTTTTGCCCGCATATCTAGTGCACTCGAAAAACACCCGCTTTTTGCATGATTAGTGCTAGACACCCTGTCAGAAGTACGAGACATTTATGGCTGATAGGTTGGGGGTATAAAAGTTGAATTTTGGTTCATTATCACCATTTGCACTCAAATTCCTTGATTCTTCTAAGCTCTTGGCAATTTCTATGCAACTCAAAGTTGATTTCTTTCATGCTCGAGATCTCCACAATATTGCGCAAATATCATCAATGTCAGCTCCAAAGGTTTAGTCCACATTCTCTGACACAAACCAGGTTAGCTACATTTCCCTTTATCTTTTGTTTGCATTCAATCATTATTTATACCTTGTGTCTTGCGTGAAGTGGGTTAGAAATTAGGTAAGCAGATAGGATTTGTAGAAATGGATGATGCTCACCAGAAACCCTAGTATGTTTATCTTCATTTTTTCTTAGGGTTTTTTGAACTGTGTGGTTTGTGAAATTCTCTCAAAAGGCGGTTTGCATGTTTGTTTAGACCCTAGGTTAAACCTTCACAATTCCATTTAACCTAGGATAGATGTTTGGATTGGTAGTACAAAACTTGTTTTGTGGGAAAATATGATACATAGGATATTATCCCTTAGGGTTAGAAACTCCCGCCTCAGTTAGCCTTCGAAAATCCTTATGACAAAATCACCTAAAGGTGAAAAATCCATGTTTGTGGGACTTTTTGTCCTCAGTGGATATTATCCACTGAGGGCCTAATGACCTGCTTATCTGGTCCACTTGAGCGAACCTATTCAGACCATTAGATACCATGATCCTTTGCCTTTTGTGAGTGTTTTGCAATGTAGTGGATTTTATCCACTTGGGACCTTTTTTCCCACTTATCATGTGCAAAACCCTAGCCCTGTGTTATCATTTGAACTATTGAGCTTCTTAAGTCCTCAAGTGGGAGTTTTACTAGATGGTGGATATCATCTTATTGGACAGGTTTTCCTTGCTTATTCGGTAGGAGAACATTGGCTCACTTTATCCAATACCCTTACTATCACCTGCTTTGAACTCAAAAAGACTGTGTTGCGCTAATATTGTTGGATGGAGGATATATCCTGTTGGGTCCAAAAATCCCACATAACCTATTGAGACTAAAACATCCGCTTTATGCGGTCCAAGCCTCCAGACCCTCTTTTAAGTGCAAATGAATCATTTATCCCATATAAGTCAATTTGTCTACTCTTAGATGATTACTTTGCATAACCTTGTTAATTCAAAGATCTCATCTTTTGTGATTAATGTAAATATTGAATTTAATAGTATTTCATGCTTATATCCAGTAGAGGTGAAAATTCCTGCTTTTTGCTAAAATTGACCAAATTTCACCTCTAAATGAAGCCATGTGTTAGGAATTCATGTAAATACTTTGTTTCAATGATTTAAATAAATTTTTAACCAAATTGATAGATTAGATATGTAAGAATGTTATTCAAAAAAGGTATTCATTAAGGTAATGTAATGCAAGGTAAATGTCTTCTTGAGCTAACATCATGAAGTACAAGTTTAAAGGAGTTCCCCCTGTTTCCAAGATTACTTCAAATTGGAGCAACATAGTTGATACTAACATCAATCATGTGGATTTGGAGGATTTCAAAGTGAGGTTTTTTGGGGACAATTCCACCAACTAGCCCCGTAGGATAAGGGACAATGGTATAGCTCAAGCTGTAGGATTTCCTACTGTTGTCCAGTGCTCATAACTAATAATGGCATGTGTAGAGATATATCATCCACAAACAAGGTCTGTGATAACCCCAGATGGATGAATAATTGCCAACTTTACCATAGAAGCTATAAAGGAGGCCTTTGACATGCTGATCTTTCCTACTATAACCATGATCACCAAGGATAACAACCAAAGGATATATAAACAAGATCTAGAGAGGTACAGAAAAATAATGAATGATACTTGGATGAAAGTGAGAAGGATTTCCATGTCCAAGGTGCCCTAGGTGCTTTATAGGAGTGACTGTAAGTTAGAAGTAGGAGATATGGTAACAATCCTGAGCAGGGTTATGGGATTGTCCACTACCTCAACCTTTGAGCCATAGATGTTTGGATATATAGAAGTATTGAAGGAAAATAGGAAGATATACTAGCCCTGCATTATTGGTGACAACATTCATGAGGGTTTCTTGGCTCTGAGTGAAACCCAGGTTTTCCACGTGTCTTCCTATATAGTCTATATGTTAGCCAAGAACTTTGTTTACCCTGGGTTGAGTAACTTGGGAATAGTTGGCAATTTAGATGGAGAACTAAAAGTCTATGACTATTACCCTCAACAGCAGCTTGAAAACTCATCGGTTCATTACAAGAGGGTGAATGATGCATTCACAATGCATATCACCAAGATGCTACAAGGGGATATGTCTAGAAGAATATATTTGGAGGTTGCAAATGTAATACAAAATTATGGGTATTGGTACATCCAATCACTGAAGTTCACATACCTTAGAGTACAAGGATTCAAAGGGGCACCCTATAAACTACCTAAATATCTCACTGATAAGATAGTTCTATTGGAGTTAACGAGATAGCTGCGCACTTGCCATAATTTGCTAAAAGACTTGCATAGGGCTGCAATTAAGTTCCCAATTATTCTGGGGAGAGGATTGTTCACATGTGTTACCATTGGTACTGCAAAGTCTTTAGATGTGGAACTGCAACAGTTGCATTTGTTCTTCTACAAGGTACGCTCTCACATTGATCCATTAGGCACCTTGGAGCAACACGTTAGCAGAAATATCTTCCATGTAGAGTAGTTAGAAGATTTATGGGCCAATTGTGCATATGAGCATGGGGTAAAAAGGAAAAGGTGTTCAAGATAGTCTCTTGATTTTATTAGAAAACATATCACCTCAGTGTCAGACCAAGTAGTTGATGATGGGGTTGTAGTACAAAAGTCTAAGTGGAGAAAAGTCTTTGACCTTCCAATCCCTCCTCCAAATTGGGCAGAAGTCAAGGATAGCTCCCTCGAGGATCTTATGAGAAATCTAGTAAAATATAGTAGATCTTGGGTACATGCACAAGTGACACAACATAATGTTGCTGGTATGCCCTTGACTTATACAGATCCTCAAGAAGAGAGGGATAGTGATTGTTAGGAACCCGTGTTTAACCCTTCTCTTTACTTTGTTAGTATATTACATTCGGATGTATATGCTTTGTAAGTTGTCCCATGAGCATATTATATTATCCCACATTCATGGGAAGTAATAGTTGTTTAGATTAGACTTAGTATATAAGTACGTGTTGAGGCCAATGAAGGCATCCATGAATTTATTGTATTGAGCTTGCTCAAAGGAGGTTGCCCCCTCGAAGTGGCCTGTGATCAATAAATTCCTTCTATGTTTCTGCTATTTCTATTATTTCATGCATTTTCATTATATTGTTGTACGAGGTTCCTCTCATCTGGTATCAGAGTGCTTTCTTGGGCTCACTAGGTGGAATTTCTACCAAATATTTTTCTGCAATGGCCTCTAGGCGCTGTGATTATTGCAGTAGTTCTTTCTTATTTGCATCTGTATTATTCATTTCAATTGCAGGTTTGGATTAGAGATTATCCCTATCTGCTTAATTGTGGGAAGTGTCTGGGCATATAGCCCTAAAACTCATTGTGAGTACCATGGGAACCCCAAAGTAGCTATCCCATTGAGAGGACCTGCCAATGAAAAGGGCAATGGCCCCTACCTGATTGGCTAGTTCCCATCTGCGAGGTAAACCAAGAATTGTCGTTTGTGGTAAAACGGTTATCAGTTTTACCTGAGTTGTGGAGTGAGGGGTACTGCCCCAATACGCAAGCCGTTAGATAGCATTAGTGGTTGAGTGATTCCCCTAAACCTTTAGGAAGCTGAACATACTTGGGGCCCATATCTATTGACAGTTGACAAATCATAGATTGAATCCATACAGAGCAGTTAGCAGATCGTTTCCAAAAAAAAAAATTCACTGGAACCCCTGAAATTTCATTTTTTGCCCATATCTTTCTTGCTTGAGCTCCATTTCCTCTCAAAATTCACTGGAACCCCTAAAATTTCATTCTGCATATTTCCTTCCTTGAGGACCCTATCCCAAATTCCACTTATCGAAAGTAGAAATCCCACATTTGTCTATTTTTAGGGTTTGCCATAACTTCTTCAATTATCACCCAATAGCCTTCAAATTTTACCATAGTGTTCATTTCATCTTTCTGCTCCTTTGTCCCTCTTGGACAATTTTTCCCATTCCTTCACCCTGCTTCTGAAAATCCCATTTTCTATTTCCCTTTCCCTCAGAAAGTGTCCAAAACCTAGTCAAACCCCAATTACCCATCAGAATTTTTCCCAAATCCAAATTTTCCTTTACTAAAAAAGTTTCTGTTTTTGTTTTTCTGCCCATTCCCCCCCCAAAAAATGTCCTGGTTATGGTTGTCACCCATGCAGGAGAAAGAAACATGGAGGATGAACTTGCAGCCCTCAAGACCAAACTCCAAGATCTGGATGAAAAGATTCTTAGCCTTAATCTTCAGTAGTCAGCCACGAATAATAGATGGCAGCCAGAGTCTTTTGTAGACACTGGGTTTTCTTCTTCCAGCAATTTTCATGGGCCGAAGCTTGATTTTCCCTGCTTTAATGGTGATGATTTGATTGGATGGATATTCTGGGTAGAACAATATTTTAGTCTGCATAATACTTTTGATGTCAACAAAGTCCCACTTGCATCCTTTCATTTGGAACATGAAGCCCTTCAATGGTTCCATTGGTAAATCAAGGCTCATGAAGAGCCAAAATGGACAGATTTTTGCAAACTTATTTTGCAAACTCATTTTTCAACAATTTGGCCCTAGTGCTTTTGATGACTTCACAAGAGCACTCACTAAACTATGCCAAATAGGCATTGTGAGAGAATATCATATAGAATTTGAAAAATTGGCCAATCACATAGAGGGATTGTCTAATGAATTCTTCAGGAGTTGTTTTGTCAGTGGTCTAAAGGATGCAATTCGTTCTAAGGTTAAAATGTTCTGTCGTAGCACAATGATGGAAGCCCTAGGGCTGGCTAAGTTGGTGAAGGACAAGATCATAGCTCAACAGTGATCCAAATCCAATTTTGTTCCATTCAAAAATATGGCTTCCAAATGACCTCAAATACCACCAGCTCCTAGAACAACTCCTATCAAGCATTTGATTGAAGCAGAGATGTGGGTACGTAGAGAAAAATGGCTTTGTTATAATTGTGATGAGAAATTCACTTGGGGACATAGATGTGTTGAGAAAAAGCTCTATCTCTTGGATGTGGATTCTCTGCCTAAAATTAAAGTTTATGCAGATGCTCAAGATATAGTGGATGATCAAGTTGACACTCAACATGCACTTGTTGACCCTACTTCTCAGGAAGACCACCCATAGATCTCTCTCCATGCTTTAGTAGGAGTCACCACCCCACAAACCATATGGGTCAAGGGTTACTTCAAGAAGCTCCCTCTTATAATACTCATTGATTCTGGTAGCACTCATAACCTCATTGACCCTCGGATCGCCAAATAGGTTGATTGTTTTGTCCATCCTTGCTCTAGCTTTGAAGTCATGATTACCAATGGGGGCACATTATCTTGCAAAGGGAAGTGTCACAATGTGTGTATCTCTATGGTAGATTATAACCTGTGCTCTGACATGTTTGCCTTGCCCTTAGGTAGATGTGATGTGGTTTTGGGCACCCAATGGTTATACACACTTGGACCCATTTTATGGGATTTTGCTGAACTTTGGATGCAGTTTTCAGACAATGGGCAAAAACACACATTGAAGGGCTTACAACTGGGGTCTCTCAGCATCATAAGTTCACATTACATGGAAAATCTTCTTAAGAAGAATTCACATGGTGTCATCACTCAACTCCATTCTATTTAGATGTAATCATCAGTGGTCTCCACTACTCCTTCTGATCTACAATGAATTTTGGATAGGTATGCATGTGTCTTTGCCGAACCAGTGGGATTTCCACCTTCATGACCAGAGGACCACCATATTCAACTCCTTCCTGGAAGTGTTCCTCCCAACATCAGGCCCTATCGCTACCCATTTCACCAAAAGATAGAGATTGAGATGCTCATTCGAGACTTACTGAAGCAAGGTATTATTTGCCCTAGTACCAGTTCCTTTTGTTCACCAATCCTTCTTGTCTAGAAAAAAGATGGGTCATGGTGCCTCTACATTTACTTCTAAGCACTTAATCACATCACAATCAAGGATAAGTTTCTGATTCCTATTGTTGATGAGCTTCTTGATGATCTTCATGGCGCTCATTTTTTCTCCAAGTTGGATCTTCATTCTAGGTATCACAAAATTTGGGTTCATGAGGATGATATCCCTAAAATGGCTTTCCGCATGCATGATGGCCACTATGAGTTTTTGGTCATGCCCTTTGGCCTCACTAATGCTCCTTCAACATTCCAGACATTGACAAATAAAATATTTCGGCCCTACCTGCGAAAATTTATTTTGGTCTTCTTTGATGATATCCTTATCTATAGTAAAATATGGGCTGAGCATCTCCAACATCTGGATCTCATACTGCAACTTCTCTTTGATCATCATCTCTATACAAAATAGTCTAAATATGTTTTTGACCAGGAGGAAGTGGAGTATCTCAGGCATATTGTTTCAGCCCAAGGGGTTCGAGTGGATCCTACAAAAATAGATGCCATGAAAAATTGGCCGCATCCTCAGACACTCAAGAGCCTCCATGGTTTTTTGGGACTGACTAGCTACTATCACAAGTTTGTCATGGATTATGAGAAGATTGTAGCTCCATTAATAGCTATGTTAAAAAAGGATGCTTTTATCTAGGCACATGCTATTGAGTGTGCATTTGAACAATTGAAACAAGCTATGTGTACTACACCTATTCTAGCTATGCCAGATTTTTCCAAGACCTTCACCATTGAGAGTGATGCTTGTGGCAATGGAATTGGTGTTGTTCTCCTCCAAGAAGAATATCCCATTGCATTCACCAGCAAAGCCCATTCTAGAAATAATTTAGTAGTCTCTATATATGAGAAGGAAATGATGGCTATTTTGCATGTAGTACATAAGTGGCGACCATACCTACTAGGGAATCATTTTTGCATCAACACTGATCACCAGAGTCTGAAATAGTTCTTGGAACAATGGGTCTCCTCCCCAGCACAACAGAAATGGGTTAGCAAACTCATGGGTTATGACTATGAGATCACTTACAAGAAGGGTAAGGACAATATTGTGGTGGATGCTCTTTCTTGTACATTTGATGACCAAGCTTCCCTTTTAGCTATTTCCATGCCTATTCCAAATTAGTTGGAATGTATCCACTAGGGCTATGTCAATGACTCTTCATTATCTCAAATCATTCAACAGTTGGCCACTAACCCCTCTGCTTTACCACATTACTCTTGGGATGGTGCTTCTCTACGATACAAGGGTCGTCTGGTGCTTCCCCAGAGCATAGATATTTAGCAGGCTGTCTTCTATGAACTCCATGCTTCTCCATCGGTAGGGCACTCTGGGTTCCTCAAAACTTATGAGTGGGCATGGTGTAACTTCTTTTGGAAGGGAATGAAAAGGGAAATTCAATAGATGGTGGCTGAATGTGATACATGCCAATGCAACAAGGGTGAAACAACACTCCTTCCTAGATTACTCAAACCCTTGGCCATCCCTACATGGATTTGGATAGATATTTCTATGGATTTCATTGAGGGGCTCCCTAAATCTAGAGGAAAGATAGTAATCTTGGTTGAGGTTGATCACCTCTCCAAATATAGTCATTCTTGTGCCCTCAACCATCCCTATACAACCTCCTCAGTCGCACAAATTTTCATGGACCAGATCTTCCGTCTTCATGGCATCCCTTCTTCCATTGTCTCAAATCATGATGCAACTTTCACTAGTCATTTTTGGACAGAACTATTTTGACACTTTGGCACCAAACTAAAGATCAGTTCTCGGTATCACACACAAACATATGGTAAGACTGAAATTATCAACAAATGTTTGGAAACTTATCTTTGTTGCTTCACCTCAGAACAACATCATCAGTAGGCAAAGTGGCTCCCTCTCACTAAGTGGTGGTACAATACCTCCTACCACACTGCATCTAAAATGACTCAATATGAAGTAGTCTATGGTCAGGCACCACTAGTACTCCTTCCATATACCGCCAGTAGTTCACCAATTCAGGCAGTCAACATGGTTCTCCAAACTTGGGATCAGATTCTTCGCATCCTACAGGACAATCTTCACATGGCAAGCAATCAAATGAAACAACAAGCTAATCAACACCATTCTGAGTGCACTTTTCAAGTAGGTGATATGGTTTTTCTTTGTCTACAGCCATACAAGCAATCCTCCTTGAAACTCAAAGGGTGTCATAAGCTAGTTCCAAAGTTCTATGGGCCATATAAGGTTCTTCAAAAGATTAGGTCGATTGCTTATAAATTGGAGCTACCTCCTTCCCACATTCATCTAGTATTTCATGTCTCTTGTCTAAAGAAAGTTCTTGACACCAACGTCAGAGCACAAACTATTTTACCAGAACTGGATAATAAAGGATTCATCATTTTGGAGCTGGAGGCAATCCTTGACAGATGCACCCATCAGGTTTGCTCCCAATCCATTACAGAGGTCTTAATTTAGTGGCATGGAATGCAACTAGAGGATGCTACATGGGAACCACTCCTTCAAATTCTGCAACAATTTCCACATCTTAAGCTTTAAGGACAAAGCTTTTCTAAGAGGGAGGGGATGTTAGGAACCCATGTTTAACCCTTCTCTTTACTTTGTTAGTTTATTACATTTGGACCCATATGCTTTGTAAGTCATCCCATGAGCATATTATATTATCCTACATTCATGGGAAGTAATAGTTGTTTAGATTAGACATATTATATAAGTACATGTTGAGGCCAATGAAGGCATCCATGAATTTATTGTATTGAGCTTGCTCAAAGGAGGTTGTCCCCTTGAAGTGGCCCGTGATCAATAAATTCCTTCTGTGTTTCTGCTATTTCTGTTATTTCATGCATTTTCATTATATTGTTATAGGAGGTTCCTCTCAATGATAATGAGAAAGATGAACCTACTGAGGTTGCTGAGATGGAGCCAACAGTACAAGGAGGTAAATTTGATAGTGAGGGGACATAGGATGAAATACCTCTGGCCGATAGGAAAGGAAAGGGAAAGGTAGTGAAAGAGCCTAAGAAGAAGGCTACAAGAGGTAGCATATCCCCGATTAAAATGAGAACATCTAAGAGAAAGCCTGCATGGATTAGAGAAGCTAAGGGATCCACATCAAAGAAGGTTAAGGTTACAAAGAAGGCCCCAAGCCTCAAAATTATACAAACCCCTCCAGCTGGAACTACTACCACTTCCATCCCTTTGCCAATTGTCATTTTTCTCTTGCAACGATAGATGTGCAAACAACTTATATACCATCTCCCCCACCTACCTCTAATGCACCATCTACCCCAACTATTCTATTGGTTTCCATAATGTCAATTCTTGATGTTACTACCTCTGTTGTACCTTAGTCCACATCTCCTCCATCTTCTCCTCCTCTATCCTCCATTGATGTTTCCATTTCTTCATCACCTCAACTCTCTCTTTCCACTCCCCTTCCCGTGTCCTCTATTCCATCACTTACATCTTTGACATGTTTCCTCCTTTTCCACTCATTTCATCTATTCTATCACTTCCATCCTTATCCTTACCACAACTCAATCTGTCTACACCGATTGCCATCCCTTCCATTCTTCCTCATCCATCCATCCTACCTTCCCTAGGATTTGCAACATTTACAAATATATCTAAGGTACAACTACCTGAGGCAGTAGTAAGTTCATTCTTTACAATAAACAACTGTTTGTCCTAGCCATTCCAGACTACTGAGGTTATTCTCAAGCCTTCATCCCCTAAGGTTGCCTTGCTCAAGGGAATTGAGAAGCTTTGTGCAGAAATAAATATAATCAATGAAGAGGTCCACATCCAGGATGCCCCTAATAGTCCTCCTATTGATATGAGCACTGTAGAGATAGTTAATCTTGATGATAGTCCTTCACAAGGTCAATTAGATCAACAAGCTACATTTGACAAGTCAGAACAAGACATAGGGGATCAGTTAAGATAGATTGGGTTGCCTTAGAAATTTGATACATACACTCTCAAGGTAGATGATAGAGAAAAAGAGTTGGAAATAGGTGGCAATGATTATTTAGTTAGGCCAGGAGATTATAGCATCTTGACAATAAACCTTGGACCCACCTCTAGGGTGTAGGAGATTGAAGAGTTCAAGGACTCTTTCTCCAGTATTATACATATAATAGACAAAGATGAACTCACGAAGAAGCAGCTGAAACAAAAGAATGAAGAGCTTTGTGCCTATATTAGGTACTTGGTAAAGCCTATGCAAAGTGAAGATGACATAGCCATAGCTCCATCCATTCTTGTGAAGGAAGAATTGGAGGATTTTGATAAGGCAAATTGATTTAGTAACAAAATTGGCTAATTGAAATTTACACAGAAGGTTGTGAAGCAATTGATGAGCTCAGTGAAATGCATAAAGACTTTTGTGTCCTAAAGGAAGAATGGGAAGTAATGGTTGAAGACAATGAAGAGTATGATGATTGCTACTCTCATAAACATCCAAGGGTTCAACCCATGAGTAATCTGTCTGAAGAAGTTCTCATCAAGGAGAACATTTTTGGCAAAGGATAAATTGCGTATTCCTTTCCACTGGTTAGAGATGTTAAAACGTAGAAGAGAAATTTTTGAAAAGGCAAAAATTGAAGGAGAGTCGGCAAAGACCCAGATTTTAGAAGCCATACATAGCTTAAATGATCTCCTCCAAGCCCTAATAGGTCTATATCTAGATGATACAATAGTTGTTGATGTATAAGAGTGCAAGAAAGAAATTGAGTCTTTCACTGCAAGGTGATTGTTCATCCTGCAGTGTAGCAGACATGAATAAGGCCAACAATCTATAGACACAAATTAAGGAATTTAAGAGGGCTAGAAAAGATAAGTTTGCAATTTATCATGATTTATCCAAGGTAGTAGATACCCTCAAATTATGGGAAAATTTTGTAAAGGATCCTCCTCTAGAAGATATTAATCCTCACCATCCATACAGAGGCAGAGAAGAGGAAAGTGATAGTCAAAGATGATGTTCCTGAAGATCAACACTGATTAGTATCAATAGAACAAGGATCAAATACTAAATCTAGCTGGTGTGCCTCCTCTAAAAACATGCCATATACTCCTTTTCACTTGTCAATGCATTGTAAAAGTGATTTGTCTTCTTAGGCTTATCAAAAAGTTGTTATTTTATCCCATTCTATTGATCTCAAAAGTTGTATTTTTGTCTTTTTCCCAAAGGATGAAAGTAATTCTGGGATTGTAACTACTTGCTACCAAAAATTAAATGTTGATGAATCTGAGCCCTTGGTGTTGGATTAATCCTCACCATCCATTGTAAAACTCAGTATGCCTTCTTCTCTATATAAGGGAAGTCATTTCTCTATTCTGTAAGGTTCGAACAATGAATTGTTGAGACTCTGCCAAAATTTTGAATCAATACAAATATATTTATAGCTGTTGCTGCATATTTTGTTATTGTCTTATGGTAATCATCTATTAGCAATTTTTGATCCCAAGGCTGCACTTATAAGTTGAATTTAGATTGCTTAATGTTTTGGTTATTAGATGTTTAAATCCTCCTTTCAACCTTAACATTCAAGGACCTAGGGTCGAGTGGCCATGCACTTTCATACCCTAGGTCGCTGTGAGATGTAGGAAAACTTATATTAGGGTGTTTAATTATCAATTTTCCTTCTCTTATACTTAATTGACCATTAAAACCTTAATTTTGCAAATGCGACAGTAAACGGATGAATTATAGAAAAAGATCTTGCAAAGAGATGTAAAATATCAAATCGCAGAGTACCTATTTTCAGGGTTCTGAGGTAGAAAAGTTAGGGACATAGGAGCGGGCACCCAAGTCCAAGGCCCTAGTTTTTGTCCAAATCTGAGAACTCAGTCTGCAACTCTTTCCTATTGTTTTGGAGATTTCCCCGACACAGAATTTGGAGGACAAATGAATGGGTGCCCAAGTCCAGGGGGTAGATTTTCCTTCTGATCTACAATTCTAACACTCCAAGATGTTTTCCTACAACTTCACTTCGTCTAGCTCCTCAACCTGTAACCTGCAACCATGAAAACTTTGGGAGGGGGTTGTGGTGTTTAGAGGCTTGCCTCAGTCAAGCCCTAGAGGACACTTAAGTCTCCAAACACCATTGTCAGATAGAGAGTGCATGCCTAGGGAGGCAGAGGCAAAAATCAAAGGAAATGATGATGAAAACACAATATAATGTCACCTTGTAGTGAATATCTCATGGGAGGAAGATGCTGTTGATAACTGAGAGGGGGGGGGGTGAATCAGTTATCCTAATTATTTCTGCTTTCTAAACTTTATTAATAATCAATGTAATATTAATCCAAATGAGAAAACATAATCATGAAATGGAAATACACATGACATAGTATTTTTGATGCGGAAACCCTGTTAAGGGAGAAAACCATGGGGTGATTAACCCAAGATTGTATTCTCTGTTAGAAGAATGGAAATACAAAAATGGCACTTGCCAATTAGGGCTCACTGCCCAAGCACACTGCTCACAAGGAGGCACACTGCCTACAAAGAGACACACTATCTACAAAAGAGTGTTATACAATACTTGAACTGATTGGTAGCATCCACATATGCTGGAGTTTAGTTCCGGTTAGCCTCAGTACACTGATCTGCTGCACTTCATCTTTCCTCTTCTCTTATACTGCTTTCCTTTCACATACTGGACCTTTCTTACTGCTTCTGCTCTGCTCTGCTTTTATTCACATATCAACAACACACCCACACTATCTCACAACTAAATCCATCATGTATATATATCCGCACAAGTGATTTCATCACCTTTCTGTTCGGCACCCAGAATAGTCAATCTTTTCACAAGCTTTGATTTGTCAGCTGAATCCTTGCACACCAAGTAATGCAGATCAATGATATACTTATGGAAATCATTAATCATGTCGGCTAAACATAATTCATGCCTTCATAACCTTCACCAACATCAGTAACACATCCGGAATGATGTTTGATGTTCTGCCAGTCAGTTCTTCCTCTATCCATACTGCCAATTGGGAACCCGGTACTTAAGCATTCATATCTCTTTATCCTTTCCACACCGGAGACTCAAACCTTGGAATCTATCAGTTAAGATAGTCCTCTTGACTTCCCCAAATCCACACTTCACCAAGATGCTTCCTCTGAGAGATCCGGACCTGTCTGTCGGACCTCGCCACATGCTCTGTTCCTGTTTACCGGACCACAATATTCTTCACTCTGACTTCTGGTAGAGACATACCATGACCTACAGATGTGTGGGATGAACTTTGTTGCCATCAATGACAACAATCATGAATCCATATAGTGTCTCTTGCCAACAATCTCCCCCTTTGGCATTGATGGCAACACTTAGTGAAAAATGACTAAGTGTTTACACTATGCTCCCCCTTGGCTGATGCTCTATTTTTATATACATTTTCCAGAGCTCCCCCTTAGTTGGATTTCTCATTTTTCACTTCTCTTCACTCCCCCTTTGACATCAATGGCAAAGGGTAGGGTCCGCATACCAAAATTTTCAAAAATTTTAACTATACTTAGCCGCATATTACATACTCACATAAATTAAAGAATGTCTGCAAAGGATGTCTTCAATTGGACGAGTTATGTAGCCCAACTTTGCTTCATTCTATCCAAAATTGAAATGTGACCACTCAACAAAAATGCAAAAGCTTCTGCCCTCTTAAGATCTGTCAGATCATTGGTTTGGGCAGTAGTCTGAGCATCACTTATGGCCTCATGCATGGCCTCTAACTTAGGGATAATGATTCTTCTGAGTTCACCCATCCGGCTAATTATGTTCTTCTTTTCCTTCTCAAAATTCTTTATTGCATTTGTGATTGCAATAGTCTGACACTCTTGATTGACTATGGAGGAAGAGAGAGGATCAAAACTTTGAGACAAACTTAGTAGTTTATCCTCTTGCTCTTTTATTTTCTTCTCAATCTCTACTGTTGCTTTGGACCATGAAATACAAAATTTGTATACTTTTCTGCCATCTATAAGAGCATTTTCTAAGCTCTTTATCCCAATATTCATATTCCTTCTATCATTAATGATCAATCCTTGTACCTCTGAGAATCTCTTATTCAAAAACTCCTTCCGGACCTTTTCTTCAGCTGACTTCTCTAGAGAATCAAAATGTGTACTAACACTTTTGACTAGAGTTTTGAGATTACCGGAAGAGGAGGCTATGGGATCTTTCTGAAATGATGGCATAATCTTTTCAAGCACTCCAGAAGTAGCTTCTATCAACTCACAGTCTTCCATATGAGACTTTAGGAGTTTTTCTTTCACTTTTGCATTAGTGAATGAAGCTATCTTCATAGTCTGTACCGGAGAGAGAGAATCAAAATTAAATGGTCCTTGTAGAAGCTCTAGTTCATCAATTTCCATTGTTTCTTTATTCAAGAATTCTTGGACAATTTTTGCAGTGTCTCTTGCCGGAGACAGATGTTTCTTCTCTTCTGCATTTTTAGGGTTGTCCCTTGGAGCTTTCTCTCCTTCTACATTCTTACCACTATCAGTTGTGGTTTTCTCTATTGGGGTCTTCTCTTCCTCTGCAACCTTGGTACTCTCAACTTCTTTTTCCTTCACTCCTACTTCTTTCTCCTGTATTCTATCTTGTCCTTTAGATTTGGAAGCTGTAGGAGAAACCAAAGGAGAGATATTTGTTTGTTCATGAGCCACTTCTTCCAGAATAGAGGATTCTGAGCCCTTGTCTTTACCAGAGTCCTCTGTGATGGGAATGTTGAACTTTTTAAGAGTATTTTGGAGAATCTCTTCAGTCTCTTTTGCCACTTTGTTAGTTTCACCAACCATGAGCTGATTCATCCTGGCTTTGCTCCAGAACTCATCTTTGCACTCTTTAAAGATCATATTCATTTGCTGCGAAGTGATTGAAGGGAAAAGCTGAATGGTGACCTGTTCCTAGATCTCGAGGTCTTTTGCTTGAGTATTGTTTTTCCTCATTTCAATCCTTTTCTCTAAGCTTTTGGGAATTCGAGAGATTATTTCAATAAAAGCTTTGTTGTAAGTGTTCAAAAACTGAACTGTGGCTTCCTCCAGAATCTTTTTATCTGCTTCATTATATTCATCATAAAATTCTCTTAAGGGTTGCAGGTTCCCATCCACAGTGACTGCTTTTACTACAACATCCAAGGATAGAGTGGGTTTTTCAGCAAATTCCTCTTCCTTCTCTTCTTCTCCTTGACTGATAGAGGATTCACCAGATGATTTCTTCTTCTTCTTTAGTTTCCTTATCTCTTCATCTGATTCGGTTTCCTCATCATCCTTTAGGCTAACATAAGACCTTGTTGCCTTTTTCTTTGTTCTCTTTTCTCCTTTTCCGGATGATTGTGCTTCCAGTTTAGATGCCTTTGAGCTTTTGGCAGTGGCAGGTGCAGATCTCTTTGATGATCTAGTCCGGGTGGAGGTTTCTACCGGAGCACTTTCCTTGCTTTTCTTTTCTACCTCTTTCTTCTCTTCCTCAACCCTTTCCATCCTTTTCTTGTGGGCATCAAGTGCCTCCTTCGAGATGCCAAGGCCTTGGGCAATATTTTCTACTTCTTTTCTCACCTTCCTCTTGATTTTAGGTTCTCTGAGTTGCACATGAATCTTTACACTCAGCTCCTCAAAGGTTCCAAATCTTTCTACTTTTGAGTCCTTACGTTGACTAAGCATGTGTTGAACATGCAGCTCTACAATTTGTTTATCAACTTCATACCCCATAGGCATGATCCAGATTGTCCTTGGCTCTACTACCTCCATTAGGCATTGATCAGTGTCTACCATGAAGCACACTATATCCTTGTATTTCTCAACTACTGATTTGGGGATTCTTTCTCTGATTTGCATTGTATTTTGAAATTGCTTGAAGTAACCCCACAGAGCTGTATTCCTTGCCTTAGCATCCCCAAGTTCATGCAAGTAGTCTTTGATCTGAATTGCTACCAGTTTGTCATTTTGCCATACCCATCCATTTGATCCGGGTAGCTCATTCATGAAGTAGAAAAATAGACATAGTATTAGTCCACCATATTTAAAGGAATTCTTCTTGTCCTTTTTGATTTTCTATATGTTTTCCATTAGTTGGCTCAAAAGAAGTTCACAGAGATCATATTCTGCATTCTTTCTCAGCATCTCATAGGCGGTATATACTGCAGTTTCGGATACTGAATTCTCCCTACTGGAGTGATATATCTTGTATCCTATTATCATAGATGCAAACTTGACATCCAGGTCAGTAATATCTTCAATGGTCATTGCCCTCTTATCAATTTTTGATCTGGTGGCCTCAGTTACAATGTTGTTTTTGACAGATTTGAGGACAGGTATCCCTCCGGAGGAGTATAAACCAATTACTGCCCTAATTGCCTCCTTTGTGATCTTGCAAAGTTTGTTCAGCTGTAGGAAGTTATCATGCACCCTACTCAATACATACCAGACCCATTCATCTTCTTCAAAATAGGGGAAATGGATGAACTAATCAAAATGTTTCTCCTAGATGTCCTTATATTCTGGTTTAAGCTCAAAAGTATCATCTATCAATTGTTTGTGATAGATGTCCCTTAGTTTGAATTCCCCAAACTCTTCGATATTTACATGTATGTAAACCCTAATGTCTTCTGTGTGAAAAATGGCATGCGGAACACTAGAGAATGCTCCTAGGGGATCTACCTCCAATGATTTCTATGGATGTTTCTTGAATTCGGGGCGGGGCCTATCAGAGATCTTTACTATATTTGGAGTATGCATCTTCAAAGAATCTTACAAAGAGATATCAAGAATGAAGAATACCTTTTACATTGTTTAGGGCACACACAATGCAATCTAGATTGAGCTAGGAAGAATTGTCTCGATCTTTGGGAGAAGTAGTTATAGAGCTCCTTTTCTCTCTTCTTCTTGAATGCAGAATGAATAAGTGATTAATGAGAAAACCCTTATATTGCTCCGTAAACCCTATTGTTAGGTTGCAATAAATGCTCGACCTAAGTTATTTCGGTTGGCCTTATTCGGATGATTTGAGGAGCTGGATCAGACCTGGTCTTTAAACATCATGTGGATCTTCCAAATCTTAACCATAGTTTGTTTGGATGTTTCCCTTATGAATCCTTCAATCTGCAACTCTTCCTATGCTAGTTCCAGCACCAATTGATTGGCTGGGGGAACAAGGTTTTCTTTGTGTCTCCCCCTGAGCCAGAGCTCACTTTTTAATTTCTGGAAGGAATATCAGCACCAGAGTCTAGTGTGGATCCATCCACTACATTCTCTGTACTTTTCTTCACCCAAATCTTGTTCATCTCACTTTGAACTTCATCCACATTCACCTTTTGTTTTCCCTTGTCTTGATTCTGATTATGATATACCGGACCTCTTTTGTCTTGATTCTTGCTTCTACAGAATTTTGCAATATGACCGGATCTATTGCAAATTTAACAAACAACATTTCTTTGCATATTTGATTGATATCCTCTTGATCTGCATTGATTAGCCATATGACCTATTCTATTGCATGCAAAGCATCTACCATTAAATGATTTGTTCATTTGCATATTTCTACATTCATGAGATTTGTGACCATACCTTTTGCAATTAAAACACTGTCCAGAGAAGGATGAATTAGTTTGATTTATTCTCTTTCTGCATTGATTAGCTTTGTGACCAAAGTGATTGCAGTTGTGGCAGTATCCATTGAAGGATGGATATCTCTGAGCATTAGGCTGTCTTACCGGAGGTCTTCTAGGCCTGTTCCTTGGATTTTCTGATCCAAATTTTTTCTGACCGGATCCGGAGCTTTCTCCTTTTTCATATCCCAAACCACACTTGTCATCTACCTTCTTTTGACTTCCAAGAATAACTTCAAGTTGAGTAGAACTTATCTTGAATTTTTCTTTATACTCATTTGCTGTTTGAAGATCCCTTTTGAGAGAGACAATTTGATCCTCAAGTTTATCTTCATTATCTTTAGCATCTTCAAGATCAGATTCAAGATGTTTGATAATTCTATCCATCTGGTGGCAATCTTCTGATTTCTCCTTGAGAGATTGTCTTAGATTATCTTTAGTTTTTCTTTTCTCTTCAACTTCTTGGGTAAACTTCATGACTCCTGATTCCATTTCATGTCTTACGATAATGATTTCTTTTGATAACTTTTCACACAACTCAGTTTTTTCCTTTAGCTCTTCATTTGCATTATTTGCTTCACCTTGTCTAGCTAATTGCTGAAGCAGCTCCTTTCTCTTTTTCATAGAGAGACTTAATTTGTCTTTTAGTTCTCTCATGAAATCATTGGCTTGTTTGAGTCTTTCCTTTAATTTATTGACTTCAGAGTTTGACTGTTCAAGATCATCAAGGGCAGTCTTGAGCTGCTCCCTTAAACCATATGCATCCATTTGAATTCCCAAATCTTCCTCAAGCTGTTAGGCTTTGTTAGGAGAAACTTGGCTCTGATACCAATTGTTGATAACTGAGAGGGGGGGTGAATCAGTTATCCTAATTATTTCTACTTTCTGAACTTTATTAATAATCAATGTAATATTAATCCAAATGAGCAAACATAATCATGAAATGGAAATACACATGACATAGTATTTTTGACCTGGAAACCCTGTTAAGGGAGAAAACCATGGGGTGATTAACCCAAGATTGTATTATCTGTTAGAAGAATGGAAATACAAAAATGGCACTTGCCAATTAGGGCTCACTACCCAAGCACATTGCTCACAAGGAGGCACACTGCCTACAAAGAGACACACTGTCTACAAAAGAGTGTTATACAATACTTGAACTGATTGGTAGCATCCACATATGCTAGAGTTTAGTTCCGGTTAGCCTCAGTACACTGATCTGCTGCACTTCATTTTTCCTCTTCTCTTATGCTGCTTTCCTTTCACATACCAGACCTTTCTTACTGCTTCTTCTCTACTCTGCTTTTATTCACACATCACCAACACACCCACACTGTCTCACAACTAAATCCATCATGTATATATATCCACACAAGTGATTTCATCACCTTTTTGGTCGGCACTCGGAATAGTCAATCTTTTCAGAAGCTTTGATTTGTCGGCTGAATCCTTGCACACCAAGTAATGCGGATCAATGATATACTTATGGAAATCATTAATCATGTCGGCTAAACATAATTCATGCCTTCATAACCTTCACCAACATCAGTAACACATTCGGAATGATGTTTGATGTTCTGCCAGTCAGTTCTTCCTCTGTCCATACTACCAATTGGGAACCCGGTACTTAAGCATTCATATCTCTTTATCCTTTCCACACCGGAGGCTCAAACCTTGGAATCTATCAGTCAAGATAGTCCTCTTGACTTTCCCAAATTTGCACTTCACCAAGATGCTTCCTCTGAGGCATCCGGACCTATCTGTCGGACCTCGCCACATGCTCTGTTCCTGTTTACCGGACCACAATATTCTTCACTCTGACTTCCGGTAGAGACATACCATGACTTGCAGATGTGTGGGATGAACTTTGCTGCCATTAATGACAACAATCATGAATCCATATAGTGTCTCTTGTAGGATTAAGCTCAAGGGGTCCTCCTAGGTCCCATTTGTCATGTTACCTAGGGCTTATTCCATCAGGATGCCAAATTATGAAGTAAGATGTCCTAAATGCATGCAAAAGCCCTGGGAGCCAAACCTAAAGAGGGAGAAGCCCCCAAGGGGATATGTTCTGACATTACACTCCTAATCCTTGTAAGGATTTCAGGGGAGGGACCTCAGAATAGGGACCTTGTCCTTTCGGTCTAAGGTTCTCTTCACATGCAGGTTGTTTATCTTTTGTCATTTCTTGCATAGAAGGACCGGGCATTGGGTGTAAAAGTTTTTCTTTGTAGTTTCTATAGCTCAAAAAGTTGAGGTCTGTTCATAACTCTAGTTCTTATTTATATTTGTTCCAAAAGTAATCCAATGTAAAGTGTTGTTGTGTACTTAAAGGCTTGTATGTATTTCAAGGAATGACATGCACTTGTCCGTTCAAAGGAAATTTTACACATTTATAGATAGTTGAAGGGACAGCTCTAATAGCCTTTAACCAAGGGATTCCAAGTTTGATTTTGGTTACAAACCTAATGTGGAGCAAGCTCCAGATAATATGATTTTTGTTACAATCTAGAAAAATGCGTCTTTGGACATCCTAAACACAGTCCAAGCCTTTGGGTTGGAAGCCCAAGACAAATCCAAGCCTAAGGCTTAGAAATTACCAAGGTAAAGCATAACACGAGCATGTTATAATGCATTCACATTATGCTAAAATGAAACATCTCACTCCCTACGCTCCTCTCTCCCTCCCCTCCACTCTCTTTCTCACCTCTACTTCCCTCCTCTCTCTCTCTCTCTACTTCCCTCCCCTCTCTCTCACTCTCTACTTCCCTCCCCTCTCTACTTCCTACCCTCTCTCTCACTCTCTACTTCCCTCCCCTCTCTATCTCCTACCCTCTCTCTCACTCTCTACTTCCCTCCCCTCTCTTCCTCCTACCCTCTCTCTCACTCTCTACTTCCCTCCCCTCTCTACCTCCTACCCTCTCTCTCACTCTCTACTTCCCTCCCTTCTCTACCTCCTACCCTCTCTCTCACTCTCTTCTTCCCTCCCCTCTCTACATCCTACCCTCTCTCTCACTCTCTATTTCACTCCCCTCTCTACCTCCTACTTAGTCTCTCATTCTCTACTTCCCTCCCCTCTCTAGCTCCTACCCTCTCTCTCACTCTCTACTTTCCTCCCCTCTCTACCTCCTATGCTCTCTCTCACTCTCTATTTTCCTCCCCTCTCTACCTCGTACCCTCTCTCTCACTCTCTTCTTCCCTCCTGCACTCTCTACCTCCTACCATCTCTCTCACTCTCTAACTCTGACCCTCTCTCTCATTCTCTTCTTCCCTCCCCTCTCTACCTCCTACCCTCTCTCTTAGTCTCTACTTCTCTCCCCTCTCTACCTCCTACCCTCTCTCTCTCTCTCACTCTCTACTTCCCTCCCCTCTCTACCTCTTACCCTCTCTCTCACTCTCTACTTCCCTCCCCTCTCTACCTCCTACCTTTTCTCTCACTCTCTACTTCCCTTCCCTCTCTACCTCCTACTCTCTCTCTCTAACCTATCTACCTCCTAGTTTTATTTTTCCTACCTTTCCTAGTTTTCCTTTTCCTTTCCAATTTCCCTTTAGATCCCACCAATTTTCCCCTATTTTACTATTTTCCATGTCTCCTCATCATTATTCCCATCTTATGAACTTTTTTTTTTTATCATTTTTCCATTTCATCCTCCCAATTTATATCCTCATTCCTCTTTGCATTTCCTAGTTTTCTCATTTCCATGTTCTTTGTCGATGAGAGAGAGAGGCATTATTTAGGGTTTATGAGTTCACGGGTTAGGGTTAAAGGGTATTAATTATGGTTTATGGGTTTATCCTAGTTGCTCAGGTTTAGGGTTTAGGGGTTAGGGGCATTATTTAAGGTTTATGAGTTTAGGGTTGTTTAAGTTTAGCGTTTAGGGTTTAGGGGAATTATTTAGGGTTTAGGGTTGCTTGGGTTTAGGGATTAGGGTTTAGGAGTTTAGGTTTGCTTGGGTTTAGGGGTTAGGGTCTAGGGGTTTAGGGTTTAGGGTTTAGAGAGAGATAGAGAGAGGGGATTGATAGAGATTAGGAGAGATAGGGAGATAGAGTTTTAGGGTTGCTTGGGTTTATGTTTTAGGGATTTGTGGTTTAGGATTGTAGGGTGTCTTAGTTTTAGGGTTTAGGGGTTAGGGGTTAAGGTTTAGAGGTTTAGGTTAGAGTTTAGAGAAAGAGAGAGAGAACCAATAGGGAGATATAGAGGAGATCGAGGGGAGAGATAGGGAGATATAGGGTGAGGGACATGGCCAAAGATATAGGTAGCAAGATTGAGAGGTAAAGGGATGATAGAGATAGGGAGATAGGGGTTTAGGATTGATCAGGTTTAGGGCTTAGGGGTTAAGGTCTAGAGGTTTAGGGTTTAGGGTTTAGGGTTTAGAGAGGGAGAGATAGGGAGATAGAGCTTTAGGGTTTAGGGGCATTATTTAGGGTTTAGGCATTTAGAGAGAGAGGGAGATAGAGAGATAGAGAGGTAGAGGGATGATACAAATATGGAGATTAGGTAGAGATAGGTAGATAGGGTTTAGGGTTACTCAGGTTTAGGGTTTAGGGTCACATATCGAAAGTAGTCTCTCTATCTTGATATCTCACCCTCCCCTCTTTAAACACTTAAAACACTTATACTTATTTCCATGCATGAAAGAAAAAAATTTCCATGCTCGAGTTATAATGTGAGTGTGTTATAACGCTAGCCTATTTTGGGAAGAAAAAAGAATGAGAAAAAGAACATGTGGGATCCCTAACTCAGACCCCACATATCTGTTATTCCTTGCTTTTTAGGCATGTTATCAGACATGAAAATGCATTTTTAGGGTGTTTGACATTTTAAGAATCATTGTTTGATCAATCCACCATCTTTTTTTTTTCAACATAGAAGAACTAGTTTTGCATGTTTTTAGACAAAGTTTGATTATTTAAACTAAAATTTTCATGTTTCATATTTTTTCAAATCTAATTTTCATGTATTTAGATTGAATTTGATGATATATGCTTTTTTTTTTTCATAAATTTCAGTTATCCTATTCTAGAGTTATATAGAAATTCAATATTGAATACCAAGGAACTTGCCAAAAATATCAAATTTTTGAGGATTTTGAAGCCAAATTTTGGAGGATTGGTCAACTTGAATCTCAAGTTCTAATGTATGTTCTTTAGGTAATTGTTTACTTCACTTTATGTTCCTTAGAACACTCACAATCACTAAAAGTGGAACTATCTAAGTTAAAAAATTCATCATTATGTGCATTAATAGAATTAGAATCATTAAAATATGATATATACATGAATTTGTTGTATCTTGAATTTGAACTATGTCATCGATACCTCCCTATAACAAAGTATTATTATCATTCTCTCTAATGTAACTAATTGTGTCAACATTTAAAATATAGTGCTATTGATGCTACAAATCTGATATAGTTGGTTCTCATATAGTAATGAGTTGTCACTATCATCCTCTTGGCCATTTACCTCTAAAAATTAGTTTGAGTTTCATTTATTGGAGCTATACTAGATAAGTTATTTGTTGTTTTCAAGTACCCTCTAGATTTTTTGGACTTCCATCTCTAGGTTTCTCCAAGAAATCATACTAGTTAGGCTGCAATAAACTCTATATTTTAGTCTTTTTGTCATCATAAAACTCAGTCAAAAGATCACCAACAACTCTGTCATCATAATTAGCCTTAAAATTACTCCTTTATTGATTATTTCACCCCTTGGCTATCTTGAATAGCTAATTCAAACTATAATTTATGCTCTTTACATGTTCACCATGATTTTCTTCAAGTCTTGCATCATAAAGCTAGTTTCTAATATTAGTTAGTATTTTGTCTCTTAACATTTCAAATATATCTATTGAAGGCAAGGAGTCTTGATTAGTGTATTACCACTTAGACCAATTGTCACATCATTTCTAGTCAAACCAAAGACATTCTCCTAACTTTTAAATATTGCACCATAGTTAGGATTACACAAAATAGTTGAAACTTTAAGAGTTTTGTCATGGTAGAATATGAGATCAACAATCAACATGCGCTCATCTGTCATCAAGAACATCTAGGCCTAGACTGTCATTACACATTTGACTTCTAATCTAATCATGTCAAAGTCAACAATTTTGGAGTCATTTATTAGACAAACATAATCATAAAATTCCTCTTCATTTCCACTCTCAATAGTGACATATAAACCATTCAACTCATGCTCATCATTGGGACTAGGTGTGCCATCATACTCAATGTCTTCTTTACTGCCAATTGACTGATTTGTATTCATTGATTGTGATAATTCAACACTTTCATTCCTTACAAGGGTACACCATACTTATCTTGTTTGTCATAACAATCATCATGCTCATTATTCATTATTCTTTTAACATCATCATTGTGTTCCTTGTCATGAAATCCATTTTTTTTTTCTGAATCACCTTTGTGATCATTACTCTCATGTCCTTGATTGACAATAGATTTATGATTTGAGATGACTTCATACTTGTCTTCATGAGCTACTCTAACTAATTCACCACCTACAATATAAGAATTTGGCCTGTCCTTTAACATGCAGGTAGGTCTAGTTTTACCTTGTGAGTCTTCATTTGGAATGGTTGGTCCATCACAATGTGCTTGTCATAACTCTCCTTAGTGCTAGTGACTTCTTGTATCTTGTCTTGCGTAGGTGTATCACAGGGAGGTTAAGAAAATATGAAATTAACCTAGAGATTGTGAAAAGTGTGTTTGAGAAGATATGTTAAGAAAATGTGAATTTCACTTCAATTATATAAGATTATATATTTTGAGATTTGTTTATGAGATTACTTTACTCTATTGTACCAAGATGGATTAATTTATCCATGTCTTATTCATGATGTATATATAAATCATCATCATGCTAAGGAAATGAGTAAATACTCTAACACTAGAAGAGCATGAAGCTGAGAATGAGAGGAAAAGAGAAATAATGAGGCGAATTCGTGAAACTAGGAAATTGTCAACCATACAAGAAGATATTCCACCATTACCAATTGAAGAGGGACATGAAACATCTAATGAAGATAAGAGAGAGATGGAATTAGCAGCACAAAGGGAACAAATGCAAAACCTCCATTCAACAAAGGAATTGAATCTCAAAGATGGAGGCACTCCATCGTCCACAGGTCAAGTTGAAGGAACACCATCATTATCTTTTCAAATTGGAGGCACTCCATCTTTCACAGGTGAAGTTAAAGGTACATCTTCATTCTCTTCTCAAGTTGGTGTCACACCATCATTCACACATCAAGTTGAAGGTACACCATATTCTCCATCTCAACTTCAAGCCTTTTCATCTTTTCATCTCCAATTGAAGGTACATCATCTATCCCATCTCAAGTAAATATTGAAGAAATTCCTAATGTTGAGTCAACTTTACCAATGAAAATGCCTCCTAGAATTTTGCATAGAAAGCCTAAGTTTCTAATTGATATAGATAAGAATGTTTTGAATCCCATGCAGGATAAGATTCCCAAGTGTACTTTCCAAAGATATGCCAAAAAGATATGGAAATCATTCTTTGAGAACTTAAATGAAATTGAAAGATGTCAACTATTTGTTGAATTGATGAGAAATCTAAAATTTAGGCCCATTATGGAGATTCTTGGCCTAAGAACATCGGATGCCTCAAGTGAAAAATCAATTGTAAAGAATTTAATGAGTGCATATGAGAGTGTGGGTTCCACCTCATGCACCAAGCATAGTAATGCCACATGACATGTCATTACATTGACAATAGTAAACCAACAAACAAAGAAAGATCACCTCATTAGAAAGACAAGTCAAGCATTGCAAAAAGTAGAAAACTTTAATTAGAGCCATTGGAAGACGTGAAAGAGTTGAGGACCCAAACACCAATGAATTGTGGGCATTCTCTTGGAGACTCCCATTGAAAGACAAAGTTGTTGTTGAAGCCTTGAGATCCCTCATCAAAGAATTTTGTAAGAATAACACAAGAGTATCTCCTAATGCAAGAGATGTTGTAAGAAGGAGAATTGGTTGTTGAAACTATGAGCCACATCCAAAGTATTTTTTGGATGTGACTCAAACACAATTTTTTAGGAAATTTCAAGAGATGTATCCTCAAGTCAGAATTAGTCAAAGGTATTTTGAAATGGTAAAGTCTTTTTATGTCAAAATAAATCACACATGCTCAACTTGTTGTTGTAGAGTACATAGTGAGTTTTCTATTATTATGCTTATAGATATATATGTGTAGATTTGCATACTAACGATGTTTGTAGGAGTGTAATATAAAGTGCCCACCTAGATCTTCAAGAGATTTCACATCAAGCATCTTATGCCAAAGAGTGGATGGTCAATTATTCCACAATAGATTATGCTTGGATGGCACGTGTGATCATTGTGGTGGGTTGCAACATTTGCCAATTTGTCAACATATAGAAAACACACATGCAATTGGAAATGAGCTAGTAAGTTTTGGCAAATACAAGATAGTGGCATATAGTCTGAAAGATGGCAAAGAAGCAAAAATGTGTGAATTGGTCATTCAAAATATTCTAGTGTATCAGTTTATCTCTATTTTTTAAGATAATATAGTTTACAAGTATGTAGGGCATACTCATAGAGATCGATGGTTAGACTTGCAATTCAAGCTATGTAAGGACACGTTTCCACTTGGTACCATCATTTTAGTTGTTAACTTTACAAAGACCTACACACTACAACCATAGAATGAAGTGCAATCATAGTATTACAACTCTATGCAAGTTACTATATTTGTGCAAATAGCATTCATTCATGTAGAAGATAGTACTGAGAATGACATGAAGATCTTGAGGCAATATAATTTTTATATCAGTGATGATCACACACATTCTAAAGAGTTAGTGCAAGGTTGCTTTCAGATGTTCTATAGTGATTTGGCTTGCAAGAGCATATCATTTCCTCAGCATATCATATGGTCAGATAATTGTTCATCACAATTCAAGAAATTGCAAATGTTCTATTGGTTGAGTAGGATGCATAAGATGATTGGTGTTCAACATATGTGGAATTTTTGTGAGGCCAAGCATGGAAAAGGGGAGCATAATGGTGCAAGAGCATGTATCAAAAGAGCATTGACACGAGAAGAGTTGAAGTACAAAGACAATGCAAAGTTAACAGATGTGAGATCTATTGTCAAATGGTGTAATTCTACAATGGGTCCAAGTAATGAAGGTAAGTCTACAGTTTGTAGATATTTTGGTTAGTTGATGATACTAACATTGCAAAATATGAGGACTATTGTACATTGATAGGATTGAGTGAGCTACACTCTTTTAGAAGCTCTAATGCAGGTTCATGGGGTATTCATATGTGACAGATGGCATGCTTTTATTCTTCATGTACAAATGAAACTTTGTCTGATTGTGAGTCAAAGGAGTGGGTCGATGATTGGTCTACAAGAAGCCTAAGCTTAATTGACATGTATCAGCCATTGACAACACTACAACTCCTAGAGATTGAATCATCGGTTGACTTTGACCATGTTTTAGATCTAGTTCAACTAGGTGTTATCAGCATTCAAATTTAATAAAATTCAATATTCCATCTTATTTTGTAGTTTTTCTTGTATTTTTTACTATATTCATAGAACTAAATGTACGTATCAATGCAGGGCATGTTTATGTAGTTATTGTAGTTGAAGACAATGAAGAAGGAATGGATTATTATTTGTGTCATTGTGTTGAGGTAAAAAAGAAATTAGATTCCCCTGTTGTAGATGGATAAAACATCGAGTACCCTATAGGATCAATGGTTGTTACTGGAACATGGCTTATAAGGTACCCAGTGAAGAAGTCTAATGCATGGTTGTTCGAGGACTTTGACACACATAGGAAGATTCTTCATTATTCTAACCTTGTTGTGGTATTAAACATTCATTTGATCAAATATGGGGGTAGACCATTGAACAGGACTTTGTGGAAGGTTCATGAGTTTGACCATGAGGCAATACTCAACAAAATAAAGAGTAGAGCAAACCCAGATGGGTCAATGGATTGAATCAGTGGAATAATAGAAAGGTATGTTATTTTTCTTTGCTATCCTCATTTCACCTTATATATTTTAGCTACTCATTTTAGCTAAATAGTCCAATTGCATTTACATGTAGGATTTTAGTATGATGGAGGTAGGCATAATCCTTATGAAGTTGCCTTTGGAAGGAAAGTAAGGTAGGTTTTCATGATTATTTCATGATGATATGTCCTTTACTTGCTATTTCATAATGAGTTTTAATGATGTTACTATGAGTTTTAATTCATTTTAATGATGGTACTATTCATAATGAGTTTTAAAGACAAACCCTCATTTGTTTCTTCACATTTGGTGCTAACAATTGATAGCAATGGTAAGGGAAACCTCAATTAATGCCCTACAAGACATTGGATCAAGTGAGAACACCTTTGTAGTACTAAATTTTTATGTACTAGAAAGTTATTATGACTTAATTTTTACATTTGGCATCACCTGGGGCCAAATGGATGGTGCCAATGCATCCAGGTAGGTGGGTAAATGCTAGGGGAGTTGTCTTTTCGATGAAAAAGCCTCATGGTCATTCTCGAGTATATCAAATGTGGACAATCTCTCAAGAGCCTTAAGACAAAAAAGGTGTCAAACTTTGGATCGACTGTTCCATCAAATTATGAAACCTAGGAACATCTTCTTTGCATGTATAGGTGGATTTCAGGTCCATCTAAAAATACATACCTTTATTTTTTTTAAATCAATTTTGTTTTCCTATGGTGGCAAGGAATGAATTGTTCCAAAATGCTTTGATTTCATGCAGTGGAAAGGTGCTAGGAGTGACATTTTGCATTCCAAAGCTCATGGGATTGAACTGACTGTGTCAAAATGTTAGGGTGGGTGGTTAAATGCTAGGGGAGGTCTTGTTTCATATGCCAAGTGTATACGCCTAAAAATGACACAAATCATCCTAAATAAATATTCTAAATATTTATTCCCTTCTTCTATTAATTAAATAAATATTCTAAATTTATTTAATCAATTCACTATCCCATAATTAAATAAATTCTATTTATTTAATTAAAATTCTTCTATTTATCCTTCACAATTAAATAATTATAAATTATTTAATTAGTCCTATTTCCTCTATCCTAAGTTCTAAACTCAAAAATCCACATCACCTTTTCCACCTCACCTTGTCCACCTCATCAGGTTGCACATGTAATTAAATATATTTAATATTTAATTATCTTATTTTCCCTCACCCACATGGCCTATTTTTGCTCCAATCAGAGGTCAGTTAACCAATCAATCAAATCTGTTAACTAACCTGTTAGTTGAGTCAAATCCTCAATCAACCCAGTCAGTTCCACAATCCACTCTTCTAACTGATCAGTCAATTCTGTTAACAGACCAGTCAATGGAGTTAACTCTCCAATCAGTTTTATCACATCCCACCTTTCATGATGGAGCTGGGACACTTGTCACGTTTCCACTGGTTGCACATTCCTCAACCATCCTCAACCGTTGATCTTCATATCCCCTCTCAACCGTTGATTCCTATTCCTCCAAATCTATAAATGAAGCTTCATTCTTCCATTCTATTCATCCAGGCTTTTGACATCGTTACTCTGCAGAAATATCACCAGCGTGCCTTTGGCACCCATTTGTCATCTACAAGCTTGAGATCACCATTGTTGCATTGGAGCTCACCTTCATTGCATATCACACCATAGCCATTCACCATCGACTTCCTCAAACAGCTTTAAAAGATTGCACTCTCTGAGGGCTCATCTCATCTGCGAAGGGACGATTCGTGATAGGCGAACAACAGAAGTTTTGAAACGGAAGAGGTTTGCTGTGTTTGTTCATTGCTGTGTTCATTTGAATCTTCTTTGTTTCTCTATTATGTTGATGTTTGGGTCATCTGTTATTCATTTGATTGATGCACTATTTTACCCTCACATTTTTGGCGCCCACCGTGGGGCCGTTGCCCCTTTATTTCACCGTTTTTGAGCTTTTTTGAAGGCAGGGTCCGTACAGGCCCCGCAGAGTCACACACAGATTCTTTCAGCGCATCTGTTCATTTTTACAGCGCTTTTGAAGACTGTTACGACGCTTTTGAAAATCCTGCGCATCTGTGTATTCTTGCGGCACTCTTGAAGACTGTTATGGCGCTTTTGTTAAAACTGTGCATTTGTTGACTGTTACTGCGCTTCCATAGAATGTTGCTGCGCATACGTTAGAACGGCGCATTTTTTGACTGTTACAGCGCTTCTGACGACTGTTGCTGCGCATACGTTAAAACTGCGCATATGTTCATTTTAACGGCGCATCTGTTCATTTTTACGGCGCATTCGTTAATACTGCGCTTCTGTTGATCACTTCTGCGCATCTGATCACTGAAGCTGCGCATTTGTAACTGGCTCAGGTTTTAGTACTTTTCTAGAGTATTTTGCTAACGCTAACCCATTTGTAGGTGTTTGCTGGAGCGGTTTTGCAGGATAGGCTTGGGTTTAGCTGCATGTAGTTGCATCTAACTAGCTCACATTTCATTTTCGGAGAAAGAGTAAAATGGTTGTTCATCACAAATCTTCATCTAGTCTTAATTAGGGAGGAAATAACTGGTTTATTTCATGCTTGCATTGCAAACAAACTTCCAAGTTATTGCTATCTAAGATTTAAAATTTGAACTCACCACTGATCTTGCAGTTAAAATGAACCATTGCTATATCGTGAGACCTGAATTTCAAAGTTAACAACCTCGTGCAACGTGGACTTAAAATTGAACTCACAACTGTTTTCTGAAGTTAAAATGAACCATTGCTATATCGTGAGACCTGAATTTCAAAGTTAACAGATCTCGTGCAACGTGGATTTAAAATTGAACTCACAACTGCTTTCTGGGATTTAAAATCGAACCACTGCAATATTGTTGAAATCACTTCAAAGTTTTGTTTGAGTAGCCTAGCCCATCTAGTTTTTGTCTTTTTAACTAGGGTGGATTAATCAGTGTATTCTGTGCCTGCGAATGACAATAGGCTTATGCTCTCCCCTCTTCTGGGTGATCAGAGTGCCAGACTTGTCATTCTACTTGTTTAACCTTTAGGAGGGGCCTGCCCTTGGATGCACGCTTGTCCAAGCGGGAACGACCCTGAGTGGTAACAGGCTAACGCCAAGCCCTACCGAGCCACTTAAAATAAATTGTGCTTGAGGTGAAAACCTCCTGCAACAAGTGCTGTTATGTTACACCGACGGCCAACCTCCCCCAAAACCCTCTCAGGCGCAACCCTGTGAGGCTGGGAGACTCCATAACGGAGAGTAGCGCCGCCGCACGTGTAACCACTTGAATGGTTGCCCGAATTACAAACCTCTTGTTTTAGTGGCCCAAATCCCTTATAATCCATTTCTCACCTAGGATTTTGTACTTGCTTTTGTCCAAAATAGAGTCGAAAAACTACAAAAACAATGGAAAACTACAAAATACTCTTTGTGCTTGCTGTGTTTTCTTGCTAAATTAATTCATAATATCAGATCAGGAAGACCTATTCCAGCCAAAAAATACCAAAAACAGAGAAAAATCCCAAAAATTTGCCAAAAAAATACCAGAACTGCGCATATATCCATTTCTGCGGCACATATACAGCGACTTGCTGCGCTTTTGTACTGACTTGCAGTGCTTTTGTACCTTTCTGCTGCGCATATACTCTGTTCTGCTGCGCTTTTACAGCGACTTGCTGCGCATATACGCCGACCTGCTGCGCATATACTTTTCTGCTACGCATTTGCGCACTGTTACTCCGCATAGATACCTCACCAGAGTGGCGCATATACAACGACTTACTGCGCATTTACCTATTCTTGCTGCGCATCTGTTTCTGCGCATGTGTGACAGTGAGCATCTGCCCTATTTTTGAGAAATTTTTGTCAGCTGTTCGGAGTACCCATTTCAGTCTAGTTTAATTTTCTGAGGTCAGAATCAACCTTGCAGTCAGTTTTCATCCATTTCACCCATTTCTCTCTCTTTCGACGGTCGTCCCAGTCACCTTCTGTCCTAGTCACTCTTGCCCCAACGTCATTCTGTCCCATACCGATTCGACATAGGTCCTTCTTTAGTGAATTCACGTAAGCCTAGTAGGTCACAGTACCTTTTGCTAGTAGTCTTGTTGAACGACTAAGCCCTACACAGTGAGACTGGTATCGACTACCCTTGCTAGTGGCTAGAGTCTTGTGTCAACCGTCTTACCTGAAGTCATTGAGCGAGAGAACCCTTTGTCCAAGTCTTGTCCTAGATATCCCATTCATTACAGTCTTAGTCGGCACCTTGCCAAGATTTCTAATCCTAGTCCATTTCATCCCACCCCACCTTGCATGGTTCTTACTCGATCCCAGTACAACAAGCTAACTGAAATGGCCGACTCTTTCGATCACATCGCCCCACCACGCGATGATGATGAAGAAATTTCTTGTGAAGAATTAGTGGCACACATGCAAGATAGCAAATTCCAATGCCTAGTGGAGAGAGTACTCCTTGAGGATCCCACCAAATATTTCCATCATCTTGCTAGTCTCGGACTCAAACTCCCCGCAGACTTTGACATTAGCTCCATCATGGAAATTGCAGACAATGAACGTGAGAGGGACACAAATGACATAGTCCCAAATGCACATGAGAGAGGCACAAATGACATGGTCCCCCAGGCCAATGAAAGAGGAAAACAACACATAGATCAAAATGCTCCTATAGCGGATGTGAGACAACAAATTGAGAGTCTAAAGATAGAAATCTCCAACCTTAAGATTGGCACCAGTTCCAAGAACTACTCCTTGGAAGATATAGCACCATACCCCTTTGACAGAAATTTGGTCATGAAACCATTCCCCTTTCAGTTCGGAATCCCGAAATTTGACAAATACAAAGGGAAGGGGGACCCTAGAGATCATATCAGGGAATTCACTATAGCATGTTTAGAAGTAGCTCACAACGAGACCTACTTAATGAGACTGTTCCCAAGATCTTTAGGAGGTCAAGCCATGGAGTGGTTCTCACGTCTTCCACCAGGAATCAAAACTTTTGATGAACTTGTCAATAAATTCATAACGCACTTCTCTTACAACATAGAACACGAAGTATCTATGCTAGACCTATGCAACACCAAACAAAAAGGTGGTGAGTCTTTCGCCACCTTCTTACAACGATGGCGACAGCTAGCTAGCAAGTGTTCTTACGACATGCCTGAGAAACAACTATTGGAAATGTTTGTCCACAATTTGAATCCCGATCTTAGCTATCAGATTCAGATACAATGCCCTACCTCATTCACCAAAGTCATCGAAATGGGGCTATTCATTGAGAAAGCTATGATCGCTAAAGGAACTCTCAAGCTCTACAAGGACACACCTCCTTCCAATTACACAACTGACAAGTCAAAGTTTTGGACCAAGAACAAGAATGTGGTCAACAATGGAGTAGTGGATGCCAAGGCGGCAGCCCCTAAACAACAACCCATATTCACTCTTAAGGAAGAAGCAAATAACGGTGCACTCAACAAGCCACCCCCTCGGGAATCTAGACCTTGGTTCAATTCGAATCCAAGGAGAAAATTCACGCCGTTAGGAGAATCTCAAGAGTCTGCTCTCAGGAAGTTGTTGGCTAACAATGAAATTTCTCTACCGCCAACAAGTGACTATGAGCCTATAGTCAAACCTCCCTATTGGAAGGACACAGACTATTGCGAGTATCACCGAGGAAGGGGGCACACAACCAATAATTACATCCGTCTTAAGAACGTCATACAGGATATACTGGATCAGAATCAAGGAGGGACACAACCGCATACCTCCAATGAATCTCATGTGGCCTACCGGGATCCTCTCCTAAACCACAATCGGCCATATAACAACAATCACAACAGCGGTCACAATAACAACAATGGTTACAACCACAACAATGGTCACAATGGCAACAACTCCAATGGTCATAACAATAATGACAACAATCGCAACAGGCCAAACCAGAACAGTGGGTCGAGTAGTGCTAACTATGCAAGCGTTCCCTTTGAGTACACCATTAACTACATTTCTGAGCACGTTCCGCAAGTCAACGTCATATCCCCCAACCAACAACCAGGACCTAACGGAACTGGTTGTAGTATAATTACCCGCAGTGGTAGAGTCACGATCAACACCACTCCTCCAAGGTCGTCGCCATCTCCGTCCAACCCCCGCCCATATAATGTCATCGACCAATTGCAAAAGACTCCGGCTCATATTTCTATATTGGAGCTCCTGCGTCTATCTCCTTCTCATAAGGAGATTCTTGAGAAAGCCTTAGTGGAGACTACTGTCCCCACTAACATCGCCCAAGAAAAGTTTCAAACCATGGTGGGTAATTTGACATCCTCCCCTTCCATATCATTCACAGAACAGGATGACCTTTCCATGTCTCAACCCCACAACACTCCTCTACACATTGTCGCATTCGTACACAGGCACCGCATCAAGAGGGTTCTCATTGATGGGGGTGCCGGTTTGAATATTTGCACTTTGAAGCTAGTCCTTGCATTGGGGTTCTCTGAACAGGCAGTGGATCCACGGAGGAAGATTACCATAAAGGCCTATGACGAGGAGGAACGCACCACGAAGGGCACGGTTGTCCTACCCATTCAAGTGGGACCGGTAATTAAAGATGTGGTGTGCCAGGTCCTTGATCGAGAGCTTGCTTACAATATTCTGCTAGGGAGACCATGGATCCACGCCATGAAGGCTGTCCCCTCCACCTACCATCAATGCATAAAGTTCCCACACGATGGCAAGCAGGTCACCATACACGGCGACCCCGACCCCTACTAGCATTGCAACTCATTCCAAGCCAAACCGGAATGTGTCATTCCCAACAATCAAGCCCATATCTCCCCTACTCTACCACAAGACCATACTACCGAAGCTTCCTCTTCACGGACCAAACCAATGAAAATAACCATAAAAGAAAATGGCGTGGGGGAATACTAGATTGAGCACAGCCTCAACCTTGCAAAAATGCCCTTGTCTCCTCGCTCCTTTGGCCAGCCCAAGCATCAACCCAGGCATTTTCCAAAGCCCTCTGCTCCCCCTACAACTTCCGCAAACCCCTTTGTAAAATGGGGGACCTTATCCGATGAATCAGAGGAGCGAGATCTTTTGCAATGGCTTTATGCCGAAGAAGAAAACACATCCCAAGATCCACCCAGACTCCCTACAGAGCTCTATGGGCGAGGTGAAACCATCTTGCATAGGATGGGATATGAAGGACAAGGCCCTATCGGCCTCAGAAAAGAGGGGATCATCGAACCTATACAACCCTCTTCCTCCTCTTCGGCTAGAAACACGACTGGCCTAGGCTACAAAGGTAAAGGTAAAGCCAAAGAAAATGCCTGCCTAGTGGAGACAATTCAAACACTCCAAGAGGATAGTGACGCAGATTCAGATGATTCCAATCAGTATGAATGGGACGAGCTGACAGAACACTCCTACGATGACAAGGAGATTGATACCATCCAAACCCTTAGCCCATATCATGAGAGACAAACGCAACGGGATAGACCACTGGAGTCTGATTTGCCCCTCCCTGAAGTTATGGCTTTCGAGGAAAGTATAGATTCCATTGCGATAAACAACCTAGAAGAAAGTACCACCCAGAACACTACCCCCACCTGTGCTCCTAGTATTTCCATCCACACTATCAACGAATCAGGTCTTTCATCCGACTCCCTTCCCCTCTTACACCCTGAGCTTATTGACTGGGACCTGAAAGGGACCCCTCAATTAGATGTGTTCCAGAACGATGATGCCTACATTGACTATATGGGACTTCGAGATCATTTACCAAAAGGAGATCATAAAGCCGGTTTCACTATCGAACTCAATACTGTAGCATACTTTGGGGAGGGTGCCAAGCCTTCTAGTCACAAAAACGTAAAGATCAAAAAGGGATCTGACGGTGAAAACTGCCATGCGGCAGTGTCAGATCATAAAACAGTAAAAAGAAAGGACGTATCTGAAGGTGAAAACCCAACTGTGGCACCTGACGATGGATTGCTTGACACCCTCCCAAGTGACATGTATCAAGAAAGGTAATAGATCGTGGTAGAGCCAACAGAGCCAGTGAACATTGGAACTGAAGAGCAGCCTAAGATAATCCACTTTGCAAAATCTCTCACGCCACCTGAGAAAACCAGGTTTGTACCATTCTTTAAAAAGAAGAGAGGCAGTTTTGCTTGGTCATATGCCGACATGCCAGGTTTGGACCCAAACCTGATTCTACATCACTTGCCATTGGATCCAGGGGTGAAACCCGTAAAGCAAAAACTGAGAAAAATGCATCCCCATATTGCCCTCCTGGTCAAGGAAGAACTCAAGAAATTGTTAGACGTGGGGTTCATCAGGGCCATTGATTACCCCGAATGGATATCAAACATCGTGCCAGTGTCTAAACCAGACGGCAGGGTTCGACTATGCAACGATTTTAGAGACTTAAACAAAGCATGCCGCAAGGATGACTTTCCCTTGCCTAACATCGATATCATAGTCAACCTCACGGCGGGACATACAATGCTGTCACTTATGGATGGATTCTCAGGGTACAACCAGATCAAAATAGCACTAGAAGATCAGCACAAAACTGCTTTCACTTGTCCATGGGGTACCTTTTGCTGGAATGTCATGCCATTTGGGCGTAAAAACGCAGGTGCTACATATCAGCGGGCCATGACAACTATATTTCACGACATGATGCATGTGACCATGGAAGATTATGTTGACGACATCTTGGCAAAATCACTCACTAGGGACTCACACCTAGACACATTAGAGAAAGTCTTCCAACGGCTGGACCAATTCCAAGTAAAATTGAACCCTAAGAAATGTGTGTTTGGGGTAACATCGGGCAAGTTGCTAGGCTTCATCATGTCAGCAAACGGCATAGAGGTAGACCCGGCCAAGGTCAAAGCAATCATGGACATGCCTCCGCCCAAAACTCTAACACAGTTGAGATCCTTACAGGGCAAGCTACAGGCCATCCGCAGGTTCATCTCACAGCTGGCAGACAAGTGCCATCCTTTCAGCCATCTCCTACATAAGAACATTCCATTTAAATGGGATGAGCAGTGCGAAGAGGCATTCAACAAGCTCAAGGAGTACCTCATGAATCCTCCTATACTCATGCCTCCGATCCAAGGAAAACCTTTGATTCTCTACATATCTGCTACACCTACTGCTCTTGGGGCTCTCCTAGTGCAGCAAGACTATGAGAACAAGGAAAGAGCTGTGTACTATATCAGTCGAACCTTAGTGGGCTACGAGTTGCAGTACTCATAGGTGGAACGTTCATGCCTTGCGGTGGTTTTTGCCTCACAAAAACTTTGACACTACATGTTGGCACATCCTGTCAAACTCATTGCCAAGATCGACCCACTAAAATATCTTCTCAGCAAAGCAGCTCTCACAGGTCGACTAGCCAAATGGGTTATGCTTCTTAGCGAATATGATATAGAGTATGTGGATAGAAAAGCCATCAAGGGGCAAATCATCGCAGACCAACTAGCTGAGGCACCATTACAGGACACTTCACCAATGCAGTTTGAGTTCCCAGATGAGTCTTTATTCACTTTGTCAACATCTCCTTGGAAACTCTACTTCGACGGGTCTTACACCAACCATGGATCGGGGGCAGGTATCTTGTTCATCACTACCCAAGGCGACACAATTCCAAAGTCCTACAGGTTGTTATTCCCATGCACTAACAATATAGCAGAGTACGAGGCTTTGGTAATTGGTCTCAAGATGGCCACTGAGTGGAAAATCCAAACACTATGTGTCTACGGTGATTCTCAGCTTGTCATAAACCAGGTCAACGACGAGTATCAGACCAAAGATGAGAAGCTCATCCCATACAAGCGAATGGTCGACGACCTCAAAGAACATTTTGGGACCATCTCGTTTGAGCAAATACCCAGGATAGAGAACAAAGCAGCAGATGCAATGGCAACCATAGCCTCTCTCCTTGAGATACCTGAACATGAGTCACGGTATAAGTTCTTAGTAGAAATAATTTGACAACTGGCTTATGATCTCCTTGAGACCCATTCCATTTGCCACCTAGTGGGATCTGATTTGCCTTGGTATGGTAAGACCTACACTTACCTCAAGGACAATATCCTTCCTTTGGACCTCTCTTCCAACCAAAAACAAACTTTCATCCGACAAGCCTCCCGTTACACCATTATCGCCAATACCCTTTACCGACGTGGTCTGGATGGTACTTTACTCCGTTGTCTAGAACAAGAAGAATCTATAACTGCCTTGCGAGACGTGCACGGAGGGATTTGCGGAACACACTCCAGCGGTCCTTCCTTAGCTAAGAAACTCATGCGTTTGGGTTATTACTAGCCCAATATGGAAATGGATTCATATCAGTTTGTCAAAAAGTGCAAATAGTGCCAGATACATGGGAACCTGATTCATGCACCTGCTCAGGAGTTGAGACCTCTAACGACACCCTGGCCCTTTTGCCAGTGGGGACTTGACCTCATGGGAAAGATTCATCCGCCCTCTTCCAATGGCCATAAATTCATCATAACCGCTACTGAATACTTTACAAAGTGGATTGAAGCCGTTCCCTTATCAACCGTCATAGGAAAGCAAATTTCCTCTTTCATTCTGAATTACATTATCTGCCGATATGGCATCCCTTTGTCCATCATAATGGATAACGGGAGACCCTTCAAAAATCAGGATGTCCAGGAACTTTGTGAACATTTCAAAATCCAACACCGCTTCTCCACCCCATATTACCCCCAAGGTAATGGCCAAGCTGAGGCATCGAACAAAACCATTCTGAGAATCCTAAAGAAGACTGTCAATGAAGCTGGTCGCGACTGGCACGTCCAACTCAATCCCGCTCTGTGGGCCTATCGAACCAGCATACGCACTCCCACAGGTGCTACACCCTACGCCCTCATCTATGGTTCCGAAGCCATCCTTCCCATTGAGGTCAAACTCCCATCCCTTCGGGTGTCGTTGAAAGGTCTCATATCAGACGAAGAGTACAGAGTCTCCAGACTACAAGAGCTAGAACTGCTAGAGGAAAGGCGCCAGAAAGCTTTTGACCATCTCAAAGCCTATCAACAGATGATGTCAAGAAGCTACAACCACAAGGTTAGACCAAGATGCTTCAAGGTTGGGGACCTTGTCCTAAGAGAGAACCCTCGCAATCAGCAGGACAGAGAAAAGAAAGGCAAGTTTGAGCCTAACTGGCTTGGACCCTATGTAATTGTAGCAGCTTACGGATCGGGGGCATATCAGTTGGCCACATCAGAAGGTGAGTTGTTTGATGATCCAACCAACAGCATGCACCTTCGTCGGTTCTATACCTAAGAGAACCCCAGTGCAAGAGGGTACAATAAAGTCACAAAATCAAAAAATCAAAAAAATCAAGAAAAAGTTACAAAGAGAAAATACAAAAAAAAAAAAAAAAAAAAAAAGTAGCAAGCATACAAAAAAATCATCCTTTGGTGAAAACCTGGCAAACAGGCGCCTTAGATAGGTATCATGGGGAAAACCTGGCAATCAGGCGTCATGTTACTTTCTAGCTTCTCATGCAAATAAAAGCAAGTGATGAAAACCTGGTAAACAGGCGTTACTTGTGACAAGCCGCATTCTCCATCTTTGGGAATCCAATCACCTCGAGCCCATTCTCCCTCTATTTTCCTCATTCGACCCATATCCATCCCATAATAAACGCTTGACAGTTACCTATCATGGCTTGATACTCACCTTGTGGCCTTGTCAACCAAGGTTTTGTCCCATACCGTCTCCTCAATGTAAGCCTAGTGTAGTGTCTCTCGTCAGTGTCTGCAGTCCGAATCCATGAACTACGTTGCCTCTGCGCTATCACGTAGGCAAGGCCATTATTCTAATGCGCCCCCGAGGCTTCCATCTCTCCCAGGGTCCCATTCATCTCCTCTCTTGTCTTCATTCTTGTCGTCTTTCTTCTGGTCCATCCATGGTCCATTAGGGTTTACCCCGAACTACGTTGCCTCTGCGTCGTCACGTAGGCAAGGCCATTTAGCAATGAGCCCCCGAGGCACTAGGTCAGTCCCTTAGGGTCCATCTTCTCAATAAGGATAGTGCAACCTTCTCATCAAGTAAGCGAACGCAAGCAAACACCCGCACTTCAAGCAGACATCTCGACAATGAGCATCTTAACCTATCCAATACAAAGCAAATACCCAAGGTCTTCTAAATGATTTTATGCAAATTAAGGCAAGAAATAAACACTTATCAACGCAAATGTGCTTTTGTAGATTGGAACCTAGGGTTAAGTTACAGAGTCTTGATTTTGCTATCATACCTTCCTATACTACTCAAGGATGCCAAAAGCTAGAGATGCTATGATGGGGGCATGATTACTTTCTTTGTTTGCTATTTGGGGATTAAACTTTAGTAATGTGAAGCCTTGTCTTAGGACGTGATCGGCAAAAGATCATCGAGGACATCAAAGGTCTAACATGAACGGGGGCAATCCTTGCTTGTTGAAACACAAGAAGTACTCAGGTCATCTAGATTAAATTTTGACTAGATGCTTGTATTAACTTGCTAAATCACAATCCATGTAAGCGACACTCAGGTCATCTTGGTTCAATTATACCTCGATGCTTGTATTCACTTACAACATTTCAGAAAAGTACCAAAAACAAAATGCCCAATGATGAAATAAAGCAATCTAAAAGCAAAGCATCCATACTATACCCATACACCCATCCATACAATCCTCATTATTCAAACTATGCAGAGTAACGATATCAAGAAAAATTTCTAAGTCATCCTTTCGCAACCATTCCTCTATCCATCATGTCATTCTTATGTCAATAGGGTGCATTTGGACATCACAAAAACAAGGCATATAGGAGCATATCATATCATTCGTAGAAACTAGTCATGCACATGAGTAGGTTAGTAGAATGCACCATCCAATGCATTAGGTCACCAATACATTTGCATCACATCTTAATCTTAAAAGCCCAGAAAATCAAACAACATAGCTAAGTGCATCACATATATAGTTGCATCACCACATAGTACTCATCTTACAACTGCATACATTCAAAGCATTACATCATATAAACATCCAATAGCATCTCACATATCTATACAGCATCGTCACATAGAAATCATGTTCCATACATATACATTTGCATTAGATCACATAGACATCACATATACAGTTTCATCATAACATAGAAATCATGTTTCATATACATACATTTGCATCATCACATAGACATCATATTACATTTTGCATTCATTTGTCACATTAGATCATATAGACATCATATAGCAGCGTATCAAAGTATTCCTCATATAGCATCATATAGACCATCTAACTATGCAATAGAATCACATCATACAATAGAAGTAAAGTCATCATCTCATAACACAGGCAATAGATACACAAAGCTGCATCATCATCCATACTATCATACACAAAGAGGTCCAAATGTACAATATCACCATCCCTCTCAAAATTAAAGTGTCATATACAAATGTGCGTCTAAATAGATGGTGATACATGTCCCAAAAATGTACAACATCAGGTCTATGTCTACCCCTGCTGCTGTGGGCCACCACTGCCAGCTCCTGACTGCTGAGGTCCCATCACGGATGCCCCTGACTGCGAAGGACCTGCTCTGTGAGCCACCCCAGATTGACTCCTGAAACTCCCTGCCCTCTGGCTCGAGGATACAGCACCATGGTACAAGCCTCGGTAATACTGTGCCTGCTGCTGTGCTCTGGCTAGGTCTGTCTGTGCCTGTGCCAACTGCGTCTGCAACTGGCCTACCTGTGCCTGTGCCTGCTGCACCTGCCCAACCAAAAATGTACTCGCTGCATCTGTGCCCATGGCAGCCACTGCTGTGTCCCTCTCTACTCGGATGAGGCGTACCCGGGCATCTGCTATGTCTCGCTCGCGAGTCAAACCAGCGATCACTGCTGTGTCTGTATCTCACATCCTCTCCACTCTCCTCAGCTGTGCCTGCAGCTCTCGCACCTGTCCCCTCAGGCTGGCTATAGCCCTCTCATGTGCCTCACCCTGCACTGGCCCCTGCGCTACCTCTGCCTGTCCTAGCCCCTGCTGCTGGGGCACCTGCTGCTGCGGCACCTGCTGCTGCGGCACTTGCTGCTGTGGTACCTGCTGGGGTGATGGCATCTGTGCCTGCTGCTGCACCTGCTGCTGTCCCTCTCCCTGTCCTGGCACTGCCTGCCCAGCCCGGTCTATCCTCCTCCGCTGCCTCGGCCTCTCTGCAGCTCAGCCACCCCGTCCTCGTCCTCCTCTAGCGGCCCTCCGCCCTAGGCCAGCCTCTCCCTCCTCCTCTGAGTCCGCCTCGTCAATACGAGGCACCCGCATGCCAGGTCCTGAATATCTCAGAAATGGGTGTGCGGTAATCCAGTCCTCATACTCCTGAGTGACCCCCGCATCTGCAATCTCTCTCCGCATGTCCCATGCCACGTAAGGCAACTGCTGGAACTCTGCCAGGGCCTCCTCGTATGACGCCATCGGCCCCCATCTGACCCTCTCTGCATGAGTCCGGGCAAACATAGCCTGTCCCTGTGGCATGCCCTGTCTCCTGCCAAACTGACGCAGCACTCGGCCCACCATCTGCCTCTCCAGTATGTGCCGGGTCTGGCCTATCAACCACCTGGTCTGAAAGCAGAAAGGCAGCTCATCTCCCTCATCATCCCAAGGCTTGCAGTCTAGATATGGTCGCCAGACGACCACATCTATCCCATCCAACGTGTGCCGCCAATACTCTAGCTTCCCCAGCTTGTGCTGGGAAATCACTCCTGCGTAGCCATAGCTGTATGGCTCTCCTCTCTGCCTAGCAAAGACGCATATCGGCCTGGTCACCGCTATGTGCTCCTACAGCCAGAACTGTAACAGCAACACCCCAGCCGATAGACTCGTGCTGCGGTGGTAGACCACCTGATGCATGTCGTGATAAAGGTGGGCCAACACATAGGGTCGCCACGCATAACGGGTGCCCTCAGTCAGCATCCGCTCCATGATCCTGCCCCATCCAATGGGGAACCCATGCGATCTCCTGTCTGGGCATACAACGCCCCCAATCAGCCCAGCCACAATCCCAGGGAAGTAGTCGTAGCAGTCATAGATATCCTGCCAAGGGATGACCTGTCCCACCAGCTCGGGATCATCAAATACTCGCTGACACTCGGCGAGTCCCGCGTCCCGCTGAGCATCGTACTCCACCAACTCACCTACTACGGGCAAGTGCAATATCCGGTAGACATCCTCCAGCGTCACAGTCATCTCTCCAGTAGGGAAGTGGAAGGTCCCGTCCTCGCTGTGGAATCTCTCCACGGCAGCTGTCAACAGTCCTCGGTTCGCCCGCACCTCGGGCATAAAGTAAACATAATCTAGACCCATGGCACCAAGCGCCACTCTGTCAGCCTCCGTCAGCATGTATCTCTGCAATAGAGGCATAGGGAATGTCTCCCTCGACTGCAGAGTCTCTCGTATCTCCTCCTACAAACACACAATGCAAGGCGTCAGTCTCAAGCTGCATATACCATACTCAACATATCTATTGAACTATATCAACTAAACTTAGCATTTCAAATTGGTCAAAACAGCACACTACATCTCTTGACTAGATTCCTGCAATCTCGGAGATAGCTCATCGATTCCTGCATCAAACAGGACGCTAATCGAATCAATTTGGCTAAGTAATTTGCCATCCCAAGCAAATGCGCCACTACAGGTGGTAAATGCGCCATTTCTGGTATGTGCACCGCAAAAATCAACATATGCGCCACAAAAACGCATATGCGCCGCTACAGGACACATATGCGCCGTTTTAATGCATGCGCCGTAGAAATCCATGCATGCGCCGCGCAATTACGCATGCGCTGCAAGAATCCACATATGCGCAACTTTAACAAATGCGCTGCTACATTTCACGCATGCACGGTAGAAATACAAAAGCGCCGCCCAATTACGAAAGCGCAACTAGACTGCACAAATGCGCAGCTTTCACGCATGCGCTGCCGAAACAGGCATATGCGCCGTGAAATCACAAAAGCGCAGCTTCGCGAGGCATATGCGCCGTTCTGCGTTTCGGTGCATTCATTTCACCTATTTTTTACGGGCATTTATGATACCTAAACTCGACCCTAGGAGAAGTTTTTCGAAGCACATACCGGGGGTCCTGCCTCTGCTGGCCGGCCGAATCGTCGGACTCGCTCGAATCGGTGCTCCTCGCGTGGAATGTCTGCTGCTCTGGCCGCCATGCTGCTCTAAGTTTGCTCTGAGCTCTCTTTCTCCAATCCAGATCAACCAAGTGTGCAAATGACTATTCTTGTGGACCCAGCTCCTATTTATAGCCTCCAAACCCTAATTCTGGCTAGGTGGTGACTGTGGACTACTTCCCGTGTCCGTTCTTCCTCCCGTTTTCTTCCCGCACCCCTGACCGCGTCCCTTTTCCTCCAACCTGTCTTAACCCCTTCCTCGTCGTGAGATCGTCCGTCTCCAAAACTTTCGCCGTTTTCCCCGTCCAATCTCCCGAGGGGGCATCCTATCGTCATTTAACCTGTACCAGGGGCAAACTGGGGCATGTATCATCATTCAGACTATCAATTTCTTTGAAGCAACGCTGTAGACTGCATTGCATCAAAGAGGGGCAAAATGTATACGCCTAAAAATGACACAAATCATCCTAAATAAATATTCTAAATATTTATTCCCTTCTTCTATTAATTAAATAAATATTCTAAATTTATTTAATCAATTCACTATCCCATAATTAAATAAATTCTATTTATTTAATTAAAATTCTTCTATTTGTCCTTCACAATTAAATAATCATAAATTATTTAATTAATCCTATTTCCTCTATCCTAAGTTCTAAACTCAAAAATCCACATCACCTTTTCCACCTCACCTTGTCCACCTCATCAGGTTGCACATGTAATTAAATATATTTAATATTTAATTATCTTATTTTCCCTCACCCACATGGCCTATTTCTGCTCCAATCAGAGGTCAGTTAACCAATCAATCAAATCTGTTAACTAACCTGTCAGTTGAGTCAAATCCTCAATCAACCCAGTCAGTTCCACAATCCACTCTTCTAACTGATCAGTCAATTCTGTTAACAGACCAGTCAATGGAGTTAACTCTCCAATCAGTTTTGTCACATCCCACCTTTCATGATGGAGCTGGGACACTTGTCACGTTTCCACTGGTTGCACATTCCTCAACCATCCTCAACCATTGATCTTCATATCCCCTCTCAACCGTTGATTCCTATTCCTCCAAATCTATAAATGAAGCTTCATTCTTCCATTCTATTCATCCAGGCTTTTGACATCGTTACTCTGCAGAAATATCACCAGCGTGCCTTTGGCACCCATTTGTCATCTACAAGCTTGAGATCACCATTGTTGCATTGGAGCTCACCTTCATTGCATATCACACCATAGCCATTCACCATCGACTTCCTCAAATAGCTTTAAAAGATTGCACTCTCTGAGGGCTCATCTCATCTGCGAAGGGACGATTCGTGATAGGCGAACAATAGAAGTTTCGAAACGGAAGAGGTTTGCTATGTTTGTTCATTGCTGTGTTCATTTGAATCTTCTTTGTTTCTCTATTCTGTTGATGTTTGGGTCATCTGTTATTCATTTGATTGATGCACTATTTTACCCTCACACCAAGTATCCCAATCATTTAGGGAAACATGCTACCCGTAAAGTCCCTTAAGATCCCTAATACCAAAAAATTGCTAAACTATGATGGAGCAGTTCTCAGAATTCATGGCAGCTGGGAACATTTTGTTTGGACCTATAGGTGCATGTGGAGTCTATCCACAATAACCTCTTTCAATTTTGGTCAACTCTAGTTTGTTTGACTGTGTCGAAATCAAATGCATTCTTGCAAAATGCTTCAGTTTCATGTAGTGGAAAGGTGATAGGAGTGAGATTTTGCATTCCATAGCTTGTGCAGTAGAACTAACTATTCCAACACATTGAGGTGGGTGGGTAAATTCTAGGGTAGGTCTTGTTTTGTGTGCCAAGCATCCCAGTCATTTGGGGTAGTAGGCTACCGACAAAGTCCCTTAAGATCCCTAAGACCAAAAAACTACCAAACTATGATGGAGTAGTTCTCAGAATTCATGGCAGATGGGAACGTTCTGTTTGGACATACAGATGCATGTGGGGTCCATCCATAATAACCTCTCGATTTTGGTCAACTCCAGTCTATTTAACCGTGTTGAAATCAAATAAATTCTTGTAAAATGCTTCAATTTCATGTAGTGGAAAGGTACTAGGAGTGATATTTTGTATTCCACTAGTCATGGGTCTAAGCCAACTATGCTAATGCATTGTGTGGGTGGGTAAATGCTAGAGGAGGTCTCATTTCATGCACCAAGCATCCCAGTCATTCAGGACAGCAGGCTACTGGTAAAGTCCTTTAAGATCCTCAAAAGAAAAAAAATGCCAAACTATGATGGAGCAGTTATTAGAATTTTTGGTAGCTAGGAACACTTCATTTGGACTTATAGGTGCATGTGGGGTCCTTCCACAATAACCTCTCTCAGTTTTGGTCAATTCAAATCCATTTGACCGTGCCTAAATCAAAGGCATTCCTGCAAAATGCTTCAGTTTCATGTAGCACAACCTTGCCAGGATCCATATTTTTTGTTCTACTTATCATGGGGCTGAACCAACTATGTTGACACATCAGGGTGGGTAGGTAAATGCTAGGGGATATCTCATTTTGTGTGCCAAGCGTCACGGTCATTTTGAGCTGTAAGCTATCGATAAAGTCAAAAGGTGCTAGGACTAAAATTTTGCATTCCACAAGTTGTGGGGCCAAACTGACTACACCAACATGTTGGGGTGGGTGGGTAAATGATAGGGGAAGTCTTGTTTCATTCACCAAGTGTCTTTGTCGTTTTGGGCTGCAAGCTACCAACAAAGTGGAAAGGTGCTAGGAGTAAGATTTTGCATTCCACACCTCGTGGTGTTGAACTGACTACTCCAACACATCGGAGTGGGTGGGTAAATGCCAAGGGAGGTGTCATTTCATGTGCCAAGTGTCTCGGTCAGTCAGGGAAGTAGGCTGCCGACAAAGTCCCTTAGATCCCTAAGACCAAAAAACTGCCAAACTATGACAAAGCAGTTCTCAAAATTGGTGGTAGTTAGGAATGTTTTGTTTGGACCTACAGGTGCATGTGGAGTTTGTCCACAATAACCTCCCTTGGTTTTGGTCAATTCTAGTCTATTTGACCATGCCAAAATCAAATGCATTCTTGCAAAATGCTTTAGTTTCATGTAGTGGAAAGGTACTAGGAGTGAGATTTTGCATTCCACTACTCGTGGGGCTAAACCGACTACACCAATGCATTGGAGTAAGTAGGTAAATGCTAGGGGAGGTCTCATTTCATGGGCCAAGTGTCCCAGTCATTCAAGGCAGTAAGCTACCAACAAAGTCACTTAAGATACTAAGAGCAAAAACTGCCAAACTTTGATGGAGCAATTCTTAGAATTTGTGGTAGCTGGGAATGCTCTATTGAGACCTACATGTGCACATGGGGTCCATCCACATTAACCTCTCTTAGTGTTGGTCAACTCAAATCTGTTTGATCGTGCTGAAATCAAACATATTCTTGCAAAATTCTTTAGTCTCATGTAGCACAACCTTGTCAGGAGCCATATTTTTCATTCTGCTCATCGTGGGGCTAAACTGATTGCACCAACATGTTGGGTAGGTGGGTAAATGCTAGGGGAGGTCTTGTTTCATGTACGAAGCATCCCAGTCATTCTAGACAATAAGCTACTGACAAAGTTGAAAGGTGCTAGGACTAAAATTTTGCATTCCACAAGTCGTGGGGCTAAACTAACTATGCCAACACATTGGGGTGGGTAGGCAAATGCTAAGGGAGGTCTCATTTCATGCACCAAGTGTCTCATTCATTCTAGACTGCAAGCTAATGACAAAGTGGACAGGTGCTAGGAGTGAGATTTTGTATTTCACAATTCGTGGGGCTAAACTGACTGCGCCAACACATCAGGGTGGGTGGGTAAATGCAAAGAGAGGTCTCATTTTGTGTGCCTTGCCAATAACTTATAGTTTGGAATGACTGGGATGCTTGGTACATGAAATGAGACCTCCCCTAGCATTTACCCACCCACCTTGATGCATTGGTATAGTCAGTTCAGCCCCACAAGTCATTTCAGGCTGTAAGCTACTTGAAAGGCACACGAAATGAGACCTCCCTAGCATTTACCTACCCACCTTAATGTGTTGGCATAGTTAGTTCAGCCCCACAAGTTTTGGAATGCAAAATCTCACTCCTAGCACCTTTCTACTACATGAAATTGAAGCATTTTGCAAGAATACATTTGATTTTGGCACAGTCAAATAGACTAGAGTTGACCAAAACCAAGAGAGGTTATTATGGATGAACCATATGTGCACCTATAGGTCCAAACATAATGTTCCCAACTACCATGAATTTTGAGAACTGCTCTGTCATAGTTTGGTAGTTTTTTGCTCTTAGGGATCTTAAGGGACTTTACCGGTAGCCTATTGTCCCAAATGACTGGGATGCTTGGTGCACAAAATGAGACCTCTCCTAGCATTTAACTGCCCACCTTGATGTGTTGGCATAATCAGTTCAGCCCCACAAGCTATGGAATGCAAAATGTCACTCCTAACACCTTTCCACTTTGATGGTAGCTTGCAGCCTGGAACGACTAAGACACTTGGCGCATGAAATGAGACCTCCCCTAGCATTTACACACCCACTCTAATACTTTGACATAGTAAGTTCAGCCCCATGAGCAATTGAATGCAAAATCTCACTCCTAGCACCTTTCCACTACATGGAACTGAAGCATTTTGCAAGAATGCATTTGATTTCGGTACGGTCAAATAGGCTGGAGTTGACCAAAACTAAGAGAGGTTATTGTGGATGGACCCCATGTGTAATTGTAGGTCCAAATAGAACATTCCCAACTACCACAACTTCTAAGAACTACTCCATCATAGTTTGGCAATTTTTTGCTCTTAGGGATCTTAAGGGACTTTACGAGTAACCTACTGCCCTGAACAACTGGGACACTTAGCACATGAAATGAGACCTCCCCTAGCATTTACCTACCCACCCAAATGCATTGGCATAGTTGGTTCAACCCCACGTCAAGAAGAACAAAAAGTATGGAACCTGGCAAGGTTATTTTGCATGAAATTGAAGCATTTTGCAAGAGTGCATTTGATTTTGACATGGTCAAATGGATTTGAGTTAACCAAAACTAAGAGAGGCTATTGTAGATAGATCCCACATTCACTTGTAGGTCTGAACAAAATATTCCCAGCTACCACAAATTTTGAGAACTGCTTCATCAAAGTTTGGTAATTTTTGGTCTTAGGATCTTAAGTGACTTTATCAGTAGCCTGCTACCTCGAATTGTTGAGACACTTGGTGCATGAAATGAGACCTCCCCTACCATTTTTCCATCCACCCTAATGCATTGGCATAGTTAGTTTGGCCCCACAAGTAGTGGAATGTAAAATCTCACTCCTATCACCTTTTCACTGCATGAAACTAAAGCAATTTGCAAGAATGCATTTGATTTCAACACGATCAAATGGACTAGAGTTGACCAAAACTAAGAGATTTTGTTATGGATGGACCCCATGTACACTTGTAGGTCCAAATGGAACATTCCTAGCTGCTATGAATTTTAATAATTACTCCGTCATAGTTTGGTAGTTTTTTGGTCTTAGGGATCTTAAGGGACTTTGCTGGTAGCCTACTGCCTCAAACAATTGGGATTCTTGGTAAACAAAATGAGACCTCCCTAGCATCTACCCACCTAGCCTGATGTGTTGGAGCAGTCGGTTCAGCATCATGAGCTATGAGTGAAAAATGTCACTCCTAGCACCTTTCAATTGCATTAAACTAAAGCATTTGAGAGATTATCTGTATTCGATGTATGGAATGCAAATTTTCACTCTTGGCACCTTTCTAGTATATGAAACTAAACAAAAATTTGGTTCCCCTTTTTTTCCCCTTTTGTCTCTTGTGTTTTGACCTTTTGGCTTCTAGTTGTTGTTGATCCCAATCTTACAAGCATAATGAGAGAACATATCTCTTCTAAGAGTTCCAAATCATTGGACTTTAGTGCCAAATGAGAAGAAATCCACAAATACTACCACAAATAGGGATAAACACACTATCCACAAATACTACCACACACTAACCTCAACACTCTTTCTCTTATGCTACCCTTTGATAACAGATTAATGCTGCGACACAATATTGTTGTTGAAAATTATCAAAAAACATAGGAGAGTGGACCTAATTTTTTGAGCATCCTAACTTCACACATCTAATAGTTGTGCATTAAGTCATGTTTTGTTAGTACGATGATGTGGTATTACATGATTGGTTTCTTTTAGATGTAAAGAGCACATTTCATTCAATTGTACGTACTTATAGTCAATACTAACAACCTTAAAGTCACAACTAGTAGTGTTAAACTTTTAAGAATACTAAACCTTAAATCCACAAATACTATCATAGCTATTGGAACATGCTCAGCCACACAAATTTTATAAAAAAACATATTTATAAGGCAGATATATAAGACAACATAGATTCTCACTTATCAAAAAAATTTGATAGTCACTCTTATTTACATTAACTCCTCACCAACATCACAAACTTCTTGTTAAGATTACAAACACCATGGTTTTTTTTGTAATGAAACTTGAATATACATGTATGGACAAGGTGTTGAGGACACATATTTCATCCATTCGCTGGTAAAAGATAGGGTTTTCTAGAATTTATTAAGCTTTTTCAACTTATAGCAAGCATGGTATAGATTTCCCTTCAACTAGAGTCCATAAAAGGGAGTGATAATATCAATTTTTACTAATTTTGGCATCACTTTAGACCTAGAATGAAAAAAATTTAGGGTTTTATGAAAGATTTATTTCAAAAGTGAGGTTTTGGTAGTTTGTGAGGGTTTGGTACAGTCATGGAGAGGCTTATTATGCAAGTTTTAGGTTGTCTTTTATTGTCTTTTCGAGGATTGGTCATGGAGGAGCTTATTATACTTATTATGACAATCATATGTAGACTATTAAAAATGCCCCTTTCTATCTCAGACCAATCAATATTCTATCTTAGACCACAAAACTACCCCATTCTATCTTAGACTAATCAACATTCTTATCTTTTCATGATTGCCTCAGATCATTTTATTGGTCCAAGACTACCTCCTTTTCACATAAACTCCTTGTCTCATAATCATGACTTGAGGACTATCTCTTTGGCTATCACATTTTGTGACCGTTTCACATGATAATTGTTCAATCTCAGTGATAATAAAGGATATAGGAATTTTGTTAGATGTTGTAATTGTAGCTGCCCTTGTAGACATGCATGCAAAGTGTGGAACCATAGACAAGGCACATGGATTGCCTGATAGAACACCACAAAGAGAGATCCTCTCATGGAATGCAATGATTACAAGATATGTAGAAAATGGATTTGTTGAAAAGACTTTAGAAACTTTCAAGCAAATGCAATTGGCAAGTGTAAAGCCAAATTCCACAACCTTCACCAGCATCCTCCCTATCTCTACTAAATTAGGATCTTTGGAACAGAGCATGGACAACCATCAAATCATAAAGAATATTATGTATGTTTTTGTGAAGTTGACTGTGATGATTATTATGTAGGTTTTATTTTGAATGGTGGACAAAGGTTTGGTGTCTCGAGAAGTATTATACATTTTGACTTTATCTTATGAGCATTATGGTGAAGGTCAATGGTATTGTGTTAGTCATAGTGACAAACCCTAGAGGCTTGTGCAGTGTAATATACCTATACTCAACTTCTCTCTCTCATATGTAATATACCTATACTAGTTTTCTCTTGAATATTGTTGTGGTTGTAACTTCCATGTGTATAGTCTCATTGATAAGATGTATTGTTATTAGCCCTTAAGAATAAAGAGAAATTTTTTTACTTTGATTGAATATGTGGATAGCAATTATGTATGTGCATATGAGAAAAATGTTACCTTAAAAGAATTTGACATATTTGCAAGGGCTATAGGATAGACCTATGGCTTTATTGTAACTTTAAAATTATTTTTAAGAAAACCCTTATTTATGGAATTGTTATTGTGTATATTTTTGCAATAATTAAGCTCAAAGTATATATGTTGCAATAGTTGTGAGATATGCACAAAATAGATTTGTTGATAAGGATTTAGAAACTTTCAAGTAAATGTGATTGGCAGGTCTAAATCCAAATTCCACAATCTTAACCAACATCCTCCCTACCTATGCCAAAATCGGATCTTTGGAACACGGTATGGACATCCATCAAAGCATAAAGGATATGGGAATTTTGTCAAATCTGTTCTAGTTGCAACTAACCTAGTAGACATGTATGCAAAGTGTCAAAGCATAGACAAGGCACATGAACTGTTTGAAAGAACACCTCAAATAGTGCCATCTCATGGAATGCAATAATTGCAAGATATGCACAAAATGCATTTGTTAATAAGGCTTTAGAAACATTCAAGTAAATACAATTGAGAGGTGTAAAGAAAAAATATGATCTTTGGAACATGGTATGGACATCCATCAAAGCATAAAGGATATGGGAATTTTTTTAGATCTTGTAGTTACAACTGTCCTAATAGACATGTATGCAAAGTGTGGAAGCATAGACAAGGTACGTGAACCGTTTGACATGATGCCTTAATGAATTGCCATCTCCTGGAATGCAATGATTGCAAGGTATTCAAAAAATCATTTTTTTTTATAAGGCTTTATAAACTTTCAAGAAAATACAATTGGTGGGTGAAAAGCCAAATTCCACAACCTTAGCTAGTATCCTCCTTGCCTATGCCAAAATGGGATCTTTGGAACACAGTATGGACATCCATCATAGCATAAAAGATATTGAAATTTTGTTAGATGTTGTAGTTGCAACTACCCTTAGAGATATGTATACAAAGTGTGGAAGCATAAATAATGCATGTGAACTGTTTGGCATGATGCCTCAAAGAAATGTCATCATGTGGAATGCAATGATTACAACATATGGAAAAAAATGGATTTTTTGATAAGGCTTTAGAAACTTTCAAGCAAATGCAATTGGTGGGTGTAAAGACAAATTCCACAACCTTAGCCAACATCCTCCCTTCATATGCCAAAATAGGATCTTTGGAGCATTGTATGGACATCCATCAAAGCATAAAGGATATGGGAATTTTGTTAGATATCATAGTTGTAACTACCCTAGTAGACATGTATGCAAAGTGTAGAAGCATAGACAAGGTACATGAACTATTTGACATTATGCCTCAATGAAATGCCATTTCATGGAATGCAATGATTGCAAGATATGCAAAAAATGGATTTTTTTTATAACGCTTAATAAACTTTCAAGAAAATATAATTGGTAGTTGTAAAGCCAGATTCCACAACCTTAGCTAGTATCCTCCTTGCCTATGCAAAAATGGGATCTTTGGAACATGGTATGGACATCCATCAAAGAATAAAATATATGGGAATTTGTTAGATGTTGTAGTTGTAGTTGCAGTTGCCCTTGGAGACATGTATGAAAAGTGTGGAAGCATAGACAAGGCACATGAACTATTTAGCATGATGCCTCAAAGAAATGTTGCCTCATGGAATGCAATGATTGCATGATATGAACAAAATAGATTTTTTGATAAGGCTTTAGAAACTTTCAACCAAACACAATTGGCAGGTGTAAAGCCAAATTCCAAAAACTTAGAAATGGTATCTTTGGAACATGGTATAGACATCCATCAATGCATAAAGGATATAGGAATTTTGTCAAATGTTGTAGTTGCAACTACCCTGCAAGACATGTATACAAAGCGTGGAAGCATAGACAAGGCACGTGAATTGTTTGGCATGATGCCTCAAAGAAATGTTGCCTCATGGAATGCAATGATTGCAAGATATGAATAAAATGGATTTTTTGATAAGGCTTTAGAAACTTTCAAGTAAATGCAATTGGCGGGTGTAAAGCCAAATACCAAAACCTTAGAAATGGTATCTTTGGAACATAGTATAGACATCCATCAAAGCATAAAGGATATAGGTATTTTGTCAAATGTTGTAGTTGCAAATACCCTTCAAGACATGTATGCAACGTGTAGAAGCATATACGAAGAACGTGAATCATTTGACACGATGCCTCAAAGAAATGTTGTCTCATGGAGTACAATGATTGCAAGATAAGCACGAAATGAATTTTTCATAAGGCTTTAGAAAGTTTCAAGAAAATGCACAAAAGAAACATTCAACCAAATGCAATTGGCATGTCTAAAACCAAATTGCACAACCTTATCCAACATCCTCCTTGCTTATGCTAAAATAGGATCTAGGGAACATGGTGTGGACAACCATCAAAGCATAAAGGATATAGGAATTTTGTCAAATATTGTATTTGCAGCTGCCCTTATAGACATGTATGGAAAGTGTGGAAGCATAGACAAGGTGTGTGAACTATTTGACATGATGCCTCAACGAAATGTACAATCTCATGGAATGCAATGATTGCAAGATATGCACAAAAAAGATTATTTCCAAATGATTTATAAACATTCAATCAAATGCAATTGGCACATGTAAAACAAAATTCCTTAATGATAATTGATCATCATATCAAATATTTAATATAAACTATCATATACATAATGTCATGAACATAACATCTAGCCTATATATAAAGCCATATAGCCATGTCCAAACAAAGCCATATAGGCATATGGGTCTATGCAAGATCATGGGGGTCCAAAAAGTGACGATGTGATGACAAAAAAATTGCCCTTGTGGCTGATGACTTTTTTTATCCAAATTTGATGAAACAAAAAGGGTTTATTAAAAAAATTGTCAGCTTTCCACCAATATAAGATATGTCTTCTTTTGAATTTAAAGATAATTATTATTGATTTTCTGCATACATTATGACTAAAGTCCTGATTGATAGGATGATTGAAAAACTTCTATAATTTTCAAACTATTTCACACTTCTCAAATCTAAAAGATGCATCACATTCTATGCTTCGCATATTATAGGATAAAAAATTGAATTTCATAAATTTTTGACCAATTTATGGTGGTCAGACAAACATGTTTTAATAATTTTGAAATGTTCTAATAAAAAAATCATAACTAATTATTTACTTACAAAAAAATACAAAAAATTGTGGCACATTTAGGCATGTGTCCTCTACTTATATTGAAATTTTTAGAGAAATATATTATTTTTTCTTGTACTTAGGTTGGTCAGACATACATCTACTTTTTATCTTTTCCTAAAAATTTAGTACTACTGCATTGAAATTTCAAATTTTCACAAAATAGATTTACTTTTTTTTTTTCAAAAAAGGACTAGTAGCCTAGAAACTACATTCAATTTGCAACAAATTATGTTATTAATTATTACAAATTTTATGTCAAGTTGCCTAACTCTATTTTTTTGAATTTTCATTGCCACTTAGGGGCCTAGTTTTGACCCCCATGATCTTTCACTGACCCATATACAAAAGTATACATTGGTAACATACAAAATTATGTATACAAAGCCATCTAGATATACAAAAAATGTCCCAAATCTAGTTTCCTATGAACTTCTATCAAATAATCGATGACCCTTGCTTAGCCATGAAGATGGAGAGCCAATCAATGACTCATCCTCTCTCTCCCATTGAGTAGACCTTGATAGAGATTTTTGCAGCTCCACCTGTTATTACAATCAAACAATATGCACATTAATATAGAAAACATGAAATATATAACATCACATATCTAATCGATCACTTACCACTACCTGATGATCCCTCTCGATCATCTTTTCTCTCTCTTCATCTGTAGTTGGATGGGTTGGAGTTGTGACCTCCTGTGAGAAGCATCAAAAAGAAAAATTGACTAAACATAAATATCATTTATGTACATCAAATGACATGAGATAAAATAAGAAATAAAAAATGACATTTACATGTTACTGGCTCATTCCTCGGTCAAAGGATTTGAAGACAACATGGTTGTAGCAATGCTTTCTTGCGATGACTCACGAAGATGAGGAGTCTCCATATTCAGTATCTGAAAATAGAGTTCAAGTTTATTTGACCAGAATAGATGCATAACATTATTTAGATGCATAATGATTACAAATGGTTAAAATTACCTCCGTAAAAGAGGTTTTACATGTAGGGGACCAAGGAAATTGTGGAGGTGCTAGTGAAGCTCCTTGTTGAAATCATCAAATTGTTACTAAATAATATTACCATTGATATATGTACTATATTTATGTTCATGTGATAAATTACATACCTACTGACTCAACCTCCTCTCATAACCCACCAATGGACAGTTAATAGAGGTAGGATGAAGAATTTGACCCTAGAATTTCATTGCACAGACTATTACATACATTAATTTTGACTTATAATATAGATAGTCATATAAAATTAATTACAAATTTCAAATAAGAATATATTAAATCAAGATGAAACTTGTAAAAAATTATCTGGGAGTCAATACCAAATGTATGTTGTAAGACATCATCTGTGAGAATAAGGTCATCCAATATGGATGTGTCCATCATTAGATGATGCCCTTGCATCACAGCATCCTGCCAAAAGTCCTACCGAGAGTCTTGTTGTGAATCCTGCATCCCATAATCGTACATGTTCCCACATGAATTACATAGATGTGGGAGCAAATGATGCCTGCTACTCTCACCCTCATCAGCCTAGACAAGATTATCACTGTGTTGTGCTAGAGACTATGTGAGAGCACTTAATGAATCTAGTGTCTCCACCCCAACACTCTCCTCCAAAGTTGAAGGAAGTGACACATGTGTTGGTCTCATCAGAGGTCTCGGTACATGGTTTTGGTCTCACTGTGCCTCCTCTTTATCTTGGGCAAAGCCACCACCTCTACCCTGGAACTCTCGAATGTCAAAATAATTAGGAACCTTCTTGAGGATGAACTCAGAATGGAGTTTCCTCAAGAAATATTGTGGCACCTCATTGTTGCTACATTGGCACTCATTAAACACCATGTACCATCTATCCCAAAAGTTTTGGGATATATATTCATTCCTACACCAATGAATAGGGAAGCATTTACAAGTCTCTTCTAATCTTTCACTAGTTTTAGGATTGATAAATTGTGAACATAATGCAAATTTTGTAATTTTTTCATCCTTCACTTGTTCATAAGACAATTTTTCAGCATAGTATTGCCAACACCTCTCCCTATAATCATGAAATTCGGTGATTTGGTTTGTCACCGATTTGGAATGAGAAACAATCATCTCTAATGAGTTTGCAATTGATCTCCTACGATTGATGCTTGCACCTGGATTGTTTAACATTTCAATTAGGGTTTGAAGATATTTTTTATTTTCTTCTATTTGCCCTAAATACTTTTCCTGTGTATCTCTTTCATGGTGAGGACATGAAGGTGGTGAGTTTTGAGGGTTTTGAGGGTTTTTGGGGTTGTTTTGACCCTCCTCAGTAGGATTTGTGTTTTTTCCTACCTCATTGATTGTAAATTCAATATAAAAAACTAATCAAACTGAAGACAAGGAAAACTTCAAGGGTTAGAAACTCAAATGAAATCCATAAAACAAACCATTTATACCTTGAAATCTTCTTCCTCCTTGATAAGGTGGACAAGAGTGCACCCAAGAGCTCTCCTAGCTTTACCCATTGTCAAATGTAGTAGAATGTGGATTGCTCCTTGTTCTTCAACACAAGGTGATGAGGATTTGGCTATGGATTGATAGAAGATTAGATAGAAATGAGGATTGGATTTGGCTAAGGATGAATGAGATATGAGGCTAGAGGGATTTTGGCATTATGATGGTAATATGGAGAGATTTTGGAGGAATTTGAGCACAGTAAGGATGCTATGAAGAAGTTATTAAAATGGCTTGGGTGAGGGCTCTATTTATAGTCCATTTGAGGGGGATTTGAATCCCATGGCTAGGATTCAAAGTAGAGATCAATGGTTGAGATGAGAGGATGAGATCAAGGGTTGAGATCTCATCAACAATATTGGATAGATGGGATTAAATATGAATTTTAAATTCACATGGGGAAGGGTGATTAGAATTAAAATGAATTAAAGATTTATTTTTGGGAAGAGTTAGCATTAAATGAGAATAGATGGATGAGGAAATTTCAAATTAATTTCCTTGGAGGAAGTGGAATTAAAAATTTCATTTTATGTGTAGATGTGCAAATCAAGGATACATGTGTAATTATGGGTTCCTTCACATATAAGCCAAAAAAGAGGAAGATGTGACCTTTTGAGTAAAAAATTGATTTTTATTCAAAGTGTGTGGGAGGATGGGTTAAGCAAGGTTTGACCATATTAATTAAGTGTTTAACTTAATTAATATGGTTGTAGAAAATTAGTTAGTGGGATAATGGAGGATTAAAATTAATTAAATAATAATTTATTTAATTAATTTAGGTCTAGGGCTCATGTAGGCTAGGGTAACTAATTAAATAATTGCTATTTAATCAACTAGGCTAGGTTTAGGTTGATTAGTAGGGTAGATTAAGTAAATAAGTATGATTTATTGAATTAATCATGGTTTAGGAAGATGGAGAAATTAACTAAATAAATATTGAGAATATTTATTTGATTAATGAGGGATAGTTATTTAGTATAGTGATAAATTAAATGGATTAATTGATCAGAAAGGATGGATAAATGGCTATGGGTAGATGATTAGGCCTAAATTAATTAAATAAAATGGATTTATTTAATTAATTGGAAGGGATTGTTAGTGATGTGAAGTTATCAAAGGGTGTTTGAAGGGTTAAGATATTTTTAGGTGTCTACATTTGCCCCTCTTTGAAATGATGTTGCAGCTAATTAGCATTATTTCAAAGAAGTTTAAAATATAGAGTTGGATTGGATAGAAAAAGATTTTAGTTTAGAAGAATAGGACTAGGCTTAGGGATGATTGGTAAGGGTGATAACCCCTCGAGGGGACAGGTGGTTTGCAAGAACATGGGTGTGCTCTCGAAATAGATTGGCTGAAGTGGTTGCAAGATAAGGGGTGAGATAAGAGATTGATGATTTTGGCTAGATTGGTTGATGGATGATTATTGTGCTGAAAATGATTTAGAGCAATCCTAGGTTTGTTATAGCAAAGTGGATATTTTCACCAAGGTATAGAAGACCAGGGTGATGATGTTTATCCAACATTTGCATGGACTAGACATGCAAACAAGAGGGTGATCCCATGCATGCCCAAGATAGTACAACCTTGTCTAGATGAGGGCAGTGGACTCATAGCATAAGCGCTTAATACACAAAAGGTATGAAGAACCTTAGATGCAAAAGGAGAACAAAAAGATAGAACTGACTCTACTATCCACAAGATATGAATACTATCTTGGAATAATGAGACCAACCCACAAGCACATCATACAAAAGCAAGACTATGCCCCATTCTAGATGTTTTCACCACATACCATGATATAGTGAGATCAAGGTAGTTTTGATGTGATCTTTGAATAGGACAAAAGAAAAATATCAAGATAGTTTTGTGAGGAAGTGAATTGGTAAAAATCCCTCTTGCACACATGCTCAATGGAGCTAAATGAACCATTTCCCCAAGTGACAGCTTCCTGGGAGGAGATTTAATATTTTTTCAAGGAGGTGACTTGGTGTGCCCTAATTATTTTTTAGCGAGTGCAATTGTAGAAAAGGCTGAGTGATCCACTTTGAATGTTAATATCTTGCACCTCAGTATGAGTTTTGCCAAACCATTTGCTGCATTGAATTCTTGGATCAAATGTCTACATGTCTGTGCATTTTCATGTCTTTAGGAAATTGTTTGACTAGTTCTCCAGGGTGATTTTGGAGGTTGTTTGACTTGTTTTGCTCACAATGCAAAAATGCAAGAAAATAAATTCTAGTGACAACCCAATTCAAATATTCAACTCAGTGGTACATAGAGGAAGCCTCAAGTCAATTTATGACAAAAAACTTGTTTCAAAATGAAATTGTTTTTAGTCAGGCCCACAATGGGACCTAGCATGCTTCACATAGTTATGAAGTTATAAGGGTTTCAGTGTAGGTGTGATTGGAGAACGCAATGACAAGGAAGCTAAACTTTGGTGTGGGTTCTGATTGAGATAAAATTTCAAATGCTAATGTGGTGGTAGATGTTGAAAATAAACAAAAATCTAAAAAGGAAATCATAGAGGAGTTGTGAGGATGATTTGCTGTCAAAACTCCAAGAAGAGATAGAGGAGTCTACAAGACTCTGCTCAAGAAGAGCTAAAAATGAAAGAGGCATACAAAAAGAGTCTACACAATCAGGATTTCTTTAATCATTCTACTGGCAAGTCAAAGGGAATACCAAGAGTATAGGTTTCAAATTGCTAGATAGGATAGGGTATGGTTAAGGAGGACCTTTAAGCATGGCCAAGGAATACTTCAGCCCATTATAGTGAAGGAAAGACTACCATTTGAGGGCCTTAGTTATGCAAGCATAGATAAAAGGTCTAAGAAGGGTTCTATACCATGAACAAGCCAAGGACAGTTCAAAAATGAACAGGTACACAAAGGCCTCCTTTTGATGCTTTGATTCACAAACATGTCGTGGAAACTATTTCTAGTGGCAAAATGGTAGAAAACCTTTTGTTGTGTCCGTTGATATTCCTTCTAGATGGCGTGTGGAAGAAGATGATATTAATGATACAGGCCTTACACTAGACATGCTGGTGTCTTTAACCACACCAAAACTATGTGCGAGGAAGTTTATAGGTTCCCATCACTTTCTAGGGGGTAGGTTTGTGTCACCAAAAGTTGCAAGAAAGTACTCACTACAACTTCCTCAGTATCTCGCTACTGCAATGTGTGTGTGCATTGGAAAGCCCCCATCAATTGATGTGTCAGCTCTTCGAGAGGACTATGTTTCTCTAGTTTTCCTGAAGAACAGATGAAAGATGATCTAATTAAACAATTCCAAGATGTTGTTATATGGAGCCTAATCAGACTCAGAGGTTACATTTTCCCCACTTTTATCGGTGCGGTTTCCCCCCAAACCCCAAGACGGGTTCAAGGGGCAGCGCCCCTTGCGGGGTCCAGGGGCAGTGCCCCTACCGCATTCCCTGTCGCGATATAGGGTGGGGTCAAGGGGTAGTGCCCTCGCGGGGGCTTGGGGGTAGCGCCCCTGAAACCTCACACAATTTTTTATTATTTTATAAAGGTACCGGGAGTTATTTTTTCATTGACCAACATAAGAAAACCCTATTTTATAACTGACAAAAAGCTTGATAAAAGCGGCTAAGGGTTAGGGTTTTGAGATATTGTATTGTAGCATTTGCAACGGTATTGAGTTGCAGGGATTGCTGGTTGTAATCAGTTTGATTTACTGGATAATAATATTGGACTCTCTATTTGGTGGATGTAGCCCGAGTTTGGGTGAACCACGTTAAAACTTGTCTCTCACTGTTATTAATTCTGTGTATTTCCATTTCTTTGTTTAATCTTTATTTGCATTTAATTGATATCTTCTGCCGGCTAACCCTAACAAGTGGTATTAGAGCTAGGTTGTGTTCGATTATCGTTTGTAGGAAAGTCTCACGGTTGAGTGGGAGCAATGGCGGACGAGGCTAAATTGAAGGTTGATAAATTCAATGGGCAGAACTATTAGTTATGGAAGATGCAGATGGAGGATTACCTCTATCAAAAGGATTTATGGAGGCTGTTGGAAGGAGTAGCCAAGAAACTGGTAACAATGTCTGATGAGGATTAGAATCTTCTTGACAGAAAGGCACTGGGAACCATTCGGTTGTGCCTGGCACCGTCGGTGGCATTCAATATAATGGAAGCGAAGACAATAGATGGCCTGATGAAAGCTTTGGCTAAATTATATGAAAAACCCTCAGCCTCAAATAAGGTATTTTTCATGAAGCATTTGTTTAATTTGAAAATGGTTGAAGGTGCATCTATGATAGGTCATTTAAATGAATTTAATACGATTGTAAGTCAATTAACTTCTGTAAATGTAAAATTTGATGAAGAAGTTAGAGCTCTCTTGATATTATGTTCATTGCCTGAAAGCTGGGATAGTTTGGTAATGGCAGTTAGTAACTCTGTTTTTGGTTCAAATACCCTAAAATTTGATGATGTTGTTGGTGTTATTCTGAGTGAGGAAATTTGTAAGAAAAGCTTAGGTGGATCCACATCAGGCAGTGTTTTGAATGCAGAAAGTAGGGCATATGAAAGGAGAGAGGAAAAGGTTCTCGAGGTCATGGGAAGTCACAAGGAAAATCAAAGGACAAAAGATTCCAAATCAGAGGACAGAAGGATTGCTGGTACTGTGGGAAACTAGGTCATCTGAAGAAAGATTGCTGGTCTCAGAAAAATAAAGGAGACAAACAAGAAGGCAATAAGGAAGCAAATGATAAATCTAAAGATGATGCTTTGATTCTTTCCCTAGATAATGCTGATGATTCATGGGTTTTAGATTCAGGGGCCTCATTTCATGCTATGCCCCATAGAAGTTATTTTCTTGATTATGTCCAAGGGGATTTTAGGCTGGTTTATTTGGGAGATAACGAACCCTGTCAGATTGTTGGAAAGGGAAGAATCAAGATTAAGTTGTAGAATGGGAATCATTGGCTACTACAAGAGGTAAGGCACGTTCCAAGGCTCAGTAGGAATTTAATTTCAACAGGACAGCTAGCTGAACAAGGTTGCATTGTTACATTTACTGATAAAAATTGGAAGGTTTCAAAAAGTGCCTTAGTAGTAGCAAAGGGTGTGAAAGTAGGCACCTTATATCTTTGTACAGGTCATATTGTTCCTTCTACTTTAGCTGTTGCAGAGAAAAAAAAATAGTTTCAGGAATAGTTGCTGCAGGTTCGCAGGAAGAGACTGAAATAGTTGATGCAGGTTCTGACACAACGCTGTGGCATAACAGACTTGGGCATATGAGTGAAAAAGGTATGAAGGTACTTCATTCTAAGAAATTTTTACCAGGTCTGAAATGTATTAATATAGATTTCTGTGAAAGTTGTGTGTATGGTAAACAAAAGAGAGTCAGTTTTCTCAAGGATGGGAAGCAAAAGAAAAATGAAAAGTTGGAGCTTGTGCATACAGATGTATGGGGACCAGCTTAGGTATCTTCTCTCGGTGGCTCTCGGTATTATGTTGCATTCATAGATGATGCAACTAGGAAGGTCTGGATTTATTTCCTTAGATAGAAATTTGATGTATTTGAAACATTTAAGAAATGCAGAAGCTTGGTTGAGAATGAGACAGGTAAAAGATTAAAATGTCTCAGATCTGATAACGGTGGTGAGTATTGCAGCAAAGAATTTGAGGATTATTGTTCCTTTAATGGAATTCCTAGGTAGAAAACAGTTCCAGGGACTCCATAGGAAAATGGAGTGGCTGAACGCATGAATAGGACAATAATGGAGCGTACAAGGACCATGAGATTGCATACTGGGCTGCCTTTAAACATGTCGGTAGAGGCTGTCAACACTGTTGTATATTTAATTAATAGAGGTCCTTCAGTTCCTTTGGGCTATGGTATTCCAGAGGAAGCATGGACAGGTAAGAAGGTGAGTTATTCTTTTCTCAAAACCTTCAGATGTGAAACATTTGCACATGTAGATTTTGAAAATAGAACCAAGCTGGATGCAAAATCAAAAAAGTGTACCTTTGTTGGATATGGCATTGATGAATTTGGTTATAGGCTTTGAGATTTTGAAAATCAAAAAATTGTGAGAATCAGGGATGTTATATTCAATGAGAAGGTGTTGTACAAAGATCAGTTGCAGCAGCATGAGAAGAAAGCAAAAGATTATGTGGTGCTAGATGATACTCCAAATAGTGATGTTCCAGTGGTTCCTCATGCTCTGCAACAGCAACTAGAAATACCACAAACTCCAGTGAATGTTAGACGGTCAACAAGGCTAAGTAGACCTCCTGAAAGGTTTTCTCCCTCTTTGTATTCTATTTTGTTAATAGATGCTGGTGAACCCGAAGGGTATGATGAAGCTATGCAGGTGGATACACAAGTTCAGTGGGAGTTTGCTATGAAAGAAGAAATGGACTCCTTGCTGAAAAATCAGACTTGGGAATTATGTAAGTTACCTGCAGGTAAAAAGGCTTTACCAAACAAATGGGTTTATCAGCTGAAAGAGGAAGATGGAGGTAAGAAAAGATTTAAGGCCAGGTTAGTTGTAAAAGGATTTGCACAGAAAAAGGGCATTGATTTTGATGAGATATTTTCTCCGGTTGTCAAGATGACTTCTATTCATACTATTTTAAGTATTATGGCTGCTGAAGATTTGCTTTTGGAACAACTAGATGTGAAAACTACCTTTCTCCATGGTAATTTGGAGGAGGAGATATACATGGAACAGCCCCACGGATTTGAGGTCAAAGGTAAAGAGAAATAAGTGTGTAGATTGAAGAAGAGTTTGTATGGCTTGAAACAAGCACCTCAGCAATGGTATTTGAAATTTGATAGTTTTATGGCTGAGCAAGGCTACAACAGGTGTAATTCTGACCATTGTGTTTATTTTAAGAGGTTGGATAATGACAGCTACATTATTTTATGTTTATATGTTGATGACATGCTTGTAGCTGGGTCTAACATGGATCACATAAGAGAGTTAAAACAGCAGTTAGCATAGTCATTTGATATAAAGGATTTGGGGGCAGCAAAACAAATCCTTGGTATGAAAATTTGTAGAGATAGGAAGAACAAACAATTGACTCTATCTCAGGCTGCTTATGTTGAAAAGATGTTGCAGAGATTCCATATGGAGAATGATGCAGAGGTAAACGCAACGGGAGCTTACTAACAGGAAGGAGGAGTCAATGATACAAACAGCATGATAAAAATCCCTATCGGCTCAGCATCATCATCATATTTCCTGCAAACACCAACAGCATCATCATATTTCGGACGAGCACAATTATCCTCCTGCCGACTACTGTTCACTTCCTCCGTCTTCCGCCTATCATCATCATCATGATATTCAACTAGCACAAACATCCTCCTGTTGCACTGTTCATCGGGCGCCAAACTCTATCGGCATCATCATGATATTCAACACTACCTTCGTCAGCAGGATATCAAATATCCGGTTGCTCCAAATATCCTGATGATGACAACTTTACACCTTCGCTTCGATGCCCCGATAGCTGACTATACAAACAACAACATCATGATATGATTTATCCGGTTCGATTGAAACATCCTGATGATGTTAGCCCAACTTTCTGCCGAGGACTTACGCCGATACCTAAACACTTAGCGACATCAGGATAAACTTACATAGGGTGATATCTCAATATCCTGATGACGATGACGTCATATCCTGATGACGATGATGTCACACAATATCCTAATGACCTCTTCAACACTTAGTCAAAAAAATGAACTTTCACTCCCGCATCCGATAGCGATATGCGGATGATGGGCACCCCCGAGAGATGATACTGATGATGATATATACACTGAGTATATATCTAACTTACAACATCCTGATGCACTTGCAACATGCAAACTTCAACAGTTTCATGACCCGATCCGGATGGCGATGTGTTCCCAGATGACGATGCGATTCGCTCCGACTGGTAACGCACATGCAGACTCCTGTATATCCGTCCGCGGCATGCAAACACTCAGAACCGCACAATTTCACAAAGACAAATAGATGATCGGGCCGGATCACCTTCAAACCAAAATTTAACAGCTTATCTTTCTAGACCTAGCACATGAGGATGCTAGGCTGATTCACAGCATGCTACCAATTGATCTCTTGAACAATGCAATGCATAAACAGAAAACAAAAATGCAAACTAAGCTATAATACAGGACCATTCCACCGATTCACAGGATCAACCGGTGGAAGGGTTGAAGGAATCCATCAACTTGTAAACAGAAAGGAAATCAAAACACCAGCAACTGATAAACCACAAAATGCAATTGATGAGATCTTATTCAAATGAAATTCAAATGTCCTGAATACTGTTTCACAATGCCTGAACTATTCTCCTGAATCTCAACTCAACACCATCACATAACACAACTAACATAACATCTCTAATATCCTAAACCCTAACAGATCGAAGGTATATATAGCAAAATCCTTCGAGTACTACCAACTCACTTCCCAGCGGCTGGGAGCTTCCAAGCGGCTGGGAGAAGGACAGCTCAGACTACCTGCTCACGATCTCTAACTGATCTCTAACTGCCTACACACATTCCTAGGCTGATCTAATACATAGCATTGGTCCAATGGACCTTATTACATGATGAAGTCAAACATACTAAAAATAGACTAATGTCCAGTCATCATGTGGACAATTAACCTATATCCTGATCATGTACGGGTGCTCCTGCACCATACTCCCCAACAGAAAAGAACTCATGTCCCATGAGTTTGGGTTGTGGAAGTCCTCCACCTTTACACTTTGCCTTAGCAATATGCTGATCTGCTCCAGCTTTGTCCGCTGCTGGCTCTTGGCTGCTCCAAGACTTCTGAACTGTAACTGGCTTTCTGGCAAGTAAATCCTCATGCCTGTCAATGTAGGCCTTTTTCTCACATGCCCTTTGTTTGTCAGGTTGTCTGACCAGAACCTCTGTCTGAACTGCCTCTTGAACTTCCAAAATGTTCAATTCTATCTTCCTGTCAATCTTTATAGGACAAACAATAGTCCCAACTATGACAACATCCTTGTCATTCCTCTCAACTGGTTGCTGTGTGGAAACTTGTTTCTGCACCTGCTGCTGACCTCTGTCAGTCAAAACTAAAACTTTCTTCAACCTGTTGTCCTTAACAACTCCTTTCTCTGCAGTGTCCTCAACTGCCCTTATGCCTGCTCCTATAGGCATCTGCACAAACTCCTTCTTTCCTATTAAAATGATTTTGGCTACCCCTTGTGCTGCAGCATCTACCTCCAATGGCATTAACTTAATAGTCTTCCCATCTTTCTTGATGGTGTAGGTATTAGCATACCCATCATGCAGTACCCTTCTATCAAATTGCCATGGTCTACCCAACAGTAGGTGACAACATTCCATGGGCAAAATATCACACAAAACTCTATCCTGATATGCTCCAATCTGAAAATCCACATATGCCTGTTCAGAGACAAAAAGTGATTGACTATCACTCACCCAAGATGCCTTGTAAGGGTGTTGATGTGGAATCCTTTCCAAATTCAGTTTATCCACCATCTCCTGAGATACCATGTTGTCTGTTGAACCAGTATCAATGACAACCTTACATACTTTACCTTTGCTCTTACATATGGTCTTGAAAAGAGCTCTCCTTTGCATCAGGCCCTTTGATGCCTACAAACTAATTCTCCTTAGCATCAATGCTTCTCCCTCCTCAGGATATGCATAATAGTCAGGCTCCTTATCTTTTTGATAAGTGTTTGAACTCTGCACACTTTGCTCTACTTTCTCTTCTTGTACAAGTTGTACTCTCTTGTCATTAGTGCTATCATTTCTGGATGTTGAACCCTTGTTCTCTGGACATTTGAAAGATGGATGACCAAACTCACCACAGGTGTAACATTTTCCTGAAAATGGAGTAGAACCTCTACCACCTCCAAACCTACCTCTATTACCTTTCCATCCACCTCTGAAATCAGACTGTCCCTGTCCTTTACCAGTGTCTTCTTGACCCTCATTGGTTTGCTTTTGTGTAGGGGCTGCTCCTCTTCCCCTCATATTGTTTCGTTCCTGTTTTCTCTTTAACTTCTCTTCCACTTTCAATGCCAACTGAAAGCTTTTCTGAACTATATCTGGATTATGCAGACTTAGATCTTCCTGAATGTTGAACCTCAATCCATTAAGGTATTGGGCTACCTTCTCTTCTTCACTTTCCTTTACCTTTGTCTTCATACAGAGTTTCATGAATTCTTCTGTATATGAACTGACATCTAGCTCCTTCTGCTTCAGGTTTTGCTTCCTTTTGTGTAATTGGATACTGTAATCCAATGGAACATATGCTTCCTTTACTAATGCCATCATCTTCTTCCATGTGGCAACTCTACGTTTTCCTTCCTGTACTCTATCATCTTGAACAAAATTCCACCATGTCAAGGCAGCTTCTTTCATCTTTGACTGTGCTATCTTCACTCTCTGTTGTTCTGGTATCTCCTCTGTTACAAAGAAATTGTTCAAGGAGTCTATCCACTCCATCACTGAATCAGGGTCCATCTTGCCTGTAAACACTGGCAAATCCAGTTTCACATCCATGGTTCTCCTTTCCATGGCCTTGAGGGCGTTCAACAGTGGTCTCTGGTTTGCAGGAATGACCTCCTCGCTCCAATTAGGGATCTCTTCTTCTTCCCTATCTTCTTCTCTACCAGAACCTACTCTGGTCCTCAACTTTGCTAACTCATCCTTCAATTCCTGATTCTGAGCCTTCACGGCCTTGCTTTCTGCAATCTGTTTCTTCACCAGAACTGCCAACTCAGTGTTGGTCATCCTTGCTGGAACCTCTGATGTTCCTTCTTCGTCTGACATCCTGCTTATCTTTTCCAGAAGATCCTAACCTTTTCTCTGATACCACTATGATGCAGAGGTAAACGCAACGGGAGCTTACTAACAGGAAGGAGGAGTCAATGATACAAACAGCATGATAAAAATCCCTATCGGCTCAGCATCATCATCATATTTCCTACAAACACCAATAGCATCATCATATTTCAGACGAGCACAATTATCCTCCTGCCGACTACTGTTCACTTCCTCCGTCTTCCGCCTATCATCATCATCATGATATTCAACTAGCGCAAACATCCTCTTGTTGCACTGTTCATCGGGCGCCAAACTCTATCGGCATCATCATGATATTCAACACTACCTTCGTCAGCAGGATATCAAATATCCGGTTGCTCCAAATATCCTGATGATGACAACTTTACACCTTCCCTTCGATGCCCCGATAGCTGACTATACAAACAACAACATCATGATATGATTTATCCGGTTCGATTGAAACATCCTGATGATGTTAGCCCAACTTTCTGCCGAGGACTTACGCCGATACCTAAACACTTAGCGACAGTAGGATAAACTTGCATAGGGTGATATCTCAATATCCTGATGACGATGACGTCATATCCTGATGACCTCTTCAACACTTAGTCAAAAAAATGAACTTTCACTCCCGCATCCGATAGCGATATGCGGATGATGGGCACCCCCGAGAGATGATCCTGATGACGATATAGACACTGAGTATATATCTGACTTACAACATCCTGATGCACTTGCAACATGCAAACTTCAACAGTTTCATGACCCGATCCGGATGGCGATGTGTTCGCAGATGACGATGCGATTCGCTCCGACTGGTAACGCACATGCAGACTCCTGTATATCCGTCCGCGGCATGCAAACACTCAGAACCGCACAATTTCACAAAGACAAATAGATGATCGGGCCGGATCACCTTCAAACCAAAATTTAACAGCTTATCTTTCTAGACCTAGCACATGAGGATGCTAGGCTGATTTACAGCATGCTACCAATTGATCTCTTGAACAATGCAATGCATAAACAGAAAACAAAAATGCAAACTAAGCTATAATACAGGACCATTCCACCGATTCACAGGATCAACCGGTGGAAGGGTTGAAGGAATCCATCAACTTGTAAACAGAAAGGAAATCAAAACACCAGCAACTGATAAACCACAAAATGCAATTGATGAGATCTTATTCAAATGAAATTCAAATGTCCTAAATACTGTTTCACAATGCCTGAACTGTTCTCCTGAATCTCAACTCAACACCATCACATAACACAACTAACATAACATCTCTAATATTCTAAACCCTAACAGATCGAAGGTATATATAGCAAAATCCTTCGAGTACTACCAACTTACTTCCCAGCGGCTGGGAGCTTCCAAGCGGCTGGGAGAAGGACAGCTCAGACTACCTGCTCACGATCTCTAACTGATCTCTAACTGCCTACACACATTCCTAGGCTGATCTAATACATAGCATTGGTCCAATGGACCTTATTACATGATGAAGTCAAACATACTAAAAATAGACTAATGTCCAGTCATCATGTGGACAATTAACCTATATCCTGATCATGTACGGGTGCTCCTGCACCAGAGAATGCAAAAGTTGTCAGCACACCTTTGCCTAGTCATTTGAAATTGACTAAGGAGATGTGTCCTAAGACACAAGAGGATGAAGATAAAATGTCCAAGGTACCATATGCTTCAGCTGTAGGAAGTTTAATGTATGCTATGGTATGCACGAGACCGGATATTGTACATGCTATAGGAGTCGTCAGTAGGTATATGAGTCATCCCAGATTGGAGCATTGGAATACGGTAAAATGGATTCTCAGATATTTGAGAGGTACATTCAATAAACATTTATGTTTTGGGGGCTCTAATGTTGATTTAGCGGGTTATGTAGACTCAGATTTGGCAGGAGATATTGATACCAGGCAGAGTACTACAGGTTATGTCTTTACTGTAGGTGGAATAGCGGTGAGTTGGATTTCTAGGTTGCAAAAGGTGGTTGCTTTATCCACCACAGAGGCAAAATATGTAGCTACAACAGAGGCAAGTAAGGAGATGATATGGCTGCAATCTTTCATGGAAGAATTGGGCAAACAATAGGTTAATTATTATTTGTATACAGACAGCCAGAGTGCCATACATCTTGCAAAGAATTCTGCCTTGCATTCAAAGACCAAACACATACAGTTGAGGTATCACTTCATTTGGTTAGTGTTGCATGATGGACAATTATAGTTGGAAAAGATACATACAGATGATAATCTAGCGGATATGTTTACGAAGGCAGTGACAAGGGAGAAGCTGAGCTCCTCTTCAACTACGGTTGGTCTTCTTGACTAAAAACAACAAAAATAGAACAACAGAGTCCAGGGTGCTTATTTCCAGTGAGAGCTACAAGGTCAATGGTGTTATGATCAGTCTCCAAGTGGGAGATGATATGGTGTGGAGTCTGATCAGTCTCCAAGTGGGAGATTGTTGTTATATGGAGTCTAATCAAACTCCGAGGTTACATTTTCCCCACTTTTATTGGCATGGTTTCCCCCCAAACCCCAAGATGGGGGGGCAGCACCCCTGGCGCATTCCCTGTCGCGATACAGGGTAGGGTCGAGAGGCAGCGCCCTCGTGGGGGCTCAGGGGCAGCGCCCCTGAAACCTCACATGGTTTTTTATTATTTTATAAAGGCAATGGGAGTTATTTTTTCATTGACCGACATAAGAAAACCCTATTTTGTAACTGACAAAAAGCTTGATAAAAGCGGCTAAGGGTTAGAGTTTTAAGATATGGTATTGTAGCATTTGCAACGGTATTGAGTTGCAAGGATTGCTGGTTGTAATCGGTTTGATTTACTGGATAATAATATTGGACTCTCTATTTGGTGGATGTAGCTCGAGTTTGGGTGAACCACGTTGAAACTTGTCTCTCACTATTATTAATTCTGTGTATTTCCATTTCTCTGTTTAATCTTTATTTGCATTTAATTGATATCTTCTGCTGGCTAACCCTAACACAAGAATGGTTTGAGGATGTAGTAGCTGCTAGATTAAATGAGCCAAATGCAATGGCTTTGGCAACTACCAATAAATCTGGTCATCCTTCTGTATGCACAGTCTTGCTGAAAGGAGTTAATGAATACGAGTTTGTTTGGTATACAAATTATGAAAGTAGAAAGGCACATGACATACTTGAGAATCTGAATACCTCTCTTCTTTTCTTTTGGGAAGCCCTTCATTTCTAGGTAAGGATAGTGGTAACTGTAGAGAAAGTTTCAGAGGAAGAATTGACCGAGTACATTCATAGCCATCCACAAGGAAGTCAAATTGGTGCACTTGTCAACAACTAGAGCTCTGTGATACCTACCTAAGACATTCAGACAATGGATTGTATTCAAATGGGTCAGGGATGTGGTGGTCCTCTAATATGTGATCATTCAAATTTTAAGGAGAGCAGCTTAAACAGTTAAATGAAATGATTGAAGAGAAGATGTGCATCATGCTAAAGGAGACGTTGCATATTATGCTTAATACTCACAACTTTCCTGAAGATTACTCTATATATCTTGAATCATTGCAAACCTGTATTCTCATGAATGCATTTTCAAAAGGTGAACATGTCCATTCTTCCATCACTCACAGGTGATTTGTATATGCTACACACACAACTTTTCATAATAAGCTTATATACATGTATGCCAAATGTGAAAGTTTGGTAAATGTTTATAAATTGTTGGATCATATGCAGAACGAAATGAAGCCTCATTGAGATGCACCAAATGGGTGGATTAGTTCACATTTGCTAGTGGGATTCCTACCTATGTCAAAATGGGAGCTATGGAATGAGGTATGGACATCCATTAAAGCATAGTGGACGGGGAATTTTTTGGCAGATACCTATGCAAGATAAGGCACCGAAACTATTTGACAATGAAGAAGTTATATATAGAGAAAGAATAGAGGAACCACATTACCGTGATGGTCTGTGGGATGGAGTATGAGAAAGCGGTGAAATTGGGGCTCTCCCCGCATTCCTACAGTGAACCCTAAGACCCAGTGCAGGGTGGCAGGTGAACAATAGGCATGCAAGCTTGTGGTGGATGTTTTTCTTCCACATTCCTACAAAGTCTACTCACAAAGCCTATGGGAGAGCAGTAAACCTATAATATTCCCACAAATGATAAAATTATAACATCTAAAATATATGCTGTGAAGGGGGGGAAAATAAAGTGAAATATGAGTTTTTATTTACGGGAAAAGAGAATTATTTTGCGGAGTATAATGTTTTACCCATAAATAAAATATTTGCACACAAAGGGGTAAATAGATAAGTAATTATTTTACCTAAGGTATAATTTTATTTTGTTAGGTGTAATGTAAAAAAGGGGAATATTAATAGTCATGGGAGAAATAATTTTTTCACCGGGATATAAAGTAAAAGGTGAATAAAATAATTATTTTTATTTGTATGGAGATAATGTAAAATTATTATGTAAAAGGGTGGGAATTTGAATGGTCACATTGAATGTAAATGGTCTGAAGCTTGTCAATTCCCTCACTTTTCTATAAGAGGGAAACCAAGGCCATAGGGAAAAAAGGGGGGATTTGAATTTTGGAAAAGTAAAACACTATAAAGGCTGATTTTCTGAAGCATGGTAATAGAATGACTGCATCAATCTGGTGCCTACTTTATGGTATCAATTGTTTGTTAAATTCATTGCTAAAATTTTATCTTGCTGTCTCCAACTTGGTTTTTCCTTATTATTTAAATCAGTTTTATCAAGGATATTTCTGATTTATCGAAGCACATTTGCTGTTTTTGTGTGCATTGTTTACTGGTTTTCTTCAAGGAAGGAATTAAATTCCTTTAAGCATTTCATAGTAGTTTGGAAGGATTCAATTGGATAATTAAGAATGACTAGATAATTGACATTTTTGCACGTCTATGCTAGGCATAGACCTTGTAGTGCCAAGCAATCTGAGTTGTATCCAGAAGGAAGGCATGAATATTTTTGTATTTGACTTTGTTGCCCAGTTGAGGAAAAGGCGCTGATCTTTCAACTTCCAAAATAATCCCTTGTATATATTTCAAACTCAATTTTGGTTTTCTATTGTAGGGGTAATAATAGGAGTAGAAGTAAAATAGTTGAATAAAACCACTTTTAGATTCCATGCCAATTTGAATTTGGATGAAGAGAAAGATCTAATTGATAAAATTGTACATAATTTTCCCAATCATCACCATTCCATTTTGAAGTGTTCACATTCATTGGTGATAAGAAGGTACACCCACCTAGGTGAAGTAGAGCCTGAAGTGTAGGGAAGTCCAATAGTTTTGATTGATTTTGTAAGTTAGCCAAATCAGTTACCAGACCTTCTCACAAAGTTTGGGATCCTTTTAGGGTTTGGTAAACTATGGATTTGAGAACTAATAAATTGGTGACTCTATTGGGGAGATTTGGTGATTATCATTGGGAAGAGTCAAAGAATCAATGGGTGTAAATTTAAAATTTGGTTCATGTTTTGTTGCAGTGATTTGATATGTGTAAATGAATTTGCTGGAGAAAACCTAGAAAATGAAATTCATTCCTCTTTGAAAATGGTGGTGACTCTATCAATAAAAACCTGATGAGAAAATGGAACAAAGTGAGAGGCAAAAATTGCTGAGGCAATACCATGAATTGGAGAAAGAATTAGAGCAAGAATTACTTCAGTTGAGGGCCCTAAAGCAATACAAATCTGATTGTATCTAGCCTATTGGAGGTGCATATCCTTTCCCCCTGGTCAAGGAGGTGTAAAAATTCAAAATTAGGGATGTGATCAGCACATGGGGAAATACCAGTATCAACATCATGCTCCATTTCAAAACATACAAGGTAATATTTATTACCCTAGAGGTGCTTACCAAAATATGCATCACCAATATTAGTAATATGCACCCCAATATCAACAATATCAACAGTATTAGGTTCATCAAGGAGAAAATTCATTTGCAAGAGGACATCTCAAATTTGAAACATTTCCAGGTTTGCAAATTGATTAGTGGCATAGAGAAGATCAGCCAAAAGAGGAAGCATGTGTAGATGAAGCTTTTAATGATGACTTTTTAGATTTAAATGAAAATAAAAGCATGGAAGGCTAACTCTTCACCTTGCAAGAGGACTACAACATTGAAGGTTCTTTTGAAGACACATTGCATGAGGAGTACATCAGCAATGGGGCAAATGAAGGAGGATGTTCAACTAACAACGATTGTGAAGCATATTAATTAACTAATTCAATTGGTGAAAGAGAGGTATGTACATCTGAAAATGCTTCCCAAAATTTTTCATGTTCATTATATGATGAAATGATAGAACAAAATCAGACAATATCTTGCAAAGATAATGAAAATGGAGAATGTGTCAACAATGAGGTGAATAAGGAGGCATGTTCACTTAGTAGTGAGTGAATTTCAGATTTATTGACCATGGAATACCAGATCTATGTACATGAAAATGATCATGAATTTATGTGCTCCGCTCACATAAACTCTAACAATCATGGATATGCTAAAAGTGTAAAAGTTGATGCAAACTCAAAAATTCATTTTAGTGACACAAGGATAGCTAATTATTGTGAAATTCATTATAGTAGTGGTCAAGGTCAGGATGTTCTAAATGCATAGTCATATGAGTGTGTAATTTCTTATCTAAATGAGCATGTATATGAAAGTTTTTCTTTCCATACATTGGAGGATTGTTTGCATGATTTTCATAGTTTGCAGCCGTGTGATATCAGCCGTGAGGTAACATATGAATATTTCAATTTCTATGTCAATTTGGGAAAACCTTCAGTGAACCATGATGATGAAGCAAATAATACTATATGTTTGTCACATGGTGATGGTTTTCTCCAATTTGTGCTTGGTAGTGAAATATAGTTTGATAGAACTACGATTGGCATGGGAGAATATACTAATATGTTTCAGAGTACCTGTGGTGTTGTTTTTTTCCAGTTTTGTAGTGAAAGTGCTTTCAGATTTGACATGATGAAGTTAGAGGAAAATAAGGTGTATGATAGAGGTATGTAGGGGTCTTTTCTTTTTCTGGTGACCTTGTGCCATCAGTTGTGGTGTGATTTTTTAAATCATACCTATTTAGGGTAGAGAAAGAGAAGCTGGACTCTATTACCTAATGAATAAAGCACTGATTTGCTCCACCAAAGATTTGGATTATTTCTATACCCACAAGGGGAATACATCCCCAAGCAAGAGCCACTATTGGCACTATAAAATTTTGCAAAATTTTAAGTGCCTATGATGAAAAAATTGATTAACACACTTAGAAATGCCCCTGAAAAATCTGCCCCAGTGACCTACTTTGGAGGGTCATAATTCCGAGCTTGTTTGCTTTCATACAAAATCACTTGGTGAGTGTATTGATTTGTCATATGTGAACATGAATCTTTGGTTTCAGCTTCCTATGATGAGATTTGACAGGGTTTTGAAGCATCAAGTTGGAGGGTTATGGGATTGTTCTGTTGTTTGCATATTCTCAGGCCTACGAAGTAGCCTCCTGTTTAGATTGACTTTTCATAGCTGGATGATCATCATGGCAAGTGGATTGGTATTCTACATTCCCCTCACATTCATATACTCCCTGGTCCAATTTCAGAGCCCTGGGATCAAGTTTGATATTTTTTCAAGGCCAAAAGCAAATGTAGTTTGTCATATTTTGACAATTGCATTTCCAAAATGTTTCGGAGAGGTCAACTTTGACCCTTAATATTTTGTGGAGGAAGTGAATTGGTGAAAAGCCCTCTTGTACACATTCTCAGTGGACCTAAATGAACTATTTCCCCAAGTGGCAGTTTCCTAGGAGGAGATTTGATATTTTTTCAAGGAGGTGATTTGGTGTGCCCTAATTATTTTTTGACAGGTGCAGTTGCAAAAAAGGTTGAGCGAGCCATGATGTTAATATCTTGCACCTTGGGATGAGTTCTGCCAATCTATTTGCTGCATTGAATTCTTGGATCAAATGTCTACATGTCTATACATTTTCATGGCTTCAAGAGATTGTTTGACTAGTTCTCTAGGGTGATTTTGGAGGCTATTTGACTTGTTTTCCTCATAGTGCAAAAATACCAAAAAATAAATTCTAGTGACAAACCAATTCAATTTTTAATGTTAGTGGTATACAGAAACAACCTCAAGTCAATTTATGACAAAAGACTTGTTTCAAAATGAATTTTTTTTTAGTCGGGCCCACAATGGGACCTGACATGCTTCACACAGTTATGAAGTTATAAGGGTTTCGGTGTAGGTGTGATTGGAGAGAATAATGAAAAGGAAGCTAAACTTTGGTGTTGGTTCTCATTGAGATAAAATTTCAAATGCTGATGTGGTGGCAGATGGTGAAAATAAACACAAATTTAAAAAGGAAATCATAGAGGAGTTGTGAGGATGATTTGCTGTCAAAACTCCAAGAAGAGATAGAGGAGTCTATAAGCCTCTACTTAGGAAGAGCTAGCAATGAAAGAGGCATGCAAAAAGAGCCTGCATGATCAAGATTTATTCAATGATTCCATTCACAAGTCAAAGGGAATACCAAAAGTATAGGTTTCAAATTGCTAGAAAGGATAGGGTATGATTAAGGAGGACTTGCAAGCATGACCAAGGAATACTGTAGCCCCTTATTGTGAAGGAAAGACTACCATTTGAGGGCATTAGTTATGCAAGCATGGATAAAAGCTCTAAGAAGGGTTCTACACCATGAATAAGCCAAGGATAGTTAAAAAATGAACAGGTACACAAAGGCCTCCTTTTGATGCTTTGATTCACAAACTTGTCCTGGCAACTACCACTACTAGCAAAATGGTCGACACCTTTTGTTGTCTCTGTTGATATTCCTTCTAGATGGCATGTGGAAGAAGGCGATATTAATGATACAGATCTTAGACTGGATATGCTAGTGTCTTTAACTGCAACAAAACTGTGTACGAGGAAGTTCACAGGTTCCCATCACTTTCTAGGGGGTAGGTTTGTGCTGCCAAAATTTGCAAGAAAGTAGTCATTATAACTTCCTTAGTATCCAGCTACTGTGATGTGTGTGTGCATTGGAAAGCCCCCATAAATTGATGTGTTAGCTCTTCAAGAGGACTATGTTTCTCCATTTTTTCTTGAAGAACCAATGAAAGATGATCCAATTAAACAATTCTGAGAATGGTTTGAGGATGCAGTAGCTATTGGATTCAATGTGCCAAATGCAATTTCTTTGGCAACTACCAATAAATCTGATAATCCTTCTCTACACATGGTCTTGCTGAAAGGAGTTAATGAATACAAGTTTGTTTGGTATACAAATTATGAAAGTAGAAAGGCACACGACATACTTGAGAATCTGAATGCCTCTCTTCTTTTCATTTGGGAAGCCCTTCATCACCAGGTAAGGATAGAGGGAACTGTAGAGAAAGTTTCAAAGGAAGAATTGACCAAGTACTTTCATAGCCGTCCACGAGGAAATCAAATTGGTACACTTCTCAACAACTAGAGCTCTATGATACTTGGGAGACATTCAGACAATGGATTGTATTCAAATGGGTTAGGATGTGGTGGTCCTCTAATATGTGATCATTCAAATTTTGAGGAGAGCAACTTAAACAATTAATTGAAATGGTTGAAGAGAAGATGCACATCATGCTGAAGGAGACGTTGCATATAATGCTTAATACTCACAACTTCCCTAAAGATTACTCTATATATCTTGAATCATTGCAAACCTGTATTCTCATGAATGCATTTTCAAAAGGCAAATATGTCCATTCTTCAATCGCTCACAAGTGATTTGTATCTACTACACACAACTTTTCATAATAAGCTTATATATATGTATGTCAAGTGCAAAAGTTTGGTAAATGTTTATAAATTGTTGGATCATACACAGAACAAAATGAAGCCTCATTGAGATGCCCCAAATGAGTGGATTAGTTCACATTTTCCGTTGGGATTCCTACCCTTGTCAAAATTGGAGCTTTGGAACTGGGTATGGAGATCCATCAAAGCATAGTGGATGGGGAATTTTTTGGCAGATAACTATGCAAGATAAGGTACCAGAATTGTTTGACAATGAAGAAGTTATAGATGGAAAAATAATAGAGGTATTGTGTTACTGCAATGGTTTGTGAGATGGAGTGAGGGAGAGTGGTGAAATTGGGGCTCTCCTCACATTCCCACAGGGAACCCTAAAACCTAGTGTGGGGTGGCGGGTGAACAATAGGCATGTAGGCTTGCGGTGGATGTTTCTTTTCTGCATTTCAACAAAGACTACTCACAAAGCCTGTGGGAGAGTAGTAAACCTATAATATTCTTGCAAATGATAAAATTATAACATCTAAAATATATGTGAAGGGGGGAAAAATAAAGTAAAATATGAGTTTTTATTTACGAGAAAAGAGAATTATTTTGGGGAGTATAATGTTTTACCCATAAATAAAATATTTGCACACAAAGGGGTAAATAGATAGGTAATTATTTTACCTAAGGTATAATTTTATTCTGTTGGCTGAAAATGTGAAAAAGGGGAATATTAATAGTCATGGGCGAAATAATTTTTTCACGGGGATATAAAGTGAAAGGTGAATAAAATAATTATTTTTATTTGTATGGAGATAATGTAAAATTATTATATAAAAGGGTGGGAATTTGAATGGTCACATTGAATGTAAATGGGCTGAAGCTTGTCGCTTCCTTGACTTTTCTATAAGAGGGAAACCAAGACCGTGGGGAAAAAAAGGGGGGGATTTGATTTTTGGAAAAGAAGAACACTGTAAACGTTGATTTTCTGAAGCATGGTAATAGAACAACTGCATCAACAGGTGTCTGATTTCTACTCTTGATTGTTTGTTAAATTCATCACTAAAATTTTATCTATATGTCTCCAACTTGGTTTTTCCTTATTATTTAAACAAGTTTTATCAAGGATATTTCTAATTTATCGAAGCAGATTTGCTATTTTCATGTGGATTGTTTACTGGTTTTCTTCAAGGAAGGAATTAAATTCCTTTAAGCATTTCATAGTAGTTTGGAAGGATTCAATTGGATAATTAAGAATGACTAGATAATTGACATTTTCACAGGTCTATTCTAGGCATAGACCTTGTAGTACGAAGCAATCTAATTTGTAGCTAGAAGGAAGGCATGAATCTTTTTGTATTTAACTCTATTTCCTAGTTGAGGAAATGACACTAATCTTTCAACTTCCAAAATCATCCCTTGTATATATTCCAAACTCAATTTTGGTTTTCTATTGTAGGGGTAAGAATACGAGTAGAAGTAAAATAGTTGAATAAAACCACTTTCAGATTCCATGCCAATTTGAATTTGGATGAAGAGAAAGATCTAATTGATAAAATTATAATTAATTTGCTCAATCATCACCATTCCATTTTGAAGTGTTCACATTCATTGGTGATAAGAAGGTACACCCACCTAGGCAAAGAAAGGCATGAAGTACAGGGAAGTCCAATCATTTTGATTGATTCTGTCAGTTGGCCAAATTAGTTACCAAACCTGATCACAAAGTTTGGCATCCTTTTAGGGTTTGGTAAACTATAGATTTGAGAACTAACACCAACAAATAGCCATTGTATCTCTTGCCAAGATGGATGATGATAGGATGATGGATTTTGCCTATTGTAGGAATGATATATCCGTTAAGGAAGGAACCAATGGATGATGGCCTCATGCCCATTGTAGGAATGATATATCTTAGGGCATGGTTTTGATAGTTGATGTTGTGATATTGGTGCAAGATATGATGGTTACAAGTTGCGGTCAATGCTGATTTGATAATTGATGATTTTTGTTGATGCTTTGATAAGTGATGCAATGCTTTGGGTCTAGTTTAAGCTCAAGGGATAGGATCATCCAAGTGGGTTGGATGGGTGCATCTTACGTACCTAAGTACTGAAAACTTCCTTCATATTCTAGACTTCCTACATACCCTGTATCCACAGGATCAATGCACATTAAGATGGGGGTGGTAATGATATGTAGTTCTGATTTGTGATGATGATGTGGGATGATTGATTGGTGATAAGATATTTAGGTTGGTGATGATATGTTGGTGGAACAATTTTGATTTTGGGATGGATATTTTTGGGATTTTGCGAATATTTTTAATTTTTTGGATTTTTGTGATTTTCTGATTTTTTTGGATTTTTGTGATTTTCTAATTTTTTTGGATTTTTGTGATTTTGGATAGGGAATGGTTTTATTATGAGATGGTTGCATTGGATTTCATTTGGATATCCTTTTCGCTAGATACCAATGACAAGGGAACACCAAGTCTAGAGGTGAAGGTGATGGGGTTGGATAGAGGGATTGGCAATGAAAGATGATGGATAGGTGATTCATGATAGATGAATGGACAAGTAATAGGGATGCATGTTAGGATTTTATCCAAGGGCTAGGTTGCAAGGAATCATATGCCCCATGCATGATGGACTTATGTTTGGATGGATGCACTTTGTAGTAGATAGACGGATAAAGGATATGCTTGGAAAGGGATGTATGCCTAGAGGTGTCCAAAGCATGTATTGATATTTTTCTCCTTGTCTTTATCAAGATCTAAGGAGGAAGATATACTAGATGGGATGGATGGGAAATGATAGGATAAATAACAAGATGTTGGATAGGAATATGATAGGATAAGGATGGATGATGGGTAAGGCATGCAAGGGATGAAGGATATGATTTTGCCCCCAAGTATAGGGTACAAATGGATGGGAAAGGGATTACGCATGATAGCCACAAGGGGTTTTCATCATGGTACTTGCCCAAGGTGCCACAAGGAGTAGTTTTCACAATTGGACAGATTTGTTCTCTTTACTTTTCCTTGATTTTTTGAATTTTTGAATTTTTTGCTTTTTTGAATGGAATGGGGACTCTAGCGCCTATTTCCATAGCAAGGGGAATTTGGTCCCATGTTGGATGGTTGTGAGGTAGATGGAGATAACATTATGCACATGGATGTTGGTAGATAGGAGAAGATAGAATGGATGGTGAATAGTATATTATGATATGGATTATGTAAGGTTTATGCAAAAGCATGGACCAAAGGGATGTGATGGGGGAGATATGTAGGATAGTCGATGAAAGATGGAGAGATCGAGGTATGTGGGAATGTATTGGAATGGAGAGGAACCAAGACCAATGGTTGCACACACCTTGATATATTTGGAAGCTTGTATTTTGGATGTGGCATGGGTAGTAATGGGGATCAGGATAGGGGATTTTTGGATGGTTGATTTGGGGATTTAGGGACCCAAATAGACTTAGGAATTATGGGATTTTTAGATGGGGAATGGGATGTTTGGTATTTTTGAGAGTTGGAGGTGGATTCCTCATTTGGATTGTTTGCTTTTTGCTTAAGGACCCATACCATTTTTGTTTTTACTTTTTCTATTGATGGTGTGGGCCTTGGTAGCCTTTTGGATTTTTTATTTTGCTTGGGGGGGATAACATCTTTAGGTTTTCATGGGTGTTTTTCTATATGTAGAGAGGCATCCAAATTTTTATTTTTGAATCCCATGGGTGTGTTGATAGCTTCTATTTTGGATGATTTGTGCTTTTGTTGGTCTTGATTGGGGATTTTAGGGGATTTATGGGTGGAGGGGTTAAAAGTGGATTTATCGATAAATGAATGAGGGGATTTGAGGATAGGGATATTAGGAGTTGGGAGGATGGGAGGATAAGGGGATTTGATTTTAGGAGTTGGAAGGATGGGAGGATAAGGGGATTTGAGGATGGGGATGTTAGGGGTTGGTAGAAGTGGAGCTAAAGTTGATGGAGGGATGTGTTTGGTCACATACTTTTGCAAATGATATGATAGTGGAGGTGGGATGGTGACATATAATTTAGAGGTGCAATGAGATGCACCTAGTTTGGGATTGGATGAGTGGATTTTGAAAGGTGGTGGGTGGTACCAACATGTTGAGATTATTTGCCTTGGGATGTATAGCCAAGGCCATGCAAGGATGGATGGAATGTGATGTGGATGGGCTCCAAGATGCCTTGTTTGTGAAGGCCTTAGCCTTTGCCTTGATAGTTCATATGTTGGAGCATGTGACATGCAATGGGATGTTTAGTGCTTTGGAAACAAGATGTGAGTCCATTATTTCTTGGAGAAGAATAGGTGGTGGATGGAAGTTGTTCACCTCCTACAAGGGAGTTACCACAGATGAAGGTGTTTTTTCCAAGTGGATAGGAGGATGGATTTGGGATGGGGTTGGTAGATGGTGTGGGATCAAGAGGTTGTGCTGTCAAGAGACATTGCTAGGCATGAGATTATTTGCTTTGGGATGTATAGCCAAGGCCATGCAAGGATGGATGGAATGTGATGTGGATGGGCTCCAAGATGCCTTGTTTGTGAAGGCCTAAGCCTTTGCCTTGATAGTTCATATGTTGGAGCATGTGACATGCAATGGGATGTTTAGTGCTTTGGAAACAAGATGTGAGTCCATTATTTGTTGGAGAAGAATAGGTGGTGGATGCAAGTTGTTCACCTCCTACAAGGGAGTTACCACAGATGAAGGTGCTTTTTCCAAGTGGATAGGAGGATGGATTTGGTATGGGTTTGGTAGATGGTGTGGGATCAAGAGGTTGTGTTGTCAAGAGACACTGCTAGGCATGATAAGTGTTGTCATTGATGGCAAATAAGTCTCTACTACACATCCACATTTCATAATTTTCCCATACTAGAAATTAGATTCAAGATTTATCTAAGTATGGGTAGTCAGGAATAGAGCAGATGATAGGGTTTGGTATCTTGGTCTATATCTCTCTAATGGTAGATCACAGTTTGTTGTGGATCTGAGGGAGACATAAGCATTATCAGGATAATCTAAATCTTGAGTTTTGGCCTCTGGTGATAAAGGATTCACTAGTTATTAGCATCTGAGTATCAAGCTAACAATTAGACAAAGCAGACAATAGAAGATTAGGTTGACCTTGTAATTAATCTTGGTTCTAGATGTTTGGAAGTTGTTGGTTGGACAAGTTGTGATAATCAGTGATAGTAGATGACCTAATTAATGATTTGTGAGTGCAAGTTTTGGTCTGCATTACAAGTATACATGAATTTAGCCAACAGAGTAGAATTTTCAATAAAGTTCTAAGTGTTCTTGAAGCCGACTGAAGAGTGGTTGAAGATCAAGATGTAGATATATATAGTAGATGGATTTGAATGATTTTGGTGTGTGTGTTGCAATTATGGAGTAATTGTGAAAAGAGCAGAGATCAAAAGTTTAAATGTTAGCAGAACAGTAAGAGGGGCAGAGTAATGATGAAGTGTGTGAAGTCAATTTTCTATGCTTAATCGAAACTGAACTCTAGCATTGATAGATGCTAAATATCAGTTCAAACTCATTGTAATTCTCTTTCTGTAGGCAGTGAGCCTTATTTTTGAGCAGTGAGCTCTAGAGAGTGAGCCTGAATGCATGTGTATTCCATTTGTAAAATATTTTTAACAGAGTATAATCTTTGTGGGTTAACCCCCACCATGGTTTTTCCCTTAATCGGGTTTCCACGTGAAAAATATTATGTCTAATGTGTTATTTCTATTTCTGCTCATATGTTAATTGATTTATGCACAAATGTTTATATCATTAATTTGATCATAAGTGGTAAAAAGCGATTAAAGGTAGAAAAGTTTAAAATTGTGTGACAACTGATTCACCCCCCCTCTCAATTGTCTAGGCCAATTCCAACAATTGGTATCAGAGTGAGGTTCCTTTGAGAAGCCTAATAGCTTAAGGAAAGATCTTGGAAGGAGTTTTAATGGGATCACTCAAAGATCAACTTCAGTCAGCCCTAGAAGATCTTGTTCAGTCTAAAGAAGAAATTAGTAATAAGAAAGGTGAACTTAAAGATGCTGATGATACAATTGAAATGTTAAAAGATAAATTAAAGAAATCTATGGAAAGGAAAAAGGAACTACTTCTGCAGTTATCTAGTTTAACTAAAGAAAATGGCATGAATGAAGCTTTGGAAGAAAAGATAAGGGAATATGAGAAGCTGTCAAAAGAATTTGATGTTCTAAAAATTGAGATGGAATCTGGGGCAATGAGGCTAACCAAAGAAATTGAGAAAAGAAAAAAGATTGGAGAAGACTTGAATCAAACTCTAAAAGAAAGAACTGATGAATGCTATAGATTAGACAGTATAGATGGCCATCTAAAGTCTGATCTACAAGAAAGTAGAGACAATGAAAGAGATCTTGAAAGACAAATTGTCATTCTCAGACATCACCTAGAAGTTACAATTGAATACAAGGAGAGGTTAAAGATAAGTTAAACTAAACTTGAAGCAATACTTGAGGGTCAGAAAAAGGCTGATGACAAGCATGATCTTGGATATGAGTAAGGTGAAAGCTCTGGATCTGGACAAAGAAACTCTCAACCAAGCAATGAGAGAAACAAGAAGACCTTTGGTAAGACAACCTAACACTCAAAGGTATCCATATTTCAATGGAAATTGTTTCAAGTGCAATAAATTTGGTTGTAGATCCACTCAATACAAAAGTAGAGTAAATCAAAATAATCCATCCTTCTTCAGACAATGCTTCAATTGCAAGAGGTATAGTCATAAATCCAATGAATATAGAAGTATGATAATGAATAGCTCATCAAATAGATGAAATAGGAATTCTTTCAATGGAAAATGCTTTCCATGCAATAGATTTGGACATATGGCCATTCAGTGCAGATCAAGAGGAAATCAATCAAATGGGCAAAGAAATGTTGTGTGCTTCAATTGTAACCGATTCGGTCATTTTACAAGATTCTGTAGAAGTGGGATTAATGAATGAAGGGGTCTAGTAAACAAAAATTTAGATGAGCAGAGATAAGACAAAGGCAAAAGAAAAATTGATGAGAATGAGATCTAGAATGAAACGAACAAGACAGGGGTCAAGAAAACAATTGTGAACCATAGTAATGGGTCCGCACTAGAATCTAGTGCTGACAATTCCTCCAGTAATTAAATCATGAGCCTTGGCTTAGGGGGAGCTGCATTGAACATCAAATTCCCCTAGTTAGTACGTGGGTTCCTAGATATGGCATAATGAGTAAGGATATTTTGAATTGTTTCAGATCTTTTGGAAAGATTTTCGGAAGAAAAGATGTTAATATGAAAATTTGCAGAGTAATTCAGGAAGAACAGTTTAAGAAATAGAGTAACTAGATGAAGTTAGGGTAGCACATTTATTACAATGAGTAATTAAGTTTTCCAGAGGATAAAAGGTCATTTGGTCATGAATTTGAATCACTTTGCATTCAAAGGAAACAAGAAGAAGTGCATCTGAGCTGCAAATCCAGAAACTAAAGCACGAAGAGTGAATTCAATTGGTAATTGATCAATTCTAACCCTGCAAAAGAAAAAGGTACTTCTCTATAAAATATTGAATCTAAAATCTATTGAGATGGCTACACCTCTAGTTGTTGATGTAACTGAAAGGCCCTGACCAATATTTAAGAAGCATCCATACAAATCAATTGAAGTTGAACCATTAGGTGCATTTTCTAGAGTTCCATATGGGGTACTGCATGTTGAGGATATTAGGGCATACATCCACACTAACATGGATGAATTTGGAAACCTGAAACTCTTGGATTTGTTTAACTACTTAAGGGATGATAGCCATAAATTGAAACCAGAATACAAAGCCCTAGAAAGAAAACATCTTTTGCAAGTCATTAGGTTTCTGATATTTGATGAGAATGAATGGGTTTGATACATCTTGAGCCAAATACATAATGAGTTCATATGGCTATTGAAATCATTTAAGATTACAAAGGATGTTATCAAGATTGTAACTAGGTTAAATTCATCTGGTGGATTACCCATGCTGAAAGCTGTGAAAAACCAAATAGTGACTGATGCTACCAGTGCCAAGTTTTATAGAAGGGCAATGAACTTCAATGATATCATAGAGTTGAATGTTAAATTTTCCTCCATGGGGATTGGGTACAAGATTCACCACTCTAGCAGGGAAAATTCTATCTCCAGAACTGCAATATATGCAGCCTATCAAATGTTAAAGGAGAATATTGATTATGATCTTTGTGAACTACTACAAAATTAGTTGATTAAGAATATGAGAAAAATAAAGAAAGATAAGAAAAATACCTTCAAGTATGGTTCCTTGATTATATGTTTGTTCTTTTATTTTATGAATGAAGTGCCTGGAGTTCAAGGTGTGCACTGGACAAATGACAAGCCAGTTGCATGGCAAATAAGAGATCATCTACTTAGCCTTGGTGATTCCCAAACTTACAAGACAATCATTTCGGGTTAATTAAAAAACTTTCAAAGTATGATGCATGCAAGAGAGAGAATCCCTAAGTTAGTTGTGAAAAATATGAGAATGAAATATGCTTTATGGTTGACATTGATCAATGCCTGATGGAGGTTGTGGAACCCAAAACCATATGGATTATGCCAATGGGATATGAGGTTGACGAGAAAGTTTTGGAAATGTATGCTCAACATCTCTTGAGCAAATCAAAAGACACATCTATGGAAAGGTTTGGAACATACAAGGAGCTAATTCTAAAGTTTCATGTGGAGCTCAAATGGCCAGAGACCAAAAGGAAAGTGCAAAGGCAAGTTGAAAGGTATGCTAAGAGCATTTGCCTAACCAAGGAGGCAATGAAGCAAAATAGAGAAAGAATTGAAAACACTGAAAGATAAAAATAAGACAAGAAACAAGAAGATGCTCCAATGGAACCATCCTCCACTTCAAGGAAAACAAGAAGCTCTACAACTATCTTAGAAAATCTAAGTCTATTCCCATTAAGACACCAGAAGCCACACTATCTAGTGAAGAAGGAAAGAGGAAGAAAACCAAGGCCACAAGAGCCTACAAGAGCACAAAAGATGATGAGGAAATAGAAATAGATGAAGAAGTTAAAGAGATAAGATTAAAGAAAGCCAAGACTTCAAAGGCCTCTGAGAACCAACCCTTCGGAAGTAAAAAGGCAGGTAAAAGGCAAGAGACTAGTAAGGTTGCTATGACTGTTGATCAAATTGTAAAATAAATTACTATTCATGGGAATCTAAAGCCTATCAGAATATATTATGATAGTTTTGATGAAGCAAATAAGAAAATCTTGGAGGATGCCACCATCCTGTACTTGAATAAATTCAATAGAGCTCTATTGGAAATTTTGTAAGAAATTCCCAAAAGTTTAAGGAAAATACTAGAAATGAGGATGGAGTTCGCCAAGGACAAAGACATAGAACTCAGAGAATATGTTCTTTCCACCCTGGGTCCGGTAATGACTAGAAGAGAAGCTAATAAAATCCTCAAGGAAGTTAAGGTGAAATTCAGAAGCAAGATAAGGATGAACAAGTTAATGCTTGGTGAAAGTGAGGAAGTTGTAAAGGAAATAGATGAACAAGAAGCTCTAGAAGAAGAGACTAAAAAAGGAAATGATGACCAAGGTAATACTCTAGATCCTCTAGAGCAAACCTATGAAGAGACAGATGATGGAATTGATTCATCAATTCTAGATGTTGAAAGAGTAAACATCAGTGAGCAACAAACCAAAGTTGATGACTCCTCTATTCCGGAAGAGGAACAAATAAATTAGAAAGACACGGAGATGATAAATAAAGTAGATGATGCAAGAGATATTCCTACTCCACTTGATCAATCCAGAAGAGAAGATGATGTTGCTACTACACAAAGCCCTCCTGATCAGACTATAAGTGGTGAAGACAAGGAGAAGATTCCTTTTATAGATGATATAGAAAAAGGTAAAGTAGAAAAGGGTAATGAAAACAAAGCAGAAGAAGATGGTGCAAATATTGATGCATCTATAGATGCTGAGAAATCTCAGGAACAAAAGAGTGGTCCAGAAATTGTTTCAAGAGACACTGCAGATGTAGTGAAAAGTCTTCTAGATAAAGAGATGGTTGAGTTTGATGAACCTGAATTACTCCAAGGACCATTTAATCTAGATGCTCTCTCTCTGGTACAAATGATGAATATTGCATCCTTCACTCAAGCCAAGGCCAGAGATAAGATGTTAAATTCTCACAGGAGGATAGTGAACTATTAAGGCTTGCAACCAGAGTCTTGGAGAAGATACTACCAACCTATCAAAAGTGTCCACCGGGTTCCCCCTCTGGTCACCTAAAGAATCTTGTAAATGTTGTAAGTACACATTTTGAGTCTTTTGAAAAATATGTGGAGGCAAAAGTTCATAAGGAATTTTTGGATAAGAAATTTAGTGAAGTACAAAATCTAATAGGAAATGATAGGATGATACATAGCATTGGGATAAAGAGTATTTAGAATTCTCTAAATGATGGAAGTGATATGTACAAATTCTATCTATCATGGCCCAAAATTAGTGAAGATATTGAGAAGATAAAGGAGCAAGAACAAAAATTGTCAAATCTTTCTCAATTTTTTGATCCTCTAACAATTTCACCTATAAGTCAAGAATGTCAAGTAATTAGCTTGATAGATGATATAAAAAGGCTTGTTAAAGAAAAAGATAACATTATGAAGAGAATGTGTGAGCTCCAGGAATTGACTGCCCCCAAGTTAGAAACCATGTTTAATGCCTTATCAGAAGCTCAAACTACACTTCAGACAAGTAATCCTTTGGATCTAACAAAGGCAGAAGCATATGCATTTTTACTGAGTGGACACATCTCAATTTTGGATGGAATGAAGGGAACTTGGGCCTCTAAAATTGTGCAATTGAAAAATAGTTTTGCAGACATTCTCAAGTTCATGTGAATAGAACTTAGTGATTAGTTGTACATATGCGTCACTATACATAGAATTTTTGGAGAATTTTGGCTTGCAGACCCCACCCTTTACCATTGATGTCCAAGGGGGAGTGAAGATTAGTGAAAAATGAGGAATCCAACAAAGGGGGAGCACGGGAAAGTAGTGTGAACAATAGTATGGAGCACAAGCAAAGGGGGAGTTATTCCGACACTTAGTCATTTTTTCACTAAGTGTTACCATTAATGCCAAAGGGGGAGATTGTTGGCAAGAGACACTACTAGGCATGATAAGTGTTGTCATTGATGGCAACTAAGTCCCTACTACACATCCACATTTCATAATTTGCCCATACCAGATATCAGATTGAAGATTTATCTAAGTCTGGGTAGTCAAGAATAGAGTAGACACTAGTGTTTGGTATCTTGGTCCAGACCTCTCGGATGGTAGATCATAGTTTGCTGCAGATCTGAGGGAGTCATAAGCATTGTTAGGATAAGATAAATCCTATGTTTTGGCCTTCAGTCATAAAGGATTCACTAGTTATTAGCATCTGAGTATTAGGATAACAGTTAGATAGAGCAAACAGAAGAAGAATAGGTTAACCTTGTAATTGATATTGGTTCTGGATGTACAGAAGTTGTTGGTTGGACAAGTTGTGATGATCAATGATAGTATCTAACCTGAGTAATGATTTGTGAGTGCATGTTTTGGTCTGTGTTATAAGTATACATGAATTTAGCTGACAGAGCAAAATTTTCAATAAAGTTCTAAGTGTTCTTGAAGCCGACTGAAGAGTGATTGAAGATCAGGATGTGGATATATATAGCAGATGGATTTGAATGATTTCAGTTTGTGTGTTTCCATTATGGAGTAATTGTGAAAAGAGAAGAGATCAAAAGTTTAGATGTTAGTAGAACAGTAAGAGGGGTAGATTAAGGATGAAGTGTGTGAAGTTAGTTTTCTATGCTTAGCCAGAACTAAACTCCAGCATTAGTAGATGCTAAATATCAGTTTAAACTCATTGTAATTATCTTTCTGTAGGTAGTGAGCCTTCTTTTTGAGCAGTGAGCTCTGGGTAGTGAGCCTGAATGCATGTGTATTCCATTTGTAAAATACTTTTAATAGAGTATAATCTTTGTGGGTTAACCCCTACCATGGTTTTTCCCTTCACTGGGTTTCCACGTCAAAAATCTTGTGTCTAATGTGTTATTTCTATTTTTACTCATATGTTAATTGATTGATGCTCAAATGTTTATATCATTAATTTGATCATAAGTGGTAAAAAAAGATTAAAGGAAGAAAAGTTTAAAATTGTGTGACAATTGATTCACCCCCTCTCTCAGTTGTTCAGGCCAATTCCAATAGGTTGATCACTACATTGGAGGGGATTAGGGATGGGGTTAGATGGGATGGGATTAGGGATGGGATTAGATGGGATGCTTAGATCTTGATTAGGATAAGGGGTTGATGCTTCAACTTGCTTTGTATTTGATTCTAGGTATAGGTCATGTGTTTGCATGGAAGTGGAAGTTGCTTGGATGGGTGTGTGATGAAGGGGGTAAATCATAAAACACAAAATAATAGAAATTGAACACAAAGAATAAAACTTTCTTTTATTGATCTGGGCAACTCATTACATTACAGAAGCTTAATTACAATCAGAGGAATCAGTCCTCTATAGGCTGCAACACACTACAACTACCATCACCAGGCCCTAGAATCTTCCGCCTTCTGTAACCCCCAAATCAGCTAGGGTTTCTGTTTTCTTACCTATTCTTGACTCTACACTTGCCCCCTTAACTCTCCTCCTACCCAGGGTTCCCAAAAATGGTTATTAATAGCCTTTTTGGTGGCCAACAACCTAATTTCGAATTTTGCATCTCCCTCCAAAAATAGGTTAACTTCCGGGAGCCATAACTTTTGATCCGGGACTCCGATTGACAAACCGTTTTATGCGTCAGAAAGCTCGCAGAGTGCTCTACATGCTAAGAACTAGCTCTACCAGTTTTGGCCATTTTTGGGCCTGTACGGGGCTGTTTAGTGCCTCAAACTGGAGTTTGAATAATTTTCAGGCATTTTTCAGGAAACAGAAACTTTAATATCTTTCAGCTCGCAAATGATCTTCGTATGATTCCTTCGCCAAAGGTCTTATATTTCTGTTATGTAACTTCTTGTAAATTTTGACTTCATTCCGTGCCCAAATGCAAACTTTCTAAAAATAGCAGTTTACTATTTTTAGCAGTTTGGGAAAACTAAAAGTTCTACATTATTATTCAGACGATTATGGGACCAGAACCACAGATTTTGAGAAGAAATGGCTAGAACATTAACAATTTTGAAACACTTTTTTTTTTGGGTGATGCAAGATTGCCCTTACACCACTAGATGCTCCTGCATCAGACACCCAGGGTAATTTGAGAAGTGACCTTGTCACGTCTCATGTGTTTGTGTGAGGAAAACCCAAACGGTCAACCTCTGCCTTAGACAACCAAGAAGAATCTTGAACAAGCCTTCCTTTCCATTTCACTAGATATTCTTTATATTGCCTATTTCGAGTACTCCTTCCCACACGGCTATCCAAGATCTCTTCTATCTCCTCTATTGAAGTAGATGCTGGAATACTCCACTGTACTTCTATTGGTCCATCTTCTATTCCACCTTCATGATATTCTGTTAAATCGGCGATGTTGAAAATAGGGGAAATGTTGATCCCACTCGGTAGCTCTACCTCATATGCATTTCCAAAATCATGCTTCTTCAAGATTCTGCATGGTCCAAATTTCTTCATTTTTAATTTATGGTATGTTCCAATAGGGAACCTTTCTTTTCTCAAGTGAACCATGACTTCATCTCCCACCTGGAACTCCTTATACCTCCTCTTCTGATCTGCCTTAGCCTTGTACTAAGTAGTCATCTTATTAATGTGCTTTCTCACCTCTTCATGCAAATTCTTCATATGTTCTGCAAAGTCTTCAGCCTCGGCACTTGTCTTTTCTATTGTATCCAGATTCCTTAACTCTGAAGCATTTCTTGGACTATTGCCATATACAATCTGGAATGGTGATTTACCAGTACTCCTATTGACAGAATTGTTGTAAGAAAATTCTACCTGTGGTAAAATCAAATCCCATCCCTTGGGCTTATCTCCTACCAAGCATCGTAGTAGGTTACCCAAACTCCTATTCACCACTTCAGTTTATCCATCAGTCTATGGATGGCATGCAGAACTAAACTTCAAGTCTGTCTTCAACTTCTTCCACAATGTCCTCCAGAAATAACCAACAAACTTGGTATCTCAGTTTGAAACTATGCTATTTGGTAGACCATGTAGTCTCACCACTTCCCTAAAAAATAACGCTGCAATATGAACAACATCATTAGTCTTCTTACAAGGAAAAAAATGTGCCATTTTTGATAATCTATCCACCACCACAAAAATAGAATCATGTCCTCTCTGTGTCCTTGGTAAACCAAGAACAAAATCCATATTGATATCATCCCAGGGCTTCTCTGGTATAGGTAATGGGTGATACAACCCTGTATTTTGACTTGTTCCTTTTGCCATCTGACATACTCTAAAACTTTGCACAAACTTCCTCACATCCTGCTACAACTGTGGCCAATAATAATTTTCACCAACAATTGAAATGGTCTTATCTCAACCAAAGTGTCCAGCCAATCCTCCACTATGCTTCTCTTTAATCAGGTTCTCTCTCATGGAACTCCTCAAAATGCACAACTGACTTCCTCTAAACAACATGCCATCTTAGATTATGAAATCCAACCATCTTGTCCTGTCTAAAGTAACAGGCTCCAGACAAGCTTTCCAAGCCTCTAAAAATCTGGATCTTTAGGATACAAACTTTTGAGCTCATCAAACCCAACAACCTCTATCTTCATTTCTATCAACAAATTTTGCCTTCTGCTCAAGGCATCTACAACTCTGTTGGACTTCCCACTCCTGTGCTTCAAAACAAAGGTATAACTCTGCAAAAACTCAACCCATTTTAAGTGCCTTTGGTTCAACTTTCCTTGACTATTAAGATATTGCAAAGCCTGATGATCAGTATATAAAAAAAACTCTTTTGAAAACAAATAATGTCTCCATTTCTTCAAAGCCTGAACTATTGCATAAAATTCCTGATCATAAACAGAATACTTTTTCTTGGCATCATTAAGCTTCTCACTAAAATAGGCAATGGGCTTACCTTCTTGGCTCAAAACAGCTCCTATACCACTACCACTGGCATCACAATCTACCTGAAATACCTTATTGAAATCTGGAAGTGCCAAAACAAGTTGTTCTACGACTTTCTGCTTTAATGTATCAAAGCTCTTGTCTGCCCCTTTAGTCCATCTAAACTCTTTTCTATCCCCTCTCATTGTTTCAGTTAGGGGTGCACAAATGCTACTGAAATTCTTGATAAACTTTCTGTAAAAACTTGCCAAACCATGAAAAGATCTTACCTCCGTTGCACTCCTTGGTGTAGGCCACTCAATGATAGCCTTTACTTTTTCTGGGTCCATCTTAAGACCTTCCTTTGAGAGAACAAATCCTAGGTATACCAACTCCTTCTTTGTAAAACTGCATTTCTTCAGATTAATCAACAACTTCTCCTCCCTCAGCTTCTCTAGAACTCTTCTGATATGCATCAAATGCTCATCCCAAGTCTTAATGAAAATTAAAATATCATCCAAATAAACAATAACAAAACTTCCCAAAAATTCTTTCAATACCTCGTTCATGAGCCGCATGAATGTGCTCGGTGCATTGGTTAGCCCAAATGGCATGACTAACCACTCATACAAACCTTCCTTTGTCTTGAAGGCTATCTTCCATTCATCCCCTTCTCTGATATGGATTTGGTGATACCCACTCTTCAGGTCAATTTTTGTGAAGTACTTGGCTCCACTCAAACAGTCCATGATGTCATCCATTCTTGGCAATGGAAATCTATACTTGATCGTTATCTTATTGATGGCTCGAGAGTCTACACACATCCTCCATTCTCCATCTTTCTTTGGTGCTAGTACTGTAGGTACCGCACGTGGACTTAGGCTCTCCCTTATCAGTCCCTTCCTCAACAACTCTTGAACTTGTCTATTTAGCTCTTCATTCTTTGCAGGGGTCATTCTATGGGCTGCCTTGTTTGGCAAACTGGCTCCTGGTATCAAATCCATTTGATGACTTATCTTCCTTACTGGTGGTAAACCTTTTGGTACATTATCAGAGATAATGTCCTGGAACTCTTCCAACATATCTGAAACTTCTGCTGGTACATCTTCACATTTCTCTTGACTAATCTTAGGAAGCAATGCAAAGCAATGACGCTCATGCTTCATACCCTCCAAAAATTTCCTACCATCTACCAAAAAAATTCTGGTAGTACTACATACCTTTTCTTCCACCTCCTTCAAGGGCTTCAACTTATGATCAACTCCATCCTTTGTTAGGGAATATGTGTTTGCATGGCCATCATGGACATCACTCCTATCATACTGCCACGGCCTCCCCAACAGCATATGACATGCATCCATCGGTATGATATCACACAACACGTCATCATGGTAGTCACCAATCTTGAACTTCACTAAACACTACTCATTGACCAAAGCTCTATGGTCCTTCTGCAACCATGCAATCCGATATGGATGTGGATGCTTTCTTCTTGTCAACTTCAACTTGTCAACCATCTCTTCTGAAACCAAATTATCAGTGCTTCCACTGTCAATAATAATATCACAACACTTACCCTCACATTTGCACTTTGTGCAGAATAAACTCTTCCTCTGATTGGGTTCTTTCTCCTCATTCAACAATGTTCTTCTGACAACTAGGGTTTCTCCCCTTTCAGCATCTTCAGAATGCTCAGAATGTACATCTTCATCTACATGTGCAACTCATGCATTACCTTTAGGTCTTATATTTGTCCTTCCTTGATGTTGCGGACACTCATATGCTCGATGCCCTTCTTCTCCACATTGGAAATAGGCTCCTCTGAAACCTCCTCTTCCAGGTCCTTGTCCAGGTCTGCCTCTTCCTCTTCCTCTTTGATCACCATTGTTCTGGTCACGAGGGCGGTAGGTATTATCCCCTCTTTGATTTCGACTAGTGCCTGCTTCTTCACTTTTCTTTTGATCTTCATTACCGCCTCCATAGGGTCTTCCACCAGTCCTTCCACCTTGACCTCTTCCCCTTTGCTTGCTATCAAATCTTTTGTTCAGCTTTTCTTCCACCTTCAGGGAAAACTGGTACGCATCTTCTATGGTGGTCATTCTGACTAGGCTCAACTCCTCTTGAATACTTGGCCTCAACCCATTAATGTAACAGGCTACCTTCTCCTTGTTGGACTCTGCATGACATGTCCTAATAGTAATTTTATAAAACTCTTCTGTATACTCCTTAACAGATTTGTTACCTTGCTTCAGTCCTTGCAGCTTCTTCAGCAACTCCATCTTATAGTCAACAGGAACAAACTACTTCTTCAGTTTCTCTACCATCCGATCCCATCTGGTGATCTTTGTTTTTCCTCTTCTGTTCCTCTCTAATTGGACCTCCTTCCACCAAATATTGGCATGGCCCTTCAACTTTGTTTTTGCAAACTTAACCTGATCTGGGTCCTCCACATCTTCATACTCAAAATACTCCTCCATGTCATTGATCCAATCAATAAGCTATTCTAGATTCAAATCTCCAGAATATGTAGAAACTTCGATCCTGGGCCTCTTTCTGATCTTCAAAATGGCCCTCAACAACCTTACTTCTGCAACATCTTCGGCAGCTTCTTGTTCTTCCTGAGATAGCTCTTCTTCAACTTCATCTTCACTTTCTTCTCTTGTCCTTGGCTCAAACCCTCTTCGTAGCTCCTCTTGCAATGCATCGATTTGCCTTTGTAGGGCTCTAAAACCCTTTTCTGTCAAAGCATTCCTCCCAACATGATTTTTTTGTGGAGGGATCTTGGTCTCCGCAGCAAACCCACAACCTTAGGTCCTGGTGCAAACTGCCTCACGGTTGGCAATCTGTCTACACACTTAGGAACCCTCGCTCTGATACCACTTGATGAAGGGGTAAATCATAAAACACACAATAATAGAAATTGAACACAGAGAATAGAACTTTCTTTTATTGATCTGGGCAACTCATTACATTACAGAAGCTTAATTACAATCAGAGGAATCAGTCCTCTATAGGCTGCAACACACTACAGCTACCATCACCAGGCTCTGGAATCTTCCGCCTTCTGTAACCCCCAAATTAGCTAGGGTTTCTGTTTTCCTACCTATTATTGACTCTACACTTGCCCCCTTAACTCTCCTCCTACCCAGGGTTCCCAAAAATGGTTATTAATAGCCTTTTTGGCGGCCAACAACCTAATTTCGAATTTTGCATCTCCCTCCAAAAATAGGTCAACTTCCAGGAGCCATAACTTTTGATCCGGGACTCTGATTGACAAACCATTTTATGTGTCGGAAAGCTCACGGAGTGCTCTACGTGCTAAGAACCAGCTCTGCCGGTTCTGGCCATTTTTGGGCCCGTATGGGGCCATTTAGTGCCTCAAACCGGAGTTTGAATAATTTTCAGACATTTTTTGAGAAATGGAAACTTTAATATCTTTCAGCTCGCAAATGATCTTCGTATGATTCCTTTTCCAAAGGTCTTATATTTCCGTTATGTAACTTCCTATAAATTTTGACTTCATTCCATGCCCAAATGCAAACTTTCTAAAAATAGTAATTTACTATTTTTAGTAGTTTGGGAAAACTGAAAGTTCTACATTATTATTCAGACGATTATGGGACCAGAACCACAGATTTTGAGAAGAAATGGGTAGAACATCAACAATTTTGAAACACATTTTTTTTTTGGGTGATGCAAGATTGCCCTTACACCACTGGATGCTCCTGCATCGGTGTGTAGGTTCTTGGATGGGCTCATCAATATGGCTATGTGATGGTTCTTTACTTGTGTTAGTGGTATGAGATGATGACAAATGATTCCTTGCTAATAGCCAATGGATGACATCCTTCATAAGTGTGTGGGTTGAAGAACAATATAATGGATGGATAGTAAGGGTGCATGCTGTAGGTTTAGGATTGGTGATGGTTCTTGGATGGGCTCAAGGATAGGTGTTGGATTAGATGGTGGTGTTGGAGGTGTGGGGGAGTTAGAGGATTCCATAGATTTTCTTTTTCTTAGGAGAAAATACATCAAGGATTCATTGGATGTTGTGGGCTTAGGATTTGGAGGGTTTGATGGTGGATTAGAAAGTGAATTAGATGGTGGATGGGTGATAGGGATTGATGGATTGGGAGGTGTATAGGATGATGGACTAAGGTTGATAAGGTTGGAGGGATATTGTGGTGGAGGGATTGGAGAAATTGATGGATTGGAAGACGGGGGATTCACATGGGGAAATGGTTTTTGATGTAAGATTTGAATTTCGGCCATGAGGTGTGCTAGATTAATGTTCCCTTGATCAAAGTTAGGATAACAAAGTTTGGGGGATGGATAAGTTAGAGATATTGATTGGTTGGATAGGTATGATGGTATATTGGATGAAGTTTGATATGAGTTTGATTGGGGTGACATGTAAGATGTTGAAGGTTGATATAAGGTTGATGACGTGCATACATAGGATGAAGGTTGATATGATGTAAATGGGGTAAGGTTTTGGGATTATTTAATGGTGAGGTGTGCTAAGGGGATATTCTTAATGATGTTTTTACATTTATCCTTAGTTATAGGATCAAAATCTTCATAGGCATATTTGATTCTTTATAAATGTTGCATTGCCACATAAGGATCCATGTTATTGGAGAAATATGACATGAAATAGATAGTGGATGATTGTGATATTGGGGATCAAATTTCAAGACCTTAGGATGATTTAATTTGATTTGTTTTGATGGATAATTGATGATTCTCTATGTTTAAGGTAGACTAATGACACTTAAGCAATAGAGTTAATTGGATTGATTTGATTGGAAGACTTACTTAAGATAGACTAATGATCTCAAGAAAGTTTGGATAAAGGTTGATAATGATCAATTAAGGTCTTGATTTTTGATAGGGTTGATTTGGATTTGGATTTTGATAATGATGTGGATAGTTGTGGTTGGGATTTTAGATGAGAGGATTTATGGAGGATGGAGACTAAGTCCTTAACCAAGGTTTGATTTGCAAAGAATGATTTTTTGATTAAGGATTAGAGATTGAAATGTTTGATTGGAGTGGATAATGGATGAGGTAATTATTATCAGTGAAATTTGCACCTTGTTAAACATGAAGTTTGACAATCTATTGAAACATGGGAAGACCTCTAAAGCTGTGGGTATCTTTAAAAATAGAGGTCAACCTCTAGAGAAGGCTGGCTTCCTATGGTTATCACCTAAAAACTATTGCTTTGATGAGGAAAAGGGTAAGAAAAGATTGTAGAAATATGAAATCTATGACTAAGGTGATGCACCAAAACTAACTAGGACCTGCAAGTAGAGCTTGTATACACTTGATTTCAACAAAGTAATTTGACATACACAACCCAAAATCACATGCTTTTACATATATAATTCATAAGAAGGCTATATTGTTTACTCCTAGTAGGAAAATGTATCTTTACAACTGAGATGTTTGCATTTTTAACACAACCTATGACATGTAAATTGCATATTATTCTGCAAAAGATGCTGAAACTGAGATAGAACTATAGGGAAAAAGATAATTTCACAAGTAATTGCATCGATCAATTCAAGTACACACAACGAAATAGAAAATTGAGAAGGTAAATAACTCATTTTTATTGATTTCCAAGGTAATCACTGGTAAACATATCCAAAAGCAAATGAGATACAAACTCAAAAAATTTAAGCAAGGATGAAAATCACAAGTCTCTAAAATCTGCATGTAAGAAATGAGTACAAAAAAGTCACAAGAGTGACTATATCTACCACTATCCAAGTGGTTCCACAATAGAAGGAATCTCAAACTAATTGCGGTCGGATGCCCCTAAAAAGCCTAAAATCTAGGGCCTATATCCTCTCCAAAAGTGTCCATAATGAAAGAAAAAGTCCATTAGGACTTAGCCAAACATGATGGCTCATGAAAACAAGTCTAAAAAGGACTCTAAGAGTAATAAAACCACTCATAGATACCCTCTCCAAAACAAACCAACTACTAACTGTCCTTAAGAACTAGTCAATCTCCTCCCTCAAGGCAACAAACAAATACCTATAACATTGGCATGTGTTTGCTACATATCCACAACTCCAACTATATCCCCTTCAAGTCAATGAATATTCATAACACTCTCCATTATACTCTCCTTTGCAATAGCAACTAACAATAACACCTAAATGATTCATAAAGGTCATCATTTAAGGTGATTGTTTTACATTTCATAGTCTGCAAGGAAGAAATAAATAAAAGTCAAAAGGCACCAAAGTGCTGCCTAATAAAAAGGGAAATAAAAGACATAAAAGACTTAACAAAGTCTTAATATATTTCATAGCCACCTCATGGCACCATATAGGAATTACATTTTCAATGTCTTGACCATGGACCTTTTAAAAGATATGCAAAAAAACACAAAATGCAAAAAGAAAAGGCCCATCGGGCTCTTAGGGTTTCGAAACCCTAAAGACAAAAAGCAACTTTTGCCCTCATTTTTGCATTTTTGCACTCTTGAAATCTTTCTCTACTGCCGCCATGAGGGTTTCATGCCTGAGATTCCGTAGATGATTCAAAGGCATTTTCACTATGTTATTCACCACAAAGTATCCTGAAGCTGGAGGTAAGCTTGTTGAACTCATTTTTCTGGAAAGAACACTGCAAATCTTATCATTTATTGTTTCTCTTTACCATTGTATATGATGAATCTCTTTGTATTTTGCATGACTATGATGAAGGATTTCATTTTTCAAGTATATATGACTATTTTTGTTTCAATGAACAGCTATAGGAAAGATTTATCATTTATGTAAAATAGTCTCTCTTTTGTGCATGACATTTGCCTTGATATGGCTTTCTACTGTTTAAAAATAATGAAAAACAAAGACTTGTTTTCCATTAGGGTTTGTATACACCCTCAAGCATGGAGAGAAACAACTATCGAAGCTTCAAAAATGATCAGCCATAAAGAAATGCAAGTCTTACTAGCTTCTCTTGTAAAAGTAACAACATCTTCAGATGAAAAAACAAGGCTTATTCAACTAGGGTTTTGATGGAAAAAACCCTCACTGTGTTTTTTTACTTGCATTTCTATAGATGATTGCTTTTCTAATGAGACTTCCCTGTATCTTTGGTTATCTAGAGGAAGCATTTTGAAAGACAAATATAAGGGTTTCATTTTGCTAGGGTTTTGATGGAAAAACCCTCACTATGTTCTGAAAGGCTAAGGTTTCTTCTTCCTTATACTATCACTTTTCTATAGCTAATCTTGTTGAAAATCTATCTTCATTCTGTAGGCATACCATTGCATGGGGTTCTCTATATCTTTACAAAAGTGTTCATATAGCTAGCTCTTTGATAACCTAAAACAACTCTGCAAAAGTGAAACTTTGTATTTCTAGCACATGTTCAATGTAGCTTCACATGACATAACTCCAATTCAGGATCATGACAATAGCTGCAAATTCATGGATGATATGCAGATAACATTTGTATCTTTTTTAGTATATATTTCTCTATAGCTCTTCACAGATATAATTCCAGTATCTGTTGTTATGAATATGTGTTAATGATGTATCTATAGCACTGCTTAGAGAACCTCCCTTTCTTGCCATAGACACTCATTGTTACCTGCATGTGACTTGCCCTTAGCTATGAGACCTCTGCTCCTTTGAGTATACATTCATAACAGTGGCATTGTTAGTCATCATTCCTTTTTATATCTTGTACTCTTCCATGCTCTAAAACTTAATACCTTTGCAGCTACGTTATGATGTCTCTTTCATGATACTCTTCATGGAGGGATTAGTCTTCATGATTCTCATTTGATTTTAGACAGGATCCTCAGAATGTTGGAGAAGGTTTCACTTGCCTATACATGAAATATTTATTGTTCAAGCATCTTCAGATTGATATGATTGTACGTTTGTATTTATGTTTCCATCAAGCTCTGATATCTATGCATAATTCTCTTTATATCATGATTGTTCTCAGAGTTGGCTGCTTTTCTATTGAATCTATGATTTTGGACAGTTCAGTCTCTTCATGAAACTATGGTATAATTTTCTTGCACTAGGCTGTGATGGTACTTCCTACAATCATCAAAAGCAAAGTTGTGATAGTCCCTAATTTCATTATTGGGATAGTGCCTTCTAAATCACCACCTACCCCTTGTTTCACAATGACTCAACTAGTTATCATGCTATGTGAACTCAAATTGGCCATACTTCAATACAACACTACACTCTTCAATCCTTACTAGCTTATTCTCTATTATACTAATACTCAATTACATTATCAACTAAATCTTAGGGGCAGCTAAAACTGATCAAGGGATGATTGTTGCAAACCTACCAGTTTGACCATCATACCACCTACTTACTAATGCTATTCTGAAGCATGTATGACTGTGATCTTTTTGATTACCTTGAAAACCTTATGACAGTCATCAGGACTATATCAATAGTCACAACATGACTATTTTACTTAGAGTGACTTGGACTATCTTAGTGTGTTGTGGGTCTTCATATGTCTGCTATATGACTACACCTTTTGGCATAAAATGCACAGAATACTCAATCATTTATTGTAGCTTGTTGTCATACATCATGGGTTGTTGTTTATTGATGCATTACTGTTCATTCCTTCTGATGTTTGCTAGCAATCTTACTATACCCTGTTGCTACTCTCAACAATTCTGTTGCCATACATAGACACATGTGGCATTGTCCTCTTAACAGTCTTCTTCATGACTGTCTCTCATGCCTAGACAGTCCAAAGACTACAAGTTCACTGTTTTGGAGCCCCCTTCAGTAATTTGATGATCTTCACAGCCCCTATCTCTACACTATCTCCCTCATACATTTCTTTCATAAGGTTTAACACTACACCTAATAGTATTAAAGACTCTTTCATCTACATACGATCTCAATTTTCTTGATGAGAATCTTTAGGTATAGATATTGTTTGAAACAATGCATAGACCTTTGTACTCTTCACTACATTTTACAACTTCTTTCATACTCCTGGCCTATTAACCATTGTTGACTATTTCTATGCATAAGGTCACTACCTCATCTTCTGAGTCTATTAGTCAGCTCCTCTTTTTCACAGTTTGTAAGATTGTCTTTTGATGACACCTCTATTAGGTAGATGTATTAGGACCTGTGATATGGTAGTGCATTTTATGATGGTAAACTCATTTGGAAACTTAGTAAAAGTCTTCTTAAAAGTATTAATCATCTTTGAGTGATGACCATATCATATGATATCTCATGATGAACTATCTCTTATACTGCTCCTTGAACATTTACTCTCTTTGAGCACTATGTCTAACTTGCATCTGATAAATGCATATGAAATGTTTTGTAACACTTATGAGCTAGGCTCAACCCTTGTGGGAGCCACATTTTCCCCACTCATAATGTAGTCTAATGAATCACTTAGAAACACAATTCCACCTGTATCTACACATGAAGAAAACTTATTAGAAAAATGAATGCATACTTTGGATGTGTTTGATGACTTGCTTGTTTTCTAGGACATCCAAAGTATACATTTCTTGTTTAATGCATTTGAGGAGTAGTTTATACATGCATATGTACTTGTTCATGTCAGGTTAGGGACCATTCATTGCTTAGAGTATTACTCTAACACCATTCTTTTCCAGATGCAGGAAATAGAGATGACATGGACTAGGAAGGATAAAGACAACTTGGGGCAACAGGACAACACACCTGAACTAGAACCAGTCATTCTCAGGCAATGACTGGCCTCTACCCTTACATGCACATGCTTTTACTTTTACTTATTCATATATAAATTATTTCTTGAATTTCATTGAATAAGAAAGTTAATCTCATGGCTTGTGTGAGATAATGTACATTTTACATTCAATAACGATTATTTATTTGTTTCAGAAATAATTTGTATAAATCTTTCTTATGTTACACGCACTTGGATAAATACAGTAATTTGATAATCATAATCTTTTAAGTTATTTCATTTATACAATTGAATGTAATGTAATAAGGATTAGATAAAATGTACCTTTTAGACTTTGAATCAAAGCTCTATCTTAATGAGCTGTAATGAAATTTAGTTAACAATATTATTGACGTTGGATTTGGATTGATGTTATGATTTTGACTTAGGGTTGATTTTGGACGAGGATTTGGACAATGTTGTTTCTAGTTGGATGATGTTGGTTGGATTTTGGATTTGATTTGGATGGAATTGATCAAATGGATGAAGGAATGGGATTAAGATGATGGGATTAAGATCAAAGACGAGAATTAATTAAGCTCAAATGATGCAATTTGATGAATGGAGGGGGTGGTTAAGTAGTGTTGGGAGGAAAGACCGACCCAATGTGAGGGGGGGTGAGAAGAGTGCACCCAAGAGTTCTCCTAGCTTTACCCAATGTTGAATGTAGTAGAATGTGGATTTCTTCTTGTTCTTCCACACAATATGATGAGGATTTGGCTATGGATTGATAGAAGATTAGATAGAGATGAGGTTTGGGTTTGGCTATGGATGAATGAGATATGAGGCTAGAGGGATTTTGGCATTATGATGGTAAGATGGAGAGATTTTGGAAAAATTTGGGCATGGTAAGGATGCTATGAAGAAGTTATTAAAATGGCTTGGGTGTGGTGAAATATACTGGACAACTGAGAGGGGGGGTGAACTAGTTGTCACAAAAATTTAGCTTCACATGCATATCAAACCATCAACAACTTAAGTATTCATAACCAGATTTAACTATGAAATCATGAAACCATTAACTTAATCACAATCACACATTCAACACAGTAGACACTAGATTTTTATGTGGAAAACCCTAAAAAGGGAAAAACCACGGTGGGTGTTAGCCCATAAAAATATAAAAGTTATAGCAATACCAAAAAATAGAGGCTCACTACCTATAGGGCTCATTGTCAAAATTGCTTACTGCAAAGAATGGCTCCCTACCTATGGATGGCTCACTGCCAAAAGGGTGAACTGATTTAACAACATCTACTCCATGCCAGGGTTCAGTTCCATTGAAGCACAATATTATTTCTTTGTTCTACTCTTTCACACCTTCACACTTATCTCTTCATTTTCACAACACACAAACTATTTCACAACTTCATTACATACTTTTATACAAATCATCAACCTTGGAATGTACATCAAGGTTGGCATTACATTCATCAACTATTCAATCAATCTCCAAGGTCAACATTATAATCATATATAAAATAGGTCTAGACCTAATACAAATTTAGCTAAGAAAAAGATGTAAGAATGTATGCAGATCATGCCACACCTTAGCTGGGACTCAAACACAATCCTCCATGCCATGACACACTTCTACAATCTTCAATGCATCTCTGCAAATAATGAATTCAACTAGGTTGGCCAAGACTGATGAGAGCAATAGGTCTGCCAAGAACATTCTTCATTCATGATCCAAATTTCTCTTTGTGGACCAATCCAAAGGTAGGCACATGATTAGGAGACATCCACAAGCACGTTCTAATCACTAGGAACAACCACACAATCTCTAACTTTGTCAAGAAGATTCTTCAAACTAGAACACAAGAACAACACTATTAGCCACTGTCATAAGTAAAAGATATCTTGCAGACTACCAAATCATGAACCATTGCAGTTGAAGGCACTTACCATCATCATAGACTTGATTCTAGAACCGTAGACCAAAATACTTTAATGCAGAGGAACGCAGAGCATAATACTTTCTCCCTGTCGCAACTGAATACACAAAAAAACAAGTTTTACTTTGGTGAACACAACTCACTCAAATATTCATGCCGAAGGCTCAAACTTGGAATATAACATCTTCAGATAGACTTCTAAATCACTTCCAATCCATAGGAAAATATATTCATTCTACAGGAAATGTGGAGCTATCTTCTAGATTGTTCTTCAAAGTCTAATACACGGTTTCGAGTGCAACACACTATTTCCACCGGAGGGGCTAATTTTCTCAATATCCTCAACATCAGAATCACTTACATAGGTAAATACAAAGCATCTTACTCATGACAAGCAACAACAAAATAAGAGCACAGTTGACACCAATGAAAACACTGATTAGGCACATATGTGCAACAATTTCCCCCTTTGTCATTGATGGCAACATATGATATGAAAAACTAAAAAGACCATCAAGACAAGATTCTCCCCTTTTCTCTTTACACATCTTCATTCTTTCTCCCCCTTTGACATCAATGGCAAAGGGCACATACTTGCATGCTGCTGCTTTGATCCACTTACTTTATCAGAAACATCTAGCTACTCCCCCTGAGAGGTAGCCTTTAGGACATCAATCCAGATCAAAGAATGACAATTTGAGCTCCACTAGATTGATGCATTCCTATGCATCTTAGTTTAGGGTAGGAGGGGTAATGACCCCTAACTTTTCTCTGAGATACTCAAAGGTATCTTTAGGCATAGGCTTAGTGAAAATGTCTACAATCTGATCCTTTGTGGACACATATTCCAACCTTAATTCATTCTCTGTCACCTTCTCTCTCAAAAAGTGATACCTTATTGATATGTGCTTCTTTCTTGAGTGCATCACTAGATTCTTTGAAATGTTTATGGCACTTGTATTGTCACAAAAGATTGCAATTGGATCTTCATACACAACTCTTATATCCTTCAAAGTTTGCTTCATCCATAACACTTGAGTGCAACAACATGCTGTTGTAATATACTCTGCTTCTGCACTTGACAAAGAGATTGAATCTTATTTCTTGCTTAGCCATGAGACCAATCTATTACCCAAGAAGAAAGCACCTCCACTTGTACTTTTTTTATCATCAACATCTCTGGCCCAATCTACATCTGTATAAACACTGAGAGTGAAATCATTGTCCTTTGGATACCATAAGACATGATCTGGAGTACCTTTTAAATACCTTAGAATTCTCTTGACTACCATCACATGTGATTCTCTTGGATTAGCTTGAAACCTGGCAACAAGACAAATTGCATGCATAATATCAGGTTTGGTTTGAGTTAGATAAAGCAATCCTCCAATCATGGATCTATATTTTTTTTATTAGCCTTGGGCGATTCATTAGTTTTGCTCAACTTGTAGCTAGTCACCATGGGAGTACATACTGGTTTAGATTCTTCCATCCCAAACTTCTTCAGCAACTCTTTCATATACTTAGACTGAGATATGAAGATTCCTTTATCTGATTGATTTATTTGCCAACCTAGAAAGAAATTCATCTCACCAAACATGGACATCTCAAACTCTTTTTGCATTTCACCAATAAATTTCATACACATACTTTCATTGCCTCCAAAGATGATATCATCAACAAAGACTTCAACAATCAAAATTTGATCATCATTAATCTTGAAATAAAGATTACTATCAGCAGTACCTTTATTGAACCCTAACGGCACTAAGTACTTATCCAACCGTGCATACTAGGCTCTATGAGCTTGCTTGAGTCCATACAAAGGTTTCTTCAACCTATATACAAAAACACCTTGGTCTGATAACTTAAATCCTTTTGATTTCTCAGTGTAAACTTCTTCTTCCAACTCACCATTCAGAAATGCAAACTTCACATCCATCTAATACACTTTGAAATCTTTGTGGGTTGCAAATGCCTGAAATATTCTAATTGCCTCAATCTAAGCTACTGGAGCAAAATTCTCTTCAAAATCTATTCCTTCAATCTATGAATATCTTTTGCACACAAGTCTTACCTTATTCCTTACCACTTCTCCATTCTCATTCAGCTTATTCCTGAAAACCCATTTGGTTCCAATAACATTTTTGTCAGCAAGTTTGGGAACTAATTCCCAAGTATCATTCTTTTCTATTTGCATTAGCTCTTCCTCCATGGATTTTACCCAACTTTCATCATTGCATCCTTCATTCACAGTCTTTGGTTCAACTTTTGAAAGAAAATAGTAATTCACTTGTTCTTTTGCAGTTGTTCTCCTTGTCAGCACAACTTTGTTTTTGTCACCTATAATCTAATCTTCAGAATGATTGATCCTTACATAATTGGGAGTCTTGACAACAATTTTCAAAGCCTCTTCTTCAACTTGACTATCTTCTTTCTCATATTTTTCTTCATTCATTATAGTCACGGGTTCATCTGGTTCATAGCAATTCAAGTCTAATATTCTTTCCTTACCTTCATCCACCTTCACATTTGTACTCTCAACAATCTTTTCGAGCCTTTTGTTGAAGCACTGGGAGGCCTTACTCTTGGTAGAGTATCCAAGGAAAATTCCTTCATCACACCTTGCATCAAACTTTCCTAGATCTTTATCTCTCCTAATATAGCATTTGCTTCCAAAGATTTTGAAATATTTTACTATAGGAATTCTTCCATACCACAATTCATAGGGAGTTTTAGTACCATTACCTTTCACTTGAACTCTATTTTGGATGTAAACAGTAGTATGAATAGCCTCTTTCCAAACCACTTCTGGTAGATCTACTTCTTTCATCATTGTCCTAGAAGCCTCTTGAAATGTCCTATTTTTCCTTTCCACAACTCCATTCTACTGAGGAGTCCTATGTGCAGACAACTGTCTTTTTATCCCATGGTCTTCACAGAAAATGTTGAATTCATTTGATGTGAATTCACCTCCTCTGTTAGAACTCAAGCATTTGATTTTTAATTCTATTTCATTCTCAACCATTACCTTGAAAAGTTTGAACTTCTCTAGGGCTTCTGATTTGTCTCTTAGAAAAGTAAACCAAGTCATTCTAGAATAATCATCAATAAGCAACATGAAGTACCTATCACCTTGTAGACTTATTCACCCTTGTAGGACCATAGAGATCTGTATGCACTAGATCCAACAAACCAGTAGAAAATTGCTCTTTTCTCTTGAAACTTGTTCTTGTTTGTTTCCCTAACTGACTTTCCTTGCAAATTGTATTGGATGGTTTCACGAGTTTTGGTAAATCTCTCACATTCTGACCTAAACTTATCTTTACCAGATTATCAAAGTTTATATGACACATCCTTCTATGCCACAACCAACTTTCATCTATCTGGGCCAATAAATAGTAATCATTAGTTCCTTTTAATTGATAGATGTTACCTTTTGTCTTCTTACCAGTAGCAATTGTGATCTAGTGAAATGAAAATGAAAGGAAAAACATAAAACAAGTGCATAAACACAAGTATTATACCTTCAAGGTGACCCACAAATCCAAGATGAGGTAGAGAGTGTTGTACCCAAACACCCTAGCTTTACCCAAGGTTCTCAAATAAAATGTGAAGTGCTCTCAATATATGCAAATCACTAATTATAACTAGCTCAAGAGGAGAGATTTTGGCATGATAACTTTGCTCAATTTGTGGATGATAAAATGGCTTGAGAGATGGTGCATTTATAGACTTTTTGGGAGGGGATTTGATCCAAGGGTGGAGATTGATTTGAGAGATCAATGGACGAGGATGAATGTGATGTGGAGGGCCTAGATTTAATCTCCAAAAATGGAGGGTTGTGAATAAAGATGAATTTTAAATTCATCTTGGGAAAGGGGTGGACTAAATGAGGTTGGGTGAGATGGATTAGATGTGAATTAAAAATTCACATGGGGAAGAGTAAAATGAATTAAAAATTCATTTGGGGAAGAGTGGGATTTAATGAGTTATGACATGTGTAAGCGGTATAAGAGGTATTTGATGACTCGGATTATGACATTTGTGTATAAAAAATTAATTTATGTGGCATATATTTCAATTTTTTATTTGGAGGATGTGGGGAAGGGTGTTAAGATAGGTTTGACCATTTTAATTAGGGTAATTAGCCTAATTAATATGGCTGGAAAAAATTAGGGAATGGGTTAGTGAGGTGTTAGGATTAATTAAATAAGTTTTTATTTAATTAACCTTAGGTCTATGGTCATGTAGGTTAGGCTAGGTAATTAAATAATTAATATTTAATTAACTAGGGGAGGGATAGGGTAATTAGTAGGCTAAATTAATCAAATAAACATGATTTATTTAATTAATTGGGCTTAGGAAAAAGGGAAATTAATCAAATAAATATTTGCACATTTATTTAATTAATTGGTGATGTTAGACTATTGAATTAATTAAATTAATTCAGTTTTAAAGGATGAAATGATGGGAGACTAGGTGTTGGAAAGGATAATTAATCAAATAAAAATTTAATTAATTGTTTGTATAGGGAATTGGTGTGTTTAGTGATGTCGGAGGTTGATTAGAAGGTGAAGACATTTTTAGGTGTCTACATTTACCCCTCTTTGACGTGGCGTCATGACCTAGCATGGAAGTGGTGTCAAGTGAAAGAACAATATGCCCCAGCTGTCGGGAAGGAATGTAATGAGTGAGAGATGCCCCCTTGAGAGGTCAGGTGGAATTTTTTTTCAATTGAGCTCTCAAAAGATGGAAATAGAGGTGCAAAATGGATAGGGGAGGGAAAAATAGGTTGACAGGAAAAAGAATGGGCAAAAAAGGTTATGATCTACACCCTGGGGAGGAAAAAGCATGTTATAGGTTGACTTGGCCACCTATAAATAGAAGAAGTGGGCCCTAAAGTTCCACATTTGCACTCTTTGAGCCACCTAGATGAAGAAGAAGGAGAGAATGGCGAGTGCTAACCGACTCTTCCCATAGTTTGAGCATCTAGTAGAGTGAGTCCAAGCCTATGGGAGGTCTCCACAGGCTAGTGCCTAGGTAGGTTGTTGATCCCATCTTTGTACATTTTTTTATTTTTGTAAAATTTGGCTGGAAAATTAGGGTTTTCGAGTCTGGCGCCATCTGGGGACAGTTTGGTGTATTTTTAGGGTGGACTAGCACCATACTCTGGATCGGTGCCATTCATTGAACTAGGTAAATGGGGAAAGTGGCACCAAAACCTAGGGTAGGTTTTGGTGCCTTGTTCTAGTTCGGTGTGTTTTCACACGGGTAGGGAGTTTTGCGGATCAGTGCCAAACTAGGGTTTTGTGATAGCATCCTACAAATGGGCGCCATTTGGAATCATGGCGCCATCCTATAGATAGGTGCCATTTGGGAATATGGTGCCATCTTGTGGATGGATGCCTTTGAGCAATGTGGTGCCATCCTGTGGATAGATGCCTTTTGGGAAAGCAGCGCCATCCCATTAGGTGGCATGAAAAGGGGGTAGGAGTGGTGCCAAGTTCTAAAGTGGCATGGAATAAGAGGTTGGCGATGCCATGCTCTATCATGGCGCCATGTGGCGTGAAGGCAGTGCCATTTTACAAAGTGGTGCCAAAGGGATAATTAGTGGCACCAAAACTTATTTGGGCCTAAAATGAAGAAACAATGAGTGGGAAAGGTAAAATGTAAGTTTATTTTAACAAACATTGATGGTTGCAGGTTGTCAAGTCTTTCACTGTGAGCTTGCAAGAGTGATGTGTTCCTTCGGTGATAGAGTTGTTAGCAAGATTTGACGGAGCTGCAGAGGCATGACTATCAAGGTTGGGGTTAGCGACTATCGCCCATATGCCTGTCTTGTGAGCACATAGGGCATTGATGACGGTGATTATGGAGCAGTGGCGGTTGGAGACATGTTCAGTTCATCTACTGACAAGAGAGATTATGATCACACTTGAGGATGTCTAGCGCATCCTCAAGCTACTGATTGATGGTGAGCCAGTGGTCTATCATGTGAGGAGGGGATGGATGGTAATACATAGAGCATTTTCCTCGGGTGTACCCATGTTGTCAGAGGATGAGTGGGAGATGAGCTATGATGATATGTTAGCAGCAGGTGCAGATCAGTTTACCCTTTTTCTTTGTGCCCTGATTGGAGGTGTGGTGATGCCTGACTAGCAGGTGTGTGGTTGTTTAGTTGGATGGGGAGAGATGATAGAGGGGATGGTATAGGATGAGACTGTCTATGCCTAGGGGTCGTGCATGTTAGCGTAGTTGTACCATGAGGTGCACATAGTAGTTTATCTCTATGATTTAGCACTATCAGCAGGGGTTACACTTTTGCATGTGTGGGCATTTGAGCACATTGCTGCCGCGGGGAGGATACTATCAACGACCCTTCAAGGCTTATGTGTTTCTATATCGGCAGCTTGTAGAGTATTCTCATTCTGGATAGCTATGATATTGGCAACGAGTTCTTGATGACTTGATTCATGTTACCTGGCAACTGTATATTAGATGTGAGTGTGGCCTGATGATGATGTCCATATGCCTTTTACATTTAAGCCAAAGTATCTGACAGGTCAGGGTGTCCACACCATCAACATGTATCTGTCGTCTAGAGTTATCCACCAATTTGGGATGCAACAAGATATCCCTCAGTAGATGGCTGTGTTTGCCCGAATAGGGCGAGATGTTAGATGGCTGCCAGTCATAGACCTATGGGTTGTGAGAGTAGATCTTATGACATTGTAGCCAGTGTAGTGGGATTGGATGAGTGATACTATGGAAGAGGGGACCGCACCTACATACGACTAGTGGTGGCAGACATGGCAATCGACTCAGATGACAGATTCGACTAAGGAGCTGGATTTGATAGTGGAGCCAAGGGAGGAGGGGGATGTAGTGGAGGAGGAGATCGTGATGGAGGAGGTTGAAGTGGATGACGATGATCTGATTGGGGTTTTAGCTATAGTAACATCTGGGTAGGTGGAGGCTGGGAGGGGGTGAGGTAGGAGGAGAGTTAGATGCAGGTGAGTGTGATCCCACCATTAGAGGTACACTGCAGGTTGAGCAGGAGGGAGAGGGGCAAGTTGGGGCCCAAGGAGATTAGGAGGCAGAGAGGCATGCTCACGATGGAGAGTAGCAGCAGCAAGTTTAGCTAGGGGAGGTGTCAAGACAAAGGGCACCTTGTTAGAGGGCATCAAGATGGTAGAGACAAAGGGTAGATAGGGAGCTTATGCCCCCTCCACAAGTAACTTCACTGCAGGAGAGATAGACAACCCTCATTGCACAACAGACACCTAGGTTGGAGGTGAGGGGGCGGTCATTCTAGTAGGCTATTCCCAAGGTTGCTATGGGATTTACAGGGGCTAGACAGATGGAGGCAGGTAGCTCAGATGTAGGTGGAGGACCAACTCTAAGAGAGCATTCTTCTCATCAGTACACCTGAGGAGAGGACGAGGAGGTACAAGCTATACAAGTACAGGTTGCTAGCTTACAGGATACTGTGGGGAAATGACAACAGGAGGTGAGTCAGCTACAGGTGCATCTAGCTCAAGTTTAGGATGAGGTGGTCACATTGACTGCAGAGTGGGATTTGGAGAGAGCCCACTGACAGGCTGCAAAGGCAAGGACTCAGTAGGCAGAGGGGCAGGTGGTGAGTTTGCAAGGGGCTACAATAGGTACTGGCATGGGTTCAGTGTTGGCATTGATGCAGACACAAATTACTTAGCTGTAGGGACAACTCGCACAGGCACATGGCGAGCTCCTAGAGGAGGGTATATGGGTTGAGTACTACTATGGAGCATATTATTTTGCAGTACCCTGGGGTCAACGTATGCCTAGATACAACTAGCGTAGCGGATTCAAGATGTCGGGGTCCCATAGATCCAAACAGTCCGTTCAGTCGATACAGCAACCTATGGGTCCCCCACCACAGGTGCCTCAAAATCCAGTACAGCCACAGCCACATCAACAGTAGCGACAACCTGAATCTCCCACTGAGTCAGGTAGGGGATCATCAGCCCAGGGTTGACATGTAGTGATGTACATTTTTGAGCCCTTTGAGGCCTTTTGTATCATGACTTGTATTATTTTGAGTGATGTATGATGACACTTATGATGATATATGATGATGGATGGTTATGCATATTATGATGTTATGAGTTTTATTATGTGATGTGATGTATTATGGATCATGTTGATGTTTATATGAGTTTTTGATATTATGGATGCACTTATGGTGTATGCGATGATTTATGACATGTGATGGATTTATTGATGATGTAGATGCTAATATGATGTTATGGTTTGTGTATGATGATGATGTGATGGATGTTTTTTAGTGGGCTTTCTAGCAAGCCCTTATTAATGGTAATTCAATTTAGATATTAATTGTTGTAAGGATTTTCTAATGTTTCTAATATCAGATATGATCTTGTGGACTTATGGATGGATGTTTTATTATGATGTCATGATCTATGTAGATGGTACTTGGCAGGTTGTATCCCTCATGTCTTCATTATCATGCTATGAGTTGATTTTATTTCATGGATGAATGATATTGTGAATGTGATGCTTATGATGGTGATGGGTTATGCATGTTATATGCTGATGTTATGTTTTGCCTATGTTATGTATGCATGTTTTGATTATGGATTATGATGTGGATATGGATTGCAAATAAATGTTCAAATTAATAAACATTTATTATGGATACAACATATAATGGAATGGAAATATATGCTCACCTTAATAAACATATATTATGTATGCAAATGGACTAAAATGAAAATGCAATGGTTTAGCTGATTATGATTTAATGCAACTAATGGCCTAATGTAATTATTTATGAAGTGATCAAGTCATGACACACATGATGTTCTTTTACAACCCTAGGTGATGGGGCTTGGTGGTAGGGGGATAGGTAGGGAGGGGGGGAATGGTTTATGGGTTGGGTAAGGTTAGGTTGGGGAAGGGAATGGGATGGAGGAAAAGGTAGTTGCTAGGTCATGATATACCATGTCATTGAGGGGAGGAGATTTGTTTTGGTTCTATATATGTTAGATTGGTTAGAATGGGTTGAGAGTAGGTGAGAAGGGATGTTAATTAGAAGATTGGGGGGGAGTGGATAGATGGGGGGATTAAAAATCTAGGCCCAGATAGTATGGTGGGATGAGTGTTGAAAGATGATTTGAGCTAGCTATAGTATTTGCATTAGCCTAATTGAGAGCATTTCTTGATTTATTATAGCAATGTAGGATACTTTTCATGAAGGTATGAGATGACTTAGGTGATTATATATATCCCACAATTGCATGGACTAGACCCACAAACAATAGGTTGATATCATGCATGCCCAAGGTAGTATAACCTTGCCTAGTTGAGGGAAGGGGACTCATAGCCATGAGTATTCATAGTACATATAAGGTATGAATGCTTGTATATGTAACTGAGGCACACCATGCTAGAACCGACCCAAGCTTCAAGATATGAATACTATTCTTGGAGTAATGAAATCCACCCACAAGTATATCATACAAAAACAAGCAAGAGAGTGAAATGATTGACCATACTTAGTAATTATTGTACCCACACAAACAGAAGTGAATTTCATGTTATTTGTCAACCACTATGATAATAGTGCAACCTATCTAGTCAATGTTGTATATCATCATACTAGTTGAAAGAAAGTTACTTTCTTGCATTCAAAAGATAAAAATCAATAATCAAAAAGACCAGTAAAAAGAAACAAACAACCATTGTGTTCTCTTGCCAAGATAAGTGTTGATAGGATTGTGGATCCTTGTCCATTGTAGGAATGATATATCCTAGGGCACAAACTGGTTAGATTTTGTTGGATATTTTTTGAAAGGTGGGAAAAAGGATAGTTAGACCATATGTGAGGATTATAGTCGGTATGTTGATTGATGATTTTTGTGTGAGGTACAATGTTTCGGGTGTATGTTAGTGTGTGTATCATTTGTTGAATCTAGCAAGCTCAGTGAATAGGGACCATCCAACGTGTTGGATGGGTGCATCTTATGTACCTAAGTACTAGATACTTCCTTCATATTCTAGACTGCCTACATACCCTGTGTCCACCGGATCAAGGTACTTTCAAATGCGGGTGAGATGAATATGCAGTTCTGGCAAGACTTGATGATGTGGGAATGGTTTGGGATGGATGTGATGATGTGGGAGTGTTTTTGTATTTTTTCTATTTTTCTAATGTTTTTGGTGTTTTGGGATTTTCTATTGTTTTTGGTTTTTTGGATTTTCTATTATTTTTGGCTTTTTGGATTTTCTAATGTTTTTAGATTTTTGGTTTTCTAATGTTTTTGGATTTTTTCGAGTTTTTAGCTGTACAAGAGAAGCTTACAAGGATCTTTGTTTGAAAGACTAGCCTTGGGTGGGATGATGCAGGGTGGGTGTTTGATGTTTCATAACTCCAAGCCATGGAAGGTGTTTGATATGGAGTGTCGTGATGGAGATAGAGCTTATCAGATGGTGGAATCGGTCACTACACATGGTACCTGAAATAGGTTTTCACCATGGTACCAATCCAAGGCATCACCGAAGTGATTTTTACCATTGGATGGCTCTATTGCACTTAGTTTTTTCTTGTTTTTTTATTTTTTATTTTTTCTATTTTTGCCTTGGGATACTTGATGAGTTATGCATAGAATCTTTTCAGGTGTAGAATATTCATGGGCTCATCCAGAGGCTTCCCCTCAGGTGTTGCAAGCTGATATGCTCTTGATCCATAGCTGGCGGTGATGACATAGGGTCTCAACCAATTGGGTTCAAATTTTCCTTTCTTAGGGCATTCCTGTAGATTCTTCTAGTTTTCCATGAGGACAAGGTCACCTACTTCAATTTTACAGTTCTTGATTTTTCTTGTTGTAGCTTCTTCATAGGCAATTTTGGTATGCCTGCAGATGGTTGAGTGCATCCAAGTATTTCTTATCCAATAGTTCTACCTCGTGCAACCTTGTAACTCAATACTCCTCATCAGTGATTATGTTTTGTAGGGATACTCTTAGTTATGGGAGCTCAACCTCAATAGGTAAGATGGCTTCAGATTTGAATACTAGGGAGTATGGGGTGGCTCTTGTTGGTGTGTGGATACTCATGTGGTAGGCCCATAGGACGGGATTGAGTTGAAGGTGTCAGTCACGGCCAGTTCCATTAACTATTTTCTTTAGAATATATAGGATGGTTTTATTTGAAGCTTCAGCCTAACCATTACCTTAGGGGTAGTATGGAGTGGAGAAATGATGTTGGATTGGAATTTCTCACACAGGGTGTGGACTTCCTAGTTTTTGAATGGTTTCCCATTATCTGTGATAATGGAATGTGGGATTCCATAATGGCATATTATGTAATGAAGAATAAACTTGGATATTTGGATTCTGGTGGTGAAAGTGAGTGGAATTACCTTAACCCACTTGGTGAAGTATTCGGTGGCAGTGATGATGAACTTATGACCATTAGATGATGGTGGATGAATCTTTCCTACGAGGTCAAGTCCCCATTATGAAAAGGGCCATAGATTTGTTATTGGATGTAGTTCTTGTGATGGTGCATGGATGAGGTCCCCATGTTGTTGACACAGCAGGCATTTTTTCATGAACTGGTACGCATCTCACTCCATAGTTGTCCAATAGTACCCCATCCTTAAGATCTTTTTAGCTAAGGTAGGTCCACTCAAGTGTGTTCCACAAATTCATTTATGTACCTCTTGTAAGGCCACTTCAGCTTCCCTAGAGTCCAAACATCATAAAAGTGTACCATGAAGACTCCTTTTGTAAAGTGTATCTCCTATAAGAGTGAAGCGTGAGGCTCAGGGGATGAAGCTTTTTCGTTGTGAGGATGAAAGGTTGGGGGAATAATGTTATCATGGAGGTATAAATATGTTTCTTGATACCAAGGGGATAGGGGACCAATAATTTCACTCACCAGTTCTTATTGGGGAACTTCATAAGCTAGTATAGGGAGTTCTTCAATCAAGAACTCGCACTTCTTGCTATTTTTCTTCATGTCTACCAGGGATCCTATTGTGGCCATGGCATCTGTAGCTTTATTGTTTAGCCTTGGAATCTATTCAAAGTGGATGTCATGAAAATAATCTTTAAAATCATCCACCATCCTTTTGTAGGGTAGGATCTTATCATCTTTAGTTTTATACTCATTGTTCACCTGTCAGATTGACCAGTTGGGAGTCTCCATAGACCACAGGTTTCTCAATCCTCCACTGGATCGCCATACAGAGCCTCATACTCTACTAAATTGTTCGTGCATGGAAATGTAATCTTGTATGACTTGGGGATGGTATCTCCTTGAGGGGTAACAAAAAAAATGCCTACCCCCGAGCCTCGGTGTGTATAAGACCCATCAAAGTACATTTTCTATGGTTCTACTATTGGTGCTATAGTCAGTATAGACTCCTCAGGAAACTTGAAAGTGTGGGTTGCTCTGTCGAGATGGGTACATTAGCTAATTGATCAGCAATGACTTGTCCTTTAATGGTTTTTCTTTCTGTGTACTCAATATCAAACTCACTTAATATCATTACCCACTTAGCCATTCATCCTGTGAGAGTATCCCTATTTAGCAGATACTTTAGCAGATCAATCTTAGCAATAAGCTTAGTCTTATGATTGAGCATGTAGTATCTCAACTTTTGTGAGGTGAAGACAACAACTAAGCATGCTCATTCAATGGGAGTATAGTTTAACTCATAGGTCACCAAGGTGTAGTTGATTTAGTAGATTTCTCTTTCCTTCCCTTATTCATCATGCTATGCTAATAAGGCCCCTATAGTTATTTCTATCATTGAAATATATAAGAGGAGGGGTTCTCCTTGTTTTGGTGGCATAAGGACAGGTGGGTTAGCAAGGTACTTCTTCAATTGTTCAAAAGCTCCTTGACATTGATTGTCCCACACAAAAGCTATGTTCTTATGGAGGAGATGTTGGAAAGGTTGGCACTTATCTGCAATCTATGCTATGAACCAACGGATAGATTGGAGCTTCCCCTATAGACTTTGTAATTGCTTCAATGTTTTTGGAGGGGGCATCTCTATGATAGCTTTGACTTTGGCAAGATCCACCTCTATTCCTTTCCTAGACACTATGTATCTAAGGAGTTTCCTAGAGGTGACCCCAAAGACACACTTCTTTGAATTCAGGCACACATTGTATTTTTCCAATCTATCAAAGATTTTAGCCAGCACATCTAAGTGTTCCTCTCTAGTCTTGGATTTTCCTAGCAATTCATCTACATAGTCTTCCATTATGTGGTGGAAGAGGTCATGGAAGATGATAGTCATTGCTCATTGATATGTTGCTCCCACATTCTTCAGGCCAAAAGGCATTACCACCTAGCAGTATATCCCCCACGAGCATATGAAGGATGTTTTGTGTTGATCTTCTTCTACAATCCTAATCTAATTACATCCTAAAAAATCATCCATTAAAGACAACATCTCGTGTCTTGCTATGAGATCCAGTATGATGTCAATGTTGGGTAGTGGGAAGTCATCTTCAGGACATGCCTTGTTAAGGTCCCTGAAGTTTGTATAGCACTGGATGCCCCCATTTGGTTTAGCCACAGGTACAATGTTTGAGACCCATTCAAGATAATCTATTAGATGAATAAACCCCACATCCAGGAGTTTCTTTAGCTCTGCCTTTACCAATAATGCAATCTGAGGGTTCATCTTTCTTAACTTCTATTTAACCAACATTGCATCTGGATGAACCACAAGGTGATGAACAACCAATGCAGGATCTAATCCCAACATATCAGCATAGGTCCATGTGAAGTTGTAGTTTCTTTATTTAAAGAAAGCTAGGAAGTTCTCTTGTTCTATTGTTGTAAGAGATTCCACTCTGAATGTGATCTTAGGCTCTTCCACTATTACAAGGTTCATTTCTTGTGATGGTTCCACAAGGATTGTTGATCAGTCTAGATATACTTGATCTATCTCAGGCAGCCCCATGCTCTCACCACCTAGCACCTCAGGGAGTTTTTCACTAGGCGATACGTCCTTTATTTTGACTTTTTCTTCACCTGAAAGTGCCATAGATTGGTTTTCACTAGGGAGTGTTGTTTTTATTCTTATATTTTTGTGACTAAGAGCAGGGGTGGTTTCACCGCAATAGGCAAACATGTCAAGTTCCATGATATAGCTAGCTCTGTGGTCTCCTAAGGGGAAGTGATCTTTGACTCCCATCATTTCTACTATAGTTTCATCATTTTGTGCCACATCAAGGATGAGAGGTCCTTGTTGGTCCCAATCTATAAGGTTAGGATATACAAGAGGTAGGTCATTAGAGGTGGAGGCTTGGGTGGTTATAGTATAAATGGTGCATATGGAAGACTCAAAGAATTTGGTGAAATCACTAAAGGAATCTTGATGGTCTACTTTGTTAATGTTATCAACCGCAGGGGAAACCTTACCGACCTCACCTAGGATACATTCACCAGTGGTGAGGATATACTGTTGTTTTCCATAACCTAACCCTTGAAAATAGTGATTCCTTGTTTCTTGAATTGGCTCTACAATCCCTTTCTCATGAAGGCCAATACTGCCTTGCCCCTTATAGACCATATACTTTACAATCTCTAGACCTTTGCCATAAATTTCAGCTAGGATCGTAGGGGTTTCTTGTTTTGTTTCTTCATCTTTGTATATCCATGATTATATGTCTTCACGCACATCTTGATCAAGAAGGTGCTTCTTCTCAAAGGTGGGAGACAGATTACATTTGATAACCACTATGGAACCCTCCTCTTCCTTTGGAGCACAAAATGCTTTGGGAGTGAGCAATGTTCTTACACAAAAAGTACCGTGCAGGTCTTATTCACCAGACCCCATGTCACTCAACTTGATCTTGACCTCAGGTGGTGGGGTTGTTTGTGATGAAGTGGTAGTGATGTTGGAAGGGTCAACATATGAGGTAGACGATGTAGGGTTAGTTTGAGAGGTGGTTTTCTTGATAGCATTGTTGTACAGAGAGAAAGTATGGTCATGTCCTTCCAAGAAGCTACAGTATTGGAAGGGGTGGGGATTGGCATAGATAGTTACTTCCATGCTGTTATGAGGGAACTTTAGGCATTGATGAAATGTGGAGGGCACTGCTTGCATGGCATGGATCCATGGTTAGCCAAGGAGGATGTTATAAGAGAGGTCAAGAACAAGTACTTGACACTTGGTCTCTAATATCTTCTACCCCACTTGAATAGGGAGTTTGATGGTGCCCTCGGAGAGTCTCTTTGTATCATCATACCCTTTAATGGTTATACATTTGATAGTATCCACAACTACATCAGAGTATACCAAGTGTTTTAATAATTTAAGAGTGCATAGGTTTAGGTTGGAGCCACCATCTATTAAGACTCTTCTTATGGTATGCTTATGGATGTGGACTTCGATGTGTAGGGCATCATTGTGTAAGTTATCAGAGGTGAGAAGGCCCTTTTTAGAGAAGGTGAGGTGATGAGGTGAGGCGATGTTGCCTACCATGGCTTGGAATTGATCAACATTTAGGTTGGTGGGGACTTGGGTCTCCATTAAAGCCTCGTGGAGGGGGATGTTTGAAGCAATTTAGGGATGGAAATTTGGGCAAGGGTTTTACCTAGGTGATCTAGGAGGTTGTATTTATGAGTGGATGGAGAGTTGGTAGGCATGGATGTAGAAGGTTGATCATTAGTGGGTACCCCATAGATGGAGACACGACCACGATGGGTAGTGATAGCACAATTAGGTGGTTGTGCCTGAATGACAATGGTGTTGACGTGGTTGGAGGATTCTTCTATGTGACCCACAATAGAATCATAAGAAGCGGGAGGTGGAGCGATATTGTAAGCTTGGTTTGATGATGAGGCTTTCCCTTTACTGTGGTTGGGTAAAGGATCCTTGTAATCTACAATGTTTGTATTTGGCAATGGTTGGGGAGGGTCCTTGATGCTAATGAGACATTTATCTATAAGATCTTGTATGCAATATTTTAATTTCATACAATCAGAAGTTTTGTGTCCAACAATACGATAGTATTCACAATAATCATTCTCATTGTACCATGTGGGTTTGAATTGATTCTCATCGTAAGGCTTATTAGGGGGGAGGGTGACCAAATTCCCCTTGATGATCTTGTTCAAATTATCTTCTATTGGCTCTCCCAAGGGTGTGAATTTCCTCCTAGGAGCGTTATTCTATTTTTGTGGTCCCTTTGGGATATTTACATTGTTGGCGGGGGGTGCATTTGGAGGTGCTTGGTTTTGTACATTTTGGAGGATCTTCACATTGGTGATGTCATCATTGAGGTTATTCTTGTTCTTTCTCCAAAAGTGAGGTTTCTCATTTGATTGTGCATTGTTATTGTTTATCTTTAGGGTGTTGATGTTGACTTTATTGTTGTTGTTATTGTTGTAGGGTTTGTTATCATATAGCTTGATCAAACCCTTGGCAATAAGGGCTCTCTTGATGGCGGTCCCTTTCTTAATGACTTCTTCAAAGGTGGATGCACATAGGATTTGCAAATGAAAACCCATTTCTTGGTTAAGGTTAGCCACAAACATGGTGACTAATTGTATTTTGGGGATCGACCAAGGGAGTTTGATTGCCAAGCCTCTCCATCTTTGCAAGAATGTGGCGAAGGATTCTACACTCTTCTATTTGGTGTTGCAAAGATCTGTCATGGATACTTCATGTTCAAAGTTGTAGGAGAAATGGTTAACAAACTTCTTCGTGAGCTTAGGAAAAGTCCTAATATTGGGAGGAAGATGTGCAAACCATTCAGTGGCTTGACCACTAAGGATTCTAGGAAAGAGTCTCATTAGGTATGTGTCATTATATGAGACCTCAAGGCAAGTGATGTAAAACTCCCTAAGGTGTTCCCTAGGGTCTCCCTTTCCTTTGTATTTGTCAAATTTGGGTGTCTCAAAGTTCTTAGGAAAGGGAGGCATGTATAGCATTCTGTCGAATGGGTATGGACAAATATCCTCAAAAGAATATTGTTTACGTTTGTTTCCATGTTACATGTCATCAAATTTTTGAATTAGAGTTTGCATGATGCTTGTTAATTCCTATGTTGGGGGTGGTTGCGGGATGTATGTTTGTTGGTTGATGAGTTGGTGGAGGTTAGGCATGATTTGGTATTGGTCTGTTGGGTTTTGGTGGATGAGGTTTTGATTTTGTGGGACAATGTTTTGATTTTGGTTGAGTTGGGTGAGATATTGTTGGTAGGAATGAAGCTGTTCTAGAATGTGAGGTGGTAGTTGTGGATTGGGATTATGTTGCGTAGATGATACCACGGGAGGTTGTACAAATGTGAAATTAGATGGGTTGGTGTTAGATGGATTGGTAATGTTGTGAGGTGTTTGTGAGAGAAATTGACTCATGTAGGCTATGGTGTTGGGGTTGAGGGGAGGTACACTTGTGGAGGCACTCGTGTGTACATGATTGCTAGGTATAGTGAGGGTGATTTGCGGTATGGATGTAGTTGCATTTGATGTGCCAGCCAAGTTGGTGGGGTTTGTTATAGTTGTGATGTTGGAGGGATTTGTAGGATTTGTGACGTTGGTGGGATTAGTGGGATTCGTGGGATTTGTGACATTGGTGGGATTGGTGGGATTGGTGGGATTTGTAATGTTGGTGGGATTGGTGAGATTTGTGATGTTGGTGGGATTAGTGGGATTTGTTTGAGATGTGTTAGGGTTAGAGTGTGATGTGGAATGTTGTGAAGATGTGGTGGGGTTGGTGTTGGATGTGGATGGTTGGGATGGGGTAGTGTTGTTGGGTATTTGTGCACCATTTTTGAGAAGAAAATCAAGAATACTACTAGGATGTGATTTTAGGACTCTATCAAGTATATCCATGTTATCAAGATCTTGTGTGAAGTTTAATATGTCTTGATCTACTTGGTTGATGGTGGTGTTTGGGGTAGGTGGTGGTAGTTGTGATTGTAAAAAGGTGAATGGGTTCAACATCACGTTGGCATCATATGAGGGTAGTTGTTGGATCATGGGTAGGTTTTATACTTGTTGGATGGTTGGTACATTGTTTTGATCGGTTGGAGGAATTCCTATGCCCATGTTGTTTCCAAGGTTGGCCATCTCTTGATTTTTCTTGTGTTGGGATCATGTTATGGGAATGCAAGGATATAGATTTGATTGTGGGGTGGAGGAAGGTTGAGACCTTAGAGAATTGGTTTGATTTGTTGGACCCAAAGGGTATATGGTGATGAAATGGGAAAAGATTTAGGTTTAAGAGAGTATACTCCCTATAATCTAAATCTAAGGATGAAAAATATTATGATGTGCTTTTTGATTATAGGTTTTAACCTTTAGGAGATAAGTCTCAAAAAGGTAGCAACCTAATGATGGTAAATGTCAAGGATGTTGATTTTCACAAAAAATTAGACCAAAAGGATGGATGATAGAATGGATTGTTTGATGATGATTTGATGAGAGAGATCTGGTAATGGGTTGGATGGTGTTTGAACTAAGGAGAACCTTAGGTGACTTAGATGTTTGATAGGATAGATTTTGATGATGTTTACAAAGGATGTTGATGTCAACAAAAAAGCTCAAATAGGTCTAGATTTTGGATGGTTGTTTTTCTTCTTACTTAAGGTAGACTAATGACTTTAATAAAAAAGGAATGATTATTCTACTTTAAGGTAGAATAATGACCAACAAGAAAAATAGGGTGTGGAAGATAAAATATAGATTCAAATTTTTCTCAAAGATTGATTTTGGATATGATTTTTTTTGGTGTTGGTTGATGTTCTTGTTTGGTGTTTTGATTATGAGATTTTTGGATGTGTTTGATGTGGAAGAGATGGATGGATTGGAGATAGAATTGTAGAAGGATGTATTAGGTCTAAAAGTAAGTAAAATCAAAGGGGATGAAAAGTTAGGGTAATGGATGGATTATGGTTGGGCTCAATAGTATGATGAAGGGTCCAATAGTGGAAATGATTTATTCTCTAATGTCAAAATATGGATGAAAATTTTGGGTCAAGATGGTTATGATTTTGAGGGATTTTGGAAAGGTGAATGTCGATTATGGATAGGCAGGTCTCAAAGGTCCCAAAACACTTTTCTAAGGCTATGGCCAAGTTGATCTACAAATAGTGCCAAAACTCAGGTATATAGCACCAAAATAGACAGAACTAGTGCCAGAGATTTGTGAAATGGTGCCAAAGCAGGTTAGTGGTTGACAATGGCTTAGCAAAGGTAGATTTTGATGCCAAATTTAGATTTTATGGAGGTCAAATTTTTGTCAAATGTTGGAATGATGTTTCAATGATGTTGTTTCTTGGCAAGTTTTGCAAACACTTCGAACAAAAAGTACATAATAGCAGAAGGTTTTGTTTTGTGAAAAATGTGAAAGATTTATCAAGCATGCACAATCCTAAGGTGAAGCAAGGACAATACTCATTGAATTCCCACTTAGATTTCTCCATCCAAACTTGTTCAAAGTGGATAGCTCTAGGAACTTGGTGACATAGGCTCCCCCTTATAGTGCACTCACTTCTCAGGCACACCAAGTTCCAAGTCCTCAAGATGCACAGATCTTAAGGTACTTTGCTATCTCTTCTAAGAACCACAAGAACATGGGATGGATTCAGAGGTCCGACCTCCTGTATCAACAAGTAGAAGGATTTTGGCTTCTAAAATAATGGTTTGTTGTGGTGGTACATCTGGGGGATTGGTACATTACGAGCATCTGGTAAACCACTTAAGGTTTTGACTAGCTCTACTAGGAGTTTCATATACCCTAGGTATGACTTCCTTTTGAGCTAGCACCATATGGTAAGCACTTACACCATTTTGGACTTGGCTTTTGCCTTATCCTATTTTATAGGGTGGACCAGATGAAAGTACTACTTGGGGTCACAAATGAGTTCTCCATGCAAATATGTCTCAAGAGCAGGCCCACTTTCTAAAATGAAAAAGAGGATAGAACCATTTCTCTTCACCCAAGATCCTTTTAAAAGTTGAGGGGAGAGGATACTTTGATTCTAACCCTTGGGTGACAAATATGTACAAATGTACCAAACATGACAAAAATTTGCTAAAGGTCTTTTTAAGCCCAAATGAAAGATTCCTAATGATTATTGGCAAACACTTGTTAATTTTAATGCACCAGTTTCAACTGTTGTCTATGCTAGGCAAATAAATGGTTCCTTTTAAGTGCACCAAGATGAAATGTTTTCTAATAGTTATTAGTCAAGCAAGTGTTAATTTTAGTGTACCAATTCCAAATGTTCGAACTACACAAAATAAGGGTTCCTTTTTAAATGCACCAAATGAAGTGTTTTTCTATACTACTAAAAACCCCTGCAAGATTGTTAGTAGTCTTAGATGATGGTCTTGGACACACGATTTTCACCTGTAGAACATAGTCAGCCACCTACACACACCCCAAAGTCAGTACAAAAAATAGTGCTAAAACAGTGACAGAAGGTGCCAAAGAACTGTAAAATCATGCAACGAAGCCTCTAAATGGCACTACTGACAAAAAACCCTATTTCCTAACTATTATAGAATATGGCACTTCAGGGTTACAAAATAGTATGACAATACAGAAATGTGCTACGATTTACAGAAATAGCACCAGAATATTCAATAGTTGTTTACAAGGGAAAATAGCACTACTGTACAAAGTGATGGCATTACAAAAAGAAAAGGTGCTACAATGGATGAAGATGGTGCCACATGGGGTTTAAAATCTATTTCTTTTGTCTGTAGGGTCAAAACATGTTGATCTGGGTATAGATAGTGCCGATACATTGCAGTGCTTTAATGGGGGCTACAAAAACACACTTTGGCTCAAAATGTTAGGCAAATCAAGATTAGTGTTGTTAGTGATCCCAAAGATGCCTAAAAAACCAAATAAGGATTATAAAAGAAAAGCTCCAGCCAAATCAAGTAGAGGTTAGATAACAAAGATATTTGATGGTTCTTTATGAAAATTTTGCCATAGTAACCCCTTATATCTGTGTGTTTCCTACGAAAACAGAGAGGAACAACACTGAAAATACCAGCACACAAAAGAAAGAGACAAAGCTTCAAATGAATGATGAGTAGGTTAGTTGTGTGAGGATGGAACTGAGATAGTTTGGAATAGTGCTGAAATCCTCAAAAAATGGCACCACTATGTGGGAAGATGGTGCCAAACAGCGAGTGCTTAGTGCCAGGACATGCAAACACTCCTAAAGACACCAAAAAATCACCAAAAAATGTTAGATTTGGAACTTTTGGGTCCCACCGGGCGTGCCAATGTGATTTAGTGAAATCAAAATGAAAGGAAAAACATAAAACAAATGCATAAACACAAGAATTATACCTTCAAGATAACCCACAAATCCAAGATGAGGTAGAGAGTGTTGCACCCAAACACCCTAGCTTTATCCAAGATGCTCAAATGAAATGTGAAGTGCTCTCAATCTATGCAAATCACTAATTATAACTAGCTCAAGAGGAGAGATTTTGGCATGATAACTTTGCTCAATTTGTGGATGATAAAATGGCTTGAGAGATGGTGTATTTATAGGCTTTTTGGGAAGAGATTTGATCCAAGGGTCGAGATTGATTTGAGAAATCAATGGATGAGGATGAATTTGATGTGGAGGGCCTAGATTTAATCTCCAAAAATGGAGGGTTGTGAATAAAGATGAATTTTAAATTCATCTTGGGAAAGGGGTGGAGTAAATGAGGTTGGGTGAGATGGATTAGCTGTGAATTAAAAATTCATATGGGGAAGAGTAAAATAAATTAAAAATTCATTTGGGGAAGAGTGGGATTTAATGAGTTATGACATGTGTAAGGGGTGTAAGAGGTATTTAATGAGGATTATGACATGTGTGTATAAAAAATTGATTTATGTGGCATATATTTCAATTTTTTATTTGGAGGATGTGGGGAAGGGTGTTAAGCTAGGTTTGACCATTTTAATTAGGGTAATTAGCCTAATTAATAAGGCTGGAAAAAATTAGGGAATTGGTTAATGAGGTGTTAGGATTAATTAAATAAGGTTTTATTTAATTAACCCTAGGTCTATGGTCATTTAGGTTAGGCTAGGTAATTAAATAATTAATATTTAATTTTTTTTAAGATAATGCACTTGGTAAACTTTTTAACGTGACCGATGACGCTGGTGCGACACACCCTCCAGCTCCACAATAATGCTTTTGCCCATAGCTATGAACTGGTGACACCACAACATGGGGAACCTCATCCCCTAGTAAGAACACTTCAAACCCACGAGCTTGTTAGCCTAGTGAAGGCATAAAGCCTATGAGCTCGTTGGCCCAGCGGGTGTTTGAACTTTGGTGGTGGCCACGAAAACCAAGCGACTTAACCACTGAACCGAACCCTTATCCAAAAATAATTAATATTAATTAACTAGGGTATTGATAGGGTAATTAGTAGGCTAAATTAATCAAATAAACATGATTTATTTAATTAATTGGTGATGTTAGACTATTGAATTAATTAAATTAATTCAATTTTAAAGGATGAAATGATGAGAGACTAGATGTTGGAAAGGATAATTAATTAAATAAAAATTTAATTAATTGTTTGGAAGGGGAATTGGTGTGTTTAGTGATGTCGAAGGTCGATTAGAAGGTGAAGACATTTTTAGGTGTCTACAACAATCACAGTTCTGGAGCTTTCCATGATCTTGCATCCAGTGTCTTTGAATCTTAGATCATATCCTTTGTCACACATCTGACCAACACTCAAAAGATTTCAAACCCTTCACTTATTAGACATTGTCAGTATTATGCTTTCCATCAAATGAAATAGATCTTTTTCCACAAATCTTACCAGCTGCATTATCTCCAAACCTAACCAGTCCTCCATCATGCTTTTCCAAACCTACAAACTTACTTTTGTCACCACTCATGTGATGTGAGCATCCACTATCAATAATCCATTCATCCTTATCTTTCTCAACCTGAATAGCCAAATCACTTTCTTCCACTAGTTTTCCTTCCTTCACAAAGCCAGGAGAATTAGTAGACATAGGATCTTCTTTAATAGTAATAAACAGACATTCATTTGCAGCAGTACTAGCATCATCAGATTCATCATCAGTCACTCCTTCATCATCAAAATCTCTAACATAGTAACATTTCATTGGAATTCTAGGCCTGCTCTCATGTCTTTTCTTATTTTTTTCAATTCTTTTAGGACATTTGGAAGTGCATAATGACCTACTTTAACACAAGAGAAACATTTGAAAGGTAACTTACCAGAACCTCTTTGCAGCCTTTCAACAAAGTTAGCTTCAATTTCTTCAAAGTCATCATCTACTTTATATTTCTTAGCTCTAGAAATCTTTTTAGAGGTACTGGCTTTAAAAGTTGATTCAACTTTCAGCAGGGCATCACTAAATATCTCATCTCAAAGGCTGTAAGATTTCCAAGTAACTGATCTCTATCAATGGTTTTCATAGTCATTAATTCTTCAATAGCTGCTACCTTGTGACTATAGGACTTTAGTAGTGATCTGAGAATTTTCATCACAATTTCCTTATCACTCAGAGTTCCTCCCATACCTTTTATTCTAGTGACAAGTTCATCAACTCTTTACATAAAGTCTATTATGTTTTCATCTTCATTCATCTACAAACCCTCTTATTTCACTTTCAAGATCTGTAGCTTGGCTTCTCTTATAGAATCATCTCCTTCATATAGATTTCTCCCATACCTCCTTTTCAGATTCAAGGTCCACAACTTTTGTCAACACTGTGTCACTTAAGGAACTTAACATGGCATCCTTTGCTTTGGCATCCAACTCATATTCTTTGATATCATCTTTAGTTGACAAACCATCTTTAGGCATGGAAAATTGTGACTCTGTAGCTAGACATACTTTATAACCAAGATAGAGGAGATGGCTTTTCATTTGTATCTTCCAAAGAGCATAATTTATCCCATCAAACTATGGAGCTTCCTTCCTATAAGACATCTTCGATCTTCCTCAAGCTGTTAGACTTTCTTCTGAGGAACCTTCCTCTGATACCAATTGTTGAAATATACCAGACAACCGAGAGGGGGGGTGAATCAGTTGTCACAAAAATTTAGCTTCAGATGCATATCAAACCATCAACAACTTATATATTCATAACCAGATTTAACCATGAAAGCATGAAACCATTAACTTAATCAAAATCACACATTCAACATAGTAGACACCATATTTTTACATGAAAAACCCTAAAAAGGGAAAAACCATGGTGGGTGTTAGCCCACAAAAATATATAAGTTATAGAAGTACTAAAAAATAGAGGCTCACTGTCTACAGGGCTCACTACCCAAATTGCTCACTACAAAGAATGGCTCACTGCCAAAGGATGGCTCACTGCCAAAAGTGTGAACTAATTTAACAGCATCTACTCCATTCTAGGTTTTAGTTCCATTTAGGCACAATATTATTTCTCTGCTCTGCTCTTTTACACCTTCGTACTTATCTTTTCATTTTCACAACACACACAATCTTTTGCAACTTCATTACATACTTTTATACAATTCATCAACCTTGAAATGTACATCAAGGTCGGCATTACATTCATCAACTATTGTATCAATTTCCAAGTTCGGCATTACAATCATACATAAAATAGGTCTGGACCTAATACAAATTTAGCTAAGGAAAAGATGTAAGAATTTATGTGGATCACACAATGCATTAGCTAGGACTCAAACACAATCCTCCATGCTACGACATGCTTCTACAATCTTCAATGCATCTCCACAAATAATGAATTCAACCAGGTCGTCCAAGACTGATGAGAGCACTAGGTCTACCAAGAACATTCTTCATTCATGATCCAATTTTCTCTTTGTAGACCAATCCAAAGGTAGGCACATGATCAAGAGACATCCACAAGCATGTTGTAATCACCAGGAACAACCGCACAATCTCTAACAACTTTGTCAAGAAGATTCTTCAAAATGGAGCACAAGAACAACACTATCAGCCACTGTCATAAGTAAAAGATAGTTTGCAGACCACCCAATCACAAACCATTATAGTTGAAGGCACTTAACATCATCACAGACTTGATTGCAAAACCACATACCAAAATACTTTAATACGGAGGAATGCAGAGCATAATACTTTCTCTCTGTCACAACTGAATACACAGAAAAATAGGTTTTACTCTGGTGAACACAACTCACTCAAATCTTCATGCCAAAGGCTCAAACTTGGAATATAACATCTTCAAATAGACTTCTAAATCACTTCCAATCCGTGGGAAAAGATATTCATTCTACAAGAAATGCGGGGCTATCTTCTAGACTATTTTTCAGAGTCTAATACACTGTTTCGACTGCAACACACTATTTCCACCAGAGGGGCTACTTTTCTCAATATCCTCAACATCAGAATCACTTACATAGGTAAATACAAAGCATCTTACTCATGACAAGCAAGCAACAAAATAAGAGCACAGTTGACACCAATGACAACACTGATTAGCCACATACTTGCAATAGGGTGTGGGCTCTATTTATAGGCCATTTGAGGGGGAATTGAATCTAATGGCCAATATTCAAAGTAGAGATCAATGGTTGAGATGAGAGGGTGAGATCAAGGGTTGAGATCTCATCAACAATATTGGATGGATGGGATTAAATATGAATTTTAAATTCACATGGGGAAGGGTGATGAGAATTAAAATGAATTAAAATATTTTTTTGGGGAAGAGTTAGCATTAAATGACATTAGATGGCTGAGGAAATTTAAAATTAATTTCCTTGGAGGATGTGGAATTAAAAATTTCATTTTTTGTGTAGATGTGCAAATCAAGGACATGTGTCTAATTATGCATTCTTACACATGTAAGACAAAAAAAAAGATGTGACCTTTTGAATAAAAAATTTATTTTTATTCAAAGTGTGTGGGATAATGGGTCAAGCAAGGTTTGACCATATTAATTAAATGTTTAACTTAATTAATATGGCTATAGAAAATTAGTTAGTGGGCTAATGGAGGATTAAAATTAATTAAATAATAATTTATTTAATTAATTTAGGTCTAGGGATCATTTAGGCTAGGGTAGCTAATAAAATAATTGCTATTTAATCAACTAGGCTAGGTTTAGGTTGATTAGTAGGGTAGACTAATTAAATAAGTATGATTTATTTAATTAATTAGGGTTTAGGAAGATGGAGAAATTAACTAAATGAATATTGAGAATATTTATTTAATTAATGAGGGATAGTTATTGTTGCAAGTATGTGCCTAACTGGTGTTGTCATTGATGTCAACATATCTGTGTTGTCATTGGTGTCAATTGTGCTCTTGTTTTGATGCTTGATTGTATTAAGATAGTTGCTTTATACTAGCCTATGTAAGTATTGAGGATAATTAGTAAGTGATCCTGATATTATGTTTCCAAGTGCTTTTGAGAAAATTTGCTCTCCCAGTGGAAACAATGTGTTGAAGAGTATCTTTGTTTACAATAGAATAGTCCAATAATTTGCTCCACATTTCTAGTAGAAATCCTTGTTTGTGGATTGGAAGTCATTTAGAGGCATGTCTAAATATGCTATATTCTAAGTTTGAGCCTCTGGTATGAAGATTTGAGAGAGTTCTGGTCACTAGAGTAAGAATTGTTTTTCTATGCATTCAGTGGTGACAGGGAGAAAGTATTTTCTATGCATTCCTCTGCATTGAAGTATTATGGTCCCCAGTTCTAGACTTAAGTCTGGGATGATATTATGTACCTTAAACTACAACAATTCATGATTTGGTGGTCCACAAGCAATATTTTCTTTATGACAGTGGCTAACAGTGTTGTTTAAGTGCTCTAGTTTGAATAATCTTCTTGACAAATTGGTTAGAGGTTGTGTAGATGTTCCTAGTGATTACAATGTGCTTGTGGATGTCTCCTGATCATGTTCCTACCTTCTGATTTGTCTACGAAAAGTAATTTGGATCTTGGATGAAGATTATTCCTAAAAGACTTAGTGTTAACTCCAAGTCTTGGCCGAGTTGGTTGTTTTCACTACTTGCAGAGATGCATTGAAGATTGTGGAAGCGTAGTGTGGTGTCGGAGATTGTATTTGAGTCCCAACTAAGACATAATGTGATCCACATACATCTTTTCCTTAGATAATTATGTTTAGGTCCAAACCTATTTCTATGTATGTTTGTAATGCCAACCTTGGAGATTGTTCCATTGGTTGATAAATTGTATAAATACTTGTAATGAAATCGTGAAAAAGTCATCGATGGTGAAGATGGGAAGATAAGTGAAAAGTGTAAAGGCAGAGCAGAGTAGAGGAAATGTTTACTCTTTAATGGAACTAAATCTTGGCATCAAGTAGATACTATTATCTCAGTTCACAAACCTTTGGTAGTGAGCTACCCCTTGGCAGTGAGCCAATCTCGGTAGTGAGCCCTAACTTTTTGTAGTGAGCAATTTGGGCAATGAGCCCTAAGGTAGTGAGCCTCTAATTTTCGGTATTGCTATAACATATTATTTTGTGCACTAACACTCACCGTGGTTTTTCCCTTATATGGTTTTCCACATAAAAAATCTGGTGTCTCATGTGTTGAATGTGTGATTGTGCTTAAATTTCTAATTTCATGCTTTTAGGGTTAAATTATAATGACAGTGATTAATTGACTGATGTGTTGATATCTATAAGATGTTAAGTTTTTGTGACAACTGATTCACCCCCCACTCTTAGTTGTCTTGTGCATTTCAACAATTGGTATCAGAGTGAGGTTCCTTGGAAGAAAGTCTAACAACTTGAGGAAGATCAAAGATGTCGTACAAGAAGGATGCTCCCCAGTTTGATAGAATAGATTATGCTCTTTGGAAGGTATGAATGAAAATCCATCTCATTTGTCTTGGTTATAGTGTTTGGAAGATGACAAAATAAAAATATACTATCCCTCAGAATGGTCCATCAAGTGATGATGAAATCAAACAATATGAGTTAAATGGAAAAGCTAGAGATGCTCTGTTAAGTGCCTTGTCTGACACTGAGTTAGTAAAAGTCATGGACCTTGAAACAACTCATGAAATCTAGGAAAAGTTGAAGAATTTATATGAAGGAGATGATTCTATAAAAGGAACCAAATTACATAACCTAAAAGTTAAGTATGAAGGTCTAAAAATGAGTGAAGATGAGAACATAACAATCTACTTACAAAAGGTTGATGAAAATGTCAATGGAATCAAAGCTCTTGGAGGAACTATTGATGATAAAGAGGTTGTGTTGAAGATTCTTAGGTCATTGCCTAAATCCTACAGTCACAAAGTATCTACAATTGAATAAATCATGATTGTGGAAGATGTTTCAAAAGATCAGTTTCTTGGAAAACTTGTAGCCTTTGAGATGAGAGAGTTTGGTGATGCCCTACCTAAAACAGAGACTGATTTCAAAGCTAGTACTTTAGAGAAGACTTCAAGAGCTAAGAAGTACATGCTATGGAATCTAATGATGACCTTGAGGAGATTGAACCCAAATTTGTGGACAAAATGCAAAGAGGTACTGGTAAGTACAAAGGCAAATTACCATTCAAATTCTTTTCATGTGGTAAGATTGGTCACTATGCTTCTAGGTGTCTGGAGAGAATTTAAAGAGGTAGAAAGAAATTTGAAAGTAAATCTAGGGTTGTAAAGAAATGTTATATTGTTATAGATCTTGATGATGATGGTGTAACAGATGATGAGTCTGATGATGCTAGTACTAGTGCAAATGAATGCTTGTTTATTGCTATTAAGGATGAACCTGTATCTACTAATCCTTCTAGCTATGTGAAGGAAGAACAATTGGTAGAAGAAAGTGCTTTGTATATTCAACTAGAGAAAGATAAGGATGAATGTATAATTAATAGTGGATGCTCACATCACATGACCGGTGATAAAAGTAAGTTTGTAAGTCTAGAAAAATATGATGGAGGATTGGTTAGGTTTGGAGATAATGTAGCTGGTAAGATTTGTGGAAAAGGATCTATTTCTTTTGATGGAAAGCACAATACAAATGATATCCTATATGTGAAGGGTTTAAAGCATAATTTTTTGAGAGTTGGTCAAATGTGTGACAAAGGTTATGATATGAGGTTTAAGGATAATGGATGCAAGATCATGGAAAGCTCCAAAATAGTGATTGCAACTGGAAAGAAGACCAGAGGTAACATTTATCAATTAAGAGGAACTAATGATTACTATGTGTTAGTTCAGACGGATGAGAGTTGGTTGTGGCATTGAAAGATGTGTCATATCAATTTTGAAAACTTGGTGAAGATAAGTTCAGTACAGGTTGTGAGAGATTTACCTAAGCTTGTAAAGCCTACTAATACTATTTGCAAGGAATGTCAGTTGGGAAACCAGACAAGAACAGGTTTCAAAAGCAAAGAACAATTTTTTGTTGGATTGCTGGATCTAGTGCACATAGATTTGTGTGGTCCCACATGGATAAGAAGTCTACAAGGAGACAGGTACTTTATGTTTCTTATTGATGATTATTCTAGAATGACTTGGGTCATGTTTCTGAAAGATAAATCAGAAGCCCTAGAAAAGTTCAAATCCTTCAATGCAATGGTTGAGAATGAGATAGACCTGAGAATCAAGTGCTTAAGGTTTGATAGAGGATGTGAGTTCACATCAAATGAATTCAATATTTTCTATGAAGAACAAGGGATAAAAAGACAAAATTGTCTGCACCAAGGACTCCTCAGCAAAATGGAGTTGTTGAAAGGAAAAATAGGACAGTTCAAGAACCTACTAGGACTATGATGAAGGAAGTTGACCTACCAGAAATGTATTGGAGAGAAGCTATACATACTTCTATGTACATCCAAAATAAAGTTCAAGTCAAAGGTAATAGTACTAAAACTCCTCATGAATTGTGGTATGGAAGAACTCCTACAGTGAAATATTTCAAAGTTTTTGAAAGCAAATGCTATACCAAAAGAGAAGAGGAACTAGGTAAGTTTGATGCTAAGAATGATGAAGGAATCTTTCTTGGATACTCTACCAAGAGTAAAGCCTACAGGTGCTACAAGAAAAGGCTAAAAATGATTGTGGAGAGTGCTAATGTAAAGGTGGATGAAGACAAGGAAAGAATATCAGATCTGAATGACTATGAATCAGATGAAGCTGTTACCACAACAAATGAAAAAAAAGTTGAATAAGAGGATAGTCAAGATGAAGAAGAAAACACTTTGAAAAGTGTAGTTAAGACTCCCGAGTATGTAATGATCAATCATTCTAAAGACCAGATAATTGGTAATAAAAGCAAAGGAGTATTGACAAGGAAAAGGGCTACAGAAGAATAGGTGAACTACTATTTACTTTCAAAACCTAAAACTGTAAGTGAAGCTTGCAATGATGAAAATTAGGTAAAGGCTATGGAAGAAGAGCTAATGTAGATAGAGAAGAATCAAACTTGGGAATTGGTTTTTTGACCTGCTGATAAGAATATGATTGGAACTAAATGGGTTTTCAAGAACAAGCTGAATGAGAATGGGGAAGTAATTAGAAACAAAGCAAGGCTGGTATTCAAAGGATATTCTTAAGTTGAAGGGATAGATTTTGAAGAAACCTATGCTCCTATGGCTAGAATAGAAGCAACTAGAATGTTTTTGGCATTTGTAGCATTCAAAGAGTTCAAAGTGTATCAAATGGATCTTAAGTCTATATGCATTAATGGTAAGTTGGAAGAAGAGGTGTACATTGAACAACCAAAAGGATTTAAGTTATCAGACCAAGATGACATGGTGTATAGATTGAAGAAGGCCTTGTATGGGCTAGCAAGCCCCCAGAGCCTAGTATGCAAGGTTAGACAAGTATTTATTGCAATTTGGTTTTAGTAAAGGCACTGCAAATAGTAATCTCTATTTCAAAATCAATGATAATCAAATCTTGATTGTTGTAGTCTTTGTTGATGACATTATCTTTGGAGGAAATGAAGGTATGTGCATAAAATTTGTAGGGGAAATGCAAAATGAGTTTGAGATGTCTATGCTTGGTGAAATAAATTTCTTTTTGGGTCTACAAATTACTCAATTAGATAAAGGAATCTTCATTTCTTAGTCTGAGTATGTGAAAGAGTTGTTGAAGAAATTTGGAATAGAGGATTCTAAACCAGTATGTACTCTAATGGTGACTGTTGCAAGTTAAGCAAAACTGATTAATCACCTAAGACTGATAAAAAAGGTACATATCCATGATTGGAGGATTACTTTATCTAACACAAACCAGACCTGATATAATGCATGTAGTTTGTCTTGTGGTAAGATTTCAGGAAGATCCTAGAGAATCACATGTGATGGCAATTAAGAGGATCTTGATGTATTTGAAAGGCACATCAGATCATGGCTTATGATATCCAAAGGATAATGGTTTCACTCTTAGTGCTTATATAGATGTAGATTGGGCTAGAGATGTTGATGACAGAAAAAGTACAAGTGGTGGTGCTTTTTTCTTAGGTAATAGATTGGTTTCATGGTTGAGCAAGAAGCAAGATTCAATCTCTCTGTCTATTGTAGAAGCTAGGTATATTGTAGTAGCATGTTGTTGCACTCAATTGTTATGGATGAAGCAAACATTGAAGGACATAAGAGTTGTGTATGAAGATCCAATTGCAATCTTTTGTGACAATACAAGTGCTATAAACATTTCAAAGAATCCACTGATGCACTCAAGGACAAAGCATATATCTATAAGGTATCACTTTCTTAGAGAAAAGGTGATGGAGAATGAAGTAAAGATGGAATATGTGTCCACCAAGGATCAGATTGTATATATTTTCACTAAGCCTCTATCTAAAGATACTTTTGACTATCTCAGAGAAAAGTTAGGGGTTATTACCCCTCCTACTCTGAACTAAGATGCATAGGAATGCATCAATCTAGTGGTATCCAAAGCCTCACTATTTGATCTAGATTGACATTTTAAAGGCTACCTCTCAGGGGGAGTAGCTAGATGTTGCTGATATGTGTTCCTAATAAAGAGTAATAAATTTTAGTTTGATTAAAGAAGTAGAGTGAAAGTATGTGCCCTTTGCCATTGTTGTCAAAGGGGGAGAGAAATCATGTGAAAAACTTAAGGGGAGAAAGAGTGTAGATGTATAAAGAGAAAGGGGAGAAGGTAATTAGTGTAGAATCTTGTCTTGATGGTCTTTACAATTTTTCACATCATATGTTGCCATCAATGACAAAGGGAAGATTGTTGCAAGTATGTGCCTAACCAATGTTGTCATTGGTGTTAATTGTGCTCTTGTTTTGATACTTACTTGTATTAAGAACTAGTTTCTTTATACTGGACTATGTAAGTGTTGAAGATAATGAGTAAGTCATCCTAATATTATGTTTCCAAGTGCTTTTGAGAAAATTTGCTCTCCCAGTGGAAACAATGTGTTGAAGAGTATCTTTGTTTACAATAGAACAGTCCAGTAATTTTCTCCACATTTCTAGTAGAATCAATATCCTTGTTTATGGATTGGAAGTCATTTAGAGTCATGTCTAAATATGCTATATTCCAAGTTTGAGCCTCTGGTATGAAGATTGGAGAGAGTTCTATGCATTCAGTGGTGATAGGGAGAAAGTATTTTGCTCCGCATTCCTCCACATTGAAGTATTATGGTCTATGGTTCTAGAGTTAAGTTTGGGATGATGTTATGTGCCTTAAACTACAATGGTTCATGATTTGGTTGTCCACAAGTGTCTTTTCAGTGCTCCAGTTTGAAGAATCTTCTTGACAAAGTGGTTAGAGGTTGTGCGGATGTACTTGGTGATTACAATGTGCTTTTGGATGTCTCCTGATCATGTTCCTAGATTCTGATTGGTCCACAAAGAGTAATTTGGATCATGGATGAAGATTGTTCCTATAAGACTTGGTGTTAATTCCAATTCTTGGATGACCTGGTTGTTTTCACTACTTGTGAAGATGCATTGAAGATTGTGGAAGCATGTTGTGGCATGGAAGATTGCATTTGAGTCCCAACTAAGATGTAATGTGATCCACATACATCTTTTCCTTAGCTAATTTTGTTTAGGTCCAAACCTATTTCTATGTATGTTTGTAATGCCAACCTTGGAGATTGTTCCATTAGGTGATGAATGTAATGCCGACCTTGATGTACATTCCAAGGTTGATGAATTGTATAAATACTTGTAATAAAATTGTGAAAAGGTGTCGATGGTGAAGATGGGAAGATAAGTGAAAAGTGTAAAGGTAGAGAAAAGTAGAGGAAATGTTTGCACTTCAATGGAACTGAATCCTGACATGAAGTAGATGCTATTATCTTAGTTCACAAACCTTTGATAGTGAGCCACCCCTTGGTAGAGAGCCGATCTTGGTAGTGAGCCCTAACTTTTTGTAGTGAACATTTTGGGCAATGAGCCTCTAATTTCTATTATTTCTATAACATATTATTTTGTGACCTGACACTCACCATGGTTTTTCCCTTATAGGTTTTTCCATGTAAAAAATCTGGTGTCTCATTTGTTGATTGTGTGATTGTGCTTAATTTTCTGCTTTCATGGTTAAATCATAATGACAGTGATTAATTGACTGATGTGTTGATATCTAGAAGAAGTTAAGTTTTGGTGACAATTGATTCACTCCCCCCCTCTTAGTTGTCTTGTGCATTTCCATAGTTATAAGGTATAGTGATAAATTAAATGGATTAATTGATCACAAATGATGGATAAATGGATAAGGGTAGATGACTAGGGATGAATTAATTAAATAAAATAAATAAATTTAATTAATTGGAAGGGATAGTTAGTGATGTGAAGATGTCAAAGGGTAGTTGAAGGGCTAAGATGTTTTTAGGTGTCTACACAAACATTTTAAAAGTCAAAAATTCTTTTCAAACTCACAAAAAATAATCAAACCCTACCTTCTTCAACTACTAGACCCTCTACATTTGCTTCATGACATCTTCAGGAGCAGGTTTGGTGAGATGGCATCATGAAAATGTCAATCTCTCTGATCACTTGCTTGATTTTCCCTTCCTTCAATGTGCTCATGCTATTTGACTAGTTTTTTCCTTGCCAAAAACTATAGTTTTGGACGTGGGTATGAATGAAATGTGTTTTTTTTGTTCTATGCAGACAATAATGTAAGCACATTATAATTCACTGATGTTATAGTCTAGATGGGACCAGAAAGTCATGTGGTGACTTTTTGGTCCCACAACCCCATGCATACACCCATTCTTCTAGTCTTTCGAAGCTACAGTTACCAAGACTAGAGATGATAGGGATGACATCTGAGAGATGGCTAAGTAAATGAAAATGCTCACAACAGAAGTGACCTACCTTAGAATCCAGAACATATACTTATAGTAGAGAAGTCAAAATTAGAATTAGAATTATTAGAGACCTAATAGAACTTGGAACATTACACTAGTAGAATTTGACAAATAAATGACTACATGACTAAAACTTTTAGTCACAAAAACTAAAAATGACTAAATTCTACTAAATTTTTGCAACTCAGCTATAAATGAGTAAATAATTGACTAATTTGGTCGTTTACTAAAAAATTATTTAGTCATACAAATAAAAATGATTAAATAGTTAGTCATGCAAATACAAATTAGACAAAAAATTTAAAAAATATTTTGGGAAATTCTTGGTGGGAGTGTATTACACATGATTCATTATTCATTAAATTCCTCATTTCGTTAGTTGGTTATCCTAGAACTGAGACATTTTGGGTTATAGTAGCTACTTGCATAGGCTATAAAGCTTGTTTGGAGAGGACTTGGAGACTTCTAAAAAGGTAGGCGAGGAATTCCAAGTTTGCTACAACAAATTTGAAGTCAATGATGCCCTCTACAGTGAAGTCAGATTTGGGGATGCTCTCTGTAGAAAATTCAAAGATAATTGAAAACCCTCATTATATTAAACACAAAATCTATAGCTTTCTGATTGGTAACTTATAGTAGTTACATAGGCAACTGAGTACCAGAACCATATAGGCAATTTAGGGATTAGGGGAGTATTTTTTTCATTAGTTTCCTCTATATATTTTGGAGCATATGGCAATTTAGGGATTAGGGGAGTATTTTTTTCATTTGTTTCCTCTATATATTTTGGAGCATATGGGAATTGAACTTGTAATTCAAGTTAAACACCACCTTATTCTAGTCATTGGAAGAATTCCATATCCTTAAAGCACATAGAAAAAACTATAGAATTGGCACTGGGGATTTTATTTATGAATTCAACCCAAATGCCATTTCCTATTGCCTCCATAAAACTTTGTTGAGTCAACTCTAGTTCATCATGCTCAACATGAAGAACCCCAATGTTGTTAAAAAATTCAATGGGTACTTCTTCTCTGCTCTTCTTCAGAAGAGACTTTGTTGTCTTAAGAGAATCTAAGGCTGCACTGGGGTCTGATGATATTAATAACTCACCCATCTTGATAAATGCATGGGCATCACGTGGATCTATGTGAGTTGCCTTTCTTAAAATTTCTAAAGCCTTCTTTGTCTACCCTTGCTGAGCATATATATGGCCTACAACTTTTAAGCTCTCACAGTTCTTAGGGTGGACCTCTAGAACCTTTTCAAAATTTGAGAGAGAACCCTTAAGATCTCCCAGCTTCAATTGAACCTATCCACAAAATCCTATGGCCTCTAGCTTTCCTTGACTGATGCCATGTAGTAGTAGCTAGTGGTGTCATAATCACCTTTACTATGATAAGATCATGCAAGATTATAATATGAATGAGATTTCATGAGAGGGTGGTCAGTTGAAACAAGAGCTATCTCAGTCAACTGTTCCACAAGAAAATGCTGCCCTGTGAAGAAAAAATGGTTTGCTAAATGATTCAATACCATTGCACAGTATAGGTATAATTCAAAGGCTTTATTCATCTTTTCCATTCCTTCATGAACACTACCTTTTTCACTAACTGTGAGAATACTACAAGTAAAAAATACACAAAACTGACCACATAGGTTTATGTAGAGGTAGAAGATCATTTCCTAATGCTTCCATAAAAGTTTGTTGAGCTAACTCTAGTTCATCATGCTCAAAATGAAGAACCCCAATGTTGTTTAACAATTCAATGGGTACTTCTTCCCTGCTCTTCTTCAGAAGAGACTTTGGTGTCTTAAGAGAATCTAAGGCTGCATTAGGGACTGACGATATTAATAACTCACCCATCTTGATAAATGTATGGGCATCATGTGGATCTATGTGAGTTGCCTTTCTTAAAATTTCTAAATCCTTCTCTGCCTACCCTTGCTGAGCATATATATGGCCTACAACTTTTAAGCTCTTATAGCTCTCAGGGTCGACCTATAGAACCTTTTCAAAATTTGAGAGAGAACTCTTAAGATCTCCCAGCTTCAATTGAACCTATCCCAACCAAAAGTATGGCAACAAAAAATACTATGGCCTTTGGCTTTCCTTGACTGATGCCATGTAGTAGCAGCCAATGGTGGCATAATCACCTTTACTATGATAAGATCATGCAAGATTATAATATGAATGAAATTTTGTGAGAGGGCAGTCAGTTGAAAAAAGAGCTATCTCAGTCAATTGTTGCACAAGAAAATGCTACCCTCTAAAGAAAAAATGGTTTTCTAAATGATTCAATGTCATTACATAGCAGGGGTATAATTCAAAGGCTCTACACATCTTTTCCATTCCTTCATAAACACTACCTTTTTCACTAACTGTGAGAATCATGTTGGTGTTCCCAACTAATGGTCTGAGTTTCCCTAAAAAGTTACCATCTTTTATGCTTAGGATTCTCAGGTCAGTGGCCAATGAATAGGAGAGAATTGCTTGTTCTCCTCTGTACTTTAGGCTCTACTAGACCTAGGGGTATTCCCTTCAATATCTATATGACAAATCCTTATTTCATTGGATATTGACACCTAAAGTGAATATGTTCTCGTATATGTAAATCAAAACTATATAATCACTTCAAAGTTAGCTAGCTCTGGTAATTACTTCATTGAATGGCTCAGAGAACATGAAACTAAACCCTACTCCTAAAACTAATAAATTGATTTGTTCTTCTTTTTAATGTATGTGATTGTTTGATTGTGGGTAATTTGTGAAAATAAGCCCAACTCTGATCGGTGCCAATCCTAGGGTTTGGAGTCAATTCCTTATAATGCAAATTACTTCTCATAAACAACACAACCATTCAAATTTAGAGGATTTATTATGTTCCTATCTTACAGATAACAATCCAAGAATGAGTATTTCCAACAACTCTTCTTATAAATATCCCTATTGTAAAACACATCTCTCCATATCTGACTCAAAGCATTTTCATCTATTCCTTGAATAGAAGCAGCAAACCAGAAATGCAATATAGAAAATGTATATTCAAGAATTTAGAAACCCTTAGTATCCTCATTCAAAAGAGAAATGCAAACAACATAGGAGTCAATTGATGGAAACACATGCTCAAAGGCATTTTTCATATATTGCAATCTGAAATTGATAAAAATGCTTATAGAGAAAATTCATTCAACATGCAAGAAACTAAAACTTACAACTCAAGATATTGACAAGTTCTCATAATTGCTCTATATTTCATTACTAGAGTTTCCCAAATCTTCCAACCCCTTACAAAGTGGAACAACATGCTCTTTTATAGACACAAGAACATGTTGCCCAAAAAATTGTTACCAGTAGTCGATTACAAATCTTACATTACAAGTCACCACCCATAGGCATTGGGAAACTAATTCAAATTACACATGAAAGAGAAAAGAAAAAAATACAATTTATCTTGGAGATGCCAAAAAATTGTTAGAGATGTTTTATCCAAATGATGAAGAAGACATATCACATGATTAGATCCTCGTTCATCCCAGACACATTTATCCATACTTCTCCACCCAGGATGCACATGATTTCTTTGATGGCCATTGGAAAGGAATCAATTTTGCTATTTTTTCATTATGCCCTGTATACCTTGCATCCAATAAAATATTTTTTTCCTTACAAAATATCTCAAAATTCAATTCCAACACATGTACCTTATCGAGTGTAGAACTTAGAATTTTCATGCTTGTGTCACCATCCATAGAATTGGAAGATATGAGTTGGCCATCTATACTTTCAAAATCATCATGTCCATCATCTTCCAATATGCTTGGCATAATCCTTTTATCTATATTCTCAATTCACTATCTTTTCTCATTTAAAACCTTGTCCAATTTCATTTGGAAGGCAACCACCTCTTCTAATAAAATTAACATATCAAGGGTTAATTTTATTTCTGGTGGAGCATCAGGGGCAAACCTTGAACATCTATGAACCCCCCTTATTTCTCTAGTTCTTGGTAGCCACACTCTACACATGTATTTCAGGATTTCCTTGTCCCTCTCTGTTATGGATAAAATGGGATAATCAAAATGAATTATAAAAACCCAAAAACATCAATGGAATGTGCAAGTAAAGAAGATTTTAAATAAGAAAGTGATACTCACAACCTTTTTACCTCGCGATTTCCATTGTTCGCCTATTCCCATTTGATCTTTAGTGATGAATGTAGCCCTCAGGAAGCTTGCTTCCTCGCTTTAATTCCTCAAAATGGAAAAGAGAAATGGCTTGGATACTTATTATGTAGAAGGTGAGCTTCAACACAATGTGAAATGGATAATGATGGATGTGATAAATGGAAGAGGTGATAGTGGGGGTGCCAATGACGCGCTATGGATTCTGCAGCATAAGTTTACTTGAAAGCTTGATATGAAATGAAAGGATAGAGGGTTGTATTTATAGATTCATGAGAGAGAGGATCAACGGTGTAGAAGAAATAAGAAGATCAATGGTAGGGGATGTTCGAGAGAACGTGCACGATTAGGACATGTGTCATTCAAAAGGATGCTTTGTTGAGTTAACTACTTTCTTGATGAGGATGAGATTTTATTTCTTAAATTAGAATATATTTTTCTAATTTAAGAGTTTTATTGATAAAACAAAGTTGCTTTAGATCAGTTAGCTGAGCTTTTACTTTTGCATGACAAGAAGAATTTATTTTTAGAAGATTTTGAAGATTTTTTAGAAGATAAGAAAGTGTAATTAAATAAATAAATTTATTTAATTACTTGCACATGATTTGGAAGAATAAATAAAATATTTAATTATATTTTATTTTGGGGATTAAGATTTAATTTAAATAAATTTACAATTTATTTAAATTTGGAAGAATGAATGATTTAATTAAATAATTAAAATTATTTAATTGTTTAGAAGAATAAAGTTGATTTGATTTAATTAAATAAATTGATTTATTTATTTATTAATAGAGGAATATAAAGATGAAATAAATATTTAAAATATTTATTTAGGTAGAGTCATGTCATTTTTAGGTGTATACATTTTGCCCCTCTTTGATGCAATGTGTTTTATCACGTTGTTTCAAAGAATAAGAATTTTTGACAATGATACATGCCCCAGTTTGCCCTTGGTACAAGTTTAACAACAGGATGCCCCCTTGGGAGATTGGATGAGAAGATGGCAGAAAGTGTGAGACAGACAATCTCTCAAAGAAGGTGAAAAGCAGGTTAGGATGGAGAAAAATAGGAAATAGTTTAGAGGAACAGATATGGGAAGTAGTCACAGTTGTCACACAGTTAGTCGTGGTTCACTTGCTATATATAGCAGCTGGGTCCACAAGTCTTATTCATTTGCACACTTGTCCTTAGCTGATTGGTCTTTGAGAGCTTAGTAGAGCAGAGGAGCTAGAGCAGTCAATAGAGATATGGATATTCCACATGAGGAGCACCGTTTTGAGCAAGTTCAATGGTTCAATCGGCCATCCGAGGTAAGACCACCGGTATGTAGTTCGCTAAAACTCACTAAAATTCATTTATTAGGTCAATAAATGCTTAGGAAAAAAAGCTAAGACAGATGTGCCGAACTGCAGTTCGGCGCATATGCATCCCAAAATGACGCATATGCTGTGAAATCACACATCTGAGAGATCTTACGGTGCATATGATAGATGTGCACATATAGGTTAGGAATTGGCACATCCATTGTGGAACTACACATGTGACACTAGAAGCAGGGCATGTGCCAGAATGGTGCATACACATCAAGGATTGGTGCATTCATGGTGAAGTGGTACATCTGATATGAATCGATGCATTTGCCACCTGGTTCGGTGCATTTGCACTAGGATAGTCAGTTGACTTAACAAAATTAACCTAATTGGCACCTTGATCAATGCGTTGATTGATAAGCGATCTCCAAGATTGCCAAGAATCTAGTCAAGAGATGATATGTTGTTTTGATTAATTTGATGTGTTAATTCAATGATAGGATAGTTTGATTGCTTTGAGTAGGTTTTGCTTGGTTGCAAGAGAATATCTGTGATACCCTGATGTCACGAGAGCAGTTCCCTTTGTCATTGTTGTAGTGGTATATGTTGACAGAGATGGACCATGAGACTCTTAGTGCTATGGGTCTTCCTTACATTTATTTCATGCCCAAGGTTTGCGTGAATGCAGTTTGTTGACTGCATCGATGGAGCGATTCCATAGTCAGGATGGGACATTCCATCTATCGATCAGGGAGATGGCGATCACTCTAGAGGACATGTACAAGATTCTGCACCTCCCTATTCAGGGAGAGTTGGTAGAGTATGATTCAAAGCATGATGCGGGATTGGCTGAGTGTAGATGCATTTTTGATGACCCAGATCTGGTTGAGCAGATGATTTCATAGCAGGACCTTCATGACTGCTATGACTACTTCTCGAGGATAGTGGCGGGACTGATCGGTGGCGTAGTATTCCCCAATAGGAGGTCACACAGGTTTTTGACTAGCTAGGGGAGGGTGCTGGAGAGTATGAATACCGATAGGAATTAGTATGCATGGGGTATGTGCATGCTAGCACACTTGTACATGGATATGCACCAGGTTGTGTATCACAGAGGGGCCAACTTGTCAGCAAGTGTGTCTCTTTTGCAGTTTTGGTTATGGGAGCACATAGCGATCTCTCGGTTGATATGTCTTTTTCATAGGTAGAGAGGTGAGCCCTACAGCTATGGATATGCAGGCGTGATTTCCTAGCACAAGCTGGGGAAGCTCAAGTATTGGAGAGATGTGCTAGATAATGTGGATCTAGTTATCTGGTGCCCATACCTAGACTACGAGGTATGGGAGGATGAGGCTGATGAGTTACCGTACTATTTCCAGACTCGGTGGCTTATTAGCGGGATGAGGTACATGTTGGAGCGTCAGATTGCTAGCAAAGTACAGAGGTAGTTTGGCAGAGTACAGGGAAGGCCACAAGGGTAGGCATGATTTGCGAGGACCCATGCAGAGAGATTTAGGTGGGGTCCCATGGCATCATATGAGGAGGCCTTGGCAGACTTCCATCAAATCCCCTATGCATCTTGGCCTATGAGGAGGGACATAGTGGATGCGGACATGATGCCAGATTATGAGGAGTGGTTCACCACTCATCCATTTCCCAAATATTCAGGACCTGTAGTGTTGGCTCCTCGTATAGATGAGGAGGATTCAGATGACGAGGGTGAAGCTGGCAGGAGGAGGAAGAGACGGAGGGGGGAGAGGAGGTTAGGGAGATGATGGTGGAGATGGAGGAGGAGCAGGAGATGGAAGAGGAGGTAGATCGAGACAGAGGAGGACGTCTAGAGAGGGACCTTCGGGTCAGCAGCATATTGCACAACCATAGGCTACAGGGCAGGTGTAGGTGCCAATATAATAGGTGGTACAGCAGAGATAGATTTCACCACCACAATAGGTGGTACAACAGTAGGTGCAGGGGTAGGTGCCATCATAGCAGGTGGCACAGGGATAGGGACAAGGAGGGCAGGCTCTACAGCTAGACCTATAGTAGTAGGCCATTGTTTTACTACAGGGTCAAGTCAGGTAATTGAGAGCCCACCTAAGGGCAGCAGAGTCTCGGAGAGAGGTAGACGCAGGACAGATATTAAAGATCTCCAAAGAGTGAGACTCAGCCTTGGTGAGTGTGCGGGCGATCAGAGTGGAGAGATGCAGCAGTGGTAGACCTAGGTACAGATAGTACTTCAAGCTTTTTGGTTGCACAGGTGCAACAGGCATAGACATAGCTGGCCCAGGTATAGGGTGAGCTTGCCAGGGTGCAGGCTCAGACTCAATATTATAGAGGATTATATCACGGGGCAGTGTCGAAGGACCAGCATGTGCCTAGTTACAAGAGTCAGTCTGTGGCATCTTAGAGAGTAGGTGGATCTTGATCTATATGATTAGTGAGAGGCCCCCAATAGTCAGGGAGTGACAGAGGAGAGGGCAGTGCAGGGAGCAATGCTCTATGTTAGTAGGGTTAGCTAGATTTTGTCACTTGTACCAATTTTTGGCTTGATGTACACATTGTTGATGGCTGAGATAGCCTACTATGTATTATTTTGCCCTGAGACATGTATCACTATCTTGTTTTACTTTGTATACATTTTATGATATGACTCTGAGAGATGGACATATATTTACATATATTGTACATTTGGACATGTTTTATGCTTATATGATGATGCAGTTATTGATGTTCTACATGCACATGTTCTATGTTTATATATTATGGATGCAATCTATCTTATGATGCTTTGTATATGTGATGCATACTAGATGGATTAGGATGGTTTGATATGCAAATGCAAATGTGAAATGTTATTGCAGCTCTATATGTATTTGTCTATGTTTTTTATTTTTGAGATGATATACGGATGCAAATGTATGTGGATGACCTAATGCACTTATTATGTATATAAATGATTTAATCATGTGAATGACTATCTCATGTGATATGATATGTTATCTATGCTATATTTTTGATATGTCCAAATGTACTCAATCAACACAGAGATGATATAGATAGGAGGAAGAAAAGGAATGAAAGAGATACAGGCTTTCATTTGATACTCTGTAGGATTTTCTTATTGCATGGTTGATATGGATTTTCCAGATATGGGATGGATGTGGATATTTTTCCATCATTAGAGCGCAAGTACTTTGCTTTCATCATTGGGCACTTTTTGTTTCTTTTCTCTTTTTGAAATGTTGTAAGAAAATACAAGCATCTAGGTATAATTAAACTGAGATGCCCTGATTATTCTTTACATGGATTTTGATATAGCAAGTTGATACAAGCATCTAGTCAAACTTGAATCTAGATGACCTGAGTACTCCTTGCATTTCAATAGACAAGGATTGCCCTTTTTCATGTTTAGACCTTCGAAGTCCTCGATGATCTTTGTTGATCATGTTGTTAGACAAAAGTCGTCATATTACTAAAGTTTGATCCACAAACAGTAGACAAAGAAAAATATTATGCCCCCATCATAGCATCTCTAGCTTTTGGCATCCTTGAGTAGCATAGGAAGACATAATGACAAAAATCCAAGACTTTGTAAGTTAACTTGCTCACAAAACATTCTTGCATTAGATGTGTCTTTTTTCCATAATTGATATAGAATTAGTCTGAATGTTTCAGTATACGTTGTTATTTTGCCTTGGACAGGTTGATGTTTTTGTGCCAAGATTTTTGTTTTGGGAAGCTTGCTTTGCTGCATGCTCTTGTCTAGTGAAAGGTATCACAATCCTTAATTCAAGAATCCAAATCCATAACCAGGTTGAGGAGTTGCCCCTAGTTTATACAAAGGATCAACTTATTATGGGTGATATGACAACAAACATGGAGAGATGAACCCTAAGGGACTGACCTAGTGCCTTGAGGGCTTATTGCTAAATGGCCTTGCCTACGTGATGACACAGAGACAACGTAGTTCAAGGTGAACCTGATGGACCTAAGACCTAGGCGATGGCACAAATGTAGAATTGGATGGATAGTAGGACAGATGACACTTGAACGAATGGAGAGGAAAGAAATGAAGTGGAGTGGAACAGAGCCTTGGGGGTGCATTAATAATGGCCTCGCTTACGTGATAGCTCAGAGGTGACAAAGTTTGACAACGGTTCAAAGGACTGGTTCAAGATGAACTATATGATGGACACAAGAGACATGAGGTCACAATAGATGGAGGAAGCGGTTTGTCATAGATAGCACCTATTTACCAGGTTTTCACCACTTGCTTCTATTTGCACGAAAGCTAAAAATATGCATGACGCCTTTTTGCCAAGTTTTCATCATGGTATCTATCCAAGGAGCCTGTTTGCCAGGTTTTCACCAGAGGACTTTTTTTTGTTATTTTTCCATTTTTTAAAAAATTTTTGTTTATTTTTGGATCACTTTTTCAATTTTTTTGAATTTTCTAAGGACTCCCTTGCATTGGGGTTTTTAGGTATAGAACTTACGAAGATGCATGTTATTGATAGGATCATTGAATAGTTCACCTTCGGATGTAGCCAATTGATATGCCCCTGACCCATAGGCTGTAATGATGACATAGGGACCCAGCCAGGTGGGTTCAAACTTGCCTTTCTTTTCTCAATCTTGCTGATTTCTAGGATTTTCTCTGAGGACTAAATCACCAACTTGGAATACTCAGGGTTTTACCCTATGGTTATAGCTTTGAGACATCCGTTCTTGATAAAATTTTAGGTGATTAAAGGCCTATTGCCTTCTCTCTTCAAGCAGCTCTAACTCTTGAAGTCTGGACACTCTGTACTCTTGATCAGATACGAGGCCTTTTAACAAAACTTGCAAGGATGGGATCTCAACTTCAATGGGCAAGATGGCTTTAGATCCATAAACCAAGGAGTATGGTGTTGCACCTGTGGGTGTTCAGATGCTTGTACGATAGGCCCATAATGCGGGATTTAATTGGATATGCCAATCACGACCGGCATCATTGATAGTCTTCTTTAGGATTTTCAAGATGGTTTTATATGATGCCTCCGCCTAGCCATTTCCTTGGGGGTAATAGGGGGTTGAAAAGCAGTACTGGATATGGAATTTGTCACATAGTTCCCTGACATCTTGATTTTTGAAAGGTCATCCATTATTCGTGATAATGGACGAAGGATACCATAGCGACAAATGATGTAGTTCAAGATAAAAGAGGCAATCTGCTTACTTGTGATATTGGCTAAAGGCATGGTTTCAATCCACCTTGTAAAGTACCTAGTGGCGGTGATTATGAATTTATGACTATTGGATGAAGGAGGGTGAATCTTGCCCACTAAGTCGAGTCCCCACTAATAGAAAGGCCAATGAGTCATTAATAGTTGTAGCTCCTATGTTGGTGCATGTATCAAATTCCCATGGATTTGACACTTCTTGCACTTCTTTACAAAATGATAGGAATCTTGTTCCATGGTTGGCCAGTAGTATCCCATGCGTATGAGTTTCTTGGCTAGGGTAGAGCCACTAGAGTGGGTCTCACATATACCATCGTGCACTTTGTTTAGGGTGATTTGATATTCCTCACTATCAAGACATTTAAGGAGAGTACCATCGAGACCTTTGCGATATAGGATATTGGAGACAATGGCATGTTGCAAGTATGAGGTTAACTAGTGTTGTCATTGATGTCAACATAGTGTTCAGTGGAAACAGATTAGTCTAGTGAGATCTAGAATTACATTATCTCATTCTGCAGATTGGAAGGAGTGTTGAAGAAGTCAGTGTGAAGTGACAACTAGATTTGTGAATGATTTGGAAGTCCAGAAGAACCTTTTTCATTATGACAGTAAGGACAAACTGTGTTCTTGAAGTTCTGGATGAAGAACAGAAGAATTCCAGTAAGCTAATAAAGTGCAGATGTTCTTGATGACTCAGGAAAGGTTTTGGTGATCTTTGGATCATGTACAATTCTTATTGGTGGTCCACATTGAAGTTAGAGTTTGCATTTGAAGAATAACCATGGATATTGGTGTTCTTCCTGAGACAGGCCGACTGGATGTATTACACATCTTGCGAATGATCTTGTAGATGTTTGCTGACTTAGATGATTGTTCCTAAGTCGATGCCTTGTATAAATAAGGGATTGTGAATTCATTTTGAAGTGTGTCTTGTGGTGATGAGTGTGATATAGCGAAGAGAAGTGTGAAAGGCAGAGTAGGAGTTTTTGGGCTTAAATGGAACTGATCCAGGCATGGTAAAGATGTCATTCTCCAGTTCAAGTTTGTAATACGTGTTATCTTGTAGACAGTGTGTCTCTTGTAGGCAGTGTGCCTCCTTGTGAGCAGTGTGCTCAGGTAGTGAGCCCTAATTGGCATGTGCCATCTATTTTTCTTATTGTTCTAACAAAGAATAATCCTTGGGTTAATCACCCCGTGGTTTTTCCCTTAACCGTTTTTTCCACGTCAAAATCTTGGTGTCTCATGTGTTGATGTGTATCTGCTCTAATGTTTATGCCTTATGCTTTCATGAATGATTAATTGCTATGCTATTGATTAACAAAGTGGATTTAAGTGTTTGAGTTGAAGCAAATTAAGGATAATTGATTCACCCCACCTCTCAATTATCAACAATTGGTATCAGAGCCAAGTTCCTCTAAAAAGAGCTTAACCGCTTAAGGAGATCCAGGATGTCGTCATACAAGAAGGATAGTCCAAAGTTTGATGGAACCAACTTCACTCTTTGGAAAGGCTGCATGAAATGTCACTTGGAGTGTATGGGAAAGGCATACTTGTCCATGGTCACAAAAGCATATACACCTCCACAGGGTGGTCCAACAACTCTAAATGAAATCACAGATGCTGAAAATAATCTACAGACTAAAGAGGCTCTTCTAAGTGCATTAACTGACTCAGAGCTCTCAAATGTCATTGACCTACCAACTGCCTATGAGATTTGGATTAAATTGGAACTTCTGCATGAAGGAGATGAGTATGTTAAGAGTGCAAGGTTGCAAAGTCTCAAAGGGAAATTTGAAAGATTGAAGATGAGAGATGATGAAAATATCACTACCTTAATGCCAAGAGTAAATGAGCTGGTGTGTGGAATTAGGAATGCTGGTGGAGTTTTGGATAAAATGAGATTGTTTGCAAAATTCTCAGATCCCTTCCTGCTGCCTACAAAATCAAGGTTGCTGCCATTGATGAATTCAGAGCCAATACAATTGTCACAAGAGACCAATTAGCTGGCAAACTGTCTGCATTTGAAATAACCGAGTTTGGAGATGATCCCCCCAAGACTGAATTTGCATTCAAAGCCAGTGCCTATGTGAAAGGTAAACAAAGATTTGATCTGGGAGAAAACTCTTCAAGGAAGCTATCATGGTATGATCAAGCAAGAAAAGACATGGAAGAGGAAGAAGCAGAAATAGCTCAACTTGAAGCCCCCATTGTAAAAAGATTGCCAAGGGGATCTGGTAAGTATGAAGGAAAATTACCCTTTAAGTGCTTCAACTGCAATAAGATTGTTCACTTTTCCTCAAGATGTCCTGAAAGATCCACAAGATCAAACTCTAACAGACAAAGGTTCCAAAAGAATTGTTATTATGTCCATGAAGAAGCTGATAATGAATTAGAGATAGAGACAAATCCATAAATGAATGGGTGTTCATTGCCATCAAGGAAGAAGATCCAATATCCCCTGAATCTATCAATCATAAGGCTATAGAAAGAGCTTTGGCTGCCCAAGTTGAAGAAAAGGATGATTGGGTTATTGACAGTGGATGCTCTCACCATATGACAGGTGACAAGAACAAGTTCTTAGATTTGGAAAGGTATGAAGGAGGAATGGTAAAGTTTTGTGACAATTCTGTTGGTAGAATCAAAGGTAGGGGAACTATCTCTTTTGATGGAAAGAACAAAATTGGTAATGTACTGTATGTTGAAGGATTGAAGCACAATCTTCTCAGTGTTGGTCAGTTGGTGGACAAAGGCTATGATCTCTGGTTCAAGAATGGAAGATGCAAGATCTTTGAAAGCTCCGGAACTGAGATTGCATCTGGTACTCAAACAAAAGGTAATATTTTTCATCTAGTTGGTACTAATAAAAGTTATTTGTTAGTTCAAATTGATCAGAGTTGGTTATGGCATAGAAGGATGTGTCATGTAAATTTTGATAACATCATCAAGATAAGCAATACTCAGGTTGTAAGAGATCTTCCAAAGTTGGTAAAACCTACAAATAGTTTGTGCAAAGAATGTCAGCTAGTTAAATAGAGCAGAGTCTCATTCAAAAGCAAGGATCAGTCCTCTACCAGATTATTGGAGTTAGTTCATACTAATCTATGTGGTCTGACAAGAATTAAGAGTATGCAAGGTGATAGATACTTCATGTTACTGATTGATGACCATTCTCGGATGATGTGGGTCACCTTTCTGAAAGAGAAATTAGAAGCGTTTAAGAAGTTCAAAATCTTCAAGGCTATGGTAGAGAATCAAACCAGATTAAAACTAAAATGTCTGAGGTCTAATAGAGGTGGTGAATTCACATCCGGTGAATTCATAGATTTTTGTGAGAAGCATGGTATAAAGAGACAGTTATCTGCTCCTAGGCCTCCACTGTAGAATGGAGTAGTTGAGAGAAAGAACCGGACCATCCAGGATAATGATGATGGAAGTAAATGTTCCCTAGATGTTTTGGAAAGAAGCTGTCAGCACTGCAGTCTACACTCTCAATCGAGTTCAAATTAGAAACAATACTGATAAGACTCCTTTTGAACTTTGGTTTGGCATCACTCCTACTGTGAGATATTTTAGAGTATTTGGTAGCAAGTGTTACATTAAAAGAGATGAAGATCTAGGAAAGTTTGATGCTAGAAGTGATGAAGGAATTTTCTTGGGTTACTCCACTCAAAGCAAAGCATACCGGTGTTACAATAAGAGACTAAGAAAGATGATAGAAAGTACAAATGTGAAGGTTGATGAAGGTGTTGAGAAGCCCTCAAGATTTTATGAGTATGATGAAGATGATCAGAATGATGTTCTGGTTCAAGGAGCTCCATCCTCTCCTGAATATCAGATTCAGACTGATCTGGTAAATCAGGAAGAAGAGACAGGTCTGAATGAGCATGATCAAGAAGTCGAAGTGCAAGAAACTCCCAAAGTTCCAAGGTATGTAAGACTGAACCACTCTAAAGATTAGATCATAGGTGACAAAAGCAAAGGTGTGCAAACTAGAAGGAATGTTGCTCAAAATTTAGATGAATGTTGTCTGATTTCAAAGATTGAACCTAAGACAATAAATGAAGCATGCAATGATGAAAACTGGACAAAAGCAATGGAAGAAGAATTAATGCAAATTGAGAAAAATCACACTTTGGATCTTGTCTCTAGACCTAGAAACAAGAATGTGATTGGAACCAAATGGGTCTTCTGGAACAAACTAAATGAAGTTGGTGAAGTAATCAGAAATAAGGCCAGATTAGTCTGCAAAGGCTACTCTCAAATAGAAGGGATTGATTTTGAGGAAACCTTTGCTCCGGTGGCAAGAATTGAAGTAGTCAGACTATTTCTTGCATTTGCTACCTTCAAAGATGTCAAAGTGTATCAGATGGATGTCAAATCTGCTTTCCTGAATGGTGACCTAGAAGAGGAGGTGTACATTGAACAACTAGATGGATTTTAGTTATCTGAGCATGGTGATATGGTCTGTCAATTAAAGAAGGCACTGTATGGTCTAAAGCAAGCCCCAAGAGCATGGTATGAGAGGTTGGACAAACATCTTTTGAAGATTGGTTTCAACAAAGGTACTACTGATAGTAACCTATATTTCAAAATTGATCATGAAAACATCTTGATTGTTGAAGTATTTGTTGATGATATCGTCTTTGGAGGAAGAGACAGTATGTGTAAAACCTTTGCAAACCAAATGAAAAGTGAGTTTGAAATGTCAATGCTTGGTGAAATGAATTTCTTCTTGGGTCTGTAAATTACTCAAACAAACAAAGGAATCTTTATCTCTTAGACCAAATATGTGAAAGAACTATTGAAGAAATTTGGAATGGAAGATTCAAAGCCAATGAACACTCCTATGGCTACCGGATGTAAGTTGAGCAAGGATGATGACTCTCCTAAGATAGATCAGACAAAGTACGGATCAATGATTGGAGGATTACTGTATCTCAATTAGACTAGACTAGATATAATGCAGGCTGTTGGTCTTGTGGCGAGATTCCAGGCTAATCCCAGAGAATCTCATGTCATGGCAATCAAAAGAATTTTTAGGTACTTGAAAGGAACAGGTGAGTATGGCCTATGGTATCCCAGAGATCATGACTTTTCTCTTCATGCATATACAGATGTAGATTGGGCAGGAGATGTGGATGATAGGAAGAGTACAAGTGGAGGAGCATTCTTTTTGGGAAAAAGATTAGTTTCTTGGCTAAGCAAGAAACAAGAAGCAATATCCCTATCTACAACTAAAGTTGAATACATTGCAGCAGTAGCAAGTTGCACCCAACTTTTGTGGATGAAGCAAATGCTAAGAGATATTCAAGTAGAATATGAGGACCCTATCACAATTTTTTGTAATAATTCAAGTGCAATAAATATTTCTAAGAATCTGGTGTTGCATTCTAAGACCAAGCATATATCTATCAAATTTCACTTTTTGAGAGAACAAGTGAACAAGGGTGAAGTCAGATTAGAGTATGTGCCCTCCAAGGATCAGCTTGCAGATGTTTTTACTAAACCTCTTCCCAAGGACTCTTTTGAGTATCTCAGGGAGAAGATAGGGGTCATGGCCCCTCCAGTGATGAACTAGGATGCATTGATGTGCATCAGTCTGGTGGATATCACAGTCATATCTTGTGATCTGGATTGATGATGGGAAGCTGCTACTAAGGGGGAGCAACTAGTATGATTCTGATGTGTTAAGAATTGCAAGTATGAGCCCTTTGCCATTGATGTCAAAGGGGGAGAGAAGACATGTGAAAAACAAGTGGTTGATGATCAAATGGGGAGCAGTAAAGGAAGAGAAGACATGTGAAGAGTTGTTGCTGATAGGGGGAGCTGTGACAGAAAGGAGAAGTTCTTGTCTTGATGGTTTTTCACATCATATGTTGCCATCAATGACAAAGGGGGAGATTGTTGCAAGTATGAGGTTAACCAGTGTTGTCATTAATGTCAACATACTCATATTGCATTGATAAGAAGGATTGGATGAGCTGTGTGCTGAGGTTATTGAGGAAACTAGTCTCCATCAGGAACAGTGAAGAACAGTGATGAGAAGAAGGCAAAAGTACTCAATAGGTTGAGGATCAGAGGATACAGTTTAAAGGGTTTGTAGATATGAGTCTTGAGATGTTCCAGTTAAGATTTCAGAGGTCTGCATAAAGATCTAAAGAAGTTATGGCTGCTTGTGTAGAACCAGTTCTGGCAGGTGTTCAGTGGAAACAGAGTGTCACAGATTGGTCCAGTGAGATTTGGAATTACATTATCTCATTCTGTAGATTGGAAGGAGTGTTGAAGAAGTCAGTGTGAAGTGACAACTAGATTTGTGAATGATTTGGAAGTCTGGAAGAACCTTTTTGATTATGACAATAAGGACAGACTATGTTCTTGAAGTTCCAGATGAAGAACAGAAGAATTCTAGTAAGCTGATAAAGTGCAGATGTTCTTGATGACTCAGGAAAGGTTTTGGTGATCTTTGGATCATGTACAATTCTTATTGGTGGTCCACATTGAAGTTAGAGTTTGCATTTGAAGAATAACCATGGATATTGGTGTTCTTCCTGAGACAAGCCGACCGGATGTATTACACGTCTTGCGAATGATCTTGTAGATGTTTGCCAACTTAGATGATTGTTCTTAAGTTGATGCCTTGTATAAATAAGGGATTGTGAATTCATTTTGAAGTGTGTCTTGTGGTGATGAGTGTGATATAGAGAAGAGAAGTGCAAAAGGCAGAGTAGGAGTTTTTGGGCTTAAATGGAACTGATCCAAGCATGGTAAAGATGTCATTCTCTAGTTCAAGTTTATAATACTTGTTATCTTGTACATAGTGTGCCTCCTTGTGAGTAGTGTACTCAGGCAGTGAGCCCTAATTTGCATGTGCCATCTATTTTTCTTATTCTTCTAACAAAGAATAATCCTTGGGTTAATCACCCCGTGGTTTTTCCCTTAACTAGGTTTTCCACGTCAAAATCCTGGTGTCTCATGTGTTGATGTGTATCTGCTCTGATGTTTATGCCTTATGCTTTCATGAATGATTAATTGCTATGCTATTGATTAACAAAGTGGATTTAAGTGTTTGAGTTGAAGCAAATTAAGGATAACTGATTCACCCCCCTCTCAGTTATGAACATGGCATACCGGGATGCTTGACGGATGAAGGTTCATTTTTGGTTACTGGAGAGATCAGGTGGAAGGGTATTCTCTTTAAGATAGGCAAATATTTTTCCATAGAGGGGGGAATCAACTCCAACAATGTGGTAAATGATATGGGATTCAGGGGTGTCATATGTAGGACAGGACACTGGCTCTACCAAGAACTCGTAACGTGATTGATTATTTGGAATATCAAGGAGAGATACAATCGTTGCCATGGCTTCTGTAGCTTTGTTATCAATCCTTGTTATTTGCTCAAAAGAGATCTTGACAAAGTATTCTTTGAAGTCATCTACCATCCATTTGTAAGGGATTAATTTTTAATATTTTGTTTGTTAGTTGTCATTTACTTGATTTATGACCAGCTGTGAGTCGCCATACACCTGAAGTTCTTAGATATTCCATTCAACTGATAGATTGATGCCAATGACTAGGGCTTCATACTCTACCACATTGTTAGTGCAAAGAAAGAGTAATCTGTATGATTTAGGAATGGTGTCGCCACTAGGGGTGATCAACAAGATACCTACTCCCAATCCATATTGGGTATTGACAAGGTGTCATTGTACCTCATCATTTAATCTATTTTTAGATGTCAAAAATCTAGGGGCTGTGTCCTCGGCTGTCTGTAACTAGGGATTCTATAGTTACCAGTTTTCCTAGCTAATCTTAACAGCTCATACTAATTTGAAAAGATTAATCTATCCACTTACTAAATGAATTTAAGGAATGCTGAAATAGAATTAAATAGGAAATTGCTTAAAGTAATCTTAAAAATAGTAACATGCATCTATCTTATTAAAATTAGTAAATACTTTTCATAGCAAAATCTAAAGTAATAAAACAATGGTACTAGCCTTCCGGCTTGGTGGTGAGAGTGGGCCCTTGCTCCACACCCTTAGGGCTAAAGGCTACAGTAGAAAATTAGCACAAAAGAAGATCACAACTAAATCTAGTCCTATTCCATTCACTTTGCATTCATGAAAAGAATACTGATATCACACAACTAAGATTACTGAGAATTAGAATAAATCAATCATTGTATATTTCTTCTGCTGTTTCTATATGTATATATGAAAATGAGTGATGACATATCACTTATCTTATCTACCAGTTCCTCCATGAGATGACATCCATCTCTTTATTATACTAGTTGTCTAACTTATGGAAAGTAATCATGCATTAAAAGTAGACTAAGTGGAATAGAAGTCCACTCAGAATTCTAAGTTTGAGTCTTAATACATTTGGGCAGAGAGGCCCTGAAAATATGGGTATTGAATTAGTTCTATCCGTAACTCATGCAAAAACTTTATAAATGTAAAAACTCCAGTAGTTTAACTAAAGATGACCCTTCACCACTCAAGTGATGATTTGAGTGAAATGAGGGGTATTGTGATCACTACTGAGAGTGCCTGGTCGGTAGCTTATACTGGAAATATGCCCTACTCTCAGGAGGCACCGCAGATATCTATCCCTATTTACAGCTCTAGAGATATGTCTGTAGCTTTCTTTGTTCAGCTCCAGAGATACTCTAGACTCTTATAGAGCTCTAGAGAGGCTTTCCTCATTACTTCAAAACTTCAGGTTTCATGGTACTCTGGTATTGTCTCCAGAGATCATTGAAGACTATCTCTGGAGATGCACAAAATTGTTGTTCCTGGCATCTATACCTGTTGATTCAAAAAGAGAGAAGTTTCTACATTTTTCCATGAATTCCATGCACATTAGTCACTCAATCAGAAATTATGATCTTAAGTAATCTATCTCAATAAATCATTAACTAGAACAATCTTGCTAGCTTATTTGGGTGCAGACATTAGGAAAGATGGAATTGGGAAGGAGAAAAAGAGAGCTAAAAAGATGTAATCCATGGGTTCAACTTGGCACTCATCATCCCCCCATACCTAAGGTTTGGCAGGTCCTCTTGCTTCTCACAATCTTGATTTATTTTGGTGAAGTAGCTTGTCAGTCAAGCTATAATCCTGTGCATAGGTGGTCAAAGTTGTGTAGTTGATATTACCATTGCCTCTATATTCATCAACCTGCTTCATTCAATCCTGTAATTTCTCATCTTCCATCTGTTCTATCCAGACAGGGAGTGGTTCAATTATTAGAGGGGGCTTAAACCGTCCACCTATCCATTCTTGCTTATGGTTATCCATCATTTTGGATATCAACTTTGCTTTTCTCATAAATAATCTTAAGTTTGCACGGGTGACCACCTTTCTCATTTTCTGCTCTGGGGTCAAAATATTCCATCTCCTCTTTGCTATGGCAAGTACTGGGTTTACTGAATTGATCATGAAAAGACCAAAATTGATGGAGCACTCTTGCAAACTTTTTAGGTATAATGGCAAAATTCTATTCTTATTCTCAGGATTATAGGTAAGGGACCTGAATTGAATCTTAAAAACATTGGGATTGGGACATTCCTTCTTGATGAAGAGATCTATTTTTAAATCTTTCTTGAGATGATCTTCCATCCTTTCATTCTAGATTTGATGATTCCTCATTAGGGACATAAATGATTTAAGTTGGCATTCCCCCACAAAATGATTAAGAATGAAAGTTATATCATTAACACAGAACCCATGTAGGTATAATTCACATAGGAAATTCTTGTCCTCAACATTACTCCTTGTATATGCTGTCATGAATCCTTCTGTTGTCTCTGTATCTTCAACTAGTTCAGACAGGACTAAAGAGAATTTCCTCTGCAGTACTCTTTCTTGTAAGAACATAGAATAGCTAGCACTTGGAGGCCTACAGGATAGAATTTCTAAAGAAAGGGAGGCCATTTCAATGGTTTTTCCTTCCAGAGCTGCTATTCTTTTTGTTTTGGTAGTGACTGCCCTCTGTAATTGTAACATAGGCTTGGAAGCCTCATATTCTCTACACTTCTTCTCCCAATGGAACAGGGCTTTAGGAATGTCAATGGGGATTGGACCCACATATGCATCTATTTGGATTTCTTGTTCATTGTGTTGGCAAGAGACACTATATGGATTCATGAATGTTGTCATTGATGGCAACAAAGGTTATCCCACACATCTGCAAGACATGATAAGTCTCTACTGGAAGTTAGATTGAAGAAGTGTTATGATCCGGTAAGCAAGAACAAAGTAGTCAGCAAGGTCCGACAGTCAGGTCTGGATCTCTTAGAGGAAGTATTTCAGTGAAGTGCAGATTTGGTGAAGTCAAGAGGAGTACCTTGACTAATAGATTCTAAGGATTTAGCCTCCGGTGATGGAAGGGTGAAGAGATATGAACACTTGAGTGTTGGGTTCCTATTTGATAGAGCAGACAGAGGAAGAACTATACCGACAGAGTGTCAGACTCAAATATGGAAGAGAGATTGCTAATGACTAAGTTTCTTGAGGCATCATTCATGATTGGCCGACATGATTGAAGACTTCTACAAGCATATTCTTGATCCACATTACTTAGTATGCAAGGATTTAGCCGACAGACCAGAGTTTGAGATAATATTGACTATTCTGGATGCCGACTAGAAAAGTGTTGAAATCACTTGTGTGGATATATATACAAGATGGATTTAGATGTGAAGGTGTGTGTTGCATAAGAATTGAAGTGCGAATAAAAGTAGAATAGTACAAAAGGCAGAAAAATAGGTTCGGAATGTAAAAGGATAGAAGCACTTAAGGAGAGTAAGAATGAAGTGCAGCAGATCAGTCTATTGAGCTTAACCGAAACTGAACTTCAGCATGTGTGGATGCTTCTTATCAGTTCAAGTTTTCTTAATGTATACAGTAAGTCTTTTGTAGGCAGTGAGCCTCTTGTGAGCAGTGTGCTCGGGCAGTGAGCCCTAATTGGCAAGTGCCATTTTGTATCTTCTATTCTTCTAACAAAGAATAATATCTTGGGTTAATCACCCTGTGGTTTTTTCCCTTAACAGGGTTTCCACGTCAAAATCATTATGTCATATGTATTGGTGTTATTCCCATTTCATGATTATGCTTGTTTATTTGATTTGATGTTGCATTAACTATTAAGAAAGCACAAAAAGTTGAATTATTAGGATAACTGATTCACCCCCCCTCTTAGTTATCAACAATTAGTATCAGAGCCAAGTTCCTCCCAACAGAGCCTAACAGCTTGAGGAAGATCTAGGAATTCAAATGGATGTATATGGTATAAGGGAGCAACTCAAGTCTACCCTTGATGATCTTGAGCAGTCAAACTCTAAAGCTAATGAATTGAAGGAAAGACTCCAATAGGCTGATGATTTCATAAAAGAACTAAAAGAGAAACTGAGTCTCTCTATGAAAAAAAGAAAGGAGCTACTTCAGCAATTGGCAAGTCAAGGTGAAGCCAATGATACAAATGGATACCTGAAAGAGAAAACCAAGTTATGTGAAAAGTTATCAAAAGATATCATCATGGTAAGACATGAAATGGAATCAGGAGTTATAAAGTTCACCCAAGAAGTTGAAGAAAGAAGAAAATCTGAAGATGATCTAAGATAATCTCTCAAGGAAAAATCAAAAGATTGCCACAAGATGGATAGAATAATCAGACATCTTGAATCTGATCTTGAAGATGCTAAAGATAATGAAGAAAAACTTGAGGATCAAATTGTCTCTCTTAAAATGGATCTTCAAACAGCAAATGAATACAAAGAGAAATTCAAGATAAGCTCTACTCAACATGAAGTTCTTGAAAGCCAAAAGAGGGTAGATGACAAGTGTGGCCTGGGGTATGAAAAAGGTGAAAGCTCTGGATCTGGTTAGAAGAATTTTAGATCAGAAAATCCAAGGAACGGGCCTAGAAGACCTCCGGTAAGGCAGCCTAATACTCAAAGATATCCATCCTTCAATGGATACTGCCACACCTGCAATAACATTGGTCATAAAGCTAATCAGTGTAGAAAGAGAATGAATCAGACTAATACATCCTTCTCCAGACAGTGTTTCAACTGCAAAAGGTATGGTCACAAATCTCATGAATGTAGAAATATGCAAATAAACAATTCATTCAATGGTAGATGCTTTGCATGCAATAGAATGGGTCATATGGCTAATCAATGCAGATCAAGAGGATATCAATCAAATATGCAAAGAAATGTTGTTTTCCAAATTTGCAATAGATCCAGTCATATTGCAAAATTTTGTAGAAGCAAGAATCAGGACAAAAGAGGTCTGGTACATCATAATCAGAATCAAGATAAGGGAAAACAAAAAGTGAATGCAGATGAAGTTCAAAGTGAGATGAATAAGATTTGGGTAAAGAAAAGTACAAAGAATGTAGGGGATGGATCCGCACCAGACTCTGGTGCTAATATTCCTTCTAAAAATTAAAAAGTGAGCTCTGGCTCAGGGGAGACACAAAGAAAACCTTATTCCCCCAGCCAATTAATGTTGGATCTAGGGCATACAACTGAGAGGGGGGGGGTGAATCAGTTGTATAAAACTTCTTCTTCTTTCAAACACTTGATTCTTTATTGTTAGTTAGCAGCATATCAAATAATCATCCATGGAAGCATAATACATAAACACAAGAGCAGATAAGCATCAACACATTGAACACCAAGATTTTGACGTGGAAAACCCGGTTAAGGGAAAAAACACGGGGTGATTAACCCAAGAATTATTCTCTGTTAGAAGAATAAAGAAGAATGAATGGCACATGCCAATAAGGGCTCACTGCCCGAGCACACTGCTCACAAAGAGGCCCACTGCCTACAAGGAGACACACTGTCTACAAAGTGATAAAAATCACAGTCTTGAACTGGAGAATGACATCTCTATCATGTCCGGATCAGTTCCAATTAAGCCCAACAATCTCTGCTCTGCCTTTCGCACGTTTCTTCGCTATGCCACACTCATCCACACACCACACCTTGAAATGAACTCACAAACCGTTATTTATACAAGACATCAACTTAGGAACAAGCATCTAAGTCGGCAAACAACCATAGGAGTATTCGCAAGATGAATAACACATCCGGTCGGCTATCACAAGAACATTCGCAGGATGAACAACTCATCCGGTCGGCTAAACAGAGCAAGAACTTCATCCGGAAGAATAACTTCAATTCCAGGCTCTACCATCAATGCGGACCAACAACACAACCTAAACATGATCCAAGAACCTTCACAAGCCTGTCTGAATGTCTGGATACATCCGCACTTCCTCTACTTACTGGGATCTCTTGTCTTCCTCATCCGGAACTTCAAGAACACAGTCTGTCGCCACTGTCATAATGCAAGAGGTACTTCCGGACCTCCAAATCATACACAAATCAGGATGACACATCACAAGGACATCCCAAACACTCCGTCCAATCCGCAGATTAGGATGATACAATTCTGGACCTCACCGGACCTTTTTGTGATCCTCTGTCACCTCTGGATACTTGCCGGACCCGGTTCTATACCGGCAGCCACAACTCCTTCAGATCTTCATGCGGACCTCTGAAATCTTAACTGTAGCATCTCAAGACTCATATCTACTAACCCTTTAATCCGCATCCTCCGGTTCTCATCCTATACAGTACATTTACCTTCTTCTCATCACTGTTCTTCACTATTCCTGACTGAGGCTAATTTTCTCAATATCCTCAGCACACAGCTCATCAAATCCTTCTTGTCAATGCAATATGAGTATGTTGACATCAATGACAACACTGGCTCACCTCATACTTGCAACAATCTCCCCCTTTGTCATTGATGGCAACATATGATGTGAAAAACCATTAAGACAAGAACTTCAACTTTTCATATGTCTTCTCTTCCTTTACTGCTCCCCCTTTGATCATCAACCACTTGTTTTTCACATGTCTTCTCTCCCCCTTTGACATCAATGGCAAAGGGCTCATACTTGCAATTCTCATACATCAGAATCATACCAGCTGCTCCCCCTTAGTTGCAGCTCCCCATTAGTCCGGATCACAAGATATGACTGTGATAGCCACCGGACTGATGCACATCAGTGCATCTTAGTTCATCACCGGAGGGGCCATGACCCCTAACTTCTCCCGGAGATATTCAAAAGAGTCCTTGGGAAGAGGTTTTGTAAATATATCTGCAATCTGATCCTTGGAGGGAACATACTCCAATCTGACTTCTTCCTTGTTTACTTGTTCTCTCAAAAAGTGAAATTTGATAGATATGTGCTTAGTCTTAGAATGCAATACCAGATTCTTGGAAATATTAATTGCACTTGAATTATCACAGAAAATTGTGATAGGCTCCTCATATTCAACTTTGATGTCTCTTAGCATCTGCTTCATCCATAAGATTTGAGTGCAACTACCTGCTGCTGCAATGTATTCTGCTTCAGTTGTAGACAGAGATATTGCATCTTGTTTCTTGCTTAGCCAAGAAACCAATCTCTTCCCCAAAAAGAATGCTCCACCACTAGTGCTTTTCCGATCATCCACATCTCCTGCCCAATCTGCATCTGTGTAAGCATGAAGAGAGAAATCCGGATCTCTAGGATACCATAGACCATACTCAACTGTTCCTTTCAAGTATCTAAAAATTCTTTTGATTGCCATAACATGAGATTCTCTAGGATCAGCCTGGAATCTTGCCACAAGACCAACAGCCTGCATTATATCTGGTCTAGTTTGAGTGAGATACAACAATCCACCAATCATTGATCTATACTTTGTCTGATCTGCCTTTGGAGAATCATCATCTTTGCTTAACTTACATCCGGTTGCCATAGGAGTGTTCATTGGCTTTGAGTCTTCCATACCAAATTTCCTTAACAATTCTTTCACATATTTGGTCTGAGAGATGAAGATCCCTTCTTTTGTTTGAGTAATTTGCAGACCCAAGAAGAAATTCATTTCACCAAGCATAGACATTTCAAACTCACTTTTCATCTGATTTGCAAAAGTTTTGCACATACTATCTTTTCCTCCAAAAATGATATCATCCACAAACACTTCAACAATCAGAATGTTTTCATGATCAATTTTGAAATATAAGTTACTGTCAGCAGTACCTTTGTTGAATCCAATCTGCACAAGATGCTTATCCAACCTTTCATACCATGCTCTTGGGGCTTGCTTCAATCCATACAAAGCTTTCTTCAACTTGCAGACCATATCATTATTATCAGACAATTGAAATCCATCCGGTTGTTCAATGTAGACTTCTTCTTCCAGATCACCATTTAGGAAGGCAGACTTGACATCCATCTGATATACCTTGAAGTCTTTGAAAGCAGCAAATGTAAGAAGTAATCTGACTGCTTCAATTCTTGCCACCGGAGCAAAAGTCTCTTCAAAGTCAATTCCTTCTATTTGAGAGTAGCCTTTGCAGACCAGTCTAGCTTTGTTTCTGATTACTTCACCAGCTTCATTTAGTTTGTTCCGGAAGACCCACTTGGTTCCAATTACATTCCTGTCTCTAGGTCTGGGAACAAGATCCCAAGTATGATTTTTCTCAATTTGCATCAATTCATCTTTCATTGCTTTGGTCCAGTTTTCATCATTGCAGGCTTCATTTATTGTTTTAGGTTCAATTTTTGAAATCAGACAGCATTCATCCTGATTTTGAGCAATATTCCTTCTAGTTTGTACACCTTTGCTTCTATCACCTATGATCTGATCTTCAGAGTGATTCAGTCTTACATACCTTGGAATTTTGGGAGTATCCAGCACTGCTGTTTCTTGATCAGGCTCATTCAAACCTATCTCTTCTTCCTGATTTACCGGATCAGGCTGACTCTGTCTCACCGGAGAGGATTGAGGTCCTTGAACACTGTCTTGGTCATCTTCATCAAACTCATAAAATATTGAAGGCTTCTCAATTCCTTCATCAACCTTTACATTGGTGCTTTCTATCATCTTCCTCAATCTCTTATTGTAACACCGGTATGCTTTGCTTTGAGTGGAGTAGCCCAAGAAAATTCCTTCATCACTTCTAGCATCAAACTTTCCTAGATCTTCATCTCTTTTAATATAACACTTGCTACCAAATACTCTGAAATATTTCACAGTAGGAGTGATGCCAAACCAGAGTTCATAGGGGGTCTTACCGGTGTTGTTTCTGATTTGAACTCGATTGAGAGTGTAGACTGCAGTGCTGATAGCTTCTTTCCAAAACATTTGAGGAACATTTGCTTCCAACATCATTGTCCTAGCAGCTTCCTGGATGGTCCGGTTCTTTCTCTCAACTACTCCATTCTGCTGTGGAGTCTTAGGAGCAGACAACTGTCTTCTTATACCCTGTTTCTCACAAAAGTCAATGAATTCACCAGATGTAAATTCACCACCTCTATCAGACCTTAGACACTTTAGTTTCAATCCGGTTTGATTCTCCACCATAGCTTTGAAGATTCTAAACTTCTCAAAAGCTTCCGATTTTTCTTTTAGAAAGGTAACCCACATCATCCGGGAATGATCATCAATTAACAACATGAAATATCTATCACCCTACAGACTCTTGATTCTTGTCGGACCACATAGATCAGTATGTACTAATTCCAACAATCCGGTAGAAGACTGATCTTTGCTTTTGAAAGAGACTCTGCTTTGTTTACCTAACTGACATTCTTTACACACACTATTTGTAGGTTTCATCAATTTTGGAAGATCTCTCACAGCCTGAGTATTGCTTATCTTGATGATGTTATCAAAATTTACATGACACATTCTTCTATGCCATAACCAACTCTGATCAATTTGAACAAACAAACAACTTTTATTTGAACCAACCAGATGAAAGATATTACCTTTTGTCTGAGTATCGGATGCAATTTCAGTTCCGGAGCTTGTAAAGATTCTGCATTTTCCATTCTTGAACCGGAGATCATAGCCTTTGTCCACTAACTGACCAACATTGAGAAGATTGTGCTTCAATCCTTCAACATACAGTACATTACCTGTTTTGCTCTTACCATCAAAGGAAATAGTTCCCCTACCTCTGATTCTGCCAGCAGAATTGTCACCAAACTTTACCATTCCTCCTTCATATCTTTCCAAGTCTAAGAACTTATTCTTGTCACCAGTCATATGGTGAGAACATCCACTGTCAATAACCCAATCATCCTTTTCTTCCACTTGAGCAGCCAAGGCTTTTTCAACAACTTTGTGATTGACAGATTCAGAGAGTATTGAATCTTCTTCCTTGATGGCTATAAACACCCACTCATTTCCGGATTTGCTTCCTAGTTCTGATTCATCATCTGTTACTCCTTCATTGTCATCTTCTTCATGAACATAATAGCAATTCTTTTGAAACCTTTGTCTGTGAGTATTAGATCTTGCAGATCTCTCCAGACATCTTGAGGCAAAATGACCAATCTTATTGCAGTTGAAACACTTAAAGGGTAGTTTTCCTTCATACTTACCGGATCCTCTTGGCAGTCTTTTTGCAATGAGGGCTTCAAGTTGAGCTGTTTCTGCTTCTTCTTCTTCCATGTCTCTTCTTGCTTGATCATACCATGACATTTTCCTTGATGAGTTTTCACCCGGATCAAATCTCTGTTTGCCTTTCACATAGGCACTGGCTTTGAAAGCAGATTCAGTCTTGGGAGGATCATCTCCAAACTCGGTCATTTCAAATGCAGCTAGTTTGCCAGCCAGTTGTTCTCTTGTGACAGTTGTGTGGGCTCTGAATTCATCAATGGCAGCAACTTTGATTTTGTAGGCAGCAGGAAGGGATCTTAGGATTTTGCAGACAATCTCATTTTCATCTAAAGTTCCACCAGCATTTCTGATTCCACATACCAGCTCATTTACTCTTGGCATAAAGGTAGTGATGTTTTCATCATCTCTCATTTTCAATCTTTCAAATTTCCCTTTCAGACTTTGCAACCTTGCACTTTTGACAAACTCATCTCCTTCATACAGAAGTTCCAGTTTAGTTAGGATCTCATATGCAGTTGGTAGGTCAATGACATTCGAGAGATCTGAGTCATTCAATGCGCTTAGAAGAGCTTCCTTGGTCCGCAGATTGTTTTCAGCTTCTGTGATTTCATTCAGAGTTGTCGGACCACCTTGTGGAGGTATATATGGTTTTGAAATCATAGCCAAGTATGCTTTTCCCATACATTCCAAGTGACACTTCATGCGACCTTTCCAGAGAGTGAAGTTGGTTCCATCAAACTTCGGACTATCCTTCTTGTATGACGACATCCTGGATCTCCTCAAGCGGTTAAGCTCCTATGAGAGGAACTTAGCTCTGATACCAATTGTTGGATCTAGGGCATACAACTGAGAGGGGGGGGGTGAATCAGTTGTATAAAACTTCTTCTTCTTTCAAACACTTGATTCTTTATTGTTAGTTAGCAGCATATCAAATAATCATCCATGGAAGCATAATACATAAACACAAGAGCAGATAAGCATCAACACATTGAACACCAAGATTTTGACGTGGAAAACCTAGTTAAGGGAAAAACCACGGGGTGATTAACCCAAGAATTATTCTCTGTTAGAAGAATAAAGAAGAATGAATGGCACATGCCAATAAGGGCTCACTGCCCGAGCACACTGCTCACAAAGAGGCCCACTGCCTACAAGGAGACACACTGTCTACAAAGTGATAAAAATCACAGTCTTGAACTGGAGAATGACATCTCTATCATGTCCGGATCAGTTCCAATTAAGCCCAACAATCTCTGCTCTGCCTTTCGCACGTTTCTTCGCTATGCCACACTCATCCACACACCACACCTTGAAATGAACTCACAAACCGTTATTTATACAAGACATCGACTTAGGAACAAGCATCTAAGTCAGCAAACAACCATAGGAGTATCCGCAAGATGAATAACACATCCGGTCGGCCATCACAAGAACATTCGCAGGATGAACAACTCATCCGGTCGGCTAAACAGAGCAAGAACTTCATCTGGAAGAATAACTTCAATTCTGGGCTCTACCATCAATGCGGACCAACAACACAACCTAAACATGATCCAAGAACCTTCATAAGCCTATTTGAATGTCCGGATACATCCGCACTTCCTCTACTTACTGGGATCTCTTGTCTTCCTCATCCGGAACTTCAAGAACACAGTCTGTCGCCACTGTCATAATGCAAGAGGTACTTTCGGACCTCCAAATCATACACAAATCAGGATGACACATCACAAGGACATCCCAAACACTCCGTCCAATCCGCAGATTAGGATGATACAATTCCGGACCTCACCGGACCTTTTTGTGATCCTCTGTCACCTCTGGATACTTGCCGGACCCGGTTCTATACCGGCAGCCACAACTCCTTCAGATCTTCATGCGGACCTCTGAAATCTTAACTGTAGCATCTCAAGACTCATATCTACTAACCCTTTAATCTGCATCCTCCAGTTCTCATCCTATACAGTACATTTACCTTCTTCTCATCACTGTTCTTCACTGTTCCTTACTGAGGCTAATTTTCTCAATATCCTCAGCACACAGCTCATCAAATCCTTCTTGTCAATGCAATATGAGTATGTTGACATCAATGACAACACTGGCTCACCTCATACTTGCAACAGTTAATTGGTACTGAAACTGGCACAAGGAGAGTTGTGGATTAAAATGTTCATAAGAGAAACATCTAAATAAACTATGGTTAAGATTTGGAAGGTCTGTAAGATGTTTAAGATCAAGATCAATCCGGTTCTTCAAGTCATCTGAATAAGGCAAACTGGAATAACTTAGGTCAAGCATTTATTGCAACTTAGTATTAGGGTTTATGAAGTAATATAAGGGTTCTTCCTATTAAACATTTGCTCATTCTACATTTAAGAAGAAGAAAAGAGAAGCTCTGCAACAAATTTCCTCAAGCCCATCAAAGATCATTTGTAGAAGTCAATTCATCTAGAAATCGATCTGGCTAACTCCGTGAAACCTAAAGGCGCAAAAGGTATTTTCTGTTCTTAAAATATCTCTCTACAAATCTTTTTAAAAGATGTCTACTCCAAATATTGTAAAGATCACTGATAGGCCTCGCCCCAAATTCAAGAAACATCCCTACAAATCCTTGGAAGTAGATCCCCTAGGAGCTTTTTCCAGTGTTCCGCATGGTGTCTTGCATATAGAAGATATTAGGGTTTACATTCACGAAAACATTGAAGAATTTATAGAGTCCAAATTGAGGGATATCTACCACAAACAACTAATAGATGATTCATTTGAGCTCAAACCCCAATACAAGGCCCTTCGGGAGAAGCACTTTGCACAATGTATACATTTCCCCTACTTTGCTGAGGACGAATGGGTCCGGTATGTCTTGAGTAGAATACATGACAACTTCATACAGTTGAATGGACCATTCAAGATCACAAAAGATGCCATTAGGGCAATTATCAGTTTGCACTCATCCAGTGGTATACCTATTCTCAAATCAATCAAGAATCTGACTGTAAGTGAGGCTACCGGATCTAGGTTTGATAAAAGAGCAATGACAGTAGATGACATCACTAATCTAGATGTCAAGTTTGCATCCATGATCATCAGCTACAAGATATATCATTCTAGCAAGGAGAATTTAGTACCTGGAATTGCTATCTACACTACCTATGAAATGTTGAGAAAAAATGCAGACTATGACCTTTGTGAGCTCCTTCTAAACCAACTCTTGGAGAACCTACAGAAGATAAAGAAGGACAAGAAGAATTCCTTCAAATTTGGTGACCTAATACTCTATCTATTCTTCTACTTTATGAATGAGCTACCTGGATCTAGTGGATGGGTATGGTAGAATGACAGACCAGTTGCCATACAAATTAGGGATTATTTGCATGGACTTGGTGATGACAAAGCACAAAACACAGCTCTCTGGGGTTTCTTTAAAAACTTTCAGAACATGATGCAAGCTAGAGAGAGAATTCCCCAATCTCTAGTTGAGAAATACAAAGACACAATATGCTTTATGGTAGAGACTGATCAATGCCTAATGGAGGCAGTGGAACCAAGAACAGTGTGGATCATGCCAATGGGGTATGAGGTGGATGAGAAAATCATAGAGCTGCATGTTCAGCACATGCTTAGTAAACCAAAGGATCCCAAGGCAGAAAGGTTTGGAACCTTTGAAGAATTGAGTGTGAAGATCCATATTGAGCTAAGGCAACCAAAGATGAAAAGAAAGGTAAGAAAAGAAGTAGAAAACATTGCCAAAAGCTTTGGCATCTCAAAAGAGGCACTTGATGCCAATAGGGAGAAGATGGAAAGAGTGGAGAAAGAGAAGGAAGGTGCTGAAAAGGAAAGTGGTCCGGTAGAAGCCCCCACCCAGACAAGATCATCTAAGAGGTCCACTCCTACCACTGACAAGAGCTCCAAGACATCAAAACTTGAAGCAAAATCATCTGGTAAAGCAGAGAAAAGAACTAAGACAAAGGCCACAAGGTCTTATATCAGTCAAAAAGATGAAGAAGAGATAGAATCTGATGATGAAGAAGAAAGTATCCAGTGCAGATAAGGTGGTAGAGGCAGAAGAATTTGTTGAAAAGCCTACTCTGTCCCTAGATGATGTAGTCAAAGCTGTTACTATGGATGGAAACCTACAACCAATAACAGAATTCTATGATGCATATAATGATGCAGATAGAAAAATCTTGGAGGAAGCCATAGTTAAGTACTTGAACATATACAATAAAGCCTTGATTGAAATAAATTCTCTAATTCCTAAAAGTTTGGTAAAGGAACTTGAAATGAGAAAAGAAAATGCTAAGGCTAAGGACTTAGAAATTAGAGAACAGATAGCTATTCAGCTCTACCCTTCAATTACTCCAAAACAAATGGATATGATCTTCAAAGATTGCAAGGACGAGTTCCAGATTAAGACTAGAATGAATCAGCTCATGCTTGGAGAGACTGATAAAGTGGTAAAAGAAACAGAAGAAATCCTACAGAAGGCATACTCAAGATTCAACATTCCTATTATAGAGGACTTGGGTGTTGATCCCTCAGCTACAAGTGTTGAAAAAGAATCTACTGAGGCAATGACAGAAGAAGTAATGGACTTCGGTGAAGGTAAAGACAAGGGCTTGGAATCCTCTACTCCAGAAGAGGTGGCTCATGGACAAACAAACATTACTCCTCTAGTTTCTCCTGCTGACTTCAGATCCAAAGGAGAAGAAAGAGTAAAGGAGAAAGAAAAAGAAGTAAAGGGAAAAGAAGATGACAGCTCTAAGAGTGCAAAAGAAAAGAAAACTCTATCTCTGGCAATAGACACTACAAAAATTGTCAAAGATTTCCTAAATAAAGAGACAATAGAAATTGATGAACCGGAACTTCTACTAGGACCATTTGATTTTGATTCTCTTTCCCCGGTACAAACAATGAAGATAGCTTCATTTGCTAATGCAAAGGCAAAAGAAAAACTCCTGAAGTCTCACATGGAAGACTGTGAGCTAATAGAAACTACTTCTGGTGTGCTTGAAAAGATCATGCCATCCTTTCTGAAGAATTCATCGGCTTCCTCATCAGGTAATCTTAAATCTCTTATTAGTTTAGTCAGCACTCATTTTGAGTCCTTAGAGAAATCAGCTGAGGAAAAGGTTTGGAAAGAGTTTTTGGATAAAAGATTCTCTAAAGTACTAAGTCTACTATCAAATGATAGAATAAATATGGATATAGGGATAAAGAGCTTAGAAAATGCTCTTACAGATGGCGGGGAAATATATAAATTTTGTCTATCATGGTCCAAAGCAACAATGGAGATTGAGAAGAAAATGAAAGAACAGGAGATAAAACTAACAAAACTTTATCAAAATTTTGATCCATTTACCTCATCCATAGTAAATCAAGAATGTTAGACTATTGCAGTCTTGGATGAAATTAAGAAGTTAGAGAAAGAAAAGAAAAATAGAATCGACAGGTTAAATGAGTTTAGAAGAATAATCATTCCTAAGTTGGAGGCCATGCATGAGGCCCTAAGTGATGCTCAAACCTCTGCCAAGACAAATGATCCGATAGATCTAAAGAAGGCAGAAGCTTTTGTATTCCTATTGAGTGGTCACATATCAATTTTGGATAGGATGAAGTTGAGTTGGGCAACCGAAGTTGTACAATTGAAAAACACTTTTGCAGACATACTAAAGTATATGTAGAGTGCAACCGGATGATATACTTATGTGACTAAGTTAATTTTTGAAAATTTTGGTGTGTGGACGCCACCCTTTGCCATTGATATCAAAGGGGGAGTGATAAGTAGTGAAAAATGATGAATCCAGCTAAGGGGGAGCTCCAGAAAATGTACATGGAGATAGAGCATCAGCCAAGGGGGAGTATAGTGTGACACTTAGTCATTTTTTCACTAAGTTTTGCCATCAATGCCAAAGGGGGAGATTGTTGGCAAGAGACACTATATGGATTCATGAATGTTGTCATTGATGGCAACAAAGGTTATCCCACACATCCGCAAGACATGATGAGTCTCTATCGGAAGTCAGATTGAAGAAGTGTTATGATCTGGTAAGCAAGAACAGAGCAGTTAGCAAGGTCTGACAGTCAGGTCCGGATCTCTCAGAGGAAGTATTTCAGTGAAGTGCGGATTTGGTGAAGTCAAGAGGAGTACCTTGACTAATAGATTCCAAGGATTTAGCCTTCGATGATGGAAGGGTGAAGAGATATGAACACTTGAGTGTTGGGTTCCTGTTTGACAAAGCAGACAAAGGAAGAACTGTACTGGCAGAGTGTCAGACTCGAATCTGGAAGAGAGATTTCTAATGATATCATTCATGATTGGCCAACATTATTGAAGACTTCTACAAGCATATTCTTGATCTGCATTACTTAGTATGCAAGGATTTAGCTGACAGACCAGAGTTTGAGATAATATTGACTAATCCGGATGCCAACTAGAAAAGTATTGAAATCACTTGTGCGGATATATATACAAGATGGATTTAGATGTGAAGGTGTGTGTTGCATAAGAATTGAAGTGCAAATAAAAGCAGAATAGTACAAAAGGCAGAAAAATAGGCTCAGAATGTAAAAGGATAGCATCACTTAAGGAGAGTAAGAATGAAGTGTAGCAGATCAGTCTATTGAGCTTAACTGAAACTAAACTTCAGCATGTGTGGATGCTTCTCATCAGTTCAAGTTTTCTTCATGTATACAATAAGTATTTTGTAGGCAGTGAGCCTCTTGTGAGCAGTGTGCTCGGGCAGTGAGCCCTAATTGGCAAGTGCCATTTTGTATCTTCTATTCTTCTAATAGAGAATAATATCTTGGGTTAATCACCCTGTGGTTTTTTCCCTTAACAGGGTTTCCACATCAAAATCATTGTGTCATATGTATTGGTGTTATTCCCATTTCATGATTATGCTTGCTTATTTGATCTAATGTTGCGTTAACTATTAAGAAAGCACAGAAAGTTAAATTATTAGGATAACTGATTCACCCCTCCTCTCAGTTATCAACACATTGGTTGCCCTTGGGCCAGCCAATTCTTGAATATATTCCTCCTAGTCATCCAGTTTGTTGTTGGCCCAAGTTAACTGTCTATCCTGGCTATGTATTATTGTGAGGCTATTGTCTCTAGCCATAGTGAGCTCAGAAACACTCTGTGCTACTTCTCTCTCTTTTTCTTCCAATAGTTTGGTTGCCTCAATTTTTTGTGCCTCCAACTTTGCTTCTTTCTCTTGGATGATCTTGTTTTTGCTTTGGAGTTCTGTTTGTAGATTTTTCAATGACTTGTTTTTGCTCCATTTCTACCTCTATTCTAACCTTCTTGAGGTCAGTAATAATCAGATTCTTCCCCTAGAGTAGTCTCTTTAAGTTTTTGATTTCTTCCATCATTTGTTGTTCTTTTGAAATTTCCACATCCTTTTGATCAGAGGGATGAGAGGAGGTTTCTGCTTCTGCTTCTGCTATTTCTGTTGTTGTTTGCTGATCATCAAGGTTGTCCATGGCCATCTGTCCTGTACTGTCAATTGGACCCATTTGCCCTATTTCATCTTTCTCTGCAGACTGCCTGTCATGAGGGTCCTCTTGGGGTTCCTCTACTTCTGCTGGCACCGATGAAGGCCCAACCTTATCCTCATATGTTCTAAAACCTAAGAGTACCTCAGCTAGGAGGGCAGTATATTCCTCAGCATGTGAGAACTATCTCTGCCTTTTGCTTCTCTATAGAAGAGGTGGGGTAGGTGCCTCCGGAGCAGGTCTCTCTTCCTCAGAATCTGAGGAAATAGTAAAAGTTTGTATGTGTTCTATCTCTAGAGCACATGATGGTTCTGAAATTGGACTTGACTCTAGGTGAACAGATGGTGCTGGAAAAACTTCTCTTTATTTCCTCTTCCTGACTAGAGGGATCTCATCTGAATCACGAGATGGTTCTTCAGCCCACCAGGTTCCCTCTATTCCTTGTCCTGACCTTCGCTCTGTTAATTCCTTAGGGAAAGATTCCTCAGTTAGAGTCATCTTTCTCCTAACTGATCGAGTCATGTATGGTGTTTTTCTAGGAGCAGACTCTGTAATTTCTTTGCCTTTCCTCCTTTTATCAGGAACAGGGGCTGCAGATGAAGATGCCTCTTGTGAGGGTTTCTTTCCTCTTTGAATAGATATGGAGGAGGCTAAAGGCTCAATTTCTTCTTCTTAGTGAGTAGGAGGATTCTCACCTCCTGGTTTACCATCTCTAGTTCTCTGTCTTGGGAATTCTGTTCAAGAAAGTTTTGCCAGAATTCCTCCCCATTGGGCTGAGACAGGAAGTGGTGTTTGACTACTAGAAAAATGAGGCCATGATGTTTCATGGGACCCTTATTCTGCTAATATTTCTCTGCAATCGCCCTAATGGCAGAATACAGGAAATTGGGAATGTTTATGCTAAATTCAGGGTGTGCATTCCCATGCCTTAGAAAAATCAGCATTTTCATGATTGGTCCTAAAACTAGAGAGAATTGACCATCACAAGTAAAATATTTCATCAACCAAGTGGCAACAGATTGCCAAGGGTTTGGAAGTGTGGACCTTAGAATCCCTTTTACTTCATTTTTATTTGAATGCAATTGTATGGCAAGTTCACCTTGAATAGAGAAATTCTTAATTAAATCAGTGTATAAGGTTTTCAAGTGATAAAATCTCTCACCTTGTTCAGGAAGTCTAGAAATGTGGCTGATAGTGGCTAATGAGAAATTAATTCAGACTCCTTTGACAACTGTCTGATTGCCCCTTAGATTTCTAAGGAATTCATCCACGACATCTTCCTGAAACCCTTCAAATTGCTCTAGAAAGTCCAGCCATCCTAGAGCTCTTAGAATGTTTGTTGCAGCTTCATCTTGTAGAAGACCCGCAGTACTTTCTAGTCCGGACTTCTTCTTTACCCCCATTGCCAAATTAGTTCCACCTTCTATGCTTAATTCCTTACCCTCCTCTCTTTGCAGTTTATCCTTTCCTCTTAACTTTGTAGGCTCCGAAGGACTGTTCAATTTGCTCTGTTCTTCAGGGTACTTCGAAGGTTTGAATGAGGATTGTTATGTTTCTTAGCTTAGGCTTATGGAAGATTTGCAAATTAGTTAGAGTACCTAGGTAGTCATAAATGCTACAGAATGACAGGACACTCTGGAGGTAAGGTGGTAGTACAACATAGATGGAGGCATGTGTGAATTTAGGAAAGAAAATGATGGCTAGAGGACATGTCATAATGACGGCACCCAAAAATAGAAAGACAAGACATTTACTATTAGTGCTTAATTAAAGATAGAATTACCTAGATCAGTTTTAATGATGATGGCGATGTACACGGTAGAGATGCTACATCGTTGTTTGAGACTGCACTTGTCGTGGCACATGAGCAACTTTTGGTGGCTGGAGATGACATCCACTACTTCATTGGTACGCAACCTACAATCTTTTCATTGAGTGGTTCAAGAATCCAAATTCCTTGGGTGACATCAACACTATCTTTGTGAATACCCTTGCAAATGATATGCATGCTAATTTAATTTATTCTTATGATAAAGTAGAGGATGAGTCATGATGACCTCATCATGTGATGTGTCCACTTACTACCTAGAGAGGTGGGTCCCCTCCCTTATTATTGAAATTGATTTCTTTGTTGATAGAGCGCTGGAAGTGCTCCTAGTTTGGGAAGCACCGGAGGTGCTCCTAGTTTGGGAAGCACCGAAGGTGCATTTGATTAACTTCTGACATCTGATCACCTCCGTAGCTTGATTATTTCAACTATCATGAAGAAGGGAACTGCCATTTACTGGTTTTCAACTCCATTGGTCAAGAAAGACAGCCATTTACTAGTTTTCCATCTTTCTCTGTTTGTTGTTTTTCTTCTTCTTTTTATTTTTTTTAATTTTTTTAGAAGGCAACCATTTGCTGGTTTTCAACCTTCCTTGTTTTTTCTTTTTCTTTAGAAGGTAGCCATTTGCTGGTTTTCAACCTTCCTTTTTTTAAAAAAAATCCAACACTGTGATAGAGGAGGTATCCCCTGTATCAGAACACAAATCATTAAGAAACTCCTCTTTGTAGATGGTCTTTTATAGAGTCTGATTCGGTGACCATTTACTAAGTGTTGGCAAGAGACACTATATGGATTCATGAATGTTGTCATTGATGGCAACAAAGGTTATCCCACACATCTACAATGCATGATAAGTCCTCACCAGAAGTTAGATTGAAGAAGTGTTGAGGTCCAGTAAGCAAGAATAGAGCAATCAGTAAGGTCTGACAGACAGGTCTAGATCTCTCAGTAGAAGTATCTCAGTGAAGTGCAGATTTGGGGAAGTCAAGAGGAGTATCTTGACTAATAGATTCCAAGGTTTGAGCCTCCGGTGTGGAAAGGATAAAGAGATATGAATGCTTGAGTGTTGGGTTCCCTAGTGATAGTGTGAACAAAGGAAGAACTGACTTGCAGAACATCAGACATTATTCCGGATGTGTTACTGATGTTGGTAAAGGTTATGAAGGCATAAATAATGGTTGGACAACATGATTGATGATTTCCACAAGTATATCCTTGATCCGCATTACTTGGTAAGCAAGGATCCAGCTGATAAATCAGAGTTTAGGTAAAATATTGACTATTCTGGGTGTCGACTAGAAAGGTGATGAAATCACTTGTGCGGATATATATACAAGATAGATTTAGTTATGAGAAGTGTTGAGGTTGTAAGTAATGTGCAAAGAAAAGTAGTAGAGCTGAATAAAAGAAGAAAGGAAGATCTAGTATGTGAAAGAAGAGTAGCATAAAAGAAGAGGAAAGATGAAGTGCAGCAGATCAGTGTACAGAGCCTAACCAGAACTGAACTCCAGCATATGTTGATGCTCCTTATCAGTTCAAGTATTGTATTACACTCTTTATAAATTGTAGATAGTGTGTCTCTTGTAGGCAGTGTGCCTCTTGTGAGCAGTGTGCTCGGGCAGTGAGCCCTAATTGGCAAGTGCCATTTTGTACTTCCATTCTTCTAATAGAGAATACAATCTTGGGTTAATCACCCCATGGTTTTCTCCCTTAACAGGGTTTCCACGTCAAAAATATTGTGTCATGTGTATTTCATGGTTATGTTTGCTTGTTTGAATTGATGCTGCACTAATTATTAAGAAAGTTTAGAAAGCTAAAATAATTAAGATAACTAATTCACCCCCCTCTCAGTTATCAACAATTGGTATCAGAGCTAAGTTCCTCCTAAATAGAGTCTAACAGCTTGAGGAAGATCTGGGAATCCAAATGGATGCATATGGTTTAAGGGAGCAACTCAAGACTGCCCTTGATGATCTTGAGCAATCAAACTCTGAAGTCAATGAATTAAAGGAAAGACTCAAACAGGCTGATGATTTCATGAGAGAACTAAAAGACAAATTAAGTCTCTCTATGAAAAAGAGAAAGGAGCTGCTTCAGCAATTGGTAAGTCAAGGTGAAGCAAATGATGCAAATGAAGATCTAAAGGAGAAAACCAAGTTATGTGAAAAGTTATCAAAAGAAATCATTATGGTAAGACATGAAATGGAATCAGGAGTTATGAAGTTTACCCAAGAAGTTGAAGAGAAAAGAAAAACTGAAGATAATCTAAGACAATCTCTCAAGGAGAAATCAGAAGATTGCCACAAGATGGATAGAATTATCAGACATCTTGAATCTAATCTTGAAGATGCTAAAGATAACGAAGAAAAACTTGAGGATCAAATTGTCTCTCTCAAAAGGGATCTTCAAACAGCAAATGAATATAAAGAGAAATTCAAGATAAGTTCTGCCCAACTTGAATTTCTTCTTCAAAGCCAAAAGAGGGTAGATGACAAGTGTGGTTTGGGATATGAGAAAGGAGAAAGTTTCAGATCCGGTCAAAAGAATTTTAGATTAGAAAATCCAAGGAATAGGCCTAGAAGTCCTCCGGTAAGGCAGCCTAATGCTCAAAGATATCCATCCTTCAATGGATACTACCACAACTGCAATAACTTTGGTCATAAAGCTAATCAGTGTAGAAGGAGAATGAATCAGACTAATACATCCTTCTTCAGACAGTGCTTCAACTGCAAAAGGTATGGTCACAAATCTCATGAATGTAGAAATATGCAAATGAATAATTCATTCAATGGTAGATGCTTTGCATGCAATTGAATGGGTCATATGGCTAATCAATGCAGATCAAGAGGATATCAATCAAATATGCAAAGAAATGTTGTTTGCCAAATTTGCAATAGATCCGGTCATATAGCAAAATTCTGTAGAAGCAAGAATTAGGATAAAAGAGGTCCGGTATATTATAATCAAAATCAAGATAAGGGAAAACAAAAAGTAAATGTGGATAAAGTTCAAAGTGAGATGAACAAGATTTGGGTGAAGAAAAGTATAGAGAATGTAGGGGATGGATCTGCACCAGACTCTGGTGCTGATATTCCTTCCAGAAATTAAAAAGTGTGCTCTAGCTCAGGGGGAGACACAAAGAAAACCTTGTTCCCCCAGCCAGTCAATTGGTGCTGGAACTAGCACAAGGAGAGTTGCGGATTAAAAAGGCTCATACAAGAAACATCTAAAAGGGGTATGGTAAAGATTTGAGAGATCCGCAAGAAGATTTAAAGAATCTAATCCTACCAGAATTAATCTGGTAAAATAGTCTTCTGGTAAAAATAGATTCCTTACAAGTTTGGTCTGGTATGATTCAAACTATGGTGTCTTGATCTGCAAATAGATCAAATGACTAAAGAAAGGAAGATAGATTATCACTACTCTCCTAGAATAACTTCAAAATTTGTCTCAGTGATGCGGAAAGGTTTTGTCTCTGAATAAGACAAACAAGGCAAACCAGAATGAATTAGGTTGTGCATTTATTGCAGAATGAAAATTAGGGCTTCTCATAAATAAAAGAGTTCATTCACTCATCATTTGTACACTCACATTTGAAGAAAAGAGAAAAGGAGCTCTACAACTACTTCTCCCAAAGATCAAGATGATTCTTCATACAGCTCAATCCAGATTTCATCGTGTGTCCCCTAAACAGCATAGAAGGTATTGTTCGTTCTTGATATCTCTCAGTAAGATTCCTTGATGATGGCTACTTTTAATATAGTAAAGATTTCTGATAGACCTCGCCCCATATTTAAGAAGCATCCATACAAATCCTTGGAGGTAGATCCCCTAGGAGCCTTCTTTAGTGTTCAGCATGGTGTTTTGCGCACAGAAGATATTAGGGTTTACATACACGCAAATGTTGAAGAGTTTGGGGAATTCAAACTAAGAGATATCTATCACAAACAATTGATAGACGATGCTCTTGAGCTTAAACCAGAATATAATGGCATCCAGGAGAAACATTTTGATCAGTTCATTCATTTCCCCTACTTTGAAGAAGATGAATAGGTCCGGTATGTGTTGAGTAGGGTACATGACAACTTTCTATGGCTTAACAGACTTTGCAAAATCACCAAGGAAGCAATTAGGGTAGTAACTGGTTTACACTCCTCCAAAGGAATACATGTCCTCAAATCTGTCAAAAACAACATTGTAACTAAGGCCACCAGATCAAAATTTGATAAGAGGGCAATGACCATTGAAGATATTACTGACCCGGATATCAAGTTTGCATCTATGATAATAGGATACAAGATATATCACTCTAGTAGGGAGAATTCAATATCCAGAACTGCAGTATATACTGCCTATGAGATGCTAAGAAAGAATGCAGAATATGATCTCTGTGAACTTCTTTTGAGCCAATTAATGGAAAACATACAGAAGATCAAAAAAGACAAGAAGAACTCCTTTAAATATGGTGGACTAATATTATGCCTATTTTTCTACTTCATGAATGAGCTGCTCGGATCAAATGGATGGGTATGGCAAAATGATAAACCAGTAGCAATTCAGATCAGAGATTACTTGCATGAACTTGGGGATGCTAAAGCAAGAAATATAGCCCTGTGGGGATATTTCAAGAATTTTCAGAACATGATGCAAGCAAGAGAAAGGATTCCCCACTCTCTTGTTGAGAAATACTAAGACATAGTATGTTTTATGGTAGAGACTGATCAGTGCCTAATGGAGGCAGTAGAACCAAGAACTATATGGATCATGCCCATGGGGTATGAAGTTGATGAACAAATTGTGGAGCTGCATGTTCAACACATGCTAAGTTAGCCAAAGGATCCAAAGGTAGAAAGGTTTGGAACCTTTGAGGAGCTAAGTGTAAAGATTCATGTGGAACTTAGACAACCAGAGATCAAGAGGAAGGTAAGAAAAGAATTTGAATATGTTGCAAAAGGCTTGGGCATATCAAAGGAGGCACTTGATGCCATCAGGGAAATAATGGAAAGGGCCGAGGAAGAGAAGAAGAAGGCAGAAAACAAAAATGAGGAAAGGGCTCCGGCAAAACCTTCCACCCAGACCAGATCATCAAAGAGATCTGCACCTACCACTGCCAAAGGCTCAAGGACATCAAAACTAGAAGCACAATCATCTGACAAAGGAGAGAAAAGAACAAAGACAAAAGCTACAAGAGCTTATGCCAGTCAAAGGGATGAAGAGGAGACTGAATCTGATGAAGAAATCAGGAAAATGAAGAAAAAGAAGAAAACATCCAGTCAACCCTCTACCAGACAGAAGGAAGAAGAAAAGACAGAGGAATATGTTGAAAAACCCACTCTTCACATTGATGACATAATCAAATCAGTCACGGTGGACAAAAATCTTCAGCCAATGGTTGAGTTCTATGATGATTATGGTGAAGCAGATTAGAAGATATTGCAAGATGCCACAGTCAGGTATCTAAATATCTACAACAAAGCATTCATTGAAATTATATCTCTGATCCCCAAAAGCTTGGAGAAGGAACTAGAAATAAGAAAGAACAATGCCCAAGCCAAAGACCTAGAAATCTGAGAACAGATAGCAATTCAGCTATATCCTTCAATTGACCCCAAGACAATGACTATGGTATTCAAAGATTGTAAGGATGAGTTCAGAAGCAAAGCAAAGATGAATCAACTTATGCTTGGTGAGACTGACAAGGTAGCCAAGGACACAAAAGAGATCCTCCGGAAGGCCTTCAAAAGATTTAATCTTCCTATTATAGAGGACTTGGGTATTGACCCCTTGACCACAAGTGTTGCAGAAGAGTCTATTGAGAAAATAATAGAAGATGTAATGAATACCGGTGCAGAAACAACTAAGGACTTGGAGTCCTCTGCTCCGAAAGAGGTAGCCCATGAATAGACCAACATCACTCCTTTGGTTTCCCCTGTTGACTTTGGATCCAAAAGAGAAGAAAGAATAAAGGAAAAAGAAGTAGAGGTGAAAGGAAAAGAAGATATCAGTACAAAGGTTGTGGAAGGGGAGAAAACCCCAAGAGACAGCTCTAAGAATGTAGAAGAAAAGAAAAATTTGTCTCTGGCAAGAGACATTGCAAAAATTGTCCAAGAATTCCTGAACAAAGAAACAATGGAGATTGATGAACCGGAGCTTCTACAAGGACCATTTAATTTTGATTCTCTTTCTTCGGTACAGACAATGAAGATAGCTTCATTTTCTAATGCAAAGGTTAAAGAAAAACTCCTGAAGTCTCACATGGAAGACTGTGAGTTGATATAAGCTACTTCTGGAGTGCTTGAAAAGATTATGCCATCGTTTCAGAAAGATCCCACAGCCTCCACATCAGGTAATCTCAAAACTCTAGTCAACAGTGTTAGCACACATTTTGATTCTCTAGAGAAGTCAACTGAAGAAAAGGTCTGGAAGGAGTTTTTGGATAAGAGATTCTCTGAAGTACAAGGTCTGATAACAAATGATAGGAGAGTTATGGATATTGGGATAAAGAGCTTGGAAAATGCTCTCAAAGATGGCAGAAATATGTACAAATTTTGCTTATCTTGGCCCACAGTGACCAAAGATATTGAGAGGAAAGTAAAAGAACAAGAGGATAAACTATTGAGTCTATCTCAAAGTTTTGATCCTCTCTCATCCTCCATAGTAAATCAAGAGTGTTAGACTATTGCAATCACAAATGCAGTAAAGAATTTTGAGAAGGAAAGTAAGAACATAATTAGCCGGATGGGTGAACTTAAAAGGATCATTATCCCTAAGTTAGAGGCCATGCATGAGGCCATAAGTGAAGCTCAAATCACAGCCCAGACCAATGATCCAACAAATCTAAAAAGGGTAGATGCATTTGCATTCCTGTTGAGCAGTCATATATCAATTTTGGACAGAATGAAGCAAATTTTGGCTACAGAATTCATTCAATTGAAAATAACTTTTGTAGACATACTTCAGTATATGTAAGTATTCCTTATGTATTTACTTAGGTGGACAAAATTTTGAAAATTTTGGTATGTGGACCCTACCCTTTGCCATTGATGGCAAAGGGGGAGTGAAGAGCAGTGAAAAATGAGGAATCCAACTAAGGGGGAGTTCTGGAAAATATATATAAAAATAGAGCATCAGCCAAGGGGGAGCATAGTGTAAACACTTAGTCATTTTTCACTAAGTGTTGCCATCAATGCCAAAGGGGGAGATTGTTGGCAAGAGACACTATATGGATTCATAAATTTTGTCATTGATGGAAACAAAGGTTATCCCACACATTCGCAATGCATGATAAGTCCTCACCGGAAGTTACATTGAAGAAGTGTTGAGGTCCGGTAAGCAAGAACAGAGTAGTCAGTAAGGTCCGATAGACATGTTCGGATCTCTCAGTAGAAGTATCTTAGTGAAGTGTAGATTTGGGGAAGTCAAGAGGAGTATCTTGACTGATAGATTCTAATGTTTGAGCCTCCGGTGTGGAAAGGATAAAGAGATATAAATGCTTGAGTGTCGGGTTCCCTAGTGACAGTGTGAACAGAGGAAGAACTGACTGGCAGAACATCAGACATTATTCCGGATGTGTTACTGATGTTGGTAAAGGTTATGAAGGCCTAAATTATGGTTGGACAACATGATTGATGATTTCCACAAGTATATCCTTGATCCGTATTACTTGGTAAGCAAGGATTCAGCTGACAGATTAGAGTTTAGGTAAAATATTGACTATTCCGGGTGCCGACTAGAAAGGTGATGAAATCACTTGTGCGGATATATATACAAGATAGATTTAGTTATGAGAAGTGTTGAGGTTGTAAGTAATGTGTGAAGAAAAGCAGTAGAGCTGAATAAAAGCAGAAAGGAAGATCTAGTATGTGAAAGAAGAGCAGCATAAAAGAAGAGGAAAGATGAAGTGCAACAGATCAGTGTATAGAGCCTAACCGGAATTGAACTCCAGCATATGTTGATGCTCCTTATCAGTTCAAGTATTGTATTACACTCTTTATAAATTGTAGATAGTGTGTCTCTTATAGGCAGTGTGCCTCTTGTGAGCAGTGTGCTCAGGCAGTGAGCCCTAATTGGCAAGTGCCATTTTGTACTTCCATTCTTCTAATAGAGAATACAATCTTGGGTTAATCACCCCGTGATTTTCTCCCTTAACAGGGTTTCCACATCAAACATATTGTGTCATGTGTATTTCTATTTCATGGTTATGTTTGCTTGTTTGAATTGATGCTACACTAATTATTAAGAAAGTTCAGAAAGATGAAATAATTAAGATATCTGATTCACCCCCCCTCTCAGTTATCAACACTAAGAATGTGTATGTGCTTCCATCAATAGGTTCCAATAATACAGTTCCATTTTCAAAAACTTCCTTGATTTGATAAGGACCCATCCAATGAGTTTGTAATTTCCCATTGAACTCTTTGAATTTAGAATCATTCAGAAGAACACAATCACCTTATTGAAATGTCCTCCTTTTGATGTGTTGGTCATGCCATTGCTTTCTCTAATACTGAACTAGTTCTATTTACTGAATAGCCTCTGTCTAAATTTCATCCAACTCATTGAGCTGAAGAATTCTGTTATGTTGAGCTATAGACAATGGTAGACCAATATCCAATATAGTTTTAAGTGTTTGGAGTTCAAATTCTATAGACAAAATAGGCTTTTTCCTATAAACTAATTCATATGGTGAGAACTTTGTTGTGGACTTCTAAGTGGTATTGTAAGCCCAAACTGCTTCAGGTAATCTGCTAGCCCAATCTTTTCTGTTCATTGTTACTGTCCTTGTCAGAATATTTTCAAGTTCCCTATTAGTTACTTCTACCTGTCCATTCGCTTGAGGATGGTAAGGTGAAGATTTTCTGTGCTTGACTTGATATAAATCTGTGAATGCTTTGATTACTTGTGAAGTAAACTGAGGTCCTCTGTCTGAAAGTATTGATCTTGGGGCTCCAAACCTTAAGAAAATCTTATTATAAAGGAAATCCGCAACTTTTTCTTCTCTTACAAACTGTAATGCTTGAACGTCAGCCCACTTAGTAACATAGTCTGTGCATACTAGAATGTACACCTTGCCTAATGATGGTGGGGAAATTGGTCCCACAAAGTCTAAACCCCACTACTCAAATGGTTCCATCATGACTTGAGGATGTAGTAGCATCTCTTGGGTAAAGGTTGGTTGTCCCATCCTTTGGCACTGGTCACAGTGCTGCACATTCATCTTTGTATCTTTATGAAGAGAGGGCCAATAGTAACCATCTCCGAGGATCTTGTGGACTATCTAATGGAAAGAGTAATGGCCACCAGATGGTTCATCATGACATGCTCTCAACACATCAAAAATCTCATTAGCTTTTAGACACCCGTGTAGAATGAAATCAGGACCACATTTAAATAGTAAATCATTCAACCATTTGTAAGATAAACTTTCTTTAACCAAATGTTTTCTTTGTTTTGAGGTAAAATGGGATGGATACAAGCCTGTAGCTAAAATATTAGCTATGTTAGCAAACCAAGGTGTAGTAGAGGAAATAGCAAAAAGATGTTCATCCAAGAACTTGTCCTCCACTGGCTGGTTTTCTCCTCCTATATGCAATCTTGACAAAAAATTAGCAATCAAATTAAATTTTCTTGTATTATCAACTATGGTAATATCAAATTCCTGCAATAGCAATAACCACCTAATGATCCTTGCACCCACTACTAGTTTATTCATTAGGTACTTGATGGCTGCATGATCAGTGTGCACAAATATCTTATATCCAGTGATATAATACCTAAATTTGTTTATAGCATAGATGACTGCCAAGAATTCTTTTTCAGTTGTGGTGTAATTTCTTTCTGTAGAGGTAAGGTTTTTACTAATGTAATAAATGACATGCATACTTGCCCCTTCCTCCTTTTGTCCTAAAACTGCCCCAATGGACTCATTTGAAGCATCAGTCTGTATGTGAAATGGTAAAGTCCAATTAGGTCCTCTCAAGATTGGTGTGATAGTAAGCTTTTCTTTCAAGGTTTCAAATGTTGATTGACATTCTTCTGTCCATAGAAATTCTATGTCTTTTTTAAGCAGTGTAAATAGGGGGGCAACTATTCTGCTAAAATTTTCTATGAATCTCCTATAGTAGCCTGCATGACCCAAAAAAATTCTAACATCTATCTGATTTTTAGGTGAAGGCAACTGTGTAATCACTTCTATCTTGTTTTGATCCACTTTGATCCCCTTTGCTGAAATCTGGTGTCCTAAAACATTCCTTCCTCTACCATCATAAAGCAATTTTCATGGCTAAGGGATAATTGATTTTTCTCATAGCATTTCAGTACTTTCTCAAGGTTTGTGAGAGCTTCTTCAAAATTATCCCCATACACAGTAAAGTCATCCATATAGACCTCCATGCATTCATTAGCTAGCTCAACAAAAATAGCTAAAACAAGTCTCTGAAATGTAGCTAGGGCATTGCATAGTCCAAAGGGAAGAACTTTGTAAGTAAAAGTTCCCTAAGAGCATGTGAAGGTGGTTTTGTCCTGGCTTTAGGTGCTACTTAAATTTGATTATACCCACTGAATCCATCTAGAAAAGAAAAGTACTTTCTCCCAGCAAGGTTGTCCAGTACTTGGTCAATGAATGGTAAGGGAAAGTAGTCCTTTTTTGTGGCCTTGTTGAGTTCTCTATAATCAATACACACCCTCCATTTCCCATTATTTTTAGGCACTATGACAAGGGGTGAGACCCATTGACTGTCTGAGATTGGATATATAAATCTTGCTTGAAGTAATTTTTCTATTTCAGTTTTGACAATGTCCTTTAAAGAAGGATTCAATCTTCTCTGGGGTTGTCTGACAGGTTTAACATCTTATGAGGTATATATGATGGGTACAAATCTTAGGAGGTATATCTTTCATATCTTGGTACTCCCAAGCAAAAGTTGTTGAATGGGAAATCAGAAGTTGGATGAGTTTTTCTTCCTGATTGGCTGTTAACTAAGTATTGATATTAAGTGTTTTCCCTGGTAAAATCATGACCTATTTTGTGATTTGTTCCATAGATGTAGTTAATCCGCACATTGGAGTCATGGTATTGAGAGGAAAAGAATGTGGAAGCAACATGTGGAAAGTGGTTAAGTCTCTGTAAAAGGTTTCCCCACAAGAAATGATGTTGGCGATGGTACAATGAGAAGTAAGAAGTTCTCTCCTAGAATCTTGGGTGAGTTCCATCACATCCTTATTGATTAGGATGTGAGTAATGTCTTCTATTGTATCATAGTATATTTATTCTTCTAACTCTCCCAGATGTTCCTTGATGGTTACCATAGCTACTGAGGCACAGTTGTCATTGTTCTTTGGCTCATCCACCCATACTCTTCCTATATAATGCATTGATGGTTTAGCTGGAGGATACAGAGATATTTTCTTCAAATCTATCCCATTAGAAATGACCATATCCCCAGTTTGACAATCAATAGATGCTACTGTTGTAGCTAGCCATGGTCTTCCTAAGATCAGTGGATAAGCATTTCTCTAGTTTCTAGGTTCTAATATTAGGAAATCCACTGGAAATTCCCATGAATCTATCACAACTGGTACATTAGTGATTACTCCTTTTGGAATAGCTATTGATTGGTCAGCAAGTTGAAGAATTGTAGTTGTAGATTGGATACCTGATAGAGCTAATTTGTCCATTACGTGAACTGTCGTCACATTAATTGCTACTCCCAAATCAACTAGAACATTTGAAATTTCTACCACTGAGATGAAAACAGTTATGACAGGATTTCTAGGGTCTCCATATTTTGGAAGGAGAATTTCTCCCATCAATAGATCTACTACTTTTCCTTCCACCTATATTGTGGAGGGAAAGTTTTTCTTCCTACCCTGTGTTTTGATACAATACTGTTTAATGAACTGATTTAGTTCTGGTACATCTCTGATTGCTTGGAGAAGAGGAATTTCAATGTTTAGTTGCTTGATTTCTTGTAAAAGTTTTAATTCTGGGTTGGTTTGGACTTGTTTTTGTAAGATCTTTTTTCTGGGGAACATACTGTTTAAGCCATTCTAGGTATGGTGCTAATTTTTTCATCTCTGGAGCATCTTCGGAGCTCTTGTCAGAATTATGTTTAGGAATGTTCTCCGGAGTCGGTCTTTTAGGAGCAACTCTGGAGTTGTCCAATGATGATTCTTTTAGCACTTTTTCATTAGTAATCTCCTCTGGGGGCTGAGTGGACAAATTTTTAGTTTCCTCATCATTGGTTACTTCAACTATAGTTGGAGGAGATGGTCTTGGGAATGCTTTCCCAGAATACAACTAGAGATTATTTGAATATATAGCATTAATTCCAGCCAGATTTTCTTGCTCTATCATGTAAACAGCTACTCCCTGTTTATTACATGGGTTTGGTATAGGCTGAGCTGGTAAAGGTTGTTAGCTAACTGGTTCATTCTGTGATTGACCTTGTGTGTTGGTGGGTCCAGTTAGTAAGGCTTATTGTTGATGTTGGAAATGTCTAGGTTGTCCCTGGTATTGTTGATTATATCCTTGTTGAGAACCCCATTAAGGTTGCATGTTTTGTGATCCAAACTGTGGTGGCCACTGTTGATTTCCCCAAGGCTGATTTTGCCAATTTTGACTTGGCCAATCCTAGTATCCCCAAGGAGGATTATTTTGAGGCCCATGCCAAGTTGGATTCCACTGATTATTTCCCCAATTAGAAAGACCCCTGTAAGAGGGCTGGTTTGGATACTGATTGTAAGGGAAATTCCCAGCTTGTTTTTGTCCCACATAGTTTAATTCGTCTTCTATTACAGCATTCTTCTTACTTAATCTTTTCAAGGCTGGAAGTTGACTACATTGAATGGTAGGATGTTCCCTATCACAGATCTGACATATTTCTAATTTGTCCAAAGGGCATTCTCTCAACAGATGTTTCTTTCTACACCTAGGACAATAGATGGAGAGTGGTTCAGTCATTCTATTTTGATCAGCTATTCTAGTTTTTGCTTGAATCCCATCCAATGTGGTATTTAATTGGACCAAAATGTCTATTTTTAGATTTGCAATATCCTCCATTAACTATCCTATTTCATTCTTCCCTTTAAAAGTTTTGGATGACCTCACTCCATTTTGGGTTCTAGAATAGTTCTTGCAGAGTTCTTCTATGGCAGGTATATCCATTTTGTTGATATTTCCTTTTCCCATTAGATCCAGTGCCTATTTTGATTCTCTATCCAATCCTTTTACAAATAGGGATCTGGCCAAGGAGTGATCCACTGGGTTACCATACCTTCTTAAGGCAAAATTAAACCTATCCACATAGTCCTCTAAGGTTTCTTCCTTCCCCTACCTACTTTTAAACAATTCTTCATTTTTATTACTGGATCTACAGTAATCCTAGTATTTTTCCAAAAACTCTATTTCCATCTGATCCCAAGAATGGATAGAATTCTGGGGTAAACCCATAAACCATCTCATCACAGAATCTTTCAGAGTTAAAGGGAATAGTTTGAGTTTCTCTTTATCTGATCCATAATCATAAGTTTGGCAGACTACTTTGAATTCAAACAAGAACTGATCTGGATCCTCAGAAGAAAGTCCTCTTAAATTTGGCAAGTGTACTGGTGAGATATTCTTCATAGGAGCATTGTCTCCAGTAGCCAAAACAATAGGATATGAGAAGGTTCTTAGAGCCTGATTTTCCTCTTCCTCATGGTTATCATTTTCCATGTTTAGTACTAGTTCTTCTCCTTGAGGTTCTAGGAAATTAGGTTATATTAAAGGATATGCCTAAAACTTTTGTTGTAACTCCTAGATATAATCGGCAAGTGGAAGATTTAGAGGATCTAAGGGATTATTGTTTTGAGGTGCAACTTCCAAAGTAGGCTCTAGGTTTCTCTCTTCAACAAGATCTTGTGCCACCCCACTGCTTTCCCCTATGGCTTGTTGTGGGGGTGTCTGCTTTATATATCTTCCTTTCGAATCTCTAGCTCTAACCATTCAGATCTATCCTAAAAACTATTTTAACTAAGTGTCCCTAATTAACACAAGATGTCCCCAAAAATGGCACCAAAAATGACAAGGTGTCATTGTACTTCATCATTTAATCTATTTTTAGATGTCAACAATCCAAGGGTTGTGTCCTCAACTGTCTGCAACTAGGGATTCTACAGTTACCAGTTTTCCTAGCTAATCTTAACAGCTTCTACTAATTTGAAAAGATTAATCTATCTACTTACTAAATGAATTTAAGGAATACTGAAACAAAATTAAACAGGAAATTACTTAAAGCAATCTTTAAAATAGTAACATGCATCTATCTTATTAAAATCAGTAAATACTTTTCACAGCAAAATCTAAAGTAATAAAGCAATGGTACTAGCCTTCTACCTTGGTGGTGAGAGTGGGCCCTTGCTCCACACCCTTAGGGCTGAAGGCTATAGTAGAAAATTAGCACAAAAGAAGATCACAACTAAATCCAGTCCTATTCCATTCACTTTGCATTCATGAAAAGAATACTGATATCACACAACTGAGATTACTGAAAATTAGGATAAATCAATCATTGTATATTTCTTCTACTGTTTATATATGTATATATGAAAATGAGTAATGACATATCACTTATCTTATCTACCAATTCCTCCATGAGATAACATCCATCTCTTTATTATACTAGCTCTCTAACTTATGGAAAATAATCATGCAATAAAAGTAGACTGAGTGGAACAGAAGTCCACTTAGAATTCTAAGTTTGAGTCTTAATACATTTGGGTAGAGAGGCCCTGAAAATATGGGTATTGAATCAGTTCTATCCGTAACTCATGCAAAAACTTTATAAAGATAAAAACTCCAACAGTTTAACTAAAGATGACCCTTCACAACTCAGGGGATGATTTGAGTGAAATGAGGGGTATTGTGATCACTACTGAGAGTGCTTGGTCAGTAGCTTATGCTAGAAATATGTCCTGCTCTCAAGAGGTGCCAAAGATATCAGTCCCTATTTGCAGCTCCAGAGATATGTCTATAGATCAGGAGATGTCTGTAGCTTTCTTTGTTCAGCTCCAGAGATACTCCAGACTCCCGTAGAGCTCCAAAGATGCTTTCCTCATTACTTCAAAACTTCAGGTGTCATGGTACTCTAGTATTGTCTCTAAAAATCATTGAAGACTATCTTCGGAGATGCACAAAATTGTTGTTCCTAGCATATACACCTGTTGATTCAAAAAGAGAGAAGTTTCTGCATTTTTCCATTAATTCCATGCACATTAGTTACTCAATTAGAAATTATGATCTTAAGTAATCTATCTCAATTAATCATTAACTAGAATGATCTTGCTAGCTTATTTGGGTGCAGACATTAGGAAACATGGAATCAGGAAGGAGAAAAAGAGAGGTAAAAAGATGTAATCCATGGGTGTAACTTGGCACTCATTAGGTATGTGAGCCATCAAAATACATTTTCCAGGTTGTTGTGGTTACGTGATAGATAGATTCATCTAAAAATTCAAATTTCAAAGGGCTATCATCTATTAGAGGTGCATTTGCTAGTTGATCTGCAAGTACTTGGTCTTTTATTACTTTTTTGTCTATATATTCAATGTCGAATTCATTGAGAAGCATGACCCATTTGGACAATCTACCTATTAGGGCTGCTTTGTTGAGTAAGTACTTGAGTGGATCAATTTTTACTACTAGTTTGACCAAATGTGACAACATGTAATGTCTCCACTTTTGTGAGGTGAAGACCACAGTGAGACATGCTCTTTCAATTGGCGTATATTGTAGTTCATATCCAACAAGTGTTCGACTGATATAGTAGATTGCTTGTTCTTTCCCTTCATAATTTTGTTGTGTGAGGAGAGCTCCTAGAATTGTTGGTGTAGCCAAGATATATAGCAACAGAGGTTTACCCTGAATTGGTGGCATCAATACAAGTGGTTTCATTAGGTATTCTTTTAACTGTTGAAATGTCTACTCACATGAATCATTCCATTTGAAAGGGACATTCTTATGTAGAAGGTGGGAAAATGAGTGGCACTTGTCTGCCAACTGAGAAATGAACCTTCTGATAGATTGTAGTTTTCCCTATAGAGACCTTAGTTGAGTGAGGTTCTTAGGAGGTGGCATTTCCATGATGGCCTTTACCTTAGCTAGGTCGACTTCAATTCCATTGGTGGACACTATGTTTCCAAGTAGCTTACCTGAGGTAACTCCAAACACACACTTCTTTGGATTGAGGTGCACATAAAACTGTTCCAATCTTTTGAAGGTTTTGTCTAGTACTGCCAGGTTTCCTTCTCTTGTGAGTGATTTTGCCAAAATGTCATCAACATAATCTTCCATTATAGTGTGCATCATGTCATGGAAGATTGTAGTCATAACTCTCTGATATGTTGCGTCAGCATTTTTCAAACCAAATGGCATGACACACCAACAATAGGTGCCCCAAGGACATGTGAATGCAGTCTTGTGTGGGTCATCAAGTGCAATTTTTATCTAGTTGTATCCAGAAAAACCATCCATTAGTGATAGCATGGTGTGCCCTACCATGAGATCTATAATAATGTCAATGTTTGGCAGGGGAAATCATCTTTTAGACAAGCTTTGTTCAAGTTCCTGAAGTCATTACATATTTGGATTCTGCCATCTAGTTTGGCAACTGGTACTATGTTTGAAATCCACTCAGGATAGTCTATTGGTCTAATGAATTTGACATCTAATAGTTTCTTCAGCTCTTCTTTCACCATGAGGGCCACATGTGGGTGCATCTTTCTGAGTTTTTGCTTTATTGGCTTAGCTCCTGGAGCTAAGGATAAGTGATGCATTATGAGATTTGGATCTAACCCTGGCATGTCTACATATGTCCAAGAAAAGTTGATTTGTTTTCTCTTGAAGAATTCAGTAAATGCTGGCTTTTCTTGTGCTATTAAAGACTGTGCCATGTGGATCATTCTGGGATTATCACCTATGCTAACATTGATCAACTCTGCTGGTTCTATCAAGATTGAAGATCTCTCATGATGTGTGAGATTGGGTAGAGGGTCAAGCCTTCCATCCTTTGGCGCCTTAGAGAGGTTTTCACCATGGGATACATCTATATTTTACTTTTTTCATGATCTAACACTGTCGCAGAGCAGTTTTCACCATTAGATCTTTCTTTCATTTTGACATTTTTGAGACTAAAAGGCTTCACACTCTCTCCAAAATAGGCCTTGTCATTGAGTTCTATGGCATAGCCAGCTCTGTGGTCCCCTGCGGGTATGTGATCTCTAAGCTCAAGATAGTCTATGATGGCTTCATCATTTTGAAAGGTATCGAGCTCAGGGGTAGTGTCTTGTAAGTCCCAATCTATGAGTTTAGGGTGCAACAATGGTAAGGGGTCATTGGGTTGGTCTAGTTTGATGGTATTGATGATTATGATAGAGGTGTTGTGGAGATCATTATAAGCATGGACAAAGTCTGTGATGGTACTCTCTATTAGCGGATCTGTCAAGGGGGGTATCATTCATTCCTCATGACTTTCACTATCGTTATTACGCGGGTCAGAATCTAGTGGTCTAGCCCTTGGACCTCGTCTCTCATTTGCATGGGTTGGGTCATACTCATGGACAACATCGATAACCTTTTTATCAAAAGATAGCTCAGAGAGGCTACCCCACTTATATTCATTGGAATCAGTCTCACTCCCCATTTGTAGTTGCTATATTTGATCAACCAGATTACTAGCAAATGTTTCTGGTTGTTTGTCTTTATTCTTATTTTCTCTGTTGGTTCTTGATGTGCTAGTGTAACCTACCCCTGTAGTGTCTCAGGCTGTTAAGGTATGAGGTTGGATGGGTTCAGTGATACCATCTTTTCTTGAATCGAGCAGACCATGTCCTTCATACCCCATTATTTGTACCATTTGGAATCCTTGACCATATTGTTCAGTCTGTATAGTGGTGCGATGGTCTTGTTGTGTTGATGAATTGCCTTCATCCTTATATAACCATTGAAGGATATCCTTTTCATTGCTTTCATCTTTGAGGCTTCCCCATTTGATAAATGGACCTTTGGTAGTTTTGTCTGCTTTGTATTTACTCAGGGTAGGTCTTCCATATGATCTAGGAGATAGGGGGAGTTGTGCCAAACAGAGGGATTGGGAGATTGTGTACTCACCTAGACCTTTATCTTTGAGCCTGAGGTCAGGTTGAGAAGCTTTTGAAGTGGAAGCAAGTGAAGTTGGGTCAACACGAGAGGAAGATGACATAGAAGCACGGTTATTAGGAATCACAACTTCAGGTTTAGATTGAATGGAGTTACAATACTGAAATGGATTGGAGTCACCTTGTATGGTGATCTCTTGACCTTCATAGGGGAATTTGATACACTGGTGGTATGTTGACAGCACTACTTTCAGAGCATGTATCCATGATCTCCCAAGAATAATTTTATATGCTAGCTCCATATCGAGGACTTGACATGCCACATCTTTCACTATAGGTCCCACTCTGATTGGTAAAGTAATAGTTCCCTTGGAAGTTCTCTCATCATCATAGGCTTTGTTAGTGATTTTCTTTTTTGGATCTATAGCTTTCTCTGCAAACCCCAATGCAAGGATTAGCTTCAAGATGCAAATATTCAAACCAGCTCCTCCATCGATTAGAACCCTTTTTATCTTGTGTTTGTGGATGAAGGCTTCGATATGAAAAGAGGCATTATGAGGTTGGGTGATTGACATATCATCCTTTTTAGTGAATGATAGGGAGTGAGGTGAGGTAATGTGACCTACCATGCTTTGAAACTATGCTTCGGTGAGGTTCATTGGGATGGAGGCTTTGAAAAGAGCTTTGTCAAGTATGGCCTTATGGGATGGGGATAGATGCAGAAGTTCCAGGATGGAGATATGTGCTTTTGTCTTATGGAGTTGATCCAGGATACTGTACTGATTAGCCGAAGAGGTGGGGGCTCCTCTAAGAGTGACTATTACTGTGGGTGGTAATATTACAATCATAATCTTTTTTTATAGTGATCACATTGATGCATCAATCACTTTCTGAGATGTGGTTGACAACATAGTCAAAGGACACATTTGTGTAATTCGTGTTGTTAGTTCCACTGTTGTTTTGGTTGGAAGACCCTCCCTGCTCATAGTTGGGAAGAGGATCCTTAAATGCCTGGTGATCATTATTAGAGGTATGTCCATCAAGTGACACTTTGTTTTTCTCTATCAAATCTTGGATAGTGTGCTTGAGCGCAATGTAGTCATTGGTTTTGTACCCCCTGTTTCGGTGGTACTCACAGAAATCATTGTCATTCCACCAAGGAGGTTTGACTTTTGGTTCATATTCTTATGCTATTGGAAGTGTTATGATCTTACTTGTGATTAACTTCTGTAGGGCAGTTTCCAATGATCCTCCCAAAGGTGTGAATTTTAGCCTAGGTTGAAAATTTGTAAACTGTGATTTAGTGTTTCTTGGTTTGTTTTGCAGGGGGTTGTTTTGAGGATTTGATAAGTTGAAGATTAGTTGCTTTGGTGCCACATTCCTAGCATCTACCACCCCATCATTCACAATTTTTTTGTTCTTTGTCCAAAATCTTGGTTTATCTACATTGGTATTGGTACTAGGAGTGTCCTTATAAAGCTTTATATGACCCTTTGCGATTAAAGATTTTTCGATGATTAGGCCCATCTCAATGACCTTACTAAAGGAAGTAGCACATTGGATTTGTATCTGATAGCTTAGGTCGGTTTGTAAGTTATGGACAAACATTTCCAGCATTTGTTTTTCAAGCATTTGATGTGGTCACTTACTTGCCAACTGTCTCCATCTTTGTAGGAAGGCGGCGAAAGATTCTCCATCTTTTTGCTTGGTGTTACAAAGGTCTGAGATTGAGGTGTCATGCTCAATATTGTAGGAGAAGTGTGTGACAAATTTGTCCACAAGTTTGTTAAAGGTTCTAATGTTGAGTGGTAGTCTAGAAAACCACTCCATGGCTTGTCCTCCTAAGCTTCTTGGAAACAGTCGCATAAGATAAGTATCATTGTGGGCAACTTCAAGGCATGCAACATTAAATTCCCTAATGCAGCCCCTTGGATCACCCTTTCCTCCATATTTATCAAATTTTGGCATCTCAAATTTAGAGGGGAAAGGTATCATGATCAAGGTTCTATCAAAAGGATATGGTGAAATATCCTCTAGGGAATAATGCTTAGTTGATGCTCCTGTTTGCATGTCTGTGAATTATTGTTGTAAAGGTTGGATCTATTGGGTCATTAAGCTTAAGGCATTTGTAGAATCAATGGTTGCTTTGCTTTTGTCTGCAGGTATTTCCTCATGTGTGCTTCCCTCAGGGTTTCTTTCTTCCTCAAGTTCTTTTAGAGCTTCTACGTCAAAATCTTTAGGGAGCTTGACTCCTTGTTGTGCTAAGTGGAGAAAGAGTCTAGTAGGATCTTGGGCAAGTACCTTATCCATTATGCATTGAAACCTTCAGTCTTGCTATGTTTGGAGGACCTCTTCCATAGAAATTTCCTCATCACTATCATGAGAGGTCGGAATAGTTTTCTCAGAGGTCAGAATAGTTTTCTCAGCCATTTTAATCTATTTTTGTTTTTGGGACCTCGCTAAGACCATGCAAGGTGATGAGAGATGGGATGGAGTGAGTTTGAAAGTTTTGAGCAAGGGGTGCTAGAATGTGCCAAGATTTGAGAAAGGTTCTCCTTAGATCTAATTTATGTCAAACAAGTTGGGTGTACAAATGATAGTCAAAGTAAGGATGATAGAAATCCATTTACTTGATGTAGACTAGTTTTTGCACAATCCACTAGTGGAGTTCCGAGAGAAAAGGATGATTGCTCCTTGATAGTGGAGACTCACTAGGTTTGTTTGAGGTTTGATGTGATCAAGAATATCTTGGTTCTCACCTTGTTGGACTTTGGAAGAATTTTTGTGAAGTTTTAGATGATGTAGTGCCAAAAAAGCAACTATGGTGCGAAAGAAGAGTGAAATGGTTGACTTGCATGATTCTAAACAGATCTTGGAGAAAACTGAGACCAGTTTGAAATGGGTTTTTGAACAGTTTCATAGTTTTTCTCCTAGGAAGTATGGAACAACTCTCTAGATTGGATGCACAACAATAAATGCATTGGAACAGAATGCAAAAGTGTCGTAGGTCGAAGCAAATGCACAAATCTGACAATTTTTATATGCACAACAACAATAATCAAATGCACAAGTCTAAGTGTATGCACCGCAGATCACAACAGATGTGCCATTTTGGTTTTTAGTTTGGTTTTGCAGAGTTTTTGGCATGTTTTTTTTTAAAAATTGTTTTTGGTTGAAAACTTGGTCTTTTTGAATTCTGATTTTCAATTATGGCAATAAAGACACAGCAAGTGCATAGAAATTTTCATGATTTTTATCTTTTATTTTTTTTTGTATTTTGGACTTTTTGACATGATAACAATTAGAACCTAGGCTGGAAAGGATAGTATTTGTTGAGTCCCCTAATTGTACATATTCAAAGCGTGTAGCTCCAGGATCTGGTAGCACCATCTCCCCTCCATGACACTCACTTCTCACGCATACTAGATCCGGGTTTCCTTAGGCTCGTACCCCCACTGAACCATAGGATTGTCCCTGCTACCTCTACTATGAATCACATGAATCAGGGCCGCTTCAAAGGTTCCACCTTTTGTGCCAACAAATAGAGGATTTTGGTATACTAAACAATGGCTAAGTAGTCAAGGTAGTCATTCGAGTGGTTACACATGCGGCAGTGCTACTCTCCGTTATGGAGTCTCCCAGCCTCTAAGGGTTATGCCTTGGAGGGTTTTGGGGGAGGTTGGCTATCGATGTAACACAATGGCACTCGTTGTAGGAAGCTTTCACCTCAAGCACAATTTATTTAAAGTGGATCAGTAGGGCTTGGCTTTAGCCTATTACCACTCAGGGTCATTCCCACTTGGACAGGCAGACATCCAAGGGTAGGCCCCTCTAAAGGTTATACACAAAGAATAACAAGTCTGGCATTCTGGTCACCCAGTAAAGGGGAGAGCATAAGCCTATTGTCATTCAATAGACACAAAAAATAGTGGTTCTTTCACCCCTATTTAAAAGGAAAAAAACTAAATGCGTTATCTACTTGGGCACTCACAAATTTGTTAACTTTGAAAATAGCAATGGTTCATTTCCCTTTTGTAAGATAGCAATGTTCTAAACTAAGAAAGATAGCAATAATACAAAGATATCAGTGATGTTCGTTACTATCCTCCTAGTTAAGTACTATGTGAGATTTGCATGCGTGCATTTTTTTTACTTTTTCCCCTAATTAATCTAGGATGAGTTAATTAGTGCAGCTAAATGACTATCCAGTTCCTAATACTATAAGACAAATGTTAGCGTTAATCTGAAAACTATGAAAAATACTAAAATCACAATGAAGAACAGATGTGCTGCTTAATAGTCTGTATGTGCAGAAATAGAGACTATAAGCGCTACATTACAGATGCGCTAACATAGGTGTCAAAAGCACAGGAATAAGAGACAAATAGGCCAATTTTATAGATGCATCATAAAAAAGGATGTAAGCACCATGTCTGAGGGTGTATGCACCAGAATACTATAGGTGCTAAAATAGATTGTAGATGCACCGGCTCAGAGGATGTATGCACTGGAACTTTGCATGCTCTGGAATAGGTTGTAAATGTGCCATCTCAGAAGGTGTATGCACTAGAAGTTTGCATGCGCTAGAACAGGTTGTAGATGCACCTTGGGATCAATCAGATGCACTGACTAAACCTATTTGAAGCTTGTACGGAATCTGTATGAAACCTGTCACTCATAAACTCAATTTTTTGGTTAGATTTGCGGTAAAGGCCCCATGGTGGGTGCCAGAAATGTTATGGGTAAAATGGGATAATCAAAATGAATTATAAAAAGCCAAAAACACCAATGGAATGTGCAAGTAAAGAAGATTTTAAATAAGAAAGTGATACAACATTTTTACCTCGCGATTGTTTGCCTATTCCCTTTTGATCTTCACTGATGAATGTAGCCCTCTAGAAGCTTGCTTCCTCACTTTAATTCCTCGAGATGGCAAAAGAGAAATGGCTTGGATACTTATTGTGTAGAAGGTGAGCTTCAACATAATGTGAAATGGATAATGATGGATGTGATAAATGGAAGAGGTGATAGTGGGGGTGCCAATGGTGCGCTATGGATTCTGCAGCATAAGTTTACTTGAAAGCTTGATATGAAATGAAAGGATAGAGGGTTGCATTTATAGACTCATGAGAGAGAGGATCAATGGTGTAGAAGAAATAAGAAGATCAATGGTAGGGGATGTTCGAGAGAACGTGTGTGAATAGAAGGACATGTGTCATTCAAAAGGATACTTTGTTGAGTTAACTACTTTCTTGATGAGTATGAGCTTTTATTTCTTAAATTAGAATATTTTTCTAATTTAAGAGTTTTGTTGATAAAACAAAGTTGCTTTAAATCAGTTAGCTCAGCCTTTGCTTTTGCGTGACAAGAAGAATTTACTTTTAGAAGATTTTGAAGATTTTTTTGAAGATAAAAAAGCGTAATTAAATAAATAAATTTATTTAATTACTTGCACATGATTTGGAAGAATAAATAAAATATTTATTATATTTTGTTTTTGGGGATTAAGATTTAATTTAAATAAATTTGCAATTTATTTAAATTTAGAAGAATGATTTAATTAAATAATTAAAATTATTTAATTGTTTAGAAGAATAAAGTTGATTTGATTTAATTCAATAAATGTAATTTATTCAATTAATGACAGAAAATGAATCAGATAAATAAATTGATTTATTTATTTATAGAGGAATATAAAGATGAAACAAATATTTAAAATATTTATTTAGGTAGAGTCATGTCATTTTTAGGTGTATACACTCTCATGTTTGTTTAAAGTTGTCTTCAAATTTGAATAAGACATCCATGTGTCATCAACCCTAGCTATGATCTTGGATAACCTATGGTTGATTAGATTTGTAACTATTTCTTTGACAGTGTTCTTTTTCTCATCCTTCAAAATTTTTACCTCTTGTTTCAACTCCTTAATCTCTAAGAGTAGTGCCTCTCTGTCTGTTGGAAATGATTCTACAGTTTCTACAAGAGCAAGAACACTCTAAGCTGAAGTGCCTAGAGCCAACAACATCTTCTCCTTACATTTGTTCAATTCTAACAAGGCTTTCCCATACTTCAATAGAAGTTCATCATAATCTTTTTGCAATTTATTTGTGATAGCTTCAACAAATTGGGTTGTATGAACACTCAAGCTTGCATCTTGAGGAGCTAGAGTATTTGACACTCTCTTTATTATCACATCCCCTCTCAATTGATTGAATCCCACCCTTGGCTTATTATTTTTTGTGGCCAATGCCCATATTGCCAAGGTTTCAAATTTGGGATTAAACTCTACACTAGAGAGTGCTTTATCTACTTGGTCTTCTAATATATCTATGTCCATTCTCTAGATAGTGTCAAAAGAAATTGCATCTACTAGAGTCCAATATGGAAGTAGCATCAGACCACTCTTTTCTACCAAGGCTCTTCCTTCATCAGGGGTCATTCCACTAATATCCTGACCTACTCCATTCAACACCCTCTGAGTTATCTCTTCATACTTTTCTAGATCAGCTCCTCTCTTGGCTTCCTCTACCCTCCTCTGAAACTCTTCATTCCTTACTTTCAACACATACCCCTTAAATTTTGGGGTATTGATAAAGGCATCATCTTCTAGGAATTGTGTACAAGCCAGCACACTGATGTCCTCTATATCCACATGATTACCAACAAGTGATCTTCTTAATCTATTATCAGGGGAGGCATAAGGTCTTATTCTCATAGGTGAATTCACATATTGGAAAATTTCTTGTTCTTGCCCATTTGTTTCCTCCTCCAAATCTATCAATTCTACTTCCTCTTCATGCTCCAAGTTAGTGATTTTCACTTTCTTGGCTAGAGGTGTATCAAGAGACTCATTTCCTCTTGTATATGGCTTGATTGGAGCCTTTGAGTCTCTGATGTATGTTGGCCTTTCTTGTCTTGGAGGAGCTTTTGCAATTAGAGTTTCTACATGAGCCAAAATTCTCTGAATTCTTACTATGGGTTCATTCTCATCTACAAATGCCCCTAGATATGTAGCATTGAGATTTTTTCTCATTGTTTCTCTTTCCATTACTACTTCCCATCTTCCCCTCAAAAAATGAATTTCCTCCATTGTGGCAGAATTTTTTACTACCTCCTCATCAAATAAGACCTGGTGGGTGAATTGGGTTCTTTTGATGCGAAGACTCACTCTATTAATGAATCCTTCTAGGTCAAACACCCTTGGCTACTCCAACCCCATCCTATAGACTATTAATAACAACTCAATTTGATCCAAAGCATCCTTATTAGTGGCCCAAAAGTCACAAAACTTGATAGAAGTGGGGAAGAAAGACTCCTTCTTTTGCAATCTCAGATGCTCTTTGTTTGACTCATTCAATTGCCTGATGATTTCTAAATATGCAATTCTCTTTGGCACATATTTTGGCAATATATATGGGGAAACCTTGCTCCCATAAACTTTGATACATGTAGTATCTGTATGAAGAAATCAATCTCCCCAGTTGTGTTGAATTCTTAACTCAGGGGTTCTATCTAGTGGCCTCAAGAAATCCAACACATCCTATGGAACCCTTTCCCCTTCAGGCTCTAAGAAATTCAATAGCTTTTTGACAAAATGTTCATAAAAAATTACATAATCTGTATTTGTGTATAGTGCATATCTATCATATGAGTCCACATCTGGATAGGGAATAGGGTACCATCATGATCAACTTCTCTAACATGCAAAGCTTGATGCCAAATTCCTTATCTAGCATACAAAAACATATGGCACATGATTGAATACCAATTAAAGTCCATGTTTGCATCCACAGTATATATATTATTCTTAATATTCATCAATTGATTATGCATTTTATCTACAATGTAAGTTACATAATCAAAGGCCTCTGTTGTTGAAATGTCATGCACATTAATAGCTGTCATCATCATTGAGAATAGAATTTTATCTAATGCATCCCTTCCTAACTCATTTTCACAAAGTAATGTATAAATTGAGAAACATCAAAGGGTTCATCTTCCTTCTCTAAGATTTTAACCAATTTTCCATTAATTCTCCTTGGTTTGTGCTTAGGCAGCTTGAATGCTCTATATGCATGCCAAACCCTTTTGTAGTCATCTTTCACGAGATTGAGATCAATGTTTTTATTTGCAGAAGGGTTGAGGCCAAACAATTTTGTGATGAATTCTTTTGTAGTCCTAATCATGATTGCATTATTTCCTACCCTGACATCCCTAGACCTAGGATCATACCTCTGTGCAATTGCCCTTACAAAATCTAGGATTGTGAACACATTAGGGTATATTATCTTCACCAAATCTAGATTCCAAGCATTACAAATAGGGGCTTTGTACTCCCTCCTATAGCACCAATGTTTAAATAGGATCCATCTAGGCACAAGCAATTGAGCATCTTGGCACTTGGAGCATAAATCTAACAATCTATCATTTGGCCCACCAGGACCATGTAAATTTATGGGCCTTCTTGAGGACTCGGGCAACTGAATCATCAAGTCTTTGTCTAGACCCCTTTTTGAAGTTGAAGGCTAGCTAGTTTGACTCATTTTAAACAATTCTTTTCCAAACTAGGATTTTCTTTTTTAACAATGCTCAAAAGACAACAACTTCAATTAAAATAAATGCAGTTGGCAAAGATTTAATTTACTAGTTTTAATTGTAGAAGATTAGAATTTCAATATTTCTTCTACCAAATGCTCGCTGCACACAAGAATTTTCTTTGTGCTTGTGAAAATGCCATGAAAAACCATTACCTTCTACTTTAATTGGGCTTAGAGATTAGGCCTCACCTCATTATTGCATGTCACTTTGGCCATTATTGCAAATTCATGACACAAGGGTGGCATTGAATGTCTACATAGAAAGTTTGATTTTAGACTATCAATAGAATCTTCAAACTGTGAGATAAACAACTGTGAATCAATCACTAGATTTGAAAATCTAAACCTTTACGTGAAAATCCAATAGCCAATCAAATTACTCCATCTCGGATGCTCTTTTTGCTGACTTTTCTTCCTTTTTTGTCCTATGTGGCCATGTGGCATCATTCTGTGGCCATGTAGTAACAAGTGGACCACCTCCTTTGACTCTGTGGGAGAACGCTAAGCCTTCCAGGTAGATTCCCTTATATAAGCCTTTTCCTTCCTTTCGAAAATAGGCCACATGTCATCATCTCATAGCTGTGCAGAGAATCTTCCTATAGACAAGATTCTTCTGTGACACTACACTACCATCTGATCCTTATTGATCACATCTCTTCACTTCATCCTTCAACACCTAGTGTGATCTACCTCATTTAGCTGAATCATCGATCTTATGGCCATAGGCACTTTACACTTGTCCTCATTTCACAATTGCACGACAGAGATGATGTCAGCATCAGCAGTTTGTGGGCTTGCAATATCCTGCCATGTGGCACCTTCGGGCCCCTACAAAGACTTAGGACTTAAGAAATTTATAAGGAACATGACTTTGAAGGGCAACAAAGGGTAAACACTATGTCTTGGGGCCGGTTAACTCACGATATTAAAGGCATAAAGTCATAACTTAAACAACTAGAAACTTAGGCTAGGCGGTCAATGGTGGATTATAACATAAAGTAATCTTATGGGCATAGCCATGATATACTTAACACCCATCCTCATTTCATAGCGGCATGGTGGAGATATGAGGTTAGCATCAGCGGTCTGCAGGCTTGCAATATCCTGCCATGTGGCTCCTTCGGGCCCCTACAAAGACTCAAAACTTAAGAAATTTATAAGGAACATGAATTTGACAGGAAACAAAGGGTAAACACTAGGTCTTGGGGCTAGTTAACTCACAATATTAAAGGCATCAAGTCATAACTTGAACAATCAGAAACTTAGGCTAGGTGATCAATGATGGATTATAACATAAAGTAAAGATATGACTGCAAGACTTAAGGTTTTAAGGGGGAATAAGGAAAACATTTGATAAAAACTGACTCAAAATCCTAAAATCTAGATAGGTACCACCAAATCCTACAACTAAAAAATGCACAAAACTGACCACATAGATTTTTCCCCATTTCAAACAGTAAAATTGCCAAAAAAATGCATTTAAAACCTGTAAAAAAATGCAAATAAAATCATGTTGATTTTCATGCCAAAAAAACAACCATGAGACCATAGCTTGTTTCTTACTATTATGCTTTGATAGATTTTTTTCAAGCATCCATAGCTTGTTTCAAATCACCTATTTTAGGCTTTTAGCCATAGCAGCAAGGTAGTGAACTATTTGATAAAATGCTCTGGTAGACATGTATGCAAAATGTGGTAGCATAGACAAGGCAATGAACTTTGGAAAAAATGCCTCAAATAAATGTGGTCTCATGGTGATGGAATGCCATGACAAGTGAATTGTTATGAATTGTCATGACATTCTATCACCATGAGACCACATTTCTTTGAGGCATTTTTTCAACTAGTTCACTGCCTTGTCTATGCAATTGCTTACTATTATCCTTTGATAGATTTTTTCCAAGTATCCATAGCCTATTCAAAAGCACTTATTTTAGGCTTTTAGCCATAGCAACAAGGCAGTGAACTATTTGATAAAATTCTTTGGTAGACATGTATGAAAAATGTGGTAGCATAGAAAAGGCAGTGAACTATTTGAAAAAATACATCAAAGAAATGTGCTCTCATGGAATGCCATGACAAGCAAATGCAATTGGCATCTTCTCCTAGTTATTAGTTATGCAATGTGAAGTAATTGCATAACTACTTAGGTTGACTTTGTATAAACTATATTGTAATTGAAATTTTGTCATCTATCAGTATCTAGTTATTAGTTATGCAATGTGAAGTAATGCTTTGAGTTTGAAAGATGTGCAATGCAATGTAATCAACAATTTGAATATAAACTACAAAAATCTATTTTTTACAATTCATTAGTTAAACTCTCTATTTTATTTTCTCTCTATAAATCTATTTCTATTGAAATGCCTTTCAATTAAAAAAATAGTTTTTGTCTCTTAGTCTACAATTTTTTACATTTAAAAAAAAAAATATTTTTCAAAAAATCTTGAACTTTTGGTTTGTCAAATTTCTCCCCAAAATATTTTTGTTTCTATGTGTAGAACATTATAGATGGATCAACATCGAAGGCTGATTATGGATCAATACCGTGCATTTGATGAGAGAGTAGCCGATGACAAGGACATGGACAAATATCCGTGTCCATGTAATGACTGTCTTGGTGGAAAGGTGAAAAAAAGAAATTTGGTTTATCAACATATGATAAGATATGGGCATAGTGGTATAAGCCCTTGGGTGATGCAGAGTGAAACGCAACGGAGGCTAACTAACAAGAAGGAGCTGCCAACAATACAAACAGCATGATAAAATTCTCTATCAGCTGAACAGCATCATCATATTTCCTAACAATACCAACAGCATCATCACATTTCAACAGCATCATCATATTTCAACAGCATCATCACATTTCAGATGATCGCAAATATCCTCCTGTTGACTACTATTTACCTCCTTCGACTGTCGCCTATCATCATCATCATGATAATCAACGGGCGCAAACATCCTCCGGTTGCACTGTTCATCGGGTGCCAAATACAAGCGGCATCATCATGATATTCAATATCACCTTCGTCAGCAGGATATCCAAATATCCGGTTCTCCAAATATCCTGATGACGTTGCACTTCAATAACTTGCCTTCGACGCTCCACTGCCCGACGATACAAGCAACAGCATCATGATATTATTTATCCGGTTCTTCGAAACCTCCTGATGATGCTAATACAACTTCCTACCTACGCCGATGTCTAAACCCTCAGCGACAACAGGATAAACTCGCATAGAGGGATTTCGGAATATCCTGATGACGATGACGTCACACATCATCCTGATGAACTCTTCAACACTTAGCCAAAAAAAACTCAACTTTCACACCCGCATCCGTTAGCGATATGCGGATGATGACCTTCCCCGAGAGATGATCCTGACTGCGATATATACACTGAGTATATATCCAACTCAAAACATCATGATGCACCTGCAGCATGCAAATTTCAACAACTTCATGACCCGATCCTGATGACGATGGATTCGCAGATGATGTTGCGGCTCGTTCCGACTGGAAACGCACATGCAGACTCCTGTGTATCCTTCCACTGCATGAAAACACTCACAACCGCATAATTTCACAAAGATCATGTGACGACCGGGCCGGATCACCTTCAAACCAAAATCTAAGCAAACTTATCTTCTAGACCTAGCACATGAGGATGCTAGGCTGATTTACAGCATGCTTCTAACAGATCTCCTGAACAATGCAATGCACAAACAGAAAACACAAATGCAATCTAAGCTATGGTACAGGACCATTCCACCGATTTGCAGGATCAACCGGTGGAAGGGTTGAAAGTGCCCATTAACTTGCAAAATGGAAAAGGAAAACAAAACAGATGTAACTGATACAACCAGATAATGCGAAGATGAGATCTTATTCAATTGAAATTCAAATGTCCTGAATACAGCTTCACAATGTCTGAACTGCTCTCCTGAATCTCAACTCAACACCAGTACATCAATATCAAAACTATCTCTCTAAACCCTACAGATCGAAGGTATATATAACAAATCCTTCGAGTACTACTAACATCACTTCCCAGCGGCTGGGAGCTTCCAAGCGGCTGGGAGAGAGGACAGCTCAGATAACCTTATCCCGATCTCTAACTGCCTCTAACTGCCTACACATACTCCTATGTTGAACTATTACATAGCATCGGTCCAGTGGACCTTATTACATGATAAAGTCAAACATACTAAAAATAGATTATCCCGTCAGCATGATGATAACTATCCTACATCCTGATCATGTATGTCATCATGCGGACCTATATCCTGATCATGTGCGGGTGCTCCTGCACCATACTCCCCAAAAGAAGAAATCTCAAGTCCACTTGAGATGAGAGTATCAAGGTCGGCACCATGTTTCTGTATCTGTTCTGCAGTCATCCAGACTGCTTCAGAGTTCGGTTGTCCCTTCCAAGAGACGAGGTACTCCAAGTACTTCTTGTTCCTGGTCTGTTTGACCACTCTAGTGTCCAAAATCTGCTGTATCTGTGGAGGATCATGTTGAGGAATGTCTTCAGCAACTGTATCCAGTAGAATATCCTGATCTACATCTGGATTAGCCTTGTATGGAGTTAAGTCACATACATTGAAGATAGGAGATAAACCAAGATCAGGTGGTAGTTGGATCTGATAAGCATTTTGTCCATGTTTTTGCAAAATCTGACATGGTCCAACTTTCTTTTGTATGAGCTTAGTATACTTCCCCTTAGGAAGCCTGTCTTTCTTCAAGTGAACCCAAACCAAATCTCCAACAGCAAATTGAACATCCTTCTTCTTCTTGTCAGCATACTCCTTATACTTTAAGGTGGTTTGCTGGAGTTGGGTCTTAACCTGATCATGAACTTCTTTGATTGCTTTAGCAAAAGCTTCTCCATCTGCACTAACAGGATCTGCTGTAGGTAGCTCTCGCAACTCCAAAATACCTCTGGGATGCATTCCATACACTACCTGAAAAGGCGATTTTCCTGTGCTCCTGTTAACAGTATCATTGTATGAAAACTCAGCTTGAGACAGAATATTGTCCCACTTCTCTCCATGCTGTTTTGTCAAGCATCTAAGTAGATTCCCCAATGAACGGTTCACTACCTCAGTTTGTCCATCCGTTTGAGCATGATATGCAGAGGAAAAAGATAAATTGGTTCCCAGTTTCCTCCAAAGGGTTCTCCAGAAGTGACCCACAAACTTCACATCTCTGTCTGAAACTATGCTCAAAGGCAACCCATGAATTCTGACAATTTCCCTGAAGAATAAATCTGCAATATATGAGGCATCTGCAGTGGTTTTGCATGGCAAGAAATGTGCCATCTTACTGAACCTGTCCACTAAAACAAAGACACTGTCAAATCCTCTCCTGGTCCTTGGTAAACCTAAAACAAAATCCATACTGATACTTTCCCATGGTCTGGAAGGAATGGGTAAGGGCTGATATAACCCTGCATTAGTTGACCTGCCTTTAGCCTTCTGACAAATTACACAAGTTTCTACAAATTTCCTGACATCTGACTGCAACTTAGGCCAGAAATAATGCCTCCTGACCAGATCAAGAGTCTTGTCTATACCAAAATGACCTGCCATTGCTCCACAATGTTTCTCCTTGATTATATTCAACCTCATAGAACACCTTGGGATGCACAACTGTCCACCCTTAAACAACAATCCATCTTGGATCAGGAATTCAGAGAACTCAGCATGGTATTTCTCCCCAAAAGAAGTACAGACCTGATATATTTCTCCAAAATCTTCATCAGACTCATACATGGTCTTGAGTGAGTCAATGCCAACACTCTCTAACTGAATCTGATTTACTGTGAGAACTCTCCTGCTCAAAGCATCTGCAACTTTGTTCTTAACCCCTTTCTTATGCTTCAAGGTAAAAGTGAAAGCCTGTAGTGTTTCTACCCACTTCATATGTCTGTGGTTCAGCTTCTCCTGACTGTTGATGAAACTCAAAGCTTGATTATCTGTGAAAACTATGAACTCCTTTGGCATCAGGTAATGCCTCCATTTCTTTAGGGACTGAACTAGAGCATACATTTCCAGATCATATGATGAATACCTTTTCTTAGCATCATTGAGCTTTTCACTGAAAAATGCAATTGGTCTACCCTCTTGACTGAGTACTGCTCCAATGGCCATGTGACTGGCATCACACTCTACCTGAAAGATCTTGTTGAAATCTGGAAGTGCAAGGACTGGCTGCTGTGCCACCTTCCTCTTCAATGCCTCAAAGGAATCATCTGCTCCTTGAGTCCAAACAAACCTGCACTTTTGTCCTCCTTTGATGGTATCCAACATGGGTGCACAAATATGACTGAACCCTCTGATGAACTTTCTGTAGAAGGTTGCTAACCCATGGAAACTTCTGACTTCATTCATGGTCTGTGGAGTTGGCCAATTCAAAATGGCACTCACCTTCTCCTTATCCATCTGCAGCTTGCCTTGTGAGATGACAAAACCTAAATAGGTGATCTCCTGTTTCATGAACAAACACTTGTCCAAGTTTATCATCAGCTTCTCTTCCTGTAACCTCTTGAGAACTAGATCTATATGCCTGAGATGTTACTCTTTGGTGTTACTGAAAATCAGAATGTCATCTAAATAGACTATGACAAACTTACCAATGAATTCCTTCAGAACCTCATTCATCAACCTCATGAAAGTACTAGGGGCATTAGACAAACCAAATGGCATAACTTTCCATTCATACAAACCTTCATTTGTTTTGAATGCTGTCTTCCACTCATCGCCTGGTCTAATCCTGATCTGATGGTACCCACTCTTCAAGTCTATTTTAGTAAAGTACTTAGCATTTCCCAAACAATCAAGTAAATCCTCAATTCTGGGGATTGGAAACCTATACCTGATTGTGATCTTATTGATGGCTCTGGAATCGGTGCAAAGCCTCCAAGTGCCTTCCTTCTTTGGTGCTAGTACAGCTGGTACTGCACATGGGCTCAAACTCTTTCCAATCAGACCTGAATTCATCAATTCTTCAATCTGCCTGGCTACTTCTGCATTCTGTTCTGGGGTAAGCTTATAAGCTGCTTTATTTGGAAGTGTAGACCCTGGAATCAAGTCTATGCAATGACTGATATCTCTGACAGGTGGTAGGGATCTTGGCATTCCCTCTGAGATAACACCTTTGTACTTATCCAATAACTCTTGGACAGCTGGGTCTATCAACCTTGGCTTCTTCTCCTTCTTGGCTTCTTGCTGTTGTTCCTTATTCACACTCATACAGGGGATTAGGGCATATGCAACTGCACCTTCTGCTGCTACTTCTTTCATGAACTGTTTGCCTTCCATCAGCATGACCTTCACTTCTTTGCCTTTAGACTTCTCCTCTTTCTCCTTCAATGGGAATAGTGTTACATCTTTACCATCTTTAGTGATTTTATAGGTGTTTTTAACACCATCATGCTGTGCCTTCAGATCATATTGCCATGGTCTACCAAACAAAAGGTTGCAAGCATCCATCTTGGTGATATCAAACAACAACTTATCCTTATATCCACCAATCTGGAATTCTACCCAAGCCTGCTCTTCTACAGTTGTCTGTTGTCCTTGAGTAAGCCATGAGACTTTATATGGAGATGGATGAGGCAATCTCCTAAGCTTCAGCTTCACCACCATCTCTTCAGACACAAAGTTCTCAGTAGAACCAGAATCAATCAAAACTTTACAAGCCTTACCTCCTACTTTGCAAGTGGTTCTGAAAAGGGACTTTCTCTGAGGGGCTTCTTTATCAGGTACCTTCATGGTAGTCACTGTTCTTCTCATCATCAGGGACTCTCCACTTTCTGGATATCCAAAATTCTCAGGACCATTCACACTCTGAAATTCATTAGAGCTTGTCCTGCTTTGATTATCAGGTTCATTGACCAGATTTGTCCTCCTTTCTCCTGCTGAGCTTGTGGCCTTGTCTGGACATCTGCTGGCTATATGGCCTTCTTTGTTACAGTTGTAACACCTGATGGATCCTCTGCCCTGGGATCTTCCTCTGTAAGATCTTCTACCTCTGAAGTTACCTTGCTGACTGAAATTCTCTCTCTGATTCTGACCATTGTTGCTCTTGCTATTGTCCTGACTGGATTCTCCTTGATATCCCTGTCCTTGTCCTCTGCCTCTGAAAGGACTTCTTCCACCTCTTTGTTGTCTTCCTCTTCCTCTGTTGTTCTGATCTTGTTTTCTCTTCAGCTTTTCTTCCACTTTCAATGCCAACTGAAAGCTTTTCTGCACTGTATCTGGGTTATGCAGGCTCAGATCTTCCTGAATATTAAACCTCAGTCCATTAAGGTATCTGGCTACCTTTTCTTCTTCACTTTCTTTCACCTTTGTCTTCATACAGAGTTTCATGAACTCTTCTGTATATGAGCTGACATCTAGCTCCTTCTGCTTCAGGTTCTGCTTTCTCTTGTGTAACTGGATACTGTAATCCAAAGGAATATAAGCCTCCTTTACCAATTCCATCATCTTCTTCCATGTGGCAACTCTACGTTTTCCCTCCTACACTCTATCATCCTGAACAAAGTTCCACCATGTCAAGGCAGCTTCTTTCATCTTTGACTGTGCTATCTTCACTCTCTGTTGTTCTGGTATCTCCTCTGTTACAAAGAAATTGTTCAAATAATCTATCCATTCCATTACTGAATCAGGGTCCATCTTACCTGTAAATACTGGCAAATCCAGCTTCACATCCATGGTTCTCCTCTCCATGGCCTTGAGGGCGTTCAACAGTGGCCTCTGGTCTGCAGGAACGACCTCCTCGCTCCAATTAGGGATATCCTCTTCTTCCCTATCATCTTCTCTACCAGAACCTACTCTGCTCCTCAACTTTGCTAACTCATCTTTCAACTCCTGATTCTGAGCCTTCACGGCCTTACTTTCCGCAATCTGTTTCTTCACCAGAACTGCCAACTCAGCGTTGGTCATTTTTGTTGGAACCTTAGATGTTCCTTCTCTGTCTGACATCCTGCCTATTTTTTCCAAAAGATCCTAAACCTTCGCTCTGATACCACTATGATGCAGAGTGAAACGCAACGGAGGCTAACTAACAAGAAGGAGCTGCCAACAATACAAACAGCATGATAAAATTCTCTATCGGCTGAACAGCATCATCATATTTCCTAACAATACCAACAGCATCATCACATTTCAACAGCATCATCATATTTCAACAGCATCATCACATTTCGGATGATCGCAAATATCCTCCTGTCGACTACTATTTACCTCCTTCGACTGTCGCCTATCATCATCATCATGATAATCAACGGGCGCAAACATCCTCCGGTTGCACTGTTCATCGGGTGCCAAATACAAGCGGCATCATCATGATATTCAATATCACCTTCGTCAGCAGGATATCCAAATATCTGGTTCTCCAAATATCCTGATGACGTTGCACTTCAATAACTTGCCTTCGACGCTCCACTGCCCGACGATACAAGCAACAGCATCATGATATTATTTATCCGGTTCTTCGAAACCTCCTGATGATGCTAATACAACTTCCTACCTACGCCGATGTCTAAACCCTCAGCGACAACAGGATAAACTCGCATAGAGGGATTTCGGAATATCCTGATGACGATGACGTCACACATCATCCTGATGAACTCTTCAACACTTAGCCAAAAAAAACTCAACTTTCACACCCGCATCCGTTAGCGATATGCGGATGATGACCTTCCCCGAGAGATGATCCTGACTGCGATATATACACTGAGTATATATCCAACTCAAAACATCATGATGCACCTGCAGCATGCAAATTTCAACAACTTCATGACCCGATCCTGATGACGATGGATTCGCAGATGATGTTGCGGCTTGTTCCGACTGGAAACGCACATGCAAACTCCTGTGTATCCTTCCACTGCATGAAAACACTCACAACCGCATAATTTCACAAAGATCATGTGACGACCGGGCCGGATCACCTTCAAACCAAAATCTAAGCAAACTTATCTTCTAGACCTAGCACATGAGGATGCTAGGCTGATTTACAGCATGCTTCTAACAGATCTCCTGAACAATGCAATGCACAAATAGAAAACACAAATGCAATCTAAGCTATGGTACAGGACCATTCCACCGATTTGCAGGATCAACCGGTGGAAGGGTTGAAAGTGCCCATTAACTTGCAAAATGGAAAAGGAAAACAAAACAGATGTAACTGATACAACCAGATAATGCGAAGATGAGATCTTATTCAATTGAAATTCAAATGTCCTGAATACAGCTTCACAATGTCTGAACTGCTCTCCTGAATCTCAACTCAACACCAGTACATCAATATCAAAACTATCTCTCTAAACCCTACAGATCGAAGGTATATATAACAAATCCTTCGAGTACTACTAACATCACTTCCCAGCGGCTGGGAGCTTCCAAGCGGCTGGGAGAGAGGACAGCTCAGATAACCTTATCCCGATCTCTAACTGCCTCTAACTGCCTACACATACTCCTATGTTGAACTATTACATAGCATCGGTCCAGTGGACCTTATTACATGATAAAGTCAAACATACTAAAAATAGATTATCCCGTCAGCATGATGATAACTATCCTACATCCTGATCATGTATGTCATCATGCGGACCTATATCCTGATCATGTGCGGGTGCTCCTGCACCATTGGGATTACAATTATTATGAAGATATGATAGAATTGTAGAGTGTGAGAGATGAAGAGGCAACAACCATAGATGAAGTAGCACCAAACATAGATGAAGAGGCAACAATGTTAGATGAAGGGTTTGAAGTTGATAAAATGTTGAATGAGGGTCTAAATGATGATTGGGCCAAGTTGATGGAGGATGCTTTAAAGCCTATGTATGCTAATTGTAAGTTAAGTCATTTGACAACAATCATTCAAATTCTTAACTTGCAAGTTGTGTTTGGTTGGACAAATGAGAGTGTAGATCAGTTATTGGCATTATTAAGTTCATTGTTACCACCTGACTCCACATTGCCAACAAAATGAAGTCAATGTAAAAAGCAAATCACTAAGCTAAGCTTAGGGTATGAAAATATCCACACATGTGTGAATGGTTGTGTATTATTTTGCAACAATCTTGCAAGTGAGAGTGAATGTCTGAAATGTCATGAAGCGGGGTATAGACAAGGGTTGAAATAAGATATGGTTCCTAGAAAGGTTTTTCTCCACTTTCTAATAATCCCATGATTAATCTGAATGTATAGGTGTAGAGACAATGCTAAACTTATGCAATGTCATCCCCAAAATAAGAGCACCGATGGAAAACAACAACATCTGTTGGATTCTAAGACATGGATGGAATTTGATAACAGATGGCCTGATTTTTCTCAAGATCCTCATAATATAAGGCTAGGTTTAGATCTAGATGGGGTGAACCCATTCTTAGATCAAAGTACTAAATGGTCAACTTGGCTAGTGTTTTTAATAAATTATAACTTACCTCCATGGCTATCAACTAAACCATTTTTCTTAATTCTATCATTGATTATACCAGGAAAGAAAAATGTGACTTCAGATACAATCAATGCTTATCTAAAGCCATTATATGACGAGATAATGGAATTGTGGAAAGGAATTGAAGAAAGTCAATCTTTAAGGGATGGTCATTCAATAAAATTCACTTTAAGAGCTTCCTTATTGTTTACGATTCATGATCTTCCTACATATGACACATTGTCTAGTCTCAGTGTTCATGGATACTATGGATGTCGTACTTGCAACTTTAAGGATTTTGTGAGGCACTCAAAAAGTTTGTGTAAGTGTATTTATTGTGGACATCATACTTTAAATGGATCATCCATATCGTCAGCAAAAAACACATTTCAATGGTCAAGAAGAGAACCATGAAGCACCATTGCTAATAACGAGTGATTACATTGTTGAGAATGGAGAAAAAAGAATGTCATTTATTGAAAATGATGGGATTGTTGGTAGTAGATATGATCCATGTAATGAAAGTAGTGTAAAATAGTTGTGCATATTCTATAAGTTGCCATACTTTAAGGATATAGCCATTAGGCATACTGTTGACTTCATGCATACTAAGAAAAATATAGCCTATGCTATTATAGAAACACTTTTTGGTGCTTTTGATACTATTTCATCAGGTGAATACTTTCAACAACTAAAGATTTGTCAAAATATTTGGGTTGAAAAATGTGATGATGAAAAATATAGAAAACCTAGTGCTCCTTATGTCTGGACAAAGGAACAACACAATTCTTATGGTTGATGTCTCAGACTCGCTGTCCCACTAGATATGTAAGTAGTAGTATTAGAAGCCAAACTAACATTAATGGCTTAAGAGGCCTCAAGACCCATGTCTATCATGTCATAATCGAGAATATTTTACCTATTATGATAAATATATCAAGTTTGGCAAAGGGGCCAAGATTGGAAATTATAAGGTTGGGCCTAATATTATAGAGAATGAGTTTACATGTATTAGATCCTTTAGACTTTTATAGTTTGAGGGATGAGGTTGTTGAAGTCCTTTGTCTATTGGAACAAGAATTTCCACCAACAATCTTTAACATTTCTATGCATCTTTTGATACTTCTAGAATATGAACTAGACCATTGTGGCCTAGTAAGAATGAGATGGATGTATCCTATAGAATGATATATGAAGGTTTTAAAAAAAATTGTTTGTACTAGGGTAAAAATGGAAGGCAGCATGTTTGAGGGATATTCGATGCAAGAGGCCATGGAATTTTGCACAGAATATATGAAGGATTTTAAAAATGTCAATCTACATGTATGGGATGATGATGAAGATGAGAGAGTTGTAGGTTTAGTATTAGAAGGCAATGGATGTCGCTTCAAGCTATCACATCAAGAAAGAAGTGCAATACATGCCTATATTCTTCAAAACACATCTTCATTTGATAAGTGGCATAGGTAAAAAAAATTACACAATAATTTATTTACTCAATTGCATTTACACATTTATATTATTAATCTTACTATTTGTATGTTAATATTCTATGTAGAAAATATGAAGAAGAGAATCAAGCTTGGATGCAACATCGAACTCAAAAGTGCAGCCATCATGATTTGATTAGAGGTGATTCTTTTCCAAAATTTGAAGAATGGATTAATAATGTAGTCAGTGATGCAAAAGAAGAAGGTCAAGATATAACAATGGAGGAAAGTGAGCTTTCACAATCTCCACATTTATGGGCTATGCATTTTAGTGGAATGTGGGCCTATGGTAGTCATTTAAGAGTGGAAGACAAAGACAAAGGAAAGACAAATTGTGATTGTGTTGTTAGTGTTGAATTTCTTCACGAAACTGAGAAGAAATTTTATGTTGGATTCATCCAAAAAATTATTCAAGTGGATTTTAGTGAAAATAGTGCTATATTATTAAAATTTAAGTGGATTCGACCATCCACAATACAATTTGATGAGTATGGATTTGTACATGCAAATACATGACAATTTTTATCAGAGACGGATAAGCTGTTTGTTTCCCCTCTTCAAATTAACCAATCATTTCTAATTGATGATGTAAGAAGCCCAGGATGGTTGTATATCATTCAAATAGAGTCTCATATGAAATAAAAAATTCATCGAAGTTGTTGATATAATGCCTCATGGGCAATGTGTTAATTTACAAGAAACATCCGAAGAAGTGGATGAAGACAATGATGGAGTGTTTGTAGAAGAGATTTTGATTACCAATGAAGAGATTGGGAGAGAGAATGTATTGCATGTCACATATGAGAATGAGGAAGAAAATAAAGTAGATGCAGACACGAGTGATTAGGATTCTGATCTTGCTGGAAATGCAGATGATTATGATGATGTTTAGTCACCTTAACTAGCATGTCACCTTAAGAGGTTAGCTTATCACCTAAACTTTGGTTATATGTATGGTGTAATTTATTAATGAATGTAATAAAGATCTGAGTATAGGTATGCTTATTCACTATTGTTTTACTAATACATTTCTCAATGTAATCATAATTATTTTGATGGTACATTGTACACAAAACCTAAGATGTTCACCACTGATTTGAAGTGCATTTAAAGTTTGGTTCAATCATTTTTCTTGGTTTTCTTATTTTGGTTGAAATTAATTTTGTTTAGTTAGAATATAATTTCTTGAATATAATTTTGTTTAGTTAGAATATGATTTCTTGTTATGAAAAGACAAAAAAAAGGGACATTCCTCCTTGACTTGATTATATGTGAGGAGCTATCCATAGGGTCTGACACTCTTGAAGAACTACAGAGCCATTTGAAGATGAGGTATTCATTGAAGTCACGAAGAGAAAGTGTCTTTGATCCTGAAGGGCATATTAATTTTATAAGGAAGACACTTCTCACTAGAGCTGGGATTACCTATGAAATGGATGATGAAGAAGATGTAATAAGAAATTGCTTTACACCTCATGAAGTTTTTTAGAGGAAGAGGAAGTGGAAAGTCATAAAGAGGCTTGAGGAGGAGAAGAAGAAAAGGGACACTGGATTACAAGGATTCTATGTTGAAGAAGGGGATCCTATCAAAAGGATGAACTTAATAATTGACAACTTTGAAAGATTATATGTTGAACCAGAAGAGAAACCTGAGGGTCAGTCTTAAAAACCCTCCAATATGCCCCTCAAACCAAGTGGTATTGTAATCACAGAGCCCTTACCAGACACTACCACAATACAATCTGAAGCATATCCTGATAAACCAAGTCCTAAAAGGTAGAAGATACATGGAGTGGCCCCCTTAGTGGTATATGAAATAAGTGAAGAAGTAGGGGATATTGAAGAGGTAGCCAATGTACTTGTGAATTTTAAAGATGATGAAGTTGATCATCCATTGCCTAAGCTTGCAACTGATGCTCACAAACTAAAAGAAAGAGTGGATGTACATGGACATAATGATCAAGAAGTGCATGATGATGAAAGGGTGATTGCTGCCCTTAGATTTATTAAAGATGATGACTTTATTCATCATATATGTTAATATTAGATATATATTTGCATTGGTTCAACTCCCAGGATAATTGGAGACAAATCAAACATAACCTTACTAGAGTATATTTTTCCTTCATCCTACTTGTGTTATGTTTTTATGAGTTCTTTCCTTGTGAATATATCCCTAAGGAAAATTTGTTTGATACCTGTAATTGTAAACATCTTCTTGGTTTTGACTACAAATTCTTTTTAATCTATAAGATGAATTCTATTTTCACTTTCCATTTGCAGTTATCAGCGGATTGGAAAGTCAACAGTTATCAACTTATGAACTCAATAAAGTTTTACTAATTAAAGTTGCTGATTTATACATTATTGTTTATTTGGACTTCAAGAAATGAGGAAAAGGACTGTAAGGCACAAATTAGGTGATAGTGATCATAATGCTAAAATATCAGTGACAAATTATGAGTGCTTTCATAGAGAAAAAGTGGCCAAGAATAATGAATATTTATCACGTCTTGGTTTGACAAACAAGCAAGTTGTAAATCCACTAAGTAGTATATTATTGGTTTAATAATGTTTAATTAAAATTTATAGGCAAGAGCTTTATGTATATAAGACATAATATGATTTTTTTTGTTTTATAGGTAAGAAAAAGAGAGCAAAGAAAATGCAGAGAAAAACAAAAGGAAAGAAAAGATATAGTGTCGCAATCTCCTAGAAGCCAACACATTTGTGATTCAACAAATGTAGTTGGTAAAAACAATAGTTGTGATGATGTGCAACCTGATATAGCCTATGGTGATGTGCAGCCTGATATAGCACATGGTGATGTGTAGCCTGATATAGCACATGGTGATGTGCAATGTCGTGATAATCTCTTAGCACAAAGTCTAAGAGAGATTATTGAAAAACATCAGAGAAAGGTAACAACAGGTCTGCAGATGATTTATTAAACATTAAAGGATGTGTTTGAAGTGAAATCAATAGAGACTGATACTGATCTACCTACTCATGCCATGCCTGATGTGGCCAAGGAGCATTAAGTTCTAGTTAATGAAAGTCATGAAGAGAGACCACTTGCATCTGCTATGCCTCAGAGTGCCCATGTTGCATCTTAGAACTTTTGATGGAACTAGTGAATCGACTAGAAATACTAGTAATGGTTTAATAGAAGATGTGTCTACTTTTGTCAAAAGACAAAAATTGAGTCAAGATTTGTATAGATCTATAGAGAGGAATGTAAAAGAAAATAAATTACAAGGAAAGAAGCCATTCTTGGTTGAGGTATCGAGATGGTTGAGGTATTGAGAGATGGTGAGCCCATTGGGCCAAATGATACAAAGTGGGCCTCTGAGTTGGGTGTAAGATGTAGGGCCCATTTTGATATTTTCAAATCAAGTTTTGCAGAGCAAGATCCATGAGCTATGGAAAATGCTTTTGAGACTACTAGTGGACAAATCTCTAGAAAATATTACAAGCAAAAGATGACAATTTTGATGAAAAAATTCAAATACAATTGCAAAAAAACAATCATGGAGGGAAAAGAGAGGTTAGACTCCACTCTATCACCCAAATAGTGGGAGGTATTCAAAGAAAGTATGCATTCTGAAGAATATTTGGCAAAGAGTAACAGAGGCAAGAGAGGAAGAGATAATGTGAGGGCTGGATATACATTTGGCTGAGGTGGGTGGCAGGCCAAAATGGACAAATTTGTAGTAAGTATATGGCTTTTGGTTTAATTTACATTATGTTATTTATTTCAATTTTTTATTAAACTGACTATATGTTGAAATTGACATTGTATTTTAGGTGGAAAATAGTAATAGAGAAGCAGGTGTAGAAGATATTGTCAATTATATGGCAGCACTAGATAAACCTAGTAAATCTAAGAGTAGGATGAAGTGGAAATCTAGTTCGTCAACAAAGATTTCACAACCATCTGTTAAATGCCCAATGGGAGTCTCTCTAGATCATGTAAACTCAAATGAAGGGTACCAATAGGTAATGAGTTCCATATTTGGTCTCACTTAGTAAGTTTTACAGTTGGTTGCCTCTGTTAACTATATAGTTTTAGCATGGAATGAGCATAAATCCACAGATTCAGATGAGATAATAAGCTCTATTGATCTCATTTCTTCTTGTTTAGAAATTCTGTATACAAATGCCTCTTAATATGTATATTATCAAAATTTGAGCATAGGAGAATCCAACCCAGTTTCTTTATTGTTGGAGTGATCCATAAAATGTTCTTTTGGAGAAATTTATAGCTTGCATACTTTACTTGAATACTTAATGCTTTGTATAGTTTTTTTGCATGATGGTTAAACCACATGTAGAGTAACTTTATCAAAGCAGCAGAAAAATGAAAGTGCCTTCATGATGTCAATAGAGATACCAATATTGATAGTGATCATGATGAATTGGACATGAATGTGCAACACAGTCGTCATAGTTGTACTAAATTAGTTAAGGTAATATAACAGTTTTTTATAATATTAAGTTGCAAACCCAAGTGCAAATCTTGATAACAAAGCCAACAGGCAGCAAAATAGGCACAGAGCCTCAAAAAGCCATAGAACAATGGACTAACAATAGTTTAACAGGATAACCACAAAAATAGAGTTTGAGAAATAACACAAAAGCTAATAAAAAGCTAGCTAAGGAGATCCTTTTAGTCCTCATTGAGTAAATCAAATATTTTTTCCTTATTATCCAACAGAGACTCCTCTCCCTTGACCCAATCCTCATACAACACTGAAAACACAGTAGCAGCCCTATGTGAAGTCTTTAACAACAAATTGATTAAAACCTTCATTTTGGTCTCCACGGTAGCAAGATGAGTCTTGACCTCAGCCAACTCCTTCTCTAGCCTCCTATTGTCTAGCTCCATCCTAGCACTCATAACCTCTTTCTTTGGTGTCTCTAGAATCTCTGTGTCTTCATCATTCATGTCATAGTAGGAATTATTCATGGAATCAAAGTGGCTGGTACCTTTGTTATCCTGAATTGGGGCCACCTCCTCATTTTTAGTTTCCACCTTATTCACTAAGACCTTCTACTTTGAGTTGGAGGAGTAGTCCACAATCTTCACAAATTGGGGTTTATCCCCAACTAGTCTGGAGGATCTTCTTCTACTCGGTATCCTAGTAGTGCCTTGTTTACCCATGGTGTTTTCTTTCTCCACCCTAGCCTCCTCTCAAACCTACTTCTCCTCTCTATCCAACCTCTCTTGAGTTGGTTGCTCTGCCTTCCCACTCTTCATTCCACTTCTGCTGTGAAATATCCCAACACCCTTGCTCAGATCTGGAATCCCTCTTTTGCATTTCTTACTACCATGGGAACCCTCCCCACTCCGATGGGAACCTTCCCCACTAACTAGAACAAGGGCCCATGGAGTGCAGCTCCCATAATGGGACTTAGACTGGGAAATGCCCTTAGAAACCTATAGGCATAGGACTGGGGCCGAGGAGCTCAAAGGCATATTAGTGGGAGAATTAGGCGATGAGGACATAGAGGTATATTTCCTATCCCATCTACCTAGACACTCACTAAGGAGGAAACTTTCATCAACTAGCCAGGTAGATGGGTGTTTTGAGGGGTAGAGAGCATGATGGTACTAGTAGAGACAAAAAATTAGCCCCTGATGCAGAGGCAGGGATGGGATCATAGGGTTTCCTTCATAGGATTTATTAACTTGGGTCACTGAAGCCTTTGGACTAGATAGAAAGAAGGAGGGAAATTTGACTTCAGCTTTGTGGCAGAAGTGGTTCAAAAAGGCAAAATGGTAGTGGTAGAAAACCTTATACCTCCCTTCTAAAGTAAAATATTTCATAACCAAGAAAGAAACCTGGTTCCAAGGACTTACCAGGCTTTCCCTTTCCAAGCCACCTTGTAGTCTTATCTGATTCTCACCCTCTCTGAAGGACATCTTCATTCCTTCAATGTCTTGAACCCTCATTTGCTTCTTAAGTTTGTTCCATGAGCAATGCAACCTCGTAGCCTTGGCAGTGGCATCCTTTGAAACCTCAAACTAGACATCACCCACTTTCACCTCCCTATTACTACCCCATGAGGCAACAAACTAAACTAACAAATATTCATCAAATCTGTTCACACATTCAATAAATGGGGTAACTTCTCCTTTGTAGGAAATACTCCAAACCTGTGCATCCTCCCTCAATTCTCCACAGTTCATGGGTTTAGTTCTCACCTTATCACCACCAATCTTTCTAAAGCCAAACTCTAGACTAAAAATGTAATTGTAGAGCTAAGGGAAAAGATAGTTGAAAAATCTAGAAAGGAGATTAAAAAACATTAATTCAAGTTCCTTTCTCATATTTCCATGCTTGTCCTTCTTTGCTTTGCATGCATTCAAGTCATAAATACCTTCTGGGGTTCACTCGTGTGTGCCATTCAAAACCATCATTCCAAGAGGTGGCCTAAAAGAATTTCTAAAACTATCAGATCACCTATCTTGCTCGTAGATGAGCATGTCATCATCCACGTGGGTGTTCTGCTTCCACATCACCTTATAGGGATTGGTGGGGTTCTCCATTTTCACACATAAGTTACATCTCCCCTTGAACTAAGAGTCAGATGAAATATAGCAGCACCAAATCATACTTATAATCATTACTCTCATGATAAATTAGAGAGGCACTTCTTTTTGTATACTAGTAATAATGCTTAGAGGTAAATTATCAACATTTTTCCAACACCTTAGGGGCTTAATGTTTATCCCTAAGTTAGCTAGAAGGTCAGCTAATTTATTACCCTCTCTATAAATATGTCTCACTTCCCTACCTTCAATGTTAAGTAGGAATGTTTTGATATCTTGCACTATATCCTCCATTTACCACCCCACTTTGACCTTTCCTTTGACAACTTATATAATAATCTTGGAATCACCTTCAGTAATGCTATTTTTTATACCCATAGCCAAGACAATTTTAATTCCCCATAGAAGAGCATAGGCCTCCGCCATGTTATTGGTATTAATACCCAGACTTCCTGCAAACATAGGACAGAGGGTACCCTTCTCTGATCTTATTAATCCTCCCCCATTGGCCAACCCTGGATTACCTTTAGTAGCACCATCAAAATTGAGCATAAACCATCCCACCGGAGGAGGAGACAATTTTGTTCCAGCCCTAACTTTTTTCCTACTATCATCCACCCTACGAATGCTCATAGGAATAGCCCATTGATTCATCACCTATAGTTCCTTAGTATTAGGAGGAGTATCCGTAGCTCTTATTGTGTTTTTGCTAATGATGTCTTACAATAGTTTAACAGCTAATCCTAACACTTCCTTAGGCTCCTTGAACTTTTCCCTGAAAAGCCTATTGTTCCTTTCTTTCCACAAACACTAGGAGATGATAGGGGGTATCAAGGCCCATATTTCTCTGCAAACAGGATTAGTGAAAGGAGGGACCAAGCACGAATGCAATCCTCTAATCCACCATTCTAACACCACAGTATATCAAGCATGATCAATGCTATGCTCCAAACCTCCTAGGCAAAATCTCAATGCAATAGGATATGGGGGACATTCTCCTCTTCTTTCATTCAAAGAATGCATCTGTTTGGGATTTGGAAACTTTTGATTTGGAGGTTGTCAGTCATAAGTATTTTATTTTGCACCGCTAGCCACCAGAAGTGGTTGATCTTTGGGATTAAATTGTGGTTCTATTTTTTTCTCCAAACGGTATCAAAATTTTGAGGGAGGGAAAGATTATAAGCAAATTTGATAGTGAACCTCCCTGAGTTTTCAAGGGCCCAGAGGATTTTATCATTTTGAAGAAACAGAGAGATTCTACACCCTTTTAGGGAGAGTTGGATCTCTTCAATAGCCCTCATAAGATTGACCCTTCCTTGACAGCAATCATATAGTTGCTTTCAACCCCTTTTGTCCAGTAGAATATAATCACGAACCGATCTGCTGAAATGGTGCTCAGCAATGGTAGCCAAATCCATCGTATTTTGCATTTTTTTAATAGCCCTCCCTTAATCCAATTGTCTTCCCAAAACCTTATGCTACCTCCATCTCCCAATTTCCATTTAACACCCCTTAAAATTAGTAACCTGTATTTTATGACGTTGTTCCAAATCACCAACCCTTTGGTGAAATCAAAAGATATTAAAATATCCTTAGGGTTCCAATTCCCAAAGTACTTAGCACACATAATTTTTCCCCAATCCTTGTCTCCCATTGCAAGATTCCATCCCACCTTGGTGATCATGGCTTTGTTAAGAAAATTTAGCTTCCTTAGTCCTAATCCTCCCTGAAGTTTCGGTCTGCAAACTTTATCCCATCCAATGAGGGCCAGTCTTTTCTTATCTTCTATGCCTATCCATAAAAAGTTCCTCTGTATTCTCTCCAGTCTCTCTACTATATATTTAGGGATTTTAAAAAGAGACAAGAAGTAAACTAGTATTCCTTGTAGGGAGGCCTTAAGTAATTGAAACTTACTAGCCTGGATTAGAAATTTCCCTTTCCAACTAGCTAACTTCCTTTATGTCCTTTCAATTATGGAATTCCAATATTCTGGAGGAGCATCTTTCACTAAAAAGGGGAGCCCGAGATAAACCCTAGGCAACTCACCCCTCGAGCACACGAGGATCCCCATAACTTTCTGTTGTAAGACAAAAGGGGTGTTAAAGAAGAATACCTAGCTTTTGTCATAGTTAATGCATTGGCCCACTGAGGTAGCATACTTTTGAAGCACCATTTTCCACTTTCTGGCCTTGATCACTGAAGATGAGCCAAAAAGAATTGTGTCATCCACAAATTGTTGAATCACTGCAGGTGTTGCTATTGAAGCTAGTTTAACACCTTTTATTTCTTTGGAGTGAAGTAAATTGAGGAAACTTTGACTCAAGGATTCTACCAGCAAAATAAATAGGTAGGGAGATAGGGGGTCCCCCTGTTTGAGTCCCCTACCCTTATTGAAAAACCCCCTGGAAATACCATTAACAAGAACAAAATATCTAACCGAAGTGACACAAGCCTCTATAATTTGCAAAGGTTTACTTTTAAAGCCTAATTTTCTCACCACTGTAAATAAAAACTCTCAGTTCACTCTATCATAGGCTTTAGAGATGTCTAATTTGAATGCCATTCCTAGATTTTGACTTCTTTCCATAGAGTGAATTAATTCATGAGTAGTAATGGCCACATCAGTTATCTGTCTACCTGGCACAAAACATTTTTGATAGCTGCTTATAATTTATCTATAAAAGTAAACCTGCTGGTAATATAATAGTTGTCATTTATCTATCCCAATGTTTTTTCATTTTTTATGCTTAAAATGTTCTTTTGGACAAAAAATTATAGCTTTTGCAATCTTTAAGTTGTAAGTTAATCTGTCTCAATATTTTGTCATTCTTCTTTTAGAAAAAAATTTATAGCTTTTGCATTCTTTAAGTTGTAAGTTAATATGTTCCAATGTTTTGTCATTCTTCATGCTTAAAATGTTCTTTTGGACAAAAAAATATAGCTTTTGCATTCTTTACTTGACTTATATTAATTTTTGCATGATGATTAAACCACATGAGGAATTATATGAAAGCAGAATGACAAGAAAAAGGCCCTATCAATAGAGCTCTCTGCAAAATTGTACAACTTCATGTCAATGTTGATAGTGATTATGATGATGAACTCCACGAGCATGCACATGATATTCATAGTAGTAGTTGTGTTGAACTTGAGGTGAGAGCTATGAAACCACATGCAAGTAAGTACTATTTAAGTAAGTAATGGTTGTTTTATTATGTAAATAAGGGTAATCATTACCTATTTGATAGAAGTTGGTTAGAATAGTAGTGAAGTATAATTAGCTAGTATACATAGATTATGGAAATAAGGGAGAACATATAACTTACATATGGAAGCTTACTTCTTAGTTGTAATAGAGTGCATACATAGATTTTGACAATGCATTAGTGCATTGTGTTGGGGGATGTCATGGTCCTCAGTTGGGGGGACTTCATTGCCAATCCATGTCTCTTTCTAGAGTACTCTTATAGTCTAGCACTATTGTAGTCTTTCCCTACATTTGTTTGTACCTCACAATGGGTTAGTTTTTTTTTCAGAGTAAAAAGTTTCTTCTTTGTTATTTAACAGAATAAAAAAAGCACATACAAAAATTGATTTGTTCCAAGACATAAGACATTACATACATCTATCAAAAACAATATAATGTGTGTTTTATATCTCAATATAATGTCTATTTTTTTTTGTTTTTGCAGAAATTTATTGAAAAACTCTAATAAGGGGATAAAGTTGGGGTGTTGGATCCATTTGATGGTGCTATTGTCTGCATTGGGCGGATTAACTCACTATCTATTGTACATGGAGTCAAATTGAAAGGAACATGAGATGCAAATGTAAATATTTTAAAGGTCACAAGTAACATACCCCTTGTTTATGAAGACAAAATAGATGGAGCTATCCATTTGAAAGAGAAAGAAGGGACCTTCACATGGTGGCAACTAAAATATTTGAAAAAAATAACATAGTTGATGTTTATCATGTACTAGTTGTTAGACAGCTTAGCCTACTGCTTTATGCAATAATTTGAATGTGTTGTTCATGGATCTTAGTGTTGTTTGTCTATTTTGGAGCTATATAAGAAAAAAAAATTGTAACTCAATTTTCTCAGTCACAACACTGAGAAACACACTTTCTAACACATTTTTCAAAGCAAAGACACATATTTCTATTTTGTATCTACTGTAAGAACACCTTTTCTCAATAAAATTTTAGTATTTTGCCTTCTTAATAGTTGTTTTATTATGTGCAAATGAATGATTGATTATGTTTTTCTATGTTTTATGTTTAAACCTCAAAAGCATTATCTCATTTCTAGCACTTTTAATTTTGGCATAAAATAGTGAACAAAAACAATTAAATAAACTACCAATTGACTAAATGTACCACCAATTGATAGAAATTAGTGAATAAATATGACTAATTATAATGATTATGCAATTAATAAACAATGTATCAATATACTACTAGTTGACATAAATTACTAAATAAAAACAATTAAATAAACTACCAAATTGATCAAAATGATGATTAAAATTAATGAATAAATACACTACCAATGGACGGAAATCAGTGAATAAAAATGACTAAATAAGCGACCAGTTAACAACAATCAATGAATAAATTAATGACTAAATATATTAGTAAATAAAAAATGACTAAATAAGTTACCAGTTTACAACAATCAATGACTAAATTAATGAATAAATATACTACCAAATCAATCAATCAAAACAATCAATAAATGACTAAAAATGGTTTAGTCATCAATTCGGTCACATTATAAATGACTAGTAATAAACTACTAATGGTCACGTGACCATGTTTATTCATTTATATGCAGTTTTTAGTAGTTTTTTTAATTATATATTGATGTTTCTGTACTAGTGCTAGGCCCACCAATCGAGGTGTCCCATCGCCTTTGGAATCTTAGAATGTAGAAAATCATCCCCCAGGGTGAGTGATGCTGGCAGAAGCTGCCCTATCCACATGGTGTAGAAATAATAATACCAATGCACATTCAGAGCTAAACTGTCATGATATTCAGATTGCATCCAACATTTTTTAGAGAGGCTCTGAATGTCGATGGGTAAGAGACCACACCACCCACTAGATACGAGTTAGTGCCTACTCAAAGGTATGATACTACTTTGGTAATGGATAGTTAAACTTTCCCTTTCCAAGATGACAACCAACTTGAAGAAAAGAAAGTTGATGAAGTCCAGGATTATCAATAGTATAATAGGACTCCCTACAACCTCAAGAGTAATAAGGTAAAGGAGCCTTTCACTAATTCCACCCCTCTAAACAATTATCAAGCTCCTCCTAACCCTAAGGTTGTACCTCAGAATATCACACAACAAGATACAAGTGAATCCTCTAATAAGTTTGAAGTTACCAAATTGAATCAATATGTAGCTGATGAACTTAGAAAGATGAAGGTTAGTCTGTCTGTCTTCAAGGTAATGAAGATCCCTGAAGTAAGGTAGGATTTTCTTCAAGACATTTGAGAACCAACTAGGTCAGATCCTATCCCAAAAGACACTTTTCAAAAGGATGTTCAAAACAAGAGTAGCGATAAAGTTGATGTATCAAACACTGACCAGAAGATGACACTATACAAAGAGAAGAAGGAATCACCACCCTTCCTACTGAGCTTGAGTATATTTGGTAAGAACCTCCACACTTGTTTAGTAGATTTCAGAGCCTCAACCAATGTGATGACTTTTTCTATTTGCAAAGCCCCAGGACTCACTCCAGCCAAGTCCTCTATGAAAGTTACTCAACTAGACAAAATAGAAGTTAATGTTGTAGGGAAGCTAAATCAAATTCGCATGCAATTGGCCTCAGATCCTTAGGTACAACGATACATTGATATACAATTGGTTGAAATCCTTGATTCTTACGCCATGTTGCTCAATAGAGACTAGTCTAAGACCTTGAATGGATATATGGCCATTGAATTTTCCCATATGTGGTTGCCATGGAGAGGTATTGCTAATGAGATTTACATTGAGAGACAACCTAAAATGACGCATATGAAAACTAAGTATAATCAGACAAATGAGATCTTGTACCTCAAAGTGGATTTTAGAGTTTATCTTCCTCAAATCAATTAGGTAGAAGAAGTTCTCATAATTGATAGTGGTAGCTATCTCAAACCACACGCTGACATACAACAAGATAGTATGGAGATATATATTCAATTAGATCATGACTCTTCCTCTGAAGATGAACCAGGAATCTTTGAAGGATTCATGGACTTTGTGGCTAAGTTTATGAGTGACTAGCTAGCTATTGGAAAGAAGATATAGATGGAAGAGCTACTATTACCAAATTGGTGTTGTATAGTTGATGAATCCCATTCTAAATTCAAATGTTCACTCTACACAGAATAAGTACAATAGGTTCAAAGATGTTTGAAACTATGCCCAGCACTAGACAATAGGAAGGTTCAGTTGCCATGACAGGATGATAAAGGAAGACAATTGTAAACCAGCCAGACTTTGGCTACTCCTAGTAAAGTACAGAATGAAGAACCTCAGATTTGGATGTTGCATTTCAATGGATCTAAGTCTAAGCAAGGGGATGGTGCTTGGTTTGAACTAATTAGTCCTACCAGAGAATCCTATCTCGTTGCTTACAGGCTGTAATTTTTCTACACAAATAACATTACTGAGTATGAATCATTAGTGCATGGATTGTTAACTGATATTTGACGGAAGGCTCAAATTAGTTATATTTTTGGAGATTCACAATTAGTAATCAAACAATTAATAAAATGATACTCATGTCATGATAAGAGGCTTGGTTGTTACTGAAATAGGGTTTGGGATCTCATAGAAAGTTTTGATGGCTTCAGTATTTAGTTAATTCCTAGAAAGAAGAATCAGGTTGCCAATGCTTTAGAACAAGCTGCTAGTACTCTGGAGCTGCTAGCTATGTCTAATTTGAAGAAATTTCCTAAGAATTGATTCCCATCCCCTCCATACTTGATAAAGTCACCAATTTCTAGGTCTTTGAAGATGATAAGCATATCCTTGATTTTCTCACATGCTCAGATGTATTTGCTGCTCAAATCATAAATGAAGAAGAAGCTGAAGCAACTAAGATAGATTTGGAAGGTGTATTAAACCTCAAATTAAATACTATTCCTTAAGGAATGGTTGAATTGGAAAGGTTATTTGATTGTGACCAATTGGGAACTCAAAGTAAACAGGATGACACCATTAGAGGGAAGTGTGATCTACATAATTTAGGGACAGATGAAAATGTCAAAAAATCTATTCATTGGTAAGGTCTGCACCTTGAAGAAAGGATAGGAATCATCCAATCCCTGAGAGATTATCATGATGCTATTGCATGGAGTTATGAGGACCTTAAAACCTATGATGCTTCCATCATCATTCACACAATACCATTGAAACCAAGGGTCAAGCCATTTCACCAAAGGCAAAGATCTATCAATGCTTTGCTAGAGCCACTAATTTTTTAGAGGTGAAATAGATGTTAACAACTAGAGTCATATTTCTAGTACATCATTCAACATGGGTGGTCAACCTTGTACCTTTCCATAAGAAGAATGGCAAAATAAGGTTGTGTGTAGAATTCAAAAATCTGAATAGAGCTTCAGAGAAAGATAACTGCCATGTACCATCACTGGATGAGGCATTGTAGATTGTTAATGGATCCCAGATGATTTCATTCCTAGATGGCTACGCAGGATATAACCAAGTGATGGTTGAATACACTGACAGACTGAAGACAACCTTCACTTGTAAATGGGGAATATATGCATATTGTAGGATTCCATTTGGCCTGATCAATGTTGGTACAACTTTTTAGAGAGAAATGGATATACCTTTCAAATGTTTAGTTGGAAAGTGCATGATCATCTACATGGATGACCTAACAATATTCTCCAAGAAGAGTGAAGATCACATTTCTGATTTGAGGAAGATTTTACAATGATGTAGGAACTATGGTATCTCCCTTAATCCCAAAAAGTCTATTTTTGGGGTAACTAAGGGTAAATTTCTCTAGCTCATATTATTTGAAAAGAGGGTATATCAAAATATCCTGAGAGATTCCAAGATATCCTCAAAATCCAAACACCCACTAGTAAGAAGGAACTCAAGTTATACTTTGGGAAGATTAACTTCATAAGAAAATTCATAACTGGGTTTTCTAAAATTGTAAGGCCACTGAATTCCATGTTGAAACAAGATGATAAAATCAAGTGGACATTTGAGGTAAATAAAGATTTCTTAGAAATCAAACAAGTGATTGTAGATGCCTCAGTGCTCATAAGTCCATATTATACTTTACCATTCTTTATCTACTCTTTTTCTTCAGAACACACATGTGCAACAATTCTAACTCAAAAGAAAGGGCCTACTGATGAGCATCCTATTACATTTATGAGTACTCCATTGAAGGATGTTGAGTTCCATTATCCCAATGTAGAAAAATAGGCTTATGCATTGGTGAAGGCAGTGAAGAAATTCCACCACTATATCCTAAGAAGAAAGGTAAATGCTATCATCCCCGATGCTACTGTCAAATCATTACTAATGTAGAGTGAGTTAGGAGAACGTAGCGAAAGTGGGTAAAGATATTGCAAGAATTTGATCTAGAGATCCAACCAATGAAACTAGTGAGAGGACAATCCCTCACTCTAAAAATGGAATAATTTGGCCCGGACTTAGTTTCTTAGCAGTACATGTTAGAAGACATATCTAAGGATGATTGGTACAATAATATCTTGTTCTATTTTCTTAATCAACAATGTCCTCCTCATATAAATTATATCCAGAGGAGAGCTATGAGGTTAAAGAGTAGAAGTTTCATATTAAAGGATTAGTAATATACAAGAGGAATCATGAAGGGATCTATCTGTGGTGCCTTAACAAAACAAAAGTTTCATAAGTCTTGGCTATCTTTCATGAGAGATTTTGGCATAGGTCTATTGAATGCACAAGACAACTAAGAAGGGGGGGTGAATTAGTTGTATCAAAAACTTCAAATTCTCATAAACTTAAACACATCCACATTAATTCACTTAAACCCTAATTCTATTTTGAAGATTAAACATGAAAAATAGATAACAAAAACTTAATCACATTAACACCATGCACAAGAGAACATGAGATTTTTATGTAGAAAACCCTAAAAGGGAAAAACCACAGTGAGGATTAGCTCACAATATATAGTAGTACCAATACCAAATTACAAAGAGCCTCACTACCCAAGGAATCACTATCCAAAGAAATGCTCACTGCCAATAGGGCTCACTGTGAAAAGGGCTCATTACCAATAGGACTCACTGTCAAAAGGGCTCACTTCCAATAGGGCTCACTGCCAATAGGGATCACTACCAAAATAGGTGGCTCACTACCAATAGGGCTCACTGCCAAAATAGGTGGCTCACTTCCATGAACTAATATAATGGCATGTACCACATGCCTGAGTTCATCTCCAATGAAGCACAATACATAGCACCTTCACAGCCTCACAACACAAACATTCTCATCTTTGCATTGGCACATACAAATGAATCTTTTACACTTATTTATATCAATCATCAACCTTGGAACATACATCAAAGTTGGCAACACATTCTACAACCTTTAGAATAGTCTCCAAGGTCAGAAAACATACATAATTCAAGTTAGGTCTAGACCTAAATAGTCTTGCAAAGCAAAGAGATGAAAGAAGAAAATTTCACATCTTAGCTCAAACCTAAATACATCTTCACATGCTTCAACATGCTTCTACAATCCATGAAGCACATTTACAAAGAGTGTAGACAGGCCAAAACTGGTGTTAACACTAGGATCTTTACGCAAATGCTTCCATGAACACAGCCATAACTTGTGGACTAGCCAAAATGCTTTAACACATTCTATAAACATCCATGAACAACCTTAAGTCACCTAAGAACGAACAAAATCATCTGCAACACCTTTTAACTAAAGAAGGTTCACTGTTTGCTAAAAAACAACACTGTCAAACTCTGCTACACAATAACTTGCTTTTTAGAGAACCAAATCAGGAATCCTTTGGAATGAAGATAGCTAAGACCTTATAAACCTATGTCAAGAACTATACCACTTGAAACCACTCTGCAGAGAAATGCAAAGCAAAATACTTTTTCCCAGACACCTCTGCACAACCCAGAAACTCTATCAATTGCAATCATCAAACTGGTGAACATAACTTCCACTATAGAGCGATCTGGACCATCAAATTCTAGATTTAGTATCTTCAAACACTTCTTTAAAACATATCCAAATCTCACACTTTGGTCTTCAACACAGAGATAGTATCCTGCAAGCCAGAATACTCTACAACACATTATTTCCTCTGGAGAGCAAATTTTCTCAAAAGCACTTGGAAACCTAGTAATAGGAACAATATGCTAACATCATTAACACCTCTATAAGGAATTCAAATCACTTTAACATGACAACTCAATCAAGAAATAATCAACAATATCAAAAGACATAGTTGATACTAATGAAAACACAAGCATGTTGACATCAATGACAAAACTGGTTAGCACATACTTGAAACAAGGGCATGGTTCTAGGTTATCTACCACCAACTAGATTTTATGATAAGGATATTACCAACCCTCTATTTTCCATGATAATCATACACATGTCTGAACTTGTCATGTTTTCTAGACCGTTGCCACAAGGGAGAGGAATTATGCAATCCCTTTGCAACCAGTCATTGAGGTACGAGCCTTCGCACAGTGGGGACTAGACTTTATTAGTATGATCAATCCATCTTCTTCTATAGGCCATAGGTATATTTTAAGCACAACTGATTATTACCGTAGGTGGTCTGAAGCTTAGGCATGTAAATAATGTACTATGGAGGTAGTAATAAAATTTGTTGAAGAGCATATAATCACCAAGTTTGGATGTCTGTTCGCCCTTGTTTGTGATAATGTTCCTACATTTTCATCATTGTGTTTCTCTAATTGGGCATTTGACTATGGCATTGTATTACAAATTTCATCCAACTATTATCCCCAAGGTAATGGCATTGTTAAGTCCACGAACAAGAATTTGTTGGAAGTCCTCAAGAGATTGCTTGATAAGAACCCAAGGGAATGGCACACTCAGCTTAGGTTTGCCTTATGGCCCAATAGGATAAGAAATAAGGCTACCTTAGGAACTTCACCCTATCATTTGGTTTATGGATTGGAACCTATGTTTCCCATACATTTGAGGATACCCATTTTACAGTTCATGCAAGATTACTTACAGTCAGATGACAAACTTTTGCCCACCTTACACAATTATTGCATTTAGAGGAAAAACGGGATGCAGCCATTGAAAATTTTTCCAAGTGTGAGGGCATTGTGAAACATTAGTTTGATAGGAGAGCCAAAGTAAAAATCTTTTTATACTTTAGACTTAGTCTTGAACTAGGATAAAGCTCATGAGAAAAAAGGAGAACATGGTAAATTTGATAAACTTTGTCTAGGTTCTTATCAGATCACTAAAATCCTTGGAGATAATGCATATAGATTAAAAACACTTATTGGTGAAGACCTTCCAATGCTTGTTAATGGGTAGTTCGTGAAGCACTATTTCTTGGCTTAGGAGGCACATGTGCCCTCCTTTTTGTGTATATAATTTTGTTTTAAGCTCTTTTTTCTTTGGTTAGTGTTGTTGTTTGCTGGGTTTTCTTTTCTCACTTTTTTTTTATCAAGGTCTTGCATTTTTTGAATAAGGTGGAAGTTGTAGGTACTCTAAAAGGGGCCTCCCCTATGGATTCAAAATTTATTTGAGAAACAATAGTTGTGAATTTAGGAGTGTATTGTGGGTTCCATTATCAATACTAGATAGCATGATACTTTTCACTAGGAGATGATTCATTTATTTAGTATGACTTGAAGTGTTTTGAGATCTTATACCTTTTCACATCTTAATGATCCTAAAGTTTTTGAGAAAGTCTTTGTGATCTTGTATTAAGTGAAAAAATCTCAAGGTGTCACCTTTGCCACCACTATGATTCTCGGATGGCAAGTTGAATTAATGCATGTATCCCATGTGAAAGGAGCACGTACTATAGGGGAGGTGGTATTTATTAGTACTCCTATCAAAGGTACATTAATTGAATCATCAAATAAGAAAAGAAATCAAAAGGAAGTACTTCATAGTACTCCCATTATATGACTCAATAAGCTGGAGGATTCAAGTATCTCTATAGAGGATATGGATGTCCAACTGGTAGTAGAGATATTCTTTGAGTGGAATCATAGAGACAACCTCTTCAGGGCTATAGATGCCTGATTGGCAGTGAGGCAATGTCTAGGTAGTTCATGAGGTGAGTATCATTCATGTAACTTAATGCAAGTAAACTTAGATGATCTTAGTTTTTGAGGGATGGGAATGAACCTATGTGTACACACTAGGATCCTTGGAATATAGATGGTCGCACTAGCTCTTAACTTTTTATCCCATGACCTTGTTTTCATGTTTATTTTGTTTGATAGTGGGAAACTCAAAACTTCTGGGTTCGTAATTGTCATTTATCTTAGAAATGCTCAAGAGCATTTCTTGAGGAGAGTCACCATTTATTGTTCCCTACACATATGCCCCATTTTATCAAAATGGAGACCCCTTGTTTTGTTTTGGCTTGAGTCTTAGCTTAGCTTCCTTATGCTTTCAGGAAAATGGAAACTTATGCCTTGGGTGAGAGTTGGCTACAAATGATGTTTTTTGAGGATTTCAGCTTTTAAGGGTTTTAGCTTTTCCTTTTGGATGACCTTGTGAGGTCTTAGGTTTGTCATGTGGAAGTTGTGTTAGAGAAAACCTATTTTTTCCCCTTTTGCACTAATTTACCCTCCAATCAGATATTATGTTGAAATGTGATGTCATTGAATATAACTAGTACCCGTTTAAAGACCCACATAGGGTTAATCACTTCTTTTGGAAGAGAAGTAGGATTTTTTGTCACTACCAGAAATCGTAGGGTTTGCATTTGGTAGTGGATATTATTCACTCGGGAGAATTTTGTCCACATATCATGTGCACCCCAAAACAGCCACTTTCTACATGATTGGTGTTAGACACCCTGTCGGAAGTATGATACATTTATGGTTGGTAGATTTGGGGGTATAAAGTTGAATTTTGGCTCATTATCACCATTTTCACTTGAATTCCCTAATTCTCTGGAGCTCTTGGTAATTTCTATTCAACTCAAAGCTGATTTCTTTCATGTTCGAGGTCTCCACAATATTGCACAAATATCACTAGCGTGACTCCATAGGCTTAGTCCACATTCCCCAATGCAAACTTGGTTGGATATGCTTCCCTTGATCTTTCATTTGCATTTGAAAATTATTTATACCATGTATCTTGCATGAAGTGGGCTAGAAATTGGGTAAGCGAGTAGGATTTATAGAAATGGATGATGCTCACCAAAGACCCTAGTATGTTTATCTTCATTTTTTCTTAGGGTTTTTTGAAATGTGTGGTATGTGAAATTTCCTCAAAAGGGGGTTTTCATGTTGGTTTAGATCCTAGGTTAAACCTTCACGGTTCTATTTAAACTAGGTTAGATGTTTGGATTGGTATTAAAACTTGTTTTGTGGGAAAATATGATACACAGGATGATATTCCTTAGGGTTAGAAACCCCTGCCTCACTTAACCTTTGAAAATCCTTATGAAAAAATCATCTAAAGGTGGAAAATCTCTGTTTGCAGGTTTTTTTGGTGTCAATGGATATTATCCACTAAGGGCTTGATGACTCTCTTATCCAATCCACTTGAGCAAACTTGCCAAGACCATTAAATACCATGATCCTTTGCCTTTTCTGGGTGTTTTGCAAGGTAGTGGATTTAATCCACTTGGGACCTTTTTTCTCACTTATCCTATGCAAAACCCTAGCACCACTTTATTGTTTGAATTTTCAAGCTTCTTAAGTCCTTAAGTGGGAGTATTGCTAGATTGTGGATATCATCCTGTTGGATGGGTTTTTCCTGCTTATCAAGTAGGAGGACATTGGCCTGTTTTATCTAGTACCCTTACTATTACCCTCTTTGAACTCAAAAAGACTTCATTGCACTAATATCATTGGATATAGGATATATCCTATTGGGTCTAAAACTCCCACATATCCTATTGAGACCAAAACATTCGGTTTATCCGGTCTAGGCCTCCTGACCTACTTTTAAGTGCGAATGACCCATTTATCCCATATAAGTCAATTTGTCTTCTCCTGGATGATTACTTTGCATAATCTTGTTAATTCAAAGATCTCATCTTTTGTGATAATAAAAATATTTAATTTAATACAATTTCATCCTTATATCTAGTAGAGGTGAAAATACCTGCTTTTTGCTGAAATTGACCAAATTTGACCTCTAAATGAAGCCATGTGTTAGGAATTCATGAAAATACTTTGTTTCAATGATTTAAATGAATTTCTAACCAAATTGATAGATTAGATATGTTGGAATGTTATTTAAAAGAGGTATTCATTAAGGTAATGTAATGTAAGGTAAATGTCTTCATGAGCTAACATCATAAAGTACGAGTTCAAAGGAGTTACCCCTATTTCCAAGATCACTTCAAATTGGAGCAACATAGTTGATACTAACATCAGTCATGTGGACCTTGAGGATTTCAAGTTGAGGGTTTTTGGGGACAATCCCATCAACTCGGCCCATAGGATAAGGGACAATAGTATAGCCTAAGCTATAGGATTTCCTGCTATTGTCCAGTGCTCAGAACTAATTATTACATGTGTAGAGAGATATCATCCACAACAAGGTATGTGATAACCCAAGATGGAAGAATAATCACCAACTTTACCATAAAATATATAGAGGAGGTCGTTGACATCCTGATCTTTCCTACTATGACCATGATCACCACAGATAACAACCAAAGGATGTATGTTCAAGATCTGAAGAGGTGAAGGAAAACAATCAATGATACTTGGGTGAAGGTGAGAAGGAATGCCATGTCCAAGGTTCCCTAGGTGATTTATAGGAGTGACTTTAAGTCAGAAGTAGGATATATGGTAACATTCTTGAGCGGGGTTATGGGACTAGCCACTACCTCAAACTTTGAGCCATGGATGTTTGGATATATAGAAGTATTGAAGGGAAATAAGAAGATATACTGGGCCCACATTATTAGTGACAATATTCATTAGGGTTTCATGGCTCTGAGTGAAACTCAGGTTTTCCACCTATCTTCCTATGTAGTCTATATGTTAGCCAGGAACTTTATTTACCCTTGGCTGACTAACTTGGGAACAGTTGGCAACGCAGATGGAGAACTAAAAGTCTATGACTATTACCCTTAGTTGCAACTTGAAAGATCATTGGTTCATTACAAGAAGGTGAATGATGCAGTCACAATGCATATCACTAGGATGCTACAAGGGGATATGTCTAGAAGAATATATTTGGAGGCTGCAAATGTAATACAAAATTATGGGTATTGGTACATCCAATTCCTGAAGTTTGCATACCTTAGAGTACAAGGATCTAAAGGGGAACCCTATAGACTACCTAAATATTCCACTAATAAGGTAGTTCTATTGGAGTTAATGAGATAGTTGTGCAATTGCCAAAACTTGTTAAAAGACTTGCACATGGCTGTAATTAACTTCCCAATTATTCTGGGGAGGGGATTGTTCACGTGTTACCATTGGTGCTGAAAAGTCTTCAAATGTGGAACTACAACAAATGCATTTGATCTTCTATAAGGCACTCTCTCACTTTGATCCATTTGGCACCTTAGAGTAGCACGTTGGCAGAAAGCTCTTCCATGTAGAGCAGTTAGAAGATTTCTGGGCCAATTACGTAGATGAGCATGAGATAAAAAGGAAAAGGTGTTCAAGATAGTCTCTTGATTTCATTAGAAAATTTCATATCACCTCAATGCTAGACCAAGTAGTTGATGATGGGGTTGTAGTACAAGAGGTTGAGTGGAGAAGAGTCTTTGACCTTCCAATTCCTCCTCCAAATTAGGCAGAAGATGAGGATAGCTCCCTCAAGGATCTTATGAGGAATCTAGTAAAATATAGTAGAGCTTGGGTACATGCACAAGTGGCACAACTTAATGATGCAATATACCCTTGACTTATATAGATCCTTAAGAAGAGAAAGCTAGTGATAATGAGAAAGATGAAACTTCAAAGGTTACTGAGCCGGAGCTAACAGTACAAGGAGGTAAATTTGATAGTGAGGGGACAAAGGATGAAATACCTCTGGATGACAGGAAAGGAAAGGGCAAGGTAGTGAAAGAGCCTACTAAGAAGGCTATGAGGGTTAGCATATCCCTTATTAAAATGAGAACATCTAAGACAAAGTCTGCATAGATTAGAAAAATTGAAGGGTTGAAATTAAAGAAGGTTAAGGCTACCAAGAACACCCCAAGCCTCAAAATAGCACAAACCCCTCTAGCTGCAACTGCTACCACTTCCATCCCTTTTCCAACTATCATTATTTCTCCTACAGGGCTCACAGATGTGCAAACAACTTATGTGCCATCTCCCCCACCTACCTCTAATGCACCATCTACCCCAACTGCTCTTGTGGTTTCCATTATGTCAGTTCCTAATGTTGTTGCCTTTGTTGTACCTTCTTCCACCTCTCCTCTATCCTCCATTGATGTTTCTATTTCTTCATCACCTCAACTCTCTTTGTCCACTCCCCTTCCTGTGTCCTTTGTTCCATCACTTACATCTTTGACATTTCCTCCTTTACCAGCCATTTCATCTATTCTATCACCTCCATCCTTCTCCTTACCATAACTCAATCTATCTAAACTAATTATCATCCCTTGTATTCTTCCTCGTCCATCCATCCTGGCTTCCCTAGGATTTATAGCATTTACAAACATATCTAAGGTATAACTACCTGAGGTGGCAATAAGTTCATTTTTTATAATAAACAATAGTTTATCCTAGCCATTCCAGACTACAAGCCTTCATCCCCTAAGGTTCCCCTACTGGAGGGAATTGAGAAAGTTTGTACAGAAATGAATATATTCAGTGAAGAGGTCCACATCCAAGATACCCCTAATAGTCCTCTTATTGATATGAGAACTGTATAGGTAGTTAATCTCAATGATAGTTTTTCACAAGGTCAATCAGATTAGCAAGCTACATTTGACAAGGCAGAAAAAGATGTAGGGGATCAGTTAAGATAGATTGGGTCACCTTAGAAAGCTATTATAGACACTCTTAATGCAGATGATATAGAAAAAGAGTTGGAAATAGGTGGCAATGATTCTTTAAATAAAGAGGCAGATTAAATGAAATCCCCTACAAATTCTTTGACAACCTTTGATTGGCTGTAGTAGAGATTACAAGGCAAACAACCTCAAATTGAAGTTGTTGAGTTGGACCTAGACAACTTCCTTGCTTAGCTTGAGAAGTCCAAGAATTAGAAACTAGAAAAGGTCCATTCTAGAATCTATAAGGATGCCTCTAGGTCTAGAGTTGTGGAAGTTAAAGTCCCGCCAATGTAGGGAAATAAAGAGGAGGTTAGGCTAGGAGATTACAACATCTCAACAATAAACCTTGGACCCACCTCTAGGGTGTAGGAGATTGAAGAGTTCAAGGACTCTTTCTCCAATATTATGCATAGAATGGAAAAAGATGAACTCATGAAGAAAAAATTGAAAAAACAAAATGAAGAGCTTCATGCCTTCATTAGGTACTTGGTAAAGCCTATACAAAGTGAAGATGGCATAGCCATAGTTCCATCGATTCTTTTAAAGGAAGAATAGGATAATTTTGATAAGATAAGGTGAATTGCTTTAGTAACAAAAGATTGGCTAACTAAAATTTACATAGAAGGTTGTGAAGCAATTCATGAGGTCGGTGAAATGCATAAAGACTTTTGTGCCCTAATGGAAGAAAGGCAAGTAATGGTTGAAGACATTGGAGAGTATGATGATTACTACTCTCATATACATCCTAGGGTCCAAGCCATGAGTAATATATATGAAGAAGTTCTCATCAAGGAGAACATTTTGGTGAAGGATAAAATGCATCTACTTTTCCACTAGTTAGAGATGTTAAAACTCAGAAGAGAATTTTTTTACAAGGCAAAAACTGAAGGAGAGTCACCAAAGACCTAGATTTTGGAAGCCATATATAGCTTCAATGATCTCCTCCAAGACCTATAGGTTTATAGCTAGATGCAATGGTCATTGATGTACAAGAGTGCAAGAAATAGTTGAGTCTATCACTGCAAGGTGATTCTTCATCCTACAGTGTAGCAGAAATGAATAAGGCCACCAATCTATAGACACAATTTAAGGAATTTAAGAGGGGTAGAAAAGATAAGTTTGTAATTTATCATGATTTATCCAAGGTAGTAGATACCCTCAGATTCTAGGCAAATTTTGTAAAGGATCCTCCTCTAGAAGATAATAATCCTGCACTTGAGGCCTTAATGGCATACAGGAAAAAAGTGGTGGAAAAGAGAAAAGCGATAGTTGAAGATGATGTTCTTGAAGATCGATGTTGAGTAGTATTAGCAGAATAGCGATCAAGTGCTAATTCTAGCTAGTGTGCCTCCTCTGAAAATGTGTCATAGACTCCTTTTGACCTATCAATGCATTGTAAAAGTGATTTGTCTTGTTAGGCTTGTCAAAAAGCTATTATTTTGTTCTATTCTATTGATCTCAAAAGTTATATTTTTGTCTTTTTCCTAAAAGATGAAAGTAATTATAGGATTGTGCCCTAAAGGAAGAAAAGCAAGTAATGGTTGAAGACATTGGAGAGTATGATTATTACTACTCTCATATACATCCTAGGGTCCAAGCCATGAGTAATATATATGAAGAAGTTCTCATCAAGGAGAACATTTTGGTGAAGGATAAAATACATCTACTTTTCCACTAGTTAGAGATGTTAAAACTCAGAAGAGAATTTTTTTACAAGGCAAAAACTGAAGGAGAGTCACCAAAGACCTAGATTTTGGAAGCCATATATAGCTTCAATGATCTACTTCAAGACCTATAGGTTTATAGCTAGATGCAATGGTCATTGATGTACAAGAGTGCAAGAAACAGTTGAGTGTATCACTGCAAGGTGATTCTTCATCCTACAGTGTAGCAGACATGAATAAGGCCACCAATCTATAGACACAAATTAAGGAATTTAAGAGGGGTAGAAAAGATAAGTTTACAATTTATCATGATTTATCCAAGGTAGTAGATACCCTCAGATTCTGGGCAAATTTTGTAAAGGATCCTCCTCTAGAAGATAATAATCCTGCACTTGAGGCCTTAATGGCATACAGGAAAAAAGTGGTCGAGAAGAGAAAAGTGATAGTTGAAGATGATGTTCTTGAAGATCGGCGTTGAGCAGTATTAGCAGAATAGTGATCAAGTGCTAAATCTAGCTAGTGTGCCTCCTCTGAAAATGTGTCATAGACTCCTTTTGACCTGTCAATGCATTGCAAAAGTGATTTGTCTTGTTAGGCTTGTCAAAAAGCTATTATTTTGTCCTATTCTATTGATCTCAAAAGTTATATTTTTGTCTTTTTCCTAAAGGATGAAAGTAATTCCAGGATTGTAACTACCTACTACCACAAATTAAATGTTAATGAATTTGAGCCCTTAGTGTTGGATTAATCCTCACCGTCCATTGTAAAACTTGGTATGCCTGCTTCTCTATATAAGGGTAGTAATTTTCTCTATTCTTTAAGGTTGGAACAATGAATTGTTGAGACTCTGCCAAAATTCTGAATCAATACAAATATATTTATAGGTGTTGCTGCATATTTTGTTATTGTGTTATGGGATTTTGGATTTCATGGTTCGTTTCTACCTGATTTTAGATGAAATTTAGTTACAGTTTGGTTCATACCATTTGTATTTTTCTGATTGTGAGTTACTTTGCATGGTTAGTTTGAACCCATTTTTATAAATTAAGTTTGGTTGCATGAAATTGATTAAACTATGCTAGCAATTGGGTTTTTAACGAATTTATGTAATTTGAAAATCTTTGTTACCTTTGAAGATTGCATTATTTCTGTAGCATTGTGGGAAACTTGGTTAAGTATAAATCAATTTTGGGGCATTTGTCTATCTAAAGTAATTTCATTCACTATGATCCATCCTTAAGATTTTTCATTTCTTTCCCTATCCCTCATCCTTTTGAACTTTCTTTGAAAAGATAGTAGATTTAAGACAAAAGCATCACATCACTGATAATAATAGATGGAGTTTTCATATTTCAAAGTTTGGATCACTTAGGTTTTTTGTACAACCAACAAATGTCATTATAAATAAAACCCTAGATAAACCCCCATCTCATATGTAAGTCCCCTTGATTTGAATAGTAAAACATATCCAACTGAGTTATCCTACAAGTCAAAAGCTGATAGTATAAACCTTGGGGTAGTCTTTTTCTAGGTTTTCTAGGATTAGATTCCTTTCAAGAGAGGTGGGATACTTTGTATTTCATCTAAGTTGTTGAGTACAAAAACACCCATCAATAATTAGGTTAGAAGGTTAAATTGTTGACGTACAAATTTACAATTCGATTGAAACTGCTAACTTGCATTACTGAGCATCAGAAAGTAGAAGACTTGAGAAACTATAAAAGTTAATTTAGTAATACCATTCATTATGGTAGCTATCTAAGGAAAGTAAGTTACCAAGTACAATTTAAATTTGTAAAAGAAATTTCTATATGAAAATCAAGTTCAACTACTTTATCTATGTTCATTCGTGCTTCTAGATTTAAATATGTGATACTAATGATTTTTGGCATCATATACTTTTTTATTCTCTTGTAGTTCTACGCTTCAACTCCCTACCTAGTACCCTTTTTGAATTATAAATTTCTATAAATATTGAAAATAGAGTTCAAAGATGCTTAACAATATGATAGACAAATTTATTCATGTATGGCTATGCATGATGTTATTTATTTTTGTAGTTCTTAGAATAAATAAATACAATCCTTCATCAACTTGAATATATTGTGTCAAGAATTGCCACTTTTTAAATTTACAAATGATGTATACTACTTTTAATGGTATGTTGAATTTCCTAGAGATAACTCTGTGTATGAGAAACTAGAAATTTGAATCAATGCATGGAATTGGTATTGTAATGTAATTGATAGTGACTTGGAGAAAATAAATTTAATTCTCCTTTACTGGCCTTATTGTTACCTGCACTTAGTGGTTTATTGATGCAAAGCATGGTGGGCTTCAAGGGTTTTTAAAGACATAAAATATTGATTTTGAAAGGTCACTCTAGCATTCACCAAAATTCACTTCAAAGAAACATGATTCTTCAAGGCTACCAATACATCAAAACACTAAATTAGATTCCAAACTCTTCACCAGACCCTATAACACTTTGATTATCATGAAAATGATAGGATTAAGCCTATAAGATTCTCTTAAAACATTGGTTCTTCAATTCTTCCATAACTCATAACTAAGAGGCCTATTTCCTTGTAGCCCTCCTAATAGACAAAACTAGGCATAAATTTTAAACTAGGTGAGATTTATAGAAACAAAATACAGTTTCAAATACCCATTTCAGCCTTCTTTAACATACTTCAAACTTAGATAAGATTGTTTTGGAAAGAATGGCCTTAAAAATGACTGTCCCATTTTCAAGGAGGCCTAATTAGGACAACAAAAGGGTTTTTTTGACATAATTTCCTAAATAGAATTCAAACCCACAAAACAAAACCTGTTTTGGATACCCATTTGGCTCTTTTATGACATATCTCAAGTGCATGTGGGGTTACTTTGGAACGCAAGCCCCTAAAATTGACTGTCTCGTTGTCCTAAAGACCTAATTCAGCTAGTTTGCATGAGGGTTTAGTGGATCTTTAGGCTCCAAGCCTCTAATCACCTCACTAACACTCAAACACATCAAATATGGTCTGAATAATCTTACTAAACCATTTTCCATCCTTCACCATTGACCTTTTTTCAAACCCCAACTCTTAGCCATCAAAGCTGAACCAAAATAATGAAAATCAATTAGGACAGCAATAATACTTATGCAAGATGGCTTCCTCTGTATCTGTAAACATAATTAAATTGAAAAAAATAACCTAAACTAACCCATTCCACTAATTTACAAAAGTTTCCATTGGTGGAATGACCTTTTATTCCCTTTGTAGACTCTCAAATCCTTAAACCAACAGAAAATATGTTGAATCTGCAGCAAACAAGATACTTTTATTCAAAATTGCTTCAAGATACAATGTTCTCCTCCTTTCTCACCTTCACAAGGCTTTTTAAACATATTACATGAGTTATTTTACCTACCCCTTGAGTTTCCAACAACCAAAACCCTTTCCTTTACAAAGTGACTCTTCATATTCCAGTTCTTGCACTTTTGCAATTTTGACAATATTTGCAAGGTTTTACAATATTTGACAACTTGACCCCACACTTTAACTAGAAACCTATTCAAATAACTCAAATGCAATAGATATGGTCCAAATATGACCTCATTATAAACAAAATACAACCAATAGCTCAAAATTTACAAAATTGCCTCATGGAGGCATGAAGTTTACAAGGTGCCCTGCACCATACTCCCAAGCAAAATTTTGCCTCAAGTCCTCTTGAGGATAGTGCTACATGATTAATTCAATCTTTTCCATATGATTATTTGACATCTAGGTAGTCTTTGCACTCACCAACAACTGAAACTTTGCATTTGCCTTGTCTTTAATCGGTTCTTCATTGTTGAATGATGTCTTTCATTTGATGCTTGATCCTTGACCTATTCTTCTTCTAAAAATGGTGTTGAATCTATTGTTTCAGTATCTCTATGGTTTGAAATGGTTGCATTCTTCAAGTGCTTTCCTTTGATAGATACCCATCTCCCTCACTGCTTCGTCACACAACCTCTCACAACATACCATCCATCTACCCAACAAGAGATCCTAGAAGATGCAGCTCTACCCACTCTCTCTCTCTCTCAGTGGTGTAACTCTCTCTACACCTTGTCCCCAGCTTAATATCTATTGGAGGATAGTGATCATAGACATCTTCCATGTCTGTAGCCAACAAACCTTCTCAAAACTTTTTTCTTGCAGCTTTAAGATGGACCACAAGTACCTGCAACCAACACATTTCATAATCCACCAAATCAACTAGCTCTGATGCTAGTTGATGCAGATCATGGTGGGATTCAAAGGTTTTTAAAGACATAAAGTATTGATTTTGAAAGGTCACTCTAGCATTCACCAAAATTCACTTCAAAGAAACATGATTCTTCAAGGCTACCAATACACCAAAACACTAAATCAGATTCCAAACTCTTCAACAGACCCTAGAGCACTTTGATTATCATGAAAATGATATGATTAATCCCATAAGACTCTCTTAAAACATTGGTTCTTCAATTCTTCCATAACTCATACCCAAGAGGCCTATTTGCTTGTAGCCCTCCTAACATACAAAACCAGACAACTTTTAAACTAGGTGAGATTTCTAGAAGCCAAATATAGTTTCAAATACTCATTTCAGCCTTATTTAAAATACTTCAAACTCAAATAAGGTTGTTTTGGAATGAATGGCCTTAAAAATGATTGTCTCATTTTCAAGGAGGCCTAATTAGAACAACAAAAAGGGGTTTTTTGATATAATTTCCTAACCATAATTCAAAGCCACAAACTAAAACTTTTTTTGGATACCCATTTGACTCTTTTATGACATATCTCGAGTGTAGGTGGGGTTGCTTTGGAACACAAGCCCGTAAAATTGACTATCCCGCTATCCTAAAGGCCTAATTCAACTAGTTTGCATGAGTGTTTATTGGATCTTTAGACTCCAGGCCTCTACTCACCTCACTAACACCTCAAACACATCAAATATGGTCTACATAATCTTACTAAATTGTTTTCCATCCTTCACCATTAACCTTTCTTCAAACCCCAACTCTTAGCCATCAAATTTGAACCAAAACTAATGAAAATCAATTAGGGCAGCAATAATACTTATGCAAGATGACTTCCCCTGTATCTACAAACATAATCAAATTGAAAAAACAACCTAAACTAACCCATTCCACCAATTTATAAAAGTTTCCATTGGTGGAATGGCCTTTTATTCCCTTTTTAGACTCTCAAATCCTTAAACCAACAGAAAAAATGTTGAATCTGTAGCAAACAGGATACTTTTATTCAAAATTACTTCAAGATACAATGTTCTCCTCATTTCTCACCTTCACAAGGCTTTTTAAACATATTACATGAGTTATTTTACCTACCCCTTGAGTTTCCAATGACCAAAACCCTTCCCTTTACAAAGTGACTCTTCATATTCGACTTCTTGCACTTTTGCAATTTTGATAATATTTGCAAGGTTTTACAATATTTGACAACTTGACCCCACACTTTACCTAGAAACCTATTCAAATGACTCAAATACAATAGATATGGTCCAAATATGACCTCATTACAAACAAAATACAACCAATAGCTCAAAATTTACAAAATTGCCTTATGGAGGCATGAAGTTTACAAGGTGCCCTGCACCATTTATTGTACATATAATCCAAAGTCTTATGGAAAATCACTTACTAACATTGCAGATGACTACATAATTAAATTTGTAATGTAGGCATGGCCTGTTAATAGGATGGTTATGGACTACAGTGAAATATTCATTCAAAATCTTTGAGAAGAAGAACAAAAAAAAATTTGGAAGACAAAGTCAAGGTCCAAGGATGAAAATTTTGTATATAACTAGATAGTAGAGTCTAGACAATGTATTTTAAAGACTGATGATATTTCCATAGTCCAGACTCCATATACATTTTTCTCCGCAAGCTCTTGCAAATAAAAAATTGTTTGGTTAGATGTTCATATAATTCCCCATGATTTTTACTGGTGATTTTAATAAAAAATAGAGACATAATCACGGTTTGACATGAGGTCAATGGAAATGTATATGGATGGTTTAATAATAATATCAATTAGGATTGCTTTCTATGTTAATGGAGGCTACTACCATAGGCAGTGACTTTGGGAACTCGAACTTGATGGAGGAAGATCCTTCTAAAGGATGGAAGAGAGAGTTAATAGGGGAGAATATGGGCTCCCCTAAAAGCAGGTCGGGGCTTCCTGTCAAAATGGATTCCGTGGCAGGTATGGCTCTGGATATTCCAGATGATCTAATAGAAGGATTCATGGTGACCATGGATCTGGCTCTGGTTGGTAAGTTTATTTCCTTCCGTCCTAATATTGAGATGGTTAGGAAAAGGGTGCTTTCTCGATGGAGAATCAAAGGTAGTGTTTCGGTCATTGCTATGGCAAGAGGTCTATTCCTATTTAAATTTACTAATAGGGAGGATATGATAGCTATTTTGGCTGGAGGACCATGGCTTTATGGTTCTCATTTGCTTGCTTTTTGCCTTTGGAAACTTGGGTTTGACCCTAACACGGACCTCTACAAGTCAGCTCCTGTTTGGGTAAGATTGCCAGGGGTTCCCTTGGAATTCTGGGATGAAACAATATTTATCGCTATTGGCAACTCCTTTGGATAGTATGTTACTGTAGATCATACTACTCGTATTCAATCCAAGTGTGTATATGCCCGGTTTTGTGTTAATGTGGAGATTAACCAAACCCTTCCCATGTCCATAGAGTTAAACTCTAAATATGGGATTTGGACCCAGCCAATTCTCTACGAAAATGCTACTACCTTCTGTCAAATATACAAGAAGAAGGGCCATGTAATGACCCAACGCAAGGCGAAGCAAATGGGGAAGGAGGTTGACCTCAAAATAAGGCTGCAGATCATCCACCCAAAAATGTTACCCCTGTTAATCAGGGAATGGGGGGTAATGAGGAAAATGCTTTCCCAAAAGATAATATTGAGAAGGTTATGGAAAAATATTGTTAGAATGCTACTTCAAATACAGATAATTATAGAGGTCACCAGACCAATATGATTGAGGAGGGTGAAATACGATCCCAATCTGTAGATGGGGATGATGAAGAAGGCAAGGGTTTGAGGGATGATCAGCATGTTCTACCTCCAGATATAGAAGATACTGATGGAGTAACAACCTTAAATCCAGCACAGGAAGCTTCTCATGCTATGAAAATAGGGGACCAATCATCTCACTCATTGGCAGTTGAAATAGGTCCAAGTGGTAGTGGTAATGAGCTGGAGGATTGGATTACCCCTAAGAAAAAGAACCGTAGAGGCAAAAAATCTGCGGATGTAGGCACTGACTTCAAACAAGGGAGACCGACCCTCAGAGAGACAAGGCAAAGAGAGATTGCTAGGAAAATTACCAGTGGTAAGCAGAAAACACTGGAGGTCCAATCCCTCAAACCTTCTAAATGAGAATCCTATCTTGGAATTTGAGGGGCTTTAATAGCCACACCAAATAATTTTGAGGTTAAAAACTGTGTTTTAGATAATAAGTTAGATATTCTATTACTTCAGGAGGTCAAGATGATGGAGGAGAGCTTTAAGAAGATAGCTGATTACATATGGCCCAAGGCTGCTTTCTGCATTAGTCTGGCTATAGGGGCCTTTGGTGGGATTGTTACTATGTGGAACAATGCTAAACTCTAGGGTTCTCTTGTTGCTTCTAGTAAGCATTTTCTGATTATTAACTTCTACTTGCCTTCCTTGAACTAGTCTTTAATCAATATTTATGCCCCAAATACTAGAACTCTGAGGCAAACATTGTGGACTGATTTGAGTACCTCTCTAACCAATACCCCGTGCTCTAGATGGATGTTGGCTGGTGATTTCAACACTCCCTTATATCCTTCTGAGAAATCTGGTGGGATACTAGATTATTTTGACAGCATGTTTGATTTTGCAGAGTTCATTAATGTTTGTGGATTACTTGATGTGGAATTGTAGAACCTAAATTTTACCTGGTCTAATAGAAGAAGAGGAGACCAAATGATCCAAGTAAAATTAGACAGGTTTCTTATTTCTAGTAATTGGGATAATCATCATAATATGAATCTGCAGGCTTTTCCTAGAACCATGTCTGATCACTGCCCTATTTTCCTCAATTGGAAAGATCAGAGCCAATGGGGCCCTTTCCCTTTCCATTTTGAAGCTATGTGGATTAAGCATAGAGACTTTAGACAACTTGTGGCTCAATGGTGGCAAGTTCCTATTCAGGGTACTCCTATGTTCAGATTGGTTAAAAATCTCCTACACATTAAATAGGAAGTTCGTGGGTGGAATAGATATAGTTTTGGTAATGTGTTTCTTCAGAAGAAAAATATTGCCAGAAAACTAGCAGATATCCAGCAATAGATTGCCCAAGGAGATGATTCAAAAGACACTACTAAGGAAGAATATGGTCTAATTTCTGACTGGAAGAATCTTATGTGCAGAGAAGAGGTCTATTGGAAATAGAAGTCCAGGATTTAGTGGCTTAAAGAGGGGGATAGGAATACGGCCTTTTTTCATCTCTCTGCCATGAAACATAGGAAGGCTAATTCCATAAAAAAATTGTGTCTGGAATATGGCAATACTATCACTGAGGATAATGAGATTAGAGAGCAAGCTATGTTATTCTTTCAGGAATTGTTGACTGAACAAGCTAGCAATGCTGAGAATGGTAGGAGTATGAATCAGTTCATTGACAAGATTCCCTATCTGATAACTAAGGAAGATAACCTTGAAATGTTAAAATCTATTTCTGAGGAGGAGGTTCAAGCTGTTTTATTCTCTATGGGCCCATTCAAAGCTCTGGGCCTTGATGGCTTCCCCCTATTTTCTTCCAGGAATATTGGGATATTGTGGGGGCCGATCTCACTGCTGCTGTTAGAGATTTCTTTAGAACTGATAAACTCTTAAAGCAGATAAATAATACTTTTATTATCCTTGTTCCTAAAAAGGTGAAGCCTACCTAGCTTTATGAGTTCAGACCCATTAGCCTGTGTAATACTGTCTATAAGCTTTGCACTAAAGTTCTTGTCATGAGACTTCAACCTTTTTTAGATAAAATTATTTCCCCAGCTCAGAAAGGCTTTGTCCCGGGCCGACAAATTCTTGATGCTGTGATTTCCACTCATGAAACTATTCATTCCATGAACAAGAGTAGAATCCCTGGTATGGCTCTTAAGTTAGATATCTCTAAAGCCTACGATAGGGTCTCTTGGACTTTTTTGTTTCAAGTCATTAGGAAGTTTGGGTTCAATGATAAAATAACTCTTCTCATTAGGAAGATTGTTTCTTCTACTAAATTCTTGGTTCTGGTTAATGGGATCCCTAGGGGTTTCTTCTCTTCTTCGAGAGGACTCCGACAAGGGGATCCTCTTTCCCCTTACTTGTTTATCATGATGGTGGAAGCCCTTGGGAGACATATTCAACTTAATATCTCTTCTTAAGATCTCTTGGGCATCAAACTTGCTTCCTCCCTTTCCCTTATGGCTGTGCAGTAGTTTTTTGATGACACCATTCTTTTTGGCATCTCTTCTATGATTGAAGCTCAGAGTTGGAAGAATATTTTAAATAACTATGCCCAAGCTTCTGGTCAAAGCATAAATTTCCAAAAGAGCAATGTTTATTTTTTTAATACTCCTAACGATCTCTAGCAAAAAATCATTATTATCCTGAACTGTGCTGATGCTGATCTTCCTGCTACTTACCTTGGCCTCCCCCTTATGGTCAAAGAGGTGTCTCAAGGTTTCTGGAATGGAATATTGGAAAGAACTTAGAGGAAATTGATTGGCTGGAAAGGGAAACTACTCAATAGTGCGGGCAAATTACAGCTTCTTCGTGCCTCCCTGCAAGGTATACCTACTTACTTCCTATCTCTTTTTAAGATACCTAGTTCTTTTGCTGACAAATTGGAACAGATTCAAAGAAAAATAGTATGGATGGGGGTGGAAGACAAACAAAGAATGTCTTTGGTCAGCTGGGAAAAAGTGTGTCTTCCTAAATCTCATGGTGGTCTCAATATTAGATCCATCCGTAACATGAATAAAGCCCTCCTCTCCAAAATTAGCTGGAACCTGATTCATAACCACAAGGATTGGGGGGAAATCATGCAAGCCAAATACCTTCATGTCATTGATTGGCCCAGCTTTCTCCATCAGGATGGGTCACCCCAGGGATCTGTTATTTGGAATAAGATGCTGAAATCCAGAAGCCTTCTTAAGCAAGGGGTTAGATGGAAATTGGGAAATGGTATGTCTATTAATTTCTAGAATGATATTTGGGTAAAAGATAAGGCTCTTATTTCTAGGGGGATTATGGCGCTATTGCTGGCATTGCTACTCAATTTTTTTGGGATAAAGTCTACAATAACATGGCTATTAATAATGGCAATCGAAGCTAGAAAAATTTATTGGATTGTTGTGCCCATCGCCCTGATCTCACTCCTAGAGTTTGGGCTGTTCAATACTTGCTTCAGGGGATAAGAATCCCTCTCTTCCCTCATGAGGATGAGCAGTATTGGTGGCCAGATAAGAATGGACACTTCTCTATCAAGTTTGCTTACCACCTGATGGTTCCTGAGGTTCATAGAAAGGAGATATGGAGAAAAGTTTGGAATCATAAACTTTTACCAAAAATCAATATGTTTTGGTGGGCTTCTGTCCATAACAAAATTCTAACCCAAGATAACTTATAGAAGAGAGGGTTTACTTTGGTCAATAGATGTTGTTTGTGCTGTGTAAAGGAGGAAACTGTTTCTCATCTATTCATACATTGTGACTTTGCCAGGGAAATCTGGAACATAATCTTAGGAAATTTTGGCATTCAGTGGGTCTGTAATGCTGATATTAAGGAAGTTGTTACCAGTTGGTATCCTACCTTTTCTCATCCCTGGCTCATTGAGTTATGGAACCAAACTCTGCCCTGTTTGGGCTGGACTCTATGGAAAGAACGTAATCACAGAATTTTTAGGGATACTGCTAGAGATGCCTCTCAGGTTCTCCACTCTTTTCTTAAGACTCTAATGGAAAGTGTCACTAATGCCTATATACATATTGTATAGAAACCTCTAACCCATGAAGAGGAGCAAATTGTGGCTAATTGGAATATCCTAAATCATATTCCTGTTCATAATAGTTCCAAAAGGTTGCAGAGGCTTATCACTAGATGGAGTCCCTTGAAGCCTCACTAGCTTAAACTAAACTTTGATGGGGCTTCTAAGGCAGATGGTAAAGCTAGTGGTGGAGGGATTATAAGGGATGACAAAGGGGGGATGGTTGCTGTCTATGCTGGTGGGTTAGGTTGTCAAAGTAATAATTATGCTGAAGTAATTGCTGTTTTATGGGGGATTAAATTGGCTATCTCCCTTGGTATTAGAAATCTAAATATTTAGGGGAACTCCAAAATGGTTATTGATGGGGTGAACAATGTGTCGACTGTTGGTATTAAGTTGAAGGATATTATTATGGATATTCAGATCCTCCTACAGAAAATTCCCAGGGTGGACATCTCGCATATTTATCGAGAGGGTAATGGGGTTGCAGATGCCTATGTCGAGCTCAGTCAACAGTATTCAAATTGGCGATGTTGGCGCCAAATCGACTACATCCCTTTTAACATTAGGGATCTTATTCAAAAGGAAGTGACGTGTCAAGGATGAGTCAAATTTATTGGAAAGACATATCACTTTGTCAGTCCTATTAGAGGATGCTAATGTGCATCTTGAAGTATAGGATTTTTTGTACTTTCTTGATTATTGTTATTTCTGCCTTATTATGCCCCTCTAGTAAGGCAAGCGGCTTACTTGCTTATTATAGCACTTGCAGTAAAATTATGATTAAGCATGGGAAGAGTAAGTGTCATCCTTGTAAGGCATTCCTTATTAATGATAATGCGTGCTGTTTCATTTCCCTTATCATTATCCTTGATAAAGGGATTAATGTTACCCTGCATATGAACTCTGTGGAAATTTGGGGTTTTCATGATTTGCTCTGCAAGTCCAACATGGGTGGCGATCGAATCCAAACGGAACCCATTTCTTGTTACAAGTTCAAAGATAACCCGGTGATCTGGCATTATTGTAAAGAGGGTGGGATTAGTCCCTATTTGGAGCGGCTCAATGGGTATGATGAAAACTTATCTGAACAATTCGCTAGGTCTTGGAAAAATCAGCGTGTCTCTGTGGGGGGAATTAGTTTCGAGATTTCTGAAAGTGTTATTGCTATGGCTACTGGCATGTCTACTCAGGGGATTAAACTACAAAGGAAAACCAAAATTGTAGACCATTCTAGCTAGAAGCTCTTTCTTGGAGATGGGGAAGCACTCGTTCCCTATTAGGGGGGTTTTGATAGAGCCAAGCTTCCTGAGCCTTGGGACGGTGTGTGTTTTCTCCTTATGAAGTATTTCATGTTGGAGGGGTGCTTCACCAAGTTCTATAACTATCATCTTCCCCTTCTGAATCACTTTTGACGCAATGCTCATATTAGCTTTCCTTTTTATCTTTTATCTTCCCTTAAGCATTCTGTTCTTAGGGTTAGAGCTAAACTAGCCAAGAAACCTACTAAGAAACCCACCCCCCTTCATCAGGGCCTCATCGTCTGTCTTTACAACTTCCATCTTGCCCTAGAGCCTTCTAAGGAAATTCAGACTAATAGTGGGGAAATATCTTCAAACTCTGATGATACTACTGTTGTTGAAAAATCATGCCCTTCCCCTGCTTCTACTAAGACTAAAGAAGTTTCTATTTCTACTCCTAAGGAGATTCCCATAGATACTCTAGGCTCTACTATTAGTATGAAGGGCAAGAAGAGGAAGACACAAGCTAGTGAAGTTGGCACTATGGGGACCCCTAAAAATCCCTGTAGGACCCCTGTGGGACATGGTAGCAAATCTCATCTGTGTGCAAAGAATATTAAGGAGGGTTTCTCCTCAGGAGTTAGGTGGTCCGGGCAAATTGCTAGCAAACCCGCTCTCAAGGCCAAACTTATTGACTATTCTGAGAGTGCTTCTGATGAATCCACCCAGGCTGATGAGGCCAAGGATATGGATGTTCAAGAGATCTCTGAGGATGTTGATGGTAAGTAGGAGTATAAAGAGATGGGGGCTACTGCTAATGATGCTGAGGATTTTGTGAGCAATGCTGGCAAAGTGGGACAGATGTTTGTGGAAGAAGCTGACAAAGAAATAGAAACTGGTGCTGATCTTGGGTTTGAAATTGTAGTTCTATGGGGCCGCATTGAGAAGCTGGAACAAAATCTTTCCACTGTGCTCAAGAGTTCTATCTTAATCAATATTTCTGTGCTGCAGAACCTTGGGGCTGTTGTTTCTACTGACACTGATGAGAACTCTATGAAATTGGATGATCTTATTAAATCCATGGTTAAGTAAGGAGAGAATTTTCCTCCTTAGTTTTTGCTTATATATTGATGATACTCAGCTACTCCGTATTAACTATCTTAAGTTGTAGTTGCTGTTTATGCTGGGAAAACAGAGTTTGATGTATCTGTTTTGAGGCACTTTTGTGCTGGCTGCCTTTATGGCTCTTTTGCTTTTTGTATGGGTTCAGCCCCTAGTTTAGCCACCTTATATTATCAAAAACAATATCAATTATGTGATTATGTTATGTTCTCTCAAATGTGCCACAAGGCCATTTCATTTGTAAACTTTTTATATTAATCTAATTAAAATATACTATTCATCTATTCTGTTGTAGTGGAAACTTTTAAAAATTAGGGACCACCAATTCCAACTTAGCATAATTTGACCAATAACTCAACATTTATAACCTATCACACATACCATCCCAAAATGTTACATGATGCCATCATGTGGCACTCATGACCTCATATTAAAAATTTAACCTGTATTCACTTAATCCTTTAGAAAAGAGATAGGGGTCCATGATAAATGCCAACTCATGTAATTTGGCCAATGGAACAACATTTTAAAGTTGTCTGATAAGAACTTTTGAACAATGCCCCCCTCGAATCCATCTTGGGAATATTTGACCAATAGTACAATGTTTAGAACCTGTCACACCTGTCATCCCAAAATATTGTGTGATTCTGCCATGTGGCACTCGAGAACTCATATTAACATAAACAATTTAACCCTTATTGACTTAGTCCTTCAAAAAGGAGATAGGGACCTGTGCTATATTCCAACTCATCTACTTTGGCCAATGGTGGAATATTTTAATGTTATCAAACTAACAACATTTAAATGTTGTGAGATAGTGCCACATCAAAATCTCTTGCTAGGAAATTGATGACATCCATAAGAACTTATTTCATTTAACCCTGAGCCTTTGAGAACAATTCATCTCACTAAACACTAACTTGGAGTAAACATCAATTAGTGTAACATTATGAACATGTCAAAATCACAATGCTCAAAAGTTGTGAGATCTCTCAATGTAGCTCTCAGAATGCTAACTTGGATGAAAGTGTTGATAACTGAGAGGGGGGTGAATCAGTTATCTTAATTATTTCTGCTTTCTGAACTTTCTTAATAATTAATGCAGCATTAATTCAAATAAGCAAACATAACCATGAAATGAAAATACACATGACACAATATTTTTGATGTGGAAACCTTGTTAAGGGAAAAAAACCACGGGGTGATTAACCCAAGATTGTATTCTCTGTTAGAAGAATAGAAATACAAAATGGCACTTGCCAATTAGGGCTCACTGCCCGAGCACATTGCTCACAAGAGACTCACTGTCTACAAGTTGTAACAAGAATAATAAAATACTTGAACTGATGTGAATTATCCACACATGTTGGAGTTCAGTTCCAGTTAGGCTCAGTAAACTGATCTACTACACTTCATCCTTCCTCTTCTTTTGTTCTGATGTCCTTTCACATACCAGACCTTCCTTACTGCTTTCACTCTACTCTTCTCCTTTTATTTCGCACACCACACTAACTAACATCCTTTTCCTTATGGAAATCCATCTGGTATATATATCCACACAAAGGATTTCATCCTCTTTCTAGTCGGCATCCGGAATAGTCAATATTACCTAAACTTTAGTCTGTCGGCTGAATCCTTGCTTCCCAAGTGATACGGATCAAGAAGAAACTTATATAAGTTGTCTAGTAAGTCGGCCAATCATGAATGATACCTTTGGAATCTTTATCATTATCAACATCTCATCCAGAATAACTTCTGATGTTCTGACTATCAGTTCTTCCTCTGTCTGTTCTACCAAACCAGGCCCCAGTACTTAGAAGCTTATATCTCTTCACTCTTTCAACACCAGAGGCTCAAACCCTGGAATCTATCAGTCAAGATACTCCTCTTGACTTTCCCAAATCTACACTTCCCAAGCATACTTCCTCTAACAAATCTGGACCTGATTGTCAGACCTTCTGCATGCTCTGTTCTTGCTTACCGGACCTGTAATCTCTTCAATCTGACATCTGGTAGAGACATACCATATCCTGCAGATTTGTGGGATGATCTTTGTTGCCATTAATGACAACAATCATGAAGCTCCAATGTGTCTCTTGCCAACAGAAAGATCATTAGCATTTAGGTTCATCTATGGTGTTTCCATGGAAAATTTTGAAAAATGGGCCCGTTGATTCCAACTTAGCATAATTCGACCAATAGCGCATTGTTTAGAACGTATTGCACCTGCCATCCCAAAATGTTTCATGATGCCACCATGTAGCACTCATGACCTAAGGCCTCATATTAACAATTTAACCCTTATTCACTTAATCCTTCGAAAAAAAGATAAGGACCCACAATATATACCAACTCATCTACTTTAGCCAATGGAACAACATTTTATAGATTGATAATGTCTAAATGTTGTGAGATTATGCCATGTCAAATTCTCTTACAAGGTCATTAATGGATGTGATAAGAACTTATTTTCATTTAACCCAGAGCCTTTGAGAATAACAGGTCCCAATGAATGTGGACATGGATGAAACATCCACTAGCACAACATTTAGAACATGTCAAACTGACAACATTCAAACATTGTGAGATATCTCCATGTAGATATGTGCCATTGTAGATATTTTCAAATCCATGCTATTCTCAGAAGTGGTTTGTGTGGCCTGACTTCCATTTCTAAAGATTTGGAGTCAAATGAAACCTTTTGAAAAACACATTAAGTACCCAAGTATTAAATTTCATAGATCAAGGTATTGAATACAATAGAGCATCAAGTTCAGAGCAATGATCTAGAAAATAAGAGATTTTGGTTGAAGACATTGCCCAAACATGTGAAGTGACACTCAAGTGAAGCTTTATTTACTACAATTAATGAGAATTTCTCAAGAACTTAGGCTTCGTAACTTTGTTCTGCAAGTTATGATTATAAATTGAGCCCCAAGCATAAAGGAAAAATGTTATGGTACATCTATGAAGAAGTCATTCTTGGCCTACTATTTGTAAACATTTAATCATTTCATTGAATTTTTCTATAAAAGGGATTAGATTTGTAGGAGGTATGAAACATCTTGTTGCCAAAGAGGAAGATGAGTTAACCTTCCAAGCCTCTCCAAGACCTTCCCCTAGAGTTGAGGCATAGTAAATCTTATGTTGTAGTACCTGGACAATTGAGGCCATACTTTTCAAATGTAAGAGCAATCAGGAAGGGGAAGTGTTCAAACTATTCTCTTGTGTTTGACATAGTTGGTAATATTTTGATACAATACTATCAAATACTGTGAAGAATCTAAGAGAAGAAACAAATACACAAATGTTGACTTGATTAGGAATGGGAGAAATAGAGAGCTTTTAAATATGGGTTTGGACGTCTACATTAGCACAATATATGCTCTCGATTATTCACCCATGTTCATAAATAATTCAAGCTTGTGTCAACTATTTTGACAAAAAAATAGGGACAATTTAGGGAAATAATATTCAAGTGACAATCAATCTCAACTCTATCAGGGAGATGCTATAGGTGAGATATGATGAACAAGCCTTTGTTTGCACTTACAAAAGATTGTAGTGAATGTGGGACACAAGAAATTATCAACCCAACTTCATGAATAAGGAGCTTCTCTAAGAAAGGGATAACACCAAGCTTATCACTCTCCCAATTGCTCTACCAGAGTTTATACAAGATGTTCATGATGCATGCTCCATGATGGCCTTTATTTTTGGTTTGGATAATGACAGGAGCATATATGATTTTCAACTGGGTCCTCTCTTCAAACTCAAGACTATCACCTAAGATCAATATTTCAAGATTGATTTTGCATAAGTGATAGAAAATATGATTTGTTACCAATTTGTCCAATTTGGTACACAACAATTCTTCAAGTATTCTTCTTTTCTACTCCACTTAATTTTATATTAGAACACCAATCTTTTCCATCCCCATATGCATCTTTCCATTGTTGAAAAGTCCATTGATGCTCATAAAATCATTCTAGTGTTTTCTTGGACACATATCCTTTTAAGAACCTCAAACTACTATGAGTTTGTGGAAAATTTTCTTACCCTAGTCCTTATAGATCTTAGGTCTGATGAGAATGTCTCCAAAGTGAGTGATAGCTAGAGAGGATTAATGGAAAATGATTGAATCCCTTGTGACTAGTATTTTAGAGCATATTATATAATTATTAGGGTGCATGGTTTCAATGAGGACCCTTTTAGACTCCCTATATTTCTTACAAACAAGGTTCTAGGAATCAAATATGCTTGAAAATTGGATGTAATTGACTCCAAATTCAAAGATAAAAACTTTCACTATGGTAGGTTGAAGGATAATAATCACAAGACCCTACTCATTCAACCCAAATAGATTTGGTATCTAGGGGCCTTAGAGACAAACTCATGCAGGCTCATCAAGCTGCATAAATCACTTACTAGTAAAGTGTAGGAAAAATCTAGGAAATGACAGAAGTATTTCATTCATCTGGTGTTCAAGTCACATCACAACTAGTAACTACTATTGTTTAGGTAATTGTGGGAATGACACCACTATTATGTACTAGTGTGGAAGTGTAGGTTTCTATAGCATAATTATCTCTAGAACAAGGTTATTCTGCTAACAAAGGCATAGCCTAAAAAGAAGAAAAATAAGCTAATATTAGCAATAGAGTCTAATAATGAGGAAATAGAGACTACCATATCAATGGCTAGGCCAACCACAACACTCACAACCTTGGTGGTCATGTACATAGTATCTCCCTTTCCTCTTCTCTCAAGCTTAGTCTATTTTGAACTCTCTTGTGCTATCACCCACTTCCACCATACAATCAGTTCATTTGGCCTTCCCCATCTTGATACCTTTAGTGGAACCACAAATTCCATCTATGTAAACTTTCCCATGCTTATAATGACTCCAATGGCTACACCAACCTCCCCTTTTTAATTCAACCATTTGGTAATACCCATGACTCCATTACCAAAATCATTTTAACCTCTCATTTCTCAAAAATCCCCTATGCCACCTCATCTACATACCCTTAGTCTACCTCCTTTCCCCCCTTCCACACTCATGGTGGATTCTCCATTGCCTCCAATAGCTATGTGTTCTCCCTCCCAACAACAAGTCACCTATCTGTATGGACTTCCTCATGGTTTTCCATTTGTGAGTAGTTTCATTTAGTCACTAGCTAATCTCCGTCAATAAATGTTGACTACTAGATAGGTCTATGAGGCCAAAATGGAAACTCAAAGGTAAAGAGGATAGAATTTCTATGTGTACACATGCATAAGATTGCTATATGATAATGACACCATAGGTTATAATGATTGCACATATGAATCCAAATGTATAGACAAGCCACAAGGGCTAATGCAACTTGAAGATTAATCTTTTCATGCCGTTGGAATGAGTCTAGTGCAAGCATGCTCTTAAGATAGAGTAGAGTTAATGCAAGAAGCATAGAAATTTGTCAAAATAGGTTTCCTAAAGACAAGCAAGAAGCTCAAAAAAAGAGAGTTGGAGCTGAAATAGACCAAAGACATAGTCAATCAACTCCAAGCTCAAACAAAGGCCCAAGAGTAAGAGTTGCAAAATTTGACTTTAGAGATTCAAGCCTAAGTCTCTCTTGACAAATTTCAAGCCCAAAAATCCAAAAAGGTTGCCTCATAGTTTGAATTATATAGAATCAATATTACAATAGAGGGCTATAGGTAGAAGCTTCAAAAGGTAGAAAATTAGGAAAAATAGAGTGGCCAAAAGAACTCATCTTCACACTATATTGATAGAATTAATGGACTCAACTGAGTCACTAAAATCTTAGCTCAACATTAAAGATAAAAAACTCAAGTAGTTACAAATGGAGATCCAAACTAAGAGTCATGTACCTAGAGGTTTATAGTTGATCAAAGAATTATATGCTTCCTATTGGGTCAAAAAAGAACAAAGCACAACTAAGCTCAAATCGACCCTCAAATTCATTGCATCTACTCAAATGTTAATAGTACGAGTTAGGGTAGAAGTAGATCAAATTCTCTTGTCACTAGCACCTAAAATCTCCTAGAGTCAAGCCTTGGTTGGAAACTTTATAGTGTGACAGATGCGGTTCTTCTATCTATAGAGATTGATGACAAGAGATTTGTAGTGGCTAAAGTCAATGAGGTGTGGAGTAGGAATAAAGCTACTCTAAAGTGTAAAACTCAACTAACAACTTTAGATTAGGTTGTGAACAAAATGAGAGGACACATTGTTTATTTGGTGCAATAAAGATCACCCTCTCCATTTTAGAATGATGAATATGTTGTGGGAGAAGAAGAATTTAAAGCAATGCTCATAGACAAACAAGTAGACTAGACATCATTTCAGGGCTAAGAACAATCACTGAGCATTGCAAAAACCAAGGCAATCCTTTGTTCACTGGCATAAATAGAATATCATGTAAAGGATGTAGTTGGGAAGTTTCGAAGCATTTCCCAAAAGAAAATTATATAACTGGATAAGGATTTTGAAGCTTTCAAAAGAAAGGGGCAACCTTTAGATGATGAATGGGCATCATTGGAGACCGCCCTTAAGAAGCTATAATTGTCTCTATATATAGATGGTTCAATAGCAATGTTTTGTTGTTATGTAACTATGATGCATAATCCTTTCCCTCTTGTTCTCATATTATTTTAATAGACTTGTTTGTATAAAATACTTGTGAATGTGCCATTTTACCTTATTTTGATCATAGATAATTTAGAAATTGATATTATATTTAGAATAGTAGTTGATTACTAGTTACAAACATGAATTGGTTGATTAATTATGGACTTAATTATATTTGTTAGATTAGAGTTACAAATTATAATTAGTTGTCTCTATGTATTGATTTTAGAATGAATATAATTGTGAGTGATAAATCTAAGTTATGTTTGATTAAATACTATTTATTTATGTGATTTTGTATTAATGTGTTGAATTACAATTGTTATTTGATTTTCATTTAATCACGATAATATGATTAATTATGAAATATTTATGATGCATATAATAGTTTAATTATGAACATTGCTTCGACTATAATCTTGAATATATTAATGTTTTTTTGCAAGTGCACAAATTAAATTCCATGACCAATGGAGGAATTATGAAGGTTACCCAAGAAACCAATGTTGTGTTTTCACCATGTACCTAGACCTTATACTAAGAGAGGATTAAGGTCTTTTGTATAAAAGTGTTGTGAGTGTGATTGTGTTAATAATTTTTTTAATTTAATTTAATTATTTAATATGGAGTATGGTTGAATTTGCTTAAGTTTTAAATTTTAAATTTGAACTTAAGAGGGATATTTTGGGGTTACAAGTACTATTGTTTTTATTATTTATGTAAAATTAAACCCCTATAATGATAAGCTATGACTGCAGCCCATTTTTTAATATTTAAATAGTGTTTTGGAAGTATCTAGAGGCTTGAAAACTACCTTGGAAGATTTGTGAAAAAAATTTGGGAGGTAAAAAGAAAACTTTGGTTTTAAATGCAATTCAAAAAACCTAACCGTAGTTTTATTTTTTATTTATTCTCTTTTTGAAGCTTGTTTTGGGGTTGGCCTTTCTATTGTATAAGTTCTTATTTATTTTGGAGGAACAAGGGTTTTGGAGGGGGGATTGGAGAAAAAGCTTGGGAGCATGGAGAAGATGAAGAATTTGGATCAAGGCTTCACCTAACTTGGTTGAAGCATTTAGGTAGGATTTTAATCCATTTTTAGATTGTGGTAGTGTTGTTTGTGATTATTATGAAAAAAATATGGTTGCAGATTTTTCTATGGATCCTCTTATTTTTTTTTATGTTGAAAACCCCTTTGTGCATTGCTATTTTGTGTATTGATTATTTTGGGTATGGGTTTGTGTTGGGTGTTGGTCTTTCTATTTGGGTTAAGATCCACCCATGTATTGGGGTTGATAGAGGCGTGGAACCTCTCTTGGGAAAACATTCTATTGTCTAGTGTTTTGGCATGAGTGTTGTTGTGTATGGTGATTGTGTTGTGGAAAGGAGTTGAACATTTTTGTGGGTTATTTGTGTTGTGGTGAATATTTGATTTAGATGATGGAGTATTGTGATGGATTGGAGCATTGTATAATTCTTTGAAAAATAAATATATTGTGAGACATTTGTGTTGATGAAGTTATATGATTTGAATGAGGGATTATTGTGTTGCTTTGAAGAGTTGTGGGAATCTTTGATTTATAAGGAGATGAAGATTTTTGTTACACTTTGGTTCTCTCTAAAGAGGTTAGTGTGTCTCCTTGACTCCTTATTTTTAATGGATCTTGAGAAGATCCATTTGTGTTCATTATCCATTGGGTTTTTTAGATTTGTGTGTACTTGTGTTGTAAAATTGGTTTCTTGGAAGCCTCTTAGCTTGGGGGTGGACTTGTTCGCAAGTCTTATGGTTGGGAGGTGAGATAGCCTTGGTCATGAAAGGATATGTGGATATTTGTGTTGTAGGTTTAAACTACTTTGGGGATGAGAACCTCATTGTGAAGATATGTTCATGGGTTCATGTGATTTTACACATTTTGGGTTTGGCACATTAGATTGTCATAAAGAATTGAGTCTATCTTGTAAATAGAACTAATATGATATTTGATCATTGTAACTATTTTTTTAGAATATAAACATACATCTTTGTATACCATAAAGATTTGAAATGCATAAGTCTCCATTCAACATTTCTAAATTAATATGATTGTGATAGAGGATAGCAATGTTTTTACCATAACATTTAAATCGTCAACTGGGTTGGGCTAATTTTTGGATGTGTTGTTTTGAGATTAGTAGTTGAAAAACTCTTTAAATTTTATTTCATAATTATATGTGTAGCATTCTATATGATTAAATCTATAGGGTTGATTTATAATAGTTTACTATTTGAGATAAACGACAGTAGTCTTTTTTACCATAATTTTTAATTGGTCAAATGGGTTGGCCTAATTTTTGGATATGCTATTCTCAACTTAATATTTGAAAAACCTTTAAATTTTATCTCTCATTTCTATTTCTATAATTCTCTATAATTAAATCTATAGGACTATTTTTTAACAGGTTATTGTTTAAGATAGAGAACAATAAAGTTTTAACCATAATTTTTAATTGGTCAACTGGGTTGGCATAGTTTTTGCATATGTTTTTTTTAAAAGATAATGTGCCTGGTAAACTTTTTAATGTGACTGGTGACGCTGGTACGACATGCCCTCTGGCTCCACACAATGCTTTTTCCTAGAGCTATGAACCGATGAGGCCACAACACGAGGGACCTCATCCCCAAGAAAGAACACTTCAAACCCGCGAGCTCATTGGCCCAGTGAAGGCATAACGCCTTGCGAGCTCGTTGGCCCAGTGAAGGGTTTGAACTCTAGTGGCCATCACTACAACCAAGTGACTTAACCACCGAACCACGCCCTTATCGACATAGTTTTTGCATATGTTGTTCTACACTAAGTATTATAATTTTTTTTAAAATTTTATCTTTCAATCATATGTCAATAATTATCTATGAATAAATGTAGTGGACTATTTTATAATAGTTTTGTAATAGACTTTCATGCAAACTTGTAGACCTTTTTCTATTCATAATCTATTGTAAATTTGTATAACAACTTCTATATTTTTTATTACTTTAAGTATTATTTCTTTTCCATATTATAAGTCAACAAAATGTTATGTTTCGATCAAGTTATGACAATTTTACTCTAGGTTGTAACTGTGTGAGTACAACCTCATTTTGCATGATGAAACTATTTTTTTTGCACCATTGAAAAGGTCTTGGAAATTTTTAATTTTGTTTGAAATTTTGAAAGGATTCTAATGTCATTTCTAAACATCCATTTCATATTTACCTCACCTTCACAACTTTCCACATGACTACTATTCTTGAAGGTGTTTCATCCAACAAATCATATGCCTCCTTACACTATTTTTTTTCGAGACATTTGGTCAAAAAAATTACACATCTCCTCTAGAAGTACACATTTCATGAAGTATTTTGTTAAAAAATTCACTTGTTGGTGTAGTCACAATTAGGGGGGTCCGCAAGTGAATGGTACAAACTATGCAACAAGAGTAAACACAATGGAAGCAACTCAATTGTAGAATGCAAATGAAGATTTAGTCATTTATTATATCATAGATTCAGGATACAAACATGTTGGCAACATGTGGGCTTACAGATTAGGGCTCACAGGCTTGATTCTCCACTTACAACACATGCGCAAGATATAGCTTTAAAGCGCCTTGTCTAGCAAATCCTAAGTCTAAAACTTCATATTATATTTCTCTAACTGATTAACTACTTTCCTATGCATCTATTACATGATTATATATAATCTTCGGATCACAAGATTCCTCTATGTCGATCAAACAGATTACAAACTCCAATGAAAGAGATGTAATGTTTGTATACGGATAGGTAGGCCCAAAACCTATGGAACTCCTCCGCAAGTGAATGAATCAATATATGGACCTTAGGGAAGGTTGGCTAGGTTCCAAACTATCTTGAATGATGTACCATTTAGATCTGCAAGTTGTGGAAGTGCTCCGCAAGTCTTATCCTTTAGCTATCTATTTGAGACTCTATGAATGCTCTATTCTGAGAAAAGACTTGATCTTCTAATAGTGATATCTTTATGGAAACTGATCCAAATGATCTAAATTTTGGATATAATGTAAATGAAGATGTCTAGATGCTAAGTCTAGCCTGTAAGGTCTGAAATGAAACTGTGGCAGAATGCAGACCAAAATACAGAAACTGCTACTAACTGAACTAACTATACTGAACTAGAAAAATGAAAGAAAACAAAATGAAATGGCAATATTTTTGGTTGATGTAAGATTTCTCTTGAACCATGGATACTCCTGTAGCAAACACCTGGGGTTGTTGAAAATAGTGAGTCCCTCACTTTGCTGGGGCTAGAGGAAAACCAAGACGGTCCACCTCTACCCAGGAAATCCAAGATGAGTCTTCTTTGGATCTACCTTTCCACCTCACAGGATATTCTTTATATTATCTTCCTCTAGTACTGCATCCAACTCTACTGTCCAAAATGTCTTCAATCTATTTTGGTGCTTGTTGTAACTGTTGCTTCAAATGATATTCAATTCTATCATTGAACCTTGCTTCATGATACTAATTTAGATCTACAATGTTGAAAATAGGTGATATCCCCAATGTCTCCAATAGCTCCACTTCATATGAATTTCCTAAATCAAACTTTTTGAGTATCCTACATTGTCCAAACTTCTTTATCTTCAACTTGTTATATGTTCCCACTACAAATCTTTCTTTTCTCAAATATACCATCACTTCATCTTCAACTAAAAATTCTTTGTGTCTTCTCTTCTCATCTGCTCACTCCTTATACTTGCTATTCATCTCCTCCAAATGTTTCTTAACCTAATTATGCAATGTCTCCATGTGTCCTGCAAATTCTTCTACTTCTGCACTCCTCTTATCCTTCATACTGATATCTCTCAACTCTACTACTCCTCTAGGGTTAGTTCATGTCACAATCTCAAATGGTGTTCTTCCTGTACTCATATTCACTAAATTATTGTATGCAAACTTTGCTTGTGATAGAATCAAGTCCTAATTTTTGCCTTCTCTACAACCAAACATCTCAACAAGTTACCCAAACTCTTATTTACTACCTCTGTCTATCCATCTGTCTATGGATGAAATGTTGAATTGAACTTCAAATCTGCCTTCATCTTCTTCAAAAGTGTCCTCCAAAAGTATCCAAGAAATCTTGTATCTCTATCTGAAATTATGCTCTTTGGTAATTCATGCAATCTCACAATCTCTTTGAAAAATAAGTTAGCCACACGCACTGCATCAGTTGTCTTCTTACAAGGTATGAAATGTACCATCTTGAAAAATCTATCCACCGCTACATATATAGAATTATGTCCTCTCTATGCCTTCGGCAATTCCAATGTGAAATCCATGCTAATGTCTTCCCAAGGTCTCTCTGGTACTATCAAACATTTGTACAACCCAATATTCTGACTACTCCCTTTTGCAACTTGATTTACTCTACAAATATGCACAAAATTCTTAACATCGTTATATATCTAAGGCCAAAAGTAATGTTCACTTATCAAAGCCACTGTCTTATCAGTTCCAAAATGTCTTACCAATCCACCACTATGCTTCTCTTTGATTACATTATCTCTCATTGAAATCCTAGGTATGCATAACTGATTTCCTTTGAACAAAATATCCTCCTAAATAAAATAATCCAACCACTTACTTCTATCTATCACAATACGTTCCTTACATGCTTTCCATGGTTTTGCAAAATCAAGGTCTTCTTCATACATGTTCTTCAACTCCTTAAATCCTAACACTTCAACTCTCATCTATATCAGCAAGTTCCTTCTTCTAATCAGTATATCTACAACTTTGTTTAATTTTCTACTCCTATGCTTCATGTCAAAAGTGTAACTATTCATGAACTCTACACATCTCATATGTCTCTGATTCAACTTTCCTTGACTATCTAGGTACTGTAAAGCTTGATGATATGTATACAACACAAATTCCTTAGGTAACAAATAATATCTCCACTTCTACAAGGATTGAATTATGTCATAGAACTCTTGATCATAAACTGAATATCTTCTCCTTGCATCATTCACCTTCTCACTAAAATATGCTACATGTCTACCTTCTTGACTTAACATTGCTCCTATTACAAATTTTCAATTGCATCACAATCTACTTGAAATACTTTATTGAAATCTGGTAATTCCAATATTAGTTGCTCTGTCACCTTCTGCTTCAACAATTAAAAACTCTTTTCTACTCCTGATGCCCACTTAAAGTCCTTTCTATCACCTCTCATTGTCTTTGTCATAGGGTTACATATTGAACTGAAATTTTTTATGAATGTCTGGTAGAAACTAACTAATTCATGAAATGATTTAACTTCTCCAATGCTCTCAAGTGTAGGCCACTCAACAATCACTCTAGCTTTCTAAGGGTCCATCTTCAATCCTTCCACATAAATCAGAAATCCCAAGTATAGCAACTCTTCCTTCATGAAACTACACTTCTTGATGTTGATCAACAATTTCTCTTCTCTTAGTCTCTGCAATACTTGTCTTAGGTGCCACAAATGTTTTTCCTTTGTCTTACTAAAAATCAGAATATCATCAAAATATACAATAACAAACTTACCCAAGAATTTCTTAAAAAACTCATTCATCAATCTCATGAAAGTACTTAGTGCATTAGTCAATCCAAAAGGCATCACTAACCATTCATACAATCCTTCATTTTTCTTAAAAGTAGTCTTCCATTCATCTCCTTCTTTGATTATGATCTAATGGTATCTACTCTTCAAGTCTATCTTTGTAAAATATTTTTCTCCACTCAAACAATCCATAATGTAATCCATCCTAGGCAATGTGAATGTATACTTAACTTTGATCTTGTTGATTACTCTAGATTCTATAGACATCCTTCATTCTCCATCCTTCTTTGGTGCTAGCACTATAGGTAATGTACAAGGACTCAAGATTTCTCTAAATAAACCTTTCGTCAACAACTCATGTATCTTTCTATTCAATTCTTCATTATCTGCTAGCATCATTTTATGTGCTGGTTTATTAGGCAAACTAGCTTCAAGTATAAGGTCCATGTGATGACCGATACTTCTGATTGGTGGTAATCCTTCAGGTACATTATCTAATATGATATCTTCATACTCTGTTAGCAGTTCAGTTATCTCCTCCGGTTGTGAATCTTCAGTCTCTATCCTTAGGTTTCCAGGCTTCTTAGGAATCAAAGCATAACACATATTCTCATTTCTTAAACCATCTATAAATTTTCTTCCATCTAACAAATAGATTCTAGCATTCCCACACACTTCACTCTTAGGTTCATCTTCCAGAGGAATCAAAGTAATTCTCTTTCCATTTGATGTTATAGTATATGTATTCATTCTCCCATCATGTATAGCTTTTCTATCATACTATCATGGTCTACCCAACAATATATGAGAAACATCCATTGGTATAATATCACACAATACTTCATCATGATAAGATCCAATATGAAATTTTACCAAACATTGTTCACTCACTAGTACCTTATGATAATCCTAAATCCATGCTATCTAATATCCCTTAGGGTGTTTCAATCTTTCTAACTTTAGCTTAGTGACCATCTCCTCTAAAACCAAATTATCAAAACTACCACTATCAATTACAACCTTACAACATTTACCTCCTGATTTACATCTAGTCTAGAATAAACTTTTCATCTGTAGTGGTTCCTCATTTGTCTCTACTTGAAATAGTGCTCTCCTCATGACAAGTGATTCTCCTTTCTCAGGTTTACTAATTGAACTAGGTGATCCAACAGGTTCTTCCACATAAGTTGTTCTTCCACTGTTCTCTGTCTTCTTACTTGTACTTTCTTGATGACATTCAAATGCTTTGTGTCCACCTCCACACTTAAAACAAGTTCCTTTGAATGTTCTCCTATTATCTCCCCTTCCATTTTTTTGTATCCTTCACTCTGGTAAGAAAAAGGGTTTCCTCTATGGTAGAAAGTTTTTTCATCTCTCCGGTATGAACTGCCATCTCTGTCCTCCTTCTTGAATGTGTTATCTTGTCTTCTTTGTTCCGCATATGATCTTTCTCCTTTGGAAAATGTTCTACCTCTTTGAAATTTACCTCCTCTACCTCTCTATCTCTAATTATGCTTCTTGTTTAACTTTTCTTCAACTTTCAGGGCAAATTGATATGCTTCTTCCAATGTTGTCATCCTTACCAAACTCGGTTCTTCTTGAATATTCAATCTTAGTCCATTGATGTATCTTGTCACTTTCTCCTTTCTTGCTTCACTATATCATGTCCTTATGATCATCTTATGAAATTCTTCAGTGTACTCCTTCACAGACTTCTCCTTTTGCCTTAGGTTCTGCAATCTCTTCAATAGTTCCAACTCATAGTTAGCAGGTATAAACTAATTCTTCAACTTTGTCACCATTATATCCCATTTTATGATCTTTTCTTTTCCTCTTCTATTTCTATCCAAATGAATTTCTTTCAACCAGATTGCAGCCTGTCCTTTCAATTTAGTCTTTGCAAAGTTCCCCTTCTCTGGATCATCAATTTCTTCATACTCAATATATTTTTTCAGGTCATTTATCTAATCAATTAGCTCCTCTGGATTCAAATTGCCAGTATAGTTTGGTACATCCACTCTAGTTCTTTTCCCAATCTTTGAAATAGCTCACAACATCTTCACTTGATTTGATTCTTCTTCTTCTTCTAGGGTTTCTTCATTTTGATCAGTAGATTGAAATTCTTCATCATCACTTTCAACATTAGGTCAAGGTGTCAATCCTCTTCTTCACCCTTCTTTAATAACATCCAGTCAAACTCACATTGTTTTTGTCATCTCCATCATCTCATACATTCTTCTAGCCATAGTACGAATAGCAAGTATTCTCCTCAGTGGCATCTCTTCCTAGGATCAAGTGTAAATGCCTCAAATTCGGTGATCAGGCTTCAAGGTGACAACTTCCTCACAATGGATGATCGGTTCACAACACAAGTAGTTTGCTTCAGTTTGATGATCTATTCACAATAAGATCTTATAGAATTCCTTCATAAATTTCACTCAACTCACTCCCAAAGGATTCAAACTTCACTCTGATACCACTTGGTGCAGTCACAGTTAGGAGGGTCCACAAGTGAACAATCCAGACCATCCAACAAGAGTACACACAACATAAGCAACTCAATTGTCAAATACAAATGTAGATTCATTCATTCAGTATATCATAGATTCAAGATACAAACATATTGGCAACATGTGGGCTTACAAATTAGGGCTCACAGGCCTGATTCTCTAGTTACAACGCATGCACAAGATATAGCTTTGAAGCGCCTTGTCGAGCAAATCCTAAGTCTAAAACTTCGTATTATGATTCTCTAACTAATTAACTACTTCCCTATGCATCCATTACATGATTATATATCATCTCCAGATCACATGATTCCTCTACGTCCAAACAAATTACAAACTCCAATGAAAGAGATGTAACATGTGTACACGGATAGGTCGGTCCAAAACATATGGAGTTCCTCCACAAGTGAATGAATGAATCTGCGGCCCTCGAGAAGGTTGACTAGGTTCTAAACTATCTTGAATGATGTTCCATTTAGTATTGGAAGTCATGGAAGTGCTCTGCAAGTCTTCTCCTTTAGCTGTCTATCTGAGACTCTTTGAATGCACTATTCTGAGAAAACATTTGATCTTCTGATAGTGATATGTTTCTAGAAACTGATCCAAATGATCTAAATTTTGGATATGATGTAAATGAATATGTGTAGATGCTAAGTCTAGCTTTGCAAGGTCTAAAATGAAACTATGGTAGAATACAAAACAAAATATAGAAATCGCTACTGACTGAATTGGGAAAATGAAATGCAAATATTTTTAGTTGATGCAAGATTGCTCTTGAACTAGAGATGCTCCTACATCACTTGTGTTCATAATTTGCATAGAATTTTACTTGAGTGGTTGTATAATAGTCTTTACACAAAATCTATATTCATATGCTTTCGTGGATATTCTATAATCATATTTTCAATCACAAAAGTTGTTTAGTTTAGGTCCAATTATTTTTAGTTGATATGTTCTATTTGTGTTTCCCTTTGCTTTTGCATTATGCCTAGCTTGTAAATGGCATGCCATTGTGAAAGATGGCATCACCTTAGTTTCTCCCATTGGTGTTATTATTTTATGCCTTAATGTACATGGTTGTTATGTTGGATTTCACTATGCTCCACCTTGATTTTTTTACTCACTTGAGCCATGTATGAAATATAAAAGAAATAAATTAATTGTTGGTTCAAATATTTCCCACACCTCTTGTAATGGCTTGAGATTTAGAGGCTCATGCCAAGCTCCATGCTTGCTAAACTTGTGTGGGGTCTGTCTATGACCAGATCATTGAATTTTATATTGACAATAAGAATTAACTTGTTGTGTTGATTGATTGTACAAGGTCACTATACTCTATTATGTAGATTTACTCATTTCGATGAAGTAGTGTTGCATCAAGTAAAATTGCAAAGTTAACACTATAATCTCTTGGTAAAACTGATAATTGTGGTTGTGAATGGTTGATATAGAATAGCTATAATTGTATCATAGATATATTATTGTAAAGAGTAAGTATTCAAATATTTTATCTCTTTTTCTTAAGTTTTAACTGTTTTGTATACTCACACTTGGCTAATATTAAGAATAAAAATAAAGTGTAGTAGACATCATTAACTACAATTTCATAATAGTAAGATACCTACAATATCATTGTGTAATGCACTTTAGTGTATATGTCTAAAAAATTTTGTAACTAAGAATAATGTGAAATTTATTAGTATGTTTTGCCCCAACATAACTAAATACTATAATTAGATAATGGAAAAGTTATTGCAATTCTTGCCTTGCTCATTGGTTTAGGATTAAAGCTTGTAAAATGAGATTTGTGGGTAAATGATAGGTTTATCTTATTTGTATTTTATTCTAGATAGATATATATTTTATAATTCAATAATCTCTTATTTTGACTTAATTAAGTGACAAGAATTTAAGTTGATTTATCTATATGGCCCATAACTATCTATTTGTTTCAAAAATTTATTGCAAATCAAATTTTGAGTCAAAATAATTTACATCAATTTCATTTGATTGCAAATTGAGTTCAAAGAGTATTAAAATAATGCTAGATACCTAGTTAGATTCTATATTAAATTATATGTATTTATTTATTTATTGAACTCTTAGAATTTATTGGTCAAGTCACTTTAAGGTGATATTGAATTATCACTTCCTCTTAGGAAGCTTAGAGGGAAAATACTCGTAAGCTTTTCTTCCCTTTGTGATGCCATGCATAATAATGTCAATTCCTTGTTAGATTGTCTTCAATATTCTAGGGCATTGTGAATGGGGTTCCATCAAACCCAATTTTGTTATTATTTCTCATTTCCTTGAGGGGCATGTTCTCATTCTGTTACATGTACAACAATGTTGAGTGTGCATAATTCACTAATGTGAGTAGTGTACCCTTAGTATTTAAGTATTGTAAACAAAAAAAAAGTTAGTTGCATTGTGTTTATGCTTATTCGCACATATATGTATGGGTGGGCATGATAGTAACTATGTTTTGTTTTTTGAACTATTATCCAAGACTATTTCATTTGTAATTTTTTTATATTAATATAATATAGTGGTCCTATAGCACTTTGATTGATCAATTAAATTTTTTTTCCACTGTTCGATGATCAAATGATGGATGGTTATAGTTTGATTCCCATGGGTAGATCTCAAAAGTTACATATTACCAACAAAAGCCTATGAAATCAATCGAAAGCCATTAGATATTTTTCGATCAATAGTTGAGATTCGATCTTCTGTAATTATGAACTAATGAATTTAATGAAGTTGAAGGGCATTATTCTAATTTTTTATTCGATTTCATTTGTATTTATAACAATTGTATTTTTTTATTAAAATATATATTATATATTTATATTAAAAAATGTATATAATGTAAAATATGATATATAATAATAAATATAGCTATAATAAAGATTTTCATTTCATATTCCTTAATAATATAATACTAGAAAATAAGAAATCATGTATAACTTTTTTTACAATTTGATGAACGTTGAATCAGGGGATGACTATAGTTGAATTCTAGAATGAAATGTTTAAAACACTAGGATTGTGAACTCAAACCTCTAGAATCAACCTAGAGCCATTAGATTTGTAATGATCAATAGTTGAGATTTTATAATATGTTTGTAATGCCACTGCTCGTTGAACGTGTTGAATTAATTCAAGCTATAGACTTTCAGGCCATCCTTAAACTTAATTTGAAGTGGTAGTACAAAATTGTAATGTAATAATTATGGAGTTATTATATAACATACTTCAATTGCTATTCTATTACTTGGAACTTGTTTGAGAATAAGAAGAAAATTATGAATGTAATTTGTAGTATTGCACAAAGGCAATTGAAGTTGTAACTACTAAGTGATACTATTTGGAAGTGAGAGGATTATGGAGATTGTAATGCACTAGAAATTTTAATATAGATTGTGTGATACAACATAGTCACTTAGTGCCAATATTTATATTCATCTTTTTTGGGTAAGTGAAAGATTGAAATCCTACATTCCTTCAAACTCTCTATTATTATAAGCCTTCAGTTAAAAAAATTTCAATCTTGGGGTTTAGGGTTGAGAGTTTATAGGCATGTCTACCACCACTACTAGACTAGGGATTGAGAAAGGCAAATAAATATAAAAAATAGACTATGTTGGACTACTTAAAACCTCAAGTTTCACTGATGAATACCATGATATTTATGAACTTGTAATCTTTGGTAGACTTACCTCAAAACTTAGATTTTCATGTGAGAATAAGGATAGAATGCAAATGCAAGCTAACCCAAGTAAAACATTACCAATTAACAATATCGTTGCACCGTGGGTGGTTTTATTGGGATGCATGATGTTCCCTAAGTTTTTCCCTTACCCAAAATTTATCATGGTATATGTCAAGAATTATGATGAAAATAGAAAAGTAATTGTTAGAAAAGATAGCTAGGAGGAAATGCTACCATTACTATAGGAGAAGTTGGTAGACTATTGGAGTTTCTAGCCAAATATTATGGAAATATCCACATTAACCTAGAATATCTTGCTAGTGATTATGAAGTAGGCAATCAAAATTGTGAAGGTTCTTTTCTCAGAAAAATAATAGTGGATGCTATTGTATACAAAGAAAATCATAATCCTCCTTATTGTTGTGTGGTTACACAACACACCCCATTTTGCCTTAACAAAATAGGGACCCAACTTTTTTACTGCTTTGGCTTGTGTTTTTGTTTTGTTTTTACTTTGGGTGGTTTGGTAAAAGTAAGTAATGCATGTAACCCTACAAAGGGTGGATAGGTCACCATGATGAGGTCAGTTGTCAAAATTAGTATTTCATAGTATTAACCTCATGGCTGGAAAGTGAATGACATTCCAAGTACATTTGCCTTTTGGATCACCCTGAAATTCTCTAAGGGAAGAAAGTTATGTTAAGTCAAAGTTTTAGTCAAACCAGATATTTCAAGTGGGCGGGTCATATTTCAAATGATAGTCATATTATATAAGATCACCCTGATATTGCATTATCACTCGATAATCACTTGGTTTGCGAAGTCCAGATGTCGACTTTACATAGTAGCTGTTATCTACCCGTCAAACGACTTCACATATCTTGTGGGGGGGGAATTTTTTATATCCGTCATCTTATGAATATCACCCTATGCCAATATGATGGTGATTTCATCTAAGTCCAACAAATGAAAGAAATCACCCTGAATGATGATGTCATCATTCCATTTTACCTCACGGAGGTATATATCCGATGCCCACCATATTCAATAACATGACGGTGACGTCATTAAGACAAAGATTAAACAAAGTCATCGACATGCTGACATCACCCCAATCTTTTCCAAAGGGGGTCATTTTAGTCATGGGGGCCATATTTTGAACATCCCCTGATCTTAAATGCATGACCCAATATACACATGGTCAACGTTGACCGCATCACCCGATTCCTTTGCATTAGTTTTGTCGCTCAAAGGCAGGGGTCATTTTACCCAGAGGGGGTCATATTTTGAATATCACCCAATCTTTCGAAGATCACCCCCCCTCTTGTTTCCTGACATTGAATGCACTTAAATGTGGTAGATGGATTCCCACCGACTGCTAATACAATTCAAACAATTGGCATCATCCATGGATTCTCTACAGAAGATCAACAGATTTAACCATCCCAACTCAATTTTACCCTAATTCACCCTACGAATGTGTTTAAAGGTAACTTTCCAAGGTTATTTTCATTTACCTTGCAAAAAAACAAGAAATTATAGAGTAGAGAAGTAAAACCCTCATATAGCTACCTGCTAATAGACTAGAGCTTGCAGCGGAATGGAACAGGTGATCTTTAGCATTTGCAACCCTTTTCCGTAATCACCAATCTAATCTAGGAGGAAAGCATTGTCAGGTAAGTAATTAAAAAGCCCTCCTGTTGTCGTTTTCTGCATGCTCAGGTAGTGTGTTCTTCCTTATGGTTTGAATATATGGATATGCATATCATGATGAAGTAAAAGTATAGTAGATAGAGTATACATGATGCCATAGGGATACATAATGTTGTATGAGTGCATATAGATATTGTAAAGTAAGATACATCATGTTAATTGTAGGAGTCCATGGCCAATCTCAGACGGAACAAGTCCAATTTAAAATTTCTTAAGCCCATGTTTGTTCAGCTTGAAGGGGTACAATTTAAGTATGGCATCATTGGTGACACTCACCAAGGAGATACAGCCTGGCAGCATGGTCAACAAGAATAGATCATGACAAGGACAATACTCTTCTGGATGTAGTATATGTTTCAGGAATGTGGCATGGAGCTAGATTTCTGTATGCCATGGAGACCCCAGAGCTGGTAGTTGAATGTGCCAGGAACTATAACCCTGAGACTAGGCAGGTGGAGAAGTACAAAAGAGTATATTATGACTTTTCAATCAAGGGCATCACCTCTACTTTCAATCTGCCAGTTGGAAAGAGGGTGGTCAGTGTAGATCTATGAAAACTAGAAATAGAGTACAACAACAATAAAAAGAATGCAAGGAAGAGGATGTATCAGTGGAGGTCAAAGAGCAGCACCTACACTGCCTCAGCTAAATTGCTCGTACACTTGTACAAATTTGATTTTGATGATGGATACTAGTACACATTGCCCTACTAAGCAGGATGACAAGTAGGATTCATGTGGGAAATTTTGAGAATTGGATGTTTGGAATCATCCAGATGGTCCTATACATAGATAATAAGCCATTATCGGCCAAGGTCATTATTGATGCACTAGATGAAGGCATGAGGAACCTAGGAGGTTAGACACGCATGTTTCATATGACCTCATATGTTGTGTATTCATGTGCTTATAAAGGTACCTTTGATGCCTTGACTATAGTGGCTAAGGTTGGTGGTGATGTAGATGATGCCCACATATGGGATCATTATACTTAGTTATAGAGAAAGAACTACCTCCTGGATTACAAATTAGTGAATGATGCATTTTCTATGCATCTAGTTAGAACCATTGAGGAAGACAAAACCAAGAGACTGAGCATGGAGGCTCAAGAAGTTATATACAGACATGGTGCTTGGTTCTACCAGTTTGCCACCTTTTCATACATAAGAATAGAAGGATTTGAGGGATAACCCCTTATGCTACCAAGATACCCTACTGATGGGGTTGTCCTGATGGAGTTCCTCAGGCAAGGATCTAATATAGTTGCATCATACAAGGGGCAAAAGAAGATACCTCCTATGTTATTTCTTGTGTCTATGGGCTGGTATATGTGCTCAGACTTAGAGAGCATAAAGCATGTCATAGGAGGTCTGAAACTGATGTATCTACAGCCATTTCCCTTGGCTAGATCTTATGACCCTTATGGCAGGATGCACAAAATAATAGGAAAACCTATTAATCAAAAGCATCTGGAGGATTTCTAGACTAATTATGAGGATGAAGCTGAGGTGAGGAGAAGAAAATATCAAAGGCTCACCTTGAACCAGATAAAGACATTTGACTGCATCCCAGTTCCAGCACAGTTGAGAAAAGATGAATGAAAGACTATGTCAAATGAATATGAAGACAAAAAGGTGTACAATGACACCATATCAGCCCCTGATTTAACACAACCGGATTATATCTCCTTGGATCAGTTTATAGGTGGGTTTCTACAATTAACTGAATATTGAATAGATGAGCAAATAAACAGATTGAAGAAAAAGGGTGTGGCCCTTACAATGGATGCCAAGAAGAAAAGGAAAGAACTAGCTGATGAGGAGTATGATGACTTCCTCAATAAGAAAAGAAAGTCCAATGGGGATAGGTTACCCACACTAAAACAAAGGAAGGGTCCCCCTAGAGGAAATAAAATGGAAGATGAACCTAAAGGGGTAATAATTGAAAGAATTGCCATACCAGCTGCAGGTATAGTGACATCAGGTCAAGCATCTGCCTCATCTACACCACCTCTGATGGACAAACCAAAAACTAAGGATTTTGAGGCCAGCTGTAGAAACTCCAGAAGTATGAGAGGAAGGTCAAGCCTCACAACATGAGGTGGAAGAGGACATCCAATTTGAAGAAGAGCAAGTAAACAAAGAACCTACAGGTGATGACCCGATGATGGTTAGTAGGAAGAGGAGGACAATTTGACTGACATCACCATCCAAGAAGCAAAGAACATTCATTAGGGGTGATACCAGGGCCGACCCTATTGTACTAAGGAGAGCTGGTGGTGAAGCATTCGGGAAGGAGCTGCAGCATGATGTTCCACTTCACACCATATTACAGTTCAAGACTAAGAGAGTAGAGGAGCAAACAAAAGAAGCTCTTAGGTCAGGTTAGGGTGTTCCTTTCTCTTTTGAGGACACCGTATAATTATTAGATGATGAGGTAGTGCAGAATGTTGCCTCTCAAAGAATGGCAACCCTCGCCTCCAATACCTGCATGACTCCACATGGGACCCCATTAGCACAAATGGCAGTATTGGAGGAGGTAAAACAAATAGAGGGAGTGAAAGAAAGTAGCCTAGAGAGGGCAGCCCAATAAATCAGGCTTGATAAGTTGGTCGATCAGGTGACTAGCCCTATGTTTATAGATTTAACATATAGGGGTGATGTGAGTCCCAAGGACAAGGCAGGTGCACCTGATGTGAAAGAGAAGGCTGAGGTGGCCAAGCAGGTAGAAAAGGAGATATATGCTCTTGGTAGGGGTCAGCAATAGCATGAAATATCCACTGACCCAAAAATAGTAGAAGTCCAACAGAAAGGTGGGGGTGATAAAGATACATCAGATGATGTTGCTACCCAGACTCAAGGAAATTAGGGAGATGCCATGAAAACTAAGGATGAATTAGGTCATGAGGACCTTAAGACACAAGATGTTGGTATATCAGGTGCAGAACAAGAGGTGACCCAAGATCAGGGTGACGCACAAGGCCCAAATGCACAGACATCCATGGATATCAACATGCCTCAGGATGAGGAAAATACTAAAGTGGATGAAAGTAAGGATGAGGGAGTACATGATTAGGTATAGGATCATAATGTGGACATCCCACAGGATCCTCCTCTACAGGAAGAAGCCCCTCAACAAGAAGAGATGCAACAAGATCCCCCTCATGAGGAACTCCATGAGGAAGAAACTAAGAAATTGCCTTCTCCACAAACAATAGAAGCAGATACCAGAGATTAGGGCAGACATGATATTGGCAAAGAACATCAAGGATCCAGAGAAGATGTGCCTCAATGGCTGTAGCGAGAGATAGGTATGGAACTGTTAGACTTAGGGTAGACAACTGAGAGGGGGGGTGAATTAGTTGTCCAAAACTTTCTTCAATTAAACACTTAACTTCACTTTACAATTAGCAGCATAATAATAAATCAATCATGGAAACATAATGCAATGAATCAAGAGCATAAAAACATCAACACATGAGACACCAAGATTTTGACATGGAAAACCCGGTTAAGGGAAAAACCATGGGGTGATTAACTCAAGATTGTATTCTCTATTAGAAGAATAGAAAGAACAAAATGGCACGTGCCAATTAGGGCTCACTGCCTGAGTACACTACTCACAAGAGGCCCACTGCCTACAGGAGACACACTATCTATAAAAGAAATAAGTATCACCTACTTGAACTAGAAAATAGCATCTTCACCATGCTTGAATCAGTTCCATTTAAGCCCAATACTTATGCTCTACCTTTCACTCTCCTCCTTGCTACCACACTCTCATCTCCACTAGGACAACCTTGAGATGACTTTGCAATCCCTTATTTATACAAGACATCAACTTAGGAATGATCATCTAAATTGGCAAACATCAACAAGAACATCCATAGGATGTGTAACTCATTCAATTGGCCAGTCTTAGAAAGAACACCATCATCTGGAAGTTATTCTTCAATGCAAGCTCCAACTTCAATGCAGACCACCAACACGAACTAGACACGATCCAAAGACCTCCACAAGATTGCCTGAATCACCAAGAACATCCATACTTCATCTACTTATTGAAATCCATCTCCCCTTCATATGAAACCTCAAGAACACAGTCTATCATTAATGTCACAAAGTAATAGATGCTTGTGGACCTTCAAACCATGAACCAATCTAGTTGACACTCCAAAAAGACTTCCTCAACACTCCCTCAAATCCGCAGAATAGGACAATGCAATTCTAGATCTCACCAGACCTGTCTGTATCACTCTGTTATTTCTAAACACCTACTAGAACCAGTTTTACTTGAGTGGCCATGCCTTCTTCAGATCTTCATGTGGACCTCTGAAATCTCTACTGGATCACCTTAAGACACATATCTACAAACCCGTTAATCCAGATCCTCTGATCCTCATCCTATCTTGGACTTTTGTCTTACTGTCATCACTATTCCTGATTGAGACTAATTTTCTCAATATCCTCAGCTCACAGCTCATCCAATCCTTATCATTAATGCAACAAGAGTATGTTGACATCAATGACAACACCAGTTAGGCCCATACCTACAACAATCTCCCCCTTTGTCATTGATGGCAACATATGATGTGAAAAACTATTTTAACCATCAAGACAAGAACTTCTTCTCACTGTCACAACTCCCCCTATCAGCAACAACCATTCACATGTCTTTTCTCCCTTTACTATTCCCCCTTTGATTAGAAACCACTTGTTTTTCACATGTCTTCTCTCCCCCTTTGACATCAATGGCAAATGGCACATACTTGCAATTCCAACACTTTAGAATCATACATGCTACTCCCCCTGAGTAGCAGCTCCCCATCATCAATCTACATCACAAGATATGACTGTGATATCCACTGGACTGATGCACCTTAGTGCACCTTAGTTCAACACTAGAAGGGCAATAACCCCTAACTTCTCCCTGAGATACTCAAAAGAATCCTTAGGTAGAGGTTAAGTAAAGATGTCTGCAATCTGATCCTTGGAAGGTACAAACTCCAATCTAACTTCATTCTTGTTCACTTGCTCTCTCAAAAAGTGAAACTTGATGGATATGTGTTTAGTCTTTGAATGCAACACCAGATTCTTAGATATATTTATTGCACTTGAGTTGTCATAGAAGATTGTGATAGGTTCCTCATATTGTACTTTGATATCTCTTAGAATCTGCTTCATCCACAAAACCTGAGTGCAACTACCTACTGCTGCAATATATTTTTCTTTAGTTGTCGACAAAGATATTGCCTCTTATTTCTTGCTTAGCCAAGAAACCAATCTCTTCCCCAAAAAGAATGCTCCACCACTAGTACTCTTCCGGTCATCCAGATCTCCTGCCCAATCCGCATCTATATATGCATGAAGAGAGAAATCATGATCTCTAGGATACCACAAACCATACTCAACTGTCCCTTTTAGAAATCAAAAAATCCTCTTGATTGCCATGACATGAGATTCTCTAGGATCAACCTGGAATCTAGCAACAAGACCAACAACCTGCATAATGTCTGGTCTAGTTTGAGTGAGATACAACAGTCCTCCAATCATTGACCTATACTTTGTTTGATCAGCCTTGGGAGAATCATCATCTTTGCTCACATTACATCTAGTTGCCATGGGAGTATTCATTGGTTTTGAATCTTCCATCCCAAATTTCTTCAACAATTCTTTCACATATTTGGTTTGAGAAATGAAGATTCCTGTCTTTGTTTGAGTGATTTGTAGACCCAAGAAGAAATTCATTTCACCAAGCATGGACATCTCAAACTCACTTTTCATTTGATTTGCAAAAGTTTTACACATACTATCTCTTCCTCCAAAAATGATATCATCAACAAATACTTCAACAATCAAGATGTTTTCATGATTAATTTTGAAATACAAATTACTGTCAGCAATACCTTTTTTGAAACTAATCTTCAAAAGATGTTTGTCCAATCTTTCATACCAGGCTCTTGGGGCTTGCTTCAGTCCATACAGTGCCTTCTTCAACTTGCAGACCATATCACCATGATCAGACAATTGAAATCCATCCGGTTGCTCAATATACACTTCTTCTTCCAAGTCACCATTTAGGAAGGCAGACTTGACATCCATCTGATACACCTTGAAATCCTTGAAGGCAGCAAATGCAAGAAATAATCTGACTACTTCAATTCTTGCCACTGGAGCAAAAGTTCCTTCAAAATCAACTCCTTCTATTTGAGAGTAACCCTTGCAGACCAATCTGGCTTTATTTCTGATTACTTCATCAACTTCATGTAGTTTGTTCCAGAAGACCCATTTGGTTCCAATCACATTCTTGTTTCTAGGTCTGGGAACAAGATCCCAAGTGTGATTTTTCTCAATTTGCATCAGCTCATCCTCCATTGCTTTAGTCCAGTTTTCATCATTGCAAGCTTCATTCACTATCTTAGGTTCAATCTTTGAAATTAGACAATACTCTTCTGAATCTTGAGCAATTCTCCTTCTTGTTTGTACTCCTTTGTTTTTATCACCTATGATTTGATCTTCAGAGTGGTTAAGTCTTACATACTTGGGAACTTTGGGAATTTCTTGTACCTCTGATTCTTGATCAAGCTCATTAAAGCTCATTTCTTCTTCTTGATTTACCAGATTAGTTTGAATCTGACTTGCAGAGGAGGCTTGGGCTCCTTGAATGAGAACATCATTTTGATCTTCTTCATCATACTCATAAAACCTTGAGCATTTCTCAATTCCCTCATCAACCTTCACATTTGTACTTTCTATCATCTTTCTCAGTCTCTTGTTATAACATCGGTATGCTTTGCTTTGAGTGGAGTAACCCAAGAATATTCCTTCATCACATCTAGCATCAAACTTTCCTAGATCTTCATCTCTTTTAATGTAACATTTGATACCAAAAACTCTGAAATACCTCACAGTAGGAGTGATGCCAAACCAAAGTTCATAAGGAGTCTTACTAGTATTGCTTCTAATTTGAACTTGAATGAGAGTATAGACTGCAGTACTGACAACTTCTCTCCAATAGATCTAAGGAACATTTGTTTCCATCATCATGGTCCTAGATGCTTCATGGATGGTCTAGTTCTTTCTCTCCACTACTCCATTTTGCTGTGGAGTCCTAGGAGTAGACAATTGTCTCTTTATTCCATGTTTCTCACAAAACTCTATGAACTCACCGGATGTGAATTCTCCACCTCTATCAGACCTCAAACATTTTAATTTTAATTTGGTTTCATTCTCTACCATAGCCTTGAATATTTTGAATTTCTCAAGAGCCTCTGATTTCTCTTTTAGAAAGGTTACCCACATCATTTGGGAATAGTCATCAATTAGCAACATAAAGTATCTATCACCTTGTACACTTCTGATTCTTGTTAGACCACAAAGATCGGTATGAACTAAGTCCAATGATCCGGTAGAAGACAGTTCCTTACTTTTGAATGTGACTCTACTCAACTTACCCAACTGACATTCTTTGCACAAGCTATTAGTAGATTTCACCAATTTTGGAAGATCTCTTACAGCCTAAGTATTGCTTATCTTGATGATATTATCAAAATTCACATGACACATCCTTCTATGCCATAATCAACTCTGATCAACTTAAACAAATAAGCAACTTTTACCAGTACCAACCAAATGAAAGATATTACCTTTTGTTTGAGTACCAGATGCAATCTCTATTCTGGAACTTTCAAAGATCTTGCATTTTCCATTCTTGAATCAGACATCATAGCCTTTGTCCACCAATTGTCCAACACTGAGAAGATTGTGCTTCAAACCTTCAACATATAGTACATTACTGGTTTTGTTCCTTCCATCAAAAGAAATAGTTCCTCTTCCTTTGATTCTACTAGCTAAATTATCACAAAACTTTACCACTCCTCCTTCATACCTTTCCAAATCTATGAACTTATTTTTGTCACTTGTCATATGGTGAGAGCATCCACTGTCAATGACCCAATCATCCTTCTCTTCAACTAAGGCAGCCAGAGCTCTTTCCACAATCTTATGATTGACAGATACAGAGGACATTAGATCTTCTTCCTTGATGGCAATGAACACCCATTCATTTCCAAATTTATTTCCTGTCTCTGATTCATCATTTGTTACTCCTTCATTATCATCTTTCTCATGAACATAGTAACAATTTTTTTGGAACCTTGATCTATTAGGATTTGGCCTTGAAAATCTTTTTAGACACCTTGAGGCAAAATTACCAATCTTATTGCAGTTAAAACACTTAAAAGGTAATTTTCCTTCATACTTACTAGATCCTCTTGGCAGCCTTTTTGCAATAAGTGCTTCAAGTTGAGCAGTTTCTATTTCTTCTTCTTCTAGGTCTTTTCTTGCTTTTTCATACCATGATAGTTTCCTTGAAGAGTTCTCTCCTGGATCAAACCTTTGTTTACCTTTAACATAGGCACTGGCTTTGAATGCAGATTCAGTCTTAGGGGGGTCATCTCCAAACTCTATCATTTCAAATGTAGCCAATTTGCTAGCCAATTGATCTCTTTTGACAGTTGTATGGGCTCTGAACTCTTCAATGGCAGTAGCCTTGATTTTGTAAGAAGCAGGTAGGGATCTGAGAATTTTTCCAACAATCTCATTTTGATCCAGGACTCCACCAGCATTTCCAATTCCACAAACAATCTCATTTACTCTTGGCATAAAAGTAGTAATATTTTCATCATCTCTCATCTTCAGATTTTCAAAATTTCCCTTTTAGACTCTGTAACCTTGCACTTTTAACATACTTGTCTCCTTCATGCAAAAGTTCTAGTTTTTGCCAGATCTCAAAAGTAGTTGGTAGGTCAATAACATTTAAGATCTCTGAATCAGATAGTGCACTTAGAAGAGCCTCTATAGTCCGCAGATTGTTTTCAGCATCTGTGATTTCATTTTGGGTTTTCGGACAACCCTGTAGAGGTGTATACTGTGTTGTATCCATGGTCCAGTACACCATTCCCATACATTGCAAGTGACATTTCATGAGACCTTTCCAAAGATTAAAATTGGTTCCATCAAACTTCAGACTATCCTTCTTGTAAGATCCTGGATCTCCTCAAGTAGTTAAGCTCTTTTTAGAGGAACCTTTCTCTGATACCAATTGTTAGACTTAGGGAAGACAACTGAGAGGGGGGGTAAATTAGTTGTCCAAAACTTTTTTCAATTAAACACTTAACTTCACTTTGCAATTAGTAGCATAATAATAAATCAATCTTGGAAACATAATGTAATGAATCATGAGCATAAACACATCAACACATGAGACACCAAGATTTTGACATGGAAAACCCGGTTAAGGGAAAAACCACAGGGTGATTAACCCAAGATTGTATTCTCTATTAGAATAATAGAAAGAATAAAATGGCACATGCCAATTAGGGCTCACTGCCTAAGTACACTGCTCACAAGAGGCCCACTGCCTACAGGAGACACACTGTCTATAAAGAAATAAGTATCACCTACTTGAACTGGAAAATAGCCTCTTCACCATGCTTGAATCAGTTCCATTTAAGCCCAATACTTCTGCTCTACCTTTTGCTCTCCTCCTTGCTACCACACTCTCATCTCCACTAGGACAACTTTGAAATGACTTCACAATCCCTTATTTATACAAGATATCAACTTAGGAATGATCATCTAAGTCAGAAAACATCAACAAGAACATCTGTAGGATGTGTAACTCATCCAGTCGGCCAGTCCCAGAAATAACACCATCATCTGGAAGTTATTCTTCAATGCGACCTCCAACTTCAATTTGGACCACCAACATGAATTGGACATGATCCAAAGACTTCCACAAGCTTGCCTGAATCACCAAGAAAATCCATACTTCATCTGCTTACTGAAATCCATCTCCCCTTCATCTGGAACCTCAAGAACGCAGTCTGTCATTACTGTCACAAAGGAATAGATGCTTGTAGACCTTCAAACCATGAACCAATCTAGTTGACACTCCAAAAAGACTTCCTCAACACTCCGTCAAATCCGTAGAACAGGACAATGCAATTTCGGATCTCACCGGACTTGTCTGTATCACTCTGTCATTTCTGAACACCTACCAGAACCAGTTTTACTTGAGCGGCCACACCTTCTTCAAATCTTCATGCAGACCTCTGAAATCTCTACTGGATCACCTTAAGACACATATCTACAAACCCTTTAATCTGCATCCTTTGATCCTCATCTTATCTTGGACTTTTGTCTTACTATCATCATTATTCTTCACTATTCCTGATTGAGACTAATTTTCTCAATATCCTCAGCTCACAGCTCATCCAATCCTTATCATTAATGCAACAGGAGTATGTTGACATCAATGACAATACCAGTTAGGCCCATACTTGCAACAGGAACAAGGGTGTGAGATCCAGGAATTTGATGTTTCCACCTTGTTTGCAGAGACAATAATGAAGCCAAAGAGGAAGCCTAGATTGAGATCGGCCTTAAGGAGAGATCTTGCTATAGGTAGAAGTACTACACAAGTAGCACTCCCTACAGTAGAGAGGGAGAAAGGTAAGATCACCCTTGAAGAGTTCCAAATCACAACTGTTGATTTGGGTTTTGCTAATGAGGACGAAGAAGGTTAGGAAGGGACAGACATCATTGATTCTTTAACCCAAAGGGTAAAGAGGGAGAAAGAGAAAAAAATAAATAGCATAAGGAGCACATTGCTCAGTTGCATTCATATATAAAGGGGTTGATTAACCCTGATAATACACCAGTTGATTTGGCAGTCCCATTGACTATCATATCCCAGGAAGAGGTCACCAAGTTGGTCCTCATGAAGCATGAAGCCATGATCATGGAGAAGTGGATGTTGTCAGCCCTCACTAGAGTTGAGGATGTTTTGAGAATCTCCTTACAGAGGTGGAATTCTTTAAGTAGTTTGAAGAGAAAGGTGGACAAAATGCAAAATGAAATAGGGAAGCGGTCATTCCAATTGGAAAAGGACCTTACTTGTTGAAGTGAGATGAAGAGGATTCATCCTCAAATCCTCATGAATAATCAAGTGTTGAATAATAACACTACACTAGTGATAGACATATGGTATGAGGATATCAGGTTCGAATGTGATATCCTAAAGAAATGCACTGGAAAGCTCAGGGATATAAGTATAAAGCTGCTCAGCATGATGGCATACAAAGTAGTGATCCTTGAAGCTTTGGAAGGAAAAGTAGAGGGAAAGATTGAAAATCAAGACAAAGACTTTTCTATCAAAGCTCTGCATGATAATTTCCAGTCGATAGTAGATGACCCCCTCACCCACTTGACGGAAGAAGTGATGAATAAGATCATGAGAATAAAGGTCAGTGTGGAAACTTATAATGAGACTTTAAACAATAGAAAAGGTAAGATAGAAGCTATTAAAGCCAAATTCTAGTCTCATAAGCGTGTAGTAACAAAACCTAAAATCCAAGATGGGGGAGAGGTGAATAAAATAGTGTAAGCATATGAGAACATCAGGACAGCGATGAAGGTCCATATACAAGAGGATGTACATCAGGGTGATAGCAATACCAAAAGTAATGAAGATGATGACCATGATGAAGAAGAAAATGAAGAGGAGGAACCTAAAGAATGAATGAAGATGCATCATTAAGGGAACATCAGCATAAGGCACTCATAAGATAATGAGTCATCCAGATGGTTGCCACCTGGCAGCCTGTGCTATGAGGAAAGGTTGACTAAGTCAAAGAGTTGTTATCAACCATAGATCTTAATTGACAAATCTTGACCGTAGGTCATGTGTAACTGCCTCCTCACCTTATTCTATAAAAGGTACAGGAGTACCATAGTCTGAATATTCAAAAGTTAATTGAAATTTGATTCCTGAAATATTAGGACTCATTTTAAAGTTGCTATAAATGTACATGTTATGCATACTAAATGAAAGAGAAGACATTTTTTGATTACAAATCATCATAAATCTTGAGTAATCTGTGTTTGAATTCTAGATACATGCATTGATCAGCTGTGTCCCTTGGAGTGCTTGTCAGTCTGCATGTGTTGTTTTCATTCCTTATCCTTTGAAGTTAGAATCATCTATATCTAGCTGTGGAACATCCTGGTGACATATGGTTTTGATTTCTTCTCCTCATGAATGTATCTTATATGTATGTGGTTCAATAGCTAAAGATTCACTAAAATTAGAAGCATTCTTTTTAAATTTCTTTCAATTTCATAGCAAATCATCACCATAATTGCAAATAAAAAAGAATCAAAAGCAAATAACATGAAATACGCTAATACCCCGTAGATAATTAGAAATACAGAGCATATTTAGAGTAAGAGCATGTTAAATTGACAAATATCATGCAAATTCATACAAATATCAATGAGATACATGCAAATATCTACTTATAGACACATCATTTGAATAAATATACAGTGTAAAAGGAAGAACAAGTTCATGATGATCAATGATCAAAAGAATTGATCAAACTTGCAAATATACCAGATATCTTTGGAAATAGAGTAGAGTTAACCTCTCTGTGGAGTAAATTTATAGGAAATAGAACAATACTGATCATCAAGACAAATGTAAGCCCCCTTGAAATGGAAAACAACATGTCACATCAACCTTTGAGTAATGTCAAATGATCATGACCTTATTAATGGCGACTTGGAGTCATCGACTTATCTTAAGCTGGTCATACTTTACAAGATAAGAAAGGTTTGTTGTGCAAATTTTTATGCATGTTGTTATGACTCACAATCATCATTAACATAAATTGGCACTAGAAGGAGGGCCTTCATTAGTAGATTTGTCTGATTTGATGACACAGACAGAAAGGTAATACTCATGCATCTCTGTATTTCAAATCATATGTAGAGATTTGTTGTTCTAAGTCCGTACATGTTTGTCCATTATAAAGTTTTCAAAATTGAGCATAAATATTTCAAGCATTTTGGTCGATCATCATGATGTTTCAAAGATTAGCTCTATTTCAAGTCTTTTTGCTAAAACTTTGAGGTAGTTTGATTCAAAGACCTGATATCCAGTTGCTTGTGTTCCAAAGCCTCATATCACCCCATATTTGCATCATTTCTACAAATACTGCATAAATATTCAGTCAGTTTCAGATCTTGATCATAAATACAGCCTTTGTTGGAGAGTTTTAACTAATCTTTATAGTAAACAAGCCAAATTTTCCTAAAATTCAAGAAATCCTGACTCTCAGGCCAAATACCAGGTCTAGATCTAGTGGACTCTTTGAAGAACTACCTATCTAGGGATTTAGACCTAGAATAGTAGATATTCATCATTCTCCTGGTTCTAGTGTATCAAGAGCTTCAGCATAACACACTCCTATAACTCCTATCAGGTCGCAAATGGGTAAACGTACAAAGTTGTGTCACACTTTCAGCCGACTTATTAGCACAAGCGAATTGAAGTGTTTCTAACTAAAAATCAATTTTGGTCAAACATATGACCTTGTAAGATTCATTCTAGCTCAGTTATCTATGTGCACAACTTTTATAACTAAAATTGTTGGCTAAATGCATATGTAGCACCATGATGAGGCCAATTTACAAAAAAATAAAATTATTCGAAAAACTTGATATTTCAACAACTTCTACTAGTGTAAATAACATTTTTTTTAAAATATAAAAATACCCTTTTGTAGATCTATAAGTTTAGTTTTCAAAAAATATATATTTTTTAATAGTTTAATTATTATTTATATTTTACTTTTTATTTTTACGAAAAGTAGGTTATTAGCACAAAACATTAAGTCAATTACCATGTCAAGGAAAATAAGTAAAACTTATTTAAAAAAATTAAAAAAAATATGATGCCCTAGATAGAAGAATCTATATCAAGATGGTATAATTTTTTTTCTATTTTAGAAAAATAGTTAATATGAAATTTGATGTCGACTGGAAACAATTATGTTTTAATACACACACATTTTAATATTTGTTTAAAAATATATGTTTATCAAAATTGAAAAAATATATATATCCATGCCCTAAAGTTTCAAGTTATAAATACAGACAAAAAAATTGAAGAAAAACAAATAAAATTTAATGTATAAAGATTGATGTCTCATGTAACTTCATTTTTCAGCATTTTATCAGCAACTAAATTATAGTGTCAATTTATTAAAAAAAATATTCAAATAATTTTTTAATTTTTTCAAAAAAATAGAAATATAAAATATACTAAAAAAAAATATTTTATTAATTTACATCATTTCAAAATTTAAAACATATATGTCACTTTTTAGTGATTCAAATTTAAAAGTTGGATCAGCATTGGCCGTTTCCTTTATAAAAGTGTGACAGAGCATTGTACTTTTACCCAAACACTTACAAGACCACCTGTCACACCTCAGGTCTAGCCTCCATAGTCACAATGCCATTCTTTACTGCAGAATCACCTTTGACTTTTACTGCATATCATCCTTTACCTAAAAATCCTAACAAGATTTGTCCTAAATATCATCCATATCAGGATACTGATGATCACATTAGAACATTCAAGGAAGCTTGTCGTAGGGCTAGAATTGAACATTAGGATGTTGTATGCAGGTTATTTCCATTTTCCTTAGGAGAAGAGGCATATAACTGGTATATCAGTCTTGGTCAAGGTTCAGTCAATTCATGGGCTACCTTGGAGAAAGCCTTTAAGGATAGATTCAAAATACCTATAGATCCTTCAATGAATTATCATCTGTTTGCCACAATAAAGAGATTTGAAGGAGAACCTATTGCTAATTTCAATGCAAGATTCCAAAAGATGCTCTCAAAATTAGTTGCTCCCTATACTGTACTAGATAAAGCTGCTAGTAGCATATACTATTTAGCCTTAGATGCCTTGACTTTTATGTTCATCAGGAGAGCACATCCTGGTGTTACAACCTTGATAGGAGCTTTTGAAGAATTTATCAAAGTCAGTCAGCAGCTGATCCCTGCTCCAACACCTAATATTTTATTTCCTACACTCCCTGCTTATCCTACATATCCTACTCAGCAATAGACCAATGGAGGCATGATACCTCCAGCTATGATGCCAAGTCCCTTACAGATACCTCCACTTAGTATCATGCCACCTCCAAATGGAAATGGTCAAATGTTACAACATCCAGGACATACACAGGTACCTCAAGTTGTAGAACAATCCAATAACAATAACAATGGATCTTCCTTCTTCAAACCTCAAACAGAGAATGTAGTAGCCAAAGTTCAGGAAGAAAAGGAAGAAATTAAAGAGATATCAGCACAATTGAGGAAACTCACCACTGAGATCACTCATTTGAGGAGTCAAAATTTCTATTCTCAACCAAACCAGAATAGAGGATATGCCAATGATAGACCTAATAATCTTGATAGGGGATACAATAACAATTACAATAACAACAATGGTAACAATAATGCCCCTAGGTAGCCTAGAATGTGGAACACTAGGCCAAACAATGGTTCTCTTCCATCACCCCTAGACAATTAGCCTCCTGGTGAACCTAAGCAGACCACTAGAGTGAACCTAGAAGAGGTAGCTCTTACAAACTGGTGTAGAATACATAACACCAATGCTCATGCTAAGCTAGACTATCCTCAGTTCAAGATTGCTGCCAGTATATTCCAAACTAAAGTATCCAATACTTTAGGTAGTCCACCTAGTGTTGAAGGAAATGAAATTGTCCCCTGTGGATATGGTTCTCCTTTAGTGCTAGAAAGTTTCATCAATCATCCTCATCAACAGGTTATGTCACCTCATTAGGATTACACCTTAGCATGTGAAGAGTCAGCCATGGATTTTGAGACTAATTATGTTTTTCTATTTGAAGATGAAAATGAGCCATCAATTGAACATGAAGTACATGCTTATCAATAGGAGTATTAGGGTAGGCATAATTACAATCTAAGGAACAATTCCAACCGACCTGCTGGTCCTTTGACTACATCCTTGCATCCAAATAATTTCAACACTCCTCCTGATCCTAAGGCAAGCAATAACCCTAGATTTCATAAGGTTAATGCTCAGTACTTAACACCAGAAAATACAGTATCAAAAACTAGTAATTTACATCCCTAGTCTAACAAATTGGTCACATACTTAGCAGATGAATAAAAAAAGATCAAAATTAGTCTCTCATTATCAGAATTACTCAAAACCCCAGCTATCAAAAAATCTTTCATGAAATCCTTAGATGATCCTACTCCAAAAGAGGATAGTCATAGCTCAGGTTAGACTAGGAATAAGGATCATGCTGGTAAGGATGTTCATGTTAAACACAAAGTTTCAGCCATTGTTTAAGATGTAGAGACTTCACACATGACTCTTTATAGAGATAAAACTAAGTCACTTCCTTTTCTCCTTAATGTAAGGATGTTCAATAAGAACTTGCATAATTGCTTGGTAGATTTAGGAGCATCTACCAATGTAATGCCCCTATCTATATGCAATGCCTTAAGGTTGCATTCTGCTAAGTCACTAAAGAAAGTAACACAGTTAGATAAAATAGAGGTGAGTGTAGTAGGAGAACTAACTCACATTCATATGCAGCTAGCATTAGATCCAAGAATCCAGTACTACATTGATATTTAGGTAGTGGATATACCTGATACTTATGGGATGTTGCTCAGCAGAGATTGGTCAAAAACACTTAATGGATACATGTCCACTAATTTTAGCCACATGTGGTTACCCTGGAAAGGAATACCTAATCAAATAAGGATAGATGCTGAGCCTCACATGAAACATATGATCATTGAATATAATAAAACCAATGAGATCATGTATGTAGATGTTGAACCCAGAGTTTACTCCATTAGACCCCAAACTGTCAGAATAGAGGAGATCCTCATGTATGATGTTCATGTTCATGATGATAATCCCTAGGATGACATGATAGTTTTAGAATTTGATTGTAGCCCTGAAAATGAGATAGAGGTAGATCACTCCAAGAAGTTTGAAATGCACCTGTCTAAAGAAGTGCAATGTTGTCAATTGTTAAAAGTGCCTGTTCATGATGTTCTAATTGAAGGATGGTGCAGGTTACATGATGAGGTACATTCTGAAAAGACTTGTGATGCTTGCTTAGACATGTTGGAACTGGAACAAGCATGCAGTGAGACATCATCATCACCATCCAGGGTAAGTTCTGTGGATAGTGATAGTGATACTAATTTTTGTTTGTCATCCGCAGGAACAGAAAGAAGCACATATCATGATGAAGGTTCCATTTAGATGATAGAAGAGATTTTGGTATATAGAAAGAGTAATGCTAAGAGTAACAAGAAAATCACCCCAGGAAGTGATTGCTTGGTTGAATCAGATTATGAAATATCTAACGAAGATAGAGGCAGTAATTTGTCCAAGTTTGAAGAATTTTTGTCAAAGCAGATTCAAAAGATGATACAGCAGAAAAAATCTCCACAGGATGCTCTAATTGAGGGATGGTGTAGGTTACACAAAGCACCACATTCAGAAACTACTTTTTCATTATGTTTGCATATTCTGAAGAAGCAGACATTGCCTTGTTCAGAGGATCTTCCTTCTGATGGTAAAAAAGAAGAAGGAATATCAGCTTCACATCAGCCAGACAAAGTGAAGTCTGAGAAAATTGAAACACCAAAGTTGAAATGGATATCAAATGTTATAGCTGCCAGAGCTAAAAAGAAAAGAGAAGGCCCAAACAAGCCTTTAACTGAAGATAAGCCATGGATCCTCAGGTTTGATGGATCCAAATCAAAATAAGGGGCTGGAGTAGGAATAGATCTTATTGATCCAATTGGTATATCCTACCTAGCAGCATATAGATTACAATTCCCATGCACAAACAATGTGACAGAGTATGAAGCCTTAATTCATGGGATATTGTTTGCACTCAGAAAGAAAGTGAAGATTCTGTATGTTTTTTGAGACTCAGAATTGGTAGTAAGACAAGTAAGAGGCATATATTTGTGTAATTACAAGAAGCTATCTAATTATAGACATAGGGTATGGGACCTAATAGAAGATTTTGATGCATTCATGTGAGGCCTACACTTTTTCATTTCCGTACATGTGACTATTTAGCTTACTGTTGTTGGTATTTTTATATTTATGGGACTGTTGTTCCCAGATTTTCAAACTATTAAACCTTATTATGTTAAAGGAAAACTAATTGGGTGATGTTAGTTAGATGTTTGTTTTAAGAGAAAACAAATCAGGTGATGTTATATAGATGTTTATTCTATTAGGAAAACTAATTAGGTGAGGCTAGATAGAAAATTTTCATGTGATTTCATTATGTTTATAAAAACTGTGGTATGCATTAGAAATGCATGTATTAAATTTGCTTCGGCTATGATATGTATATGTGGAATTAACTTTGAGATTGAGTGTGCAGGTACTTCTAACAAAACCACAGATACAGGAGATTATTCCACACCTTATGTCATAATTCCTTGTGAAGCTGATCTAGTTCCATGAGGAACCAAGATCAACTCTGTGTTTGGTGCAATGTTGTAATGTTGTAATATTGTCTTGCATGAGGTTGAATGGGTCTACCTTTTTTGTAAAATTGAATTATGATTTGTGTTGTAAGAATTGTATTTGAATTTTATTTATTTAATTTAAATTTTTGAGACCCTTTTCTTGTGTCTTAACTTGACCTTGTGTGTCCTAACTAAGTTTAAATTGACCCTGGGTTATACCCCATGGGTCTAGGGTCACTTTTGACTTGGGTAACCCTTAGTTAACCTCCGTATGGTCAGCTTAACTTCACAGTGAAGTTAAGTGACGAATTTGGAGGCATGGGAAGGATAAGATGAGTGGGATCAACACTCAAGCCCATCCTTTCTCCATTTACAAGGCTTGAAATGACTCCATGGTCCACCAATAATGGAGGGGCTTATCTTCTTGTTCCCTCACTTTTGGTGAGAGTCCCCATGAAGTGGTGTGGTCCTTCATGGGAGGGGATATGTTTTTTAATTCCACTTGGGATAGTGGAAAAAGGAGTGGGGTTATTTAAATATTACAATCTTAAAAAATTCATAAATATTACAATCTTTAATTCATTTTTTGTCCTCACATATGAATTTAAAATTCACAAATAATGAGAGCCCTTAATGTCATAATCCACTCTTCCCAAAAAAATAAATTTTTAATTCATCCACTATGAATTTAAAATTCACAAATAATGAGAGTCCTTAATGTCATAATCCACTCTTCCCAAAAAAATAAATTTTTAATTCATCCACTATGAATTTAAAATTCACAAATAATGAGAGCCCTTGATGTCATAATCCACTCTTCCCCAAAAAATAAATTTTTAATTCATCCACTATGAATTTAAAATTCACAAATAATGAGAGCCCTTGATGTCATAATCCACTCTTCCCAAAAAAATAAATTTTTAATTCATCCACTATGAATTTAAAATTCACAAATAATGTGAGCCCTTGATGTCATAATCTACTTTTCCCCAAAAAATAAATTTTTAATTCATCCACTATGAATTTAAAATTCACAAATAATGTGAACCCTTGATCTCAACTCTTGATCTTCACCTTCCATTCCCTTTTCAGAAAATCTATAAATAAGACCCTTCTCTAACCAATTGAGGAGACTTGATTTTTGCAGGGGAACTTGATTCTTACAGGAGAACTTCATTATTGCAGGGGGACTTCATTCTTGCATGCTTATCATGCCTAATTTCCTTTAGGAAATCTTCTTCTGGCATCTGTATAATGCCCAATTCCTTCTCTATTCTCCTCTTCATATCCTCATAATGCCGAAAATATTTTAGCCATCCTATATCCTCCATTCATTATCCCTTGTTTGTGATCATAGAGAGATTGTTTTTTTTTTAGGAGAGATTGGGAGAAGAGACTAAGTGTGGAGCTCTTCATCAATTTCATCCATTAAAGGGCTTTTTAAGGTTGAATTTCATGGCTTTTCCTTTGTATTTCTATTTGTTGCATGAAGGATGTGCGAAAATTATTTATTTAGATTTTATGGCTTTTCCTATGTATTTCTATTTGTTGCATGAAGGATGTTGAAAAATTATTTATTTGTTGCATGAAGGATGTGTGAAAATTATTTATTTTGCTTGTGTTGTAAGTTTTGTTAATGTGGGGAAATTTTATTGGGTTGTTGACAGAGCTTCTTCCACTTAGAAATGCTCATCAACTATGGGTTGTTGATAGAGCATCTTCCACTTGGGAGAAATGCTCATCAAGTGTGGGGTAAGGGAGGAGTAATCCTCTTTGAGTGCATGCCTTGTTTCTTTTGAGATGTTGAAAGCCTTGAGGGCATTTGTGTGAATTTGAGAAAATTGGTTATATGGCTTGAGAGCCAAATATGATATTCTTGAAATCTGATGATCTTGTTTGGCTTGAGGCCATGAGAAAAATTGTGTTGAATTATTGTGAAGGATGATACTCTAGAGTTGAGTGTGTCCACTCTCTTACCCCTCTGTAAACTCACCTTTGTCAAGTTTTTGTGTTGTGTAAATATCCATGGGTGTATGTGTGTTCCGATGTGTTGTTTTTTTTTACCTGTTGTGAAGTGGATTTGGATTCTCTAGGTGTGTGGATAATCTCCCTAGCTCGGGGGTGGCCCTCTTGTGGGTCTACGATAGGGAGGAGAGTAGCTTGTGTGGTGTTTCTTCCCTTGTGTGTTATGCAGGTATTCTTGGAGTTATTTGTGAAGTTTGGAGAAGTTTCTCGTGTTGGGAAAATATTTTATTTTCCTTTACTCTTAAGGATTAGTGACTACATCTTGGTTGATTCATCAAAAGGAGAAAGTTATCTCCCTATTGTTGTATAAATTGGTATTTTGAAGTTGGGAAGAAATCCTTTGTTTTTGGGTTGATGTTTGTATTTCTATTGTTCATTAAGTTTTACCATTGTAAATGAGGAAAGGAAGAGAAAATTTGTTTTTAAAAGGATAATAGACTCGTCTAGTTCCTTCTTCTTTTACTTGCAAAGTTGTGAGTTAGTTGATGTTTTAATTAAGTTTGTAAAAGTATTATTTCTGTGCAAGCTTAGTAGAAATATTAGTTTTAAATTTTGTTATAAGTCAAGTTGTAATTTTGCTACCATGAAAAAAATGAAATTTGGGTTGTAGTATTGCTTTTGAAATTACCGCCACCTTGAGGGTCTCTTCCTAGGATGGGGACCATTTTACTATTCACTTTTCACTATTTACTATTCACTAATCACTATTCATTTTTACTATTCACTATTTACTTTTACTATTCACTTTTCACTATTCATTAAAGGCAAACTTTATGTAGTTTAAAACATTTGACTTGAAATAGAAATTTTAATCAAGGAAAGTGGGATTTATTTATGCATAATGTATAATACGAATTGAATAGATGTTTAAACTCAGAGTTGCAATTCAGAAATACATTATTTATACAATTACAATTTAAAAAGAGCATAGGTAAATATATTTTAATTTTAAGGAAGAGTTTCTCGGAAGTTTTAACAATTATCCTAAATTAAATGATAGGAAAATGAAGAGGAAAGTATGATCCCTTCATTTACAAATGACACTAAAAATAAATGCAAACAAGCCATCACGGGCATTCCATGAGTGGCCATTTTAAACTCAACTGTAGATTTAGAGAATAAACATCCAATTAAAAAAAAGAGAGAAAGAGAAAAAAATAGCTAACCTTGGAAAACAAAGAGGAGAAAATGCATGGCATTTCTGAATAGGGCTAAGAGGACTAAGTTTAACCTACTGTTAATCTTGTTTAGGAACAGGTTGAGTATTAAAATTAATTCAAATGTTAAACTAAAACCTAGAATGGAACCCTAGGGGGACTGAGTCAAGTGAAGTTAACCAACCCTGTGTAAGTCATCTAGTTTAACAAGAAATTAGGAATAATGTAAAAGATGTAGTGTTATTACTATTTGATAAAAAACGTGAAGAAAAAAAAATAGGATATCATAAGAAGATCTTGCACAACGGGAAGGGAAATGAGATAGAAATACAATCAAAATTAAATTTCAGAGAAATGGTAAAATGAACATGATAGAAATACAATCAAAACTAAATTCTAAGAAAAGGAAGAGAGGGCAAATGAACGGGCTTGGTTGAAAATGCTAAGTCTAAAAGAGGAGAAATTAATATTAAATTCCAGAAAATGGAAAGAAGAATCAGATGATCATGCTTTTCTGAAAAATGATCTATCACCTAAAACAATTGTTGTTCAAATATAATTCGTGAGATTAATCTAAGTCAGGAAACCACGCGTTTCCTTGCATAGGGTGTGCGCACATGTATTTGGTACATCGCCGACAATTGTATTATTTTCACTTTAAGCATACACCACCGAGCACACCTGCGCGTGCAAGGGGATTTCTAGGGAAGAGTGGGAAATTTTTTTGTATTTCGTGTCATGACCACATCGTGCATGTGGTCATGACACGTGTGATGCATGTTGTGACTGCATGGGAAATGTGGGCATGACATTTGGTATCAGAGCTAAGTTTAAACACTGGGCATAATTGGGCACATTATTATTCCACAACGTTGATTAATTAGAGTCTACCATGTTTTGTAGGATGCCTCCCCGGCATGCTCAACGAGCGCAATTGCACAACATAGCATCCATTTATGTGCATAGTGATTCCTCAGCTGAGGGACAAGGACCCGCAGTTATCGCAGATCCACCCGTACCACAAGCACCACTTGAACCACAGGCACCACCCGTACCATAGGCACCACCAGTAATTGACCTAGGCCCACAGATTCTTCAGACACTGGAGGCTTTATTAGAGCGGTTACCACCAGCTATACTAGAGCCACGTAATGAGCCTCACGTTGATCCACGAGAAGAGCCATGTAATGAGCCATGTGCGGAAATGCGCACTGAGCCATATGTGGAACCCCGCATAGATCCATTAGAGATGCCACGCATGGAGCCTTTCGTTGAGATTCCTGACACTACAGTAGAAGAGGTAGGGTCAGCCTACCATGCACGGAGTAGGAGTCCTTTGAGACACTTGAGACGAGATGAGACCAGGAGGGTAGGACAGGTATACCATGGACTGTATGAGTATGGATTAGATGAGCTAGTTATAGGGCTCAGAGACAGAAGAGATACCATTAGAGATCTGCTTAGGCTCAAGCCACCTACTTTCACAGGAGCTACCAAGGGAGCTGTGGCCAAGGCTTGGTTGATTAGTCTGGACAGGTGTTTCGCATTGCGACCTTACGGGAGCAACATGAAAGCACGAGTGGTAGTGCATCTCCTGAGAGATGCAGCAGCTACCTGGTGGTGCACTAAGGAGTGCAAGCGCTGACTATCCCTCGATACACTCACTTGGGATATCCTCATAGAGCACTTTAATGTACGATATTTGTTAAAACATTACAAATAGCGCATGAGTGATGAGTTCCATGAGTTACAATAGAGAGGACTCACTGTTGCTCATTATGAGAGCCGGTTCATCGAGCTTTCTCGTTACGCAGAGTACCTCAAGGATGAGAAACTCTTGGTACACAAATTCATCAGAGGCCTGAATGACAGGATAGCAAGACCAGTATGTATGGCAGATCCCTAGACCATGAGCAAGACTGTTGAAAAGGCTCTTATTACAGAGGAAATTTAGGGACGAGGGTAGAATTCATGCCCGTAGTATCAAGATCGTAATCCCCAACAATAGAATTTTTGTAGACTTCAATTTACACCACAGAGAGGAGGGTTTAATTCCTCATCATTACCTCCTAGGCCTCCATAGCAGCATCAGCAAAAATTGAGGCCCCAACAGAGGGTTCAGGGGGGACAGAACCATGGATGGCAGCAGCAGGGCTAGCATAGAGACCAGAGATAGCAGGGATCTTCTGCGAAACCCACAAGGTCTCAGCAATCAAACAGAGGTTCACAGGGGTCCACTAGGCAGACTGGACAACAACAGTCAGGTAGGACTCAGTCTGTACAGTTACAGGCTAGGGGCCCGTGCTATGTATGTGGTGTGGCAGGGCATTTAGCCAGGGAGTGTCCACAGGGATTTACAGCAGGAGGATAGCCCCGTGCAGGAGGATCTGAGCAGACTGTAGGTGATGTGGGCAGATCCCACCGCATGTTTGTAGCGGTTGACAACCGCCAGGCTGATTTCTAGGCTTCAGTAATTGAGATAGCAGGTATGATTGGGGATTTCCCTATCTCTATTCTTTTTGACTCTAGAGCTACCAATTCTTTCCTATCTACATCATTAGTGGAATGTTGCAGGCTGGTGGCTTATAGGCAGGACATTAGGTGGGAGGTTGAGTTGGCCTCTGGGGTCAGGATGTCAGTAGATACCGTGGTTAGAGATTGTGAGATCTCCTTAGGTTCCTTCACTACAACATGTGACCTTAGGGTTATGCCATTAGGATCCTACGGAGTAGTTTTGGGTATGGACTGGCTTGTGGCTCATAAAGCTAAACTAGATTGTTGCCAGAGAACAATTAGTTGCTTAGATGATCATGGCACACTGGTCGAGATAGTGGGTATTTAGAAGCCCATGATGATTCGTATGATATCCACTAAGCAGCTTAAGCGCTGCATGCAGAAGGGTTGTCAGATGTTTGCTATTATGGTAAGTGACAGATCAGAGGATGAGCCTAAGACTACCTTAGATGATCACCCTATCTTGAGAGACTTTGCTAACATATTCCCGCCGGAGTTACCAGTATGCCTCGACATAGAGAGGTCAATTTCCACATCAACTTAGTGCCAGGTGCAGAACCTATGTCTCATGCACCCTACAGAATGACTACACATGAGCTTACAGAACTTAAACTGCAGTTAGAGGAGTTACTTGAAAAGGGGCACATCCAACCTAGCGTTTCACCCTGGGGCGCACCAGTCATCTTCGTGAAGAAGAAGGATGGATCTCTTTGACTATGCATGGATTACAGGTAGTTGAACAAGGTGACGGTAAAGAACTATTATCGTCTGCCTAGGATTGATGACCTCTTTGATTAGATGCAGGGAGCCAGAGTGTTCTCAAAAATCAATTTAAAATCTAGGTATCACCAATTGCGCATCATAGAGGCAGACATTCATAAGACTACTTTTCAAACCAGATATGGCCATTATGAGTTCACCGTGGTACCCTTCGGTTTGACGAATGCCCCTGCAGTATTCATGAGTCTAATGAATGGGGTGTTCCGTACTTACTTGGATCGGTTCATGATCATATTTCTTGATGATATTTTGATTTATTCTTGAACCAAGGAGGAACATGTGGATCATTTGCATCAAGTTTTTCAGCGCTTATGAGAGCAGCAGCTTTATGGTAACCTGGCGAAGTGTGCCTTCTTCAGGATAGAGGTGCAATACTTGGGGCACATCTTATCAGGTGATGGCATCTTCATAGATCCATTGAAGATCATGTTGTGTGGTTACACAACACACCCCATTTTGACTTGGCAAAATAGGGACCCAACTTTTTGCTTGGCTTTTTGTGCTTTCTGGCAGTTTGGTAAAAGTAGGTCATGCAAATCATCATGCATGGACAGGCTAGGTAAGTCATCATCATGAGGTCAGTTTGTCAAATTTCATATTTCATTCCAATAACCTCATATTTAGATAGAGCATCAAATTTCATGCAGGTTTGCCTTTTACATCACCCTGATATTCATTAGGATGTGAAAGTTATGAATGGTCAAAGTTTGAGTCAAACCTGATATTTCTAGGGGGAGGATCATATTTCGTAACATCAGTCATATTTTAGAAGGTCATCCTGATCTAATTTATCACCCAATAAATCATGTGGTCCAAATGTCTGGACATTAATTTTAGGTGATAGTGACCTTTACCCGGCGGCGGCCTTATGTTTCCCGCGAGGATCATATTTCTCAATGTAACCCAATATTTCAAAATATCCTCCTGACGTGAAATATCCCCCTAAGCCATTATCCTGATGACATCATTTGAGTCTGACAAACAAAGAAACAAACATGACGATGACGTCATCATCACATTTACTGCTCGGCAAGATATTTCATAAGCATGATCCTATTCCCATAACATGACGATGACGTCATGATACCTTAGCGATACAATAAGTGAATATCTGGATGACGTCATCCTGATATTCCAAAAGTGGGAGGTTATGTTTTATCTGGTCATCATCATTTTGTAACATCACCTGATATATTGAAATATCCTCCTAATGTATAAAACATGACCTAAGGGTGTGTTCATCTCCCGATCTTGTCGAAGATACTTTTCCTATCGAAGAGGATGATCACATTGCACTTGGGATGATATTTTTGAATATCACCCCGATATTCATATATCATCCCAACATTCGAATATCACCCTGATATCATTGCTGCCATTGACATTTAATGCACGCAAAGGTGGTAGGTAGTTCCTGCTGACCATTAAACCTGATCAAACACTTGGTGAACTCCTGAGTTTCCGTGCAAAAATTCAATGAATAAGATTTAATCTGTCAGGATTTGCCCTAATTTTACCCTAATTACAAGGTTAAAAGGTAAATTCACCGCCATTTCAGACTTACCTTGTAAGAAAATCATTTTCTACAGAGTGCCAGCTTCCAAACCCCCATATAGGTGACTCTTGTACGAACATAGCTCACAGGCAGGAGGAAGCACATGATTATCAGCAAGATTAAGAGCATTCTCTGGAGAACCACTGGTATAAAAGGATTTGCATAACCAGGTAAGTAATTGAAACCCTCATCCTATTGCTTCTGCATAGTCAGGTATGATGTTGCTGGTTTGAAGTTATAGTTTATGCATCCTGTGATAGGTTAATGATCAATGAATATAGTATGCATGGTGTTAGTAGAGATAATTGTTATCTACATGCATGTGAGTACCCATTGTAAGACAAAGTTGTGTTAATTGTAGATATCTATGGCTGACAAGAGGTTGGCAAAGTGTGAGGCTGAATTCAAGAAGCCCATGTTCTCATCTCCAAGAGGAATCCTGTTTAGGTATGGTGCAATTACAGATACCCATCAAGGAAGCACCGATTTGGAGGTCTGGTCCACCAAGATGAACGATGAGAAGAATAGAAGCCCTCTGCTAGATGCAATATTCGTGTCTAGATTGTGGAATGCGGTCGGTTTTCCATACTCTATGGAGTCTCCTGAGCCGGTGGTTGAGTGTGCACGGAATTACAATCCAGAGACCAGACAGGTGGTGAAACATGGAAGAGTGTATACAGACCTATCCATTAAAGGTCTTTCCAAGACATTTGGACTCCCATTGGGCAGAAAGGTTAACAGTGTTGACTTGAAGAAATCAGAAATTAAATATGAGAATAATAAGAAATAGGCCAGGAAGAATATGTATCAATGGAGGGCCCAGAATAGCACATATCCAGCCACTACCAAACTTTCTTTACACCTATTTAAATATGATTTTGATGAAGAGTATCAATACATGATTGCACTGCTTAGCAGGGTGACAGGCCAGCCTGATACTGGTAGTTTCAAGGACTGGATGTATGGTGTAATCATGATGTGCATATATGCAGACATCAAGCCACTATGGGGCTAACTGATAAGTGATGCTCTTCATGACCAGCTGATGAACCTGGGAGGTCCAAATTGTTCATTCTACATGACATCATACATTGTCTACTCCTATGCATACAAAGGCACATTTGATGCATTAATTACAGATGGAAAGCTTATAGGCACAGTCAATGCTGTGCACATTTGGGATCATCATCCCTAGCTATAGAGAGCTAACTACCTCCAGGATTATAAACTAGTCAATGATGCATTCTCTATGCATCTGGTAAGGACCATGGAGGAGGACAGAACAAAGAGATTGAGCATGGAAGCTCAAGAAATAATCTATAGGCATGGAGCCTGGTACATTCAGTTTGCTACATTTTCTTACATGAGGATTGAGGGATTTGAAGGACCTCCCCTCATGCTACTAAGATACCCCACTGATGCAGTGATATTGATGGAATTCATAAGGTAGAGCTCCACCATCTTGAAGACATGCAAGGATGCTCATAAGCTCCCTGCAATCTTGTTTCCAGTCACCATTGGCTGGTACATGTGCCTAGATTTAGAAAGCATCAAGAAGGTGATGGTCAGCTTAAATAAAATGCAATTGTAGCCATTGCCAATAATAAGACCATATGATCCTTATGGGAGGATACATAAAATAGTAGGGAAGCCTATTCATCAGAGGCACCTAGAAGACTTTTAGGTAGATTGTGAAGATGCAGCAAAAGCCAGAAGAAGAAGATACTAGAGGCTGACACTGAATCAAGTCAAAACCTTTGACTGCATCCCTATTCCTCAACAATTGAAGAAGGATGATGGCAGGATAATGGCAGATGAGTATGAGGAAAGGAAGATATATAAAAAACCATATCTGCACCTAACCTAACCATATAGGAGGACATATCCTTGGACCCTTTCATTGCTAGGACATTACAGGTAACCCAAGCTTGGGTTGATGAACAGGTTGAGGCATTGAAGAAGAAGGGTGTTCCCATTACTATGGACAATAAGAAGAAAGGGCAGGATATTCCTGGTGAGGAATATGATGACTTTGTAAATGAAAAGAGAAAATCTAAAGGAGACAGACTACCACCACAAGAACAACAAAGCAAAAGACCCCCTAGGGGTAAGAAAATTGATAAAGAGCCCAAAGGGGTGATTATTGAAAGAGTAGTATTTCTAGCTGAGGAGGCAGCATTAGGATCAGCATCACCTCCATAGACAAGGAAACTGAAGTCCAATAAAGATCAGCCAGCAAGGGCAGTAATTACTGGGACCCAAGAGGAGGGTTAGTCCTCATGGCAACCGATGGAAGAAGATGTCCTCATGGAGGAAGAACCTGAAGAAGAGGAGGCCCCCTTACTGTTCAAGAGAAAGAGAAGAGCCCCACAGGTGGTTAACTACCCCACCTAAGAGACCAAGAACCTCTATGAGGGGAGAAATAAGGCAATCCCCTGCACTAATGAAAGGGGTAGGTAGCAAAGTTGTGCATAAGGAATTTCAGCACAATGTTCCACTTCCTACCATTGTGAAGTTCAAATCTGAACTTGCAGAAGAGCAGATGAAAGAAACCTCGCCAAGAGGTCATATCTCATTAGAGGAGACAATTAACCTATCTAATGATGAGGTTGTGAAGGAGGTATCTTCACAAAAGATGGAAACCCTTGCTGCAGGTATGCAAATGACCCCTCATAAGACTCTAACAGTACAAACAATACTGGAGGAGATGAAGCAAGTGGAAGCTGAAAAGGAAAAGAGCCTAGAAAGGGTAGCCCAAGAAGTAGGACTTGATACACTAGTTGCCCAGGTGACAAGTCCTGTAGTGGTAGATTTGATAGACAAACATGATGCAAGTCCTGAACATCTAGCAGGTACACCTGACAAAGGGCAACATACAGAAGAAGTGAAGATGGCAGAACTAGTAGGCCATGCTTCAGAAATAAGCCAACCAAGCTCACAAGATACATCAGCAGAACCTGCTATAGTAGAGATTTAGGAAAAGAAGGCTGATGAGAAGGATGTATCTAAAGATCCTGCAGCCAAAGTTCAGGAAGAAAGTAGCACGGGTGCAGAACAAATAATGGCTTCCAAACAAACGCAAGCACCTAAGGAGGATTCTGCAATATCCAGTGTGGTGAATGTGCCTCATGAAGAAGAAAAGGCAAAGGAGGATGAGGTAATGATAGAAAAGGATCATAATCATCATCATCATCATCATGTGGACGTAGCACAAGATCCTCCACCTCAAGATGATGCTCCTCTAGAAAAAGAAGTTCCTTAATAGGAGGATGTACCACAGGATCACCCTCAAAGTGAGCATCATGGAGAAGAGACAAGAGAATCACCTTCTCCATCACATATGCTGATGGAAATAGGAGACCAGGGTGAACAACATGATGATGCAGAGAAACATGATTAGGTACCTCCATGGTTAGAAAAGGAGGTAAACACAAAGGTAGATTTTGTAATTCAAGAATTCGATGTATCTACCTTATTTTCTAAAAATATAATAAAACCAAAGAGGAAGGCTAGAATGACTTCCGCCATTAAGAGAGATCCTACAATTGGTAGAAGAACAGTACATGTAGCAATCCCTATTGTGGAGAAGGAGAAAGGTAAAATTACCTTAGATGAATTTTAGATTAGCACAGTGGACTTGGGATTTGCTAATGAAGACCAGGAGGGTCAAGAGGGCAAAGATATCATAGATTCTTTGATCCAGAAAGTGAAAAGAGAAAAGGAGAAAAATAAGCAACACAAAGAGCATATTGCTCAGTTGCATGCCTATATAGGGAGGTTGACTAATACTAAAGATACTTCAACTGAACATGCAGTCCCATTGAAACTATTTCCCAAGAGGAAGTAAATAAGTTGGATCTCATGAAACATGAGTCATCCATACTACGGAAATGGATGCTATCCGCATTGGATGCAGCAGAAGAAGTAATAAAAGCCTCTCTAAAGAGATGGAATTCCCTCAGTATCTCCAGGAAGAAGGTAGACAAATTACAAATGGAGACAGGGAAGAGGTCTTTCCAATTGGAGAAGACATTGTCTACCTTAGATGAAATAAGGAGGATAAATCCTCAGCAGCTCAAAAATAAACAGGTACTAGATAATAGCACTGCATTACTAGTAGGCATATGGTACCAGGACATTGAATTTGAATGTGGAGTACTTAAAAGATGCAATAATAAACTGAGAGATATCAGCATGAAACTACATGATATGATGTCTATTGAGGCAGAGATTTTAGAAACCTTGGAAGGAAAAGTGGAAGGGAAAGTAGAGAATCAGGATGAAGAGTTTGCCATCAAAGCGTTACACGGCAACTTCCAGTCAGTAGCTGATGATCCACTTGTTCACTTGACGAAGGAAGTCATGGATAAAATAATGAGAATCAAGGTCAAGATGGAAAACTACAATGAGACACCGCACAGCAGGAAAAATAAATTGGACAGCATTAGAAATAAATATCAGGCACATGAGCACACCATTATCAAAGCAAAGACCTAGGATGGTAGAGAAATAGATAAAATTGTGCAGTTGTATGAGCAGGTCAGGATCAGCATGCAACCTCATATGTAGGGTCTTCTTCATCGGGATGATGAAAGTTCAGAAAGTGATGCACCTAACGATGAAGCTCATGAATCAGATGAGGAACATGATGAGGATACATCATAAAGTAAATATCAGCCTCTGATACTTAGCAAAAGTAAGTATCTAAGATAGTTGCCAGCTGGCAACTTGTGCCATTTTGATAGAATTGACAAAGTCAAAGAGAAAGACTGACTGTAGATATTCATATGCAAATCAAGATCTGAGATCTTTTTGTAACGGATTCCTCACCTTGTTCTATAAAAGGTGTAGGAATGCCTCATTTTAAACATTTGAAACTAAATTGAAATCTGTCTGCTAAAGTATTCAGGGCTCATTTCAAAGCTTTTTGTATACATCTATATCTTTGCATACTTAATGAAGGAGAAGACTTGTTTGATTACAATTCATAGTAAATGTTGAGTAATCAGTGTGTGAATTCTGGATATATGCTGTGATTTGCTGCGTCCCTTGGAGTGCATGTCTACTCTCATGTGTTGTTTTCATACAAATTCCTTTGAAGTTAGCATCAACTGTATCTAGCTATGGAATGTCCTGGTGAACATATGGTTTGGTTTTCTTCTCTTCATGACTGTAGCTGATGTGCATGTGGTTCAAAAGCTAAAGGTTCAACATTAATTTGAAGCATTTCTTTCAACTTCTTTTAAATTTTAGAGTTTTTCGCCATCATAATTGCAAATAACTGATAATCTCAAGCAAATAACACAAAATATGTGGACATCTCGTAGATAATTGAAAATATTTAGCATATTTAAAGTTCAAGCATATATAATTGAAAATATCATGCAAAGATTTGAATATAACTGCATCATTTGATCAAATAATTGTATAAAATGACCTCTTTGTGAAGAATCTTTGCAGAAGTAGTGTCATGATGATGAACTTCATGTAAGGCCCCAAAATGGAAACAACAACACATATCAAGCTCTAAGTAATGTCAGATGATTAAGACCTAATCATCGGAGACTTGGGATCATGAATTCTCTGAATTCATTGTATCTTTCAAGATGAATAAAGGTTAATGTGTACTTTTATTCTATGCTTGTTTGTGACTAACATCATGACCAACATAAATTGGCGCTAGAAGGAGGGCCCATTATCTGAAAGAAGATGCTCATCATCATTATTTTCATGTTTGATGATGCAGAGAGTAAGGTAACCCCAATGCATTCGTGAATTTTAAATATTGCTCAAATCTTTACTGTAACAAGCTTGTAAGTGCTCATTCTATGTAAAGTTCCTGAAGTTAGTCATAAATATTGCAAGCTTTACAGTAGATCATCATGAATTCATAAATATCAGCCAAAGTTAAGTAAATCCATTTAGGCTTTGAAGAGTTTTGCCTTAGAGGCCTAATATCTTGTGGTAAGAGTCATCATACCCCTATTATCACCTAATATTTACACTATCTTTGAAAATATTTCATAAATGTCCAGTCAGATCAGTCATCCGACCGCAAATATCACCTCAATTGGTGAATTTCGACTGATATTTACAAAGTTCCAGCCAATTTGCCTTAAAATTGAGAAATCCTGGCTCATAGGATAAATACCAGGTCTAGGGCTAGTGGAATCTTTGAAGAATTGCCTGTTAGAGGTTTTAGACTTAGAACTGTGGACATCCATCATACTCCAGGGTCTAGTGCATCAAGAGCTTCACCAGAACCTCCTCCTGTAACTCCTGTTGGTTTGCAAATACCTTCTTGGATATCTGTGACTCCTCTTGTTCAACCTCAACCCCATGTCTAACCTCAGCCAGCGGTACCATAGGCCCAACCTCCTCTAGTTGTAATGTCTTTCTTTGCAGTAGAGTCACCTTTGACCTTCAATGCATATCATGAGTTGCCAAAGAATCCAGACAAACTTTGTCCAAAGTATCATCCTTATCAGGATGCTGATGATCATATCAGGACCTTTAAAGAGGCTTGCTGTAGAGCCAGAATAGAACATTAGGATGTTGTATGTAGATTATTTCCTTTTTCCTTAGGGGAAGAGGCTTATAATTGGTTTATTAGTCTTGGTCAAGGTTCTGTTGGTTCATGGGCTATCCGAGAGAAAGCTTTTACTAATAGGTTCAAGGTACCAATTGATCCTTCAATGAACTATCACCTATTGCCAATTTCAATGCTAGGTTCCAGAAAATGTTATCCAAGTTAGTTGCCCCATATGTAGTAGGAGATGCTGCTACTAGGAGTATTTATTACTCAACTCTGGATCCATTGACTTCCATGTTCATCAGGAGAACACATCCTGAGATCACTACCTTGACAAGAGCTTTTCAAGAAGCTATCAAGGTGAATTAGTAGTTAGTTCCCGCCCCTACACCAGAAGTTGCATTCCCTACATTGCCTGGCATGTATCCAACTTATCCTCTTGCATATCCTGCACAACAATATCCTAATGGAGCTATGATACCTCCAGCAGTCATGCCTGTACCTTTGCAAGTACCTCCATTAAGTATCATGCCACCTCCTAATGGGAATGGCCAGACGCCACAATATCCTACACAAGCTCAGACACCTCAAGGTGCTGATCTGTCCAACAATAACCATGGATCCTCTTTCTTCAAGCCTCAAACTGAGAATGTAGTGGCTAAAGCTCAAGAAGAGAAGGAAGAAATCAAAGAAATCTCTGCTCAATTAAGAAAACTCACTACAGAGGTGACACATTTGAGAAATCAAAATTTCTATTCTCAGCCTAACCAAAACAGAGGTTATTCCAATGACAGACCAAATTATCTTGACAGAGGATACAATAACAATAGTAATTTCAATAATAGTGGTGGAAATAACAATAATCCTCAGAGACAGCCTAGAGTATGGAACTCTAGGCCAAATAATGGTTCATTACCTTCACCCTTAGATAATCAGCCACCTGGTGAAGCCAAACAGACTACTAGAGTCAATCTTACTGAGGCAGCCCTCACTAATTCGTGTAGAATCCACAATACAAATGCTCATGTAGAGCTAGACTGTCCACAATTCAGAATTGCTGCTAGTATTTTCCAGACAGAAGTATCTAATACTTCTAGAAATCCACCTCAAGTAGAGGGAAATGAACTTGTCCCTTGTGGCTATGACTCTGCATTTGTACTAGAGAGTTACACTGATTATCATCATCAGCAGATTGTGTCATCCCACCAGCATTATTCCCAGGCTTGTGAAGAATTTGCCATGGCCTTTGAGTCAAATTATGTCTTCCCCTTTGAGGATGAGAATGAGCCTTCCACTGAACATGAGGAGGTGCATGCATACTAGCAGCAATATCCTGGTAAGCATAATTACAATCTGAAAAGTGGCTCCAATAGACCTACTGGTCCACTGACGTCACCTCTACCTCTAAATAATTTCAACACACCTCCTGATCCCAAAGCTAGCAATAATCCAGGATTCTCCAAGGTAAATGCTCAATATCTGTCACCCCAGAATACAGCATCAAAAGCTATTGCCTTACCTCATGAGTCTGACAAACTGGTTACATACCTGGCTGATGAGATGAAAAAGATAAAGATCAGCTTGTCTCTGTCAGAATTGTTGAAAACTCCTGCAATTAAGAAAGCCTTCATGAAATCACTTGATGATCCCACTCCTAAAGAGGATATTCATTCTCCAGGTCATCTTAGCAATAAAAATCATGCTGCTAGAGATAATAATATCAAGCCTAAGGTGACAGCTATTGTCCAAGCTGCAGAAACCTCACATATGACATTATACAGAGATAAGAGTGAGTCACCACCTTTCCTCCTTACCATAAGGATGTTTGGAAAGAATTTACACAACTGTTTAGTAGATTCAGGTGCATCTACAAATGTGATGCCCTTGTCCATATGCAATGCTTTAGGACTACATCCTACTAAATCTCTAAAGAAGGTGACACAGTTAGATAAGATAGAGGTGAGTGTAGTAGGAGAACTGACTCATATACACATGCAATTAGCATCTGATCCCAGGATCTAGTACTATATTGATATTCAGGTAGTTGATATACCTGACACATATGGGATGCTGCTCAACAGGGATTGGTCAAAGACTTTGAATGGATATATGTCCACTGACTTTAGTCACATGTGGTTACCTTGGAAAGGTATACCAAACCAGATAAGAATAGATGCCGAACCTAGAATGAAGCACATGATAACTGAATATAACAAAATGAATGAGATAATGTATGTAAACGTTGAACCTAGAGTTTATGCCGTTAGACCACAGACTATCAGGATAGAAGAGATCCTGATGCTTGACTTTCATCATCATCATGATGATGGTCATTAGGAGGACATGCTGGTTGTAGAACTTGATAGTAATTTTGAGAATGAAAATGAACTAGACTGCTTCAAAAACTTTGAGATGCATCTGTCCAAACAAGTAAAGCGTTGCCAATTGTTAAATATACCTGCTAATGATATTTTGATTGATGGATGGTGCAGATTACACAATGAAGCACATTCAGAAAAGACTTGCGAAACATGCTTAGACATGATGATGCTGGAGCAGACATGCAGTGAGGCATCATCATCATATTCTGAGGTAAGTTCTACATCTGGTGATGATGATGATACTAATTATTGTCTATCTTCTGCAGGAACCACAGAAAAGGTGATAGATCATGATGAAGATCATGTACAGAGAATAGAGGAAATTCTGGTGTACGATCAGATAAATGTTAAGAAAAAAGAAAAGATCACCCCTGGAAGTGATTGTCTGATGGAGTCAGACTATGAACTGTCTGATGAAGACAGAGGCAGTAACCTGACCAGGTTTGAAGAGTTCTTATCAGAAGAAATTAAGAAGATGATAAGACAAAAGAAACATCCATAGGATGCACTAACTGAAGGTTGGTGTAGGCTGCATGAGGCACCTCACTCGGAGACTGCCTGTTTGTTGTGTTTGCATATTTTAAAGAAACATATAGAGCCTGATCCAAAAGATCATCCTCCTAATGATAAAAAACAAGAAGAAAAATTAGCTTCTCAGAAGGAAGAAAAGATGAAGTCTAAGAAGGCTGACATTCCTAAGTTAAAATGGATATCAGGTGGAGCAGCTGCCAGAGCTGCAAAGAAAATAAAGGTTCAGCTAAACCTCATGCTGAAGATAAATCTTAAATCCTTAGATTTGATGGATCCAAATCCAAACAAGGAGCTGGAGTAGGGATTGATCTCATTGATCCATCAGGAAAATCCTACTTAGCTGCATACAGATTACAGTTCCCCTGTACTAATAATGTGATAGAGTATGAAGCTCTGATTCATGGGATACTATTTTCTCTCAAGAAAAAAGTGAAAATTCTGCGTATCTTTGGAGACTCAGAATTAGTTGTCAGACAGGTAAGAGGAATATACTCTTGCAATTATAAAAGATTGTCAAATTATAGACATAGAGTGTGGGATTTGATTAAAGACTTTGATGCATTTAACATCACCCATGTTCCTAGAGAACAAAACCATAGGGCAGATGCACTTGCCTAGGCTGCCAGTACACTAGAGCCACTATCTATATCAGGTCTGAAGAGATTTTAGTAGAGCTAGTATCTATACCATCAATACCTGATAATGTAACCAATCTTCAGGTCTTTGATGATGAACAACACATCCTTGATTTCATCTCTAATAAGGATATATTTGATGCTTAGATCATAGATGAGAACAGTGTGGAAGATCATGTTTGGGAAGAAGATGAAATATTAGAGTTGCCTAGCAACAGGATTCCCAAAGGTATGATTGAATTAGGAAGAGCCTTTGATTTGGATAATATGTTGAAACAGAAGGATCTTCCCAAGGCTAATGGATGTCAATATTCACAAGTGAATATTGGATAGGATGATGACAAGAGAAATGTTTTGATAGGTAAGGTTTGCACACCAAAGGAGTTAGAGGGAATAACTCAGGCCCTTAAGGATTACATCCATGTAATTGCATGGACTTATGATGAGCTAAAGAAATATGACACATCTGTCATAACTCACACTATACCTCTCAAGCCAGATGCCAAACCTTTTAGACAGAAGCAAAGGCCAGTCAATGCTTTGCTTGAACCAATAATATTTGAAGAAGCCAAGAAATTGTTAAATGCCAGGATAATATTTCTTGTGAGGCACTCCACTTGGGTGGCAAATCTAGTTCCAGTTAGAAAGAAGAATGGAGACATCAAGCTATGTGTAGATTTCAAGAATCTAAACAGAGCATCAGAAAAGGATAATTATCCTCTGCCCTCATTAGATGAAGTTCTGCAAATTGTAAATGGAGCCAAAATGATGTCCTTCTTGGATGGCTTTTCAGGATACAACCAAGTCATGGTTGATAAGATTGACAAGTTGAAGACTGCCTTCACCACCAAATGGGGGATCTTTGTGAATAGACATATACCGTTCAGACTGATAAATGCTAGAGCAACATTCTAGCGAGCAATGGACATAGCCTTCATAGGCTTAATTGGAAAATGTATAGTCATCTACATGGATGACCTCACAGTGTTCTCCAAAGAGAGAACAAATCATGTAACAGATCTTAGAAATGTGAAGAGTACGGAATATCCTTGAACCCCAAGAAATGCATATTTGGGGTAACAAAGGCAAATTATTAGGCCATTTGATAACTGAAGATGGAATCATCATTGATCCTGACAGGGTGGAGTCCATCATGAAAATACAACTCCCTGGAAGTAAGAAAGGACTTAAGTCTTACTTTGGTAAGATTAACTCTGTAAGAAAGTTCATCACTAGTTTTGCAGAAATAGTCAAACCACTAAATGCTATGCTAAAAAAAGATGCCAAGATTGAGTGGACAGTAGAAGCTAAAGCTGCTTTTGAGGACATAAAGAAAGCCATATCAGATGCTCCTATCCTCATTAGTCCACACTACACAAAGGACTTCTACATCTATTCATTTGCCTCAGAACATACCTCTGCAGTAGTATTGACTCAAATGAATGAGGAAAAAGAGGAGAAACCAATTGCCTTCATGAGCTATCCCTTCAAGGATGCTGAATTGAGATATGTAGATGTTGAAAGTCAAGCACTGGCATTGGTCAGGGTAGTAAAGAAATTTAGGCATTATATACTAAGAAGCAAAGTGATTGCAGTAGTGCCTGATGCAACAGTGAAAATGTTGCTCATGCAAAGTGAACTTGGTGAGAAAAGAGCCAAGTGGATTACTGTATTACAAGAGTATGACATGGAAATTACACCCATGAAGCTGGTAAGAGGATAGGTATTGAGCCAAATGATATCTAAAATTGATCCAAACATCACAAGTTAGCAATATGTGATCAATGAGAAGGACAATAACGAGTGGTATGCAGATATCAGGGACATCCTGATTACTAGGAGATGTCCCCCAAGACTGCAGGCTCCACAGAGAAGAGCCTTGAAGATAAGGTCACAAAGATATATGATGAAGGGACGAACTTGTTCAAGAAGAATTATGAAGGAATATACCTGAGATGCCTAGAAAAGCCGGAAGCAGATAAGGTTCTGTTAGAGTTACATGACAAGTTCAGAACAGCACATGGATCAGCCCTGGCCACAACACATGCAATCCTTAGAGCAGGATATTACTGGCCCACAGTTTTTAAAGACATAGCTAATCATGTTAAATGTTGTCATGTATGTCAGGTTGCTGCCAACAGAGAGAAATATGTTGCACAACCCTTGCAGCCAGTAATGGAAGAACGCCCATTTGCACAATGGGGCATGGACTTCATAGGACCAATCAATCATCCATCATCATCAGGTCATAGGTATGTCTTAACAATTACTAATTATTGTACCAGATGGACTGAAGTTGTCAGCAGCAGGACTTGTACCGCAGATGATGTTATCAAATTTATGGAAAGCAACATTGTCACCAGGTATGGAACTCCTTATGCTTTAGTTAGTGATAATGGTTCTGCCTTCATTACAACTAAATTGTCAAGTTGGGCTTTTGATCATGGGATCATACTTAAGTTTTCATCCAACTACTATCCCCAAGGGAATGGATTAGCAGAATCGACTAACAAGAATTTGCTAAATATCATAAGAAAATTAATAAAGAAGAACCCTAGGGAATGGAACTCATTTATGAAATATGCCTTATGGGTAGATAGAACTAGAATGAAAACTACATTAGGAAACTCACCCTTCCAACTGGTATATGGGGTAGATCCTATCCTCCCTATAAACTTGAAAATTCCTACCTTGCAGTTTGCCCAAGAGTACCTAGGCATTGATAATAGACAAGAAGTCAAGTTGCTTCAGCTGATGCACCTGGAAGAGTATAGGAGTTAAGCAATTGACCAATTTGCAAAACATCAGGCTGTTGTCAAACGCTGGTTTGACAAGAGAGCCAAAATCAAAGCCTTCAGGATATCTGATTTAGTCCTGATGTGGGATAAAGCCCATGAGAGGAAAGGTGACCATGGTAAGTTTGACAGATTATGGATAGGTCCCTTTCAGATTTCTGAGATACTAGGAGACAACACTTATAGGCTTAAGAACCTGACAGGTGAGGATGTCCCATTGCTAGTCAATGGACAATTCCTCAAACATTATTTCCAAGCCTAAGTGACTTCATGACAGTCACGTGTATCATAATGTACATTTGTATAGTTTTTTGTATAGTTGTGTTTTGTTTTGTTTGTTGAGACCTTGTTCTGGTTAGTCAAGATGATGCACTTCATCACCACAAAATAACTAAATTGTTAGGATTCAAGTGATGAGATCAGATTTAGACATAGGTTATGATTCATTCTAAGAAGTACTCATGATCAGGTCTATGATAGCTTTTCATCAGGGTGCCTTTTCTTGATCAAAGTGAATCAATCACAATGAAACACTTAAAAGCCTTGGGTTTGTTGAACACACAAATATAGGTGTTAAGTGAAAAATCTAAAGGGACTCCCCTGCTACCAATACAATCTCCAACCTAAAGCTGCAAGTGACTATACCTTGTACAAATGAGCTAACATGATGATATCAGATACAAATTCTAAAGAGAAAATCAGAAAAGAAATAAAATTAGGCCATCTAAGTAACTCTACCGGGGCTATAGACGCCTGCTGGCAGTGGGGCTCTACTTAGGGAGATTGTATAGATAACCTTGCCGAGGCTATAGACGCCTGCTGGTAGCAAGGCTCTATCTAGGTTGGCTATGAGGGATGATCTCCAACTATGTAGTTTAACATCTGTTACTTATGTTTTCAACTTGCTTTCAAGATGAGGATAATTAATCATTTGCACACACATGATCCTTTGTTAGCATTGTTATCATGATGAAATTTTATCATTCAGAAGATCATGATGCTTATGCTTAGAAAGAATTAGAATACTATGAATAAATATGATCACATCACTTGAATCATTGAAATTTGTTTGTTTTCTTTGGTGGCAAGTTGTTGTGTGGTTCCACAACACGCCCCATTTTGACTTGGCAAAATAGGGACCAAAATTTTTGCTTGGCTTTTTGTGCTTTCTGGCAGTTTGGTAAAAGTAGGTCATGCAGATCATCATGCATGGATAGGCTAGGTAAGTCATCATCATGAGGTCAATTTGTCAAAGTTCATATTTCATTCCAATAACCTCATATTCAGATAAAGCATCAAATTTCATGCAGGTTTGCCTTTTACATTACCCTGATATTCATTAGGATGTGAAAGTTATGAATGGTCAAAGTTTGAGTCAAACTTGATATTTCCAAGGGAGGATCATATTTCGTAACATCAGTCATATTTTAGGTCATCCTGATCTAATTTATCACTTGATAAATCATGCGGTCCAAATGTCCAGACGTTAATTTTAGGTGATAGTGACCTTTACCCAGCGATAGCCTTATGTTTCCCGCGAGGATCATATTTCTCAATGTAACCCGATATTTCTCAATATCCTCCTGACGCGAAATATCCCCCTAAGACATTATCCTGATGACATCATTTGAGTTTGATAAACAAAGAAACAAACATGATGATGACATCATCATCACATTTACTGCTTGGTAGGATATTTCATAAGCATGATCTTATTCCCATAACATGATGATGATGTCATGATACCTTAGTGATACAATAAGCAAATATCTGGATGACGTCATCCTGATATTCTGAAAGTGGGAGGTTATATTTTATCCAGTCATCATCATTTTGTAACATCACCTGATATATTGAAATATCCTCCTGATGTATAAAACATGACCTAAGGGTGTGTTCATCGCTCGATCTTGTCGAAGATACTTTTCCTATCGAAGAGGATGATCACATTGCACTTGGGATGATATTTTTGAATATCACCCCGATATTCATTTATCATCCCGACATTCGAATATCACCCCGATATCATTGCCGCCATTGACATTTAATGTGCGCAGAGGTGGTAGGTAGTTCTCACGGACCATTAAACCCAATCAAACACTTGGCGAAATCTTGAGTTTCCATGTGAAAATTTAACGAATAAGATTTAATCTATATGGATTTGCCCTAATTTTACCCTAATTACAAGGTTAAAAGGTAAATTCACCGCCATTTTAGACTTACCTTGCGAGAAAATCATTTTCTACAGAGTACCAGCTTCCAAACCCCCATACAGGCGACTCTTGTACGAACAGAGCTCACGGGCAGGAGGAAGCACGTGATTATCAATAGGATTAAGAGCATTCTCTGGAGAACCACTGGTATAAAGGGATTTGCATAACTAGGTAAGTAATTGAAACCCTCATCCTGTTGCTTCTACATAGTCAGGCATGATGTTGCTGGTTTGAAGTTTTAGTTTATGCATCCTGTGATAGGTTAATGCGCAATGAATATAGTATGCACGGTGTTATTAGAGATAATTGTTATCTGCATGCATGTGAGTACCCATTGTAAGACAAAGTTGTGTTAATTGTAGATATCTATGGCTGACAAGAGGTTGGCAAAGTGTGAGGCTGAATTCAAGAAGCCCATGTTCTCATCTCCAAGAGGAATCCTATTTAAGTATGGTGCAATTACAAATACCCATCAAGGAAGCACCTATTTGGAGGCTTGGTCTACCAAGATGAACGATGAGAAGAATAGAAGCCCTCTGCTGGATGTAGTATTCATGTCTGAATTGTGGAATGCAGCCAGTTTTCCATACTCTATGGAGTCTCCTGAGCTGGTGGTCGAGTGTGCACGAAATTACAATCTAGAGACCAGACAGTTGGTGAAACATGGAAGAGTGTATGTAGACCTATCCATTAAAGGTCTTTCCAAGACATTTGGACTACCATTGGGTAGAAAGGTTAACAGTGTTGACCTGAAGAAATCAGAAATTAAATATCAGAATAATAAGAAACAGGATAGGAAGATTATGTATCAATGGAGGGCCTAGAATAGCACATATCCGGCCACTGCCAAACTTCTTGTACACCTGTTTAAATATGATTTTGATGAAGAGTATCAATACATGATTGCACTGCTTAGCAGGGTGACAGACCAGCCTGATACTGGTAGTTTCAAGGACTGGATGTATGGTGTAATCATGATGTGCATATATGCAAACATCAAGCCACTATGGTGCCAGTTGATAAGTGATGCTCTTCATGAGCAGCTGATGAACCTGGGAGGTTCAAATTGTTCATTCTACATGACATCATACATTGTCTACTCCTGTGCATACAAAGGCACATTTGATGCATTAATTACAGATGGAAAGCTTACAGGCACAGTTAATGATGTGCACATTTGGGATCATCATCCCTAGCTACGAGCTAACTACCTCCAGGATTACAAACTGGTCAATGATGCATTCTCTATGCATCTAGTAAGGACCATGGAGGAGGACAGAACAAAGAGATTGAGCATGGAAGCTCAAGAAATAATCTACAGGCATGGAGCCTAGTACATTCAGTTTGCTTTATTTTCTTACATGAGGATTGAGGGATTTGAAGGACCTCCCCTCATGCTACTAAGATACCCCACTGATGCAGTGATACTGATGGAATTCATAAGGCAGAGCTCCACCATGCTGGAGACATGCAAGGATGCTCATAAGCTCCCTCCAATCTTGTTTCTAGTCACCATTGGCTGGTACATGTGCCCAGATTCAGAAAGCATAAGAAGATGATGGTCAACTTAAATAAAATGCAATTGCAGCCATTTCCAATAATAAGACCATATGATCCTTATGGGAGGATACAGAAAATAGTAGGGAAGCCTATTCGTTAGAGGCACCTAGAAGACTTCTGGGTGGATTGTGAAGATGAGGCAGAAGCCAGAAGAAGAAGATACCAGAGGTTGACACTGAATCAAGTCAAAACCTTTGACTGCATCCCTATTCCTCAACAATTGAAGAAGGATGATGGCAGGATAATGGTAGATGAGTATGAGGAAAGGAAGATATATAATGATACCATATCTACACCTGACCTAACCATACAGGAGGACATATCCTTGGACCCTTTCATTGCTAGGACATTACAACTAACCCAAGCTTGGGTTGATGAACAGGTTGAGGCATTGAAGAAGAATGGTGTTGCCATTACAATGGACAACAAGAAGAAAGGGCAGGATATTCCTGGTGAGGAATATGATGACTTTATAAATGAAAAGAGAAAATCTAAAGGAGACAGACTGCCACCACAACAACAACAAAGTAAAAGACCCCCTAGGGGTAAGAAAATTGATAAAGAGCCCAAAGGGGTCATTATTGAAAGAGCAGAATTTCCAGCTGAGGAGGTAGCATCAGGATCAGCATCACCTCCATAGACAAGGAAACTGAAGTCCAAGAAAGATCAGCCAGTAAGGGCAGTAATTACTGGGACACAAGAGGAGGGTCAATCCTCATGGTAACTGACGGAAGAAGATGTCCTCATGGAGGAAGAACCTGAAGAAGAGGAGGCCCCCTTGCTGTTCAAAAGAAATAGAAGAGCCCCACAGGTGGTGGTAGCCACCCCACCTAAGAGACCAAGAACATCTATGAGGGGAGAAATAAGGCAATCCCCTACACTAATGAAAGGGGCAGGTAGCGAAGTTGTGCATAAGGAATTTCAGCACAATGTTCCACTTCCTACCATTGTGAAGTTCAAATCTGAACTTGCAGAAGAGCAGATGAAAGAAACCTCGCCAGGAGGTCATATCTCATTAGAGGAGACAATTAACCTATCTGATGATGAGGTTGTGAAGGAGGTATCTTCACAAAAGATGGAAACCCTTTCTGTAGGTACGCAAATGACCCCTCATAAGACTCCAACAGTGCAAACAATACTGGAGGAGATGAAGCAAGTGGAAGCTGAAAAGGAAAAGAGCCCAGAAAGGGTAGCCCAAGAAATAGGGCTGGATACACTGGTTGCACAGGTGACAAGTCCTGTAGTGGTAGATTTGACAAACAAATAGGATGCAAGTCCTGAACATCCGGCAGGTACACCTGACAAAGGGCAACATACAGAAGAAGTGAAGATGGAATAACCAGAAGGCCATGCTTCAGAAATAAGCCAACCAAGCTCACAAGATGCATCAGCAGAACCTACCATAGTAGAGGTTCAGGAAAAGAAGGTTGATGAGAAGGATGTATCTGAAGATCCTGCTGACAAAGTTTAGGAAGAAAGTAGCACAAGTGCAGAATAGATAATGGCTTCAAAACAAACGCCAACACCTAAGGAGGATTCTGCAATATCCAGTGCAGTGAATGTACCTCATGAAGAAGAAAAAGCAAAGGAGGATGAGGTAATGATAGAAAAGGATCATCATCATCATCATCATCATGTGGACGTAGCACAAGATCCTCCACCTCAAGATGATGCTCCTCTAGAAAAAGAAGTTCCTCAGTAGGAGGATGTACCACAGGATCGCCCTCAAAGTGAGCATCATGAAGAAGAGACAAGAAAATCACCTTCTCCATCACATATACTGACGAAAATAGGAGACCAGGGTGAACAACATGATGATGCGGAGAAACATGATCAGGTACCTCCATGGTTAGAAAAGGAGGTAAACACAGAGGTAGATTTTGTAATTCAAGAATTTGTTGTATCTACCTTATTTTCTAAAAATATAATAAAACTAAAGAGGAAGGCCAGAACGACTTCAGCCATTAGGAGAGATCCTACAACTAGTAGAAGAATAGCACAGGTAGCAATCCCTACTGTAGAGAAGGAGAAAGGTAAAATTACCTTAGATGAATTTCAGATCAGCACAGTGGACTTGGGATTTGCTAATGAAGACCAGGAGGGTCAAGAGGGCAAAGATATCATAGATTCTTTGATTCAGAAAGTGAAAAGAGAAAAGGAGAAAAATAAGCAACACAAAGAGCATATTTCTCAGTTGCATGCCTATATAGGGAGGTTGACTAATACTAAAGATACTTCAACTAAACATGCAGTCCCATTGACTGCTATTTCCCAGGAGGAAGTAAATAAGTTGGATCTCATGAAACATGAGTCATCCATACTGCAGAAATGGATGCTATCCACATTGGATGCAGCAGAAGTAATAAAAGCCTCTCTAAAGAGATGGAATTCCCTCAGTATCTCCAGGAAGAAGGTAGACAAATTACGAATGGAGACAGGGAAGAGGTCTTTCCAATTTGAGAAGACATTGTCTGCCTTAGATGAAATAAGGAGGATAAATCCTCAGTTGCTAAAAAATAAATAGGTACTGGATAATAACACTGCATTACTAGTAGGCATATGGTACCAGGACATTCAATTTGAATGTGGAGTACTTAAAAGATGCAATAATAAACTGAGAGATATCAGCATGAAACTGCATGATATGATGTCTGTTGAGGCAGAGGGTTTGGAAACCTTGGAAGGAAAAGTGGAAGGGAAAGTAGAGAATCAGGATGAAGAGTTTGCCATCAAAGCTTTACACAGTAACTTCCAGTCAGTAGCTAATGATCCACTTGTTCACTTGACAGAGGAAGTCATGGATAAAATAATGAGAATCAAGGTCAAGATGGAAAATTATAATGAGACACTGCACAGCAGGAAAAATAAACTGGATAGCATCATAAATAAATATCAGGCACATAAGCATGCCATTATCAAAGCAAAGACCTAGGATGGCGGAGAAATAGATCAAATCGTGCAGTTGTATGAGCAGGTCAAGATCAACATGCAACCTCATATGCAGGGTCTTCTTCATCAGGATGATGAAAGTTTAGAAAGTGATGCACCTGACGATGAAGCTCATGAATCAGACAAGGAACATGATGAGGATACATCATAAAGTAAATATCAGCCTCTGATGCTTAGCAAAAGTAAGTATCTCAGATAGTTGCCAGCTGGCAACTTGTGCCATTTTGATAGAATTGACAAAGTCAAAGAGAAAGACTGACCGTAGATATTCATATGCAAATCAAGATATGAGATCTTTTTGTAACAGATTCCTCACCTTGTTCTATAAAAGGTGCAGGAATGCCTCATTTTAAACATTCGAAACTTAATTCAAATCCGTCTGCTAAAGTATTCAGGGCTCATTTCAAAGTTTTTTGTATACATCTATATCTTTGCATACTTAATGAAGGAGAAGACTTGTTTGATTACAATTCATAGTAAATGTTGAGTAATCAGTGTGTGAATTCTAGATATATGCTGTGATTTGTTGCGTCCCTTGGGGTGCATGTCTACTTACATGTGTTGTTTTCATACAAATTCCTTTGAAGTTAGCATCAACTGTATCTAGCTATGCAATGTCCTAGTGAACATATGGTTTGGTTTTCTTCTCTTCATGACTGTATCTGATGTGCATGTGGTTCAAAAGCTAAAGGTTTAACATTAATTAGAAGCATTTCTTTCAACTTCTTTTAAATTTCAAAGTTTTTCACCATCATAATTGCAAATAACTGATAATCTCAAGCAAATAACACAAAATATGTGGACATCTCATAGATAATTAAAAATATTTAGCATATTTGAAGTTCAGGCATATATAATTGAAAATATCATGCAAAGATTTGAATATAACTGCATCATTTGATCAAACAACTATATAAAATGACCTCTCTGTGAAGAATCTTTGCAGAAGCAATGTCATGATGATGAACTTCATGTAAGGCCCCAAAATGGAAACAGCAACACACATCAAGCTCTGGGTAACGTCAGACGATTAAGACCTAATCACCGGAGACTTTGGATCATGAATTCTCTGAATTCATCATATCTTTCAAGATGAATAAAAGTTAATGTGTACTTTTATTCTATGCTTGTTTGTGACTAACATCATGACCAACAGATCAGACCAATTCAGAACTGGTCAGCACCCACCAGTGTGACAGAAGTCAGGAGCTTTATGGGATTAGCCGGTTATTACCGTAGATTTGTCGAGGGCTTTCTAGGATAGCACATCCCATCACTTCCCTTCAGTGAAAAGGGAAAAGTTTCACTTGGACTAAGCAGTGTGAGAAGGCCTTTGGGATCCTCAAGGAGCATCTTACTAGTGCTCCCATTTTAGCGGTTCCAGATCCTACAGAGGATTTTGTTGTTTGCACAGATGCATCATTAGAGGGTTTGGGAGCCATGCTTATGTAGGAAGGTAGAGTGATTGCATACGAATCATGCAAACTTAAGAGACATGAACTAAACTACCCTACTCATGATTTAGAGCTCGCAGCAGTTATTCATGCTCTTGTTCATTGGAGACCTTTCCTCTTAGGTCGACTCTTTGAGCTCCATTCAGATCACCATAGCTTACAATACATTTTTACACATCCAAATTTGAATGCTCGCCAGCGGTGTTGGATGGAGTTCTTATGCGAGTATGACTTTGATGTCCACTACATCAAAGGGAAGGAGAACATGGTTGCTGACACTTTAAGTCGGAGGCACCACGAGATCTTGACCTGGACACTAAAGGTGAACTTGAGGGACTGCATCTTACAGCATCTACCAGAGGATGAATGGTTTCTTGAGGTGCAACAAGAAATTCAGAATCAGAGGGCCCATAAGGGTAAATTCATAGGATATTCTCTTGGGTCTAATGGTTTGCTTAGACATCGGCAGTGCATCTATGTACTTCATGTAGGTGACCTGCGTATAGTGATTCTTTCAGAGGCTCATAGAGCACTTTATGCAACACATCCAGGAGTGAAGAAGATGCATGCTGATTTGTGACAGTTATATCATTGGGTTGGGATGAGACAAGACATTGTAGAATATGTTGCTCATTGCCTTGAGTGTCAGAGGGTCAAGGCCAAGCATCAACATCCAGCAGGATTGTTGTACCCTCACGAGATACCTGAGTGGAAATGGGACACCATTTCCATGGACTTTATCATTGGTCTACCTATGTCATCACATCATCATGATGCCATCATGGTGACAGTTGACAAGTTGACCAAGGTGGTGCATTTCTCACCTATACACACAACGTACAATGCACCATCAGTACCAAGAGTGTTCTTAGATCAGATTGTTAGACTTCATGGAGTACCTCACCGTATCATTTCTGATAGAGACTCTGTATTCACTTCATCATTTTGGAGAGCCTTACATCAGGTGTTGGGCACACAGCTCAACTTCAGTTCAACATACCATCCGGAGACCAACAGATAGATAGAGAGAGTTAATAAGGTGTTAGAAGATATGCTTTGTATGTATGTTATGGACCATCAGTCTAGATGGGAGGAGTATCTGTATCTGGTTGAGTTTGCCTGCAATAATGGGCATCACAGCCCGTTGGGTATGCCTCCTTTCCAGGCTTTATACGACAGACTGTGTAGGACACCATTGAGTTGGGATCAGATAGAGGACAGGGTCGCCATTGGTCCAGAACTAGTTCAGGACATGAAGCAACAGATTGCACTAATTAAACAAAGACTTCAGGAGGCATATGATAGACAGAAGAAGTATGCCAATGTAAAGAGAACTGATCGAAGCTTCTCACTAGGTGATAGGGTATTTTTGAGAGTGCGACCGCACAACAGTCCAATCCATTACGGAAAGGGCTCTAAACTCACACCTCGGTTTGTAGGACCTTTTGAGATTTTGGAGCAGATAGGACCTGTAGCCTATCGTCTCATCTTGCCACCTCGCATGTCGCGTATCCATGATGTTTTTTATGTTTCAATTTTATGTCGTTATATCTCTGACTTATCTCACGTATGGGATTGGAGTGCTCTTCAGGTAGAGGCAGAGAGACAACTGGCATTGGAGCTAATTCGCATATTGGCTCATCGGATGCTGGGCCTTCGATGTCAAGAGCTGGACCAGGTTAAGGTCTAGTGGGACATGTATGACGAGGTCACCGCAACATGGGAGGATGCAATGAGATTGAGGACTCTGTAAGCTCACCTCTTTGATGACTTCCAGGAGGAAGTACAGTCTTAAGGGGGGAGGATGTGAGGCCTACACTTTTTCATTTTCATAGATGTGACTATTTAGCTTACTGTTGTTGGTATTTTTATATTTATGGGACTGTTGTTCCTAGATTTTTGAACTATTAAACCTTCTTATGTTAAAGGAAAACTAATTGGGTGAAGTTAGTTAGATGTTTTCTTTAAGAGAAAACAAATTGGGTGATGTTATATAGATGTTTATTCTATTAGGAAAACTAATCAGGTTTAATGTTTACATTACAGGAAAACTAATTGGGTGAGGTTAGATAGAAAATTTTCATGTGATTTCATTATGTTTATAAGAACTGTGGTATGCTTTAGAAATGCATGTATTAAATTTACTTCGGCTATGATATGCATATGTGGAATTAACTTTAAGATTGAGTGTGCAGGTATTTCTAACAAAACCACAGATACATGAGATTATTCCACACCTTATGTCATAATTCCTTGTGAAGCTAATCTAGTTGCATGAGGAACCAAGATCAACTCTGTGTTTGGTGCAATGTTGTAATGTTGTAATATTGTCTTGCATGAGGTTGAATGGGTTAGGTCTATCTTTTTGTAAAATTGAATTATGATTTGTGTTGTAAGAATTGTATTTGAATTTCATTTATTTAATTTAAATTTTTGAGACCCTTTTCTTGTGTCTTAACTTGACCCTGGGTGTCCTAACTAAGTTTAAATTGACCCTGGGTTATAGCCCATGGGTCTAGGGTCACTTTTGACTTGGGTAACCCTTATTTAACCTCTGTATGGTCTCCTTAACTACACAGTGAAGTTAAGTGACGAATTTGGAGACATGGGAAGGATATGATGAGTGGGATCAACACTCAAGCCCATCCTTTCTCCATTTCCAAGGCTTGAAATGACTCCATGGTCCACCAATAATGGAGGGGCTTATCTTCTTGCTCCCTCACTTTTGGTGAGAGTCCCCATGAAGTGGTGTGGTCCTTCATGGGTGGGGATATGTTTTTTAATTCCACTTGGGATAGTGGAAAAAGAAGTGGGGTTATTTAAATATTACAATCTTAAAAAATTCATAAATATTACAATCTTTAATTCATTTTTTGTCCTCACATATGAATTTAAAATTCACAAATAATGAGAGCCCTTAATGTCATAATCCACTCTTCCCAAAAAAATAAATTTTTAATTCATCCACTATGAATTTAAAATTCATAAATAATGAGAGCCCTTAATGTCATAATCCACTCTTCCCAAAAAAATAAATTTTTAATTCATCCACTATGAATTTAAAATTCACAAATAATGTGAGCCCTTAATGTCATAATCCACTCTTCCCAAAAAAATAAATTTTTAATTCATCCACTATGAATTTAAAATTCACAAATAATGAGAGCCCTTGATGTCATAATCCACTCTTCCCCAAAAAATAAATTTTTAATTCATCCACTATGAATTTAAAATTCACAAATAATGTGAGCCCTTGATGTCATAATCAACTCTTCCCAAAAAAATAAATTTTTAATTCATCCACTATGAATTTAAAATTCACAAATAATGTGAGCCCTTGATCTCAACTCTTGATCCTCACCTTCCATTCCCTTTTCAGAAAATCTATAAATAAGACCCTTCTCTAAGCAATTGAGGAGACTTGATTTTTGTAGGGGAACTTGATTCTTACAGGGGAACTTCATTCTTGCAGGGGGACTTCATTCTTGCATGCTTATCATGCCTAATTTCCTCTAAGAAATCTTCTTCTGGCATCCTCATAATGCCTAATTCCTTCTCTATTCTCCTCTTCATAGCCTCATAATGCCAAAATTATTCTAGCCATCCTATATCCTCCATTCATTATCCCTTGCTTGTGATCATAGACAGATTGGGAGAAGAGACTAAGTGTGGAGCTCTTCATCAACTTCATCCATTAAAGGGCTTTTTAAGGTTGGATTTCATGGCTTTTCCTTTGTATTTCTATTTGTTGCATGAAGGATGTGCAAAAATTATTTATTTGGATTTCATGGCTTTTCCTATGTATTTCTATTTGTTGCATGAAGGATTTGCAAAAATTATTTATTTGTTGCATGAAGGATGTGTGAAAATTATTTATTTTACTTGTGTTGTAAATTTTGTTAATGTGGGAAAATTTTATTGGGTTGTTGACAGAGTTTCTTCCACTTGGGAGAAATGCTCATCAACTGTGGGGTGTTGACAGAGCATCTTCCACTTGAGAGAAATGCTCATCAAGTGTGGGCTAAGGGAGGAGTGATCCTCGTCGAGTGCATGCCTTATTTCTTTTGAGATGTTGAAAGCCTTGAGGGCATTTGTGTGAATTTGAGAAAATTGGTTATATGGCTTGAGAGCCAAATATGATATTCTTGAAATCTGATGATCTTGTTTCGCTTGAGGCCATTAGAAAAATTGTGTTGAATTATTGTGAAGGATGATACTCTAGAGTTGAGTGTGTCCACTCTCTTACCCCTCTGTAAACTCACTTTTGTTGAGTTTTTGTGTTGTGTAAATATCCATGGTTGTATGTGTGTTCCGATGCATTTTTTTTTACCTGTTGTGAAGTGGATTTGGATTCCCTAGGTGTGTGGATAATCTTCCTAGCTCGGGGGTGACCCTCTTGCAGGTCTACGGTAGGGAGGAGAGCAACTTGTGTGGTGTTTCTTCCCTTGTGTGTTATGCAGGTATTCTTGGAGCTATTTGTGAAGTTTGGAGAAGTTTCTCGTGTTGGGAAAATATTTTATTTTCCTTTACTCTTAAGGATTAGTGACTACATCCTGGTTGATTCCTCAAAAGGAGAAAGTTATCTCCCTATTGTTGTATAAATTGGTGTTTTGAAGTTGGGAAGAAATCCTCTGTTTTTGGGTTGATGTTTGTATTTCTATTGTTCATTAAGTTTTACCATTGTAAAATGAGGAAAGGAAGAGAAAATTTTATTTTTAAAAGGATATTAGACTCGTCTAGTTCCTTCTTCTTTTACTTGCAAAGTTGTGAGTTAGTTGATGTTTTAATTAAGTTTGTAAAAGTATTATTTCTGTGCAAGCTTAGTAGAAATATTAGTTTTAAATTTTGTTATAAGTTAAGTTGTAATTTTGCTACCATGAAAGAAATGAAATTTGGGTTGCAGTATTGCTTTTGAAATTACCGCCACCTTGAGAGTCTCTTCCTAGGATGGGGACCATTTTACTATTCACTTTTCACTATTTGCTATTCACTTTTCACTATTCATTTTTACTATTCACTATTTACTTTTACTATTCACTTTTCACTATTCATTGAAGGCAAACTATATGTAGTTTAAAACATTTGACTTGAAATAGAAATTTTAATCAAGGAAAGTGGGATTTATTTATGCATAATGTATAATACGAATTGAATAGATGTTTAAACTCAGAGTTGCAATTCAGAAATACATTATTTATACAATTACAATTTAAAAAGAGCATAGGTAAATATATTTTAATTTTAAGGAAGAGTTTCTCAGAAGTTTTAACAAAAATCCTAAATTAAATGACAGGAAAATGAAGAGGAAAGTATGATCCCTTCATTTACAAAGGACACTAAAAATAAACACAAACAAGCCATCACAGGCATTCCATGAGTGGCCATTTTAAACTCAACTGTAGATTTAGAAAATAAACGTCCAATAAAAAAAAAGAGAAAGAGAAAAAATAGCTAACCTTGGAAAACAAAGAGGAGAAAATGCATGGCATTTCCAAATAGGGCTAAGAGAACTAAGTAATTTTAACCTACCGTTAATCCTATTTAGGAACAGGTTGAGTATTAAAATTAATTCAAACGTTGAACTAAAACCTAGAACGGAACCCTAGGGAGACTGAGTCAAGTGAAGTTAACCAACCCTGTGTAAGTGATCTAGTTTACCAAGAAATTAGGAATAATGTAAAGGATGTAGTGTTATTACTGTTTGATAAAGAATGTGAAGAAAAAAAAATAGGATAACATAAGAAGATCTTGCACAATGGGAAGGGAAATGAGATAGAAATACAATCAAAATTAAATTTCAGAGAAACAGTAAAATGAACGTGATAGAAATACAATCAAAACTAAATTCTAAGAAAAGGAAGGGAGGGCAAATGAACGGGCTTGGTTGAAAATGCTAAGTCTGAAGGAGGAGAAATTAATATTAAATTCCAGAAAATGGAAAGAAGAATCAGATGATCATGCTTTGCTAAAAAATGATCTATCACCTAAAACAATTGTTGTTCAAATATAATTCGTGAGATTAATCTAAGTCAGGAAACCACGTGTTTCCTTGCGTAGGGTGTGCGCACATGTATTTGGTACGCCGCTGACAACAGTATTATTTTCACCTTAAGCGTACGCTGCCGAGCACACCTACACGTGCAAGGGGATTTCTAGGGAAGAGTTAGAAAATTTTTGGTATTTCATGTCATGACCACATGGCGCATGTGGTCATGACACATGTGATGCATGTTGTGACCGCATGGGAAATGTGGGCATGACAATTCAACATCACCCATGTGCCTAGAGAACAAAATCATAGGGCAGATGCCTTAGCCCAAGCCTCAAGTACATTGGAACCATTGTCCATATCTAGTTTGAAGAGATTTTTAGTTGAATTAGTATCAATACCCTCTGTGCCATATAATGTAGTCAACCTTCAAGTGTTTGATGATGATCAACATATTTTAGACTTCATTTCCAATAGGGATGTCTTTGATGGAAAGATCATAGATGAAAGAAATGTGGAAGATCATATCTGGGAAGAAGAAGAGATCCTAGAGTTGCCTAGCAATAAGATTCCTAAAGGAATGATAGAGTTGGAAAGAGCATTTGATTTAGACAACATGCTGAAACAAAAAGATCTCTCTAAAGCAGATGGAGGAGAGTATTCACAAGTTAACATTAGACATGATGATGAAAAAAGGAATGTCTTGATTGGAAGAGTGTGTACATAAAAAGAAATGGAAGGGATAACCCAAGCACTTAAAGATTACATCCATGTTATTGCCTGGACATATGATGAGTTGAAAACTTATGATACATCAATTATCACTCACACTATACCTTTAAAGCTAGATGTCAAGCCCTTTAGACAGAAATAGAGACCTGTTAATGCATTGCTTGAGCCCATCATTTTTGAAGAAGTTAAGAAATTGCTTAATGCCAGGATCATATTTCTTGTGAGACATTCCACATGGGTGGCAAAATTGGTCCTAGTAATAAAGAAGAATGGTCACATCATATTGTGTGTAGACTTCAGAAATTTAAATAGAGCTTCTGAAAAGGATAACTATCCTTTGCCTTCTCTAAATGAGGTCTTGCAGATTGTAAATGGTGTAAAGATGATGTCATTTTTAGATGGTTTTTCAGGTTATAACCAGGTGATGGTAGACAAGATAGACAGATTGAAGACTGCATTCACCACAAATTGGGGAATATTCACCTACAGGCGCATGCCTTTTGGATTGATAAATGTTGGAGCCACATTTCAACGAGCAATGGATATAGCCTTCAGAGGCCTAATTGGTAAATGTATAGTCATATACATGGATGACTTGACAATTTTCTCTAAAGATAGAGGGAATCATATGGAAGACCTTAGGAAGGTACTAAAGAAATGTGAACATTATGGAATATCCCTAAACCCTAAGAAATGCATATTTGGGGTAACCACAAGGAAGTTATTAGGTCACCTGATAAGAGAGAATGGGATCCTCATAGACCCTGAGAGAGTAGAATCAATCATGAAGATACAACTTCCTGGAAGCAAGAAGGAGCTCAAATCTTACTTTGGTAAGATCAATTTTGTTAGAAATTTTTTTACTGGTTTTGCAGAGATTGTTAAACCATTGAATGCAATGCTCAAGAAGGATGCTAAGATTGAGTGGACACCTGAAGCTAGAGTAGCTTTTGAAGATATCAAGAAAGCCATATCTAATGCTCCAATTCTAATCAGTCCAGATTATACCAAAGATTTCTATATTTACTCATTTGCTTCAGAGCATACATCTACAGAAGTGTTAACACAGAGAAATGAAGCTAAAGAAGAAAATCCTATAGCCTTCATGAGTTGTCCTTTCAGAGATCTAGAACTCAAATACATGGATGTTGAAAGACAAGCACTTGCTCTAGTTCGAGTAGTCAAGAAGTTTAGACATTACATTTCAAGAAGTAAGGTGATCATTGTAGTACCTGATGTAGCAGTAAAGATGCTTTTGATACAAAGTGAACCAGGTTAAAAGAGAGCCAAATGGATAACTGTTCTCCAAGAGTATGATATGGACATAACACCCATGAAATTAGTGAGAGGACAAGAATTGAGTGAGATGATATTTGAAATTGATCCTAACATCATGAGCCAGTAGTATGTCATAAATGCAAAAGAAGATGGAGAGTGGTATTCAGACATCAAGCACCTCTTGATTACTAGAAGATGCCCTTCAAGATTGTAGGCCTCACAAAGGAGAGTGTTAAAAATAAGATCACAGAAATACATGATAAAAGGAGGAGTCCTTTTCAAGAAGAACTATGAGGGAATATATCTAATATGCCTCAAGAGGCAAGAAGTAGATAAGGTGCTAGTAGAGTTACATGATAAGTTTGGAACTACACATGGATCATACTTAGCTACCACTCATGCCATCCTCAGAGCAGGGTATTATTGGCCCACTATTTTAAAGATAATGCTGAACATATCAAATGTTGTCATATGTGTTAGGTTGCTACAAATAGAGAAAGATATGCTACTCAGCCTTTGCAGCCAGTGATGGAGATGCACCCATTTGCTCAATGGGGAATGGACTTCATAGGACCTATCAACCCTCCATCATCTTCAGGACACATGTATGTGTTGACTGTTACTAATTCTTGTACCAGGTGGACTAAAGCTGTCAGTAGTAAGACATGCAATGCTGAGGATGTAATCAAGCTTTTGGAAAGCAACATAGTAACCAGGTATGGGGTTCCTTATGCTTTAGTATGTGATAATGGGTCTGCCTTTGCTTCAATAAGATTATTAGGTTGGGCTTTTGACCATGGAATCATCTTGAAATTTTCCTCAAACTACTATCCTCAAGGGAATGGATTAGCAGAATCCACAAACAAGAATTTATTGAACATCATAAAGAAACTGATAGAAAAGAACCCAAGGGAGTGGAATACCCTATTGAAGTATGCCTTGTGGGTAGCTAGAACCAAGATGAAGGATGCATTAGGAAATTCTCCTTTTCACCTAGTATATGGGGTGGATCCCATCCTCCCTGTTAACCTAAAGATCCCCACACTGCAGTTTGTGTAGGAATATTTAGGCATAGATAACAAACAAGAGGTTAGGTTGCTACAGTTGATGCACCTAGAAGAAAAAAGGAATAAAGCAATTGATCAATTTGCTAAACATCAGGCTATTGTCAAGCGTTGGTTTGATAAAAGAGCCAGAGTTAAGGCTTTTAGAATTTTAGATTTAGTTGTTATGTGGGACAAAGCACATGAAAGGAAAGGTGATCATGGTAAATTTGATAAACTTTGGATAGGTCCCTTTCAAGTTTCAAAAATATTAAGAGATAGTACCTACAGGCTAAAGACTTTAACCAGTGAGGATGTTCCATTACCAATTAATGGACAGTTTCCCAAACATTACTTTCAAGCCTGAAACAGTGTCATGTAGGTCATGTGTATGATAGTGTGCATATTTGTATAGTTGTTTGTACAGTTTGGTTTTGTTTTTCTTGTTTGCTTGTTGGGTCCCTGTTTTGGTTAGTCAAGATGATGCAGCTCATCACCCTAAGAAAAGAACTAAATTGTTAAGATTCAAGTGATGAGAACAAATTCATATATAGGTTATGACTCATTTTGAGAAGTGTTGGTGATCAGGTTTGTGGTATCTTTTCATCAAGGTGCCTTTTCTTGACCAAAGTGATTCTCCACAATGGCTCACCTAACAACCTTGGGTTTGTGGAACACATAAGTATAGATGTTAAGTGAAAAATCTAAAGGGACTCCCTTGCACCAATGCAATCTCCAACCTAAATCAGCAAGTGACCATGCCTTACACATTAAGCTTACATGATGACATCATATGAATAGAAAGAATAAATATTGAAAATCCAAAAGAGATAAAAAAATAGACCATCTAAGTAACTCTACCGGGGCTATAGATACCTACTGGCAGTGGGGCTCTACTTAGGGAGATTGTATAGATATCCTTGTAGGGGCTATAGACGCCTGCTGGTAGCAAGGCTCTATCCAGGTTGGCTATAAGGGATGTTCCCAAACTATGTAGCCTAACATCAGTTACTAATGTTTTCAACTTACTTTCAAGATGAGGATAATTAATCATCTGCACACACCTGATCCTTTGCTAGCATTGTTGCCATGATGAAAACCTTATCATTCAGAAAGATTATAATACTTATACTCAGAAAGAGTTAAAATACTATGTTAGAATGTGATCTCATCACTTGAATCATTGGAATTTGGTTATGTTCTTTGGTGGCAAGTTGTTGTGTGGTTACACAACATGCCCCATTTTGCCTTAACAAAATAGGGACCCAACTTTTTTACTACTTTGGCTTGTGTATTTGTTGTGTTTTTACTTTAGGCAGTCTAGTAAAAGTAAGTCATGCATGTAACCCTACAGAGGGTGGATAGGTCACCATGATGAGGTTAGTTGTCAAAGTCAGTATTTCATATTATTAACCTCATGGCTGGAAAGTATATGAAATTCCAAGCAGGTTTGCCTTTTGGATCACCCTAAAATTCTCTAAGGGAAGAAAGTTGTGTTAAGTCAAAGTTTCGGTCAAACTTGATATTCTGAGTGGGGGGGTCATATTTCAAATGACAGTCATATTATATAAGATCACCCCAATATTACATTATCGTCTAATAATAAATTGGTCCATGAAGTCCAGACATCAACTTTACATAGTAGCTATTATCTGCCTATCAAACGACTTCACATATCTTGCGGGGGGGTCATATTTTTAATATCTGTCATCTTATGAATATCACCCTCTTCGCAGAATATCACCCTATGCCAATATGGTGGTGACATCATCTAAGTCCAACAAACGAAGGAAATCACCCTGAATGATGATGTCATCATTCCATTTTACCTTGCGGAGGTATATATCCGATGCCCACCATATTCAATAACATGATGGTGACATCATTAAGACACAAATTAAACAAAGTCATCGACATGCTGACGTCACCCCGATCTTTTCCAAAGGGGGTCATTTTAGTCGCGGGGGTCATATTTTAAACATCCCCTGATCTTAAATGCATGACCCAATATACACATGGTCAACGTTGACCACATCACCTGATTCCTTTACATTAGTTTTATCACTCAAAGGCGGGGGGTCATTTTACCCAGAGGGGGTCATCTTTTGAATATCACCTAATCTTTCAAAGATCAGCCCAACTCTTGTTTCCTGACATTGAATGCACTTAAATGTGGTAGATGGATTCTCGCCGATTGTGAATACAATTCAAACACTTGGCATCATCCATGGATTCTCTACAGAAGATCAATGGATTTAACCATCCAAACTCAATTTTACCCTAATTCACCCTATGGATGCATTTAAAGGTAACTTTCCAGGGTTATTTTCATTTACCTTGTGAAAAAACAAGAAACTATAGAGTAGAGAAGTCAAACCCTCATACAGCTACCTACTAACGGACTAGAGGCTGCAGCAGAATGGAATGGGTGATCTTCAGCATTTGCAACCCTTTTTCGTAATCACCCATCTAACCTAGGAGGAAAGCGTTATCAGGTAAGTAATTAAAAAGCCCTTCTATTATCATTTTTTGCCTGTTTAGGTAGTGTGTTCTTCCTTATGGTTTAAATCTATGGATATGCATATCATGATGAAGTAAAAGTATAGTAGATAGAGTATACATTATGCCGTAGGGATACATAATGTTGTATGAGTGCATATAGATATTGTAAAGTAAGACAGATCATGTTTATTGTAGGAGTCCATGGTAGATCTCAGACGAAATAGGTCCAATTCAGTATTTCTTAAGCCCATGTTTGTTCATCCTGAAGGGGTATAATTTAAGTATGGCATCATTGGTGACACTCACTAAGGATATACAGACCTGGCAGCATGGTCAACAAGAATAGATCATGAAAAGGACAATACTCTTCTAGATGCAATATCTATTTTAGGAATGTGGCATGCAGCTAGATTTTTTTATGCCATGGAGACCCCAGAGTTGGTAGTTGAATGTGCCAGAAACTATAACCCTAAGACTAGGTGGGTGGAGAAGCATGGAAGAGTATATGCCAACTTTTCAATCAAGGGCATCACATCTACTTTCAATCTACCAGTTGGAAAGAGGGTGGTCAGTGTAGATCTACGAAAACTAGAAATAGAGTACAACAACAATAAAACGAATGCAAAAAGATGTATTAGTGGAGGTGGAAGAGCAGCACCTACACTGCCTCAGCTAAATTGCCCGTACACTTGTACAAATTTGATTTTGATGATGAATACCAGTACATCATTGCCTTGCTAAGCAGGATAATAGGTAGGCTTCATGCAAGAAATTTTGAGAATTGGATGTTTGGAATCATCCAGATGGTCCTATACATAGATAATAAGCCATTATGGGCCAAGGTCATTAGCGATAGACTAGATGAAGGCATGAGGAACCTGGGAGGTCAGCCATGCATGTTTCATATGACCTCATATATTGTGTATTCATGTGCTTATAAAGGTACCTTTGATGCCTTGACTATAGTGGGTAAGGCTAGCAATGATGTCCATGATGCCTACATATGGGATCATTATCCTCAGCTATAGAGAAAGAACTACCTCCTGGATTACAAATTAGTGAATGATGCATTTTCTATGCATTTAGTTAGAACCATGGAGGAAGACAGAACCAAGAGACTGAGCATGGAGGCTCAAGAAGTTATACACAAACATGGCACCTAGTTCATCCAATTCACCACCTTTTCATACATAAGAATAGAAGGATTTGAGGGACAACCCCTTATGCTACCAAGATACCCTACAGATGAGGTTGTCCTAATGGAGTTCCTTAGGCAAGTATCTACTATAGTTGCAGCATACAAGGGGCAAAAGTAGATACCTCCGGTGTTATTTCTTGTGTCTATGGGCTGGTATATGTGCTCAGACTCAGAGAGCATAAAGCATGTCATAGGAGGTCTGAAATTGATGTATCTGCAACCATTTCCCTTGGCTATATCTTATGACCCTTATGGCAGGATGCACAAAATAATAGGAAAACTTATTCATCAGAAGCATCTGGAGGATTTTTGGACTAATTGTGAGGATGAAGCTGAGGCGAGGAGAAGAAAATATCAAAGGCTCACCTTGAACTAGATAAAGAGATTTGACTGCATCCCAATTCCAGCACAGTTGAGAAAAGATGATGGAAAGACTATGTCAAATGAATATGAAGACAAGAAGGTGTACAATGACACCATATCAGCCCCTGATCTAACACAACCAAAGGATATCTCCTTGGATCAGTTTTTAGGTGAGGTGCTACAATTAACTGAAGCTTGGGTGGATGAGCAAATAAACAGATTGATGAAAAAGGGTGTGGCCCTTACAGTGGATGCTAAGAAGAAAAGGCAAGAACTAGCTGATGAGGAGTATGATGACTTCCTTAATGAGAAAAGAAAGTCCAATGGGGAGAGGTTACCCACACCAAAATAGAGGAAGGGTCCCCATAGAGGAAAGAAAATGGAAGATGAACCTAAAGGGGTAGTAATTGAAAGAATTGTCATACCAGCTATAGGTGCATCGACATCAGGTTAAGCATCCACCTCATCTGCACCACGTCTGATGGACAAACCAAAAACTAAGAGGATTTTGAGGCCAACTGTAGAAACTATAGAAGTACGAGAGGAAGGTCAAGCCTCATAGCATGAGGTGGAAGAGGACATCCCATTTGAAGAAGAGAGGGTAAACAAAGAACCTACAGGTTATGACCCAATGATGGTCAGTAGGAAGAGGAGGGCAATGCCGCTGACATCACCACCCAAGAAGCAAAGAAAATCCATGCGGGGTGATATCAGGGCTGACCCTATTGTACTAAGGGGAGCTGGTGGTGAAGCGTTCAGGAAGGAGCTATAGCATGATGTTTCACTTCCCACCATAATACAATTCAAGACTGAGAGAGCAGAGGAGCAAACAAAAGAAGCTCTCAGGGCAGGTCAAGGTGTTCCTTTCTCTTTGGAGGACACCGTTGACTCATCAGATGATGAGGTAGTGCAGAATGTTGCCTCTCAAAGAATGGAGACCCTTGCCTCTAGTACCCGCATGACTCCACATGGGACCCCATTAGCACAAATGGCGGTATTGGAGGAGGTAAAACAAAAAAAGGGAGTGAAAGAAAGTAGCCTAGAGAGGGCAGCCCAACAAATCAGGCTTGATAAGTTGGTTGATCAGGTGACTAGCCCTGCAGTTATTGATTTAATATATAGGGGTGATGTGAGTCCCAAGGATAAGGCAGGTGCATCTAATGTGATAGAGAAGGCTGAGGTGGCCAAGTAGGCAGAAAAGGAGAGCAATGCTCCTGGTACGGGTCAGCAATAGCATGAAATACCCGTTGAACCAAAAATAGTAGAAGTCCAACAGAAAGGCGAGGATGATAAAGATACATCAGGTGATGCTGCTACCTAGACTCAAGAAGATTAGGGAGATGCCACAGGAACTAAGGATGAATCAGGTCATGAGGACCTTAAGACACAAGATCTTGGTATATCAGGTGCAGAACAAGAGGTGACCCAAGATCAGGGTGATGCACAAGGCCCAAACGTATAGATATCCATGGATATCAATAAGCCTTAGGATGAGGAAAATACTAAAGTGGATGAAAGTAAGGATGAGGGAGTACAAGATCAGGTGCAGGATCTTAATGTGGATATCCCATAGGATTCTCCTCTACAAGAAGAAGCCCCTCAACAAGAAGAGATACAACAAGATCCCCCTCATGAGGAACTCCATGAGGAATAAACTAAGAAATCACCTTCTCCACCGAGAATAGAAGCAGATACCGGAGATCAGGGCATACATGATATTGACAAAGAACATCAAGGATCCAGAGAAGATGTACCTCAATGGCTAGAGTGAGAGATAGGTATGGAACAAGGGTGTGAGATCCAGGAATTTGATGTTTCCACCTTGTTTTTAGAGACAATAATGAAGCCAAAGAGGAAGGCTAGATTGACATTAGTCATAAGGAGAGATCCTTCTATAGGCAGAAGAACTGCATAGGTAGCACTCCCTACGGTAGAGAGGGATAAAGGCAAGATCACCCTTGAAGAGTTCCAAATCACAACTGTTGATTTGGGTTTTGCTAATGAGGACCAAGAAGGTCAGGAAGGGAAAGACATCATTGATTCTTTAACCCAAAGGGTAAAGAGGGAGAAAGAGAAAAATAAATAGCATAAGGAGCACATTGCTCAGCTGCATTCATATATAAAGGGGTTGATTAACCCTGATAATACACCAGTTGATCCGGCAGTCCCATTGACTGTCATATCCCAGGAAGAGGTCACCAACTTGGACCTCATGAAGCACAAAGCCATGATCATGGAGAAGTAGATGTTGTCAACCATCACTGGAGCTGAGGATGTTTTGATAACCTCCTTATAGTGGTGGAATTCTTTAAGCAGTTTGAAGAGAAAGGTGGACAAAATGCAAAATGAAATAGGGAAGCGATCATTCCAATTGCAAAAGGACCTTACTACTTTAAGTGAGATGAAGAGGATTGATCTTCAAATCCTCATGAATAATCAAGTGTTGAATAATAACACTACACTGCTGATAGACATATGGTATGAGTATATTAGGTTCGAATGTGATATCTTGAAGAAATGCAGTGGCAAGCTCAGGGATATAAGTATAAAGCTAGACGTCATGATGGCATATGAAGGAGAGATCCTTGAAGCTTTGGAAGGAAAAGTAGAGGGAAAGATTGAAAATCAAGAGGCAGACTTTGCTATTAAAACTCTGCATGATAATTTCCATCCGGTAGTAGATGACCCCCTCACCCACTTGAGTTAAGAAGTGATGAATACGATCATGAGAATAAAGGTTAGGGAGGAAACTTATAATGAGACTTTAAACAACAAAAAAGGTAAGCTAGAAGCTATTAAAGCCAAATTCCAGTCTCATAAGCATGTAGTAACAAAAGATAAAATCTAAGATGGGGGAGAGGTGAATAAAATAGTGTAGGCATAAGAGAACATCAGGATAGCGATGAAGGTCTATATACAAGAGGATGTACATCAAGGTGATAGCGTTACCAAAAGTAACGAAGATGATGACCATGATGAAGAAGAAGAAAATGAAGAGGAGGAACCTGAAGAATGAATGAAGATGCATCATCAAGGGAACATATGCATAAGGCACTCATAAGATAATGAGTCATCTAGATGGTTGCCACTTGGCATCCTTTGCTATGAGGAAAGGTTGACTGAGTCAAAGAGTTGTTATCGACTGTAGATCTTAATTGACAAATCCTAACCATAGGTCATGTGTAACTACCTCCTCACCTTATTCTATAAAAGGTGTAGGAGTACCATATTTTGAATATTCAAAACTTAATTGAAATTTTATTACTGAAATATCAGGACTCATTTTAAAGTTGTTGTAAATGTACATGTTATGCATACTGAATGAAAGAGAAGACATTATTTTATTACAAATCATCATAAATCTTGAGTAATTTGTGTTTGAATTCTGGATACATGCATTGATCAGCTGCATCCCTTGGAGTGCTTTTTAGTCTGCATGTGTTGTTTTCGTTCCTTATCCTTTGAAGTTACCATCATCCATATCTAGCTGTGGAACATCTTGGTGACATATGGTTTGATTTCTTCTCCTCATGAATGTATCTTGTATGTATGTGGGTCAATGGCTAAAGATTCACTAAAATTAGAAGCATTCTTTTTAAATTTCTTTCAATTTCATAGCAAATCATCACCATAATTGCAAATAACAAAGAATCAAAAGCAAATAACATGAAATATGTTGATATCCCGTAGATAATTGGAAATACAGAGCATATTTAGAGTAAGAGCATGTTAAATTGACAAATATCATGCAAATTCATACAAATGTCCATGAGATACATGCAAATATCTACTTATAAACACATCATTTGAATAAATATATAGTGTAAAAGAAAGAACAAGTTCATGATGATCAATGATCAAAAAAATTGATCACACTTACAAATATACCAGATATCTTTGGAAATAGAGTAGAGTTAACCTCTCTGTAGAGTAAATTTACAGGAAATAGAACAATACTGATCATCAAGACAAATGTAAGACCCCTTGAAATGGAAAACAACATGCCACATCAACCTCTAAGTAACATTAGATGATCATGACCTGATCAACGGAGACTTGGAATCATCAACTTATCTTAAGCTGATCGTACTTTACAAGATAATAAAGGTTTGTTGTGCAAATTTTTATGCATGTTGTTATGACTCACAATCATCATCAACACTTATCAAATTGGAAATTTAAACCATTGGTTTAGGATACTATTTTCATGCTACCATTTTGCCTTGGATTGGATAGTAATAGGCAAGTGGGTGGAAGCCTCCTTGAAATGGTATATAATATCAATTATGTTAATCCACTTATTAAATATAGATTTCTTGAGCATGTTATAGAATCCATGCACACACAAATTTTAATGAATAAGGAGGTTCTACTTCTAGTTCCAACACTAACACCTTTAGGTTCATAACCTACTTGTGCTATTTATTTGTAGTGTAGTTTAGTGGAACACTTCTAGCCCATAAGCTTTAGATTTAGCCCTATATGAATGATGAAGTGAAAAGAGTGGTTCTACTATATGATTGGACCCTTAAGATAAGGATGCATGATAATCGAAGGAACTATAATCATTTTGTTGACTAATTTTGGCTCTATTGTATCATGCAATTACAAATATTTTAATGCTTAGATTGCCTAAGTCTTGTAGAGATTATATTCAACTGGGATTAGAACAATTGGTTGACTGGTACTTCATTGAGGAATATAATGTGCTAAGATTTTATGAATCAGAAGTAGAGCCCCACAAATGTCCAATACATGTGACAAAGAGGGTTTTTGCATTGGAATGCATACAAAAGATGGACAGAACATGTGAACTATATTTTGTTAGTCAACAAAAGAGGAGCATATTTCCTTCCTTATCTTTTTCATGTTGAGGATTCACATTCAAGAGAAAAGCATTCACTATGGTACATCAAATTTTATAAATTTTTAAATTTGATGTAAACTCTCACTGGCAATATGACCCATGTGATGTGATTAAAGAAAGGCTTCTAGCCAATAATAATGCTTGAAGTAGAATTCAACATCAAAGTAAACCCCTACCAGAAATATTGAAAAACAAGAAATCTTAGGATGAGGTAAAAAAGTAATGGAGGAAACTACTGCTAAGAAAGGTATTACTTTTGAATAATTATCAATAGAAATAATGGCATTACACACAGAGAGTGGTAGAGATGTCAATCAGGAGGTACATGCCAATTTTTAAAAGAGCTGCTAAAAAATCTAGTTAAAAAATACTAGATTCTCTAAGAGTAGCTTGTACAGAGGAATGATGGATATAATAAGAAATAAATTCATTTTTGTCTATGATGAAGGATCTAGGTGATCCAAAAACTACTACAAAATTTGAGATCTCAAAAGATGAATAGTTTGGCAAATTGTGGAATAGAGAGAATCCCTCTAAAGCAACTGATGTTGAATTTGATGATAGGGAAAAACAACCCTTGGAACCAGTGTAGAATATGCATAAAAACCTTTTTTGGGTGAGACCACAAAATAAATATATAGTTCAAGGGTAGCCATATTCAAAAAATTGGGATACAACAAAGCCCCTAGCCAGTGACAAAGCCTTTGGTTTAGATGGCTTTCCTTGTGAGTTTTACAAAGCCTTTTGGGATACTGTGGCAGTGATCTCTTCAATGTCTATCTTGAATCCATGCACACTCATTCATTAGGAAATCTCCTAAATGAAGGAACTATTAAATTCATACCTAAGGAAGGAGATCATGAAGACATCAACAATTGGTGGCCTATCATGTTGTTGAATGTCTCTTGAAACATTATTTCCAAAGTGTTGGCTCTCAAAATTTTCTTCTTGTTGCCTCTCATTGTTTGACCTAAGCATATTGGCTTCATTAAGTTTAGATTTATTTTGGACAACTTTATTGCTATTTGGGGAGGCATGGAATGGGCTCACTACTCTCAACAACTTGTTTTTATCTTAGACTTTGCTAAAGCTTATGAACACATTGAGTGGCCTTTCATATTGGCCATGTTATAGGCCCTTGGTTTCAGCCCCTAATTTCTTCAAATAGTTCAGATGCATTTGGGTAAGTGCAAGAAGATGAGTTCACTTTTTGGCCAAAAACTAGAAGTGTTTTTCCTATTTTTCAAAATTTGTCATACTTGGAATGACAATTTGAAGCACTTGCACATAAAATATTAAGATGATGTAAAAATAATAAATGTAGGATTTTGTTTCTAGTTTTAAAATATGTAATTTGTTCTAATACCCAGATGATGGAAGTTAGTTTTTTATTAGATGTACAAAAAGTGGCTTTTTAAAAGTCCCTTGTTTTTTGCAAAAGCATGCATGCGTACGACCAACATAATTTGACCTAAATTAATGTATTTTTCTAATTCCTTTTGTGGAAAGATTCTCAAGATGTTAAATTTCGGTTAGGATATTTTTTTGTAATTTTTTGACAAATATTTTTTTTATTAATTTTTTAATGGCCCTAATTAGTGTTTTTTAAAACCCCTCATGTACGGCCAACATAATTTGAGCTAAACTAATCAATTCAGTGATTTTTGTTTTCATCATGTAGAGAATGATGTCTAGTTTGGTCAGACATAATTTTTTTTAAAGAAACTTTCAAAATCAAAAGTTATTAAAAAATAGTAACCTATGTTATTTCAATTTTAAGAGTTAGTTTGTTTAGAAAATAATTAATAAATAGAAAATTATGTTCAATAGTAAAAAAATTACATCATTGAAAACTAGACTTTTACATCTACAATGGGTTTTAATTTTATTAAAATATTCTAAAAAAAAAGTCGTCAGCCACAGTGGTGAAATTAGTTTTTTCTCCCATTATTTTCATGGCTTCTAGTTGCAGGTTGGTTGTAGGTCCAAGGCTTAGGCTTAGGTTTCCAAGCTTTTACCAAGCCTAGAACCAATGCAAATTGGTGGGTGTCACATTTGAAAAAATAAGAAATGGGTACTCGTTTCTAAACGGGTGCCCGTTACAAATGGGTGTCTGTTACAAATGGGTACCCATTTCTTTTCTTTAGAATAGGTACCCATTTTAAAATAGGCACCCATTTCTATTATAGCCATTATTATTTTTTTCCATAAATTGATAGTATGACTAAAAGCCTGCAACATTCCCTTTTACTAGTACAATCGATAGTGAGAGATTCTGCAATTTTTTTTTGTGCAAAGTGTCGATTTGAGCTCTCAACGGGGCATATCTTATGCAATTTTTATAGGGATTCAATCATAAGGAGAATTTTTAGATGGAATGAAGTAGAAAATCTATTTTTTACAGGCATTCAATTTCTTGGAGAGACATACATTTTTACCAATACACCGACAACGATGAATTCTGTGACTTTTTTATATGTAAAGTGTTAATTCGAGCTCTCAAGAGGACATATTTTATGCAATTTTTATAGGGATTCAATCATAAGGAGAATTTTTAGATGGAATGAAGTAGGAAATCCATTTTTTAGAAGGATTCAATTTCTTAGAGAGATCAAACAAATATCAAGCAACTATCATATTTAACAAAGGATCTATTTCTACTTGTATTTCATACATTTTTTAAGAAGGGATCCAACAAATTTTGGTAATCATGGGATCAAATAAACGTCAACAAAAAAAGAAGAGGAAAGTTATGACAGTTGAATAAATTGAAGCACATCGAGAGAAAGAGGCAATATGACAAAGAGATAGGAGAGAGAGAATTAAAAAAATGAAGAATGATGTAGCATCCAGTTCAATGACTATTGAATAGGAGAACATTGAGGAGGAGAACATTGAAGAGGAGAATATTGGAGAAACTAATTTGGATGAAGTGAATGTAGGGTATGTGGTGTAGGGGCACCCATAGGTGTAAAAGGCCTATTCAAATTGTTTTCTTGTCATGTTTTTCAATAAGGTCTTGAGGACCATCTTGTTGCATTGTAATAAGTTTTAAGACCATTTCAAGTTGATGTCAAGTTGTTCTCATATGACATGGTGCCAAAGGTTGTAAGCATACATAAGCATACAAGTCTGCTTAGGATAGTCATAGATAAATTCCATTGTTTCATGAGTGGATTCCATTGAGTTGTACCCATTCATTGTACATAGAGATCAAGGTTGAAGGCCTAAAACACCTTGTGAAAAGGTAAGTCATTTTGTAAACAAAACACATATGTAATCACATGTAATTAGTTGCAGAAATTGACAAAATAGGGGCAGAGGTGGTTGCAGGATCAGTTTTGGCCTCCCACCAACCCAAACTACCCCCTAATCAGTTGTCAAGGTTGAAGGCAGGCTTCTAAAGGCCTTTAACATGTTCATTGAGTTATGTATGAGGTTTTGGAGAATTATAAACGAAGAGAATCCAATTTTCTACTCTTTTCCCTGAGTTTGTACGTTGTTCCAGCCCATGCCCTGTCTTTGTACGGAATAGTTACAAAAGCTCTTGGTGTTGGATGGATAGAGGTATGAGTTAGGAGTAATTTGAAGTTAGTTTGGGCTTTTGAAACAATTGTATTGCAAAGATTTAGTCGTTCTTCTGAAACTTGGTAGTTAAACCCTACTTTAGGGTTTTGACAAAAAAAAATGTGTTTTTACCCATTCCACTAATATAATTCCTCTCAAGATCAGTGGAATGGATCTATTTCTATTTGTTTTAGTTTGTTGTGAAGGATTCTAGGGCAAGAGATTGGGTTTGATGATGTTGGTTTGAAGAGACCTAACAAACCCATGTGTTAGGTGTCATTAGAGTGTGTTGAAAGGAACAACAGTAGCCATATTTGCCACAGTCAATGATGACAACTTAAAACCCACAAAATCCTTGGTTTCACCATGCCTTTGACATGTTCCAATTGCTCAGAAAGTTTTGTGAGTCAAAACAAGGGTGGTTTCTTTGTAATTTAGGCCTAATTAGGGCTCTTGTGAGTAGGTCTACCTTATTTGAAGTGGCACATGTTACAAAACAACCCACAATGTATCCTTGACAGGTTGTAGTGCATCCAAAAAGGTATCTTAAACAATGGTGATCTTGTCTTGAAAGTGCCTAAATTGCAAGTAATCTCCTGACAGTCCTAAAAATAGACCTACAAGGAGTTAGAGCAGCCTATGAAGAAAGTATCATGTATACTAGCTTGTGTCCTTTATGGATGGTTTGGGCATGTTCTCCAAGGTGTCAAGTGTCCCTCTAGATGTCTACCCTGAGAGGACCAGGTGTTTGGTGTCATGTTCCATGTGAGCCCTTTGGTATAGACTTGTATCTCTCCTTGTAAAAACAATCCTCCTATGTTGAATGTTTTGTCAAACTTATAGATGTTGTTTTGATCTCCATTGGCCTTGGCATCATAGTGGTATCAGAGCCATAAAAGGTTCTGTCAGTTGTTTGTGAGTAAGATTTGGTATATGTCAGTAGAGGAGAGTGAAGGAGAGGCTAGCAACATGCCTCCAAAAGGGATGACAACTAAGGTGGTTAAGAAGTTAAAAGAGATGGAAGAGAAGATTAAGAGTGGAGTCAAGGAAGCACTCCAAGAAGAGTTGAAGGCATTGAGGATTGGGAAAAAGATAGATGAAGGTTCTTGTGGAGAGGAAGAAAAAGAGGAGGAAGAAGAAGAAAATTAGGAAGAGGAAAAGATACCCACAGATCATAAACACTTCCTTGAAGCCATCAAGGCAATTGGCAAAGATTCTTCAGAGGCCCGGATGGAGATCCCAATGTTTAGTGGCAAGATGAATGCTGATGAAGTTATGGAGTGGATTGAGGCCCTAAATAACTACTTTGAATACAAGGAAGTACCTGAGAACAAGAGGGTGAAGTTTGCCAAAACAAAACTCAAGGGTGCTGCCCTCACATGGTGGAATTACACCCAAGGTGAGAGGGTGAAGAGTGGAAGAAGTATGATCATTTCTTGGAGCAGGATGTTGGAGAGGATCAAATCCTAGTTTCTACCAGTAGATTATGAGGTGCAGATTTATAGGAAGATGTGTCCACCTACACTAAAGAGTTCCATAAGCTTACTCTCAGATGTGGGCATGTAGAAGATGAGAAAGGGAAAGTTACAAGGTACATCAATGGCCTGAAATTCAGTATCCAAGATGAGATTAGTATTTTAACCCCTGAGACCATGGACAAATGCTTTCAAATGGCATTGAGGGCTGAAGAGAAGTTGAAGAGGAAAGGTGAGCAGCAAAATAGAGGTAGAGGAGGCAAAAATTTTAGAGGTAGGGGTAGTTTTGGAGGTAGAAATCAGTTTCAAAGAAGCCAAGGGGAGTCTAATTCCCAAGAACAAAGTGGAGATTCAAGTTCAAGAGGAGGCTTTAGAGGAAGGAGACCCAATGGAAGGGGTAGGTTCGATGGACTAGGTAGAGGTCCTAGTGTCTTCACAGGGAGATGCTTCAATTGCAACCAAGTGGGACACCCAACCTTCAAATGTTCTGAGAAGCAAGCCTCAAGCTCTCATGGTGGAGAGAGAAGGAACCAGTTGGTACAAGAAAATGATTGCCAAAGTGTCAATTCCCCAATTGGAAGTGTAGCCCCAGTCCATGATGGAGAAAGCTTGATGATGAGGAGAACCATGTTGAAGGTGCCTCAAACACAAGAACCCCCTCAGAGGAAGACATTGTTCAAGACAACATGTAAGGCCTATGGTAAGATATGCAAGGTAATTATTGATTCAGGTTCAACTAAAAATTTGGTTTCTATTGAGATGGTAGACAAGTTGAAATTGAAAAGACTTCCTCATGCTAGTCCCTATAAAGTGTCATGGTTGAATAAGGGGCAACAAGTTTTAGTTGATGAACAAACATGGGTAGAGTTTGAGATAGGAGAGTATAAGGATAAGATTTTGTGTGATATAATCCCCATGGATGCTTGTCATTTGTTGTTAGGACGTCCATGGAAATATGATGTTCAGTCTCAACATGATGGCAAGTCTAATTCTTTTGTCATAACCAAGAATGGTAGGAAGTATAGGATGGATCCTTTGCTAGATGAAAATGCAGAGAAGAGTGTTGGGTCAAGTATCATGATAGTGAGTGGAAGAGAGTTTTCAAATACCCTTAAGGAGGAAGGAACCCAAGGGTATACTCTGATTTTGAAGCCTAAAAATAGTCCTAATTTGCATGGTCCTAGTGGGGAAGAGGTTCCTAAGGAATTACAGCAATTGTTAAAGAAGTATAAGGGTATCATGGTAGAGGATATGCCTAATGCATTACCACCTATGAGGGACATAAGTCACCAAATTGATTTCATTCCTGGGTCTACATTGCCAAACAAAGTAGCCTACAAGATGACACCATCACAAAATGAAAAGATTGCCAAGAAAGTACAAGAGTTGTTGGATAAGGGTTTAGTGAGAAAGGGCCTTAGCCCATTTGCTGTCCCAATAGTCCTAGCCCCTAAAAAGGATGGTAAATGGAGACTATGTATGGATTCTAGGGCTATTAACAAGATCACCATAAGATATAGGTTCCCTATGCCAAGGATTGAGGACCTAATGGACTGTTTGGGAGGGGCTAGATACTTTTCCAAGATTGATCTTAAGAGTGGGTATCATCAAATTAGGATAAAACAAGGGGATGAATGGAAGACAACCTTCAAAACAAATGAGGGTCTTTATGAGTGGTTGGTGATGCCATTTGGTCTATCTAATTCCCCAAGTAATTTCGTGCATCTCATGAATGAAGTGTTGAAGGATTTCATTGGTAAATTTGTTGTGGTGTACCTTGAAGACATTCTTGTTTTCAGCAGGACCAAGGAAGAACATTTGCAACACTTGGATCAGGTTTTGAAGAAGTTGCATGATGAGAAATTGATGATTAACATGGAGAAGAGTCTCTTCATGAAGGAAGAACTCACCTACCTTGGTTTTGTCATCTCCCAAGGCAATTTGAAGATGGATCTAGCAAAGGTAGAGGCTATTTTATCATGGCCAACTCCTAAAACAGCAGGTGATGTAAATTTTTTTCATGGTTTGGTAACATTCTATAGGAAGTTTATAAGGTGTTTTAGTCATATTTGTGCACCTATTTTGGATACCATTAAAGGGGGGCAGAAATGTAAATTTTCTTGGACAAAGGCAGCTAATGATTCTTTTGAAATTTTGAAACAAAAGGTAGCAACCCATTCTTGTTTTGCCTAATTTTAATAAGTTGTTTGTGGTGGAATGTGATTCTAGTAACCTTGCTATAGGGGCTGTCTTGAGTCAAGAAGGCAGACCAATTTCTTTCTTTAGTGAAAAATTGAATGATGCCAAAAGAAAATATTCTACTTATGACTTGGAGTTGTATGCAATGGTGCAAGCTTTAAAAAAATGGAGGCACTATCTATTGCCTAAGGAGTTTATTGTTTATACTCACAACCATGCACTTAGTTTTCTAAATTCACAAGAGAAACTCAATCACAGGCATATGAAATGGGTTAAACAACTCCAAGCATACACCTTTTCCATCAAACACAAGAAGGGGTAGGCCAATAAAGTGGCAGATGCATTGAGTAGAAGGGTGTGTATGGTGCAAGAAATTTAGTTTCAAAGTGTGGGAATTGATTCCCTCAAACATATGTACAAGGATGACGAGGATTTCAAGGAGGTATATGAAGTTTGTTCATAATTTTTAGACTCTTATCATTCTAATTTTTTTGAGTTTTTGTTGCAGTAGGGGTTGTTCAAAGGCAGCCAATTATGTGTTCCTAGGTGTTCCATGAGGGAGAACATCATAAAGGAAAAGCATTGTGGTGGTCTAGGAGGTCACTTTGGGTTGGATAAAATATTGGATTAGGTGCAAAGGTTTTATTTTTGGCCAAAGATGCAATCAAACATCAAAAAGTTTGTTAAGAGTTGTAGTATATGTCAAAGGGAAAAGGGTACTTCATCTAATTCTAGTCTATATTAGCCACTTCGCATTCCTAATAGGCCATGGGAGAATATTAGCATGGATTTTGTCTTGGATCTTCCTAGGACTCAAAAAAGTTTTGATAGCATATTTGTTGTGGTGGATAGTTTCAGTAAGATGGCTCACTTCTTGCCATGTAAATGCACTAATGATGCTTCACGCATTGCTGGTTTATTCTTCAAGGAAACTGTTAGAATCCATGGTTTGCTTCTTAACATTGTGACTGACAGAGATCCAAAGTTTGTGGGCCACTTTTGGTGTACTTTGTGGAAGAAATTGGGCACTCAATTATCATTCACTTTAGCCTATCACCCTTAGACTGATGGCCAAACTGAGGTGGTGAATAGGTCTTTGGGAAATCTTCTTAGATGTCTTACATGACAACATGGAGAAGCATGGGATATGATCATCCCTTAAGCTGAATTTGCTTACAATGACTCCACCAATAGAAGCACAGGAAGGAGTCTATTTGAGATTATCTATGGGACTCACCCAAGAGGTATTCTTGAATTGAGGGATCTACATTGATTGGAGAGGAAGAGTGCTCAAGGTGAAGACTTTGCATTGGCCATGAAGGACATCCATGATAATGTAAAAGAAAATCTCCAAATGAACAATGAGAAGTACAAGGAGAAAGCCAATGAGAGAAGGACAGGCTTCTAAAGGCCTTGAACATGTTCATTGAGGTATGTATGAGGTTTTGGAGAACAATAAATGAAGAGAATCCAATTTTCTGCTCTTTTCCCTAAGTTTTTACGCTGTTCCAACCCATGCCCTGTCTCTGTACAGAATAGTTACAAAATCTCTTGATGTTGGATGGATAGAGGTATGAGTTAGGAGTAATTTGAAGTTAGTTTGGGATTTTGAAACAATTGTATTGTAGAGATTTAGTCATTCTTCTTAAACTTAGTAGTTAAACCCTACTTTAGGGTTTTGACAGAAAAATATGTGTTTTTACCCATTCCACTGATGTAATTCCTCCCATGATCAGTGGAATGGATCTATTTCTATTTGTTTTAGTTTGTTGTGAAGGATTCCAGGGTAGGAGATTAGGTTTGATGATGTTGGTTTGAAGAGACCTAATAAACCCAAGTGTTAGGTGTCATTAAAGTGTGTTGAAAGGAACAACAATAGCCATATTTGCCACAGTCAATGGTGAGGACTTAAAACCCACGAAATCCTTGGTTTCACCATGCCTTTGACATGTTCCAATTGCTCAAAAAGTTTTGTGAGTCAAACAAGGGTGGTTGCTTTGTAATTTAGGCCTAATTGGGGCTCTTATGAGTAGGTCTGCCTTATTGAAAGCGACACATGTTACAAAACAACCCATAATGTATCCTTGACATGTTGTAGGGCATCGAAAAGGGTATCTTAAACAATGGTGATCTTGTCTTGAAAGTGCCTAAATTGCGAGTAATCTCCTGACAGTCCTAAAAATAGACCTACAAGGAGTTAGAGCAGCCTATGAAGAAAGTATCATGTATACTAGCTTGTGTCCTTGATGGATGGTTTGGGCATGTTCTCCAAGGTGTCAAGTGCCCCTCTAGATGTCTGCCCTAAGAGGACCAGGTGTTTGGTGTCATGTTCCATGTGAGCCCTTTGGTATAGACTTGTATCTCTCCTTGTAAAAATAGTCCTCCTATGTTGAATGTTTTGTCAAACTTATAGATGTTGTTTTGATCTCCATTGGCCTCTGCATTAGTATGCAAATGTGGAAGAGGTCAAGAACATGTAAAATACAAATATAATAATGAATCCAGGTATCTCTTTGAATCCATTGAATGATAATGAGATTAAAGATTTAAAGCAAGATGGATATAATATTGATGAGATAAACGCTTCTACTACAAACAAGACAATAAAAAATGAAAATGAAAATGTTTTTTTTTTAAATTGAAAGTAATGTTTTGAAGGATTTTCATGGTAATATATCTTGGAGACAAATTTGAACACATGCAAAAAGATTGTATAAACAATTTTTTTATAGAAAAACTCTTGGATTTCAATGCCAACTTGTATTACAATTGATGAGAATGTCAAAAATGAGAAAAGTAATGAAAAAATTAGGCATTTTTGTAAAACCCAAAAAGGTGGATGAATCAATGGAACAAGTTATGTCTAGTGTTTCTAATACTATTGGTTCTATAGGAAAAAAATAGTCAATCTAAGGATAAGAATGCATCATGTCGAGCAATAGCAACTGCTTTAGTTAATAAATCAGTTGTGAGCAAAATAATTATATGTAAAATAAGGGGATATTTAAATGTGCATGCTATAACTTTAAGAAGAGCAACAAAGAGAAGAGTAAGTATTGAAGAGGATCCATTCAACCAATGTTGGACTTTTAGTGGTAGACTCCAAATGTCTGACATGAAATTAAACAATGAAATTAGATCTTTGATTGAAAAATATTAGCATCATAATACAAGGGTTTCATCAAATGCTAGAGATGTTTTGAAACTAAGGGTGGGGTAAAAAAAGCATGATCCTCATCCAAAACATCTTTTAGACATGACTCAAACAAAATTATATAGAAACTTTCTAGATGATTTAGTTATAGAAAATTTTAGTATAAGTCAAAGATCATTTGAGAAATGTAAACCCTGGTATGTCAAAATTAATAAGCAATGAATCTCTTGTTGTTGTAAAACTCATGTGTAATTTTATTATTTTTATGATGTTTTTTGATATATACATTATACTTTGCATACTAACCAAATTATGCATGAATGTGGTATTAATATGCCACCTACAACAGTTAAGGATTTTATAACGAGTATACTTTGTGAAACAACTGGTGGGCAATTCTATTTTTCAAAACCATGTGTTTCTAGACAATGCAATAGATGTGGTAAACTTTCATTATTAGAAGAATGCATACATGAAAGTAGTTCACATTATTGTGGACAATAGTTAGTGGATGTGAAAAGGTTCACCAATGTTCAATATCTATTAAAGGATGGAAAAACTGCAAAATGTTGTGATTTAGTTATAGAACAAATTAGTGTACATGCATTCATCATAGAGTTCAAGAATAAGATTCTGTATAAATATGTGAAACATTCTCAATATGCTCAGTGGCTTCATGAACAATTCCGTAGATGTAAGAACACATTTCCAATTGGAACTATACTTTCAGTGGTTGACTTTGCAGAAAACTATACACTTGCTCCACAAGAGGAGATTCAATCACAATATTATAACTCAGTATAGGTGGCCATATTTGTTTATATTGTATACAGACATGCAGTTGATAGTATATAAGAGGACAAATTTTTTTGAGAGAGTGCCATTTCTATGTGAGTGATAACAAGTTACATTCATCAGAGTTTGTGCAGTATTGTTTCAAAATATTTAATGACAACTTAAAAGAAAGACAAATCTAGATGACACAACATTTCATATGGTCAGACAATTGTATAAGACAATTCAAAAATTCTTGAATATTTTTGTGGTTATGTAGGGTCCATAAAGAAAACAATATCTAGCATATTTGGAGTTTCTTTGAGCCTGGACATGGTAAAGGAGAACATGATGGAGCTGGAGCATGTGTGAAAAGGGATCTTGCTAGGGAGAAACTAAAATTTCATGATGCAACAAAGTTTTAAGATGCACATGCAATTGTGGATTGGTCTAATGCAAAATTGACTACAGGATCAAGTAAGAACTCTAAAGTTCAACAATTTTTTTGGTTGGTTGAAGAAGAAAACATTGCTCCATGATTTAATTGTGATACAATTAGTGGACCACAAAAATGACATTCATTTAAGAGTTCAAATGCAAGCACATGGACTCTATGGACTAGGGAGCTCACATGGTTTTGTTAGTTTTGTATCGCAGGTGAGTGGGAAGCATGTGAAAATATAGATTGGGTTGAAGAATGGCATCAAAAGTCCTTAATACCTCTACAAACACATGATCAAAATGAGATAACATGTGAGGAGGATAATCATTTACAAGCATCAGATGACTATGAATGTATTTTAGACCTCATACAAGAAGGTACATTCATTCAATATTTCTTTTTGATACACTTTTTTGGAAATATATATATTTAATTGTACATATGTATGTATGTATATTCTAGTGACTTAGTGAATTTGAATTTTTTTTACATGACATGTGTATGTTGTTGTTGCACCCAAGGGTAATGAAGAGGAAACAAAGTATTGGTTGGCTCGGTGTGTTGAGGCAAAACAAAAGTTGTTACAACCTAGAGTAGATGATGATAACTTTGAGTATTCAATAGGTTTTGTGGTTGTTATTGGTACTTGGCTAAGTAAATATTTGATAAGGAGGAATGGTATACATGCATTTGATGATTATGAAAGACATAAATTTTTTTTGCACTACTTGCATCTGATTGTGGTAACAAATATACAATTAGTGAGATATAGAGGGAGACCTGTCACAAAAGAATTATGGACACTTTCTATGGAAGAGCATGAGGCAATCATAGATGCAATACAAAAAAAAGAGGATGCAGATGGTACAATGGAGTAAATATTTTAAATGATTAACATGTATGTAGAAATGTTTAAACTTTTAATCTTTGTCTAGGATGTGACTTTAGGATTAATATGATTGATAACTTAACTAATTGATTGTATCTCCCCTTAAGCATCCTCTTAAGTCCCCTTAAGCCATCCCTTAGATATGTTCCATAAGTTAGGTAAGTCATCTCCCCTAATTGATTGCATCTCCCACTAAGCCATTCTCTTAACTCCCGTTAAGCCATCCCTTAGCTATGTTTAATAATTTAGGTAAATTTAGGATTTAGTTTAATAAATTCAATATAGTTAATTGATATAGCTTAGCACACCCTTACCAAAATACTAGAGTTGATTCTATCTCCCCTTAAGACATTCTCTTAACTCCCCTTTACCCATCCCCTAGATAAATGATATAAGTTAGTGCATGTACCCTTACTAAAAATACTATAGTTGATTGGACCATCTCCCCTTAATACATTCTCTTAACTCCCCTTAAGCCATCCCCTAGCTAAATGATATAAGTTAATACATGTACCCTTACCAAAAATACTAGAGTTGATTGGAACATCTTGATGGTGATAGGTTGTCATTGATGTCAAAAAGGTGTCCTCAGTTTGTTTGATGTCATGAGGACTTGTTTGATCAGGTTTGGCCTTCAATGATGTCTTCATATGTCCTTTGGCAAGTGAAGTCACAAGGTGATTTGTTTGGGGTTGTCAAGTGTTGACAAATGTTCATCATCCATGGTTATGCAGTGTGAAATGATGACCTTCATAAGTTCATGTTGTTGGAGTTTATTGTCTTACCCACAGGAGGTTGATCTCAAGAAATTTAGAGTATGTTTGGACAAAGTATGCTTAGAAGTTGTGTTCATTCCATATTTTATGATGCTTGGTGGTCATCTCAGGATGTGCTCATCAAGGCAAGGTTGTTGGTGATATATTATTGTTATTGTGCCCCAAGGTTGTAACAGGTTGATTTCTTTATTCTGATGGTAGTTTTGGTGGTTTAGAATATTCAATGATGTTTTCAGATGATGGTCCTTGTTCATATCATAATCATGTTTCAAAAGGAACAAGCTTATCATTTAGATTTACATGGTGTTTGGTTGTCAAAGTTGGTTGTCAGATGGTGACTTGGTTCACAGGTTCCTTTAAAGTGTTCACATGCTTTAGAGGACAACATGGATACATTGATGTACTTTGTTTGTAGTAGATCTCATTATGACAGAGGCAGAGATTAAGAAATGGATGTTTTCATTCATCAACTATTCTAAAGTATTGAAGTTATGTGGAGATCTAAAGTCTACATCCTAAGCTCTCTTTTGAAAATAAGATTATCTTTAGAGTTTATTCTCATTCATGCAAGATGTGATCTATGCTTTATGACAACAAGTGTTATTTCATCTATGGATAGTTGCAGAGAAATTTATTCAGATTCTATTGACATAAGTTGGAAAATCTTCTTGTTTTGTTCTCCTAGTTGAAGCTTAAACTCCAATGTGTTGTTTATATAACACATTTTTTGTGCTCCTCTCTACCCGTCAACCAAACATGCTCTTTATGTTTTAAACCATTGGTGACTTAGATTAGCGGGTTTATCACTTAAATGTCACCGCTTGAAGGGTCCTTAAAACATGGTGGTGACCGGCCCACTTCCAAGTGTGACTTATAGTATCAGTGGTCTTCTTTATGCATTTGAATATACATGGCACCAACTTTATAATCAACGGTCACATTTGAAATGTAAATGGGCACGTTTTTTAAATGGGTGGACAGAATTTAAAATGAGAATTCAAACTGTGTGGTTGAACTTTGAAGTTCATTTGGCCGTCGAAACTACAGATAAAGTCTTTTAAAGCTATTTTTTTGGTTTTTAGTGGCAATGGAAGCCCGATTAGAAAGTTTTTTTTTTGGGATTTCTATAGTTATCTTTTAGAAGATTTTTGTGAAACTACTAAAAGGATTTATTTCTTTTTAAGTCATGGCATATAGATAATAAGAAGAAATTTTCTTTAAGGAATGAGTTTTTTTTTCTTAAGAATATTATTTTTGGAGTCTTTTTACTTTTCTTGCAGATGAATGAGAAAGGTCTTTTGCAAAATGAAGATTTATTTTCTGTATGGGAAGAAGTTGAAAGTTTTTATGCTTTGAAGGATATTTGAAGAAGATGAAAAATATCTTGTCAGAGATATGAAGAGTCTTGTTGAAAAGAAATGAAGAATTTGAAGGAAAAGAAAAAAAGTTTGAAGTTCCTACAGAGATAGAAAAATAGAGGAAAGAAAATGCCTTTGAAAAAGATTATTTTTATTGTTTCTTGCAGGGAATATGAATGGGTTTACAGATGTATTTTTGGAAGAAGAACATGAAAATAAGCATGAAAGTTTTTCTTTAAGATGATTTTATTCAAGGGTTTGAGAAGATGAAAAGTTCTCAGAGAGCATTGATTAGATTTTATTGAAGAATTTAAAATGCAGAGAGAAATATGAAAAGACTAAGGAATATTTTCTTGCAGGGGCAATATTGAAGATCATTAAATTATCTTGTGTAGAATATAAAAGGTTTTATGCAAATACAAAAATATCAAGGATTGAAACAGTTGTTGAGAGAAGACAAAACATGAAAAGTCATCTTGTATATATTGGCTTGGTAGATGGATTAAAAAGAAGTCTAGTTGAGTGGGTCAATATACATAATTGATTTTGAATATCTGAGTTTATGATTTGGGTTGATGAAAAGAATGGCCATTTGACAGACACATGAGAGAGAAGAAATGTTTTGTATTGAAACAGAGAAACCCTCTGAATTCATGTTTTTAGTTTGTTCTGTTTTAGGGGTTGGTTCTCCTTGAAGCTGGTGCTTCTAAACATTTTTGCCAATGAGGCGCACAGTATGCCAGTGAGGCTTGTAGGTCAGTAAGACCTTTCAATTGTCAGTGAGATATAATATTCAGCCAGTGAGGCTTTGTAAGAAGTTTTTAAAGTTAAGCCAGTGAGGCACTTCATGAGTGGTTTTTCTACCTCGAGAGGGTTTTCCACTCCAGAAATTTCTATGTTATAATTTGTCTCTATGTGTGCATATTTGTGTTTTGTTGAAGTTTTTGGTTCACATCTTTCACTATCAGTCTTGTGCATATGAGCTCAACAGATCATTAATGTCTTTCTTTCTACTTGTCTTGTAAAGTTTACAAAAAGTTAAGAATTTAGACAACACTGATTCACCCCCCCTCTCAGTGTTGTCATTGACTCGTACAATTGGTATCAGAGCCAGTTTCCCTTTTGTAGCTTAATCAGCTTGGGTAGGTCCTGTGTGTGGAGTTCAATGGGTAAGTGCAGGAGAAATAAGAACATGAGAAATGTTAAGATTCATTCTGGTCAAAAGACAGAAAAGACATCATCCATATCAAATCCAGATGTTGATATAAAGTTAGTTGATAAAGATGTTCTTCATGTTGAATCTGATATTGTCTTAGAAGAAAATTTTTTAGATGTTCCTCAGTTTGATGGTTCAAATTTTTCAGTTTGGTATGTTAGAATGCAAGTGTATTTATCCTCCTTAGGATATGATGTTTTAATGTCAGTTGAGAATGGTAATTCTTCAAATAACAAAGAGGCTCTTAAAAGCAATCATATAGCCAAGAAAGTTATTTTATCTGGTTTATCTAATGATATATCTTGTAAGGTTGTGCAGTGTGAAACAGCTTAGGATATCTAGAAAGAACTGATAAGAATTTACCAAGGTAATGATAAAGAAGAGGACACTCTGGTGTGTGAAGAAAGTGGCAATGAAAGGCAATCACATGAAGAAGTTGAGACCAATCAAATTCAGAAGATGATGATGATCAGGATTATGATGAACATGACTGTGAGATTGATCTGGAAGGAGAGCTCATATATGCTCTAACTGAACTCAAGAATTATAAGAAGGAGAACAAGAAATTAATGTTGTAATTCCAGCAAGAAAGAGATTCAAAAGACATAGCTCTATCTGACCTTGAAGATACTAGAAGTCTGATTATGGATTTGAGGAATCAAGTTAGTGAATCAAATAAATTAATTATTAGTCTCAAGATGGAGATTAAGGAAGCTAAGATGATTATTGATATAACAAAGGTTGAATTGGAAGCTAAATCAGTTGAATGCCAAAAATTTGAAGGAGAAATAATTTCTTTAAGTAAAGAACTTGAGGATGTTAGAAAGCAGTTGGAAAAGAATTTGAAGTTTGAAGAAAGCACGAGAAAGCTACATAAGATGCCTGGTAAACAAAAACTATATGGAGACACTACTAGACTTGGTTTTGAAGAAGGAGAATGTTCAAAAGCTAGAGAGAATCCTAGGAAAAAGATTGATTTGAATGCTACCACTGAAAACAAAATGTATAATCAAAGAAGAAGAAATTTTAGAAGAAGTGCTCCTGTTAGACAAGCATACATGTACAAGTATAACTATTCTTTTAATGGTTATTGTTATACTTGTAATCAATTTGGACACAAATCAGTTGTTTGTAGAAAGAATACTGACATTATTTGTTACAAGTGCAATAATGTTGGACATATACAAAGAAATTGTAAAAGATATGATTCTGCATGGAAGTTTAACATGAGTTCTCAAAGGTACTATCAGTCATTTGATTATAATTGTAATATAGTTTGTTATAATTGCAATTCTCCTAGTCATAAAGCTCATAGTTGCAGAAAAGCATCATCTAATTTGATAGGTTGGAAATGGAAAGAGATAGAAAAGGTTTAGAGGAAGAAAGAGCTTGTTAAGATTTGGAAGCAGAAACATAGTCAAGAGAAGTCAAATACTAAGCTTGTGCATCTTGCACAAGTCATTTCATCTGTTGCATAAAATAGCATGATGTGAGGGGGAGTTGTTCTTGTTCTATCTTTTATCCCCAAGAAGTTATAGGAGGAGATCAGTTGATGTTTATCAATATGATGATCTTGTTTTGTTTATCATGCTTGTCTGATAATGATTGATATGAAGTTTCTGATGATATTGAGTTCCAGTGTATGTCAATAATACAGGAGTTCATGATGAGTGACATGTTTAGTGGTTCTTGGTACATACAAGATGTTGAAAGGATGTTCAGAGGTTTAGTTTACAAAGAGTTTGATGATATTAAATAACTTGGTTGAGTAGGTATTGTGTTGCAGTTCAATGTGATCTTTCTTGTTAGGGCAAAGAGTTTAAGATGTTCTGAAGAAGCTCTCATCAGAATGCTTGCATATGTTGGCTGGAGAGGTTGAAATTGGAAGAATTTAATTCTTAACATTTGTCTCTGCTTTTGTTTTTGAAAAGTTTTGTTGCAAGAAGAACTTGGTGTTTAGTCTTGATGGGCTGATTTGAATGAGGTAGGAGTTCTTGTTGATTACGGCATGTTTCAAGTATGAGCTTCAAGTTATGACAATCTAGAGTTTCTTATGACATTGATGGTGACTCTTGTGTTTCATCAAATAAGAGGCAAGTAAAGGTCTTATAAAAATGGTCATCTTGGCATCTTGTGTTGGGAACTGTGTGATAAGGAGTTTTCATGTTTTTTGCCTAAAAATTTGTTCATCAAAGAGTATTGGTGTGTTTATGATTTCTTTGCAAAAGTGTTCAAAGGTTGGATGTCAGTAATTGGATGGTATACTTCAGGTTGATATTGTTGCTGAGGGTTGTTATGTTGATTATTCTTGTCAGTGTTCACTAGTGATTTGTTTGTAAACTTTAACACAGGGGAGGCAAATAGATTCATTAGAGATTTGTCGTGTGGGTCAAAAAGTGTTGTTGATTGAAGAAGGATTGTTGTTTTGAAAGTTTGTCTTTCAATCACATGTGATCTCATCAGGAGTGCATTAGTCTTCATCTTTAGAATGGTATTGTGCAAGTTTCATGGTATCTTTTTGCTCTCAAGTTTGAATTGTTGATATTCAGGAAAAGTTTAGTAAATTTGCATTCAGTACCTTCAATACTTTGAAAAGACAAGTGGTATCAATTTTTTTGTTGAAGATAACAAGATAATAGGAGTTTATGTCTTCAAGGTGCTTATAATGACATGTAATTATAATTGTTATGATCATGCTATAACATTTTTCAGTGGAGTTGTTCTCAGGGGGAGTTAATTCAGGCTTTGTCATCCAATGTCAAAAAGGGGGAGAAAGAGAAATTCAATCATGACTTTTTGCCATCAATGACAAAGGGGGAGATTGATGGTGATAGGTTGTCATTGATGTCAAAAAGGTGTTCTCAGTTTGTTTGATGTCATGAGGACTTGTTTGATTAGGTTTGGCCTTCAATGATGTCTTCATATGTCCTTTAGTAAGTGAAGTCACAAGGTGATTTGTTTGGGGTTGTCAAGTGTTGACAAATGTTCATCATCCATGGTTATGCAATGTGAAATGATGACCTTCATAAGTTCATGTTGTTGGAGTTTATTGTCTTACCCACAGGAGGTTGATCTCAAGAAATTTAGAGTATGTTTGGATAGAGTATGCTTAGAAGTTGTGTTCATTCCATATTTTATGATGCTTGGTGGTCATCTCAGGATGTGCTCATCAAGGCAAGGTTGTTGGTGATATATTATTGTTATTGTGCCCCAAGGTTGTAACAGGTTGATTTCTTTATTCTGATGGCAGTTTTGTTGGTTTAGAATATTCAATGATGTTTTCAGATGATGGTCCTTGTTCATATCATAATCATGTTTCAAAAGGAACAAGCTTATCATTTAGATTTACATGGTGTTTGGTTGTCAAAGTTGGTTGTCAGATGGTGACTTCGTTCACAAGTTCCTTTAAAGTGTTCACATGCTTTAGAGGACAACAGGGATGCATTGATGTACTTTGTTTGTAGTAGATCTCATTATGATAGAGGTAGAGATTAAGAAATGGATGTTTTCATTCATCAACTATTCTTAAGTATTGAAGTTATGTGGAGATCTAAAGTCTACATCCTAAGCTCTCTTTTGAAAATAAGATTATCTTTAGAGTTTATTCTCATTCATGCAAGATGTGATCTATGCTTTATGACAGCAGGTGTTATTTCATCTATGGATAGTTGCAGAGAAATTTATTTAGATTCTATTGACATAAGTTGGAAAATCTTCTTGTTATGTTCTCCTAGTTGAAGCTTAAACTCCAATGTGTTGTTTATATAACACATTTTTTGTGCTTCTCTCTACCCGTCAACCAAACATGCTCTTTATGTTTTAAACCATTGGTGACTTAGATTAGCGGGTTTATCACTTAAATGTCACCGCTTGAAGGGTCCTTAAAACATGGTGGTGACCGGCCCACTTCCAAGTGTGACTTATAGTATCAGTGGTCTTCTTTATGTGTTTGAATATACATGGCGCCAACTTTATAATCAACGGTCACATTTGAAATGTAAATGGGCGCATTTTTGAAATCGGTGGACAAAATTTAAAATGAGAATTTAAACTGTGTGGTTGAACTTTGAAGTTCATTTGGCCTTCGAAACTATAGATAAAGTCTTTTAAAGCTATTTTTTTGGTTTTTAGTGGCAATGGAAGCCCGATTAGAAAGTTTTTTTTTGGGATTTCTATAGTTATCTTTTAGAAGATTTTTGTGAAACTACTAAAAGGATTTATTTCTTTTTAAGTCGAGGCATATAGATAATAAGAAGAAATTTTCTTTAAGGAAAGAGTTTTTTTTCTTAAGAATATTATTTTTGGAGAGTCTTTTTACTTTTCTTGCGGATGAATGAGAAAGGTCTTTTGCAAACTGAAGATTTATTTTCTATATGGGAAGAAGTTGAAAGGTTTTATGCTTTGAAGAATATTTGAAGAAGATGAAAAATATTTTGTCAGAGATGTGAAGATTTTTGTTGAAAAGAAATGAAGAATTTGAAGGAAAAGAAAAAAAGTTTGAAGTTCTTACAGAGATAGAAAAATAGAGGAAAGAAAATGCCTTTGAAAAAGATTATTTTTATTGTTTCTTGTAGGGAATATGAATGGGTTTACAGATGGATTTTTGGAAGAAGAACATGAAAATAAGCATGAAAGTTTTTCTTTAAGATGCTTTTATTTAAGGGTTTGAGAAGATGAAAAGTTCTCAGAGAGCATTGATTAGATTTTATTGAAGAATTTAAAATGCAGAGAGAAATATGAAAAGACTAAGGAATATTTTCTTGCAGGGGCAATATTGAAGATCACTGAATTATCTTGTGTAGAATATAATAGGTTTTATGCAAATACAAAAATATCAAGGATTGAAACAGTTGTTGAGAGAAGACAAAACATTGAAAGTCATCTTGTATATATTGGCTTGGTAGATGGATTAAAAAGAAGTCTAGTTGAGTGGGTTAGTATACAGAATTGATTTTGAATATCTAAGTTTATGATTTGGGTTGATGAAAAGAATGGCCATTTGACAGACACATGAGAAAGAAGAAATGTTTTGTATTGAAATAGAGAAACCCTCTGAATTCATGTTTTCAGTTTGTTCTATTTTAGGGGTTGGTGCTCCTTGAAGCTGGTGCTTCTAAACATTGTTGCCAGTGAGGCGCACAGTATGCCAGTGAGGCTTGTAGATCAGTAAGACCTTTCAATTGTCAGTGAGACATAATATTCAGCCAGTGAGGCACTTCATGAGTGGTTTTTCTACCCTGAGAGGGTTTTCCACTCCAGAAATTTATGTGTTATAATTTGTCTCTATGTGTGCATATTTGTGTTTTGTTGATAAGTTTTTGGTTCACATCTTTCACTATCAGTCTTGTGCATATGAGCTCAACAGATCATTAATGTCTTTCTTTCTACTTGTCTTGTAAAGTTTGCAAAAAGTTAAGAATTTACACAACACTGATTCACCCCCCCTCTCAGTGTTGTCATTGACTCCTACACATCTCCCCTTAAGACATTCTCTTAACTCCCCTTAAGCCATCCCCTAGCTAAATGATATAAGTTAGTGCATGTACCTTTACCGAAAATACTATAGTTGATTGGACCATCTCCCCTTAAGACATCTTCTTAACTCCCCTTAAGCCATCCCTTAGCTAAATGATATAAGTTAGTGCTTGTACCCTTACCATTTAAATACTACAGTTGATTCCATCCTCTTAACTCCCCGTTTAAGTCATCCTCTTAACTCTCCTTAAGCCATCCCCTAGCTATGTTCCTAATGCAGGAGCATCTAGAAGCATTCAGAACAATTGAGATAGTTAGCAGTGAAATTCTAGAGTATTGAGAGAGCGTCCTTGGAGAATACCATATTTTACCACATTTGCATATCAGAGGTTGTGGAACTGGACTTAACATCTAGACATAGTCATTGACAACATATCTAAAATTTAAATCATTTGGGTTTGATTCTGGAGAGATATCACTATAAGAATATTACATGTTTTTACTTGTTTTCACAAAGTAGAGCCAATAGTGTTCAGTGAAGTCTAATCGGATTGCAAAGCAAATGTGTGACTTGCCGAGGTAAAAAGAACATTATGAAATGTAGTATAGGACTTGGCTTACCTTCATGGAGATTTGTACGAAGTTCTATTTACCTACAGAGCAATGCCTTATGTTTAGGCTTGGCCTATTTTGTGTACACATTACCCTAACTAGCCATTATAATTAGGCCAACTTGTTGATGATTAGAAAGCTTGCAGAGGATATAAATAAGAGAAAAAGGATTGTTTCTAATAAATGATCAATGGCATGAAGATATGAAGCAAGATCCTAAGTTGTTTTGATCCAAATGAGTAGCAGAATAGAGTAGAAGGCAAGACAGGAAGCAGAAGAAGTTGCAGAGCAGAGAATTGAGATGCAGAAGAAAGAAATCATGGAAGAATATTGTTGTATCAAACTATTGTAATCCCTGGGCTGTGGTCTAGCATCCATAAAGCCCTTCAAGCATGTGTAATTTGATTTGAAGTTATAATATATGAGTAATGAGCTTTAAAGGATGGATTTCTTTCCCTATTAGGGTTTTCCCAGGATATATCTTGTGTTATGTGTTCATGAATATCTTTTGTCTTTCTATTGATTACCGGTAAGCTTCTATTACATATCTATATGATCATAGTGTTAATTTTTTAAGGTTGCAAGGTTGGATAGTCCCTCACCGGACCCTCCTACCTTGACTGCATCAAGTGGTATCAGAGTTGGTTTTGAATATGCTAGGTTGGTTGTGAATCTATTAGAAGGTGGTGAATCTATTGGAAAGAAGTGTGAAACCCTAAAGTATATATAAATCATCACAGAAGAAATATCAAGGCAAGGAATATTTGGTAAGCTTTTCATATTTAGTTGTTTATCTAATTTGTTTTAGATGGGGAATATTGGAAAGAGGACGGAGAAAGAAAATGAAACCCTAATGTGTGAAAAGGATATTCTAGAAGAAGAATTGTGTGAGATCAAGAAGTATAATTCAGAGTTGTTGGAAAAGGTGAGAGAACTAGGAGAAGATAAATATGATGCCCTTGAAGAAGACTTTAATGATGCAAGAAGGAGAAATGAAGAAATAGAAACAGAGCTGAAGTTGTTTGAGGATATTCAAGAGAGATTTGTAGAATTGCAAGAAGGTTTTAGGTTGTTTGATATGGTTGAAAAGAGAAACAAAGGTCTTGAAGAAGATTTGGCAGAATTGAAAAAGGAAAATAGTCTATAGAAGAAGGAGATATCTAAATTGAAGGAGCATGTTAATCAATTAGAGTAGTCACTTGTAGCATGCATAAAAGAGAATGAAAGTCTGAGATCTAAACTTGAATTTTGTGATGTTTCTTGTGATAACAATGATTTGTGTGGTGATGCAAAAGTTTCTTTAGACAGTGAGATTAAAGATGACAATGTGACTGAACCTACAATTGTTGGTGATGGTATTAGTTTCAAAATCATGCGGAGAATGGGATATGAAGGACAAGGATTGGGAAAGCATCAACAAGGAATTATAGAACCTGTTGAACCAGTAATAAGATCAAGAAGTGAAGGCCTAGGATATGACAGAGGTAAGGATGTTATTGCAAATTCACACAAAGCAAATCAGGGAAGAAGAGGTATGTATTGTTCACATTGTAATAGACATGGACATGAAAAGGAATTGTGTTGGGATCTACTCCCTTGTAAGTTTTGTGGATTAAGGAATCATTTTCAAAGGATGTGTAGGAATAAAATAAGAAGAAGAAAGTCTATGACAGATGGTATGCAGATGGATTATGGATGGATTGATGGAGCAAAATGGAAACATGTTACTTGTATGTTCAGAAGGTTGTATAGATGGAAGTATTCATATGTTGGAGAGAAAAGAAGATATGGATCATGATGCAGAGAAAGAAAACCTTATGTGGAGCAAAACAAGGACAGTAATTCAAACTATAGAAGGAGAGATGACATGAGTCATAATTCTTTTCACAATAAAGGATACATAAGAGATGTAAGAGGATCTAATAGAAGACCATTTAGAAGAACTTGTTTCTAAGTTTGGAGGAGAAAAGAATCAATCAGTAAGTGTCAGCAAGAACCTATTATCAATGAATCTAATGAAGGAGAAGTAGTAACTAATTTAGAGACAGTTTATGCAGAAGAAGAAGAGCCTATTGATATAGAGGTAGTTTATGCAGAGGAAGAGGAACCTTTTGAGACATTAGACTTGATAGAGAAACCAAAAGAAGCTGAAGCATTAATCTTGAGAAGATTTTTGAATCATCATCAGAAATAGTGCAAGAGAAAGTTTGTGTAGACAAGTGTGAGACATAACAAAAAAAAAGAGAAGTTCATGTGGCAGAGAAAGAGAGAATGACTAGATATTCTACTGAAGGAGAAAGTTTATGTACCGGAATGAAGCAAATATGGATAAAGAAATAGATATGAGTAGAGGAAAGTGTATGCAGAGAGGAAACTGTGAGATTTTGCTGAGTGCAAAGGAAATTGTGACAGGGACCTGGACTTAGACAGAGTTGTAGATAAGAGTGACTTTATTACTCTAGAGGATGTATATAAGTATTGGTTGACTCTTTTTTAATTGAAATAGACATAGATCTTGAGGCAACTTATGGAGAAGACTTGCTCAAACTCTTGATCATTGAGGTAGTACAAGGCTTGCACGTAGACCATTAAACCTAGACATGACAACATAAAGAACTTGAGGCAACTTGTGGAGAAGACTTGCTAAGATTGCCTATCATTGAAGCAGTGCAAGGCTTGCAAGTAGAACACCAAACGTAGAAGAATTTGAGGCAGTTTTATAGGGTGGACTTGAATAGACCGCCGACCTTGAGGTAGTTGCAAGTACCTGGAAATAGACTAGCAAACCTATCCTAAGGGATCACATTGAATTTGACATAATACAGACCAAAGTGAAGAGGCTCACTTTTCAATTAACCCCAAGAGTCTGATACATGAGCATCCAGAACAATTGAGATAGTTAGCAATGAAATTGTAGAGTATTGAGAGAGTGAGCTTGGAGAATACCATATTTTACTACATTTGCATATCAGAGGCTACGGAACTAGACTTAGCATCTAAACATAGTCATTGACAACATATCAAAAATTTAGATCATTTGGGTTTGATTCCGGAGAGATATTGCTATTAGAAGATTACTTGTTTTTATATGTTTTCACATAGTAGATCTGACAATGTTCAGTGAAGTCTAATCAGCTTGCAGAGAAAATCTGTGACTTGCGGAGGTAAAAGAAACATTATGAAATGTAGTATAGGACCTGGCTGACCTTCATGGAGATCTGCGTAAAGTTCTATGTACCTGTGGAGCAATGCCTTAAGTTTAGGCTTGACCTATTTTGTGTACACATTACCCTAACTAGCCATTGCAATTAGGCTGACTTGTTGATAATTAGAAATCTTGCTAAGGATATAAATAAGAGAAAAAGGATTGTTTCTAAGCAGTGATTGATGGAATGAAGATATGAAGCAAGATCCTAAGTTGTTTTGATTGAAATGAGTAGTAGAATAGAGTAGAAGGTAGGGTAGGAAGCAGAAGAAGTTGCAGCGCAGAGAATTGAGATGCAAAAGAAAGAAATCATGGAAGAATATTGTTGTATGAAACTATTGTAATCCATGGGCTATGGCCTAGCATCTATAAAGCCCTTGAGGCATGTGTAATTCGATTTGAAGTTATAATATATGAGTAATGAGCTTTGAAGGCTGGGTTTTTTTCCCTATTAGGGTTTTCCCAGGATATATCTTGTGTTATGTGTTCATAAATACCTTTTCTCTTTCTATTGATTAGTTGTAAGATTCCATTGCACATCTGTATGATCATAGTGTTAATTGTTTAAGGCTGCAAGGTTAGATAGTCCCTCACTAGACCCTCCTACCTTGACTGCATCAGTTCCATAAGTTAGCTAAACTATCATCTCCCCTAATTGATTGCATCTCCCCTTAAGTCATCCTCTTAACTCCCCTTAATCATTCATATAAATATTCCTAATTCTTTTAAAGATCATGAAACATTCTAACTTTTTAACATTTCATTACATGGTGCAAGAGATGATTTTTGTAGTCATAACAAAGGTTGGAAACATAGAAGGTGTTAAATTTCACTTACACTTTATTTCAGGTATTCATTAGACCTATACTATTAATTATTTTAATTTATGCTTCAATAGTTTTTCCTTTCATTATAATTTCAATGGAACTTCTTAAAAAATTCTATCGTTAAATAAAATGATCTCTAGAGACCTTATAAATTTTTATATACGTTTCATCATGGCCTGACCTCTAGATTTGTTTTTGCAATTTCATGTGTAGTGTTGAAAGGATTCAAATCTATTGTTTCTTGTTGCATAGGGATGATCTCTACACATGTTTCATATCTAGAGTCTTGAACTTCTAGGTGTCAAGTATAAAATCTTAGATGATCTAGACTTAGAGAATAACATTGTATAAAATCTAGGTGTCTCTAGGTGTCTTGGGTTCTAAATTTATAATAGGTGTCTCTACCTGTGTCTTAGGTATTCTATATGTCAACTAGGCCGATAGAGACTAGAAAAAACATATTTAATCTAATCAATCTATGTATCTTAGGTAGATACTATATATCAACTACCTATCTAGAGATATAATATGGAATCTAGGCACGTCTTAGGTAGGTACTAGATATGTCAACTAGGTCTACCATGTAATAGGTGTCTAGATTCTGTGTCTTAGGTAGAACTATAATCTATGTGTCTAGGTGTCTATACCTATGTCTTAGGTATACTATATGTCAACTAGGTAGAACTATATAATCTAGGTTTCTAGGTGACTTAGGTCTAGACTATGATAATGTATAAAGACTATATATGTCTATATATAATTTATCTATATACATACTAGACAATATGTCTCTTAGGTGTCCTACATAGAATTAGAATACATGTGTTGTAGGTCTTAGGTGAGGCCATATGAGCTTCCACCTTCACGTGGTTGGCCTTGTCAGTGTAGAATATTTATATTTCTTGAAGCTAAGGGAAGCTCTTCTTCTTGTACATAGAAGTTATGAAAAACCAACTAATGCATTGATTGACTTATTATTTAGTGCTCTTGATGAAATTACATACAAAATACTAATTTTATTATATTTTTTAGAAATTATAATTTTTAGTTTTTTACAAAATTCTAGAAGCAAATCTCAAAAGTTTTAGTAGATAGAACCAAGTATTGTTTATCAAATTTATATATATAACAATTTAGAGTTACAGGTATTTTTTTATTTTTCTTTTGATATTTAGGTTACATGTAAATTTCTCTATTTTTCTTTTGATATAATTTAGGGTAGACTTAAATTTCTCTAATTTTCTAAATTTCTTAGATTGTAAATTTAAAGGGTATAGGTATTTCACTAATTTTCTTTAAATTATTTTCGTAAATTTATAGGGAAGGTATTAATCTATGAAATGTTTAATCCAGATTTAAAAATAAATTGATTAAACATGGTTACTATTGTGATGTTCACAACACGCCCCATTTTACTCCTTAGCAAAATGAGGACCCCTACTATGGCTTTTTTCTTTTTGCTTGTGTGTGTCATTTTGCTTGGTGGTAAAGGGAAAAGTGAGTAAAAATTGTAAACTTTGTTGAAAATGGAGAAGAAATGCATCTTAGTACCAGTGCATAGTATGGTTGGATTCCTTGTCAAAAATGAGCTAGGGTTTCTTTTTGAACCATCTTAAAATTTGCCATATTTTGCAAGTTATGAGCATTTTGGTAAAATGTACAAGGGAAGGGTTTGCTGTTTGCACATACAAGTCTCTTTCTATATCAGGTTGCATATACAAGGCCCTTTGTATGTGAGTTTGCTTGTATACAAAGACCTTTGTATATCGCTTTCCATATACAAAGTCATTTGTATATGCAAAGGTCATTTTATACTTGGTTGCATAAGTAGTCGGGTTCATATACAAAGTCAATTGTATGTCTTTTGCCTCATATGCATTTGTTAATGTTATATTTGTACATACAAAGTGGACCCGAAGTGGTTTTAGGTTAAAATGAATTGATGTTTCGAATCCACTTTGTATCTCACGGTTGTATGTTTGGCAGGTTGTAACATACAATGCATTTATAAAAGGGCCAGAACCAAAAAGTTATTAAGCAATGTTAATTCATTGTATATTTTGGGCTTGTATATTTAAACATACATTTGATATATACATTTGCAATGTGCAGGGCGCGGACCTGAAGGATTATGAAAAGGAGTTAAATTGTTGTATGTTTGGCGTTTGTATGTTTTTACATACAAGGCAAATATACAAGCATCTACATACAAGTCGCGGACCCGAAAAAGTTCTTAAACAAGGTTAAAGCCTTGTATATAGATGGGCTTTGTATGTTGGTGAGATACAAGTGTTTTATACATGCGCGGACCCGAAGGGATATGAAATAGAGTTAAATCAATGTACATTTGGCGCTTGTATGTTCTGGCATACAAGCGAGGTATACAAAACCAATATGCATATCGCGGATTCAAAGTGGCTATCAAATGGAGTTAAGTGCTTGTATGTTTCCCGCAATGTATTTTTATACATACATCACCACGGATTTGAAAGAATATGAAGCAGAGTTGAACCGTTGTATATTTTGTGCGTTGTATGTATCCAAACATACAAAAAGTATACATTGCTATATACATCGGGTGGACCCGAAAAGGTTATTAAACGTTGTTAAGTCCTTGTACATTATGCTTTGTATATTGTGATATACAAGCACAATGTACAAGCCGGAATCGAGGAAGTATTAAAATTGGTTAAATCATTGCGTGATTCCGGCTTGTATGTATAAACATACATTGCATTATATACAAACAAAACATGCAAGGGCGGAATCAAAAGGGGACAGGCACAGAATATTCTTTGTTTGAACATGCTTGTATGTGTGCGATATACAAGCCAATGTGCAGGGCAGGACATACAAGCTGGATTCCAAATGGAAGTTAAAAATAGAGAGTTCTTTGTATGCATATGTGTTTGTATGTTGCGATATACAAACTGATATGCATTGCGGATATACAAGCCAGAATTCCAAAAGATTGAAATCTGATTGAACCAATGTATCGTGTCCACAATGTATATCATAATATACACTGCTCAGCATACAACAAAATATACATTGCGAAACTCAGAGGCAAATTAAAAATGGTTAAATGCTTGTATCATGTCCGGCTTGTAAATGGGAAGATACAAAGATTTAAAACAAGGAAAAGGGTGGGAAAGCCAGCAATGGAAATTTTGAAGCTTCTTTGGGCACCTGATGCACGTTTCTAGTCAATGATGGTTGACCTGACTGGTTTTAATGCTGTATATGCATTTTTGATGCTCATTTTCATGGTTTTTGAGCCAGATGGCTGTGTTTGTGCATTTGGGGCCTGTTTTAATGAAGATGTTCATTTTTCCTGCTGATTTACTAAATGATGGTGCTTTCTCCTGCCTGTTTATTACAGATTGTTGGAGTAGCTGGGAAGATGTAGAGGTGCCGACATAGTAACGTCGTGCAGGTGAACGCAAAGGACAGAATTTTGAAGGGTTATGACATCACACAGGACGATGGATCAGATCCCAAGAAGCCAAACACACCAGAAGGAGACGAAGCTTTCAATGCGGGGGGTTTGTAGATGGAAACATTATTGAAGGAGCGGCACCCTATCTGGGTATGCTGCTCGAATTCTTGGCAGGATTCATTTCTCACCATTGGATGCTGCATATCAAGATGCTAACTGTTGATCTCCTAGGGTTTTTAGATGCCAGAGTTGGGGGAATTCAGAGACACATATATTGAGCCCCTATACTGTACACAAAAAGGAAGAAGAGGAGGTCAATCATACAAAAATTAGACCTATAATAGTTTTAGGAGAGATCAGATTACTGAGACTAGTGAGGACTGGATTGTTGAAATAATCAAGTTCCCTTTCTCAGATCATTGTAAATGTACCTATTTTATGAACATACTGTATGGAGATGAAGTTTCAGACTATACCCCGATTGTAAACCTTAAGTAGTCTTCAAGTTGATTTCTGGATATGTATTGGTGAATGTTGTGTTCTATAGAAGCACTTTCATTTCATTGCATGTTGTTGTCAACTTTTCCCTTGAAGATTTGCACTGAATCATGCGGATTTGTGGATTGTCCTGGTGAAGTATGATTTTAGTTTTCTTCTCTCCATTGCTGTATGGGAACATGTATGTGGATCAATGATCTCAGTCAAGCAATTTTAGGAATCTCACTCTAACCCTTTTTCTCATTTTTAATTTCATTGTAATCACTTTCATAACTACACATCATGATAAATCAGAAGTAGAACAGAAAAATATGCTGACATCCTGAAGACAACTGAATATCATTAGCATATTTTGAGCTAAATGCATGTAGTATTGAAAATGTCATGTAGAAAATCACAAATAAGGGAAGAACTCATGCAAATATCAACTTAGGCACATCATTTGGAGATATATGTTGTGTAGAGTAACTCCCCTGTATAGCATAGTTGCAGAAATAGAATCTACTAACCTACGTAAGGCCCCAAAATGGAAAACAACAATACACATCAACCACATAGTAACATCAGTAGATTATGAGCTAATCGACGGGGACTTGGGATCATGAATTCTTGGAATTCATCATATCTTTCAGGATAAACAAGGGTTGTTGTGTGACTTTTGTTTTGTGTGCTTGGTTGTGACTAACATCACAAACCGATCAACAGGAAAACTAGCACTAGAAGGAGGGCCTTGATAAGGGAAACCGTAGATTCTTGCATACATTGCTTAAACTCTCCATTTTGCCTTAAAAAAATGAGAAATCCTGGCTTTCAGGCCAAATACCAAGTCTAGATCTAGTGGACTCTTCAAAGAACTGCCTATCAGGGGATTTAGACCTAGGACTATGGACATTCATCACACACCTGATTCTAGTGCAACAAAATCCTCACCAGAGCATGCTCCTGTAACCCCTATTGGCTTTCAAATACCCACAAGACCACCTATCACACCTCAGGTCCAGCCTCAGCCTGTCATACCCCAAATCCAACCTCCACCAGTTGCGATGTCATTTTTCATAGCAGAGTCATTGCTGGCCTTCAATGCATATCATGCTTTGCCTAAAAATCTAGATAAAATTTGTCCTACGTACCATCTGTATCAAGATGCTGATGATCATGTCAGGACCTTCAAGGAAGCTTGTTGTAGGGCTAGAATTGAGTATGAGGATGTGGTATGTAGATTGTTTCCATTCTCCTTAGGGGAAGAGGCCTATAACTGGTATACTAGTCTAGGTCAGGGTTCAGTCCTATCATGGGATGCCTTAGAGGAAGCTTTCAAGGACAGGTTCAAGATGCCTATAGATCCTTCGATGAACTATCATCTGTTTGCCACCATCAAGAGGTATGAAGGAGAACCCATTGCAAACTTCAATGCTAGATTCCAGAAGATGTTGTCTAAACTAGTTGTTCCCTACGTTGTAGCAGACGAGGCTACTAGGAGTATTTACTATTCAGCTTTAGATCCCCTGACCTCCATGTTTATAAGAAGGACACACCCTGGTGTGACAACTTTAGTACAGGCTTTTGAGGAAGCTATCAAAGTTAGTCAGCAATTGACTCCTGCTCCCACACCAAATATTGCTTTCCCTACACTTCATGGTTATCTTACATATCCTGCCCACCAACAGACCAATGGAGCCATGGTGCCTTCAACTATGATGCCAGCCCCTTTGCAAATACCACCACTTAGTGTCATGCCCCCACCAAGTGGGAGTAACCAGATGTTACCATATCAAACACAAGTGCCTCAGGGTGTAGAACAATCCAACAATAACAATGGGTCTTCCTTTTTCAAGCCCCAAATAGAAAATGTGATGGCCAAGGTTCAGGAAGAGAAGGAAGAAATCAAAGAAATATCAGCTTAGTTAAGAAAACTTACTACTGAGGTCACTCATCTAAGAAATCAGAATTTCTACTCTCAACCTAATCAAAACAGAGGTTATGCCAATGACAAACCTAATTATCCTGACAGGGGGTACAACAACAATTAGAATAACAACAATGGCAACAATAATCCTCCTAGACAGCCTAGAATGTAGAACACCAGGCCTAACAATGGTTCCTTGCCATCACCCCTATACAATCAGCCTCCTGGTGAACCTAGGTAGACCACTAGAGTAAACCTTGCAGAGGCAACACTTACGAACTAGTGCAGAATACATAACACCAATGCTCATGTAGAGTTGGACTGTCCTCAATTCAGGATTACTGCTAGCATATTCCAAGCTGAAGTGGCCAGTACCTCAGGTAACCCACCTTATGTAGAGGGAAATGAAATTGTCCCCTATGAGTATGATTCTTCCCTAGAACTAGAAAGGTTCATGCATTGTTCTTATCAGCAAACAATATCATCACATTAGGATTACACTTCAACATGTGAGGAATCAGCCATGGCTTTTGAGTCTAACTATGTTTTCCCCTTTGAGGATGAGAATGAGCCATCAATTGAGCATGAGGAAGTCAATGCTTATCAACAGCAACCTCAGGGTAGGCATAACTACAACTTAAGGAATAACTCAAACAGATCTGCTGATCCTTTGACTACCTCATTGCCTCCAAACAATTTCAATACTCCACCTGATCCCAAGGAAAGTAATAACCCTGGACTCCCCAAGGTCGATGCTCAATATCTGACACTGCATAACATAGCATCGAAAGCTACAAAACCACTTCCTGAATCTGATAAATTGGTTACATATTTGGCAGATGAATTAAAAAAAGTAAAGATCAACCTGCCAATGTCAGAGTTGCTTAAAACCCCTGCTATCAAGGATGATTTCATGAAATCATTGGATGGTTCTACTCAAAAGGAAGATAGCCATACCTTGGGCCAATTTAGAAATAAGGATCATGCTACCAAGGACATTAATGTCAAACCTAAAACCCTGACTACTGTTCAAGCTGCAGATACCTCCCACATGACCCTATACAAAGACAAGAGTGAGTCACCTCCCTTCCTCCTTACCACAAGGATGTTTGGTAAAAATTTGCACAACTGCTTAGTAGACTCAGGAGCATCTACCAATGTAATTCTCCTATCCATATGCAACGCTTTAGGGTTACATCCTACTAAATCATTGAAGAAGGTAACACAATTGGACAAAACAGAAGTAAGTGTGGTAGGAGAATTGATCCACATTCACATGTAGCTAGCATCGGATCCCAGAGTCCAACACTATATTGATATTCAGGTAGTAGATATACCTGATACATATGGAATGTTACTCAGCAGAGACTGGTCAAAAACCCTCAACAGATACATGTCAACTGATTTCAGCCATATGTGGCTACCTTGGAAGGGTATACCAAATCAGATAAAGATTGAAGCTGAACCTCGCATGAGACACATGATCACCGAATATAATAGAACCAATGAAATCATATATGTGGATGTGGAACCTGGAGTTTACTCCATCAGACCTCAAACTGCCAGCATAGAAGAAATCCTGATGCTTGACATACATGATCATAATGGTGACCTTTGGAGTGATGAAATAAATTCAGAGCCTGATTGTAATCTTGGAAATAAAATAGAACTGGATCATTTCAAGAAATTTGAGATGCATTTGTTTAGACAGGTGAAATGATGTCAATTATTAAGTGTGCCTATTCACGATACTCTAATTGATGGATGGTGCAGGTTGCATGATGAGGCTCATTCTGAAAAAATTTGTGATGCCTATTTAGACATGTTGGAGTTGGAACAAGTATATGGTGAAGAATCTTCACCCGCGGTGAGTTCCACGGATAACGATAGTGATACTGATTTATGTTTGTCTCTTGCAGGAATAAGAGGATGCACGTAGAAGGATGAATGTTCTGTCTAGCTGACAGAAGAGATACTGGTATGCAGCGGGGGTAATGATAAGAACAAGAGGAAAATCACCCCTGGGAGTGATTGTTTAGTGGAGTCAGATTACAAATTATCTAACGAGGATAGTGGCAGCAATCTGTCCAAGTGTGAGGAGTTTCTGTCAAAAGAAATCCAAAAAATGACGCAGCAGCATAGGCCTCCCCAGGATGCCTTGATTGAGAAGTGGTGCAGGTTGCATGAGGCACCTCACTTGGAGACATCTTGTTCGTTGTGCCCGCATATCTTGAGAAGGCATACACTGCCTAGTCTAGAGAATGTTCCTCTTGGTGATAAGAGAGAAGAAGAAGTATCAGTCCCCCATAAAGCTGATAAGGTGGTGTCTGAGAAAACTGGGACACCAAACCTAAAATGGATATCCAGTGGTATGGCTGCCAGAGAAAAAAGAAAGAAGGAAGCACCAGACAAGCTTTTAGCTGAGGATGAGCCATGGATCCTCAGATTTGATGGATCCAAGTCAAAACAAGGAGCTAGAGTAGCAATAGACCTTGTTGACCCATCTGGGAAATCTTATTTGGCAGCATACAGATTGCAGTTCCCATGTACAAATAATGTGATAGAATATGAAGCTCTAATTCATGGGATACTGTTCGCTCTTAGGAAGAAGGTGAAAATTTTGCATGTCTATGGGGACTCAGAATTAGTTGTCAGACAGGTAAGAGGTATATACTCTTTCAATTACAGGAGGCTGTCCAATTACAGACACAGGGTGTGGGACTTAATCGAAGAGTTTGATGCATTCAATGTCACCCATGTGCCCAGAGAGCAAAACCATAGAGTAGATGCTTTAGCCCAGGCTACCAGTACTCTAGAGCCACTGTCCATATCAGGTTTAAAAATATTCTCAATTGAATTAGTATCAGTGCCTTCAGTACCTGATAATGTAACTAATCTCCAAGTATTTGAAGATGATCAGCATATATTGGATTTTATTTCCAATAGAGATGTTTTTGAGGCACAAATTATTGATGAAAAGAATCTAGAAGATCATATTTGGGAGGAAGAAGAAATCCTGGAGCTGCCAAGCAATAAAATCCCTAGGGGAATGATAGAACTGGAGAGAGAGTTTGATTTGGAAAATATGCTGAAACAAAGGGATCTTCAAAAGGCTGATGAGGGACAGTATTCGCAGGTTGACCTTGGGCAAGGTGATAGAAGAAGAAATGTTCTGATTGGGAAGGTCTGTACAGAAGAAGAGTTGAAAGGGATAACTCAGGCCCTCAAAGATTACATCCATGTCATTGCCTGGATGTATGATGAATTGAAAACTTTTGATACCAAGCCTTTTCAACAAAAGCAAAGACCCGTCAATGCCTTACTGGAGCCAATCATTTTCGAAGAAGTCAAAAGACTGCTCGATGTTAGGATCATATTTCCTATGAGACACTCCACGTGGGTGGCAAACCTGGTCCCAATGAGAAAGAAGAACGGTGACATCAGACTATGCGTGGACTTCAAGAACTTGAATTGAGCTTCTAAAAAGGATAATTATCCTTTACCTTCTCTAGATGAAGTCCTACAGATGGTGAATGACACCAAGATGATGTCCTTCTTAGACGGTTTCTCTAGATACAACCAGGTGATGGTGGACAGAATTGATAGATTGAAAACTGCATTTACCATGAAATTGGGGATCTTAGCCTATAGGCGCATGCCGTTTGGATTGATAAATGTTGGAGCCACATTTTATCGAGCAATGGACATAGCATTCATAGGCTTGATTAGTAAGTACATCATAATAGACATGGATGACTTAATAGTGTTCTCCAAAGATAGAGCAGACGATGTAGAGGAGATGAGAAAGGTGTTGAAGAAGTGTGAGTAGTACAGGATATCTTTGAATCCCAAAAAAGTGCATATTTGGGATGACCACAGGGAAATTGCTAGGCCACCTGATAACTGAAGACATGATCATCATTGATCCTGATAGAATAAAATCCATCATGAAGATACAACTGCCTGGAAGCAAGATGGAGCTCAAATCTTACTTTGGTAAGATTAATTTCGTTAGGAAATTTATCACTGGCTTTGCAGAGATAGTCAGGCCCTTGAATGCCATGCTCAAGAAGGACGCTAAAATTGAATGGACCCCAGAAACTAGAGCAGCTTTTGAAGACATTAAAAGGGCCATATCAAATGCTCTACTCCTGATCAGTCCAGATTACACCAAGGACTTGTACATCTACTCATTTGCTTCAGAACATACCTCTGCAGCAGTACTGACACAAAAAAATGAAGAAAGGAAGAAAAGCCTATAGCCTTCATGAGCTGCCCTTTCAGAGACGCAGAGCTTAGGTATATGGATGTTGAAAGATAGGCACTTGCTTTGGTCCGAGCAGTCAAGAAGTTCAGGCACTAAATCTTGAGAAGTAAGGTGATTGTTGTTGTACCCGATGTAGTAGTGAAAATGTTGCTAATGCAAAGTGAACCAGGTGAGAAAAGGGCTAAATGGATCACTGTCCTCCAGGAGTATATGGACATTACTCCTATGAATCTAGTAAGAGGGCAGGCTTTAAGTCAGATGATATCAGAGGTGGATCCCAATATCCTAAGCCAGCTGTACGTCGTAAATACAAAAGATGACGGAGAATGGTACTCAGACATTAGGCACATCCTGACTACTAGGAGATGTCCCTCAAGACTGCAGGCCTCATAGAGGAGAGCCCTGAAGATAAGGTCACTGAAATTTATGATAAAAGGAGGAGTCCTTTTTAAGAAAAACTATGAGGGGATATACCTAAGGTGCTTAGAAAGATCAGAAGCAGATAAGTTGCTAATAGAATTACATGATAAATTTGGGTCATCCTTAGCCACCACTCATGCTATCCTCAGGGAAGGGTATTATTGGCCCACAATTTTCAAAGATACAGCTGAACACATCAAATGCTGTCATATGTGTCAGGTTGCTGCCAATAGAGAGAAATATGATGTTCAACCTTTGCAGCCAGTGATGGAGATGCGCCCCTTTGCTCAATGGGGAATGGACTTCATAGGACCCATCAATCCTCCCTCATCCTTAGGACATAGGTATGTTTTAACTATTACTGATTACTATACCAGTTGGACTGAGGTTGTCAGTAGTAGGACATGCAATGCTAAGGATGTTATTAGGTTTTTGGAAACCAATATAGTGACTAGGTATGGAATTCCATATGCTTTAGTATGTGATAATGGGCTTGCTTTTGCTTCAATTAAATTGTCAAGTTGGGCTTTCGATCATGGGGTCATCTTAAAATTCTCCTCAAATTACTACCCCCAAGGGAATGGATTAACAGAATCCACAAACAAGAACCTCTTAAACATCATAAAAAAGATGATAGATAAGAACCCAAGGGAATGGAACACTCTATTGAAATATGCCTTGTGGGTAGATAGAACAAGGAATGAAGCTGCATTAGGAAATTCACCTTTTCACTTAGTATATGGGGTGGATCCCATCCTCCCTATCAACTTAAAGATTCCCACACTGCAGTTTGCACAAGAGTACCTAGGCATAGATAATAAATAGGAAGTTAGATTTCTATAGCTAATGCACCTAGAGGAAAAAAGAAGTGTAGCAATTAACCAATTTGGTAAACATCAAGCTGTTGTCAAGCGCTGGTTTGACAAAAGGGCTAGAATCAAGGCTTTTAGGATCTTAGATCTGGTCCTGATGTGGGACAAAGCACATGAAAGGAAGGGTGATCATGGTAAATTTGACAAACTCTGGATAGGCCCCTTTCAAATTTCTGAAATTCTAGGAGACAACACCTACAGGCTCAAGTCCTTAACAGGTGAGGATGTTCCATTACTAGTTAATGGATAGTTCCTTAAACACTATTTTCAGGCCTAAGGATTGCATGATGATAGTCATGTGTATCATAGTGTACTTTCTTTGTATAGTTGTTTGTACAGTGGCTTTGTTTTGCTTGTTTTGTTTTGGTTACTTTGTTTCCTCAACAGGGATCTTTCTTTTGATTTAGAGTGTAAAGGGGCAGATTAACAACCACTGAAAACAATGGAAAATTGAGATCATTAAGGTTAACTATTTGAAATCTATGCATAACTTGTTGTGACTGTCATGAATGTAGAGAGTTGTTTAACTTGTGAAATTTTGTATTCAATAAGAATGGGTTGAGTATTCAAGGAATGTTTCTCACAATGACACACCTAAAATCCTTGGTTTTGTTGAACTTACCAGTGCAGATATTAGGTGAAAAATTAGAGGTCACCCTTGCTACCATTACAATTCTCAGCTTAATTTTAGCAAGTGTTCACTCCTTACATCATGAAGTTACAACTGCAATATCTTGTGAAATCTCTTTCAAGAATCAAAAATAAAAAAAATGTAAATAAATAAAAAGGATTATATTGAAAATCTAGATTAAGCCATCTAAGTAACTCTACGGGGGCTATGGACGCTCGCTGGCAGTGGGGCTCTACTTAGGAGAATTGTAACGATAACCTTGCTGGGGCTATGGATGCTCGCTAGCAGCAAGGCTATATCCGGTTGGCTATGAGGGAATGTCCTCACCTACGTAGTCTAATATCAATCACTAGTTTGTTCAACCGATCTTCAAGATGAGGCTTATTAATCACGTGCACCCACTTAAACTGAAATTAAAATTCATGCACCTTATTGAATACATTAAGTCCCAAGTTGGATAATAATTTGTAGAAAAGATAGTTAGAAGTTACGAATTTATTTCATTCAATTTTCTTTAATGGGTTGGATTTGATTGTTTTGTTTGGTTGCTAGTTGTTGTGATGTTCACAACACACCCCATTTTACTCCTTAGCAAAATGAGGACCCCTACTGTGGCTTTTTGCTTTTTGCTTGTGTGTGTCGTTTTGCCTGGTGGTAAAGGGAAAAGTGAGTAAAAATTGCAAACTTTGTTGAAAATGGAGAAGAAATGCATTTTAGTACTAGTGCATAGTATGGTTGGATTCCTTGTCAAAAATGAGCTAGGGTTGCTTTTTGAACCATCTTAAAATTTGCCATATTTTGCAAGTTATGAGCATTTTAGTAAAATGTATAAGAGAAGGGTTTGCTCTTTGCACATACAAGTCTCATTGTATATCAGGTTGCATATACAAGGCCCTTTGTATGTGAGTTCACTTGTATACAAAGACCTTTGTATATCACTTTCCATATACAAAGTCATTTGTATATGCAAAGGTCATTTTATACTTGGTCACATGAGTAGTCGGGTTTATATACAAAGTCAATTGTATGTCTTTTGCCTTGTATGCATTTGTTAATGTTATATTTGTACATACAAAGTGGACCCGAAGTGGTTTTAGGTTAAAATGAATTGATGTTTTGAATCTGCTTTGTATCTCATGGTTGTATGTTTGGTAGGTCGTAACATACAATGCATTTATACAAGGGCCGGAACCGAAAAGTTATTAAGCAATGTTAATTCATTGTATATTTTGGGCTTGTATATTTAAACATACATTTGATATATACATTTGCAATGTGAAGGCCGCGGACCCAAAGGATTATGAAAAGGAGTTAAATTATTGTATGTTTGGTGTTTGTATGTTTTTACATACAAGGCAAATATACAAGCATCCACATACAAGTCGCGGACCCAAAAAAGTTCTTGAACAAGGTTAAAGCCTTGTATATAGATGGGCTTTGTTGGCGAGATACAAGTGTTTTATACATGCGCGGACCCGAAGGGATATGAAATAGAGTTAAAACAATGTACATTCGGCACTTGTATGTTCTGGCATACAAGCGAGGTATACAAAACCAATATGCATATCATGGATTCAAAGTGGCTATCAAATGGAGTTAAGTGCTTGTATGTTTCCCGCAATGTATTTTTATACATACATCACTGCGGATTTGAAAGAATATGAAGTAGAGTTGAACCGTTGTACATTTTGTGCATTGTATGTATCCAAACATACAAAAATTATACATTGCTATATACATCGGGCGGACCCGAAAAGGTTATTGAATGTAGTTAAGTTCTTGTACATTGTGCTTTGTATATTGCGATATACAAGCACAATGTACAAGCCAGAATCGAGGAAGTATTAAAATTGGTCAAATCATTGGGTGATTCTGGCTTGTATGTATAAACATACATTGCATTATATACAAACGAAACATGCAAGGGCGGAATCAAAAGGGGACAGACACGGAATATTCTTTGTTTGAACATGCTTGTATGTGTGCGATATACAAGCTGATGTGCAGGGTAGGACATACAAGCCGGATTCCAAATGGAAGTTAAAAATAGAGAGTTCTTTATATGCATATGCATTTGTATGTTGCGATATACAAACCGATATGCATTGCGGATATACAAGCCGAAATTCAAAATGATTGAAATTTGATTGAACCAACGTATCACGTCCACAATGTATATCATAATATACACTGCTCACCATACAACAAAATATACATTGCAGAACTCAGAGGCAAATTAAAAACGGTTAAATGCTTGTATCACGTCTGGCTTGTATATGGGAAGATACAAAGATTTAAAACAAGGAAAAGGGTGGGAAAGCCAGCAATAGAAATTTTGAAGCTTCTTTGGGCGCTTGATACATGTTTCTGGTCAACGATGGTTGACTCGACTGGTTTTAACGCTGTATATGCATTTTTGATGCCTGTTTTCATGGTTTTTGAGCCCAATGGCTGTGTTTGTACATTTGGGGCCTGTTTTAATGAAGATGTTCATTTTTCCTGCTGATTTACTAAATGATGGTGCTTTTTCCTGCCTGTTTATTGCAGATTGTTGGAGTAGTTGGGAAAATGCATAGTTGCCGACACAGTAACGATGTGCAGGTGAATGCAAAGGATGGAGTTTTGAAGGGCGATGACATCATGCAGGATAGTGGATTGGATCTCGAGAAGCCAAACACACCAGAAGGAGACGAGGCTTTCAATGCGGGGGGTTTGCAAATGGAAACATTATTGAAGGAGCGACGCCCTATCTGGGTATGCTACTTGAATTCTTAGCAGTTTTCATTTCTCACCGTTGGATACTGCATATCAAGATGCTGACCGTTGATCTCCTAGGGTTTTTGGGTGCCAGATTGGGGGGAATTCAAAGACACATATATGGAGCCCCCATATTGTACACAAAAAGGAAGAAGAGGAGGTCAATCATACAAAAATCAGAGCTGTAATAGTTTTAGGAGAGATCAGATTACTGAGACTAGTGAGGACTGGATTGTTGAAATAATCAAGGTCCCTTTCTCAGATCATTGTAAATGTACCTATTTTATGAACATACTGTATGGAGATGAAGTTTTAGACTATACCCCAATTGTAAACCTTAAGTAGTCTTCAAGTTGATTTCTGGATATGTACTAGTGAATGCTGTGTTCTATAGAAGCACTTTCATTTCATTGCATGCTGTTGTCAACTTTTCCCTTGAAGATTTGCACTGAATCATGCAGATTTGTGGACTATCCTAGTGAAGTATGATTTTAGTTTTCTTCTCTCCATTGCTGTATGGGAACATGTATGTGGATCAATGATCTCAGTCAAGTAATTTTAGGAATCTCACTCTCTAACCCTTTTTCTCACTTTTAATTTCATTGAAATCACTTTCATAACTGCACATCATGATAAATCAGAAGCAGAACAGAAAAATATGCTAACATCCCAAAGACAACTAAATATCATTAGTATATTTTTTGCTAAATGCATGTAGTATTGAAAATATCATGCAGAAAATCACAAATAAGGGTAGAACTCATGTAAATATCAACTTAGGCACATCATTTGGAGATATATGTTGTGTAGAGTAACTCCCCTATATAGCATAGTTGCAGAAACAGAATCTACTAATCTACATAAGGCCCCAAAATGGAAAACAAGAATGCACATCAACCACATAGTAACATTAGCAGATTATGAACTAATTGATGGGGACTTGGGATCATGAATTCTTGGAATTCATCGTATCTTTCAGGATAAACAAGGGTTGTTGTGTGACTTTTGTTTTGTGTGCTTGGTTGTGACTAACATCACAAACTGATCAACAGGTACTCGATTGACAAATCTAATCAATAAAATTTTCCTTAATATTTAACTCAATTAAAATTTAACACAAGTGTCCGACCATTTGACTCATGTAAATCCAAACATATTCATTCTAGTTCAACAAAGTTAATTTTCATTTTATTTTTTAAATTTATTTAGGATAGGTACATTTAGTCTATATAACTATCCAACCTAGAGTCTGTATCTAATAAATGTTTAATAAATTAAATCAATTGAAATTTCTCTCTTATCTAATTAGAATTAGTATTTTACAATTTTATGTAATTAAACACATAATTTAATTTGAAGTGTTAAATATGAGATATATGAAATTAAAGTTTGAATATAGATGCATATATTGGAAATTCAATAAATAGTAAAATCTAGTCTAGATGCAATAGTCTATGAGATATAAATACTAACATAATAGCAGTCCATGTAAAAATAGTGAAATAGTCACAAAACATATATGTCTAGTCAATACTGAAATAGTCATAAAATCCTCATGAAATAAACAATCTGATACAACATCATCATGGTCATCCATCATCTATCCATCAATCTAAAACATGTGTGCACACTAAGTTTGATCATCATTCATTTCAAGCTGCCTTTTGGTCCCATGTGACTAAGAGCAACTCATGCTATGTACAAGAAAAAGAAGCTTCAAAACAATTTTAATGTCAAAACTGCATCCTAATTAAATTTAAATCAAATATTTAAAACTAAACCATCAAATTAAATTTTTAAATCTAAACTTCAAAATGTCTAATCATACCACAACAGGCTCATCATCTCTCCTGTCATGCTCATGTGCAACAGATGGTGACGATTTCGATGACAGATTAAATGCCTGCGTTGCCAATTCCTATATTTCAATGAAACACATGAATTCTAGGCTCTAGAGTATAGATACAAAATATAAGGTTGAATGATACAAAAGACTTTAAAATCACATAGGATTTAACTATAGGACCTAAAATATGAGAGATGACTCATGCACCTGTGCAGGCTCATCAATGATATGATTAATTAAGCTTGCACCTAAACTAATCTTGTCTTGCATATATATGTGTACATGTATATATAAATTCAACTTTAAAGACATGAATTTAAAATCATGAAATTACACTAGAAATTCAAATTTAAATTAAAAATGTACAATTTTAAGATACAAACCATGGCATATGAAGTAGGCTCCTCTATAGATGATGTTGCCACTAGTCCTAGATGACTAGGTTGGTTTGACACAAAAGTGTCAGGACCTCCCAACTACTTTAAATTAAAATGTCACATTTCTGTATTAAATTATATATTATTAAATTACATATATCCAATTAAATAATCTTTAGAGGCCTTAATTTTTATACCTCAATAGTATAAGGTCTACCCAACTCTATTGCCGTTGACACTAAATGGTCCAACCGTGATGAAGTGGAAACAACTGATGGAGTCATCTGTACCAATCAACATGAACATATATATTTATTAATGTATATTTAATTTTTTTTTAAATATTGATAATTGATAATTGTCCAAATCTATATTAATTTGTATAAATTTTAATTTTATTAAATTTGGCATACATACCGAGTCCATAGGAGTGAATAATGTAGCGAAAAAGGAATCCTCCTCTGAAGCAGATGTAGGACCAAAACAAGGATGATGATAGTTCTGACAATAATGTGATGTGGACCACAATGGTGTCAATCTAGGTGATGCATCAGGACTAGCATCAAATGCTCCTCTAGGTTGTGTAGGCTCTCCAAGATTGACTTCATCTGCCACGCGAGTAGCTTGGTCAGTTAAGTTTCCTAAGAGCAATGATAACACTCTCAGTGCTGAGATGACCATCCACTTAGGAAAGGGCACAGAAATAGAGGGTGGAGAAGGGACAATAGGTGTAGGGGGTAAACGTCAATTTGGATTGGCATGTACCCTTGGTCTATGCTATGGAATTCCACCACCCACGCCCTAAAATGATCTCATATCAAAATAATTGGGCTTTTTGCCCATCTCAAACTCCGCCCATAATTTTTTTAGAAAATAAAAAAGAACTTCAAAGTTAGCATGAGGTGGATGCTCAAAGACCATCCACCATTGCTTCCAAAAAATATCAGTTGTTTGTTGATGTGTGCACCATTTGATTGAAATTCTCTTTTTAGTTGGTGGTATTTTTTCACTTGTGGAGGGATCAATGGGGAAATTGTATTTTTGGTATTATGTAAATAATTGATCTCTTTATATGAGAGGCCATCTGCATAAAATTGCCTCCTATCTTCTTGCCATGATCAGAATGTGTCTAGATCTATGTAGATAGCTCTCACTGAATCAACAATAGTTTGCATCATAGATGCAAACCATGAAATGTGTGGAGGGGTTTGGATTTGCCTTTGCAAGAAATTGATTTTCTCTTGCAATATTTGTATATTTTCATCAATTATTGCTTGAAAATGAGCCTCATCATGGAGTGGTGGTAGGGAGGTAGGTTGGGGTGGGGGGTCCCGGGGCATTACTGGGCTAGATCGGCCATGTGTACAAATAAGGTCTACAAGTAGAGCTACAATTACAAAAAATAATTAAAATCAAATTAAGAATTTAAAATAAATATTAAATTGTATGCACAACATATGTTTAAATACACATATACATAAAAATTGAAAACTTGGAAATATATAAATTTGCGTGGTTAAACAATACATTAAAACATTTAATTTTACATTTAATTTAACATATACATGCATTCAAAATTTAAACTTGTTAGAAAATGTTAAAAATCAAAATTTATACATTTAAGAATCATGACATTAATAAAAATTTATGTCCTAGTATCTAGTCAACATTATTTTGTCTTTCAAGTCCTATAATCTTATTTTACTATACATGTATGTAAGTATAGACAATTTCAAATTATCTTAGTTAATATATCATTCCTAAAAGTTTAATGTATAGCCTAAATGTCAATCCATCTAGGGCCGTGTTACCATTTCCTAAATTGTGGTAGAATTTAACTTGATTTTGTTTCCTATAAATTTGTGCAATGTTCATAGAAATCAAAATCCTAAAAATAACTAACTAGCCAGGCTATTGTTACTTAATATACTGCATGTCCACAAACCCTCAATATCAATAGAACTCCTAATCCTAGAGGTTATGATTAATGAGTGGATAATTTAGTTAGAAATTTTTCCTTGAGGTTTTGAAAATAAGACAATTAAAGAGAAAAATTCAATAAAAACTAGGTTGTTTACAACCACACTCATGTATTACATTCAAACTCCTAAACATGTCACTAAGTTCATGTCAACCTATTGGCTACAACTACACCTACAAGACCTGAATTGAGAAGATAATAAATATTTACATATATGCACTAAAATATGAACACAATAAATTACATTCTTATGTATGGGATTCCATTTATACATTATATACAAAAGTAAAAGATTTGAACATACTAATAGGTTTTTCTAAACAATATAAAAATTTCAACTTGATATCTAGAGATGTTTGGAAAGTTATATATAATTGAATCAAGAGACCTTTTCAAACCTAAACTATTAATTTTTACACTATTTAAAGGATATCCATGAAATATGTTCATATGTATGTACATGCTGAATTAAATTTTCATTGAACCCATGGTTGGATCTGACTCAGACGTGAAGAACATAATGGAAGCATGGCTTTAGGGATTGGTCTTAATTTGCTTGGCTTTACCAAACAAATTTTGAAGCAATTGTAAACTAGTTGGTATACTATAGACCTTGGTTATGACTATAATTTAGGGTTAAGTGACTTAGAAGGACTTAGAAAATCATTCATGCATAAAAGGTGGGGATCTAGTCTAGAGATAGGTCTTTATATATGCATGTTTAATATGGTAATGATTTCCTTTGTTCTATTCAGTTGCAAAATGGATATATAAAATGTATGTTTCCATAAAATCTTGCATAAGGTATATGCCATTTATGTTAAGGTGAAAGTAGTAATGGTATATACATCGTTAATGTTCTATTTGTACAAAATAAGATACCATGTGATAAAGTTTATTGTATATAGCCTAAATGTCATTCCATCTAGACATGTTACCATAAATCCTATTTTGTTCCTAATCCATTTTTATCCTTCCTAAGTGTCTCATTTTATTCAATCTTTGAACCCATTCTATGTACACTCAACATTATTTTAAAAATTTTCCATTGTTGTTGTCCCCTTTACCCCTTTGTTAAGTGTCAAGTTGTCATAGATATATGGATATGCTTAAATTAAATATTTAAACATAATAAAATGACTTCTAAGTTTTAGGTTTAGGTTTAATAGGTCATTTAGGTTAGGTCTACAAAAAGATAATAGGGTCCTATCCTGTCTAATTTGTAGGTTTTTAGCTTCATGAAAAGAGTTTTACAAATGGTTAAATTAGGATTATGAGACTCATTAGGAACATTAAAAGCCATGAAGACTAAAGAATAATCCTATAGCACGTATAACTTGTTCAAGGTCTAGATATAGGGGAAAAGACCTAATAGGTGAGATAATATATTTGCATTTACTGTCCAATATTTTTAAAAGTTTAGTAGAGTAGTTTTGACTTTAAGCTTGTTAGTGTTGTACTATAACTACTAAAAATTTATTGACTAAATAACCAATCATACATGATGTTGTATCAGCCCACCAAAAAAACATGACTTAATGCACACCTATTGGTCCACCCTTTTTTGGGGGAACTATTTGTCACCTCAACAAAAAGCACTTAGTTTTATCTTTACCCACTATAAGCTATAAAGTCTTAAAGGTCTTAATAGATGATTAAATTCAGAGTTCCTTTAATTCCACAACATCAAAAAGACATGAAGTATTCTTCATATTGAAAGACTAGATAATGCTCTTGTGGAGAATAGTCTTGATATTTTAAGGAGGCCTCTAAAGGGAAGAAATTTATTCCTAGTCAAAAGGCCAAGAAAACATATAAGAGGAAAACTATAGGAGCATAAGGAGATGTGGAGGAAGAAGAAATTCCTTTGAGGAAGAAGATGAGAGGGACAACCAAGCCACCTCCTTATAATTCTTCCACTATTGAACTCTCATCCTCTCTTCCTATGCAAAAAGATCCAACCATGCAGTCTATACTTCGTCTAGTTATTCATATCTCCACTAAGGTTAGGATGTCAGTCTAGAAAGACTCTATTACCAAAACTTCCACATCTACTATTCCTATCCAATCTCATTATTTTGGAACCATTCTTACACCTCCAATTGAATCAACCATGCCTATTCATTACAATTTCCATGCCTTCACCTAATAAGGAAGGAACTATAGAACTAGCTTCTCTAACCCCCTCTATTCCAAGGTCTATTCCCTCTTTCACTCTTGACTCTCCATCCTCCCTCTCCAACATTGAAAAAGTTGTTAAGGATTTAATAGAAGAATAGTTTGAGAAGAAATATAAGGATCAAAGTGAAGCAACTAGCTTGCTTAAGGAGTAAGAGAAACATGAAGGAACAATTCATCCAAGGGATAAACAAGACAAGGCCCGAGTTGAAAAGGAAAAAGTCAAAGGATCTCCCCATGAAAAGGATAAAGAGGAGAAAGCCAATGCTATAAATATTCTCACCATAGAATAAATAATTAAAGGGGAGAAGTTATTGGAGGAAATGGAGAAATTTCCTAATAGGTTGGATCTAGTAGATCAACAAGAATAGGCCTTCCCACCACCTCATGAAAAAAAATTATAGATCCATCTAATTCCTTGGTTCCAACATAGCTTTATGTGAATATTCAAAGAAGAAAGTAGACCATAAAACAATTTTCAAAGGATATTTCTTCCATATTGGTGCTGATTAAAGTTCCTTGGCTTGAGAAGACTAGAACTCTTTTGTCTATTAAAGATTGTATGCTTCCAAGTCTAGGATTACAAAGGTGGCAAGTATAATGGTCAATAAAGATGACAAAGATATGTTATCCTTAGACTATCAAATCATTGCTTATAATTTGGGGAAGTACACTAGGGAGGAAGAGATACATGGAATGCAAACAATAGTATCTACTATAGTCTCCTAAATGGATGAGGAATAAAGGATGAAAAGCCTGGATTAAATATTGAATTTCTTTAGCATAATAAAGGAGGTGAGAGTATCTTCATAGAGTTTTAACAAATTTCTATTAATTATGGCATCATGTAGTACCCCTCCATTCTCACCTTGGATGTACAAGTGAACTGATCAAGACACATGAATATGAAGGTAAAATAACATGAATAATTAAGGTAAGGCTTTGACATTGTTTTGCATTCCAATAAGTAAGATGTCGATCTTACTACAATTGTTATATGTTAGAATGGATCTCATGGACCGATTATGTTAGATTTAATTGTTATGATGATACTTCTGAGACTTATTCAATTTCATGCACCTATATGTTCAGTGTATGGTTATGTTCAGACAATGAGGTAGATTGGATTTGGGTATGATTATGTGTTATCTATCTGGATTGATTTGATGTGGAAAGGACGATGTCACATCACTTGCTTGCAAGTGCCCTATGATGTTGTGATTCCTTTTTCCACCTAGTGTTAGCTTTTGTGAATCTATACATGCTTGGCTGTGTCATTTGTTGCAGGATGTAGGTATCTGGCATCGACTCCACTTGAATTAATAGGTCTGAGCATGCCCTAAACCCAATGGATAAGTTGTTGCAGAGATAACTTAAGGTCCCACATCCCAAGTCATCATCCTCGATCAGGATGCATGACATGTCTAGTTCAACCTGTCAGTTTTGTCAGTATGTCATGTCTTGCAACTGATTGATATTTGATGTAGCCTGTTGGTTCTGGCTTATGATCAAGTTTGATTTCACATTCGAGATCTATCTTGCTCAGTGGGTTAATGATATATGCCTAGTTTTTGTTGTGGTGTAATAGAAATTATTATAGCATATAGTATACTATTATTTAACCCACTATAATATTTAATAAGGTTGTATCATATTATTATTATTTAGATTTAATAAGTTGTTTGTGAACCAATAAATATAAATAAAATTATTGTTAATGTGTAGTGTAATATTTTTTTAATAATTATTATTATTAATGATAATAATATTATGTTGTATGTAATTGGGTAAACAATTAATTGTTTGTATGTGTAAATGTGGGGGTAAATAAATTACCCGTTTATGTGAATAAATTTAGATTGGGTAATTATTTTATAACTATGAGCTTAATAAACTTAATATTTGGTAATTAGTTGAGTTAGTTGGTTTTCCCGTTTTGTGGTTGCACTCTTGCAAATATAAAGGAAAGATTTTTGCTATGAAAGGGGGGGATGGTAAGTGTAATTTCAAGGAAAAATGGCTTGATGAAGTTGCAGGTACAGGTATGAGGTTGAATTTTCTAATGCATATCGTTTGCTCAAGCTAAGAATGTTGCATTTTCATGGAATTAGGTTTTATATTACCCATAGCATGTGATTTTGTGGAGTTTGCTTTATTCTTTTGGATTCTATTACTTTCATCATGTTTTGTGGATTTAGATTCCAAAACTTGTGCAAAGAAACCTTCGTAAAATTGCCACTAGAATTGAATCTTTTGTTTGTAAACACTACAATTTGATTTGGAACCTTAGCATTCCATACGACTTGAGATTTTTATTTCTATCATGATTTTATTTCTAATCTGAGAACAATCGATGAGTTTAGAATATCTTCTAATGTGTGAAACATTTCTGGTTATTTTAGTGTTGAAGCTCATTCTAAAAGCCTATTCCACAAATCCATTATGTGCAATCCTACAATAGCCAGATCCCATCAGATAATATCTCTTTGAGACAATCTATCAAAAAGTTCATGTGCCTGTCTATTCTTCCACCATTATGCATACATGTCTAGTAGGCCATTACAACTACAACATCTGACAGACTTCCTCTATCCCTTATGCTACGATGGATATCCATACATGTTCCAAGGTTCTAGGATTTGTGTTTACACCTACCAACCACATCTACTGTAAAGTTTGCAAAGCATGTTCAACAAGTCAATTTTATGTAATTCTTGCAATCGTCGCATTCCACAAGAGGCCATCTCCTTGAGGCATTCTATCAAACAGTTGTTGTACCTTCTCTGTGCTTCCTCATCTTGCATATACATCTACCAGGTCACTTACAACTACAACATCTGACAAAGTTCCCCTTCTATTTTCCTTGATGGATGCCCCTGCCCTATTCAAAAGAGACCATCATGCCACAGGCAGGGAGGACGCTGGCAAAGTGTATCAAATTTGATTTTTTTACACTTACCGATTATAGTTACCAAAAAGGTTTAAAGCCCTTTCAACACATCCAGTTTGTGCATGTCCTTAGATCATTCCAGTCAATAAGACCATAATTTCCTTTAGGCATTTTTTCAAACAGCTCACGTGCCTTGTCTATGCTTCCACATTTTGCATGCATGTCTACTTGCAATAACAACATCTAACAAAAATTTCCTCCTCCGTTATGATTGGATTGATGTCCCTACCCTATTTCAAAAGCCTCCATTTTGGCATAGGCAGGGAGGACATAGGAAAAAGGTTGTGAAATTTTGGCCTTACACCTACCAATTACATCTACTTGATGTTTATAAAGCCTTTCCAATTGATCCATTTTGTGCATATCTTGCAATCATTGACATCTCTCAGGCATTCTGTCAAATAGATCATGTGCATTGTCTATGCTCCTATGTCTTGCATTCATGTCTACCAGAGCATTTCTAACCATAATATCTGACAAAAATCCCCTAACCTAAGTCAAATCCCTGCAAAACATTTCAGCTTGTATTTTTTTCTTTCAATCTTAAAGGTCCAAGCTGTGGGAATTCGTTGGAGCAAAGGATCTCTAAAATCCCAATTTTATCTCCCAACCTCCCGTGGTTTCCCACATTTATGCTAAAAGAAAGTTGATTTAAAACACATAAAAAATCTTCAAGAAGTGGCAAATTGTGGATTTTGAATAGAGGATTAAAGTTTTGATCCTTTTGAGCTCACCTTTAGAAGTCTTGAAGATCCTTGCATTTAAGTTGCTTAATGACAAAATTCAAAACAAAGACTTAGAAAAGTCCTTAAGAAAATGATACTTGTGTGATTATAATAGAAGAGTGGATTTTAACACATTTTAATTTTGTCTTGACATCCTCTACATTCTGCATACTTCTTCTGTAAAAGATTCAGTTTCAAAACATAGTCAATTGTGGGATTTCGGTGTAGGATTGGATTTTCACCTTTCAATTAGTCTCCAGAAGTCCCAAAGGTTTCCACATTTAGTTTGTCTTGAGGGAAAGGTTCAAATAAAACACTTAGTGAAGATCATGCGAATGGATTTAATGGTGGGATTTGAACAGATAGGACAACATTTAAACTGATATCTATACCTCCCAACCTATCCATTTTTTTTACAAAACTATGAATTTATATGAAAAGTATAAAAGGTAAGGACTTAAATTTGTAGAGTTTAGTTTGACTACTCAACATTACAATTGAAAAATTAGAAATTGGTAGTCCTTCTCAATCTTGCATTTTGTTTGAAGTAATCCATTTTTCAAAAGGGTTAAGTCTCAAGCATTATCTAAGTTGCAGAATTAGTTCTTATTGCCGGACTTCCAAGTGTTAAAATTCCATGTGCAGTAACCTATCAATTTTCTACACATTTAGTTTATAACTATCCAATTTGTGTCAATATGAGAGTAGGGATTAATTTGATAAGATAGCTATAAATTATTAAGTATAAGACTAATTGTTAGCAAGTGTTCTTGTAATAAGCATAAGCCAATTTTACTTTAAGATGATCGATTCCTTTGTAAGAAGTGTTGTATGTAGATCATTGTATTATGTCATTTTCGGAAGAATAATTACATTGAGGTTATGTGATGCAAAATAGACCCTCTGACTTCTATTATGATTATTGCCTAGTGTACATGATCCTTATTGATCAATAGTTAATTACTGTTTAGCCTTGATGGTTTATGCATGCACACAATTGGTTTCTAGTTTTCTTCCATGATATTGTTGTATCAAATTGGTCATGCATGTGTGTTGTGTTGGGTGGTAGGTGTAGACTCTTTTGATCTGTTTAGTTCCATATTAGAGACATTGTTAGATCTTTTACTAACTTTTATAGGAGATGCACTAAGAGATTCAATTATTCATAGATTGTGACTTTTGAGCCCTCAACCATACCAAGGGGTTGGAATTAATTGGTAATTTAATTGATTTGGTTTATGTGTGTAACATAGTTGGTTATGATCATATGGCAGATCCTATGTAGTTGCCTAGCAATAATATTCTACCTCAAACCATCTAATTACCTGTTCACTATTTATGTAAGTAAATGGAATAGAACTTTATCAGATAAATTATTACATAGGAAAACTAGTGAAATGAGGTAACGTTTTACTTGATTTTGGGTTAGGAGTGAACCTATCGTTTGTATGGAAAATGTGTTTTAATTGGATTGATAGTTGGCCTTATGTTTTAATGCATTAGTAAGGTGACAATAAGGGTTTATGTGTGTGTGTTAAAGATAAAATGCATATTGTGGAATATCTTACTAACAACTATCAATTGGGCTTTCGGTTAAGATAGGCATGTTTATAAATTATGCATTTATTGCTTATTGAATGATGGTTTCTTAAACATAATTATAATGGTTTTGTTAGTAGAAATATGATATATGGGTTTGGATTACAAATGTTGTAATTAGCATTTAATTTATAAGTAATTGTAATTAATATTATCTATGCATTGTTTAGCTTGACAGTTATATGTAATTGATGATTGATTAATATAATAGATAGAATTAATATTAATTAACTAGACCTAGGTTTTATGAAATTCTTGGTGGAGATATAACTTGAATCTAGTTGCTAATTTGATTAAATAGAATTGCTCTAGTAAGGAGAATTTATGTTGTCAATGAGTTGAAATTGCTTATTAAATTTTCATGTGAGTTGGTCTATGTGAAAATTGTCATGTTTAGGTTCCAGAGGCATAAGGTAATATGATTCGATGGCATGTATCCTGTTCATAGGTGTCTTGAAATGAAGATGTTGTAAGAACATGTGGTCTTTTGTCTATGTATGTGGGTCTTGGTAAACAATAATGTGAGATGTTGTACATACTGTGTTGTGAATATATTATGATGAGATTAAATCACCTTCATGTATGTGTTGATATCGAGCTTGTGTTTAGTATTGTAATGGGGAGATCTTGGAAATCCTAATAAGAAACTATTTTGTTCATGGTTGAGAATTGCGAGCAAGATGGCCCATACCTTGCTCGGGATATAAGTTGTTACGGTTATTGTGATTGATCAATTGAAAGTTTTGGGATAGTGATGTATAGGTTGATCATTGTGATTACGTTTTATATGCAAGAAGGTAAATGCCTTGCATTGTTTATGTATACTTATCAGTATGATAGTGATTATCTTGCTTGATGGTTAGGGTTTCTAGATGCAGGTAGGGGAGTGGCTTTCAATGTGGGGCTGACGCCCAAAGTGGCTGTCAGGATAACCCATTGAAAGTTGTTAATTAAGTGAAAACTTAAAAATGAACTGGGGGGGAAAAGCGTAAATCACACATTAACAAGATAAATGGATTTCCTCTCCCATGCCTATAGTGCTCATTTAGACTAAGGATGGGTAGAGAAGGCCTGGTTGGCAAGATCAACTTCCTTGTCCTCACGACAGGAAGGTTGATTCCGCATGTGTCACCCTATGCAGCCGGCACCTAGTGAGAGGCTGTCAGGATAACCATAGATGGGGGCCAGCGCCTAGCGAGAGACTGTCAGGGTAACCCAAGGATGGGGGCCGACGTCTAGCTAGAGGCTGTCAGGGTAACCCATGTTAGGGCCATGCGATGATGCTCTTCCTACTGCAGCCTAGCATTTCCTAGTTGTACTCTCCCCATTTGTCTTGTGTTGCCTCTGGAAGTGATATTGAGTTGCTTGTGATGTTGTCATGTGTTGTGATGGAGTCATGTTCAGTCCTTGTACATGTCAGTTAATTAGCTACCTGACTAGTTGATGTTTGGGACCTTATGTTATCTCCTAGCACGGGGGGTGGACCTTAGCGTTCCACATGGTCGGGTGGATGTGCTTTATCTCCATTGCTTTTTCCCTTGCCGATGTTCATGTGCGAAGAGGATATAGCTTGTGTATCAGATTCAGATCATGTACCTATTTATGGAGATAGTTATTATGCTCATGCGCTATCCTGTGTATCAGATTATTCATAATGTATGTATTCATATGTATTCAGAAGATGATAATGTAACAATGTAATGTTGTATTCATATGTCGGGAGAAATTGTGACTGTGTACTAGATCCTGATGAATACTTATATGATGTTATATAGATGTAAATATTTTTTGTTTTAGTGCATTAGGTTTACAATGAGTTATTGATGTTAATTCATGATGTGTGTTAGATTATGTTAATTGTTTTGTCAAGTAATACAACCATGTTATCTTAGAGGACAAGTCATTAGTTTAAATGATGTGTTAATATTACTTTGTTACTTTACTATCTCTTTCAATTTTAAAAAAAAAATTATCATGTTGCATATAGCATAAATGTGATGTCCTCTGAGGTATTCATGGCGGGGCATTACATCTGGTATCAGAGCCAAGCTTTGCAACACTGGGATCTTTGGTTCTTGTCGTTGTTTTAGGTTAAATGATTTTCTCCTTATGGTGAGTTAGTAGTAGTACCTTTCACCTAAGAGCTTTAGTATGGTGTTAGAAGGTTGATAAATTTACAAACTTGTTCCTTGTTTCTTGAAGAAATAAATTCTTTATGCCTTATCTTACTTATGCTTGTGCTATGTGCTCTCTCTCTCTCCTTCTTTTATGAGAATGGGATGATATATTTGACAATATGTGTATGTTTCTTGAATGCTAGTATTTACTGATTTGATGAGGTCTTGAGTTTCTCTTATGGTCTCTAGTGTTTCAGAAGAAAAGAAATTGTATTGCATTAAAGGTAGAAATTGTTGTAAATAAGCAATTATTTTGTTGCCTTAAATCCTAGTATAAAAGTTGTTTAGGTATGAGGATGTAGATAACCTAATTATCCATGTGTTGGTGTACGTTCTCTAACACATTCTAGACCTTGTGTCCTAAATGTTGTGTAGCGGATACTCCCTTTTGTGACTAAAGTTAGCCACTTTGTGATGTGGGTTTGTTTGCAATTTGGTTAATTTGAAATTTTGATAGTTGTTTCATGTGTTGTTAGGGGCTAACAGTGAATTTGTTTTCTTTGAAATTTCTTATGATGGGAGTGGTCACCAAAACTCTTTTCTCTATACTTGAGTTATTGTTGGAAATTGCTGGCATTTTGTGATTTAAGATTGGATTTGGTTACTTTCCCACTTGGGTTTTCACCTTTTTTAAAACTTTGATGGTGACTATTCTGAATGTTTATTTTTTCGTTAGCCCTCAATTGTGTCAAGTGTTGTCTCTATCGTGTTCATTTCGAACCTCTAATAGTGTGTACGAGGGAGTACTCTAAAGAGAATTGTACTGGAATGCTTGATAATTAGTCAGAACCATGGTGGAAATAAGAAATGAGATGTAATTTTATATTATATATATATGTATAAGAAATGAGATGGAAATAAGAAATAAGAAATGAGATTGTCATGTTGCCATAAATGTTTGTACAAATATTATATATATGTATATATGTTTAAATTAAAGATATAAACATAATAAAGGTGAAGTTTCTAGGTTTTAGGTTTAGGTTTAATAAGTCATTTAGGTTTTAAGGAATAGGTCAGTTTAGTTTATGAAACCCTAGTTTATGAATTAGGGTTTAGTGTTTATGAATTACGGTTTTACATTTTACTATTTATGAAAGCCTAGTTTATGAATTAGGGTTCTACATTTTACTATTTATGAAATCCTAGTTTATGAATTAGGGTTTTACATTTATGAATTAGGTTTTATAGTTTAGTCTTTATGAAATAGGGTTTACCATTTTTTAATGAAAGGTTTACAGTTTATGCATTAGGGTTTACTTGTTTTTGATTTGAGGTTGAATATATATATAGTTTAACATTGCAAAAACAACAAAAAACAAAGTAAAAAATAATAAAAATTCATAGAAATGAATGGGCAACCAACTTGGGGCACCGGTTAATCAATCTAAGGAGGTAGGGACACTTTGGAGATGGAAAATGGGGTCAACCAACACAGGTACCTATTCTTGGCATTGTTCTCCCTTGTCTTCCATGGCCTATAGCTATTAAAATGAAGCTACAGGCTTGGTTTCTAAAAAAAAATACTTTTCAAAAAGGGGTACTTGTTCCATAATGAGTGCCCGTTTTAGCTTTGGGTGCCTGATCGTAAATGGGAATCCATTTCATAACAGGCACCCTTTTCAGCTCGGGCTCCCATTCTAAGTGGTATTTTTCATCCGTGGAAGACTTCCATGAAATGTATGCTCAACTTCTTTATTTAACCCATTTTGTAGATGCTTTTCTTTACATCACCATTTCCATCTAGCAATTCAATTCATTTGGGTTGTATTGTTCCATTTGACAAGGTTCCCTACTAGCTCCAGCTCTCTATGTTTTAGCGACTGAAGGCTTTGGCTACTTGTTAGCTTAAGCGGTTTCTTAATCCTATGTCAAAGGGATTTCTCTATCCCTTATGCTACGATGGATATCCATACATGTTCCAAGGTTCTAGGATTTGTGTTTACACCTGCCAGCCACATCTACTGTAAAGTTTGCAAAGCATGTTCAACAAGTCAATTTTATGTAATTCTTGCAATCGTCGCATTCCACAAGAGGCCATCTCCTTGAGGCATTCTATCAAACAGTTGTTGTGCCTTCTCTGTGCTTCCTCATCTTACATATACATCTACTAGGTCACTTATAGCTACAACATCTGACAAAGTTCCCCTTCTGTTTTCCTTGATGGATGCCCCTGCCCTATTCAAAAGAGCCCATCATGCCACAGGCAGGGAGGACGCTGGCAAAGTGTATCAAATTTGATTTTTTTACACTTACCGATTATAGTTACCAAAAAGGTTTAAAGCCCTTTCAACACATCCAGTTTGTGCATGTCCTTAGATCATTCCAGTCAATAAGACCATAATTTCCTTTAGGCATTTTTTCAAACAGCTCACGTGCCTTGTCTATGCTTCCACATTTTGCATGCATCTCTACTTGCAATAACAACATCTGAAAAAAATTTCCTCCTCTGTTATGCTTGGATTGATGTCCCTACCCTATTTCAAAAGCCTCCATTTTGGCATAGGCAGGGAGGACACAACAAAAAGGTTGTGAAATTTTGGCCTTACACCTGCCAATTACATCTACTTGATGTTTATAAAGCCTTTGCAATTGATCCATTTTGTGAATATCTTGCAATCATTGACATCTGTCAGGCATTCTGTCAAATATATCATGTGCATTGTCTATGCTCCTACGTCTTGCATTCATGTCTACCAGAGCATTTCTAACCATAATATCTGACAAAAATCCCCTAACCTAAGTCAAATCCCCGCAAAACATTTCAGCTTGTATTTTTTTCTTTCAATCTTAAAGGTCCAAGCTGTGGGAATTCGTTGGAGCAAAGGATCTCTAAAATCCCAATTTTATCTCCCAACCTCCCGTGGTTTCCCACATTTATGCTAAAAGAAAGTTGATTTAAAACACATTAAAAATCTTCAAGAAGTGGTAAATTGTGGATTTTGAATAGAGGATTAAAGTTTTGATCCTTTTGAGCTCACCTTTAGCAGTCTTGAAGATCCTTGCATTTAAGTTGCTTAATGACAAAATTCAAAACAAAGACTTAGAAAAGTCCTTAAGAAAATGATACTTGTGTGATTATAATAGAAGAGTGGATTTTAACACATTTTAATTTTGTCTTGACCTCCTCTACATTCTGCATACTTCTTCTGTAAAAGATTCATTTTCAAAACATAGTCAATTGTGGGATTTCGGTGTAGGATTGGATTTTCACCATTCAATTAGTCTCCAGAAGTCCCAAAGGTTTCCGCATTTAGTTTGTCTTGAGGAAAAGGTTCAAATAAAACACTTAGTGAAGATCATGCGAATGGATTTAATTGCGGGATTTGAACAGATAGGACAACATTTAAACTGATATCTATACCTCCCAACCTATCCATTTTTTTTACAAAACTGTGAACTTATATGAAAAGTATAAAAGGTAAGGACTTAAATTTGTAGAGTTTAGTTTGACTACTCAACATTACAATTGAAAACTTAGAAATTGGTAGTCCTTCTCAATCTTGCATTTTGTTTGAAGTAATCCATTTTTCAAAAGTGTTAAGTCTCAAGCATAATCTAAGTTGCAGAATTAGTTCTTATTGCCGGACTTCCAAGTGTTAAAATTCCATGTGTAGTAACTTATCAATTTTCTACACATTGAGTTTATAACTATCGAATTTGTGTCAATATGAGAGTAGGGATTAATTTAATAAGATAGCTATAAATTATTAAGTATAAGAATAATTGTTAGCAATTGTTCTTGTAATAAGCATAAGCCAATTTTACTTTAAGATGATCGATTCCTTTGTAAGAAGTGTTGTATGTAGATCATTGTATTATGTCATTTTGGGAAGAATAATTACATTGAGGTTATGTGATGCAAAATGGACCCTCTGACTTCTATTATGATTATTGCCTAGTGTACATGATCCTTATTGATCAATAGTTAATTATTGATTAGCCTTGATGGTTTATGCATGCACACAATTGGTCTCTAGTTTTCTTCCATGATATTGTTGTATCAAATTGGTCATGCATGTGTGTTGTGTTGGGTAGTAGGTGTAGACTCTTTTGATCTGTTTAGTTCCATATTAGAGACATTGTTAGATCTTTTAATAACTTTTATAGGAGATGCACTAAGAGATTCAATTATTCATAGATTGTGACTTTTGAGCCCTGAACCATACCAAGGGGTTGAAATTAATTGGTAATATTTGGTTATGATCATATGGCAGATCCTATGTAGTTGCCTAGAAATAATATTCTACCTCAAACCATCTACTTACCTATTCACTATTTATGTAAGTAAATGGAATAGAACTTTATCAGATAAATTATTACATAGGAAAACTAGTGAAATGAGGTAATGTTTTACTTGATTTTGGGTTAGCAGTGAACCTATCATATGTATGGAAAATGTGTTTTAATTGGATTGATAGTTGGCCTTATGTTTTAATGCATTAGTAAGGTGACAATAAGGGTTTATGTGTGTGTGTTAAAGATAAATGCATATTGTGGAATATCTTACTAACAACTATCAATTGGGCTTTCAGTTAAGATAGGCATGTTTATAAATTATGCATTTATTGCTTATTGAATGATGGTTTCTTAAACATAATTATAATGGTTTTGTTAGTAGAAATATGATATATGGGTTTGGATTACAAATGTTGTAATTAGCATTTAATTTATAAGTAATTGTAATTAATATTATCTATGTATTGTTTATCTTGACAGTTATATGTAATTGATGATTGATTAATATAATAGATAGAATTAATATTAATTAACTAGACCTAGGTTTTATGAAATTCTTGGTGGAGATATAACTTGAATCCAGTTGCTAATTTGATTAAATAGAATTGCTCTAGTAAGGAGAATTTATGTTGTCAACGAGTTGAAATTGCTTATTAAATTTTCATGTGAGTTGGTCTATGTGTAAATTGTCATGTTTAGGTTCCAGAGGCATAAGGTAATATGATTCGATGGCATGTATCCTATTCATAGGTGTCTTGAAATGAAGATGTTGTAAGAACATGTTGTCTTTTGTCAATGTATGTGGGTCTTGGTAAACAATAATGTGAGATGTTGTACATACTGTGTTGTGAATATATTATGATGGGATTAAATCACCTTCATGTATGTGTTGATATCGAGCTTGTGTTTAGTATTGTAATGGGCAGATCTTGGAAATCCTAATAAGAAACTATTTTGTTCATGGTTGAGATTTGCGAGCAAGATGGCCCATACCTTGCTCGGGATATAAGTTGTTATGGTTATTGTGATTGATCAACTGAAAGTTTTGGGATAGTGATGTATAGGTTGATCATTGTGATTATGTTTTATATGCAAGAAGGTAAATGCCTTGCATTGTTTATGTATACTTATCAGTATGATAGTGATTGTCTTGCTTGATGGTTAGGGTTTCTAGATGCAGGTAGGGGAGTGGCTTTCAATGTGGGGCTGGCGCCCAAAGTGGGTGTCAGGATAACCCATTGAAAGTTGTTAATTAAGTGAAAACCTAAAGATGAACTGGGAGGGGAAAAGGGTAAATCACACATTAACAAGATAAATGGATTTCCTCTCCCATGCCTGTAGTGCTCATTTAGACTAAAGATGGGTAGAGAAGGCCTGGTTGGCAAGATCAACTTCCTTGTCCTCACGAGAGGAAGGTTGATTCCACATGTGTCACCCTATGGGGCCAGCGCGTAGTGAGAGGCTGTCAGGATAACCATAGATGGGGGCCGGCGCCTAGCGAGAGACTATCAGGGTAACCCAAGGATGGGGGCCGATGTCTAGCTAGAGGCTATCAGAGTAACCCATGTTAGGGCCATGCGATGACACTCTTCCTACTGCAGCCTAGCATTCCCTAGTTGTACTCTCCCCATTTGTCTTGTGTTGCCTCTGGAAGTGATATTGAGTTGCTTGTGATGTTGTCATGTGTTGTGATGGAGTCATGTTCAGTCCTTGTACATGTCAGTTAATTGTCTACCTGACTGGTTGATGTTTGGGACCTTATGTTAACTCCTAGCACGGGGGGTGGACTTTAGCGTTCCACATGGTCGGGTGGATGTGCTTTATCTCCATTGGTTTTTCCCTTGCCGCTGTTCATGTGCGAAGAGGATATAGCTTGTGTATCAGATTCAGATCATGTACCTATTTATGGAGACAGTTATTATGCTCATGTGCTATCCTGTGTATCAGATTATTCATAATGTATATATTCATATGTATTCAGAAGATGATAATGTAACAATGTAATGTTGTATTCATATGTCAGGAGAAATCATGACTGTGTACTAGATCCTGATGAATACTTATATGATGTTATATAGATGTAAATATTTTTTGTTTTAGTGCACTAGGTTTACAATGAGTTACTGATGTTAATTCATGATGTGTGTTAGATTATGTTAATTGTTTTGTCAAGTAATGCAACCATGTTATCTTAGAGGACAAGTCATTAGTTTAAATGATGTGTTAATATTACTTTGTTACTTTACTATCTCTTTCAATTTAAAAAAAAAAATTATCCTGTTGTATATAGCATAAATGTGATGTTCTCTGAGGTATTCATGGCAGGGTGTTACATCTGGTATCAGAGCCAAGGTTTGCAACACTAGGATCTCTAGTTCTTGTCGTTGTTTTAGGTTAAATGTTTTTTTCCTTATGGTGAGTTAGTAGTAGTACCTTTCACCTAAGAGCTTTAGTATGGTGTTAGAAGGTTGATAAATTTACAAACTTGTTCCTTGTTTCTGGAAGAAATAAATTCTTTATGCCTTGTCTTACTTATGCTTCTGCTATGTGCTCTCTCTCTCCTTCTTTTATGAGATTGTGATGATATATTTAACAATATGTGTATGTTTCTTGAATGTTAGTATTTAGTGATTTGATGAGGTCTTGAGTTTCTCTTGTGGTCTCTAGTGTTTCAGAAGAAAAGAAATTGTATTGCATTAAAGGTAGAAATTGTTGTAAATAAGCAATTATTTTGTTGCCTTAGATCCTTGTATAAAAGTTGTTTAGGTATGAGGATGTAGATAACCTAATTATCCATGTGTTTCCGTACGTTCTCTAACACATTCTAGACCTTGTGTCCTGAATGTTGTGTAGCAGATACTCCCTTTTGTGACTAAAGTTAGCCACTTTGTGATGTGGGTTTGTTTGCAATTTGGTTAATTTGAAATTTTGATAGTTGTTTCATGTGTTGTTAGGGGCTAACAGTGAATTTGTTTTCTTTGAAATTTCTTATGATGGGAGTGGTCACCAAAACTCTTTTCTCTATACTTGAGTTATTGTTGGAAATTGCCAGCATTTTGTGATTTAAGATTGGATTTGGTTATTTTCGCACTTGGGTTTTCACCTTTTTTAAAACTTTGATGGTGACTATTCCGAATGTTTGTTTTTTCGTTAGCCCTAAATTGTGCCAAGTGTTGTCTCTATCATGTTCATTTCGAACCTCTGATAGTGTGTACGAGGGAGTACTTTGCGGAGAATTGAACTGGAATGCTTGGTAATTAGTCAGAACCATGGAGGAAATAAGAAATGAGATGTAATTTTATATTATATATATATGTATAAGAAATGAGATGGAAATAAGAAATAAGAAATGAGATTGTCATGTGGCCATAACTGTTTGTACAAATATTATATATATGTATATATGTTTAAATTAAAGATATAAACATAATAAAGGTGAAGTTTCTAGGTTTTAGGTTTAGGTTTAATAAGTCATTTAGGTTTTAAGGAATAGGTCAGTTTAGTTTATGAAACCCTAGTTTATGAATTAGGGTTTAGTGTTTATGAATTACAGTTTTGCATTTTACTATTTATGAAAGCCTAGTTTATGAATTAGGGTTTTACATTTTACTATTTATGAAATCCTGGTTTATGAATTAGGGTTTTACATTTATGAATTAGTGTTTTATAGTTTAGTCTTTATGAAATAGGGTTTACCATTTTTTAATGAAAGGTTTACAGTTTATGCATTAGGGTTTACTTGTTTTTGATTTGAGGTTGAATATATATATAGTTTAACATTGCAAAACCAACAAAAAACAAAGCAAAAAATAATGAAAATTCATAGAAATGAATGGGCAACCAACTTGGGGCACTGGTTAATCAATCTAAGGAGGCAAGGACACTTTGAAGATGGAAAATGGGGACAACCAACACAGGTACCTATTCTTGGCATCGTTCTCCCTTGTCTTCCATGGCCTATAGCTATTAAAATGAAGCTACAGGCTTGGTTTCTAAAAAAAATACTTTTCAAAAAGGGGTACTTGTTCCATAATGGGTGCCCGTTTTTGCTTTGGGTGCCTGATCGTAAATGGGAATCCATTTCATAATGGGCACCCGTTTCAGCTCGGGCTCCCATTCTAAGGGTATTTTTCATCCGTGGAAGACTTCCATGAAATGTATGCTCAACTACTTTCTTTAACCCATTTTGTAGATGCTTTTCTTTACATCACCATTTCCATCTAGCAATTCAATTCATTTGGGTTGTATTGTTCCATTTGACAAGGTTCCCTACTAGCTCCAGCTCTCTATGTTTTAGCGACTGAAGGCTTTGGCTACTTGTTAGCTCAAGCGGTTTCTTAATCCTATGTCAAAGGGATTTCTCTATCCCTTATGCTACGATGGATATCCATACATGTTCCAAGGTTCTAGGATTTGTGTTTACACCTGCCAGCCACATCTACTGTAAAGTTTGCAAAGCATGTTCAACAAGTCAATTTTATGTAATTCCTGCAATCGTCGCATTCCACAAGAGGCCATCTCCTTGAGGCATTCTATCAAATAGTTGTTGTGCCTTCCCTGTGCTTCCTCATCTTGCATATACATCTACTAGGTCACTTACAGCTACAACATCTGACAAAGTTCCCCTTCTGTTTTCCTTGATGGATGCCCCCGCCCTATTCAAAAGAGCCCATCATGCCACAGGCAGGGAGGACGCTGGCAAAGTGTATCAAATTTGATTTTTTTACACTTACCAATTATAGTTACCAAAAAGGTTTAAAGCCCTTTCAACACATCCAGTTTGTGCATGTCCTTAGATCATTCCAGTCAATAAGACCATAATTTCCTTTAGGAATTTTTTCAAACAGCTCACATGCCTTGTCTATGCTTCCACATTTTGCATGCATGTCTACTTGCAATAACAACATCTGATAAACATTTCCTCCTCCATTATGCTTAGATTGATGTCCCTACCCTATTTCAAAAGCCTCCATTTTGGCATAGGCAGGGAGGACATAGGAAAAAGGTTGTGAATTTTTGGCCTTACACCTGCCAATTACATCTACTTGATGTTTATAAAGCCTTTCCAATTGATCCATTTTGTGCATATCTTGCAATCATTGACATCTCTCAGGCATTCTGTCAAATAGATCATGTGCATTGTCTATGCTCCTATGTCTTGCATTCATGTCTACCAGAGCATTTCTAACCATAATATCTGACAAAAATCCCCTAACCTAAGTCAAATCCCCACAAAACATTTCAGCTCGTATTTTTTTCTTTCAATCTTAAAGGTCCAATCTGTGGGAATTCATTGGAGCAAAGGATCTCTAAAATCCCAATTTTATCTCCCAACCTCCCGTGGTTTCCCACATTTATGCTAAAAGAAAGTTGATTTAAAACACATTAAAAATCTTCAAGAAGTGGTAAATTGCAGATTTTGAATAGAGGATTAAAGTTTTGATCATTTTGAGCTCACCTTTAGAAGTGTTGAAGATCCTTGCATTTAAGTTGCTTAATGACAAAATTCAAAACAAAGACTTGGAAAAGTCCTTAAGAAAATGATACTTGTGTGATTATAATAGAAGAGTGGATTTTAACATATTTTAATTTTGTCTTGACCTCCTCTACATTCTGCATACTTCTTCTGTAAAAGATTCATTTTCAAAACGTAGTCAATTGTGGGATTTCGGTGTAGGATTGGATTTTCACCTTTCAATTAGTCTCCAGAAGTCCCAAAGGTTTCCGCATTTAGTTTGTCTTGAGGGAAAGCTTCAAATAAAACACTTAGTGAAGATCATGCGAATGGATTTAATTGAGGGATTTGAACAGATAGGACAACATTTAAACTGATATCTATACCTCCCAGCCTATCGATTTTTTTTTACAAAACTGGGAACTTATATGAAAAGTATAAAAGGTAAGGACTTAAATTTGTAGAGTTTAGTTTGACTACTCAACATTACAATTGAAAACTTAGAAATTGGTAGTCCTTCTCAATCTTGCATTTTGTTTGAAGTAATCCTTTTTTCAAAAGGGTTAAGTCTCAAGCATAATCTAAGTTGCAGAATTAGTTCTTATTGCCGGACTTCCAAGTGCTAAAATTCCATGTGCAGTAACTTATAAATTTTCTACACATTGAGTTTATAACTATCAAATTTGTGTCAATATGAGAGTAGGGATTAATTTAATAAGATATCTATAAATTATTAAGTATAAGACTAATTGTTAGCAAGTGTTCTTGTAATAAGCATAAGCTAATTTTACTATAAAATGATCGATTCCTTTGTAAGAAGTGTTGTATGTAGGTCATTGTATTATGTCATTTTGGGAAGAATAATTAGATTGAGGTTATGTGGTGCAAAATGGACCCTCTGACTTCTATTATGATTATTACCTAGTATACATGATCCTTATTGATCAATAGTTAATTATTGTTTAGCCTTGATGGTTTATGCATGCACACAATTGGTTTCTAGTTTTCTTCCATGATATTGTTGTATCAAATTGGTCATGCGTGTGTGTTGTGTTGGGTAGTAGGTGCAGACTCTTTTGATCTGTTTAGTTCCATATTAGAGACATTGTTAGATCTTTTACTAACTTTTATAGGAGATCCACTAAGAGATTCAATTATTCATAGATTGTGACTTTTGAGCCCTCAACCATACCAAGGGGTTGGAATTAATTGGTAATTTAATTGATTTGGTTTATGTGTGTAACGTAGTTGGTTATGATCATATGGCAGATCCTATGTAGTTGCCTAGCAATAATATTCTACCTCAAACCATCTACTTACCTGTTCACTATTTATGTAAGTAAATGGAATAGAACTTTATCAGATAAATTATTACATAGGAAAACTAGTGAAATGAGGTAATGTTTTAATTGATTTTGGGTTAGCAGTGAACCTATCATTTGTATGGAAAATGTGTTTTAATTGGATTGATAGTTGGCCTTATGTTTTAATGCATTAGTAAGGTGACAATAAGGGTTTATGTGTGTGTGTTAAAGATAAAATGCATATTGTGGAATATCTTACTAACAACTATCAATTGGGCTTTCGGTTAAGATAGGCATCTTTATAAATTATGCATTTATTGTTTATTGAATGATGGTTTCTTAAACATAATTATAATGGTTTTGTTAGTAGAAATATGATATATGGGTTTGGATTACAAATGTTGTAATTAGCATTTAATTTATAAGTAATTGTAATTAATATTATCTATGCATTGTTTAGCTTGATAGTTATATGTAATTGATGATTGATTAATATAATAGATAGAATTAATATTAATTAACTAGACCTAGGTTTTATGAAATTCCTGGTGGAGATATAACTTGAATCCAGTTGCTAATTTGATTAAATAGAATTGCTCTAGTAAGGAGAATTTATGTTGTCAACGAGTTGAAATTGCTTATTAAATTTTCATGTGAGTTGGTCTATGTGTAAATTGTCATGTTTAGGTTCCAGAGGCATAAGGTAATATGATTTGATGGCTTGTATCCTGTTCATAGGTGTCTTGAAATGAAGATGTTATAAGAACATGATGTCTTTTGTCTATGTATGTGGGTCTTGGTAAACAATAATGTGAGATGTTGTACATACTGTGTTGTGAATATATTATGATGGGATTAAATCTCCTTCATGTATGTGTTGATCTCGAGCTTGTGTTTAGTATTGTAATGGGGAGATCTTGGAAATCCTAATAAGAAACTATTTTGTTCATGTTTGAGATTTGCGAGCAAGATGGCCCATACCTTGCTCGGGATATAAGTTGTTATGGTTATTGTGATTGATGAACTGAAAGTTTTGGGACACTGATGTACAGGTTGATCATTGTGATTATGTTTTATATGCAAGAAGGTAAATGCCTTGCATTGTTTATGTATACTTATTAGTATGATAGTGATTGTCTTGCTTGATGGTTAGGGTTTCTAGATGCAAGTAGGGGAGTGGCTTTCAATGTGGGGCCGGCGCCCAAAGTAGCTGTCAGGATAACCCATTGAAAGTTGTTAATTAAGTGAAAACCTAAAAATGAACTGGGGGAAAAAGGGTAAATCACACATTAACAAGATAAATGGATTTCCTCTCCCATGCCTGTAGTGCTCATTTAGACTAAGCATGGGTAGAGAAGGCCTGGTTGGCAAGATCAAATTCCTTGTCCTCACAAGAGGAAGATTGATTCCGCATGTGTCACCCTATGGGGCCGACGCCTAGTGAGAGGCTGTCAGGATAACCATAGATGGGGGCTGGCGCCTAGCGAGAGACTGTCAGGGTAACCCAAGGATGGGGGCCGACGTCTAGCTAGAGGCTGTCAGGGTAACCCATGTTAGGGCCATGTGATGATGCTCTTCCTACTACAGCCTAGCATTCCCTAGTTGTACTCTCCCCATTTGTCTTGTGTTGCCTCTGGAAGTGATATTGAGTTGCTTGTGATGTTGTCATGTGTTGTGATGGAGTCATGTTCAGTCCTTGTACATGTCAGTTAATTGTCTACCTGACTGGTTGATGTTTGGGACCTTATGTTATCTCCTAGCACAAGGGGGTGGACCTTAGCGTTCCACATGGTCGGGTGGATGTGCTTTATCTCCATTGGTTTTTCCCTTGCCGATGTTCATGTGTGAAGAGGATATATCTTGTGTAACAGATTCAAATCATGTACCTATTTATGGAGATAGTTATTATGCTCATGTGCTATCCTATGTATTAGATTATTCATAATGTATGTATTCATATGTATTCAGAAGATGATAATGTAACAATGTAATGTTGTATTCATATGTCGGGAGAAATTGTGACTGTGTACTAGATCCTGATGAATACTTATATGATGTTATATAGATGTAAATATTTTTTGTTTTAGTGCATTAGGTTTACAATGAGTTACTGATGTTAATTCATGATGTGTGTTAGATTATGTTAATTGTTTTGTCAAGTAATGCAACCATGTTATCTTAGAGGACAAGTCATTAGTTTAAATGATGTGTTAATATTACTTTGTTACTTTACTATCTCTTTCAATTTTAAAAAAAAATTATCTTGTTGCATATAGCATAAATGTGATGTTCTCTGAGGTATTCATGGCGGGGCATTACATCTGGTATCAGAGCCAAGGTTTGCAACACTAGGATCTCTGGTTCTTGTCGTTGTTTTAGGTTAAATGTTTTTTTCCTTATGGTGTGTTAGTAGTAGTACCTTTCACCTAAGAGCTTTAGTATGGTGTTAGAAGGTTGATAAATTTACAAACTTGTTCCTTGTTTCTGGAAGAAATAAATTCTTTATGCCTTGTCTTACTTATGCTTCTGCTATGTGCTCTCTCTCTCCTTCTTTTATGAGAATGTGATGATATATTTAACAATATGTGTATGTTTCTTGAATGCTAGTATTTACTGATTTGATGAGGTCTTGAGTTTCTCTTGTGGTCTCTAGTGTTTCAGAAGAAAAGAAATTGTATTGCATTAAAGGTAGAAATTGTTGTAAATAAGCAATTATTTTGTTTCCTTAGATCCTTGTATAAAAGTTGTTTAGGTATGACGATGTAGATAACCTAATTATCTATGTGTTGGCGTACATTCTCTAACACATTCTAGACCTTGTGTCCTAAATGTTGTGTAGCGGATACTCCCTTTTGTGACTAAAGTTAGCCACTTTGTGATGTGGGTTTGTTTGCAATTTGGTTAATTTGAAATTTTGATAGTTGTTTCATGTGTTGTTAGGGGCTAACAGTGAATTTGTTTTCTTTGAAATTTCTTATGACGGGAGTGGTCACCAAAACTCTTTTCTCTATACTTGAGTTATTGTTCGAAATTGCTGGCATTTTGTGATTTAAGATTGGATTTGGTTATTTTCCCACTTGGGTTTTCACCTTTTTTAAAACTTTGATGGTGACTATTCTGAATGTTTGTTTTTTTGTTAGCCCTGAATTGTGTCAAGTGTTGTCTCTATCATGTTCATTTCGAACCTCTGATAGTGTGTACGAGGGAGTACTCTACAGAGAATTGTACTGGAATGCTTGGTAATCAGTCAAAACCATGGTGGAAATAAGAAATGAGATGTAATTTTATATTATATATATATATGTATAAGAAATGAGATGGAAATAAGAAATGAGATTGTCATGTGGCCATAACTATTTTTACAAATATTATATATATGTATATATGTTTAAATTAAAGATATAAACATAACAAAGGTGAAGTTTTTAGGTTTTAGGTTTAGGTTTAATAAGTCATTTAGGTTTTAAGGAATAGGTCAGTTTAGTTTATGAAACCCTAGTTTATGAATTAGGGTTTAGTGTTTATGAATTACGGTTTTACATTTTACTATTTATGACAGCCTAGTTTATGAATTAGGGTTTTACATTTTACTATTTATGAAATCCTAGTTTATGAATTAGGGTTTTACATTTATGAATTAGTGTTTTATAGTTTAGTCTTTATGAAATAGGGTTTACCATTTTTTAATGAAAGGTTTACAGTTTATGCATTAGGGTTTACTTGTTTTTTATTTGAGGTTGAATATATATACAGTTTAACATTGCATAAACAACAAAAAACAAAGCAAAGAATAATGAAAATTCATAGAAATGAATGGGCAACCAACTTGGGGCACTGGTTAATCAATCTAAGGAGGCAGGGACACTTTGGAGATGGAAAATGGGGTCAACCAACACAGGTACCTATTCTTGGCATCGTTCTCCCTTGTCTTCCATGGCCTATAGCTATTAAAATGAAGCTACAGGCTTGGTTTCTAAAAAAAAATACTTTTCAAAAAGGGGTACTTGTTCCATAATGGGTGCTCGTTTTAGCTTTGGGTGCCTGATCGTAAATGGGAATCCATTTCATAACGGGCACCCGTTTCATCTCGGGCTCCCATTCTAAGTGGTATTTTTCATCCGTGGAAGACTTCCATGAAATGTATTCTCAACTTCTTTCTTTAACCCATTTTGTAGATGCTTTTCTTTACATCACCATTTCCATCTAGCAATTCAATTCATTTGGGTTGTATTGTTCCATTTGACAAGGTTCCCTACTAGCTCCAGCTCTCTTTGTTTTAGCGACTGAAGGCTTTGGCTACTTGTTAGCTCAAGCGGTTTCTTAATCCTATGTCAAAGGGATTTATCTATCCCTTATGCTACGATGGATATCCATACATGTTCCAAGGTTCTAGGATTTGTGTTTACACCTGCCAGCCACATCTATTGTAAAGTTTGCAAAGCATGTTCAACAAGTCAATTTTATGTAATTCCTGCAATCGTCGCATTCCACAAGAGGCCATCTCCTTGAGGCATTCTATCAAATAGTTGTTGTGCCTTCTCTGTGCTTCCTCATCCTACATATACATCTACCAGGTCACTTACAGCTACAACATCTAACAAAGTTCCCCTTCTGTTTTCCTGGATGGATGCCCCTGCCCTATTCAAAAGAGCCCATCATGCCACAGGCAGGGAGGACGCTGGCAAAGTGTATCAAATTTGATTTTTTTACACTTACCGATTATAGTTACCAAAAAGGTTTAAAGCCCTTTCAACACATCCAGTTTGTGCATGTCCTTAGATCATTCCAGTCAATAAGACCATAATTTCCTTTAGGCATTTTTTCAAACAGCTCATGTGCCTTGTCTATGATTCCACATTTTGCATGCATGTCTACTTGCAATAACAACATTTGACAAAAATTTCCTCCTCCGTTATGCTTGGATTGATGTCCCTACCCTATTTCAAAAGCCTCCATTTTGGCATAGGCAGGGAGGACACATGAAAAAGGTTGTGAAATTTTGGCCTTACACCTGCCAATTACATCTACTTGATGTTTATAAAGCCTTTCCAATTGATCCATTTTGTGCATATCTTGCAATCATTGACATCTCTCAGGCATTCTGTCAAATAGATCATGTGCATTGTCTATGCTCCTACGTCTTGCATTCACGTCTACCAGAGCATTTCTAACCATAATATCTGACAAAAATCCTCGCAAAACATTTCAGCTCGTATTTTTTTCTTTCAATCTTAAAGGTCCAAGCTGTGGGAATTCGTTGGAGCAAAGGATCTCTAAAATCCCAATTTTATCTCCCAACCTCCCGTGGTTTCCCACATTTATGCTAAAAGAATGTTGATTTAAAACACATTAAAAATCTTCCAGAAGTGGTAAATTGCAGATTTTGAATAGAGGATTAAAGTTTTGATCCTTTTGAGCTCACCTTTAGAAGTTTTGAAGATCCTTGCATTTAAGTTGCTTAATGACAAAATTCAAAACAAAGACTTAGAAAAGTCCTTAAGAAAATGATACTTGTGTGATTATAATAGAAGAGTGGATTTTAACACATTTTAATTTTGTCTTGACCTCCTCTACATTCTGCATACTTCTTCTGTAAAAGATTCATTTTCAAAACGTAGTCAATTGTGGGATTTCGGTGTAGGATTCAATTTTCACCTTTCAATTAGTCTCCAGAAGTCCCAAAGGTTTCCGCATTTAGTTTGTCTTGAGGGAAAGGTTCAAATAAAACACTTAGTGAAGATCATGGGAATGGATTTAATTGTGATAGGACAACATTTAAACTGATATCTATACCTCCCAACCTATCCATTTTTTTTACAAAACTGTGAACTTATATGAAAAGTATAAAAGGTAAGGACTTAAATTTGTAGAGTTTAGTTTGACTACTCAACATTACAATTGAAAACTTAGAAATTGGTAGTCCTTCTCAATCTTGCATTTTGTTTGAAGTAATCCATTTTTCAAAAGGGTTAAGTCTTAAGCATAATCTAAGTTGCAGAATTAGTTCTTATAGCCGGACTTCCAAGTGTTAAAATTCCATGTGCAGTAATTATCAATTTTCTACACATTGAGTTTATAACTATCAAATTTGTGTCAATATGAGAGTAGGGATTAATTTAATAAGATAGCTATAAATTATTAAGTATAAGACTAATTGTTAGCAAGTGTTCTTGTAATAAGCATAAGCCAATTTTACTTTAAGATGATCGATTCCTTTGTAAGAAGTGTTGTATGTAGATCATTGTATTATGTCATTTTGGGAAGAATAATTACATTGAGGTTATGTGATGCAAAATGGACCCTCTGACTTCTATTATGATTATTGCCTAGTGTACATGATCCTTATTGATCAATAGTTAATTATTGTTTATCCTTGATGGTTTATGCATGCACACAATTGGTTTCTAGTTTTCTTCCATGATATTGTTGTATCAAATTGGTCATGCGTGTGTGTTGTGTTGGGTAGTAGGTGTAGACTCTTTTGATTTGTTTAGTTCCATATTAGAGACATTGTTAGATCTTTTACTAACTTTTATAGGAGATGCACTAAGAGATTCAATTATTCATAGATTGTGACTTTTGAGCCCTCAACCATAACAAGGGGTCGGAATTAATTAGTAATTTAATTGATTTGGTTTATGTGTGTAACATAGTTGGTTATGATCATATGGTAGATCCTATGTAGTTGCCTAGCAATAATATTCTACCTCAAACCATCTCCTTACCTATTCACTATTTATGTAAGTAAATGGAATAGAACTTTATCAGATAAATTATTACATAGGAAAACTAGTGAAATGAGGTAATGTTTTACTTGATTTTGGGTTCGCAATGAACCTATCGTTTGTATGGAAAATGTGTTTTAATTGGATTGATAGTTGGCCTTATGTTTTAATGCATTAGTAAGGTGACAATAAGGGTTTATGTGTGTGTGTTAAAGATAAAATGCATATTGTGGAATATCTTACTAACAACTATCAATTGGGCTTTCGGTTAAGATAGGCATGTCTATAAATTATGCATTTATTGGTTATTGAATGATGGTTTCTTAAACATAATTATAATGGTTTTGTTAGTAGAAATATGATATATGGGTTTGGATTACAAATGTTGTAATTAGCATTTAATGTATAAGTAATTGTAATTAATATTATCTATGCATTGTTTAGCTTGACAGTTATATGTAATTGATGATTGATTAATATAATAGATAGAATTAATATTAATTAACTAGACCTAGGTTTGATGAAATTCTTGGTGGAGATATAAATTGAATCCAGTTGCTAATTTGATTAAATAGAATTGCTCTAGTAAGGAGAATTTATGTTGTCAACGAGTTGAAATTGCTTATTAAATTTTCATGTGAGTTGGTCTATGTGTAAATTGTCATGTTTAGGTTCCAGAGGCATAAGGTAATATGATTCGATGGCATGTATCCAATTCATAGGTGTCTTGAAATGAAGATGTTGTAAGAACATGATGTCTTTTGTCGATGTATGTGGGTCTTGGTAAACAATAATGTGATATGTTGTACATACTGTGTTGTGAATATATTATGATGGGATTAAATCTCCTTCATGTATGTGTTGATCTTGAGCTTGTGTTTAGTATTGTAATGGGGAGATCTTGGAAATCCTAATAAGAAACTATTTTGTTCATGGTTGAGATTTGCGAGCAAGATGGCCCATACCTTGCTCGGGATATAAGTTGTTATGGTTATTGTGATTGATGAACTGAAAGTTTTGGGACAGTGATGTACAGGTTGATCATTGTGATTATGTTTTATATGCAAGAAGGTAAATGCCTTGCATTGTTTATGTATACTTATCAGTATGATAGTGATTGTCTTGCTTGATGGTTAGGGTTTGTAGATGCAAGTAGGGGAGTGGCTTTCAATGTGGGGCCGGCGCCCAAAGTAGCTATCAGGATAACCCATTGAAAGTTGTTAATTAAGTGAAAATCTAAAAATGAACTAGGGGGGAAAAGGGTAAATCACACATTAACAAGATAAATGGATTTCCTCTCCCATGCCTGTAGTGCTCATTTAGACTAAGGATGGGTAGAGAAGGCCTGGTTGGCAAGATCAACTTCTTTGTCCTCACGAGAGGAAGGTTGATTCCGCATGTGTCACCCTATGGGGCTGGCGCCTAGTGAGAGGCTGTCAGGATAACCATAGATGGGGGTCGGCGCCTAGCAAGAGACTGTCAGGGTAACCCAAGGATGGGGGCTGACGTCCAGCTAGAGGCTGTCAGGGTAACCCATGTTAGGGCCATGCGATGACGCTCTTCCTACTGCAGTCTAGCATTCCCTAGTTGTACTCTCCCCATTTGTCTTGTGTTGCCTCTGGAAGTGATATTGAGTTTCTTGTGATGTTGTCATGTGTCATGATGGAGTCATGTTCAGTCCTTGTACATGTCAGTTAATTGTCTACCTGACTGGTTGATGTTTGGGACCTTATGTTATCTCCTAGCACGGGGGGTGGACCTTAGCGTTCCACATGGTCGGGTGGATGTGCTTTATCTCCATTGGTTTTTCCCTTGCCGATGTTCATGTGCGAAGAGGATATAGCTTGTGTATCAGATTCAGATCATGTACCTATTTATGGAGATAGTTATTATGCTCATGTGCTATCCTGTGTATCAAATTATTCATAATGTATGTATTCATATGTATTCAGAAGATGATAATGTAACAATGTAATGTTGTATTCATATGTCGGGAGAAATTGTGACTGTGTACTAGATCCTGATGAATACTTATATGATGTTATATAGATGTAAATATTTTTTGTTTTAGTGCATTAGGTTTACAATGAGTTACTGATGTTAATTCATGATGTGTGTTAGATTATGTTAATTGTTTTGTCAAGTAATGCAACCATGTTATCTTAGAGGACAAGTCATTAGTTTAAATGATGTGTTAATATTACTTTGTTACTTTACTATCTCTTTCAATTTTTAAAAAAAAATTATCCTATTGCATATAGCATAAATGTGATGTTCTCTGAGGTATTCATGGTGGGGTGTTACATCTGGTATCAGAGCCAAGGTTTGCAACACTGGAATCTCTGGTTCTTGTCGTTGTTTTAGGTTAAATGTTTTTCTCCTTATGGTGAGATAGTAGTAGTACCTTTCACCTAAGAGCTTTAGTATGGTGTTAGAAGGTTGATAAATTTACAAACTTGTTCCTTGTTTCTGAAAGAAATAAATTCTTTATGCCTTGTCTTACTTATGCTTCTGCTATGTGCTCTCTCTCTCCTTTTATGAGAATGTGATGATATATTTAACAATATGTGTATGTTTCTTGAATGCTAGTATTTACTGATTTGATGAGGTCTTGAGTTTCTTTTGTGGTCTCTAGTGTTTCAGAAGAAAAGAAATTGTATTAAATTAAAGGTAGAAATTGTTGTAAATAAGCAATTATTTTGTTGCCTTAGATCCTTGTATAAAAGTTGTTTAGGTATGAGGATGTAGATAACCTAATTATATATGTGTTGGTGTACGTTCTCTAGCACATTCTAGACCTTGTGTCCTGAATGTTGTGTAGCGGATACTCCCTTTTGTGACTACAGTTAGCCACTTTGTGATGTGGGTTTGTTTGCAATTTGGTTAATTTGAAATTTTGATAGTTGTTTCATGTGTTGTTAGTGGCTAACAGTGAATTTGTTTTCTTTGAAATTTCTTATGATGGGAGTGGTCACCAATACTCTTTTCTCTATACTTGAGTTATTGTTGGAAATTGCTGGCATTTTGTGATTTAAGATTGGATTTGGTTATTTTCCCACTTGGGTTTTAACCTTTTTTAAAACTTTGATGGTGACTATTCCAAATGTTTGTTTTTTTGTTGGCCCTGAATTGTGTCAAGTGTTGTCTCTATCATGTTTATTTCGAACCTCTGATAGTGTGTACGAGGGAGTACTCTGCGGACAATTGTACTGGAATGCTTGGTAATTAGTCAGAACCATGGTGGAAATAAGAAATGAGATGTAATTTTATATTATATATATATGTATAAGAAATGAGATGGAAATAAGAAATAAGAAATGAGATTGTCATGTGGCCATAACTGTTTGTACAAATATTATATATATGTATATATGTTGAAATTAAAGATATAAACATAATAAAGGCGAAGTTTCTAGGTTTTAGGTTTAGGTTTAATAAGTCATTTAGGTTTTAAGGAATAGGTCAGTTTAGTTTATGAAACCCTAGTTTATGAATTAGGGTTTTACATTTTACTATTTATGAAATCCTAGTTTATGAATTAGGGTTTTACATTTATGAATTAGTGTTTTATAGTTTAGTCTTTATGAAATAGGGTTTACCATTTTTTAATGAAAGGTTTACAGTTTATGCATTAGGGTTTACTTATTTTTGATTTGAGGTTGAATATATATACAGTTTAACATTGCAAAAACAATAAAAAACAAAGAAAAAAAATAATGAAAATTCATAGAAATGAATGGGCAACCAACTTGGGGCACTGGTTAATCAATCTAAGGAGGCAGGGACACTTTGGAGATGGAAAATGGGGTAAACCAACATAGGTACCTATTCTTGGCATCGTTCTCCCTTGTCTTCCATGGCCTATAGGTATTAAAATGAAGCTACAGGCTTGGTTTCTAAAAAAAATACTTTTCAAAAAGGGGTACTTGTTCCATAATGGGTGCCCATTTTAGCTTTGGGTGCCTGATCGTAAATGGGAATCCATTTCATAACGGGCACCCGTTTCAGCTCGAGCTCCCATTCTAAGTGGTATTTTTCATCCGTGGAAGACTTCCATGAAATGTATGCTCAACTTCTTTCTTTAACCCATTTTGTAGATGCTTTTCTTTACATCACCATTTCCATCTAGCAATTCAATTCATTTGGGTTGTATTGTTCCATTTGACAAGGTTCCCTACTAGCTCCAGCTCTCTATGTTTTAGCGACTGAAGGCTTTGGCTACTTGTTAGCTCAAGTAGTTTCTTAATCCTATGTCAAAGGGATTTCTCTTCCTAATTCTCCCAATTAGCTAGCCAATGGTCATTTTTCTAATGATTCCTTTCTCACTCTTCTTGAGGAGGAGGATAATATCAAAAAAGTGATTTTTTGTCTTGAAACTTTTTTTTAGGTCTCCAGTTTCAGCATTCAATGGCAAAAAACCTTATGTTACCGACAACTCACTCTTCACAAATTGGGTTGGATCAACTCATTTGGTTACAAATGGATTTGTCATGGGGAGATATTCCACTTCTTGGGTATTCACTTTGCCTTTCAGCCCACTCATTCGAAAGTGTGGCAATCTATGACTACAAGAATTAAGAAGAAGCTTCACTACTAGATAACCAAGCCTCTCTCTTTAGCATGGTAATTTTAGATCTGCTCAAAGATTTTAGCTACCACTCATGTCTACTATTCCTCCTATTGTGTCCCTTTTATAACTTCTTATTTAAAATTCATGAAGCTTCTCAGAGATTTTTTGTGGCCCTCTAGTGATGACCACAAAAGATTTCATTGTATTGCATGGGAATTCTACTACTTTCCTTGGGAAGCATGGGGGCTTGGCTTGATTTCCATTTACCAACAAGGCATTGCCTTATGTGCTAAGTGGCTCATCAAAGCTCTTCATGGTAATGAAGCTTTAAAAATTCTTATTGGACATTGTATTAGTATGGGCACTCCTCAAGGTTAGCCTACCTGGAAAGGCTTGGATTTAGGAACCCTTCTTATCATGAGGGAACCTATTGTAGGAGTCCGGACAACACTGAGAGGGGGGGGTGAATCAGTGTTGTGTAGATTTTTGCAACTTATAATAACTTTTAATTTTCAAGACTCAGAAAGAGAAAGTCATCAATAAACTATTACACATATATGTACAAGTTTGATAATGAAAATTATGAGTAGGACCACATAGAGATAAATCTTAACATAGAAGCAAAAAAACACACATAGAAGCATATCATTAACACAAGAATTACTGGAGTGGAAAACCCTCTCTAGGTAGAAAAACCACTCAAAACTGCCTCACTGGCTGTACAAAATGTATCTAGGAGCACTAACTCCAATACCAAATAGAAGCACCTACTTCCCACACAGATAAACCTCACTGGCAAACAAATAGGTCTCACTGACCTACCAGCCTCACTGGCTAATACAAGGCCTCACTGGCATATTGAATCTTCACTGGAAGTAATAAACAAGTTCAGAGGGACACTCTATTTCCATTCAATTTAAAACATTTCTTCTCTCACATATGTCTGTCAAATGCCTATTTTATTCAAAAACAATCTGACATCCGGATACACTCAACAATCCTTCACACCTCTGTGTGTTTCATCTCTCTATCCTTTTATAATTCCCACCATCAATGCACCTGAAAAACAACTTTATACAAGTTGAATATCTTTTCACCTTTCCTCTTCTGTATGAACATTTTCATCTTCTCTCAATGAAGAACCTGCAAACAAAAACTTTTCACCTTCTCTGCAATTTTTCTTATTTAAAAAATCAATCTCTTGTAATAAGAAAAATATTATTTCTCTGTCCACTTTGACATCTCAAATTATCCCTTGCAAAAAATATGTAAATCTTCTTCAAAAATTTTGAAACCTTTCACCTTCTCTTGTACAAACAATCCATCTAAAACAATAAATGTCCTGTTAATAAAAATTCTTGGATCTACTTCATATTCTCTTTTCTCTGCAAAAGATTAGTCTTCAAAAACTTTTTCCAATCTGCCTTTCAAAAGAAAATCACCTTATTTGTATCCAAATCTCAAGAATAGAAATAAATCTTCCATCTCAAAATAACTCCTCATAAAAAATCTCAAAAAATCACTTTACTAGATGATATCTCAAGGAGCCAACAATTTAGGAGGTAAAAGAATTTAAGTTTCTAATTTAAAAAAAAAACTTATCATCTCCAAAAATATTCGGTGGCCTATAAATGTCATAAACATATGACATAAAGGAAGCAATTTAAATACGAAGTTTTTTTTTTTAATTTTTTTAACAAAGCTATTAATATAGCTTGTTCTAACATCCTTATCTCCCCTTTCGAATAAAACAAAAAAAAACTTATTTACACTCCATATCACGAGCTCTCATGTTAATGCTTTTTAAACCAATAACATTCTTATAAAGAATGTTCCTTTTAATAGAAATTATCGGTGCTCTTTTTAGAAACAAACTTACCACCACCGGTTTGCTTTTCCTTGCCGCCAACAAATACAATATGTGACTTGTGCCATCGGTGAGGAGGAGGGAAGGGACCGGTCACCACGATGACCCAAAAGGCCTTCAACAGGTAATTTTTAAGTTATAAACCTGCTATACTAAGTTCCCTATAATTTAAAACATAAAGTGCAAAATGGGCTAAGATAAATAATAAACATTGATTTCAAAATATTAGAGTCTAATCCTCCTTGATCATATCAAGTCCGACCCTTCATTATCATATCAACCACTGATTAAAAATTATGCAAAATCCACAACTGAAACTTACTTTCTCTGATGCAATACTAAGTCCTGAAAACACATCTCAACCTTGAATTGATAATTCTGCTTTGTCTCATGATACAAAGAGTATCAGAGTGCCACTAAATGATACAGAGAATGTCATAATACAAGAAGCTCACTGTTCATTTTGAATGAATACTCATCATTGAGAATATTACCTTATCAACCTGTGTCAATCTTGAGGCACATCAACAACAATATATTACCAACAACCTTGTCTTGAGGCAAATCTTGAAAACATAATGTATGATGACATATTATAAACATCTTGAAGAAAAAAATTCACACTAATTATCAAGAGGCATAACAAAACACCTTATGAGTTATCCAAGTGATGGCTCTAAAAACTTCAACTCAATCCTGATTATAACTTATGGCATGAGAGCACATACATCTATATTATGTAACCTCTTGCATGAAATCATGACAAACTTATATCCTGATATCTTCTTTGAACATCCTCCATCGACAATGCTTGAACTTCTTGAAATGATTAACATAAACAAGTATGAACCAGTCATACTACATGAGATCCTCAAGCTTCATATGATCATATGACAATTCCTAATGTATGAAGGCACCAATTCAAACTCAAAACCATATTGATATCAAATATTCATCCTGAAAGTATCCTGAAACACTCTGCATCCCTGAAACATTCTCAAAACTCTCTTGAGAACATATTATCAATATGAACATACTAAAGCAACTCCAAACCATCAATACCTTTTTGACATTAATGACAATCTGACATCATCACCTATTTCCATTCAAGGAACTTTTGATATCAAAAGTATTTGGAAGGCTTGGGAATCCTTCAATCCCTAGCCTGTGTGGGCAAGAGATGGTTTTCATAATGGTTTATCCATTAATCAATACTTCATTTGGTGGTCCCCTATTTTCAAAACTTGAGGCAAGCCATTAGCTCAATTATCTTGGGTCCATGCTTTGAAGTTTTTCAAGTGGGGAGTATGCGTTTTACCTAATCTCATTCATTAGGCTACCAAGAATTTTCTTTTGTGGCCCAAATTCAAGCTCAAGTTCAGGCTTACTAGTCAAGATCAAGGGACTTATCAGTTAATCATTCATTTTATCCCCCCTCAGATGATTCATAATATTGGGTTGAGATCTCTCAAACCCTAGTGGAAAGATTGGAAATGGTATCCAAACACCGCCTTCCAAAATTATAGGCCATATAAAGGATAGTCATGGTTGTCTCCACACTTGCATATGGTGGATCAGTTCAATAATCATTGGTAATTATAGTCCTCACCTGGGGTATGGTAGAAACATTTTTAGTGCAATTGGTCTATGGTACTCAAGCCCAAGCTAGCTCATTTTGCTTGGTGCATTCTTTATCAGAGCCTCCCTTTGGGGTCTCATCTGGTTGACATGGGCATCCCTAGCCTACATTCTCCATTCTATGGACATATTGAGTCTCTCAAGCATATTCTTCAGTTCTAGCCCAGGGCTCAAGAAGCATGGATTTGGATCCATGATTTATTTCAGCCTTTAATAACTTCACCCTTTTCTTGGCACATGGTTCTCCTTGGAGACTAGCCTTTTCCTCCATCTAAATGTACTAAGATTTGGCATGCTTTCAGAGTGGAAATTCTTTTTAGCATATGAAAGGATATAAATGTTGCTTTTTTCTCATTCTTCTATTGACAGAATTTTTTCTTTGTACACTAAAGGTATTATCTGCTCTAATTTTCTTATGCAAATTCAAGTGCAATATTTGCTTAACTCTAGGAGTGTTGGATCATTGGGGTAATACCCCTTGCATTTTTTCCTAGGTTCTTCTTGACTCTGCCACCTCATTTTTGGGGTCTTAGCGTGGACATAGTAATTTGGCCAAGCATAAGCATGGAGACAGGGTTCTCCACCTCATAATTATAGGGACTTTGTTGCACATGGAGGATGGGCTTAGCCTTCCTATACACCATCTACAAGGTAGGGTGTTGGCTAGCTTGACACAAGCAAATTTCCTCACCTACAGCCTCCCATTTCTCCGGTTTGTGCTTAGCAAACCTTAGGAGAATAAAAATGACACTGTTGCTTTCACTAGGTGGGAGTCAATTGATGATATGGCTCCCAGGGATGTTTTGGGAAGACCTGATGATCAGGATCCTCCTCCTTCTGAAGTGGCTTTAGCTGCTTAGTTTTTATGTGGGCTTGTTCCTTTGTTTAATTTTTTTCTGTGTTAAACTGTGTATCTTGTTATAGTCTTTGAATATGTGGGTGTGCCATTTACCACCCTCCCTATCTTTGTGAATATTGTACTATTTCTCTTTCATTTAATATAAAATTTAATAGGAAATATTCATAAAAAATTAAAATTTTAAAAAAAATAGGTGCTATCGTAATGTAATTATGGTTTTGAGTAAATGTGAAATGTTTCATTAATGATCTGTATTAGTTATATATTATATAATTGGATAAATATAATTTGATTCATTATTTATGAAAACAAGAAAGTTTTAAATAACATTGAACATGATAAATTACTAAATACTACTACTTTAAATAGCTTAAACAAATTCAAAATAAAAACCTATAAACTAAATCATTTAACATCATTTAAATAGGTATATTTGAAATATCTACACTAATTTTAAACATTCTTATTAAAATATATACATAAGAAATTTATTGTCGTGTAAGTTTCTCTTCTTGCGAGCATTCAATGGCTAAATTTTTCATATAATGAAACATCCACATCAATTTTTTCACGTCCCTAGAAAGATTAGTTTGCAAAGCAGTCATTTTACTCAAAAGAATCTTACCATGAAAGATCAACACGAATGAAAAGAACTTTATGTATGTCTCTATGCCTTTAATGGATGGCAAGAGAGTAAGCATTAACAAATTTAATACTAGTAAAAGCACCAAATGTGCTATCAAATGGTCAATAGGCACAAATATTTATAGGCCTATCACTAAATAGTATATATTTTTATTTTTATTTAAAAGTCATTAAGTGTAGTATTTAGTGGATAAGGCTATAAATACCATAACTATTTACTTCATTATAAATCTTTATTAAGTGCTTTTTAGTAGGAAAAACACTTTTATAAAGAGATAATCTATAAAAAAACATTTGAAACTAAATTCAAAAATCACTAAAAAAAATTCAACCCTAATTTTAGTTTTAATAGAGAAATTCAATTATTTTTTTACATTAATGGAGTAAGTATTAAATGAATAACCACATGAACTAATCATTCAAACAAACTATCAAAGAACTAAATCATGAACAAACCATTAGAGAACTATGAGCTCTCATTTAGCCAAGAAGAATTGGTATACCTACTGGTGCCCCCAAAGTCATCCCCTAGATGTATTATAAGCAATCAAGACATGAAGTAAACCCATTACCTAAATAATGTAGGATCATAGAAAATCCATGTTACTAAATTCCCTCATGAAACCATCTTAAATAGTTTTTCATCTTACTTTCCAAAGAAAAGATAAAAATAGTTTTTACCTGAAAGCAAAGCAACAATGACAAACTTTTGTTGTATACCTCAGATTAGTTCCAACCGCCACCATTTATCCCAATATATATTAAACCATTACCTGAAGGCTAAACATGAATGACCAAGTTTTTCCCTCCATACTACAAATTAGCCCCAATTGCCTACATTTCTCCCTAATATTTATTCAAACAGTAGCTGTAAGCAAAGCAACAATGACCTAAAATCTTTTGTGTACCTCAAATTACTCTCAGTTTCCCCTATTAACTCCAAATTTTATCTTAGGCTAGCTGAAAACACAACAGAAATATTAAGCTTCTTGTTCTAGAGCAACTTAACTTCCAATTGCTCCTATTTACCCTGATACATTATTTAATCACATGCTAGCTGAAAGCAAAGCAACAATGATGAACTCCTTCTATTACGATAAGTTAGAATGATCTTTTTGAATGATAAGTATTATGGGTATGATTATATCTGAAATAAGACAAAATAATATCATGAAATAAACAATCAAGATGATTCAGAGAAGTGTATCTAATTAATCATAATGTGAATAGATGAAGAGTGACAACTACATACCTGTGAAATTACCAACTACTAAATATTACCACTAAGATTATGTTACCATACAACAATAAGAAATCAAGGCAATAATAGTTATGTCTAATAATTGGTAGGGTCGTGATATTTTAAATAACGTATGTTAAATTTTGCTGATCTTATTCTACACATCGATGGGTGTTCCATTACACATGATGGGAGGTTCAAACAACAGAGTTTAAGTGCTTTGTACATATCAGATGCTTGATGCATTTAACTCAATTGTTAATATCTATTTATTAGTGGTTTCAATACCGACTCGTGTCATTGTCTATCTACAAATTATCATCTAAAATAATGCTTTGATTTCTTGAGCTATAAAATCATTAATATCATAAGAGATTATATATCACCTATTTGGAGAGATCTTTAAAACATATATTTGAAATAAGTTTGATCTATTGTTTCTTGCATTTGCTCCACATATAGAATCTGTCTATGTAATTTGGGTGATAAATTCATGAAAGTGAATGCAAAAGTTTACAAATAAATAGAAAACAAACATGAAACTGGTCATGTTTTATACTGCCTAAAATTTGGCTTCATACCTGTGACTTCTTTCACCATTTGCAGGTAGTCCTTTGTTTATAAACCTATTTTATTGGATGTAAATAATTTTGAAATTGAAGACACTTTCTTACTTTTGGGACTACTATAGCTACAAAACAATTGCAAGAAGAGCTTCACAAAGATTTAAGAGCACGAATCCAAGAAGTTGATATTACTATTCCTCTTTGCAAAGGATCATACTATTACTATGAAAAAAAACTAGAGGGAAAGCAATATACACAACACTGTAGGTAGTGTATTGTTGAGGATGAAGGGCCTGGCTCTATTGATGACATAATGGAGACAAGACTTGATGCATAGTTATTTTCGTGTACCAGTTTATTGATATTCACCATTAGGAAATAATATTGATAGAATACCCATTGAAATCCACTAAAGAATTCATAAATGAAAAAAAATCCTACCACCAAATCAACTATAAGTATAGCACAATTTTAGTTTTCTTAAAGAAATTGAAGTAAGTCACAGCTTTGTGGATTAAGGATATTGATTGTTAGGGCTTGACAAAACCAGACATTTCAAATCCTAGATTGTTGGAATGCTCATAACCCTAAATTTTAGGATAAACTTATGCCAACCTAATCTATATAGGGCCCAGTTTGAAACCAATAAGACAACATTACATGAGTACAATCAAATATGATACAGGTTACTCATTTTTAATAAATCTCAATTTCCTTCTTTCCTTATGAATTCAGTACACACATTTTCCCTATACCTGAATCATTTATTTTAGATAGTTAATCCATAAACTTGAGCTTTTTTTTGTAGAAATAGAATAAGATAATGCACACTTACTCATCATCTATTTTCCCCCATTAAGTAGATATTGTGGCCTCTTCTTTGTCCTTGTTAGTGTACCTTTTTATAATTTGAATCACACAAGTCCTATATCCATTTACCAGAATAATAAAATTGGCTATACTCATATATCTGAATCACAAAATGGTCCACACCCATTTATCTGAAATTAGAAAGGAAAAAAAACACACCCTTGCAAGGTGTTGATAGCTTGGTTATGGAAGCAGCGCCCTAGCATGGGGTCATGCCTCTATGTGGGCTATGGCTTCTGTAATGCCTACCCATGAAATTATTAGAAAATAACAAAAAATAATTAAAATGAGTAAGGAATAATGATGACAGGAAAAAATTTACTATATTTTAAATAATAAAACTTTAAATTCATTCTAAAGAAATTTTGGGATACAAATGCTTCTTATAAAATTATACGCATTTACAATAAAGGTCATAAGAACATCTTTTCGCAAGGTGGAAACACTTTCTCAGCTAATAAACTAAATGATTTAAAATCATTATATAAAGAGTAAACAATTAAAATTTCTACGAGTATGCTATTATAACAAACAACTTAGTGATTCTAGACCCGACCTAATATTACACCCTAGAGCACATCAGTTTTTGCCTTTGATTAGATTATATTATTATAATTAGAATAACAAAATTGTTTCTTTGTAACAAATACATAGTTTAATGAGCTAGATACCATAATAACATTTAACAAGAAACAATAATAAATATTTATATCATCTAATTATGTTCTTACTCAAATAAAGTCACTAATTCCTAATCCCAACTTCTCACTTCCAAAATTACAAGCCAACCCTTATCATCTGATCATAAATGTAAGAAATTGAATCTACATGTTTTCCATTTTTAATATGGTACGTACTTCATGCAAGATAAAATAAACTTTACATAACTTAAAATAGTAAACATTCAAGTTCAAGTGTTGACTTAGAATTTTTTTTAATTTACTATTATCCAAAAGACATTGAAATCCATCTATCAGCATCATAACAAAACACCTATATTACTAGGGCAATTCATACTATTGGATGGTAGTCATAAAATCTATTAAGAGATTGCTATATTTCACCTAATAAACCTTTCTATAATAATAGATTTATGCATTATATCCTTCTAACTTTTCCAATAACATTTAAACTAAAATTAGTTACTTCCATATTGCAATTAATCTCTTTTAATTGACAAGAATTTCAATCATTCATAAGCATCCAAATTCAGTAACTAACCAATAGTCCTTTAGACATATGTCTATTATTCATTTACAAAATAATTTAAGGATTGCAAAAATAAAATCTAAAGAACAATCTACCTCAATTATTTACATAAAATCTATTTATATTCACATTATATATGAAGTTCCACATTAAAAGGATGCAACAAATTGTTGAAACTACTATTTCTAGATAGAGTTTATTCAACACTTCGTACTCTTAAAACTATTATTTTCCTTGGAAGCATTCTAACTTAGTCCTGAGCCATAAGATAGTTTCCATTAAACAATATAGTGGATATTTTTATCTAGTAGTAACACATTAAATTAGATAGTAATGATAATAAACAACAATAACTTGAAGACTATTCAATACCATAACAAGAGAGATTAATACAATCAAAACAAATGTTATTCATCCTACAACTAACTTCAATGATAACATAAATAACTAAATCATACTCTAAGATTCTTTATCACCTGTGCTTGCTATAGCTTCTTCTCTATTTGAGAGAACTTCCACTTCAAGATGATTTCTCTTCTATATTCATGCTACAAATATCATACACAATCACAGAGAGAGGTATCTAAGTACGACTGCTTACACAAGATCCAGATAAGTTACTAAAAATATCTATTACTCTAGTAGAAATTTTGTTTCAAGAAGATCAGGAATAACACATTGTCTTGGGCAATAAAATCAGTAACAAATTCATCATAGATTTGTTACTAATTATCACCATTTAAGACGAAACATAAAAACAAGAAAAGATTCATTTTACAAACACATATTAAAGTAACCATTAAAACAACAATCAAATACCTGCTCCTAGCCACAAAGAAAAAGAGAGCACCATCCTAAAGTGTCCATCTGTAAAAGAACCACAGTCTAGTCGACAGGGCTGTGTAACACTACATTTTGACAAGCTGATGCTGCCCACCAGATTATTACAATCCAAAAGTGATTGGTCGACTCAAATGGTATGCTAATCAAAGAATAAGATTAGGATAGGTCCAGTTAACTTTGGTAAAACCAATATCAACACCTAGCATCTAAGTTCACTAAAGACTAAAACATTAAGTGCAACCCTCAAATTATGATTCTTGAAGCATCGAATATTCAAAAGTAATCGAACCACACATAAAACACCTAGCAACAACAAGCCATATACATTCGATTAGCTATATGACAACAAAGATCTTCCATCACAAATCACATTGACAATGTAATATGAATGGAGGACAATGTCGTAAAATTAATTTAAGCACTAGAACCTTTTCATACAAAAGCACAAAAGTGTGGGATGCACCAAAGTCACAAAGAAAAGTAAAGAAATAAATCTCTATAATCAAATCAAGTGATCACTTTACTGCTGAAACAATCTTGTTAGGCAAAATGCTCCAAGGGATGTCATTCTTTTCCATGTTGTGGAGTTTTGATCAAAGCAACCTATTCACACCTGTAAACTAGGGCATTAAATTTGAAGAAGAGAATGGTAAGTGTGGATCAGTGTCCATAGAATAACAAACTTGTAAGTCTTTTTCAGACTGGACGAGTGGCAGTTGCATGCCTAATGTTTAACATAATGCCTAAACTATATGATGTCTCATGGAAAACAAGAATAGCTGGTTATGCCCAAAAAAAATTGGTTGAAGGAAATCTAAATGAGATGCCATTCAATAGAATACAATATTGTAGGATATTTACAAAATGGATCGGTTAGTATGGTTTTAGAAACTTCTAAACAAAAAATGATATGCAAAGATCGCAGGATATAGAATAATGGAATGAAATGTTATCGGCTGGAGAAAAAGCCAAATCCATCAACCTCTGCAAGCGTAATCTCAGCCGATGAAAGGAGTTAAGCAATAGGATTAAGACATTCATCAAAGTATAGTGTTAGAAAAATAAATAGGTGCATGAGTCCTTATAAACATGCAAACAAGAAGAAGAGCACAGAGAAGACATAAAAATTGATCTACCTACAAATTGCTATGATGAAATTTTTACAGGATTAGATACAATGAATCTTATAGAAATAATTTAGAACCCATCAAACTAATGCAACATGCAGGCATAAAGCTAGATTCCTCATCCAGATGCACTGAAAAGCATAGGAGTACATTACAAAAATCTTCAATAGACTTTGACCCCTGTTGAGATATAATCAACTGTTGACTTTAGGGTTAGCATTATGTGTTCATAAGATATATCCACTTTAATGAGTACATCGCTACAAATGATGAGAATGTTACATCACAGTAAGTAATGTGAGAACAACTTAAAACCAAAATCAAAACTTAAACAAATGAATAGAGACTTAACAAGCAAGTATAATGCTAGTATTAAATAGAAATCAGTCCTTTAGATGGCAAAAAGAAGTAAAACATAGTGAACTGAACTTCATGCAAGCACAAATGTACACCAAAAATGTTTTATACAGAGTGTTACCCACATTTAATTCTTAGTCTGTAGACTTTCCATCCATAACTCCATCCCTGCCAAAACCCCCAGTTTGATTCGATTCACTTTTCTTTGCTTCCTCTTTTACAATACTTGTATATTTTTCTGAGTATTATGCAATGCTCATGATTTTAGCATCTAGAAGCCTCCATCCGCAATACCTTCTGCCCTACATAATCATCCTCCCCTAAACTTACATTTTTTTCCCCTTTTATAATAGAAGACATGACTATTCATATACATTCCATTTATTTCTCATTCCTTGAAAATGTAAGCCCTTTTTATGCCTCTACAATCTACACCCTTTTTTAAATTTATTTGTTGACAACTAAAAATAATATATTTTTGGACCACCAATTTTTTAAAATTTTTTGGCAATTACAAGATGTGTGCACATATAGAATGGCCTATCAGCCAAATGAAATAAAATAATAAGACATAGCGTAACTCTCATGTTGGATAACTACACTGAGAATGACAGGCTTGACATGATTTGCATCCATTATCCAAATCAAATTTTATAATTCATCGACTTAGAACCTGATACTGTAGCACTAGATGTCAATTTCTTCTTAGAGAAATTATAGTACCTAATAAAATGAACAGACTCTCGAAATTGAATGGCTTGAATTATAATAAACTAGCAATCACACAAAAATATGCAATGGGCACATTGATAGATATTTCCAAGTAGTGTTGATTTTTAGAAGGAGAAGACTAATAATAGAAAAAAGATTTTGCCAGTTTTGAAAGATCCATTCAAACTTGATTAAGTTACAGGCTTCTTGTGCTTGGCTTTTTGTGCTTGGAAATCTATATGGTAGAGGAGAAAGAAGCAACAACCATAATGGTGGGTGATACTGATGGTATTGATTAAAGGAATGTTGAAGTTCTATTATCTTCAAGATAGAACATTACAGGATACAACATTATGATTGACACAAACATCTCCTTGTCCACTTGCATGGAAAACAACTCAGAGAATATCTATCTCGGGAAAGGTATTTGGTGCAAAAAATTTAGTAAGAGAGCTATTATGATAATTTTGCATTAGTTAGAATTGGAAGGTATGATTTCTCTATCTTTATGAGGTTTTTCTTTAATGCACAACTTGATTCTATCTATAAACTCTTTCATATGAAGGATTCTGCAACAACTTGGAGAGCTCAATGTGTTGAGGGTATTAGACCTTAGCACTAACCTACTCCTAGGTGTCATTCCAAATTTTGTAGCCATTCAATGGATTGGTCTTGCACAAAACTAGTTGATGGGGGCTAATATAATTTTGTTTCTCAAGAAATCTATAGTTCCTCATCATCTCTAACATCCTTTAAAAGGAAACATTCCAAATTCTTTCAGTAATTGAATGTCTCTCTAGATATTAGAGATTGGGTACACCAATCTCATGGGTTTAATCTCTTTTACAAGGTTTACTAAATAATCTATTATATCAGTACAATAGAGTCACCTCACTCATCACTCACATTCCTCCTCTTAGCAATTGTACTAAACTGTCCTATAGATCTTTATCATGACTTGTCATTAAAAAATCAGCATATCCTCATCATGGATGTGGGAATTAGAATGGGAATGGAAATTGTGATAATGTGGGTGTTTTGACATTGGTGGTATTGATATTAGGAGGTAGATCAACAAGGTTAGATGTGGGAGAACTTTCTCATGGAAATGAAAGCTACATTAGGTCCAAGTAGAGATAAACTATATGCATGGGTGCAATGGGTCTTTATACGGAATTGCCTGCAATGAGTGTGCTTAGGTGACAAATGTTTCATTACAGGGATATAGATTATTAGGTTCCATTCCCCTAGTAGTTGTTCGATTGAAGTGTCTTAGTGGGCTTTATTTGCATTATAATAGTCTTCAAGGTGGAATACGAAAAGAGCTTTCTAACTTGATAGAACTTATGGACCTTTATTTGAATGTAAATATGATATCAAGCTTCATTCCAAAGGAACTAGATTATGTGTCTTTCAGAAGTGCTTCTCTACCATGAACTTCAACATTCCTTTAATCAATACCATCAATATCACCATGTGAATAATCCCCTACTAAATATCAACTTCAAGCTTTACACTCCATATTTGTACACCAAAAGTTATTTTCTTACAGTTTAAAGATTAAAACTCTCAGCATTATCAATAATAAATCAGTATTTAACATCTCATTTCTGTGGCCTTTCCGTTGTTGTGTTGATATAATCAATAGAGTTTTGTTCTATCATGCATGAGATGTTGTGCTCTGCACAAAATTCTATCATGTCCCATGTTTCCTTAATTTCACCAATACAACTCTAGGTGCAACAAATCCCTGACCTAAAAACACAATGAAACAAATTTCAAGTGAACAACAAAAACAAAATTTGAATTGATGAGAACTACTTCAACTAGGTAGCACAAAAACTAAAAAATAATGACCACAACATGCAGACCCACCAATAATTCAGAGATCAAATCCAATACATATTTGAAGCTTTTAATATTGCCAATTTGACACTATAAGAGAGGAATAACTTACCAAATATTACACTAGGAGCAAGAACTTGTAGAGGTTTATTAGGAATGCTAACTACAACAAGCTTTCCATTGACTTTGTGCATCGACATACTACTATCTTTTGAAGGTGCCCGAAACCGCCATGGTTGCCAAAAACATAGAGCAAGCCACTACTAACATGTTGAAGATGATGCAGTGACAGATACATCAAGACCAAGCATCATTAAAGTGATAGTAAGTTGAGAACTCAGCTACAACTAATTTTCCTCACAATTCCTCAAATGCCACGATCTTCATCTGTTGGAAACCACCTATATGCTATTTCTACTTGGCACTACCTTCTACAGCCAGAACCTCTTCCAAAAGGACATCTTCGGAGCTGTGGGATGGATGAAATCTGTAGTAAAATAAGGACCATCAAGAAGTATGCAAGATAGCTCAGTCAAACATTGCCTTGTGCATGGAGGCTTGCATAACAAGCAACAAAGGATACTGTAGCTGATTTTTATGTGAGTGGCTTTGATTGTTTCAATGGTCACCCTGTACCAACTACTTGATTTGATCCTTTGATTTACCAGTCAGCCACATAAATCTACCAAAATAAACCCTTAACTTGCATTGCAAGAGAACTGTATTTTGAGTATGCTATTCCTGCCATTGACATGAATGGTGAAGATTTATCTGATGGTCATCCTTGTACCCACCCTAGGACGTAGACCATCAATGAGTGCCCTACCAATCTATAGAGCTTACTTCACTCTAGAGTAAACGTCTATCAGTATAATAATTCAATTTATTAATTTCCATTTGTCCTCATCCTCATTCTCTTACCAAAAATAATAAATGGGTGTCACAAAATTTAAACTAGGTTTGCATCTCCACTGCTCATCTCATACTACATCTCTCAATCCTAGCCATTCACGTAAGAATGACTTAAAAGCTTCTATCTTTCATCTCTTAATCTTAGCCATCTATTTACAGCTCTTAATCTTGACCATCCATTGCACCTCTTAATCCTAGCCATTCATCCTATCATCCCAAAATCTATAGATCAAGCTTCAATCAAGCCATTTTCATCAAGAGATTTTATGCAAAGTTATGTTATCAAAGAGATCTTTTATAGAAGAGGAAGCTTGATGAGATGGAAAATTATGTGGAAGAATGAATCACAAATGGTAGATCATTTGAGGCTTACCTAAATAGTTGGAAATAATATGTCGAAGAAGTTATAGATTATAATTCCCAGGTAGGGGCAAACTATCTTGCAAAATGAGGGACTCATTTCATTTAACCTTGGGTGTCTAATGTAGGAGCATCCCTGGGTGTAGAGGCAATCTTCCATCAACTAAAAATATTTGCTTTCAATTTGTTTTAGTTAGTTTTTTTGGTTATTAACTAATTTTAGAAGAAGCCACTGCATTTTACCATAGTTTGAGATCTAGTATTGTGGTTTTGGAAGTATGTTGTATAGTGATAAATGAATGTAATATCAACATTTCATGGGAATTGGATCATCAAAAGGGTGCAATTTCACTTGCAAGCATGTATTAGGCTTACAAACTTGCATAGTTGTAACTTTTCCCACTTGCACTAGATTATTTGGAGTTTGTGCCAACAAAAGAGTATATTTGAAGAATTATTGGACCTAGGAGGACATACATTGAACACCACATTGGGATTCTCCCTTCTATTATCATCACGTGGATTAGGAAATTTTTAATACTAGTTGACATAAATGTTCCATGTGGCCTAGAGCTTTGTGCCACCTTGTAGAAAACATGGATCATCTTTGACGATTAGGATTGATATATAAATGAGGATTGTGATTGATTTAAGGAATGAGGAAGAGGATGATGAAGAGTAATCTAGTATGAGAGAGAGGAATAAAGTTTTATAGTAAGAGTGCAAGAATGAAGATGGTAGTCTAAAATAAAGTTTGATATTGAGATTATAGAAGTTATTAGTGAAGCAAGTAGGAATGTAATAAGTTTATTCTGAGTAGTTATGAGTAGTTTATTCTCATGTTAGTAATTGAATGGTTGTAGCCTAGTGTGTAGGAGGCCCCTTTGTAGCAAGTTGTAATTATTAAAATTTGTGAAATCAATAAAATTTATGTTGTTGTTCTATGTTTTTTTGCATATGTTGTGTTGTTTATTTTGGTTGCATGGTTGGATAATCCTTCATTGGATTCTTTCTTCATGACTATGTAGCCATTATGATTAGCTTGGGCTCTAACACTACATAAATCACAAGGGTTGACTCTTACCAAAGTAACAATTGATAAAGGACAAAGTAAAAGGACATGAATAATATTTTTTCCATCTCTTGTGTGAAGTCCTTGGATAAACATAGAATTATGTTGCTATTTCATATGAGCACTATGACAAGATGAAAAAATAAAACAAGTATAAAAAGGAAAGATCAAGAAAAGAAACTTAAGTCTTTGGAATTGTAATAGTAATAATGCAATGCATTTTACACATATTGACAAATAAAATTCTTCTATCAAAAACTAAATATGTCTTTAGTATAATTATGTTGAGAGGCATAACCACAGTGGCAGTAAGGGGTAGAGTGTAATGGCATGAGCATGTTAACAAAAACTATTAAAGAGCCAACATATATTTAAATAACTAGCATGGCTAGTTTTTAAAAATCTATCTAAAAGACACCAAACATATCATTCTAATAAAAACTAAAACACACTTATCACATATTTGAAATCACAAGTAAGAAAAATAACTTGTTAAATAAAAATAAAGTAAACATTATTCTTCCGATATGGACATCTCAGAAAGATAAAATATAAATATAAATATTATTTAGATGAAGTAAACATTTCTTAGATAGATATTAAAAATGATATTCATAAACAAAAATATAATAATCTGTGAAGTAAAAGTTGAAGTAATGCTTTTCATTTATCTTTGTTAAACATGAGAATATTTTTTATAATTGATCTATTATTATTGAAAAATAAAATTGCTCTTCAATAAAATATAAATTAAATATTGTCTAAAAATAAAATAGTTCTTAAGTAAAAGTTTAAATTTTTTAGTTACTATATTTTTATTATAATAGTAAAAATAACTCTTCAAATAAAGAAAGAATAGTGTAAATAAATAAAATAATTCTTATATAGTTCTAAAGTAAAATTAGAATATCTCAAAAACCTCTACTTTAATAAAAAATAGGCTCATTATAATACTTACTATTCAAATAAAAATAAAGTAAATAAAGAAAGAAAAATGTAAATAAATACAAATATTTATTGTATAATTCTAAACTAAAACTAGCAACCTAACTTTTGAATAGTCTATGTAAAATACCCAAGATATATAGCACCTACTTTGCTTTAATCAAGATTTCAATAAAAGTTTTACCTACATTTTCTTTGGGCTCTGCTATGGTTTCTTGGCTTCCCTCTATGCATGCCATACTGCAGTAATTTGTAGGATCCCATTCGTGATTGCCTACATTTATTGTGTCATATTGTCATTTGCTAAGCTTGAGGGGTGCCTTTCCACCCCTTTATATGGCCTCGACCTTTCATTCCTCTGCAACAGCTGCTACTTGAGCTAAAGGTTTGGTGGCAACCATTAATGGCACCCCCACTCAAACATCCCTAGAATTTTGTTTCGACAGTGTTTAACAAGGTAAGTCTCCTAACCCACCTCCAGATATTGTTCTTCCTATACTTGAGTTTGATAATACGTACAAATGGTTAGAAAATTTTATTTTAATTTAGAATTTTGTGGGTTGTGTTCCTAATAAAATCCTGCTCCATGATTGGATTGGCAGAGCCTAGTCTGCACATGAGATCCACCTTGGTGCTATTCAAAACATTACAAATGGTTTTTTTTTTAATTTTTCATTTCACCAAGGCCAACCATGCTAAGGGTGTTCTCAATAGGGCCCCCTAGCTTGCTTATTCTTCCCTCTTTGTGTTCAAACCATGGACTCAAGACTTTTATATCTCTAATTTGAGTCCATATCTGTGTGGAGATCCTCAGTCTACCCTTTTCTTACTAGAACTTTTTCAACCAGATAGGTTCTTCTCAAGGTTTTGTTATGTGCTTAGAACCTAAGAAGTGCTATACAGCTCATCCCTAGTGTTGAGTCTATGTTGATGTCAACATTTTCAAGGACCTCAAGGAGTTTATGGACATTCAAGTTGGTCAAACTCACTACTATCAGTGCATTCAATATATCAATCTCCCTAACACCTGCTATAGGTGCTAATCCTTTGGCTATAAAATTTGGGAATACCCATTGGCCTCCTAGTGGTTGAAACATTTATCTTAGCCCTCTTCTGGGTTGACACCTCCTACAAAAGAAGAGGAAGGTTGGTCTATAATGGTCACCTGCAAGGCCAAAAACCCTAGAAATTCCAAGCCCTCACTCAAGCTATTAGGTCAAGGGGGCTTGGTGTAGAATGTTTCAAAACTAGTTGAGGTAGGTGTGTCAAGCATGGCAACAATATTGAAGGCTCCTATTATAGCATTCATTATTTCATAGCTACTTGTTTCTGTTGGTGTTGGAAATAAGCCACACTCAGACTGATGATGGACTGGTCCAAGAGGGGCTAGTAGCTCAGTGGTAGAGCACTCTAGCAGTGAATGGAAGGTCCTAGGTTCGAGTCCTAGCTGGTCCATGTCTCAACATGGTATTAGAGCCAAGCCTAGGCTAGGAGCCCCAAGCACATGAGAGGTGTGTCTTAAGGGGGGTGTTGGTGTTGGAAATAAGCCATACCCAGACTAACAATGGACTGGTCCAAGAGGGGCCAGTAGCTCAGTGGTAGAGCACTCCAGCAGTGAATGGAAGGTCCTAGGTTTGAGTCCTAGCTGGTCCATGTCTCAACATGGTATCAGAGCCAGGCCCAGGCTAGGAGCCCTAAGCACATGAGAGGTGTGGCTTAAGGGGGGGTGTTGGTGTTGGAAATAAGCCACACTTAGACTGACGATGGACTGGTCCAAGAGGGGCCAGTAGCTCAGTGGTAGAGCACTCCAGTAGTGAATGGAAGGTCCTAGGTTCGAGTCTTAGTTGGTCCATGTCTCAATAGTTTCTAGTTCCCAACATGCTTTCCCTCCTCTCATTTGGTAGAGGAGGTCTTGAAGCTCATTTGGGAACTTGGAGGATGGAGAATTTGTGCAACAAAGGTAGTTTGTGCAGCTCAACTTCCAAATTGGGAGCTATGAGGCACCTAACTCACTATTTTAGAATATTTATGCATCCCTCAAGGGGTTGGATAATGAGGAAATGCCCCTTGATGATGACTATTAAATGAATTGTATTTCATGGAATGTGAGAGGTCTCACAGACCTCCCCAAGAAATGTAACATTCTTGATGTTTGCTCTTAGTTTATAGGTCTTGACATTCTCTACCTTTGAGAGGTTAAAGTGTTAGGATTTTTGCTTTTTGTAGCATGTTGAGTTATTTGGCTTTCTATTTATTTCTTTTCAATAAACATGAAGATGGTTGAGGAGGTGTTGTCACCTTTCTCTCACCTATGTTGCATTAGCTTCTGGTTGACCATGGATGTGACCCCATGAACTATGTCTTGTGGGCTCTTTTTAATGTTAATAATCATTCCTTTGGGATTATTAATCTTTATACTCCCAATGATGTCATTGAAAGATCTTCTCTTTGGCAATAGATTGCCAATTCAATCCCTACTGCCACTTGTGTTTTGTTTGGGGACTTCAATATGATTGAGATGACCTATGATAAATGCAAAGTCTTACTAATGCATTGGATAGGTGGTGAAAGGAAGGATTGGTTTTTTATATGTAATAAATTAGGTCTTTTCGACCCCAATGTTGACTAATATCATGATAATATAACTTGGTACACATGGAACAATTTGTGAGTTGACCTTGCATGGTCTAAAAATAGCTTGATTGGGCTATGATTTCTACATAATCCTTCTTCACATTTTCCAATCGAACCGTTAACTGACATTGCCTTGTCAGATCATTTCTGTAATGCCTACTCAAAAAATTAGCTAATAAAATAAATTATTAAATGATTGAGATGAGTAATTAAGGGAAAAGAAGAATAAATCTACTTACTTTTATCTTAATAATCAACTAATATAGATAGTATAAGAACTATATCAGCTTGACAACCATAATCAGAAATAAAAGATTATGTAATATTTATCATCAACATCTTAAAGCTCACTAGAATTTAATTATAAGAAATTTCTTATAGAAAAAAATGATTAAAAACGGCTTTACTCTTTCTATTGAAATTCCTAACAAGTTCTAAATGAATTATAATGCTAATAAAGCTTTGTTGTCAATATCTACCCAAGATTAAAACTAAATTTTAAACAACTATATATATATATATATATATATATATATGATTATCAAAAGGTCACTCATGATTCCAAACATAATTAAACAATGGGTTTAATACTTCACTAATCCAAACCAAAAGTAAAGAAATCACACACACACACACACACACACACACACACACACACACACACACACACACACACACACACACACACACACACACACACACACACACACAAACACACATATATTATTATCTCTAATGCTACTAGTTGAACAATATTATACAGAAGTATTAACACTAAAACATATGTTGATATACATTAGATATCAATTTGATTAGTTATGCAGTCTAGACGACTATATACACACACAAATACACACACAGATAGTACTATCTTTAACACACACACACACACACACACACACACACACACACACACACACACACACACACACACACACACACACACACACACACACACACACACACACACACACAAACACACATATATTATTATCTCTAATGCTACTAGTTGAACAATATTATACAGAAGTATTAACACTAAAACATATGTTGATATACATTAGATATCAATTTGATTAGTTATGCAGTCTAGACGACTATATACACACACAAATACACACACAGATAGTACTATCTTTAATGCTACCAGTCAAACAATATTATACAGAAATATTAACACTAAAACGTATGTTGATATACATTAGATATTGATTTTATTATTTATGCAATCCAGACGACTATATTTCTTATAACACACAATATGCAAAAGTAACGTCCATAATCATTAAATCATTTAGTTGATTCCTACCAAAGCCTACCATTAAGGAGATGAATAATACTAGTGCAGTGTTAAAGAAAACACTTTGACAAAGATACATTCAGAACGATATGTTCATTGTATATATATATACATATATATATACATATATATATACATATATATATACATATATACATATATACATATATATATATACATATATACATATATATATACACATACATATATACATATACATACATATATACATATATATATACATACATATATACATCCTAACGCTCAAAGAAAAGAGATTGCAATGTGTTATTAAGGGAGGTAATTATTGTTTACAGAGGTTGTGAATAGTGGCAGATTGGACTGTGGCGGCCTTGGCTGACATAGCCGGTCGTCCTCAACAGGGGTTCCATGGCTTCCACGGCACCCACATATTTATTGTGGGTATTGTCGTGGTCACCATGACCACTCCCACTACAAAGTTTACTAAAATAAACAAACCAAATATACTTATTAGTTCTTATTTACATTCACCCAAGAAATTCTCTTGCAAAAGGTGAACGCATGATATAGTTAGAGTATAAGTTTTTGATAAATAAATTTTATGAATCAAAGACTACAAAAAAGTATATATATATATATATATATATATATATATATATATATATATATATATATATATATATATATATATATATATATATATATGTAATAGCAAAGTGACACCAAATTAAGGATCATACCTTTCACTCGAATATTGCAATTATTATATACAACTTCATTTCAGGTATACAGAAATATATAAGAGTATTCAACATCTGCATTTGAACATAATGACATTCTTGAAGATAACTGAAGGAATATATGACTTCACAATATAATTCAAAATTCAAAACAATTCAATCATAACTGGGTAAGTGCAAAAAGATGGGGGGCCAAAAAGTGGCCAAAATGTTTTAAAAAAAAAAATACAAAACACGAGCGCATTATAACGCGCTCGTGTTATGGTTTGGTAATGATGAGCCTAAGGCTCATCAAAACCAAACCATAACACGAGCGTGTTATCACCTATTATAAATTAAAAAAAAATCATCTCATTTCATTTCATTTCTTTTTTCTCCACTATTCCTGCAGTCTGCAAACCCTAGGAAGCGCGCTCACGTTTTGGATTCCTTAATTCAACATAAAAATCTTATCAATTCATTGCCAAAATGCCGCCATGACGTCGAGCACGCCAAAGGAGTGAGTTTATTTGTCTTTTTATTTGAATTTGCTTCTAAATAGGTAGGTTTGAGTTGTTTTTTGATGTATATTTTGTTAATTGTCAGGAAATGTTAATGCACCTCCTCCTCCTCAAAATCCACAAAATCCTATGGAACAACAACCTCCTCCATCCATTCCTTGACATGCCCCTAGAACACAAGAAAATATAATGGGGAAAATTGAAAACAACAAAAAAGAAATTGAAGATATAATTGCAAGGTTGAAAGATCCTTCCAGTTCAACCTTGCATAGGTCCACGCTTGCTAAATCTCTTGAATCTATGTTATCAAATGTAGACTCAATTAGCAAGCAAATAACTAGTTGGATGGATAAGAGGAGAGAGTTTAGAGATTATTATGCAAACAAGCGGTCATACCAAGATGTGAAAAAATTACAAATTACAAAATTAGACTTGTGTTCAATTTTCACAAACCCACAAACAAATCAACCTCCACCCATTACATGCAAGAGGTTCCCTATCCATTGGTGCAACAACCAAGCGATAAGGGACAATTTTGGGTAGAGGTGGTGGATGGTTTTTGACCATCCTCCATATAATAATAATGAGGTCCCACAATACTTTTTGAGGAAACTCTACTGCAAGTTTGTCCTCAATAAAGTGCCAAACTATTTTGATATGCGGGACTTCCAGGGTAGAGGTGGGGGGTCAGCACAAGATAGACTAGGGGTACGTCTTGACCCACAGTGGGCAGTGAGATGAGTAATCAGCAGACCAGCCCATGAGCATGTTTCTATCCCTTCCATTGTGAAGGAGAGTGTTGAGGTCGATACATTTTAGTCCATTAGTGCCTTGACCTAGAGCATCATAGAGCATGCCAGTCTTGCAGCATAGAGTGGGTTGGAAGATAGTACGAGGAGTAGGGTCCCACCCCATGCTTGTCAAACTTGTGGATTAGCCTGTGGTTATGACCCCATGGATAGTCAGGATGCAGGTGTACAGGCTACATCTGCAGCTGAGCAGATGGTGATGACAGATACCCTCCTGAGTGAGACTTTCGGCCTTGATACTTAGGTAAATATTAGCAAGTTTATTGAATTTAATTTATTAAATTTTATTTTTGAAATGCAAGATTAACTAATTTAGTTTGATGATTTTAATGAAATTTCAGGGTCATAGCGTTGATGCAGTTTTCAATGGTTCTCCACCTACATATTACACTAGATCATCTACTGTTGGGGTATGTAACTAGTAAACAATTATAAATATTACATGTGAATAGCATCGTTATATGAATGGTATTCTAATATCTGATTTTGGATGTTGAATAGGTTAATATTAGAGATTTCATGGCAACACCTACCAGCGGTGGTGGACTTCAAAGCTTCATGGAGGTAATAAAACAAATAGTTTAATGAATGAATTGTACTTACTAGATTTTTGTATGTGACTTGTGTGTTTTATTTTGTGTACTTCCATGTTTAGATGAATGTGTGTGTATGTTAGGAGCCATGATTTGTATCACTATTATAGTTTTCGTAATTGAATAATGTTGTTTTATTTCCAGATGATGCAGGCTGTGGAGACACCTCCTGATGTTCATAGGGCAATGGAGCATGGTGTGACCTCTATGATTCATAGCTCCATGGCATTGATAGGGGTATGAGGCAGATTAGTAAATTTCAATTTACATTCATTGTTATAGTTGTCTATTTTTGAAAAATCAAAAGATTATTGATTTGAAGTTTAATTTCTATCTGGATGGTTTCTATAGGACATGACATCACCACGGCCTATTCCTGCTACTGAGGCAAGTGAGGAGATAGATTATATGGTAGCGGTAAGTGATTATTTTGTTAAATGTTTCATTTTTTATAACATGTAATTTCTATATATTAATGTTTATACTTTTTATTGTAATAGCTAAAGATACAGGAAGAACTAAATAAGAGGAGCAACCCTTAGGTTCGTAGTAGACCACCCACATGCACGTCTCCATCCCCTAGAAGATCAAACGCTGCCTATGATCTATTCTCTTCACTAGCCAGAGGGGAATGACTTTTTATTGTGCTCCTTTGTTGTATGTCTATATGGCATTTGTGGACATATATTTTTGTATTGTATATAGTTGACATTATATGCCTATATGGCATTCTTGTAAGCCTATATGGCTATTTTGTATATATGTTATACTTATATCGATAGATATTGATGTATGCCTATATGGATATTTGGTTAATAAAAATCTTTTTTATTGATGGTGTCCATACTTGCATTATAAATCCACGTTTGAATGGATATTTGTAGATGGCTACTTTAAATATTTAAAGTCCAATTGTATTACATAGGATGTTTGTTGATCCAATAAGCTAGCTATTGTTATTCAAGTATCATCTAAACCTCATTTTGGAACTAAAAGATACAAGTTGTATTTAAAAAAAAATGAATCATCATGTTGAATAGAAAATATTAATATTTTTTATGAGTAGCATACAATGTCAACTATATGCAATACAAAAAAATGAATCATCATGTTATTCTTTATATTTGAGATCCTAAAAATGACTAAGTCTGGTAGCCTGATATCCTGAAACACTAGGATGAATATCCAAGTCATTAAGATTAGCACCTAAAGGAGACTTTCTTAAACATTCAAACATTGAGCAACAAGCATGAAAGGTTAAGGTGTAATTTACAACTCATAAAGCCTCAAAAGGGCGCCCAACTTGGAGAGAGCATTCATTTAAGACAAGGCACCCATTGACACATGTTCCACCATAAAAGTGCACCTAAGGTGGAAGGAGAACAAGCCTCTAGTAAGTGAAGCACACCTATTGTCTAAACCACTTCATTATGGCACCCTAGCATGAGGAGGAGTATATAAGTCAATAGGAAATGGCGCCTAGAATGCAAATGAAGGACTAAGTGGCATTTTCAATAAGCATCAATTCACCTTGAGCTTTCAATAAATACATCAAATTGAGCCCCATAAGCCTAGGTGCCCTTTGCCTTCAAAAGAACCTTGTATTGGCGCCTTGGAGGAAATTAACTTACAATGACAAGTCTTGGAGGTTTCTCATTTTGGATGATGTCTTTTGAGATTAACTACAATGATTGAAAGTTAAGATGAGTGGAAAGAACCTATCTTGAACCTTAGGTGCCCTTCATGTAATTTTTGACCACCATGAGCGCCTAGATCTAAGAAGGAGTGAATGAAGGATCTTAACATCAAGAAGCATGTTATCAATCAATTTGGAGAAGTCTTTGACAATAATTATGATGAATTGAGTACATCGAAGTAAAGGAAGTACATATCAACTCCAAAGTGTGCCTAATGATCAATAAGAAATTCTTCCAAAGCAAAGGCACTCATTGTGAATTTTCCTACTAGTTTTGGCACCTTGAAGTCTAAGTGCATGAAAATGATGAGGATGAGTGCTTAGGGATGAGATAGTCTTCATAAGAGTTTAAATAAGAACATCATCAAAATGCACCTTGGTAGAGAGACTTGAGACCATCATCAAATAAGCCAAAATATCCATCTCTATTCTAGGCGCAAATTCTAGCTCCTCCCAACTCAAATGAGCGCCCAAGTTGAAGTCAACTTTCATCTATACAACCCTCAGATTGTACCTTGATTGAGGAAGGGATTTGAACCTCAAAATTTAATCATCTCAAGATAAAAGATTCCTTAGACACTTGGCATTTGATTGAAATCATTAAGAATTAGAAAGAACCACCTAAGGATGTAAGGCGCACTTTTCACCCATACAAGCCTAAAATTGCACCTAAGGGAAATAACTTGATTTCATATCAATAGGTGAGTGCCTTGAGAGAAAGGATCACTCTAGGTCATTTTCAATTGTTGAAAGCACAAAAATGATAAAGATAAAGGTAATTGAGTTAGGCACACTTTAGCCTGAGTACACCTCAATGAGCACCTTGGATGAAATTGCATGAGATGACCTTTTGGAGTGAGCGCTTGAAAGATAGAATTCATTCTAAGACATGTCTCATCATTTAGAATTACAAAATTGCAAGTATAAAGACATTTAAATCTAGGCGCACTCTCCATCAGTACAAACCCATTCTAGTGCCTAAGGGAGAAATTGCATTGAAAGACACCTTTTAAATGAATCTTTTAAGGGAGATTGACCTCTTTAAGCCATTACAATTGTTTGAAATCATTTAAAGTGATAAATATGGACCAACTTGTGTTAGGCGCCCTTTGCTCTTCTTTTTACCTATATATCCACCTAGATTTGTAGTAAGATTATTCCATATTTAAAGAGGATTCCTTTGTGTTATAAAATATTTATCATGAGGATTGATGTGTTTCTTGGTTTGTATTGTAGGAAGATTGAAGGAAAAGGTAGGAGCAAGAGCTTGGAGTTACCTAGAGTCATCATGTAGCTGCTCCAAAGGAGCCTTTCACATTCATTCATGCTAGAGAATTAAGATGGAAGTAATCACTGCCAAGGAAACACCACTTCAAGAGTTAGTTGCTCCAAGAGGTTACAATAATATATATTTCAAGTCTTCTTCATTAATGACATCACGATTTGCATCATGTTCTAAGACTTCCATCTATCACTTCAAGTTCCATTCATCTTCAAGTATCAACTAGATTCTTCATCAATCATCGCTTCAAGATCATTATGTAGCCACTCCAAATGAACTTCTCATCATCATCAAGCATTCCAAAGACATCCATTCAATTTCAAATCCCTCTGATACATTCAAGCCTCCTTAAGAAGTCATCTACTTCACATATAAGGGAAAGTGTTATCATCGATATCTTAACTTCAAAGAACCTTTCAAGTTGGAACACTTTTTCATCGAACATTCGAAGACATCCATCCAATCTTCAAGTTCTTTGACAATCTTCAAGTCCAGGAGAAATTGCATCTAGTGAACTCATTAATTGGCGCCTAGGAGAAAAAGACATTAAACTTACATTATTGAGTCAGCACTTTAGAAATTGAGCCATTCCTAGTCAATTGGAGTCATAAAATATCAAATACAAAGTCAAATTGGGCTTAGGCACCCCTTCATGTAATTTCCCACCATCATGAGCTCCTAGATCTAGGAAGATCATTTAATTGCGCCTAGGAATAACATACAAGTCCAAGACCTCAAATTTGAGTGCCTAGAAGTGTGATGGATTGAAGAAGCTACATTGGCACCTAAGGGTAAGTTGTATCTAATGACATCACCTAATTGAGCACCTAGGAGGTATAAAGCTTAACATTGACATGAGGACAAGCGCTTAGTAAAGGAGAGTTTCTCAAACATTTAAACATGTGAATGAAGTCATATAAATGCACTAAGTTATCTAGGTGTCATTTTCCCCTTGTGTACCCTTACATTTGTGCCTAAGAAGAAGTTACTTCAGTTCATTGGAGTGTTTGAGTATTGAGGATTTCTTAGCAATGCTTTGCAACTTTACACTACCTCCTTTTGACAATTTTTGGGGCAGCAGAAAAGCTTTCACCACAGGCAAACACCTCAGAGATGTTATTGTAGAGGCACTCTACATGATCGCGTTGCCTCAGATGGAATGTTTCTAAGTGACAGTTTTTTAGTAACATCTTGTCAAAGATTTCTACCTTTTTGCACTTTAGACTCTTCAGGGATATCGTCGGTACAATGTAGCTCGGACTGTTTCGACATTTTTGTGTGAAAAATAGAACCATGCCTAGGGTAAATGTACCCATCCAGACGTGTTGGAATAATTAGTTTGGTCACATCAGAGCAGGACAAAAGTTACACCCCTTCGCAACTTTACACTGCCTCCTTCTGACGATTTTTAGGGCAGCAGAAAACCTTTCACCATGGGCAAATGTCTCAAAGATATAAAAAACTAAGAGAGGTTATTGTAGAGGCACTCTACATGATCATGTTTCCTCAGACAAAATGTTTCTAAGTGACATGGTTTTTGAGTAACATCTCGTCAAATATTGCTACCTTTTTACACTTTGGACTCTTCAGGGATATCGTCGGTACAATGTAGCTCAGACTATTTCGACATGTTTGGGTGAAAAATAGGACCATTTCTAGCCTAAATGTACCTATCCAAATGTGTTGGAACAGTCAGTTTGGTCACATCAGGAGCAGTATGAAAGTTACACCCCTTTGCAACTTTACACTACTTCCTTCTAATAATTTTTGGGGCAGTAGAAAACCTTTCACCATGGGCAAATGTCTCAGAGATATAAAAAATTGAGAGAGGTTATTGTAGAGGTACTCTACGTGATCGCGTTACCTTAGATGGAATGTTTCTAAGTGACACAGTTTTTGAGTAACATCTTGTCAAAGATTGCTACCTTTTTGCACTTTGGACTCTTCACGGATATCGTTGGTACAATGTAGCTCGGACTGTTTCGACATGTTTGGGTGAAAAATAGGACCATGCCTAGCATAAATGTACCCATCTAGATGCATTAGAATAGTCAATTTGGTCGCATCAGGAGCAGGATGAAAGTTACACCCCTTTGCAACTTTACACTGCCTCCTAACGATTTTTAGGGCAGCAGAAAACCTTTCACCATGGGAAAATGTCTCAGAGATATAAAAAACTAAGAGAGGTTATTGTAGAGGAACTCTACCTAATCATGTTACCTTAGATGAAATGTTTCTAAATGACACAGTTTTCAAGTAACATCTCATCAAAGATTGCTGCCTTTTTACACTTTGGACTCTTTAGGGATATTGTCGGTACAATGTAGCTTAGACTGTTTCGACATGTTTGGGTAAAAAATAGGACCATACCTAGCGTAAATGTACCCATTCAGATGTGTTGGAATAGTCAGTTTGGTCGCATCAGGAGCAGGATGAAAGTTACACCCCTTTGCAACTTTACACTACCTCCTTCTGATAATTTTTGGGGTAGCATAAAACCTTTCACCATGGCAAAATGTCTCAGAGATATAAAAAACTAAGAGAGGTTATTGTAGAGGCACTCTACATGATCGCGTTACCTTAGATGGAATGTTTCTAAGTGATATAGTTTTCAAGTAACATCTCGTCAAAGATTGTTGCCTTTTTACACTTTGGACTCTTCAGGGATATTGTCGGTACAATGTAGCTCAGATTGTTTCGACATGTTTGGGTGAAAAATAGGACTATCCCTAGTGTAAATGTACCCATACAGATGCGTTGGAATAGTCATTTTAGTCGCATCAGGAGCAGGACAAAAGTTACACCCCTTTGCAACTTTACACTGCCTCCTTCTGATGATTTTTGGGGCAGCAGAAAACCTTTTACCACAAGTAAATGTCCCAGAGATATAAAAAACTAAGAGAGGTTATTGTAGAGGCACTCTATGTGATCGCGTTTCCTCAGAAGGAATGTTTCTAAGTGACATGGCTTTTGACTAACATCTCGTCAAAGATTGCTACCTTTTTACACTTTGGACTCTTCAGGGATATTGTCGGTACAATGTAGCTCAGACTGTTTCGACATGTTTAGGTAAAAAATAGGACCATGCCTAGCGTAAATGTACCCATCTGGATGTGTTGGAATAGTTAGTTTGGTCACATTAGGAGCAGGATGAAAGTTACACCCCTTTGCAGCTTTACACTGCTTCCTTCTGACAATTTTTGGGGCAGCAGAAAACCTTTCACCAAGGGCAAACACCTCAGAGATAAAAAACTGAGAGAGGTTATTGTAGAGGCACTCTATGTGATCACATTGTCTTAGACAGAATGTTTCTAAGTGACATGGTTTTTGAGTAACATCTCGTCAAAGATTGCTGCCTTTTTACACTTTGGACTCTTCAGGGATATTGTCGGTACAATGTAGCTCGGATTGTTTCGACATGTTTGGGTGAAAAATAGGACCATGCCTATTGTAAATGTACCCATCTGGACATGTTGGAATAGTCAGTTTGGTTGCATCAAGAGCAGGACAAAAGTTACACCCCTTTGCAACTTTACACTGCCTCCTTTTGATGATTTTTTGGGCAGCAGAAAACCTTTCACCACAGGCAAACACTTCAGAGATATAAAAAACTAAGAGAGGTTATTGTAGAGGCACTGTATGTGATCGCGTTACCATAGACGGAATGTTTCTAAGTGACACATTTTTTGAGTAACATCTCGTCAAAGATTGCTGCCTTTTTGCACTTTAGACTCTTCAGGGATATCGTCGGTACAATGTAGCTCGAACTGTTTTGACATGTTTGGGTGAAAACTAGGACCATGCCTAGGATAAATGTACCCATCTAGACATGTTGGAATAGGTAGTTTGGTCGCATTAGGAGAAGGACACCAAAAATGCATAACATGATGATGTAAAAATGTGTATATGTGTAAAAATGTAGCAGGAAATTAAAAAAAGACAAACATTACAAATTAATGTGCATACTTACAACTCAATGTAACATGACTTTACAAAATCAATCTGAATACTTACAAATTAATCCAATGAACCATCCAAGTCTTCTCTACTCTTTATTGTGTCAAGTATTGCATCATGGTCAGACTCACGCACCTTCCACAAGATTTTGTTCAAAAGTCTACCTGATACTTTATCAAATGAACATTGGATGCCACGACAAGGTTCAAGTAATGAAGAATCTTTCAATGTGTGTCAAAGTCCTGAAATAGCCAAACATTAACACTCTTATGTGGGTACCTTCTAAGCCATGTTCCAGTAATAACCACTGAGCCAGTAGGGTATTTGATGTTTTCTCCATCTGTAACAGGGGCCTCCAATTTCTTTTTGGCCTCAACACAATGACATAAGTAATAATTTATTCCCTCTTCATTATCTTCATCTGTAATAACTGCATATACATGCCCTACATTGATATGTGTAGCAAATTAGATGAAATTAGTCAACATTACAAAAACACTACAAAGTAAGATGACACTACCTAGTTGAACTAGATGAAATTAGATGCATATACGTGCCCTATATTACCTGGTTGAACTAAATATGATATGTGATCAAAGCCAACTGATGATTCCATTTGTGTTAGTTCCTGTGTCGTTGGGGGTTGATACGTGTCAAGTGGGCTAAGATAACTTAACTGACATTCGTCAACCCACTCCTTTGACTCGCACTCATCCCATACGTCAAACCCTAATCCCTCAACCCTTAACTTTGATCCCTCGACTCTCAACCCTATCCCTAAACCCTAAACCCTAAAGCCTCAACCCTCAACCCTCAACCCTCAACATCAAATCCTAATCCCTCGATCCTTCACTCTAGTCCATCAACCCTAAACCCTCAACACTATACCTTAAACCCTAATCCCTCAACCCTCAACCCCAAACCTTATCCCTAAACCATAATCCCTCAACCCTCAACCCTAATCCGTCATCTCTCAACTCTAATCCCTCATCCCTAAACCCTAAATGCTATCCCTATTCCTAGACCCTCAATGAGCTTGATACTATACCTTAAACCCTAATCCCTTATCCCTAAACCCTCCAACCCTATCCCTAATCCTTATACCCTCGACACTCTACTTTAACCCTAATCCCTCGACCCTCAATCCTATCCTGAAACTCTTAACCCTGGAACCTCAATGTACTTAACCCTCAACGTCAAACCCTAATCCCTCAACCCTTAACTCTGATTCCTCAACCCTTAACTCTTAAAACTCAAACCCTAAAACCTATCCCTACATGCTCGACACTAGTCACTATATCTTAAACCCTAATCCCTTAACCCTCATCCCTAAATCCTCAACCCTAAATCCTTAAACCTTCAACCCTAAACCATATCCCTAATCCCTCTACCCTTGACACTCTTATTTAACCCTAATCCCTTGACCATTAACCCTATCCCTCAACCTCAACCCTCAACCCTCAACCCTCATTTCTCAACATTAAACCCTAATTCATCAACCCTAAACCCTAATCCCTCAAACTTAAACCCTATCCCTAAACCATCAACCCTCAAGACTATACCTTAAACCCTAATCCCTATCCCTCAACCCTTAACTCTTAAAACTTAAACCCTATCCCTACACCCTCAACACTTGACACTATATCTTAAGCCTTAAACCCTCATCCCTAAAGCCTCAACCCTCAATCCTTAAACCTTCAACCCTAAACCCTATCCCTAATCCCTCTACCCTCGACACTCTAACCCTAACCTCGAAATTAAATGCTAATCCGTTAACCCTAAACCCTAATCCATCAACCCTAAACCCTATCCCTAAATCCTCAACCCTCAACACTATACCTTAAACCCTAATCCATCAACCCTAAAACCTAATCCCTCAACCCTCAACCCTAAACACTATCAATAAACCCTCAACCCTCGACACTATACCTTAAACCCTAATCCCTCATCCCTAAACCCTAAACACTATCCCTATTCCTAAACTCTCAACCCTCAACACTATACCTTAAACCCTAATCCCTAATCCCTAAACCCTAAACCCTATCCCTCAACCCTTAACCCTTAAAAATTAAACCCTAAAACCTATCCATAAACCCTTGATGCTCAACACTATATTTTAAAACCCAATCCCTTAACCCTCAGCCCTAAAGCCGCAACCCTCAATCGTTAAACCTTCAACCCTAAACCCTATCCCTAATCCCTCTACCCTCAACACTCTACTTTAACCCTAATCCCTTGACCATCAACCCTATCCCTAAACCCTCAACCCTCAACCCTCAACACTATACCTTAAACCCTAATCCCTCAACCCTAAACCCTAAACCTAACAAAATTGCTTTTCCTAATGTTAGGTTGTTAAACCCATCATTTTTTACACTCTTCTGTTAAAGATATTTGAGTTGCAAGAATATGTCAGAAAAATGGCTATGAACTTTTTTAATGTTAATAATGTTATATGGTATATCCACCCCACACTTAAGGGAGGTATATTGTTATGAAACAGGCAAATAATCTCCTATTGTTTATTGGCTCTATCCACAAGAACTACTAAACTATATCTTAAACCCTAATCCCTCAACCCTAAACTTTCAACCCTAAACCCTATCCCTAATCCCTCTACCCTCAAAACTCTACCTTAACCCTAATCCCTCAACCCTTCAACCTAAACGCTATCCCTAAAGCCTCAACCCTAAACCCTAATCCCTCAAGGTCCTAAACTCTAATCCCTTATCCCTAAACTCTAAATCCTATCCCTAAATGCTCAACCCTCAACCTTAAACCTTAATCACTCAATCCTTATCCACCCCTCTCCTCCCCTATCTGGCTCACTCCCATCTCTACCCTCCTCTGCCCTCGACACTATACATACATACATATAGGCATACATAGATACATAGATACATACATAGATATAGGCATACATAGATACATACATACATATAGACATACATACATATAGGCATACACAGATACATACATACATACATACATGCATACATACGTATAGGCATACATACATACATACATGATTAATAGCCTTGAACATAAAAAAAATTAAGGGGAACATAATGTGAGCGCATTATAACGCGAGTACATTATAACATGAGTGCGTTATAACGCGCTCGCATTATTTCAAACATCGCAAACAATACAAAATTTTGCGGAAAAGGACAAATGCAAAGAAAATTATAATGCAAGTGCATTATAACGTGCTCGCATTATGTTTTGCTTTGGGAATCCCAAGCCTTGGGCTTCAGATTTTCTTTGGATTTCCAACCCAAAGGCTTGAAGTGCCTTTTAAACAGCCACAGACGTGTTTTTTCATATTCTTCAAGATTTCACATAATTTCGTTCATGCTAACCCTCAGATTTGCACGTGTTTCAAGGTCAAACAAATTAAACACTTGGGTAATGTTAGGCTTTCTCTTAGCTATTTAACGATGTGATTTTTTTCACATTTTAACAATGTTAAGCCTTTCATCTTTAATTTCTTTTGTTTGTGTGTCCATTTTTGGGCAAAAACCATTGTTTGGTCTTTTTTTCATTGTAAATTAAATATTCATTAAAATTTCAAAAAAATTACATATTTAGAAACTAGAGTCCATTCTACAAATATTAAAAAAAGAAAAAAATGATTTTCAATTAGTTTTCAAAATTTATAGGGCTAGCACGGTCAAAATTCTATTTTTTAGGATGTGTCCACTTTGAAAATTAGTAAAAAACCAAATATTCATCAAAAAATAATCAGAAAAATTGGGCACAAACTACATGCTATTAGCTAATTTCTCACCAAAGCGATTTTAAAAATACCAAAAAAAAGTTGACCTTTTGAGGGAGCCACAAAAAATGCTATGTTATGTTTTTTTGACAGAAACAACACCAATTTCTGTGGCTCCCTCTTTTGAACCCCTTAATCTATGCCATTTTTTTAAAAAATAGTAGTTTAGAAAGTAGACTCAAAGCACTACGAACATTGTTTTTGTTACATCTCCAAATTTTGAGTGTAACTATGCTCAATTTCTCATCCAAGGCCAGTATTTCCTGATTTCAGAAAAAAAGTGGCCACTTAAGACCCCTTTTTGGCCCCCCATCTTCTTGCACTTACCCAACTGTTATTCAAAAGCAATTCAAAATGCAAAATTGGAAAGATTAATTACTCAAATTTAGATTTGATTTACTGGCTTTCCTTGAGAATTCTTACAATGTGCAGTTCCTTTGATAATCTGTAGTCATAATTGATTAGTGATCTGAAACTGTTTATTCCACTAAAACTCATGCTAATCCATTTTTCTTCAATAATATCATGCATGTAGAAAATAGAGCATCCTAGTTCTGCTCACCACCCATCCGTAGGACTACAAATTCCTATCAACCCCCGAGCTTGGAAACATGCCCCAATGCTCAAATAAACCAAAAAACATAAAACTAATTCAAATAACAAAATATTCATACACTAGGAAACCCATATATATATATTTTCAGCAAGGGGATGAAGAAGGGGGGATCCTCTTTGGGGCATAGGTCCCTATAGCTCCCTTTCGCAAACGTAGCTCTGTTTTCACAAATGTAGCTCCCTTTTCACAATGTAACTCCCATTTCACAAATGTAGCACCTATTTCACAAACTCCAAAAACACCCTTTCCCCAAACTCCATTTCACCAAAACCCCCATCCTCCATTACTCCCAACACCACTAGCCACAACACCATCACCAATTCCATGTATATCCCCAAAGAGGCATCCACCATTCTTATCCCTACACAAGGTAAAACCAATTCCAAACCCTCCACATTCAAACACAATTTTTCATAGAATCAACATATTACTTACATACAATCATAACAAACAACAATACATTGAAAAATACAACATAAGAACATCCATACCTTGGCTGTCCAAGTTAGGATCAGCCCATTAGATTTCCAAGAAGATGCAATTTTCTAGATTTTCCAGCCACAATCCATCACAAGCCTCATTTTCCTTTCAAAATCTACCATTCTAGAAAACTTACAGTATTCCCAATTCCCCAAAAGAACCCATTACCAAAAGACTACATCACTTTTGATTTCTAGAGATGATGAAATGATTCACATTTCCCCCTTATAATAAGACCTTTTTCTCCCAACTCTTTACATTCCCTCACATAAAATAAAACAAATAAACATACTAAAATAAAATTGAATACTTTCAACACAACCCCCTCCCCAAACAATTAAATAAATGAATATTTGAGCATTATGGGTTTTGTTTCCATTCTTTAAGAACCTGGGCCACTCTACTTGCAAAATCTTATTAAAACATTAGTACATTATAAAACTTATAGCCAAAGCAAATAAATATTTAACTTAAACATTTTAACATCCATTAGCCACATAATCTAACATCTCAAAACAATAATATTTATTTTACGGAAATCAAACACATAATCATCAATATTACATAACCATTTATTTTATTAAATAAACTTATTATTTCATTTCAAATGAATAATTAAATATCTAACAGAAATATAAAGCATTTAGTTCTCATAATAATAATAATAATAATAATAATAATAATAATAATAATAATAATAATAATAATAATAATAGCTTGTGAACTCAACATGAACCAAGTCTATTACACACTCACACACCAAAATATAATATCAAATATCTAGAATAATGCTAACTAGACCTAACAATTTTTTGATACGGTTATATGTTAAGTGGAAGATTTCTAAGCCCAAAATCTTAAAGAGATAGTTTTTCCTCAACATGTCTCTTCTCACAAGGTCACATCAACGCACATTCAACATGTCTAGAACTTAGAGCCACATCCTCTACATGGTGTGGGGTACATTTCTTGGTGGAATGATTCTATAACCCATACTTCGCAGTTTCTCCACATTTATGGATGGCAAATTTCCCATTTTTTCCACCACTCGTGAGCTCCACCTCACCACTATTGCTTTGGAAGCTCAGCCATTTGAAACTTCCACCTAGCTTCAGTTGGCTCAACTAAGATAGCAGAAGAAAATTATGGATGGGAACTTGCATCTAGCTCAATTTAAATCTTAGTCGCACTAGCTTAAGATTAGGGATAAATTTTCTAAGGAATTTTTTGAAGCCCTCTGGGATTTAAACACTTCCCAATATGTTAAACATATTAGGGAAGAGGATCAACTCCTCCTAGAGCTTCCTGACATTCTTTAGGCCTTTGTTCAACATTGTGAGTAGGTTTTTTCAGCTCAAGAATCCACTCCCACCAAGCAGTTTGTGTTGTAGAAGTGTCTTGCGGCTATCTCTTGTCAGATTTCAAATGCTCAATGAGTTCTTTATGACCAGCTACTCACTCAAGGTGATCTCAAAGAAGTACTCTTTTCTATGGCCAACGATAAAGCCCATGGTTTAGATGGCTTTCCTTGTGAGTTTTACAAAGCCTTTTGGGATACTATGGTAGTGATCTCTACAATGTCTATCTTGAAGCCATGCACACTCATTCATTAGGCAATCTCATAAATAAAAGAAATATTGAATTCATACCTAAGGTAGGAGATATAGAAGACATCAACAATTGGTAGCCTATCCCATTGTTTAATGTCTCTTACAAGATTATTGCCAAAGCATTGGCTCTCAAAATTTGTTCCTTGTTGCCTCTCATTGTTTGACTTGCGAAGACTAGCTTCGTTAAGTATAGATTTATTTTGGACAACATTATTGCTATTAGGGAAGGCATGGAATGGGCTCACTAATCTCAACAACCTATTGTTTTTATCAAGATAGACTTTGCTAAAGCTTATGACCGCATTGAGTGGCCTTTCATATTGGCCATGTTATAGGCCCTTCATTTCAGCCCCTAATTTCTTCAAATGGTTCAAATGCATTTTGTAGATGCTTCTACTTGCATCACCAATTCTAGCTAGCAATCCAATTCATTTGAGTTCTATTATTCCATCCAACAAGGTTTCCTGCTAGCTCTGGCTCTCTATGTTTTAGTGGCTAAAATCTTTGGCTACTTGTTAGCTCAAGCGGTTTCTCAATCCAATGTCAAAGGGATCTCTTCCTAATTCTTCCCAATAGCTAATCAATGGTCATTTTTTTGATGACTCCTTTCTCACTCTTCTTGAGGAGGAGGATAATATCAAACAAGTGATTCTTTGTCTTGACACATTTTTCCAGGCCTCCAATTCCAACATTCAATGGCAGAAAACCTTATGTTACCAACAACCTTTTCTTTCCAAATCAGACGGGTTGGCTCAACTCATTTGTTTGCAAATGGATTGATCATGGGCAGATATTTCACTTCTTAAGAATTTGCTTTACCTTTCAGGCCACTCCTTCGAAAGTGTGGCAAGATATGATTGTAATAATTGAGAAGCTTCACTATTGGATAGCCAAGCCTCTCTCTTTAGAAGGAAAATTTCAGATCTACTCCAAGATTTTAGCTACCACTCATGTCTACTATTCATCCTACTAGGTCCCTTGTAAAGTGTCTTATTTGAAATTTGAGAAGCTTCTCAGAGACTTTTGTGGGCCTCTAGTGATGGCCACCAAGGATTTCATCATATTGCCTAGGACTCTTGTTTCCTACCTCAGGAAGCATGGGGCTTAGCTTGATTTCCATTCACCGACAAGGCATTTCCTTATGTGCTAAGTAGGTCATTAGAGGTCTTCATGGTAATGAAAGTTAGAAAATTCTTGTTGGACATTGTATTAGTATGGGCACTCCTCAAGGTTGGCCTACCTGGAAAGGCCTAGATTTAGGAACCCTTCTTACTATGAGGGAACCTTTTTCCATCCAAGGCATTTTTGTTATCAAAAGTATTTCGAAGGCTTGGGAATCCATCAAGCCCTATCTTTTCTAGGCAGAAGATGGTTTTCATAATGGTTTATCCATTAATCAATACTGCATTTGGTGGTCCTCTATTTTTAAAATTCAAGGCAATTCATTCGCTCAATTATCTTGGGTCCATGCTTTGAAGTTTCTCAAGTGGAGAGTATGGGTTTTACCTAATCTCATTCATCAAGCTACCAAGAATTTTCTCTCATGGCCCGAACTCAATCTCAACTTTAGGCTTGCCAGTCAAGATCAAGAGACTTATTAGTCAATCATTGATGTTATCCCCCCTTAGATGATTCATAAGATTGGGGTGAGATCTCTCAAACCCTAGTGGAAAGATTGGAAATAGTATCCAAACACCACCCTCCAAAATTATAGGCCATGTAAAGGATACTCATGGTTGTCTCCACACTTCCATATGGTGGATAACCTCAATCATCATTGGCAATTACAGTCCTTGCTTTGGGGTCGGCAAAAATATTTTTGATGCATTTGGTATGTGGTGCTCAAGCCCAAACTGGCTCATTTCACTTGGTGCATTCTTTCCTAGGCCTCCCTTTTGGGTCTCTTATGGTTCACATGGGCATCCCCAGCGTACATTGTCCATTATATAGATAGATTGAGTCTCTCAAGCATATTTTTTGGTTTTGCCCCAGGGCTTAAGAAGCATGGATTTGGATCCATGATTTATTTCGGCCTTTCAGACCTTCGCCCTTTTCTTGGCACATGGTTCTGCTCAAAGACTGGCCATGTCTTCTGTCTAGACCTACTAAGATTTGGCAATTCTTTTAGGGTGGAAATTACTTTTAGCATATGGAAGGATAGAAATGTTACTCTTTTTTCTCATTGTGTTGTTGACACAAATTTTCCTTTGTACACTAAAGCTATTGTCTCCTCTAATGTTCTTATGCAGATTAAAGTGCAAGCTTCCAAAGTTACACTTGAGGTTTCTCAACTCTAGGAGTTGTTGGATCATTGGGGTAAAGCCCCTTGCATTGCTGCCCAGGTTCCTCCCAGCTCTGCCACCTCATCTTGGGGGTGTCAGAGTGGACGTAGTAATTTGGCCAAGCATGACCATGGAGATGGGGTTCTCATTCCCATGGCCCTCCATCTTGTGCTCGAATTCCAGTGACTTTGTTGCCCATGGAGGATGGTATTAGCCTTCTTGTCTGCCATCTGGAAGGCAGGGTGTTGGCTGGCCTGAAATAGACAAATTTCCTCACCTACAGCCTCCTATTTCTTCAGTCTGTGTTTAGCAACCCTTAGAGGAGAACAAAAATGACACTGTTTCTCTCACTAGGTGGGAGTTGATTAATGATATGGCCCCTGAGAAAATTTGGGGAAACCCTGATGATCATGATCCTCCTCCTTCGGGAGTAGCTTTAGCTACTTAGTTTTTATGTGGGCTTGGCCCTTTGTTTAATTTGTGTCTATGTGCTAGACTGTGTATCTTGTTATAGTCTTTGACTATGTGGGTGTGTCATTTACCAATTTCTCTATTTTTGTGAATATTGTACTATTTCTCTTTCTTTTAATATAAAAGTTTATATGAAATATTCATAATTTTTTATTTTCTTTTAGAAAAGGTGCTATCGTAATGTAATTATGGTTTTGAATAAATATGAAATATTTCATTAATGATCTATATTAATTATATATTATATAATTGGATAAATATAATTTAATTCATTATTTTATGAAAACAAAAATCTTTTAGATAAGTGAACATGATAAATTACTGAATACTAATACTTTAAATAGCTTAAACAAATTCAAAATAAAAACCTCTAAACTAAATCACTTAACGTCGTTTAACTAGATATATTTGAAATGTCTACACTAATTTTAAACATTCTTATTAAAATATATACATAAGAAATTTACTGTCGTGTAAGTTTCTCTTCTTCCGAGCATTCAATGACTAAATTTTGCATATAATGCAACATCCACATCAATTTTTTCGCGTGCCAAGAAAGATCAATTTGCAAAGCAAAGTTATTTTACTCAGAAGAATCTTACCATGAAAGATCAACCAGAATGAAAAGAGCATTATGTCTGTTTCGATGCCTATCATGGATGGCAAGAGAGTAAGCATCTAACAATTATAATATAAAACAATCAAACATAGCGTAACTCTCACGCTGGATAACTGCACTGAGAATGAGAGGCTTGACTTGACTTGCATCCCTAGAGCCAAATCAAGTTTTACTTAAAACCCCTGCATGCCAATTTCTCTCAAAAGAATTATATTACCTGATAAAATGAAATGGAATTGAAAAATTAAACAGATTGAATTATAAAACTTTAGCCTATCCAAATCTCTCTTGTTGTCAGCAGGCTATTCACTGACTTTGTGTGGTGCACAGAGCTTTAGCCTTCTAAACCTATCTTAATGTCTTTGTGTTCTGGTCATGGTAATGATTGTTCCCGCACAGAAAAGAAAAGCGGGCAAAATGGGAGAAAAATCAGCATGCACGTGTTATTTGGGCCTGGTACTTCAACCATATTCAGCATGTCATCTTCATTCTTAACTTCATTCACACGAAAGGGAAGACGTGTACTTCCTTATGGAAAAGTCCGCACACATTTCAGTTTGTAACTTTGGACCCTTCAACTTGCAAGGAGTTGGAAAGGAATTTCGTTGTTACTAAAGATGGCATAAAGAGTACTTTTGACATGAAAATTTGTAGCCACAAAGAGCATTCTAAGCCGCGGAAGAGTTCGTTCATTGTTTATTCCATTCTAGGTTGTGGAAATTGAGAGGAAAGTTAGTTTGAAGTGTTATCTCCGCCTATTTTTAAGGATTATGGATGAATACATGGATAAATTGATAAAATGAAGACTTAGAAATGACATAGGTCAAGTTAATTAGAGTAGAAGGGGTTGTTTGATCTTAAATTGATAGAAGTTCTGTGGTTATCAATCATAAGTTGAAGTGGTCAGCGCACAACACATTAGGTAGAATAGGGAAAGTTAAAGTAGAAATTATGATTGTATGCATAGAACTTCACACTTGACAAATAGAATATCAAGTATTGTTTAACTTGAAGGAATTGATGATTGGTTGATTGAGAAAATAAATTAAAAAATACCTCAACAATAAAACCTAGATAAGACATGGAAGATATGTTGATAGATCAATTGATGCACCAACTCGAATAGAGTAGAAATCAATATACAACACATTAGGTAGAATCAGGAAAGTTAAAGTAGAAAGTATGATTGCATGCATAGAACTTCACACTTGATAAATAGAATATCAGGTATTGTTTAACTTGAAGGAATTGATGATTGGTTGATTGAGAAAATAAATTAAAAAATACCTCAACAATAAAACCTAGATAAGACATGGAAGATATGTTGATAGATCAATTGATACACCAACTCAGATAGAGTAGAAATCTACTCTACCTCTCCTCAAAGGAGATAAAATCTCCCCAAGGTCTATGTTACCAAGTCTTAATATATTGAAGTAACTAATTAAGATGAGTTATGAGTCAAAACAACTTGGCCTATAGTTCTTAATTAATATTTCAAGCTAATCAATTGTTTTACTAGTTCTTCCCTTTATACAAAGGTAAACATATGTATAAGTAAAAGTCTTGGTTTTAACAACAATGTTTAACGATCCTACAAAAAGATATGTAGTAAAGTTCAAGAAAACACTCACCTAAATGTAAACTACTACTAAAGTATACATGTGAAAATAAAGATCAAAAGATTAGAGGAGGAAGGAAGGGAAGGAGGGAAAGAGGGAAGTATGAAGGGAGGGAAAGAGAGGTAGAGAGAGGACAAAGGGTGAAAATAAAGATCAAAAGATTAAAGGAAGGAGAAAGGAAAGGAGGGAATGAAGGAGGGAGGTAGGAAGGGAGGGAGAGAGAGGTAGAGAGAGGGATAGAGGGACAGAGGGAGGGAGAGGACAAATTATAATTTAGTATTCAGAGTAAAATAATGATTTGACATCAATATCAAAAAAGAAAACGAAGGGGATAACAATTAGTATATATGTGCACAAATTACTTTTAGCAAGGTTGCCCAACAAATATATATAAAGCACTCAAAATTATTTTCTTACAAAGAAAACCATATATAAGGTGCAATAGATCCACTGTATCTAACATAATTCATAATGAGATGTAAAATGACTTCTCAACTAGACAAACTACATAGAAGAAATAATACTTCATAGCTTTCCCAAGCAACAAACTACATAGAACTTAAATTTACAACACTTAGTAAGTTTCCTAATTTAATACTCTATCAATACAATTAATTCCAAACCATAAAGAAATTTGGTTTAGATATAATTTCCTATGAAGAATCGAATCAAGATTCCTAAAGGAATGTAATGGCATTTAGTTCTTTGAATCATGTGTTTATTCAAAACATAGGAGATTTTTTTTAGAAATTCACTCTTTGTCTCTACTACCACAAGGACTCATTGGTTTTGATTTCAAAATTGATTCAAGTTGGCTTTGAATAGATATATAAGCATTAAAGTAAACCTAATGACTATGATTTTGTCCTTAATAAAGGTGGCCTATAATATATCAAATCAAGATCATCTTGAATTGGGAAACTATAGGTGTCTAGCCATGTTATCATAGTTGGAAGACCCTCCTCTATTAAATCTTTCCCTATCCTATTTTCATTATTCTTATGTTGTAGGATGTGTTAAGGACCTACTTGATAAATATAAATGATTAAATCATATTTAATAGTATAACTTTTGTATTATCTTGATGATGTTAATTGAAATATTATTATAAAAATGTGAGTTTTATGTTGATTGGTTCATTTCATTGTGCATGGATACTGTTACATATTGGACATATGTATTTAATGTTTGACTAAAGTGTGTAGGTATAGGTAAAATTCCAATGGTGATTAATTGGAGGTAGTCACATGGTTTGTTCGATTTTGGTAGCTCATTATACTCATTTGGAGTAAATGGCGCGTCTCATGTGAAACTTGTGAAATAAATATCTACATTAGTCATGATTCTCAATCTCTAATATGTTAGACTTATAAATGCATCTCTCTCAAGTGAATTTAAATATTTATGTTTGTGCATTTTACTTGATATGTTCCTATAAGTATGAAAAAGATGCACAAGCCTACATGGCAGCCCAAGGATGATCTATAGTCCTAATCACTACATGTAAGCATGGATATATACACATCTTAGTAGTGTTCCTCTTGGTGATGTGTCTTGGTTCAATTTTCATTTTATTTGTGCTTTCCTAATCCTTGGACTAACCTTCTATTGTCTTGCACACCTTCTAACTTATTTTTTAACCAAAGTTTGACAAGTCACTTTTGTCACTCTTTAGCTCCAATAACTACATCAATCAACTTCACAAATGGAGAATTCATGTTCCCTAGGGGTATTTACATCATTTAAAACATTTAGAATCATCCAATCAACTTCCTCATTCCATCCATGAATTCAATTTTATTGTCACTTTCTTCCTTTCTCAGTTGCCCCTATCACTATAGGATGTCCCTAGGTGACCCTACAACTAAATTAGGATCTCCAAAGGTAACTTTTGCTCTAGTGAAAAGGGTAACCGACCCTACAAAGATATTATGGATATTTTAGGCACACAACAAATATGTTCACACCTCCTAGATCATTCTCCACCCTCAAAACTGCCTGTACAAAACTTCCTCTATGGATCACCCCTATCACTTAAGGATCTCCTTAGGTGACCCAGCCACTTTAGTGGGATCTCCAAGGGTGACCCTATCATCTTTTAACATGCATGATTTCTTCCAGTTCTAGCCCAAATTTTCTCCAAATTGAGCCCTAATTGTATGAGTCACCTTCGCTAACTAATCATCAACTCGTCCTAAATATCTCAAACCTCCTAGTCACTCCATTCTAACTCCAAATCAGTTCTACTCATCTCCTAATTAATCACATGCTAACTCCATTTCTTCTTCTACGATAGGCTATTAAGGCTAGTTGACTCCCAATCAAACCTAGTTCACTATCCAATCAATCTTGTTAACTCTTCAATCAAATGAGTTCACACTCCAATCACCTCCACCATTGTTCTGCTTCTCAAACCTATAAATACCCCCTCCACTATGCATTTGGGGAGGCAACTTTAGTACTATTTCTCTTGCTTTTCTTAGTCTCTGTAGTATTCTATGCTCATGTAGAACCTTGTGAGCATTTTTAATTTTTGAATATGTTTTTATATCTCTAAGCCATTACGCTTCATAGGAATTTAAATTCCTAATTCTTATCCAAGCTTCCAAGCCTCAATCCATTGCGCTTCATAGGCATTCTAATACCCATTTGTTATCTAAGCTTCCATAGCTTTCATTTTATTCATTTTGCTGCAATCTTCAATTCTATCACCAGGAGGAGGACCCCACTGCTATAGAGGAAGAGAGAGGGTTTCCAAAAAGACTTTTGAGGGCTCAATCTAGGCAATACTAGATCTTCATCATACCAAGTTTTTCATGTTTTCAAATAGTAATTAGCTCACACTCTGGCTCTTGGGAAAGTAATCATTGCACTACTCTTTCCTTGATAGGTTGCTTCTTTGTTTTCAATTAGATTAGAATTTCTTTGATTCAATTAGATGAGTTTTACTTCATTAGACTACACTCATTTAAATTCTTGTAATTTCAATTTCTTAGATTAGATTCAAAACTACTCCATGAAAATCACAAAAACATAGGACTAGATTACATATGGGAAAACACATATAGTTGCATACATATTTCCATTCATATATAATTAGGCAATATTTGAATTTGGAGAAAAAGGAACAAAATTTGCTTTGCATGCATTTAGAGTGCATTTCATAAGAATAATTCAAAAATATCAGAGATACTTACGAAACAAAACCCTCGGTTCCATCATGAGGTAAATGTAAATCAACTCAAACAAATAAAACAAGGAGAAACCCTCGATCACATCATGAGGTAAACATCAATTCAAACATCAAACACAGTTAACAGACAACAAACAAGAAATACAAACCTTTCCCCTATTGCCAAGCATTCAATGTGTCCATGCATCAGGGAAGGTTGGATAAAATCCTCGATGAGATTGGAGAGAACTTCCCCCATCCAATTCAATAACAAAACACAAAACAATCAAGGGAAGAACAATAACACCAACAATGAATTAGAGATAAACAACTCTTGATTCAACAAATCTTAAGAGACCAAGAAAGGAGACTAGAATGTTAGAGACTTATCAGTGAATAAAACAGTCTTCATGCTAGGCTAAGAAGAATTAGGATTCATGACCCTTCAGGTCATATAATCATCACAACTATAAAAATAATCAAAAAATCTCCATAGGAATAACTATCAGAACACACATAGCATGAAACCCAACTACCATCTACAATGTTATGCTCCATGAAGAAAGAGAAAAAATAACCCCTCAGTCCCACCTCTACTTGACTGGCTCTTGCAATGTGAGTAGGAGAGACTGGGATGCCTCCCTTAGTAAGGATGATGGTTCATGTGTCATGTTGGACTATGACTCACCCACAAAATCATCTGGTTTGCATTCTAAATGATACATATTTTGGTGAACCTAATGTGAAGACCAAAACCTTTTGGTGAAGATCTTCATAGTTCCATTACTCCATTCACACTTTCACTTAATCATTTTTCTCTTCATTTCACTCAAGTCACCTTCATCCTCTTTGATCTTAATTCCATTTATAATGTCATGTCTAAGGCACCCCTGAATATGATGGCATATGAAGAAAATCTAGGGAATATTCCTTCTAGAGAGCCCAAAACACCCCCATTTGATAGATATGTGCCACCTGATCCACTGGCACCAAATACCAACTACTATGATTTTGAAGACTTAGATTATGAAAATGATAGATGAGAGACTAGTCATTCTCTCGCATTCAATAATCCCACTTGGGAACATGAAGCTGTAATTCAACCAACACAATCTAACCATGCCAATGCATGTTGAGTGCTTGTAAGGTCAAAAATCTTGTTACACCTCATTTTCCATGAATAACTATTTAAGACATTTTAAATTATTTAAATATGGTAATTAGTTAATGCTTGGAAAATATATATTTTTATTTTGAAAATTTGGATAGATTATTATATTGATCTTTGTCCTTTCATGCATTTATGGATGTTTAATACCAGTTGTGTGTGAGCAAAATTGAGTTATTAAGATCAAGCATAAATATTGAAACTCAACCCTACAACCTTCGAAGAATAGATCAAGGACAATAACAATAATTCAAAGCTAAACAAAACAAAGAACATTACCATCCATGATTGTATTTATTCCTTGGTTTTATGTGGATTGCTCTTTACTATGCATGACCATGGTTGCAACAAGTGAGAATAGGTGGATAATGTTCTCAAAGATGTAATATGTGCTCAATGATATGGAAGCTCAAAGTGCTCTAAGAATGCCCACAGCTTAATGATCGCGGAGGGTTTGTGAAGAGATGAATGGGGGTATATAAAGCTTTTAGGGAAGATTGATCAATGGTGGAGTAAATTCAATGATATCAATAGATAAGATGAGTTGAGAGGACATGAGGGGATGTGCACATGATATGTGTCCATGCAAAAAGATGTTTTAGTGATTTAATTGCTTTCTTGGCTAAAGATAGGATTGATTTCATAAAAATAGAATGCTTTTCTATTTTATGAGTTGATTGATGAAAACAATGTTTTAAAGCCAATTAAATAAACTTTTATTTTTCTTTTTGACATGCTTTTGAATAAAATTAAAATAAAATTATTTAATTTGTCTGCATGAAGGAAAAAGATATTTTTAGAAGATTTGAAAGATAAAAACAAATTAAATAAATAAATTTATTTAATTTATTTTGCATGATAGAAGAAAGGATAAAATATAAATAAAATATTGATTTTATTTATTTAGAAGATATTGGAAAAGTCAATTTAAATAAATTTAAACAATCTATTTAAATTTAGAAGAATTTAGCTAATTAAATAATTAAAATTATTTAATGATTGTGGATAAGAGGAATTAAGATAATGAATTAATTAAATAATTTATTTATTTAATAATGGGAAAATAGAAGAATAAAGATGGTGAAGTTGATGAATTAATGAAATTAATTAAATAAATGGAATTTATTCAATTAATGTTTGATTTAGGGGAATTAGAAGTCATTGATGAAATTAATTAAATAATTAGATTATTTAATTAATGTTGGATGAAGGTGCATATGTGTAAGGTGATAATGCGATGGTCATATTTAGGTGTCTACATTTTGCCCCTCTTTGACACAATTTACTTCAAAGCATTGTTTCAAAGACAGTACTGATGATGGTGTGATTTAACAATTATGCCCTAGTGTAACTGGTGGAGGATGTCCACTCGAGAGGAAAACTATGAAAATGATAGAAGGACTGGGGTGACTCACGACTACAAGAAAAGGTTGACGATGTGGTAGAAAAAGGCATAGAAGGACTAGAGTGGAGATTGGAGGCTAACACGATAGAGAAATAAGGCTGACATGAACAAAAATTGGATGATGGGAGGGAAGAATATTAGGGTTTGGGTTCTATAAGTAGGGCCCAAGGGGTCACTTTCAACTCATTTGCATCCTCAAAGTTTTGACATTCTTGTCTTCTAGTGCTTTAGGATTTTCAAAGCTTACAACAGAGTTTGAGAGCAGAGATGGTTAGGATTCCACAACATGAGCATCACGGTGAGTGATTCAAGACCTATGAACGACTGACAAGGGCTCCAATAGTGGTATGTTCTCCTAACTTAGCCATTAGGTGCATTTATGAAGGTAGGAAATAGGTGTGACCATAAGCGGTCTAGGATTAAATTTGTGCTTCTAGCTAATTTTGTTGCACCTTTGTAAAAAAGGCTCACCTTTGAGGTGCACAACTGTACCTTTGGCAAAAATAGCTCACGTTTAGTTAGAAAATAGGATATTTAGAGTGTGCGCTGCCTTTGGTAAAAAAACTTCACCTTTGGTATGTAGTGATGCGCCTTTGCAAAAAGGGCTTGTAGTTGGTCAACAGCGCCATGCCTTTGGTAAAAAGGCATCACTTTTGGTTAAAAAAAGAATAGCATAAAAATAGAGTGCCTTTGGTTAGAAGTGATGCACTTATGGGTGACAGAAACATACCTCTAGCTAGCAGGAATATGCTTTTGGATAAGACAACAGAATGTCAGGTTTTTCCAAGTTTTCACAAGTTTGACAAGTTAATTTGTTTGGATCTAGGTTTTTCTATCATCGTTGATATCTTGAGAGTGACATCTGGCTGATTTGGACTTGGTTGGAGAGCTAGAGTGGGAGGAGGAGATCTTCTTGGAGGTGATGGGACTGTGGCATGTAGCACATATCACTCCAATGCATGCACACTTGGCTCTAATGACTGCACTTGTTGAGTGATGGCATATTGAGCATAACTCCTTTCACTTATCGATTGGGGAGGCCACTATTACTTTAGAGGATGTCTAGCACATTTTGAGGATTCTGATCCATGGAGCATGAGTAGATTATGATATCAACCTAGGTGAGTTTTCTTTGAGACGAGTGCTCATAACACCAGATCTAGGTATTGAGGATCATGAGATTAGATGGAGCTAGATACGATGGCTATGTGACAAGATTCAACTTATGGTTGTATCTTTGTGTAACATCAGAAAATGCCCCCTTGGGGGCTTTCCCTCATAAGGTTTAGTTCTTGGGTCTTTAGCATACATTTAGGACATCTTAGTTCATATTTTGGCATCCAGATGGAATGAGGTCTAGGTTTCATGGCAAAGTGGACCTAGGAGGACCCCTTGACCTTAACCCTGCCCAAAATAGGGGGGGGAGACTTGGGCACCCATGTCCTAGTCCTGGCCTATTTTAGGTTAGTCCCAAAATTTAAGTGTTAGTGTATGACCGTTATTTGGTCTTTTGCCGACATGGTAAGTTTTAAGTTTTGAAATCTTGGCAGGAGTGCTTGTAGTTGCATATAAAAGAATGTTTAGGCATTCATTTGTAAACTAGAGATTTCAACTAGATGGAAATTGTGATGTTCAAGTGTTCTCAAGGTGATTCAAGGCTTTCATTGTGTTGCAAGAGTAGACTTGTGTGTTTTGTGTGTTGATATTTGTAGATTTGAGCATTAATTTCCTCATGGAATGAAGAGCATCTTCCTCTCATGAGATCTTCACTACAAGGTGACATTATATTGTGTTTTCATCATTGATTCCTTTGGTTTTTCCCTTTACCTCACAAGGGCATGCACTCTCTATCTAACAACAGTGTTTAGAGACTTAAGTGTCCTCTGGGGCTTGACTAAGGCAAGCCTCTAAACACCACAACCCCCAAACCAAATCTTGTGATTGCAGGTTACAGGTGTCGCATTTGGGAAAATTGAAGTTGCAGGAAGGATTGGCAGGCATCAAGCATTTAGGATCTGAAGAAAAGTAGGACACAGGAGTATTTCCAAGACTTGGGTGCTTTCTCTAGTGTCCTCCATAGACAAATTTATGAAAATAGAAATTACAGGGCTGATCAGTGTCAGAAGGTGGTCCGGATCCCGCGAAGAAACTGGTACCTTGGACTAGGGCACCCAATCCAGTGTCCCTAATTGTTCCACTTTGGAGCCCCGAAAAATAGGTACTTTGTGATTTGGTATTTTACTCCTATCTACAAGAGCTTTTTTGGTTATTCATTAATTTGTTGCCGTATTTGCATAATTAGGGTTTTAATGGTCAATTGAGCATAGGAGAAGAAAATTTGATAATTAAATTCCCTAATCCAAGTTTCCCTACATCTCACAAGCAACCTAGGGTATGATAGTGCTCGCCACTTGACCCTAGATCCTTGAATGTATAGTGGAGAGGAGGATTTACGCATCAAAACACTAAAACATTAACAAATCAAATTTTCCCCTAAACATTTTGGTGAACCCATTTTTTTGGACTTAAATTGGAACTTGCTAAGTGTGTGTCTTCATATTTGGATTGATTTCATTCATTTATTGCATTGAGAAAAATTCAAAAAAATTGAAAAATTTGGAAAATACAAAAAAATTGCATTGTTTGGCTTACTAAATTACATCAATCCTTTCTAAATTTTTCTAATTCATGATTTTTGCATCAGATCTGATATAAAATACAGAAAAATCTAAAAATTCAAAAATTTGCATTGCATTTTCATTATTAATTTGCTAGGTTGTTGTAGAAATTTTGACAATTTTCATATAACTTAGTAATTCTAAAATCTAGGGTTAGTAGGCAAAATCTTTTATCAGATTTTTCTACTAATTTTATAGGCTCATTCAAACTAAAATTTTTCTATAGTCTTGTATTTTAGTCTAAATTTGCATTTAGATTTAAAATATTTGCATTTTTGCATAGAAAATTTCAACAAAAACTAACAATTTTGATGCATTTTCATTAAATTTGCGTGGGCATTTTGCATGATCAAGCTTGAAAATAATTTTCATATATGAGAGTAATTAAATTTTATCATAAATCAGAATTCAAAACATTCACATAGCATTTTGTCCCAAGATCTCAAACGTAGCGCTTCTGAAATAACGATTTTCACTAAAATTGGCCTTATCGACTCTATAAACTTGCACCATAGGCATGTTGTGAAAGGTATTTTAACATCAATTTTCTGTTATCAAGGTAATAATTTGTTTCCCCTCATAAAAAGATTGACAACAACCTTTTATTGGTCTCTTGTAGCGAAAATTTTGCAAAAAAAACTACACATTTTAGCTATTTTTGCCCTAGGGTTTGACCTAGTTTGCACTCCAAGTGTGTTGTGATCAATTTTATACATTGAAGTGACTAATATCATTGATGTTATTTGTTTTACCTCCTGATATCTATTACAACACCTCCTTTGCTAGGTCTTGGAATTGAAAAATCGTGAAAAATTACATATTTCTCTATATTTTCACTAGGGTTTTACCTTAAGTGACACTAAAAGCGTGTTGTGTTTGGTATTTTGGAAAAAAGTGGCTGTTATTACTAATATTATTTTCTTTCCATGATAATTTTCCTCACAACACCCTTTGTTATGCTATTTTGCATTGAGTTTTAGTGAAAAAAGTGCATATTTTGACATATTTTCACTATATTTTGACTTGGCATTATCTTGGATTTGCATCAAGAGTGTGTTGGTAAGGATCCTATTTCTGTTTTGGACTGATATTAGACATATAAATTTCTTCCCTTTACTTAAATCCTTACAACACCGTTTGTTTCATTCATTTGCATTGAAAAACTATGAAAAATCAAGCATTTTAGGCTATTTTTGCATATAGTTTCGCACTTGTCTTTTGCACCAATTTTGAAAAGCTTTAAAAATATGATTTTACATATCATTATGGAATCTTCATAGTATTCATCTATGAAATCTTTGCATGAGTATATCCTAGAACTTGAAAATTTCTCTAATTTCACTAATGATAATCCTCATGTTCTAGAGCACATAGCTTCTGTAAGTGGTATTGATGTTTCTATATGTTCTACATATGAATTGCAATTACTTTGTTATCCACATGATTTTAGTAGCTTCACTTTATTAATAGGAGCATATCCTTTGAACTTAGAAGATTTAACTAAATTCATCTCTAGGAATACTCATGAAAACGCTGATAATGATTCCATAGAGCATTCAAGAACCTTAGATGAGAAGACTAGGGATAGATTTAGTAATTCCACTACTCTCCCTAGCCAAGATGAAGCATTAGTGAATGAAGAGCTTCCTCTAACAAAGAGTATTCCATGGGTAGAATATGAGCATTCATTTAACAATAATCAAATTCCTACCTCTGTGGATCATCCCACCAACCTTCTTTCTTTAGTTAATTGTTCACCCATTGGATTTCATTAAGGAAGAGAAGAACTTTAAGGTCCCTCCTTTGTTTGATTATTCAAGTCATTTGGACATTGCTAAGGATGTAGCACTAGTGGATGAGGAGAAGGCTCTCACATTAAATCCTTCAAGGATGGATGTTGAGATCACTCAAAATAATTTGCTTCTCCCACCACCTAAGAGGATAGTGAATATGTATACTAATGAACTTCAACAAGAAAACATTCCACTTAACATTGAGTCAAACCAAGAAGCATTTAAGAATGAACAAAAGAATAATTACAAATACTTGGCAATGGTACCTTATGTTTGCAATTAGAAAAAAAAAAGGATTTAATTGTTGTCATTTTCTAGCGTGAAGATCCTACAAGTAAGTATGTCTAACCCTTTATCTCTTTTGTGATGTGCTTCCCCCGTGGTGTGTTATGTGTTGTTTAGGCCTCCTGGGATGACCCTTGACTCTCTTGTAAGGTCCAGGATACCAAGAGACTACCTCTATTGTGACCTTCTATTTGTATCATCATTCTTCTAAATTGCTCTCTCTCTGATTTCATTGTTGTGTGTTGTGTCTTACAGACATAGCATTGCGGTTGGTAACCTGGGGGCACCCTCCTACATGAATTTCCCTAAGACACTTGTTTCTCCTCTCTTATTTATTGTTTCCCTTCCTCTAGTGTTTCCATCTAGCAGGCGGATGACAACAAACATTTATACTGATGCGAACCTAGTGTCCCTTTCAAGAGCAATCAAAAAAATGGACTTGGTTCCTAATATGATGATGGGGTTGTATATTTTATCTGATGCTTGGCTAGTGGAAGCACTTGTGCTTTCCATGTAGTGTATTTGATGGTGTTTCTATAGCATTTACAAACCTTAACAATACTACTGCTCTATGCACCTTTGTTTGTCTTTGAATTTGGCCTCGACAGTACTCAATTCAGAGAGCTTCATGATATAGCCCCATGGTTATCCTCAAACTTTGAATTCGTTGTATAACCTTGGCTCTTTGTGTGGTTAATCATATGCATTGATGTTGTTGTTTATCATGATCTTGTAGACACTAACATGTTTCTTTCAAGGATGTGTTTGTGGGAACATTTGGCAATCATAAAGTACATCTCACCTCCGGGGGGCATGGGCTTTGTGAAAGTCAGTGTTCCCTTGTGTGTTTTATTCCTACCTTAACATGCTTGATATCATTGCATGATGTCAATCACCTTAAGGTGGGGGCATATATAACGTAATGTATAAGGTAATATATAAGGTAAGGGCATATATATCATTTTGTCTGTTATAGATGTTAGCAATGTGTTTGACCTCATATGCAAAGAATTACACCCTAGGGTAGTGCATCGTGCATCTTGAGTTTGTTTGCAATCAATCAATCAAACATGTAAGCCCTCTATGGAGGTGGGATATCACATATATCCTTTTTATCTTAAGCCCTCTATGGAGGCGGAGATGGTGTATTTATCGGAGCAGATTGCATCATCCTGTCATTTTCAAAAGTCCTCTGCGGAGGCAGGGAGTGGTTCTGTGACTGTTGGCCTCGTTTCTAACCTACCAAATTTAAACTTTTCATATATCAAAACCCTTTTCCAAGACATACGTTTGGTTACAATTCACCAATGTCATATTTCCTGCATTAGTCATGTTGAAATTCTTTGTTTATCTTTCTCCATTGAAGCTTTAAATAGCAATATTATGCCAAGACAAAAATTCACGGCTTAGTAATACTTTATTTTGCGTCTATTTTTCATATTTATGCTAAGCCTGTGTTAACTTTCATTTTTCGCAAAGTCCATTATATGTTGGATTTTGTTCTTCGCAAAACTTGTGTCATTTCCATCTTTCGCTAAGTTCGTATAACTTGTGAGTTTGGCTAAGTTGAACATTTTTGCTTTTTACCAATGGCATAGTTCTACAAGTTTAGAGAGATGATTTTAAAAAGGGAAATTCACTTTTACTTGCAGCAACCAAAATTTAAATATTGGTTTTTGTTGTTTAAATCACAAATTGCATGTTGTTCTCCTTCAAAACAAGTGCAAGAAAGATCAAAAAAAGGCATAAACGGTATCCAAGGTTTCAAGTTACTTAGTGCACTCGGGTAAAAGCTTTTTAAATCCACATTCATCTCCTAGATTTCTGATTGAAGCTTGTGGGAATGAAGAAGAAGGTGGCCATGCTTCCCTAAACTCGTGCCACAAATGCCGACTATTCATGTAATAACGAGCATTTACTATTGTGCATGCCGCAGGCTTTATCTCTTGTTTTAAATTATGTGTTAAACTCATGAAAGTTACATGCTAGAGAAGGTGGCCATGTCAAAAACCATAACTCCATCGGTAGTTCTCATATAGTTGACATCTGGAAAAAGTGTGAAATAGAGACGTTAAATAGTGGATCCTTTATGCGCGGTTAGCAACAATAAGTAGTGAAATTTTAACATTTGGTATCATGGCACATCATTTTTGGTTGTTGAGAAACGTCTTAACAAACTTCGCCATTCCTCCCAGCCTAATAAGAAGGCGAAAGAAATGCTTAATAACTGACTACACGATGCTTCAAACGGATGTGATTTCATGCAAGTTATTCATCAGTTGTGGATGGCAATTAAAGTATCGACAAAGCCTTTGAAAACTAGATTTTATGATCCGCTCTGTGCAAGGTGTTCAAAATTTATTAAACTACCACAGAAATTGTGAAGTACCATTAAAGGCCCGATGTCTAAGTAGTTATAATAACTACTTTCAAAGCAAATGCAATTGGCAGGTGTAAAGCAAAACTCTGCAACCTTTGTTAGTATTCTCCCTGCTTTGCACCAAAATGGGAACTTTGAAATAGGGTATGGCTGTCCGTCAAAGCATAACAGAATGAGAGTTATGTCAGATGTTACAGTTATAATTGCTCTAGAAGACATGGTGTCTAAATGTTTTGATAGCACTGCTTCAAGAAGATGTTATCTCATGCTATGCAATGATCGCAGGATACATACAAACTATGTATTGAAAAGGCATTAAAAACATTCAAGGAAATGCAACTTACAGGTGTGAAACCATCAATGAGCTAAATGAGCTTTTGATCGTGGGGTATTGGCATACCTCAAAGCATAAAGGATAGAGGAATTTTGTTAAATGTTGTGCTTACAACAACCATAGTAGACATCGATGCAAAATGAGGAAGCATAGATAAGCCACATGAACTGTTTGATGGAATGTGTCAAAGAAATGTGTTCTCATTAACTACAATGGTTGCAGAACATTCATGAAATAGATTTATTGAAGAAGGATTTTGAAACTTTCAAGAAAATACCATTGGCATGGTGTAAAGATAAAACCACAGCGTTACCAGTTTTCTCACTAGCCACCTTCCTCTCGGTTCATGCCAAAATGGAGACATAAAGAACAAAGGTTTGAGCATCCTTAAAAAAAATTGATGGGAGGATTTTCGCTAGATATTGTAGTCACAATTGCTCTGGTAAATACATGCATGCAAATTTTGGAAGCAAGACAAGACACATGAACAATTTCTCACAGCATTCAAAGAAATGTGGTCTCATGGGCTGCCAAGACTACCCGATATGCACAAAATGGTTTTGTTAAAAAGGTCTTAGAAACTTTTAAATGAATGCAATTGGCACCATAACTAGCATTACAAGGCCAAGCCTGAGTTTTGAACATAGTATTAAGCTTCTAAAAATTTGAATGTCCTCAATATTTTTGGGCTATTTCACCAATGAGGAGATGGAAAGGAGACATTAGTTCTTATTCTATACTAGATAGATCTTACAATCAGTTAGATGATGATTTTGTACAATATATTGAAACACTATATGAGAAAGTTTGCTTTGAAGAAACTATAATGATATTTATGGCAGCCTTCACCATTCTGGGTTGTTTTGAGATGAAGTCTCTGTAGCACATTTCACAGTTCAGGATGTTATCTTTTCATTGATGTCAAAATATCAGGATATCAGGATGTTGCATTTCACAAGATGCAGTTGACAGGTTATGCAAACAGTGTTGTGAAGTTGCAATCAGTGTTGTGAAGGATTTTTCATAAGGTTGGCTTTATGAATGGTCTTCATCAGTGACATGGTCTTCATCAATGGCAATGGTTTTCAGTTCAGTGATATGGTCTGCATCAGTGACAATAGTTGTTAGATCTCCTAGTTTTGATCTTTCAGTGGTCCTTCATGGTAATGACATCAATGTTGATCTTGTGTGAAGTTGTTCTGTGACTTAGTCATTTTAGTGGATGACATTAATTGCATATTATCAATTCTTGAATTAGGGCAAGGGCTTGCATCATTTGACAAATGTTAATATGCATTATATTATCTGCATCTACATTGAGTTCATTACAGTGGCAGTCTGATGAAGCATGGTGTTTCATTTCAGTGTTTTAGTATTTGGAGTATGTGATTTTTGACAAGGTATATAGTGTTTGATCTGGTAAGTGTGGTTGTCTCAACATTGACTAAGTCTTTTACATTGTCTAACCTTTGGCCGTCATAGCTCTATGCACTTTATGTTATAAACTTAAGTTGACCGGTAAAAGAGGTCATCGGGGCTTTAAGTTATAATGAAAGGGTATCAAACTCGTTGATGTTACCGGCCCCTTGTGCTAGGCCTCGGGTGAGCGCCGGTGGAAGACTCAATAGCGGGCGGGAAAAAGCCGATCAACGGCTAAGGTTTGAACGATGGATGGCGGGCCGCGCGAATCGGAGGGATAAGGTTTAAACTGTTAGTTGCTTCCAACAGTCGGCCTTTTGGTATAAATTTGACGGTTGTTTTGTTGCTTTAAAGCTAAAACATGCCATTTTAGTCTTTCCTCACCGAATTTCAAGATAGTGTGAATTTAGAAAGTTATGTAAAAGAAAGAGTAAAATTTTAGAAGGTTTCCAAGTATGAAGAATATGAAAAGGCAGTGTTGTTCGAAGAGGGTTCATTTTTTTGTTTTGTTGTTTGATTTTCATGTGAGAATATGATAAGTTTGAGAAGAAAAACAAAGTTGAAGTTGAACCGGTTATTGAAGATTTTTTGTTTTTTGATTGAAATTCTTTTTGCATATATAGATTTTATTTTGAATGGCAGATATAAGAAGAGTTGCAGATGAGAGATATAAAATGAGAATTTTTGAAGAAGTTCTTTTGGAGAATGGAATTGTTATGTAATTTTTGCAGGAATGGAGAATCATTTTTCAGGGATTTATGTTGAGATTCTTCAATGATCATGATGGAGTAATGTTTGTTCAGAGAAAGTGAAGGTGTCAGAGAAAGTGAAGGTGATTAAAGACTATAATTTTTCAGAGAAGATAAATTGTTCAGTTTGCAGAGAGAGAAAGCTCAAAATGGTGAATTAGTTTGAAATTGTGTTGCAGAGGTATGAAATATATTGAAGATCAAAATTGATTGACTGTAGGAGTTGAAGACAGTTAAAGGTTGATTGAAAAATTTATTTTGTTTATCTTAAAAGGGAGAAATAAGGTTTTGGTTTTTATTGAAACAGGGAAATCCCCTGAGTCATAATTTTTTTATTGAATGTTGATGACCTCAGTGAGACATGCAGAGAGATAAAATTTGCCAGTGAGGCAGAATTGTAATGTTAGTGAGACAATTGTAATCTGAATTTTGTGTTAAGCCAATGAGGCAGTTGAGTGGTTTTTATACCCCAGGAGGGTTTTCCACTCGGGAAATTTCTTGTGTCAAATCTGTGTGTTGATACTCTGCATATTTACTTTGTTCCTTCTGAAGAATTCTAAATTGTGAAATTAGATTAATCAAAAGTAGTAAAAGGTGTTAAAATTGTTAACAACACTGATTCACCCCCCCTCTCAGTGTTGTGTGTATTCCTACAATTGGTATCAGAGCCTGGTACCCTGTCAAAGCTTAATCAGCTTGGGTAGATCATATTTCTGGAATACTTACCATGGCAAGTCAAGAAGGTTACTCAAATTATAAGGCACCTATGTTTGATGGCTCTAACTATGCTTTTTGGAAATTCAGGATGGAGTCATATTTGTCATCTCTGGGCTATGATGTGTATGATGCTATTGTTACTGGATATACTGCTACAAATCCTCCTAGCACAGCTGATGAGAAAAGAGCATATGAAAATAATGCTAAGGCTAAAAATGCATTATGTTGTGGTTTTACCAATGACATACTTGTCAAAATCATGGAGTGTAAAACAGCCAAGGAAATATGGGACAAATTGTCTAATATCTATCAAGGAGATGATAAAATCAAAGAAGCAAAACTGCAATCCTACAGAGCAAAATTTGAAAGTCTCAGAATGAGTGATGATGAGAAAGTGGCAGAATATCTTCTAAGGGTCCAAGAAATTGTAAATGCTATCAGAGGACTTGGTGATACACTGGAAGAGAAGACAGTTGTTACAAAAATCTTAAGGACCTTAAATCCAAAATATGAATCCAAAGTGTCTGCTATTGAAGAAAGAGATTTAAGCAAAGTTACCTTTGATGAACTTCATGGCACTTTCACAGCTTATGAGATGAGGATTAGCAATGACATACCTTCAAGCAAAGAAGCTGCTTTCAAATCAATCAGAAAAGAAAAGGAGATTTCTGATTCATATGAATTGGATGATGAACAAGAAATATCTCTTGCAAGCAAGTTAAAGAAGGGATCTGTTGGTAAGTACAAAGGTAAGCTTCCATTCAAATGTTTTGAGTGTGGAAAGATTGGACACTATGCAGCTCAGTGTCCTTACAAAGATCCAGACAGTGATGAAGATGAAAACAAGAAGCAATTCAAAAAGAAACAGTTTGCTTCTAGAAGGAAAAATAATTTCAGAAAGAAAAGAAGTCTGTTCATAAAAAATGTTGATATGACTGAAAGTGATTCAGATGATTTTCTTGATGAAAATGCACAGACTTTGTTTATGGCTATTCTAAATGAAAATGAAAAATGTGAAGAACAATCAAACAGTTGTGAAGCTGTTATTGACTTTGAAGGAGAATTGATATGTGCATTAAGTCAAGTCAAGAAACTTAAGAAGGAAATCATTGCTCAAAGAAGTCAGTTTCAAAAAGAAAATGATATCATGAATAACAAGTTAAATTGTTATGAGAAACAGATTACTGATCTAATTCTTTCTCTTGAAGAAAGTAAGAAAATTATTGATGATAAAGACAAAGAATTGAATAACAAGGACAAGGAATGTCATACACTTGAAGCTGAAATTGTTGGTCTAAGAAGAAGACTTGATATGTGCAGAAGCAATGATAAATTAGATGATCTTCTTGATAGACAAAAAGGATTCAAAGATAAATCAGGTCTTGGATTTGAAGAGGGACAATGTTCTCAAAAGGCTAGTATAAAAGGCAAATCAATCATAAGGACAACAAACTACAACAGAAGTGATACTTTCAGGTATAATGCTCACTTTACTGGATATTGTTTTTGTTGCAACAGGTTTGGACACAAAGCCAGTGAATGCAGATTTGGAATCAGAAGAGAAATGCATCCATTCATGTTCTTAAGAAGTTTGAAGTGTCACAATTGTAAAAATTTTGGGCATATTGCAAAATTCTGTAGACCTTCATTGCAAATGCAGCAAACAACAAGAAATACTGTCTCAGGTTTGTCTTCTTTGGATTCTGAAAAGAAATTGCTTGTTTGGAAACCTAAGGTAATCATTAAGAGCTTAGATGTTATGATTGCACAAGCTGCTTTTCATGCCAAAAGAAAGGAACAGTGGGTGATTGACAGTGGTTGCTCCAACCACATGACAGGGGACAAAGATAAGTTTGTTAAGTTTGAAGACATTAATGAAGGCTCTGTTATGTTTGGAAATAATGATTGTATTATGATCAGAGGCAAAGGTACAATTCTTCTTGATGATGAAACACCACTAAATGATGTGTATTTTGTAGAAGGACTGAAGCACAACTTGTTAAGTGTCAGTCAAATATGTGACAATGGTTTTAATGTGGTTTTTGATGCACATGGATGTGAGATTAAAAAGAAATCAGGTAAAGTTATTGCAGCAGGTCTAAGGACTAGTGGTAACATCTACAATCTTCATAACTCAGAAACTAAAAGTGTTGATAGTCATATCTGTTTCATGGGTCAAATTGAGGAAAGCTGGTTATGGCACAGAAGACTTGGTCATGTGAATTTTGACAATCTTGTGAGAATTAGCAAGAATCACAATGTCAGAAATATGCCTCATATTTCAAAACCAAGTAATACTATATGCAAAGAGTGTCAGCTGGGTAAGCAAACCAAAGTTAGTTTCAAGCCTAAGGAGTATTTTACTTCAAAACCTCTGCAGCTGGTACATTCAGATTTATGTGGTCCTACAAGGACTAAAGCTCTGGGAGGAGAAAAGTATTTTATGCTTTTCATTGATGATTTTTCAAGAATGACATGGGTAACATTCTTAAGGCATAAATCAGAGGCATTTGATAGATTCAAAATCTTCAAGAAGATGGTTGAAAAGGAATCTGATTTCAAGCTAAAATGTCTAAGGTCAGACAATGGAGGAGAGTATACTTCAAAGGAATTTGAGGAGTATTGTGAAAAACATGGGATAAGAAGGCAATTCTCCACTCCTAGAACTCCACAGCAAAATGGAGTAGCTGAAAGGAAAAATAGGACTGTAAAAGAAATGGCAAGAACTTTACTACATGATGCAAATTTGCCTAATGTCTATTGGAGAGAAGCTGTTCATACAGCTGTATATACTCTGAACAGAGTTCAATTAAGGGTAAAGTCAAATTATACTCCTTATGAACTATGGTATGGTAAGTCAGCTAATGTTGGGTATTTCAAAATTTTTGGAAGTAAGTGTTACATCAAGAAAGATAATGATAGCTTATGTGGTTTTGAGTCTAGATGCGATGAAGGCATTTTTCTTGGTTATTCTACACATAGCAAGGCATATAAATGTTTTAACAATAGGCTTAAAAGAATAATTGAAAGTACTAATGTTAAGGTGGATGAGGATTTGCAGCCCTGTATGCAGTTGATTCATGACATTGAAGTTGATCATCATTCACAAAAGGAAGAAGAAATTCAGGAAGAGAAAGAAGATCCTGAAAAATCTGTTGATGTTAAGACAAAGACTCTTTCAAAGGCATTTCAAAGAGATCATCCTCATGAGTTGATCATTGGGGATAAGGACAGTGGTGTGTTAACAAGAAGAGGAAAGCAAGCTGCTGCACATAATCAAGCACATGTGTGTTTGATATCTGAAATGGAACCAAAGAATTATGTTGAGGCTAGCAAAGATGAAGCATGGGTTAATGCCATGGAAGAGGAGTTAAGCCAAATAGAAAAGAACAAAACATGGGAACTTGTTCCAAGACCAGAAGGTAAGAATGTCATTGGATCAAAATGGGTGTTTAGGAATAAGCTTGATGATAAAGGTAAAGTTGTTAGAAACAAAGCCAGACTGGTTTGCAAAGGGTATTCACAAATTGAAGGTATTGACTTTGAAGAAACATTTGCTCCTGTTGCTAGATTAGAAGCTATAAGGATGTTTTTAGCTTTTTCAGTTTATAAAAATTTCAAAGTTTACCAAATGGATGTAAAATCAACATTTCTAAATGGAGATCTTGAAGAAGAAGTCTACATGGAACAACCAGAAGGTTTTGTGAATAAAGATAATTCAGATCATGTTTACAGGTTGAAAAAGGCTTTATATGGTTTAAAGCAAGCTCCAAGGGCTTGGTATTATAGACTGGATAAGTTTTTGCATGAACAGGGGTTCACAAAAGGAGGTGTGGATAGTAATTTGTACTATTTAATCAAAGGTGAGGATATTCTGGTTGTTGAAATTTATGTAGATGATATCATTTTTGGTAGTAACAATGATGATATGAGTCATTCATTTCCTAACATCATGAAATCAGAATTTGAAATGTCTATGTTGGGAGAATTGTCTTTCTTTCTTGGTCTTCAGGTATCTCAGCTTGAAAAGGGAATATTCATCTCACAAAATAAATATGCCAAAGAGATGTTAAAGAGGTTTCAAATGGATGATTGCAAACCTTTGGGTACTCCTATGGAGACAGGGCATAAGCTAAGTAAAAATGATGAATCACCTGAAGTAGAACAATCTCTGTATAGATCTATGATTGGGAGTCTTTTATATCTCACTGCTTCTAGGCCTGATATTATGCAGGCTGTTTGTTTGGTTGCTAGATTTCAAGCTTGTCCTAAACAATCACATTTGAATGCTGTTAAGAGAATCTTTAGATATATTAAGGGTACAATTGATTTTGGTTTATGGTATCCTAGACACAATGATTTTACACTTCTTGCCTATACAGATGCAGATTGGGCAGGGTGTCCTGATGACAGAAAAAGCACAAGTGGGGCAGCTTTCTTTCTGGGTGGCAGATTAGTTGCATGGCAGAATAAGAAACAAGATTGTGTTTCTCTATCTACAGCTAAAGCTGAGTACATTGCTGCTTCATCATGTTGTACACAGGTACTTTGGATGGTACAATCACTTCTTGATATTAAGGTTGAGGTTAAAAAGCCTGTGTCTATTCTTTGTGATAACACAAGTTCAATCAATATGTCAAAGAATCCTATAATGCATTCAAGAACTAAGCACATTGCTATCAGATATCATTTTCTAAGGGAAAAGGTGATTGAAAATGAAGTTGCTTTGGAATATGTGCATACTAGTGATCAATTAGCTGATATCTTCACAAAGCCTTTGCCAAAGGAGACATTTGAAACTTTGAGACAGAGATTAGGAGTTCTGTCTCTTGTCTCTCTTCAGTAAGTTACAGAGATATTAGATTCAGGGGGAGTTGTCTTCTAGATTATTTTTGATGTCCTGAATCTCATTTGTACATAGTATGTATATAGTTTTTGTACATATTTTTGTGGTTGGTAGTGGTATAGTATTGTACATTTGATCAGTTTGAAGTAAAGTGTTGGTTTTGACAAAAAAAATTTCAGAGGATTGTATTTGCAAGAACAGGAATCTATTGATTGTGGTGTTATTTTTTTTGCCTTTGACATTTTTATGTCAAAAAGGGGGAGAAATCAGTTATGGTTTTGCCATCAATGTCAAAGACAAAGGGGGAGTTTTGTAGCACATTTCACAGTTCAGGATGTTGTCTTTTCATTGATGTCAAAATATCAGGATATCAGGATGTTGCATTTCACAAGATGCAGTTGACAGGTTATGCAAACAGTGTTGTGAAGTTGCAATCAGTGTTGTGAAGGATTTTTCATAAGGTTGGCTTTATGAATGGTCTTCATCAGTGACATGGTCTTCATCAATGGCAATGGTTTTCAGTTCAGTGATATGGTCTGCATCAGTGACAATAGTTGTTAGATCTCTTAGTTTTGATCTTTCAGTGGTCCTTCATGGTAATGACATCAATGTTGATCTTGTGTGAAGTTGTTCTGTGACTTAGTCATTTCAGTGGATGACATTAATTGCATATTATCAATTCTTGAATTAGGGCAAGGGCTTGCATCATTTGACAAATGTTAATATGCATTATATTATCTGCATCTACATTGAGTTCATTACAGTGGCAGTCTGATAAAGCATGGTGTTTCATTTCAGTGTTTTAGTATTTGGAGTATGTGATTTTTGACAAGGTATATAGTGTTTGATTTGGTAAGTGTGGTTGTCTCAACATTGACTAAGTCTTTTACATTGTCTAACCTTTGGCCGTCATAGCTCTATGCACTTTATGTTATAAACTTAAGTTGACCGGTAAAAGAGGTCATCGGGGCTTTAAGTTATAATGAAAGGGTATCAAACTTGTTGATGTTACCAGCCCCTTGTGCTAGGCCTCGGGTGAGTGCCGGTGGAAGACTCAATAGCGGGCGGGAAAAAGCCGATCAACGGCTAAGGTTTGAACGATGGATGGCGGGCCGCGCGAATCGGAGGGATAAGGTTTAAACTGTTAGTTGCTTCCAACGGTCGGCCTTTTGGTATAAATTTGACGGTTGTTTTGTTGCTTTAAAGCTAAAACATGCCATTTTAGTCTTTCCTCACCGAATTTCAAGAGAGTGTGAATTTAGAAAGTTATGTAAAAGAAAGAGTAAAATTTTAGAAGGTTTCCAAGTATGAAGAATATGAAAAGGCAGTGTTGATCGAAGAGGGTTCATTTTTTTGTTTTGTTGTTTGATTTTCATGTGAGAATATGATAAGTTTGAGAAGAAAAACAAAGTTGAAGTTGAACCGGTTATTGAAGATTTTTTGTTTTTTGATTGAAATTCTTTTTGCATATATAGATTTTGTTTTGAATGGCAGATATAAGAAGAGTTGCAGATGAGAGATATAAAATGAGAATTTTTGAAGAAGTTCTTTTGGAGAATGGAATTGTTATGTAATTTTTGCAGGAATGGAGAATCATTTTTCAGGGATTTATGTTGAGATTCTTCAATGATCATGATGGAGTAATGTTTGTTCAGAGAAAGTGAAGGTGTCAGAGAAAGTGAAGGTGATTAAAGACTATAATTTTTCAGAGAAGATAAATTGTTCAGTTTGCAGAGAGAGAAAGCTCAAAATGGTGAATTAGTTTGAAATTGTGTTGCAGAGGTATGAAATATATTGAAGATCAAAATTGATTGACTGTAGGAGTTGAAGACAGTTAAAGGTTGATTGAAAAATTTATTTTGTTTATCTTAAAAGGGAGAAATAAGGTTTTGGTTTTTATTGAAACAGGGAAATCCCCTGAGTCATAATTTTTTTTATTGAATGTTGATGATCTCAGTGAGACATGCAGAGAGATAAAATTTGCCAGTGAGGCAGAATTGTAATGTCAGTGAGACAATTGTAATCTGAATTTTGTGTTAAGCCAGTGAGGCAGTTGAGTGGTTTTTATACCCCAGGAGGGTTTTCCACTCGGGAAATTTCTTGTGTCAAATCTGTGTGTTGATACTCTGCATATTTACTTTGTTCCTTCTGAAGAATTCTAAATTGTGAAATTAGATTAATCAAAAGTAGTAAAAGGTGTTAAAATTGTTAACAACACTGATTCACCCCCCCTCTCAGTGTTGTGTGTATTCCTACAGTCTCAAGTGTGTCACTAGATATGTATGCATAATGTGTAAGCACAAATGAAGTAATGAGATTTTTGACAATGTGATCCAAACAGGTTCAGCTGATAGGCTTTATATGTGAGCATTATAATGCTTAGATTAATGTCTCACACCACTAGAAAATTTTCTAAATTTGTTGGTTGTTTCTGTCAACATATTCCTTGAGCTTCCTATGGGTGCAAGTGTTAATTGAACACTTTAGAGACTTCTAAGGAAATGCAATTGGGAAACGAATAACTAACTATGCTAGATCAAAGAGATGCCATCTCATGTCATGCAAAGCTCACAAGAAATGTACAAAATGATTTTGTTGAAATGAGTTTTAGAAAACTTTAGAGGTCATTGGATTCATTGGAAAAGATTTGGTAGAGTACTTGCAAAGTAAAGAAGTATAAAGCAAGATACATATGAACTATTTAACAGAGGTATCATCTCATACAATGCAACGATTGTATGACACGCATAACAAATGGTTTTGTTGAAAAGGCTTGCAGAAACTTTTAAAATGAATGCAGCTCGCAGTTGTAGACATCACACATACAAACTGCCTAATTGTGTGCCTCAACGAATCTTGATCTCTTGGAATGAAATGATTTATAGGGAATACACAAAATTGTTTTGTTGAAAGTATTACCGAGACCTTTCTTGGCAAGAAGATAAAAGATGTTTTTATCACTGTACCTACTTACTTTAATGATGCACAGCGTCAAGAAACTAAAGATGAAGGTGTGATTGTTGGGTTGAATGTTGCTTGTATCATCAATGAGCCCACTTCTGCAGCAATTGCTTATGGTTTGGATAAAAAGTAAGATGAAATAGTTTGGTATGTACACGGAGGTACAACTCTTCAAAATAAATACAATCCAATGACAACGTATGCATTTGATAAAACGTTTAGATCTGCAACTACCACACGACATATCTATGATGTAGTTGCACAACAAATCCTATTGGTGGTCATTACAACCATGCAAAAATAGTTAATGATAACTTGAAGATGAGTGCTCTATTAAGGATGAGGTATTTGTATGCATGGGTGCTACTCTACTTGATAAGGTTTTCTTGGATAAAAATGCTATGATTACAGTTGTGTCACTAGTGAGACAAAATGTCAAAATACCCCTTTGGTAAGACAATAGAACAATAGAAGGATAGAACATTAAAGAATATACAAACTGTCAACATCTTATCCATTACATGTGCTGAAAGACTAGAGGTATATCAAACCATACAAGTGTTTTGGAGTTTGTTAACATTGTGCCACCCTTATGTGTCACTGCAATTCAAAATCATGGATTAGAAGTGCTACTTTCATGAACAACAATCCCACATCATACTTTGCAACCACCATTTGATGTTAGTCTTATGAAGATTGCAGTCTGAGTTGATGTTATTGATGAGGAGTGGTGATCCTGGAGTTTTATCATTTCTAGAGGTTGATAACATGCCCTCCTAGGATAAATGGTCATCTACATATAATGCTCCAAGTGTACTTTTGTCTATTCAGAGGCTATTGAGAGAGCCAAATAATGAATCCTCGTTGAATAACCAAGCAGCATCACTATGGAGCAATCAAGAAGAATTTAAGAAGAATATGCTAAAGAATTATGAAGAGAAATCCAGGCTCAACTTCTTCCTGCTATCAATTGGATAGATCCAGAGGTTAGAGATGTTAGAGAAAGAACTAGTTTTGTGATCAAGAAGTCAAAAGCTTGGATCAGAAAGAAGATAGCTTAGATGACTGCTACAAGACCAACAAGTAGAAAGGAGATACCAAGGAGAAGAAGTGACCACCAAGACAGTTCTACTTCATCAGTTCCTTCTCATACACTAGTTATGGATATTATTTCTCATCAAAATACTCAAGGAAGTGGTGGAGATGAAGATTCCCCAAGAAGAAATAATCTCCAAAACACATGCGGAGATGAACATAGACAAAAGAGTAAGAAATCAAGATCAAGGGATAAATAAGTAAGCTCTACTTCAAGAGAAGAGAAAGAACAAGAAGTCCTAATTGATTCAAGGTTCGATGGAAGACATACTATTTCCACAATCCATGTTTTGTATACATGGACACATGAATCTAAGATTCAGGTATTTAGAAGATTTTTCAAGGCTTTGACCATCAAAATGGTACTGATGAATATGGAAAGAACTTAGCAAAGTTCACAACTCAAAACTTACAAGGTTTTAGTTACCCATTTGTAAAAGTGACTTAAGTCACTCTTTATAACTAAAGGTTAGAAAGTGAACCTTATTTTAGGAAAAGTGATGTAAAAAGTAACCAAAAATAAGGTTTATTATATTATTACGCTTCAAATAGTTAGTTACAAAGTAGTTATCGGGTAGTTGCAAGTTGGTTATTAGGTGGTTATGAGGGAAAGTCTATATATATTGGACTTCACATTGTAAAAGGGGGACTCTTTAGATAGAACTTTTAAGGGGGAACTTATGAGGAAACTTCTTGGAATATTTTTGGTCTTACACATTGTATAGTTTGCTTTTGGAATTGTATAATTTTGAAAAGATAATGAAGAATGCATTTCAGTTCGTATGTTCTTGATGTATTTCTGAGTTATGATTACTAGTTTCTCATATGTCAAATTGGTGATCTTTCTATGTATTTTGTGTAAATCAAAGTTATCCATTGAAGCATGCAATTGGGGTGATGAAGCACAATCATGTCTCGGTATCCTGATTTGAAAGTGTTAAGATAGATTATCTCTTCGTATGTTGAGATTTGTCATCTTTCTTCATCATTGATGCACATATGTCATGAAATTCATCATGGAGTTTAGGAAACTGGTTTCTAGCTTTGTGGTGAAACCCCCTTCATACTTTTCAATAAGATTGTGAAACTCCTGTTGGTTTTCATACATCTACCATGAGGGTTTCTACATGCCTATTTCTCCTGTTATTTTGCTTTTCTTCCTTTCTGTACTTTTGGGATAAAAGTACACAAAAACCACAAATACCCCTATCATACGAGGGATCTGCCCCTCTCAAATTGTTGGGACAATTTAGTCACCGCTCGAAGGGCAACGAGTCATTTTCAAAGGTTATTTCATGGTGACAAATCTATTTACCAATAGTGACTAACTCAACCCTTAAGCATGTTTTTAGCGATTGTTGTGGCGAAGCACAATCATCGGTGTGTGCTGGTAATGTGCTTGAGATGGTGTTGGACCTAGAAATAAGTACACCCCATCACCTGTCTGTCATGTTTTCTTTGTGTCTTCAAGTGTGTGTATTTTGGCATGCTTGTTTTGTGTGGCATGTTTGTTGCCCCATGAACAATGCCTTCGGGTAGTGCTTCCTACATTTTGGGAGGTTTTGTGTTTCTTGCATGTGTGTTGCCCCATATGTACAGAGACATGTGCCCTAGGGAAGTGCATCATGTATTATGGGAGGTTTGTTTACTTTCCAGTACTTGCATCTACATTTCATATATATGAGAAAAAGAAAAGAAAACAAAATCATGCCTGTCCTCCATACATTAATGTGTCTTCTATGCATTGACTGTCTTCTCCATGTTCTGTGTGACTATAACTATCTTCTATGTGTATTGCATGCCTGTTACTATCTTCTATGTGATTGGCGTGTCTTCTCTATGCTTGATGTGTTTGTTGTGTTTGTGACCTTACTTTAATGCATGTATTGGTCTTGCATTTATACATACATTAAAGTGGGGGCTAAATGTAATGTCATAAAATGTCCCCTTGGGGGCTTTTCCCTCATTAGGTTTAGCTCCTGAGTCTTTAGCATGCATTTAGGACATCTTAATTCATATTTTGGCATCCCGATGGAATAAGGCATACGTTTCATGGCAAAGTGGACCTAGGAGGACTCCTTGACCTTAACCCTACCCAAAATAGGGGGGAGGACTTGGGCGCCTGTGCCCTAGTCTTGCTCTATTTTGGGTTAGGCCCAAAATTTAAGTGTTGGTTTATGACCGTTATTTGGTCCTTTTGCCGACATGGTAAGTTTTGATTTTTGAAATCTTGGTGGGAGTGCTTGTAGTTGCATATAAAAGCATGTTTAAGCATTCATTTGTAAACTAGAGATTTCAATTAGATGCAATTATGATGTTCAAGTGCTCTCAAGGTGATTCAAGGATTTCATTGTGTTGCAAGAGCAGATTTGTGTGTTTTATGTGTTGATATTTGCAGATATGAGCATCAATTTCCTCATGGAATGAAGAGCATATTCCTCCCACGAGAGCTTCACTACAAGGTGACATTATATTGTGTTTTCATCATTGATTCCTTTGGTTTTTGCCTTTGCCTCACAAGGGAATGCACTCTCTATTTGACAATGATGTTCAGAGACTTAAGTGTCCTCTAGGGCTTGACTAAGGCAAGCCTCTATACACCACAACCCCCAAACCAAATCTTGTGATTGTAGGTTACAGGTGTCGCATTTGGGTAAATTGAAGTTGCAGGAAGGATTGGCAGGCATCAAGGATTTGAGATCTGAAGAAAAGTAGGACACAGGAGCATTTCCAGGACTTGGGCACTCACCTAGTGTCCTTCGTAGACAAATTTCTGAAAATAGAAGTTACAGGGCTGATCATTGTTAAAAGGAGGTCTAGATCCCATGAAGAAACTAGTACCTTGGACTAAGGTACTCGCTCCAGTGTCCCCGACTATTCTGCTTCAGAGCCCCAAAAATAGGTACTCTATGATTTGGTATTTTACCCCTGTATGCAAGATATTTTTCTGTTATTCATCAATTTGATGCCATATTTGCATAATTAGGGTTTTAATGGTCAATTGATGATAGGAGAAGGAAAGTTGATAATTAAATTCCCTAATCCAAGTTTCCCTACATCTCACAAGAAACCTAGAGTATGATAGTGCTTGCCACTCAACCCTAGATCCTTGAATGTATAGTGGAGAGGAGGATTTAAACATTAAAACACTAAAACCAAATCCAATTTTCCCCTAAACACTTTGATTGGTGGCATACTAGGACCTGACAGGCACTCGCGTGTACTTTCTATTGGATGGGGCACTTTGTTAGAGGGGATATTTACCTATGGTATTAGATATGCATGGGGGACCTATGTTCTTGGCCAATTCTATCATAATTTGCATGATTGTACCTATAGATTTGGTATGAATTTCTCTGTAGGTGTGACCTTGCTTCATGTGTGGGCTTTGTTGATGGTGGTTTTAGCACACAACAACGCAGGTGTGATTCCTGGTTTCACCCCTCTCTTGAAAAGTATCTTACCGTAGGTAAGACTACTCCAAGGATAATACAGCTAGGTCTTAGCTTGCTTAGAATCTCTCAGTTGGTATGTTCTAGCTATACCTACAAGGGGTCTTACATGCAATCTATAGATCTTCGAATTGGAATGACAAATACATATAAACCCTTCAATATTTTAGCTGATAAACAATGTAAAATGCTAATGAAATTCCTAATCTAACCAAGGTTTTTTAAAGAAGATGCAAAAGGAAAGGGAGAGAGAAAGGGATAAGAGATCTTATAGACAACTACAGAAATGATTAATAACCAGATAGATAGATTCCCAACAATAAATAAATCTCTGATTAACCAGGTAGCCCACAATACCATAGAGAATGTGCAATCTTCTAAGGAGACGTAATGATTTTCAAATTGTAGAGGGTTTGTCAAACACTCAATCCTTGGCGCAGCTCAATGAAATCATACAATCGAACTTATCTCATAACCTATGCCTAGACTAACCATGCATAATGAAATACAATCAGCAAGTCATTAATGGTATGGACAGGAAATCCATCAAATATCTGAATAATTAATCACAAGTGCAACTAAATATCAACTAATTTTAGATTGACATGAACGATGAAGACCAAAATGAGACAACACATAATCACAAATTCAAAGCAACCTGCAAAAGTTGCTTTGTATTGACTGTATTTTGGTAGAGTCTCAGTAATTCATTATCAAATCCTACTTACAAATGAGAGAAAAGGATGGCCCTTTTATATACAAGGCACCATACCAAGTTTTTCAATGGACAGTGGAGATTAACTCGATACCAATGGTCAAGATTACATGGCATTTAATGAGATACATCAGCTAGTTACATTTTCGGATTTGCATTTGTCCTTTAGGACAAAGACAAAATATAGCTTGTAAATACATTGAATCTTGACAAAATGGATACCCATTTGGTTGTACATGATGAAAAGTCAATTTTCAAGGCCTAATAAAGCTAAAATAGTCACATGATGCTTGAAAACTTGAGTTGACGTGAATTCACAGGATTCCAAGTATTGAATGGACTAAGGGGAGTAGGTGACACATTCTTGGATGAAGACATATCCAATTAGATGCTTGTTGGATCATCATTTCATGACTGGACTACTAGGACAACTATATGTATGTCTTGGACATTGGATTGGAACTGCAGGAACAACAATGAAAGAAGCATGATCTTGAACATCATCTAGCTCCTAAGGCCTATCCCCATCATCTTGGACATCATATTGATCTCTATTTATAGGTGCAGCAGCAATTTGGTTGATAGAATGGCAGTTCTGCATTTTTGGGTCAACAGGATACTGTTGTATGTTCATCCTTCTAAGACATGTCCAACAAGGTCACATGTCCTCCAAGACTTGCAATTCACAATGCAAAGCATCAATTTCATCTTAACAGGTCATTTTTCATCAATTGGATAAAAAATATCCATTTGTAGCCATGGATCAGTCAAAAATAGCTCATTGTCAATGTTGCTTCCTTATAGACAACTTCATAAATCTAGTGATTTTTGCATAATTTTCTACATTTTTTACCATTTTCAAGTACCCATTTGGTGAATATATTGATCAAGGAAGCTTTTGCAGTCATTAGAATCCATTTGCAGACTTTAATTTCATGTTTTTCTAGCCTTTTCTGTAAAAAATAGGATTTTTTGGGGTCACAAACTTTTCATGTGCAGTGGCATTGATTATCGTAAAATATGCCACAAATCCACACAAACTTGGTAAAATGTTCATCATTATGTGACAACTATTTGTGCAATTCAAATCCATCAAGAAAATCCCATTTGTACCTTGAAAAACTCAATGTCTAGGCCAAAATGTCTAAAAACGTGGGTTTTGGGTGTCACGGACTAAAAGTCGGTGGAGGTCCAATTTAGTGCAGGTCCATGACCTGCAATTCTAGTGCAAAATGATTTTGGCACTGATTTGGGGTCCAACCGACCTTAGCGCAAATTTTAGGTCTAATCGACTAAATTCAGTGAAGACAGTTTTTAGCGCAGGTCCGTGAGGCCTATTTTTAGCCCTAACTTCATTAGCGGGGATTTTCAATGCAACCGACCTGCGTGACTTTTAGCATTGACCGACCTGTGCAACTTAAGTCAGTGGAAGGCCATTTTAGCACAAGTCGGTAGAAGGCATTTTAGCACTTTTCTTTGAAATTGTCTTGGTGGGGATTTTTGTTTCAACTAACTTAGCGGTAGCTTGGAGGGAGGTTAGTGGGAGGCAAATTTAGCGCTAAGGTTGGTAGAAGGCATTTTTAGTGCTTTTTGCAGTAGGAGGTGTTTTTAGCACCATATTTTGAATTGGCCAGGGTGAAAGTATATTTAAAAATATATTTATATACTTTAAATATTTTTAAATATACTTTGAGGATGTTTGAGATAGGTTCCAGATCCATAGGATTTCATATGCAGATTCTGGAATTTTGTGGTTCCACCAAGTTTCAAACTTAGTCATTTTTTAGGATTTTCAGGGTTTCAAACTTAGCCAAATCAGGGCTTCAAGACCATGTGACAGAATGAAAGTATATGGATCCCTTGTTGAAATCTAGTAGAATTTGACATGATTTTGTAACTCTAAGACTTGGAAACTAGGAATTTCAACATGAAACATCCTACAGAAGGACTTTCAAGGGTAATAATCAGTGACAAGATTTTAGAGCAAAGTACAGTAACACATAATTTTAGCTCAAAAGGCAACAAATGGCTATCTTTCAAGCACAAAACCACTTAATACACTTCCAAATCAATCATGTAAGACATCAAACAACTCCAAGCATGTTGAATACTCAAATTTGGAACAAATCTTACACTCTAAGCACAAATTGACTTTCTCATCATCATAAGCAAAAGAGGGGGTCTCCATTTGGTAAAATGGGGTGTGTGTCAAGGCACAACAAATGGCAACTCTGCTAGGAAAATGCTCTAGAGCATTTCAAAGATAAACGTTAGTTTCAAACCTAGAATCTCTATGTTTCCCACACATTAGATGAAAAAGTATGATATCCTATCAAAGAATCAAAGACCATGAACTAGTGCAACCATACACATCCTGAAAACATGAGTGTGTACAATTGTATTCATTCCCATCCCTTGGCAACTAAGTTCACCCAAGATCCTTTATGCTAATCTGTGAAGTTGGGATCATTTTACCTCCAAGAGAATGCTTGGATGCTAAGATGTGATGAGCCTTGATAGAAGCCAATGATGATTCTTCCAGTAACAGTTCTTCTACAATGATTTCTTTCTTGATAATGCCTTTGATGATCTCTGATGCTAATAATCTTCAGATAACAGTCTTCATGTGAGAGTCCTCAAATGATAATCTTCATATTGATACTTTGTAGTGGGTCTAGTGTTGAAAAACACCTTTTATTTTTACCCAATATAGGCTAGCAATACTTAGCACCACCTATCATCTTCATTTGGATCTATAGTATCAGTATGGGTGGTAAAATAGGAATCCAAACGTTTTCACTTAACACAAGATCCCCTAGACTCACTTAGCTACTTCAAGATTATTTAAAGTGTGAGTGATATATGGTTATAAAATACTTCAGGTTCACCAACTAATGACTCCTTTCCAATGAACAGACATCATACTCCCTGGTGTAACAGCGGGACCCACAGTAAAACCTAAGTAGAAAACTTTAGCTTCTCAAAGAAAGACCATAGATAATTTACCCAACAAGGAAGCATCTACAGGTTTGCACAACTGCCACCATATTTGAGAAATAGAGAACCCAAGCAAAGCAAGCACAAAAGCGAAAAGCAAAGAAAACTACTCTAACCAAAGTAAATAGAAAACAAAAAGAACAACTTACAACTACCAACTACCAACATCTAACAACTAAGAAAAAATAGAAAGCAGAAACTAAACTAAACAACAAGAAACTAACTAAAACCTAATTAGAAACAAGCAAGACTAGGTACAAAGATCTTGGACAATAGGTATTTACACTACCCCATGACTTATTTCTCAAGACATGCATAAGTAACAAGGTGCATTTCAATGTCCTAAGTCTAGAAAATTTATCTTTGTACTCTGAAAAGTGAGGTATAGGCATGCTAGGTTCATGTTTAGGGTACCAATCATGTAGGATCAGCAATTGGGGCAGCTCATTAGGGCCATGGTCAATCCAGATGCAAGTTGTCTTACCTAAATCACCATAATCAAATTGATAACCATTGAAACTGAGTGGAGAAATGGGAGAGACAGCTTGATTTGTAGTTCCATCAGTTAGAGATGTAAATTCATCACCTTGCTGCATTGTACCACTGACTTGTGCATCTTCAGGAGGTTTCAGCTTGTCGTTGGCCATATTCTATTCATCAAATACCTCTAGAGCACTGAATGTTGTAGTAACCTCCCAAGCAAACTAAAAGTCTGGGAAACCTTCTTCAGAATGCAGATTATCTAGATGGATTCAACGTGAATTGGCTAAAGTAAAATCTGACATATGCGGTGAATTGCCATGCAACAACATATCCTTACTCATTGTTGATACTAGCTCAATGATATGATCAAGTGACTGACATGAAAACATTTCCAAGCCATTAGTCTGCATGACAGTTTGATTTTTATTCTTAGATTGCAGATTTTTACTATTGCTCTCATCTATCATTACTAGGCCAGCATCAACCATGTGGAGATCTTCTTTTATGCAAGTATGAACAGGATCAACTTGATGAACATATGATAAACTTGAATCTACTTCATCAAAATCAGTCACAGGCTTTGATAAAACTTCCTCTGCACCAATCAGCAATCTTCATGTTTGAATTAAGGGTTGGCATTGGGTTGGCAATTTACTGTCTACAATAGCAACAAGGTCTCTTTCTTCTTGTATAGTTGGATTTATGATGTTAATGCTGCCTTGAAGTGATGCATCATCTTCTTCTTCTTCATTTGACTCAACTCAAAGCTCTATGGGAGTAACTGCAATGATCTGATATGACTGATCTTTGTAGTTCACCATGCTGATATACTCAGAAGATTGATCATTTTTTATACAACAATCAGATTGTGGCTCAAGCATCTCAATTGGAACAATTTTCTGCATTGCTGTCCATGACTGTTCTTCATTTGGAGGACTAATTTCTTCTTGTTCTGGCTCATATCTGATCTGATCATACTACTATCCCAACCCATAATTATTAATAGTCTAAACTGAACTATTATTCTCCATCTTTGCAGTAGCAAATTTAGCCTTAGGATTTGATATATGTGAATCATTTGGACGTTGATTTGCATTCTTAACATGGCTGCTCATCAAATTAGATTCATCGTCTACCTTGTCCACATCTTCAGTAGTAGAAATCTAATCTTGTACATTGTTTTGTTTCTTGTCTTATGACTAAAAATCAGATTTTTGCCATGCTAGGACAGCATATTCTGTGACTGAATAGTCTGGATCCAGTGGTTGAAAACCAAGCTTTATCCAGGCAGGGACTCATCTTCATTAGTTGTGTGACCTGCAAACCACATGCATTGCTTGCTCTCATCATCTTGACATGTATTTTGATGAACAACTTGAGGGAGTTCAATTTCTCCAATGTGCAGACTACCCTTTTCACTATGATCAATTCTGAATGGTGGATTTATAGCCTCTATAGCCTCAACTCTTTGAGTGTTCTGAACCAAGACATGGTCAAATGCATATGTATCCATCCATTTTGCAACTCCCTGCAAAGTCTTGCTCTGAATATGAATATGTTTGTTATGCCTATATCCCACTTCAAGCTTGTAAATCTAAAACATAGGGAGCAATCCTTTTAAATGCAGATCCAACCTTTAGAGGAAAGTCAAACAATCTATTTTGTCATGCAGCTCTCTAGGATGTACAATGCAGACCTGAGGTGAACTAAAATCAAGCAATGTAAATGGAGGATACTTCACTCTTATCTGCCTATCTAACACTTCTTGGAAAAGTGGGATATCAACTTAGAATTTCTCTTCATGATATGATAGCTGAGATGGCCCTCTGAAGAATGAAGGGATTTCATGACTGAAACCCTTATGTGTACCCATTGGATCAGAATTTTCTACACATTCATTTCATTTTAGCATGTGCAGTGAAGCAGTAAACTGAAAACCTACATAACATCTTTGTCCAGCCTTGCTTCTAGTGCCGATTCTATTGATGCGTTAGAAGAGAGGGGCATGTAGATAAAATCAACCAAATAGAAGATCTTTAGTGAATGGAGCAATGTCCTATTTCAGTAATGGATTTGGTCAAGAATGGCTTTGGTTAGCCCTCCTTCTAGCACCAATTCTGTTGATGGTGGTTTTAGCACGTAGCAACGCAGGTGTGATTGTTGTTTTCACAGCTCTCTTAAAACGTATCCTACCCTAGGTAAGACTACTCCAAGGATAATACAGCTAGGTCTTAGCTTGCTTGGAATCTCTCAGTTGGTATGTTCTAGTTGTACCTACAAGGTGTTTTACATGCAATCTATAGATCTTTGAGTTGGAATGACAAATACATGTAAACCCTTCAAGATTTCAGCTGATAAACAATGTAAAATGCTGCTGAAATTCCTAATCTAACCAAGGTTTTTTATAGAAAATACAAAAGGAAAGGGAGAGAGAAAGGGATAAGAGATCCTATAGACAATTGTAGAAATGATCAATAACCAAATAGACAGATTCCCAATAATAAACAAATCTCTGCTTAACTAGGCAGCCCACAATGCCACATAGAATGTGCAATCTTCTAAGGAGATGTAACGATTTTCAAATTGTAGAGGGTTCATCAAACACCTAATCCTTGGCACAACTCAGTGAAATCATACAATCATACTTATCTCATAAACTATGCCTAGACTAACCATGCACAATGACATACAATCAGCAAGCCATTAATGCTATGGACAGGAAATCCATCAAATATCTGAATAATTAATCACAAGTGCAACTGAATATCAACTAATTTTAGATTGACATGAACCATGAAGACCAAAATGAGACAACACATAATCATAAATTCCTAGCAACCTGCAAAACCTTCTTTGTATTAACTATATTTTGGTAGAGTCTCAACAATTCATTATCAAATCCTACTTACAAATGAGAGAAAATGATGGCCCTTTTATAGACAAGGCACCATACCAAGTTTTTCAATGGACGGTGGAGATTAACTCGATACCAATGGTCTAGATTACATGGCATTTAATGAGATACATCAGTTAGTTACATTTTTAGATTTACATTTGTCCTTTAGGAAAAAGACAAAATATAGCTTGCAAATACATTGAATCTAGACAAAATGATACCTATTTGGTTGTACATGATGAAAAGTCAATTTTCAAGGCCTAATAAAGCCAAAATAGAGTCACATGATGCTTGAAAACTTGAGCTAACATGAATTCACGGGATTCTAAGTTCTGAATGGACCAAGGGAAGTATGTGGCACATTCTTGGATGAAGACATATCCAATTAGATGCTTGCTAGATCATCATTGCATGACTGGACTGCTAGGATAGCTATATGTATGTCTTGGACATTAGACTGGAACTGGGGGAACAACAATGAAAGAAGCATGATCTTCAACATCGTCTAGCTCCTAAAGCCTATCCCCATTGTCTTGGACATCATACTGATCTCCTTTTATAGGTGCAGCAACAATTTGGTTGATAGAATGTCAGTTCTGCATTTCTGGTTCAGCAAGATACTATTGTATGTTCTGTGATCTATGAAGTCAAAATGAAAGCCAAAAACACAAATCAAGTGCAAAACAAATGATATAGCTTCATATGCGACACACAAATCCAAGATAGGGTGGAAGGAGTTGCACCCAAACTCCTTAGATTTACCCAAATGGATGTAGAATGTTGATTGCTCTTTGAGATTCAATACAATAGGATGAGAGATTTGGATTTAGATGGAGATTGAGATGGGGATGAGAAATGATTTTGGCATTATGATGGTATGATGAAGAGATTTGAGAGAAATTTGGGCATGGTAAGGATGCAAGAAGAAGTTGTTGTCAATGGCTTGGGTGATGGTCTTATTTATAGATTTTTGGAAAAGGGATAGAGAGTGAGAATTAAAAGTTGAGATCAAGGGCTAGGAATGATTGAGAGTTAGGGTTTGGATTGGATTCACAGCCTTGTGACAAGTGTCACAAGGAGAGTGGGTGAGAGAGATCAATTGTTGAGATTTGGTCAATGGATTTGGAGGGCTCTCATTATTTGTGAATTAAAAATTCACATGGGGAAAGGTGTTGAGGATAAAAAATGAATTAAAAATTTATTTTTGGGAAGAGTGGGAATGACAAGTGAATTAAAAATTCAACTCATGGGGGAGTGTGAATTAAAAATTCACTTTTATGTGGAGATGTGAATGTTGAAGGACACATGTACACTTACATTTGAATAAAAAATTGATTTTTATTCAAAGGTGTGTGGGAGGATGGGCTAAGCAAGGTTAATTAAGTGTTTAGCTTAATTAATTTAGGTCTAGGGGGTAGATAGGCTAGGGTAGCTAATTAAATAATTGCTATTTAATCAACTAGGCTAGGTTTAGGTTGATTAGTATGGTAGATTAATTAGATAAGCATGATTTATCTAATTAATGAGGATTAGGGAAATGGGGAAATTAACTAAATAAATATTAGAAATATTTATTTAATTAATGAAGATAGTGTTGTAAGGTATAGTGATAAATTAAATGAATTAATTGATCACCAAGGATGGATAAATCGTTAAGGGTAGATGATTAGGGATAAATTAATTAAATAAAATGAATTTATTTAATTAATAGGAGGGATAATTGGTAGTGTAGAGATGCGGGAAATTGGTCTGCGGAGCAAGTTGATTTTAGGTGTCTACATTTGCCCCTCTTTGAAATGGTGTTATGGCTAAGTAACATCATTTCGAAGAAGTTAAAATATAGAGTTGGATTGGATAGAAAAAGATTTTGGTTTGGAAGAATAGGGTAAGGGATAATTGGTAAGGGGGATGCCCCCTTGAGAGGACAGGCAGGTTGTAAGAACACGGGTGTGCTCTTGAAATGGATGAAGCGGATTGGTTGAAGTGGTTGGAGGATAAGGGGTGAGATGAAAGGTTGATGATGTTGGGTAGATGATTAGATTATGGATGAATTAGAAAATGAATGATTATTGTGTTAAAAATGATTTAGATCAATCCTAAGTTTGATATAGCAAAGTGGATATTTTCACCAAGGTATAGAAGACCAGGGTGATGATGTTTATCCAACATTTGCATGGACTAGAAATGAAAACAAGAGGGTGATCCCCTACATGCCCAAGATAGTACAACCTTGTCTAGATGAGGGAAGGGGACTCATAGCATAAACCCTTAATACACAAAAGGTATGATGAACCTTAGATGCACAAGGAGATTAATATGCTAGAACTGACCCTATGATCCACAAGATCTGAATAATAGCTTGGAGTAATGAAACCAACCCACAAGCACAACATACAAAAGAAAGACTATGCCCCATTCTAGATGTTTTCACCACATACCATGATATAGTGAGATCAAGGTAGTTTTGATGTGATCTTCGAATAGGACAAAAGATAAAAATCAATAACTAAAAGACCAATGAACCAAACAAATAGCCATTGTATCTCTTGCCAAGATGGATGATGATTGATGGATTCTTCCTATCATAGGAATGATATATCCTAAGGCAAGAATCAATGGATGATTGGATCATGCTTAGTTGATGCTGTTGGATTTGTGCAAGATATGATGGTTCCAAGTTGTGGTCGATGTTGATTTGATAGTTGATAATTTTTGGTTAAGGGATGATTGCTTTGATAGGTTATGTGATGCTTGGATCTAGTGTAAGCTCAACAAGTAGGGACCATCCAAGCGAGTTGGATGGGTGAATCTTATGTACCTGAGTACTGGAAACTTCTTGAGTATTCCAGACTACCTACATACCCTATATCCACAAGATCAAGGCACATTAAGATGCAGGTGGTGATGATATGTAGTTCTGATTTGTGATGGTGATGTGGGATGATTGAGGATAGATGTGATGGTGATGAGATGTTGATAGAATGATGTTGATTTTGGGATGGATATTTTTGGGATTTTATGGACTTTTTGATTTTTTTGTATTTTTTGTGATTTTTGAAAGGGAATGTTTTATTATGAGATGGTTGCATTGGATTTTGTTTGGATAACCTAAGTGTTAGATACCAATGACAATGAAACACCAAGTCTAGAGGTGAAGGTGATGGGGTTGGGTTGGGGGATTGGCGGTGAAAGGATAATGGATAGGAGATTTTGATAAATGGATAGATACATGCAAATAAGTGGTAGGATGGGGGATAAAGGATTAGGTAGGGATACATGATAAGTAGATGGAGGGATTGTCAGTGGAAGGTGATAGAGAGGAGATTCATGATAGATGGATTGGAAGATAGAGATAGGGATGCAAGACAGATGGATGAGAGATGGGGATAAGGATTTACTCCAAGGGCTATGTTGCAAGGAATCATATGTCCCAATGCTTAGGATTTTTCATGATGGGTTTACATTTGAGTGGATGGGCTTTGTAGTAGATGGATGGAGGATATGCTTGGAAAGGGAGTGTGCCAAGAGGTGTCCAAAGCAATTTGTTGATATTTTTCCCCTTGTCTTTATCAAGATCTAACCTAAGGAAGATATAGCGGATAGGATGGATGAGAAATGGTAGGATAAATAGGGGATGGTGGATAGGAAGATACATGGATAGGATATGCAAAAGGATGTTATGGATGTGGATGATCTTTCCCCCAAGTATAGGGTACAAAATGGATGGAGAAGGGATTACACATGACACCCACAAGGGGTTTTCATCATGGTACTTGCCCAAGGCGCCACAAGGAGTGGTTTTCACCATTTGGATGGATTTTTTTCTCTCTACTATTTTCTTGATTTTTTTTTCTTTTTTGATGGAATGAGGACTCTAGTGTCTATTTCCATAGAAAGGAGAAGATGGTTCCATGTTGGATAGCATTATGGATGATGATTGCATGGATGTTGGTGGATAGTGGGTTATGATGTGGATTATGCAGATTATGTGGATTATGATGTGGATTATGCAATAGCATGGACCATAGGAATGTGATGGGGAAGATATGTAGAATAGTGGATGAAAGATGGAGAAATGGGGGTATGTGGGAATGTCAAGTGGTGGAGGGGAACCAAGACCAGCGGTTGCACACACCGTGATGTATTTGGAAGCTTGTACTTTGGATGTGGAGTTGGGACTAATGGGGATCAGGATAGGGGATTTTTGGATGGTCGATTTGGGGTTTTAGGTACCCAAATGGACTTAGGAATTATGGGATTTTTAGATGGGGAGCAGGATGTTTGGGATTTTGGGGTAGATTTGGATGTGGATGCTTCATTAGATTTTGGTGCTTTTTGTTTAGGGACCCACACCATTTTTGTTTTTGCTTTTTCTTGTGATGGTGTGGGCTTTGATAGCCTTTTGGATTTTTTATTTTTCTTGGAAGGGATAACATCTTTAGGCTTTTGTGCTTTATGAGTCAAGGCATTCAAATTTTTGAATCCCATGGATTTGGGGGAAGCTTCATGTTTGAAAGATGTGTGCTTTTGTTGGTCTTGATTGGGAAATTTAGGTGGTTTATGGGTGGAGGGGTAAAAAGTGGATTTATGGATAAATGAATGAGGGGATTTGAGGATAGGGATGTTTGGGAGGATGGGAGGATAAGAGGATTTGTGGATAGTGATGTTTGGAGTTGGTAGGATAGGAGGTAAAGTGGATTTAATAGGAATATTTGGAGTTGGAAGTAGTAGAGGGAAATGGATGGTCACATGCTTTTGCAAATGATATGATGATGGAGGAGGGATGGCGATATATACTTTGGGGGTGTGATGAGATGCACTATGTTTGGGATTGGATGAATGGATTTTGGAAGGTGCGTGGGTGGTACCAACATCTTTGGATTGTTTTTCTTGGGGTGTATAGCCAAGGCCATGCGAGGATGGATGGAATGTGGTGTGGATGTACTCCAAGGTACCTTATTCATGAAGGCCTATGCCTTTGCCTTGATAGTTCATATTTTGGAGCATGCGATATGCAATGGGATGTTTAGTGCTTTGGAAACAAGACATGAGTTCATTATTTGTTGGAGAAAGATAGGTGGTGGATGGAAGTTGTTCACCTCCTATGAGGGAGTCACCACAGATGAAAGTACTTTGCTTGAGTGAATAGGAGGATGGATTTGGGATGGGATTAGTAGATGGAGGTGAAGGATTAATGGTGGATGGTAAAAGGGTGGTAGAAGAAGGGGTGGGATCAATAAGTTGACCAATAGATGGGAGGGGATCAGGGATGGGATTAGATGCGATGGTTAGATCTTGATTAGGAGAAGGGGTTGATATTTTAACATGCTTTGGATTTGATTCTTGACATAGCTCGTGTGCTTGGATAGAAGTGGGAGTGACTTGGATGGTGATGGTAGGTCTTGGATGGATGTGATGGGTCCTTGACTTATGCTAGAAAATTGTTTAAGATCTTTGGTGGGTGTTGGATTACATGAGAGTGTTTGATTCCTTGTTAATATCCAATGGATGGCATCCTTCATGAGTGTATGGGTTGAAGAACAATATAATGGATGGATAGTAAGGGTGGTTGGTGTGGGATTAGGATTGGGATTGGATGGGGGGTGATGGGATTAGGTAGTGATGGTTCTTAGATGGGTTCAAGGATCGGTGTGGGACTAGAAGGTGGTGTTGGAGGGGTGGAGGATTTAGGGGATTCCATTGCTTTGCTTGGTGATGTTCTTTGGAGGAAATCCCACAAGGATTCTTTGGATGTTGTGGGCTTAGGATTTGGAAGATTTGATGGTGGATTAGAAGGTGTATGTGTGATAGGGGTTGGTGGATTGGGAGATACATAAGGTGATGGATTAAGGTTGATAAGGTTGGAGGGATATTGTGATGGGAGGATTGGAGGATGGGGATTAGGGGATGGGGATTTTCATGGAGGAATGGTTGTTGATGTAAGCTTTGGATTTCAGATATAAGGTGTGCTAGATTGATGTTTCCTTGATCAAAGTTAGCATGACAAAGGTTGGGGGATGGATAAGTTGGAGGTATTGATTGGTTGGATAGGTATGATGGTATGAATGTATAAGGGGATGAAGATTGGTATGATGTTAGTGGGGACGAAAGATAGGGTGTTTGTTGGTATGATGGAGGTTGGTATGAGGTTGATGGTGTGGATATGTAAGATGTAGGTTGGTATGATGAAGGTTAATATGATGTGGATGGGGATGAAATGTAGGGTGTTTGTTGATACGATGAAGGTTGGTATGAGGTTGATGGTTGTTATGAGGTTGAAGGTTGATATGAGGTTGATGGTTGATATGAAGTTGATCGAGTCGACCTATAGGATAAAGTTTGGTATGATGAAGGTTGGGTAGGGGCTTGGGATTCCCCAATGATGAGGTGTGCTAAGGGTATATCTCTAATGTCATTTTTACATTTCTCCTTAGCATTAGGGTCCATGTTCTCATAGATTTTTCTAAGTCTTTGTAATTTTTGCATTGCTACATAAGGATCCATGTTGTTGGTGAGGTATGGGGTGAAATGGATGATTGCAATGTTGGGGATGAAAATTCAAGACCTTAAGATGATTTGATTTGCTTCAAAGGATGGATGATTCTCTATACTTAAGGTGGACTAATGACACTTAAGTAATAGAATTGATTTGGTTGATTTGATTGGATGATCAATTAAGGTCTTTATTTTTTGATTGGGTTGATTTGGATTTGGGGTTTGATAATGATGTTGGGGGATTTGGATATTGATTGGGATTGATGTTGATTTTGGATTGGATTTGGAATATGGTTTGGAAGATTATGGATTTGATTTGGATGAGATGGGATTAGAATGATGTTGATGAATTGGATTAAGGATGATGAGGGTGATTAGGATAAGATTGGATTGAATTATTTGGATGATGATGTGGATAAGATAGGTGGTTAGGATGATTAGGATAGATGGGTGATTGGATTGAGATGAAGTGGATAAGAGTGATTAGGATGATGAAGATAGATTATGACTAGAGAGGAAGTGGATTAGAATTTGATCAAGCTCAAATAAAGGGATTGGATAAGCTCAACTTATGGGGTTTGCTAAATGGGGGGATGGTTTAGCGGTGTCGGGAGAAAATGGGCTTATAAAATTGATGTTTTTGATGGAAAAATTTGATATTTGGACATGGATGAAGAAGGCACTAAAACATATGGAAAATGGTGCTAAAATAGAAGAAAATAGTGCTAAAGGATGAATAGATGGTGCTAAATAGAGGAAAGAAGGTGCTAGAAGACTGTGAATAGTTGGATTGATGGATGAATTTGATTTTTCTTGGCAAGTAGACAAACAATCAAGAAAGAAAACACAATGGCCAAAGGTTTGATTTATGAAAAAAGTGATAATCAATCATGTACAACCTAAGGTGAGGCAAGGACAATACTTGTGGGACAAGTAGAGGGATTTGGGCCACTAAAATCAAGGTTTGTAGTGGGGGAACATCCAGGGGGTCGGTATCTTATGAGCATCTGATAAACCACTTAAGGTTTTGACTAGCTCTACTAGGGGTTTCATATACACAAGGTATTACTCCCTTTCAAGCTAGTATCAAATGGTAAGCGCTCATACCGATTTGGACTTGGATTTCGCCTTATCCCTTTTTGTATAGTGGACCGGATGAAAGTATCACTTGGGGTCACCAATGAGTTCTCTGAATGGATGTGTCTCAAGGGCAGGCCCACGTCCTATAAAGAAAAATAGAATAGAACCATTTCTCTTCACCCAAGATCCTTTTGAAGGCAAGGGGAGAGGATACTTTGATTCTACCCTATGGGATAACACAAATGTGGAAGTGCACAAGACATAGAAAATAAGAGCTAATGTTCTTTTTAAGCCCAAATCGAAAATGTGCCTAAAGTTGTTTGTTGCAAGCAATGATTAATTTTAGTTGCACCAAAATCAAATGTTCTTTACACTAAGGCACACAAGGATTCTTTTTAGGTGCACCAAAATAAAATGTTTTATTGTAGATTTTTTGCAAGCAAGATTGATTTTATGCACCAAATTTAAGTGTTTTCTAAGCTAAGAAAATAAAGGTGCCTTTTTAGTGCACCAAAAGAAGATGTGTCTAATCTACTAAATCCCTACAAAAGATGTTAGTAGTTTCAAGATGATGGTCTTGGATGATCTGAAATACCCTACAAAATAGAGACCCAACCCCACACAGATCCCTAAGCTAGTACAAAAAATAGCACCAATACAGAGACAAGATAGCGCTAATACAGAAGATAGCGCTAATACAGAAAATAGCACCAATCTGGAGAAAGATAGCGCTAATATATGAGATAGCGCTAATATATGAGATGGCACCAATATAGAGGCAAGATAGTGCCAATATACAAGATAGCGCTAATACAGAGGTAAGATAGCGCCAATACAGAGGCAAGATAGCACTAAACTATGTTTTTGCCTTGGTTTATCTTCTGCAGTGAGAAAGATAGCACTGAACTGGGTGTGTTTAGTGCTAAAATGATGCAGAGATGGTCAAGGGTCTGATTTTAGGAAAAAATTGACATAGTCTCCCCCTGTTTCTGTGTAAAACCTGCAAAAACTAGGAGCTAAAATGCTAGAAAGGACAGAAAATAAGAAAAAGAAGATTAGATTTAAGCCAAAGATAAGTGGGATTGTCGTATTAAAATAGCATCATAACAGATAGAGAATAGCACCAAAATGTGAGTAAAATGGTGCCACTGCGCAAGAAGATGGTGCTAATCTACAAAAAACATGCCTTTCACAAAAAAACTCACAAGATAGTTAGATTGGGACCTTGTGGGTCCCACCGGGCATGCCAATGTGATCTATAAAGTAAAAATGAAAGCCAAAAACACAAATCAAGTGCAAAAACAAATGATATACCTTCACATGTGACCCAGAAATCCAAGATAGGGTGGAAGGAGTTGCACCCAAACTCCTTAGATTTACCCAAATGAATGTATAATGTGGATTGCTCTTTGAGATTAAATACAATAGGATGAGAGATTGATATGGGGATGAGAAATGATTTTGACATTATGATGGTATGATGAATAGATTTGAGAGAAATTTGGGCATGGTAAGGATGCAAGAAGTTGTTTTCAATGGCTTGGGTGATGGTCTTATTTATAGATTTTTGGAAAAGGGGTGGAGGGTGAGGATTAAAAGTTTAGATCAAGGGTTAGGAATGATTGAGAGTTAGGGTTTGGATTGGATTTATAGTCTTGTGACAAGTGTCACAAGGAGAGTGGGTGAGAGAGATCAATGGTTGAGATTTGGTCAATCGATTTGGAGGGCTCTCATTATTTGTGAATTAAAAATTCACATGGGGAAAGGTGTTGAGGTGTCATGCCCACATTTCACATGTGGTCACAACATGCTAACCCACATGTCATGTCCACATGCGTCATGTGGTCATGATACGAACTATCAAAAAAATTTCCCTTACTACTCTGAAAGCCCCCCTCGCACCCACAAGCGTTCTCGGTTGCGTATGTTTAAGTTGTCAAAGTTACTGTTGCTAACAACATATTCTACTTACGTGTGCATCTTGAAATCGATCACTATGTTTATGTCAGTTTAATTTGCAATGTTTATGATTTTCCTTGGTAGGTGATTGACCTTTATTAGGTTTCCTCAGTTTATTTCAATACCGGTTCACATTTTTACTTTTATTATATTCCATCGTTATTTATTTAATTATCTATTCATCTCAATAAATTGTCTGTGAATTTTAAATATTTGAATGTCAAAATAAATTTGCCTCATTAATTCTTTAAATAAATATTTAAATATATATATATATATATATTTAAATATTTTATTTTTCTTTTAATATATACATATTATTTAAAAATCCCCTTTCACAATGAATAAACGATTAATAATATATTTACATTTTAAATTACGTTACAATTATTTAATTATATATATATATATAATCACTCTTTTAAATATCTCTAATGAAATACATTTTCTTTTTTAATTGGAAACCCACTTTATCATAAACAAATTTCATATATATAAATGTATATATATATATGCACTCACACACACACACACATATATATATACATTTATTTTTATCTAAATACCTTTTAACCCATGCTAGTGGAAACTCCACTTTTCTTTTAAAAACATATTAATAAGTATTTCCAACTCATGCCAATGGGTTAAATAACCCTAATTTTTTTTCTTTGTGAGAGGTTTGTGATTGAATACAGGGCAGAGGAGGAGCGGCGGTGGCATTGAAGGTGGGCGCAGTTGTAGGGGAGGCCAAAGCCTTGGTGGTGGGCAAAGACTGGTGTAGGGTGGCCACAGAGGCAGTGTGGAGCGGATGGATGGTGGAGGGAGATTTTGGGGAGGCCGCAGACTGTAGCGACGGAGGCACCATCGGCGGGAAGGGAAGCGTAGACCCGGCAGCGCGGAGGTGAGGAGTGTAGTGGCTGCAGTGAGCGGCAGAGTCCACGGTGGGGTAAGGGATGTAAGGTCACGGGGGGGTGTGGGGAGGGGTGGAGCCCCACCCACAGCCCACTCTGTGGGGTGTGGGTGGGGCTCCGCCCCTCCCCACACCCTACTTGATGTAAATGATATTCAGTGGGGGTTTAAACCCCCACCACAAAACTAGTATATGCTCGGTTGTTTAGCATTTAAAAATAGGGATCTTTCTCTGCTATTTTCTTTTACAATTTTCATAGTTTAAAATTAATTTTAATAAAATATATATATACATACATACATATGTATACATATATATATGTATATACATATATATACATATGTATATATATCTATACATATGTATATACATATATATACATATGTATATACATATATATACATATGTATATACATATATATATATACATATGTATATATATGTATATACATATGTATATATATATATATATATATATATATATTCAAGTATACCAAATTTGCACTTCATTTAATAATAAAAATATATACAATTGTATCAAATTTTCTCAACTTCATTTAAAAATAAAAATAAAAATAAATAAATATATGTGTGTGTGTGTGTGTATATATATATAATTCATAACGAAGTTTCATAATAAATCCATTTCACACTTTCTCTAACATTTTTAATTTAAATATAAAAATTACTTAAGTGAAACAGAAAACACTAATCATGTAAATCTATATTTATCAACTAAATTATAATCTATCAAGTATACATTCCATTTCAAATAATTTTAATGATTAAGAGTAAAATAGGAACTAATAGATCTTCTTTTTCAATAAACAAACAACTGACAAGTAAATTCGATTTAGATTATTTTTCATTGCATACTTAAATCAAGTTTTAATTTTGTTTTCAAAGGTAAATTTACATCTTCCATAATACTGTAAAAGTAACTTTCTCTCCAAATAATACAAGAGATAAATTTTAACAACTAATCCAAATCAACAACCAATCTCACAACTTACAAATTTGATAAACAAGAACAAACAACTATAAAATTCCACAACTCACAAACATTCTAAGGGAGGGATTACTTTCCTCTCCCAATACAATTTTTCTACAACTCTCATAGGAAACAAACTCTCCTCTCCAAAAGAAACTTATCCAGGAAGAAATTTAAAGAGACCAAGCTCTCATTTCAAATAGGAAGATAGAACATTTTATTTAACAACGCAAAATTCCTTCAATCCTCTTAACATGCTCCAACAGTAACCTGCATGACAACAAGGGAGAAAACAACAACCAACTAGGTCTCCTCCCTACCATAGACCCGCAAGAGGGTCACCCCCGAGCTAGGGAGATCATCCACATACCTAGGGTAGAATAGACCAGTACACTTCACAACATTGAATAACAACAATCATAACAAGCAACATTCAAACTCCCATGGTTTACACACAATACAAAGACTCAGCTAAGGTGAGTTCAAAGGGGGTAGGGAAGTAAACTCTCTCTACTCCAAGGTGACATTCTTCTCAACAATTATCATATCTTATCTCATGGCCTCAAGCCAACAAAATTATTCTTTCCCATGGCCTCAAGCCATCCAAAAATAATAAAATCATAGGGATATCCCGAATAGGCTCTCAAAGCCTTATAGCCCTCTAGGCTCAAATTATCAACTTGCCCTCAAGGCTTTCATATAGCAAAATAAGAAGACACCCGAGGAGGTTCACACCTTCCCTTCCCTATACAAGATGAGTATTGCCTTCCAACTGGAAAGAGCTCTTTCAACACCCAACACAAACCCCAATATTACAAAAATAAGACATAGACAACCATTGTAATTCCTCATTCATCAAACAAGAACAAAGCATACATAGGTGAGTAACTGGCTCACTAACCTTTTCTAGCCCAATTATGGAATGTATTTTGACGAAGAGCTCCACCCTTAGTCTCCTCCTCCAAGTTCTCCTTCTTTCCACAATAATCCCACCCCCTTACCCTCTCCCTCTTTTCCTCTTTAAAACAAATCCTCTCCCTTATCCCTTATTCCAAGTGGCATTAAAAAACTAAGCCCACTCCTTCTCCATTATCCTAGTGGACTTAAAACAATTAACCCCACTCAAGAGGTTCCCCACTATAACCTTTTTACAACACATAGGTGAATTAAAATATAATAAGAAAAATAGAAAAAAAAGGAAAGTGGATGACACACCACCCTTTTTATGGGGTCTCCCACCAAAAGAGAGGCACAAAGAGACAAGCACTCCATTATCGGTGGATCATGGAGTCCTTCCATGACTTGGAAGTGGGTCTAAGTGTGGAATCCACTCATCCCATTGTCCCCATGCTCCCAAATTCGTCACTTAACTTCATCGTGAAGTTGAAGTGACCATATGGAGGTTATCCCAAGGTTATCCTAGTCAAAAAGGTCCCTAGACCCATGGGGTATAACCTAGGGTTGATTTAAACCTAGTTAGGACTCCCAGAGTCTAGTAAAAACACAAGAAGAGGGTCTAAAAGAAATAAAGTTAAAACAAGATTCAAAACAACATCTCTTACAACACATATCACAATATAATTAAATCAGAAGATAGACCTAATTCCCTTGACCTCATGCATTATTACAACATTACAACATTACCACAATTCACCAAACACGAGGTTGATCTTAGTTCCTCATGGAACTAGATCAGCTCACAAGGGATACAATGTAGGGTGTGGAATGATCTCATGTATTTGTGGTTTTGTTAGCAATACCTACACACTTAAACTCGAAGTCAATAACACATAAGATATCATAGCCGAAGCAATTTAAATACATGCATACCTAAACATTCTATCATATAAACATAATAAAATCACATTAAAATTCCATTTCTAATATTATCCATTCATCATTCACTTAAAAGCAACATCTAACTATCATTGCATAATTATTTTCTTAAAAATCAATTAGGTTTAATAATCAAGATTCTAGGATCAATAGTCCCCCAATCATAAAAGTAATAGCAATAGTACTGTAAATAGTCTCATGAATAGAAGTAAAAAAGGTAGGCCTCACATCCTCCCCCCTAAGATTGTACTTCCTCCTGGAAGTCATCAAAGAGGTGAGGGTAAAGTGTCTTCAGTCTCGTTGCATCTTCCCATGTCGCTGTGACCTCATCGTACATATCCCACTGGACCCTAACCTGGTCCAACTCTCAACCTCAAAGGCCTAGCATCTGATGAGCCAATATGCTTATTGGCTCCAAAGCCAACTGTCCGTCTACCTCTACCTGAAGAGCACTCCAATCCAATACGTGAGACAAGTCAGATATATAATGACATAAAACTGAAACATGAAAGACATCGTGGATACGAGATAGGCTAGGTGGCAAGGCTAAACAATAGGCTACATGTCCTATCCTCTCCAAAATCTCAAAAGGTCCTACAAACCGAGGTGCAAGCTTAGAGCCTTTTCCGTAACGGATTGGACTCTTATGTGGTTGCACTCTCAAGAATACCCTGTCACCCACTGAAAAGCTTTGATCTGTTCTCTTTGCATCGGCATACTTTTTCTATCTATCTTGGGCTTCCTGCTGTCTCTATCTAATCAATGTGACTTGCTGTTCCATATCCTGAATTATTTCAGGACCAATGGCAACTCGGTCCTCTAACTGATCCCAACTCAAAGGCATCCTGCAAGGTCTGCCATATAAAGCCTGGTAAGGAGGCATACCCAACGAGCTATGATGCCCATTATTGTAGGCAAACTCAACTAGATATAGGTACTCCTCCCATCTAGACTGATGATCCATAACATACATGCGAAGCATGTCCTCTAACACTTGATTAACTATTTCTGTCTGGCTGTCAGTCTCAGGATGGTAAGCAGAACTGAAGTTGAGCTGTGTGCCCAACACTTGATGTAAGGCTCTCTGAAATGATGATGTAAATACAGAATCTCTATCAGATATGATGCGGCAAGCTACTCCATGCAGTCTGACAATCTGATCTAGAAACACTCTTGCCACTGATGGTGCATTGTACATTATGCGTACTGGTGAGAAATGTGCCACCTTGGTCAACTTGTCAACTGTCACCATGATGGCATCATGGCGTTGCGATGACATAGGTAGACCAACAATAAAGTCCATGGAAATGGTGTCCCACTTCCATTCAGGTATCTCATGAGGGTACAAAAGTCCTGCTGGATGCTGATGCTCGGCCTTGACCCTCTGACACTCAAGGCATCGAGCAACATACTCTACAATGTCATGTCTCATCCCAGCCCAATGATATAACTACCGCAAATCCGCATGCATCTTCTTTACTCCTGGATGAGCTGCATAGGGTGCTCTATGAGCCTCAGAGAGTATCACTATACATAGGTCACCTGCACGGGGTACATAGATGCGCTGCCTATTTCTAAGCAATCCATCTGACTCAAGGGAATATCCTATGAATTTTCCCTTCAGGACCCCCTGATTCTAGATTTCCTATTGCACCTCAAGAAACCACTCGTCCCTAGGTAGATGCTGTAGAATATGCTCTCTCAAATTCACCTTCAAAGTTAGAGTCAAGATCTCATGGTGCCTTCGACTCAAAGCGTCGGTGACCACATTCTCCCTGCCTTTGATGTAGTGGACATCAAAATCATACTCACACATGAACTCTATCCAACGCCACTGGTAGGCATTCAAATTAGGCTGAGTGAAAATTCACTATAAGCTATGATGATCCGAATGGAGCTCAAAATGTCGACCTAAAAGAAAGTGTCTCCAATGAACAAGAGCATGAATAACAGCTGCGAGCTCTAAATCATGAGTAGGGTAGTTTAGCTCATGTGTTTTAAGTTTTCATGATTCATAAGCAATCGCTCTACCACCCTGCATAAGCATAGCTCACAATCCCTCTAATGATGCATCCGTGCAAACAATAAAATCTTCTGCCGGATCTAGAACAGCTAATATGGGAGCACTGGTAAGATGTTCCTTTAGGATCCCAAAGGCCTTCTCACACTGCTCAGTCCAAGTGAATCCTTTCCCTTTTCACTGAAGGGAAGTGATAGGATGTGCTATCCTTGAAAAACCTTCGACAAACTTGCAGTAGTAACCAGCTAGTCCCATAAAGCTCCTTACTTCTGTTACATTGTTGGGTGCTGGCCAATCCTGAATTACTTTAATCTTTGATGGATCTACGGAGATACCATCGCCTGATAAAATGTGCCCCAAATACTGCACCTCTGTCCTGAAGAAGTCACATTTTGCCAGGTTGCCATAAAGTTGATGCTCACGTAAACACTGCAATACCTGACGCAAATGGTCCACATGTTCCTCCTCAGTCCATGAATAGATCAAAATATCATCTAGGAATATGATCACGAACTGATCTAGGTAAGTATGGAACACCTCGTTCATGAGACTCATGAACACTGTAAGGGCATTCGTCAAACCGAAAGGTACTACTGTGAACTCATAATGGCCATATCTAGTTTGAAAGGCAGTCTTGTGAATATCTGCCTCTGTGATTTGTAATTGGTGATACTTGGATTTTAGATCAATCTTTGAAAACACTTTGGCTCCCTGCATTTGGTCAAAGAGATCGTCAATCCTAGGCAGAGGATATCAGTTCCTCACCGTCACTTTGTTCAACTGCCTGTAGTCCATGCATAGCCAAAGAGATCCATCCTTCTTCTTTACAAAGATAACTGGTGCGCCACATGGTGAAACGCTAGGTCAGATGTGTCCCTTCTCTAATAATTCTTCTAACTATAGTTTAAGCTCTGTAAGCTCATGTGTAGTCATTCTATAAGGTGCCTGAGACACTAGTTCTGCCCCTAGTACCAAGTCAATGTGGAAGTCAACTTCTCTACGTGGAGGCATACCCGGTAACTCTGGTGGAAAAACATCAGAAAATTCTCTCAGGATAGGGTGTTTATCTAAGGTAGTCTCAGGTTCATGCTTTGATCTATCACTAACTGTGATAGCAAACATCTGACAACCCTTCTGCATGCAGCATTTAAGTTGTTGAGTGGATACCGTACGAGCAGTCGTGAGCTTCTGTATGCCCACTATCTCGACCAGTGTGCCATGATCATCTAAGCAACTAATCATCCTCTGACGGTAATATAGCTTGGCTCTATGAGCCGTAAGCTAGTCCATACCAAGAACTACGCCATAGGACCCTAATGGCATAACCCTAAGATCACATGTTGTAATGAAAGAACCCAAGGAAATCTCACAATCTCTAACCATGGCATCAACTGACATCCTGGCCCCAGAGGCCAACTCGACCTCCCACCTAAAGTCTTGCCTAGAAGCCACTAGCCTGCAATGTTCCACTAACAATGTAGACATAAAAGAGTCAGTAGCTCTGGAATCAAATAGGATAGAGATGGGAAATTCTCCAATCATACCTACTGTCTCTATGACTGAAGCCTAAAAATCAGCTTGGTGGTTTTCAACTGCTGCAAACATACAGTGGGATTTACCCATATCACCAACAGTCTGCTCAGATCTTCCTACACGATGCTGTCCCCCTACTGTAAAACCCTATGGGCACTCTCTAGTTAAGTGTCCAGCTTCACTACAAACATAACAAGGACCCTTAAACTGAACCTATACAGTCTGAGTCCTGCCTGACTGTTGCTATCCTGATCTACCAGTGGACCCTTGTGATCCCCTATATGACTGTTGTGGCTTTGCGGGTCCCACAGGTGGTCCCTGTTGTCTCTGATCCCTTCGCGGGCCCTGCTGTTGCCAACCTCTATTATTACCCCCATGTGACCTCAGCTATGTTCTAGCTTTCTGTTGCTGCTGTGACTGCTGTTGTTGTGGGGGCCTAGGAGGTAATGATGATGTATTGAATCCTCCTCTAGGGGGTGCCTGTGGTGGTCTACAGAAATTCTGTTGATACTACTATTGTCCCTGATCCTGGAACTAAGGGCAAGAACTCTGTCCCTGTCCCTGAATCTCTTCAGTAATATAAGTCTTCTCAGCAGCATCACTCAAATTCTGGGGATCTTCCATTCGAACAGGTCTTGCTATACTGTGGTTTTGTCCTCTGATAAACTTATGCACCAGGAGTTTCTCATCATGTAGATACTCCGCATATCTGGATAACTCTATAAACCTACTCTCATACTGTGCCACTGAGAGTCCCCTTTGCTGTAGGTCATGGAACTCATCTATATGACGCTGTCTATAATAGTCTGATAGGTATCACATGTTGAAATGCTCAATAAAGGTCTCCCATGAGAGGGTGTCTAAGGAGAGGTGACACTTGCACTCCTCAGTGCACCACCAAGTAGCTGCTGCATCTCATAATAAGTGTACTACCACACGGGCCTTTGTATTGCCCACGTATAGATGCAATGCAAAGTACGTGTCTAAACTAATAAGCCAGGCCTCTGCCTCAGCTCCCTCTATGGTTCTAATGAAAGTAGGAGGGTTCAATCTCAATATGTCCCTAATGGAATCCCCTTTATCTCTACACCCCTTGATAGGCTCATCTGTATAATAATCATAAGGCCTGGGACCCAATTGCTGTATTTGCATAGTCTCGTCATGCCTGGCATGATGTGTGGGGCTCCTGCTACGGGCCCTGTCAGCTGAATCAACCTCCTCTGTATCAGGCAACTTGACATAAGGCTCCACACGTGGTACCCCTTGCGGCTTTACGTGGGGCTCCACACGTGGTTTGACATGAGTCTCAGCTCATGGCTCCATGCACGGTTCCTCTCGCAGAACATCACGGGGCTCGACACGTGGTTCTACGTGCGGCTCAACTGTAGCCAATGGAAGGCTATCTAAGATAGCCTGTAAGGCCTGTAATATCTGTGGTCCCATATTAGGTGAGGCTGGTGGTACCTACGGTACCTGAGGAACTGGTTGTGCCTGTAGAACTAGTTGAACCTGTAGATTTGGCTGTTCTAGTGGGACTGGCTGATCCGGTCCCATAGCTAAAGAGTCAGTGCACACTTTGGTGGGTGGAGTACGACAGGTCGGTATTTGCCAAACTCGTCTGGGAGGCATCCTACAAAATGAGGTAATCACTAGTCAGTTTGATCGCGGAAGTGATAATGTGCCTAAACAAGCCCAGTGTTTGAAACATTGTGCTCTAATACCAAATGTCATGCCCACATTTCACATGTGGTCAAAACATGCTAACTCGCATGTCATGTCCACATGCATCATGTGGTCATAATACAAAATATCAAAAAAATTTCCCTTACTACTCTAAAAGCCCCCCTCACACCCACAAGTGTGCTCGGTTGCGTATGTTTAAGTTGTCACAGTTACTGTTGCTAATGGCATATTCTACTTACGTGTGCATATTGAAATCGATCACTATGTTTATGTCGGTTTAATTTGTAACGTATAGGATTTTCCTTGGTAGGTGATTGACCTTTATTACGTTTCCTTAGTTTATTTCAATACTGGTTCGCATTTTTACTTTTATTATATTCCATCATTATTTATTTAATTATCTATTCATCCCAATAAATTGTTTGTGAATTTTAAATATTTGAATGTCAAAATATATTTGCCTCATTAATTCTTTAAATAAATATTTAAATATATATATATATATATTTAAATATTTTATTTTTCTTTTAATATATACATATTATTTAAAAATCCCCTTTCACAATGAATAAACAATTAATAATATATTTACATTTTAAATTACATTATAGTTATTTGATTATATATATATATATATATATATATAATCATTCTTTTAAATATCTCTAATGAAATACATTTTCTTTTTTAATTGGAAACCCACTTTATCATAAACAAATTTCATATATATATATATATATATATATATATATATATATATATATATATATATATATATATATATATATATATATATATATATATATATGCGCACACACACACACACACACATATATATACATTTATTTTTATTTTAATACCTTTTAACCCATGCTAGTGGAAACTCCACTTTTATTTTAAAAACATATTAATAAGTATTTCCAACTCATGCCAATGGGTTAAATAACCCTAATTTTTTTCTTTTTCTTTGTGAGAGGTTTGTGATTGAATACAGGGCAGAGGAGGAGGAGCAGCAGCATTGAAGGTGGGCGCTATTACAGGGGAGGCCAAAGCCTTGGTGGTGGACGGAGACTGGTGTAGGGTGGCCGCAGAGGCGGCATGGAGCGGATTGATGGTGGAGGGAGATTTTGGGGAGGCCGCAGACCGTAGCGGCGGAGGCACTGTCGGTGGGAAGGGAAGTGCAAACCTGGTGGCATGGAGGTGAGGAGTGTAGCAGCCATAGTGAGCAGTGGAGTCCGCGGTGGGGTAAGGGATGTAAGGTCACGGGGAGGGGGGGTGTGGGGAGGGGCGGAACCCCACCCACAGCCCACTCCGTGGGGTGTGGGTGGGGCTCTGCCCCTCCCCACACCCTACTTGATGTAAATGATATTCGATGGGGGTTTAAACCCCCACCACAAAACTAGTATATGCTCGGCTGTTTAGCGTTTAAAAACAGGGATCTCTCTCTGCTATTTTCTTTTGCAATTTTCATAGTTTCAAATTAATTTTAATAATCTATATATATATGTATATATATGTATGTGTATGTATATATATGTATATATATATGTATGTATATATATACATACATATATATATACATACATATATATATATATAACTCATTTTCACAACTTCATCTGATTTAACTATATATATATATATATATATATATATATATATATATATATATATATATATATATATATATATATATATATATATATATATATATATATTCAAGTATACCAAATTTGCACAACTTCATTTAATAATAAAAATATATACAATTGTATCAAATTTTCTCAACTTCATTTATATATATATATATATATATATATATATATATATATAATTCATAACGAAGTTTCATAATAAATCTATTTCACATTTTCTCTAACATTTTTAATTTAAATATAAAAATTACTTAAGTGAAACAGAAAACACTAATCATGTAAATCTGTATTTATCAACTAATTATAATCTATCAAGTATACATTCCATTTCAAATAATTTTAATGATTAAGAGTAAAACAGGAACTAATAGATCTTCCTCTTCAATAAACAAACAACTGACAAGTAAATTTGATTTAGATTATTTTTCATTGCATACTTAAATCAAGTTTTAATTTTGTTTTCAAAGGTAAATTTACATCTTACATAATACTGTAAAAGTAACTTTCTCTCCAAATAATATAAGAGATAAATTTTAACAACTGATCCAAATCAACAACCAATCTCACAACTTACAAATTTGATAAACAAGAACAAACAACTGTAAAATTCCACAACTCACAAACATTCTGAGGGAGGAATTACTTTCCTCTCCCAATACAATTTTTCTACAACTCTCATAGGAAGCAAAGTCTCCTCTTCAAAAGAAATTTATCTAGGAAGAAATTTAAAGAGACCAAGCTCTCATTTCAAATAGGAAGATAGAACATTTTCTTTAACAAGGCAAAATTTCTTCAATCCTCTTAACATGCTCCAACAGTAAACTACATGACAACAAGGGAGAAAACAACAACCAACTAGCTCTCCTCCCTACCATAGACTCGCAAGAGGGTCACCCCCGAGCTAGGGAGATCATCCACATACCTAGGGTAGAATAGACCAGTACACTTCACAACATTGAATAACAACAATCATACAAACAACATTCAAACTCCCATGGTTTACACATAATAAAAAGACTCAGCTAAGGTGAGTTCAAAGGGGGTAGGGAAGTAGACTCTCTCTACTCCAAGGTGACATTCTTCTCAACAATTATCGTATCTTATCTCATGGCCTCAAGCCAACAAAATTATTCTTTCCCATGGCCTCAAGCCATCCAAAAAATAATAAAATCATAGGGATATCCCAAATAGGCTCTCAAAGCCTTATAGCCCTCTAGGCTCAAATTATCAACTTGCCCTCAAGGCTTTCATATACCAAAATAAGAAGACACTCGAGGAGGTTCACACCTTCCCTTCCCTATACAAGATGAGCATTGCCTTCCAACTGGAAGGAGCTCTTTCAACACCCAACACAAACCCCAAAATAGCAAAAATAAGACATAGACAACCATTGTAATTCCTCATTCATCAAACAAGAACAAAGCATACATAGGTGAGTAACTGGCTCACTAACCTTTTCTAGCCCAATTATGGAATGTATTTTGACGAAGAGCTCCACCCTTAGTCTCCTCCTCCAAGTTCTCCTTCTTTCCACAATAATCCCACCCCCTTACCCTCTCCCTCTTCTCCTCTTTAAAACAAATCCTCTCCTTTATCCCTTATTCCAAGTGGCTTTAAAAAACTAAACCCACTCCTTCTCCATTATCCTAATGGACTTAAAACAATTAACCCCACTCAAGAGGTTCCCCACTATAGTTTTTTTACAACACATGGGTGAATTAAAATATAATAAGAAAAATAGAAATAAAAGGAAAGTGGATGACACAACACCCTTTTTATGGGGTCTCCCACCAAAAGAGAGGCACAAAGAGATAAGCACTCCATTATTGGTGGATCATGGAGTCCTTCCATGACTTGGAAGTGGGTCTAAGTGTGGAATCCACTCATCCCATTGTCCCCATGCTCCCAAATTCGTCACTTAACTTCACCATGAAGTTGAAGTGATCATATGGAGGTTATCCCAAGGTTATCCTAGTCAAAAAGGTCCCTAGACCCATGGGGTATAACCTAGGGTTGATTTAAACCTAGTTAGGACTCCCAGAGTCTAGTAAAAACACAAGAAGAGGGTCTAAAAGAAATAAAGTTAAAACAAGATTCAAAACAACATCTCTTACAACACATATCACAATATAATTAAATCAGAAGATAGACCTAATTCCCTTGACCTCATGCATTATTACAACATTACAACATTACCATAATTCACCAAACATGAGGTTGATCTTAGTTCCTCGTGGAATTAGATCGGCTCACAAGGGATACAACATAGGGTGTGGAATGATCTCCTGTATTTGTGGTTTTGTTAGCAATACCTACACACTCAAACTCAAAGTCAATAACACATAAGATATCATAGCCGAAGTAATTTAAATACATGCATACCTAAAAATTCTACCATATAAACATACTGAAATCACATTAGAATTCTATTTCTAATATTATCCATTCATCATTCACTTAAAAGCAACATCTAACTATCATTGCATAATTGTTTTCTTAAAAATCAATTAGGTTTAATAATCAATATTCTAGAATCAACAGTCCCCCAATCATAAAAGTAATAGCAATAGTACTGTAAATAGTCTAATGAACAGAAGTAAAAAAGGTAGGCCTCACATGAGGATAAAAAATGAATTAAAAATTCATTTTTGGGAAGAGTGGATATGACAAGTGAATTAAAAATTTAACTCATGGGGGAGTGTGAATTAAAATTTCACTTTTATGTGGAGATGTGAAGGTTGAAGGACACATGTACACTTACATGTGTAAGGAAGATTTGACCCTTTGAATAAAAAATTGACTTTTATTCAAAGGTGTGTGGGAGGATGGGCTAAGCAAGGTTAATTAAGTGTTTAGTTTAATTAATTTAGGTCTAGGGGGTAGGTAGGGTAGGGTAGCTAATTAAATCATTTCTATTTAATCAACTAGGCTAGGTTTAGGTTGATTAGTAGGGTAGATTAATTAGATAAGCATGATTTATCTAATTAACGAGGATTAGGGAAATGGGGAAATTAAATAAATAAATATTAGAAATATTTATTTAATTAATGAGGATAGTGTTGTAAGGTATAGTGATAAATTAAATGAATTAATTGATCACCAAGGACAGGTAAATGGTTAAGGGTAGATGATTAGGGATAAATTAATTAAATAAAATGAATTTATTTAATTAATAGGAGGGATAATTGGTAGTATAGAGATGTGAGAAATTGGTCTGCGGAGCAAGTCAATTTTAGGTGTCTACATGTTCATCCTTCCAAGATAGCTCCAACAAGGTCACATGTCCTCCAAGACCTACAATTGACAATGCAAAGCAGCAATTTCATCTTAACAGGTCATTTTTCATCAGTTTGGATCAAAACATGTCTATTTGTAGCCACGGATCAGTCAAAAATAGCTCATTGTCAACGTTGCTTCCTTATAGACAACTTCATAAATCTAGTGATTTTTGCATAATTTTCTACATTTTTTACCATTTTCAAGTACCCATTTGGCCAATATATTGATCTAGGAAGTTTTTACAGTCATTAGGATCCATTTGTAGACTTTAATTTCATGTTTTTCTAGCCTTTTCTGCAAAAAAATAGATTTTTGGGGGTCACGGACTTTTTATGTGCAGTGGCATTAATTGTCGTAAAACGGGCTAAAAATTCACACAAACTTGGTAAAATGTTCATCATGATGTGACACCTAGTTGTGCAATTCAAATCCATCAAGAAAATCCCATTTGCACCTTCAAAAATGCAATTTCTATGCCGAAATGTCAAAAAGCGTAGTTTTTGGGTGTCACAAACTAAAAGTCGGTGGAGGTCCAATTTAGTGCAGGTCCGTGAGGTACAATTCTAGCGCAAAATGATTTTGGCATTAATTTGGGGTCCAACCAACCTTAGTGTAGATTTTAGGTCTGACCGACTAAAGTCAGTGAAGGCAGTTTTCAGTGCAGGTTTGTGAGGCCTATTTTTAGCGCTAACTTCATTGGTGAGGATTTTCAATACAACCAACCTACGCGAGTTTTAGCACCGACTGACTTGCATGACTTAAGTCGGTGCAAGGCCATTTCAGCACAAGTCGGTAGAAGGCATTTTTAGCACTTTTCTTTGAAATTGTCTCGGCAGGGATTTTTGTTCTGACTGACTTAGCGGTAGCTAGGAGGGAGGTCGGTGGGAGGCAAATTTAGCACTAAGGTCAGTAGAAGGCATTTTTAGCGCTTTTTGTAGTAGGAAGTGTTTTTAGCGCCAGATTTTGAATTGGCCAGGGTGAAAGTATATTTAAAAATATATTTATATACTTTAAATATTTTTAAATATACTTTGAGGATGTTTGAGATAGGCTCCAGATCCATAGGATTTCATATGCAGATTCTAGAATTTTGTGGTTCCACCAAGTTTCAGACTTAGTCATTTTTCAAGATTTTCAGGGTTTCAGACTTAGCCAAATCAGGGCTTCAGGACCATGTGACAGAATGAAAGTATATGGACCCCTTAGTGAAATCTAGTGGAATTTGACATGCTTTTACAACTCTAAGACCTAGAAACTAGGAATTTCAACATGAAACATCATGCAAAAGCACTTTCAAGGGCAATATCCAGTGACACTTGATTTTAGAGAAAAGTGTAGTAACACCTAATTTTAGCGCAAAAGGAAACAAATGGCTATCCTTCAAGCACAAGACCACTTAATACACTTCCAAATCGATCATGCAAGACATCAAACAACTCCAAGCATGTTGAATACTTAAATTTGGAACAAATCCTGCACTCTAAGCACAAATTCACTTTCTCATCATCATAAGCAAGAGGGGTCAAGACTCCAACCCAAAGCAAAAGAGGGGGTCTGCATTTGGCAAAATGGGACGTGTGTGCAAGGCACAATAGGCTTGGGTGCACATTGTTGTTACCAGTTTGATCTCTCCGCATCATAGACATCTTGGTGAGCCTTTTGTTCATTTATATAATGGTGCTTTGACATAACAATGATTGGGTGCACTAACCTACTGGAGGTGACAACTTGATGAGGTGGATACATTCATCTGGAGGCCTTGGCATGACTACAAGAGTTGTGATGATGATACAGAGCATCTAACTTACTGTTGACAGGGCATAAATCTTCTTCGATGCAACATATATATCATAAAAAGGTACCTCCCTGAGAGAGTACTTAGAAAGTTTGGTTTGTTATAGCCTGAGCCTGTAGAGGATGCTATCTTTGCTAGAACACATAGAGAGATAGGAACTTGGGGTCTAGAGATAGTTGTGGTGACAGCTTTGGTAGAGCTTAGAGGGCTTGCCCCAGATGCATTGCATTGAATATTAGGTGATGTAGATCTTGGCACTACTCCTGAGTATGACACATATTGGTTGACTCACATACCTACTTGTTTGACCATTCCAGGGGCAGTGGGAGAGATAGTGGCCAGGGGCCAAAAGGATAGACCTCACAGGGCGAGGTGATAGAGATAGGTGTAGGTATAGGCTACACAACAGGTAGAGGCCAGACATGATGTACCTCAGGCTCTAGATCAACCTAAGATTTATATGGGAGAGGGAGCAGGACTACAACAAGTTTCCCCTCAGGAAGAGACTAAGGTAGAGTGCTTGTCGAGACTATTGTAGGTTAAGACAGCATGGCATACCCATTTGGAGCTAAGCTATGACAAAGTTAGAAAAGAGAGGGATGCAACAAGAGTAGATTTGAGATAGGTTCAGGTACAGGTGTAGGTTCAGGGTGCAGATGATGGAGTGCTAGCATGAATGATTGTAGAGCGGAATGCCACTATGCTGGCCAGATAGAGAGCAAAGGCATCCTTAATGAGGATGATGGTAGAGAGACACAACATGAGCAACCTGGGGGATAGACCAGTCCATGGTTACCTTGGTTGGAGAGCTGACACATGTTCAAGGTGAGATAAACATGATGAGTTGAGAGGTAGAGTATTATAGAGAGCTATACTATGGTGTAGTTCTTGCAGAGCAGTGGTAGCTGAGCTTCCAAGAGAGGAGTAGGTCATGGGCAACCTCCTCTAGGAGATCAGGGGTTTTTTTTTATGGGTCCACCATGAGGACCATCAGTAGGAGGGCCTCCACCTGCTATACGTGGAGCCCAGAGACATCACTCAGCAGAGAGTTCTACTCATAGTCATCGATAGAACTATTGTATTCTATGATGTATCTTCTATGTATTACTTGAGACTATAATGCATGTGGGCTTTGACATATATTTTGATGGCTCTTTGTTAGCCTTGTTGTACTATATTGATCCATTTTTTATATATATGATGAGACATGTATATTTGATGACCCATATGAAATGTACATGATGTTCTATTGATGTTCTATTGATGAGTTATGATATCATGCTTATGGATGCATATACTTATAATGATTTACACGATGTTTTGATTATATATGCTTTGGATGTTTATGTGTTTTTATGCTTCTATATGATGGTATTATGGATTTGATGACATATATTTGGATGATGCATTTATATGATGACATGCCTTATTCTATAGATGATGTTTATGCTATGGATGACATTGATATGCTTATGGATGTAGGGATACAATAATGACTTACATTATGATTATGGATATATAGATGATGTGCATGATGTAGATGATTATGATGTCTAATATGCATGGTGTTGCAGGATTCAAAGAAAACAAATATGATATTAGCATTGATAGAAGAAATGATAATATTAAGATAGAGAAAATGATCTTTGCTTGATCTTTATGAAAGCTATGATTTTATTAGGATGTATAGATAGATGGATGGATGGATGATTGTTGCAACAATTATAATTGAAATATATAAAGAGCAATCCTTATTTTTGATATAGTATATGGATATTATGCACTAGGGTATGTAAGACCAAGGTGATGATGTATCCAATGCATAGGACATTGACTCTGCAAACAAATGGTTTGAACTTATATCTACTAGACATAATAGAACCTTGTTGGATACGTGAATAGAAAATAGTCTTAGCGTAGAATGATCTTAATACACATAAGGTCTTTGCAAAACCTTAGATGCAAAATATATTGATATGAAAGATGTTAATCTCATCACAAACAAGATAAATATTATCCATAGTAAGATAATAAGGTCATCCCACAAACACATAATACAAAAGCAATGACTATGCCCCAATCCATACTATATTGCAACATACCAAGATATAGAAAGATCAAGGTAGTCTTGAGTAGGCATTAGAAAGGAACAAAACATAAACCAAAAAGAAATCAACCAATTGATAAAACAAATACACAACCATCATGTTCTCTTGCCAAAGAGGGTGCTCAGGATAGATTGGGCCTTCTAATAAGAATGATATATCCGTTAAAGGATTTGTTGTTTGGATAATATTGATTTAGCAGATGTGGCCAAGGGTATGCAAGCAAGTGTATTGATTTAAAGTAGTCCTTTGCTTCTAGTTTGATAAGTACTTGGGCTTTCAAAGGATGCATAGTTTATTTTTTTCTTGAGTTAGTCAAGTCGAGGTGATAGGTGGATAGGATGAGTTATGGTAGATGAATGAAATAAAAGTTTGAATTTATTATGGATTGGGATGGATGGAATGGTTGCATCTTATGTGCCTAAGTACTGGATACTTCCTTCATATTCTAGACTAGCTAAATACCATGTATCCACAGGATCAAGGCACATTTACGATGTGGGTGATGATGATATGTAGTTCTAGTTGGCATTATGGATGTGGGATGATTCGAGATGATGGTTTTATGATTTTTTTTTGGTTTTTTAGTTTTTCTAATGTGTTATGTCATAAAATGTCCCACTAGGATGTTTTACCTCCTAGTTTAGCTCCTAGGTCCCCTTGATTCAATGATGCATGTGTAAAACTTGTCCTGAAGCAAATTCCCCTAAAACCCATGACAAATGGGACTTAGGGGCCCATCCTAAATGATAATCATGACTAAAAATAGGCCTCTAGACTTGGGTACTTGCGTCCTAGTCCAGATCTATTTTGGTAAGACCTAAATTTAAATGTTTTGAAGTTTATGACCATTAAAAGGTTTCCCTTTGTCGGCCTTTTCAATTTGAATTATGAATGTTAGCAAGAATGCATATATAAACATGTTTAGGACTTCATTTTACTCCTAGTTGATTAAGGTGAACTTATGATCATCAAGAAAAGAGAATTCAAGGCATTCATTATGTTGCAGAGTAGAATTGTGTTGTGTTTGTATGTGTTTGTTATAGATTTAGCTCCATTAACTCAATTCCTTATGATTTGAAGGCACTTCATCTCCGTGAGGGTTTCACCTCCTAGGTGATATCTATTTCATGTTTCAATCTATCTATCTTATGATTTAATTTTGTCTCTATCCACCAAAGACATAGACTCTATCTAACAACAGTGTTGGAAGGCTTGAAGGCTATTCCAAGGCTTGACCGAGGAAATCTCCTAAACACCACAACCCCCAACCCCTCTCTTATGATTGTAGGTTATAGGTGTAGGATCTTTCATAGAGGAGTTGTAGGAGATTAGAGCAGAAGATAAAGATTTGGGATTTGAAGAAAAGAGCAGAGAATATTCCTTTCTGGACTAGGGTGCCTGCCCCAGTGTCCTCCATTTTGGCCTTTCTAGAAATTTTGAAGTAGGTTATAGTCTAATACAGATCATTGTTCCAAATTTGCAAAAAAGTTGCCGTATTAGACTCAGGTGCCCACACCCTTGTCCCCAAAGTTTCTACTTTCTGAAATCTGAATATTGCTATGTTTCTAATATGTATTTGGTACTTTCCTGTGTCATCACTTGTCGTGTTTCATTCATTTGTATCCAAAATCATATAATTAGAGTTTAAGGCTTAATCAGATTAGGGTTTAACAAATTCATCAATACATTCTAACTTTCCTTATCATGTCAAAGTGACAACAAACAAGTAGCCGAGTCCTCTAGAAATAGTAGTGACTTAACTCAGTTTATGTTGGACTTGAATGGTATATGTGAAAGGAGGGTTTGATTGAATCTTCATTAACCACACTTCAGCCTCATCACTCCCACTTTTCATACATAAAATTTTGGTGAACCTATGTCTTTACTAAACTTGCATCTTTCTAAGTGTTGTAATTAGTTTTGCATTCATTCATATCATATTCATCATTATACATTTAGAAATCTTGCATAGATTTGAAAAAATTGAAGAAAATAAGCATTTTTGGCTTGCAGTAATGCATAGTTTTCATATTTTCCTTGCATATGATTGAAAGAATTTAATTTTCTGATATTTACATCAGATATGAGATAAATATTATAGCATTTCATCTTTTCATGATAATTTACCTTGCATTTGCATATCTCATTTGCCAGGGTTTTACTTGAAATTTTGCATTTTTCATATAACCTAGTAATTTCAAAAGCTAGGGTTTGTAATTAAAATCTTCTTTCAAATTTTATTACTCATTTAAACACTCTTTCAAATCTGATTTTGTACTTTAATGTTTCATCATTGTGTGTTTTTGCATTTGCATTTGCATCATTAGCTTTGCATTGAAAAAAGTGGAAAATTTGAGCATTTTAGGTTTATAAACAAGCATAGTTTTGCTTTGTTCATTTCATTTGTCATAAATATCTTTCATTTCATATCTTGCATTCATTTTCAAACATACATCCATTAGTCATTTGAAAATTGTGAATCATTTCATAGTATTGTGTGAGAATTGGCATATTTTTAATTACACAGTGTTTATTTCAACATTAAGTGTTTATACACCTCATTCACTTTTCCTTGATCAAAACCTTTAAAATCACTTACTTTGCCTTGTTGTGTAGTACCTTTTCTTCTACTCACTTTGTTTGTTGTGAACTTTGTGTGTTTTTAATAACTTGTTTTTCTCAAACAAGTGTGTTAGTGTGAAATAGTCTCACATCTATGGCTTCTCATAATAAAAAACAATACTATGGTCTCTCCCCAACTTTATAAGAAAAAGAAGACCCCTAAACTAGAAATAACATTCACACCATGAGATAGAATAGTTGGAGACATTGAAGGTCCCCTTTACATCACTGTTAACATAATGGAGACTCTTGTAAGAGGAGTCCTCATTGATCTAAATTGCATGATTAACATTGCTACGAAAGAGTTCCTTTATTCACATAAATTGATACAAGAAACATGAGCCTATAGACATGATGATAAAAACACATAATGGAGCTTTCCTCTCAGCCATAGGGAAGATCACTTTAATGATCCAAGTGCTAGATAAAGATTTAGAACAATCATTTGATATCATCCCTACATCTGACTTCTTATGTATAAAACTAGGCCATTTGTGGCTCAAGGCTAGTAAAGTTGTCCCTTCAACCCTTCACCAATGCTTAAAATTTCCTCACCATGGGTATATATGAATTGTACACCATAGTCGATGGCAAGGTCTATGGTTATGTGGAAAAACATCATTTTGTATTACTTTTGGCTAGAACCTATTCAAGAACCTAAACCACAGTGAGATCAAAGTTTCTTGGGATACTAACATTACAAAGCACAATTACTATCAAAATTGGTTGAACCCCCTATTCAACAAACAACAAATAAGGAATAGCCTACATTACAAGAGCCCCCTAGATTGAAAGGTAAGAGAGTCTATGTTGAGGTTCCTCCTCTATCATCCTTAAAAGGATTGGGAGATGCCCATAAATAACAAAGCATTTCATCACAAAAGGTTAACTTTGTACCAGCTTCCTCCTCTATGATGTCAAAAACAATGGAGAATCATGAGAATCCTCTTGTTAACATCACTAATAAAACATGAAGGAATAGACTAGTGAGAGAAAGAAAGAGGAAAAGACAAGCCTTGGCTCAAAATACACCACCACAACAAGAAAACATTTCACCATCTAACATTGAATCAAGAAAACAAGAGCTTAAGGTTGAAGAGTTAAAGGATGATAATTTAAGTTGGGCAATTGTACCTTATGTACTTCTTTCTTCATGAATTCAAGATTGGGAAGAAGATGACTTGCTTGACGACAACTGCTAGATTGGTTGTGTATACAGGTATGTATTTCTAACCCTATTGGTCACCTTTGTCATAGCATGCCTTTTCTCACTTACGTTCCCTCCTCTTATGTGTTGTGTTTCCTTGTTATGTGTTATGTGTTGCTTATGCCTCCTTGGATGACCCTTAATACTCTTGTAAGGTCAAGGATACTGGGAGACTACCTTTGTTGTGATCATTCTTCTATCATTCCTCTCCTCTATTTTATTGTTGTGTGTCATGCCTTAGGGGCATAGTGTTGCGGAGGGTGTTTTGGGGCATCCTACTATGTGGTGTTCCTAAGGCACTTGTTCTTCTCTCTCATTTTTATTGTTTACCTTCTTCAATGATTCTACCTAGTTGGCAGATGATGAAAACAAACAAGTACTAATACGGACCGCATGTCTCTTCAGCGAGAAAGAAAAAATGGACCTAGTCCATATATGAAGATAGGGTTCATATATATATATGAACCCTATCTTCATATATGGACTAGGTCCATTTTTTCTTTCTCGCTGAAGGGACACATGGTTCGTATTAGTTATATATATATATATATATATATATATATATATATATCCAATGCTTGACTAGTAGAATCACTTTGTGTCATACATCATCTTACGACGCTTCTTGTGACTAACATTTTACAATGCACTTAATTTTCTCTTATACACTTTTATTGGTATCTCAACTTGTTGCTACACTCAGTTCCAAGGTACCTACAATATAGCCCAATGGTTATACTTAGCTTCGAACCCATGAATATAGCCTTGGTCCTTGATGTGACTATTTTCATGTATAGATTTCATGATTTGATCTTGTTGTTTACCTTAGCATATTATATCAACGTGTTTGTTGGAACATTCGATGATTACAAGCACATGTCACCTCAGGGCATGGGCTTTGCAAGAGCTATTTTTCCCTTGCATGTTTTCTCTCTACCTTAATGTGCTTGATACCAGCAAGTGGTATCAACCACCTTAAGGTGGGGGCATATATAATGGTATATGTCTGATGATTTTGGCACTAATGAAGCATGTTTGTAAGCCCTCTCTACGAGGTGGGATGTTGTATCTCTTGAGATAGTGCACATCCTTATTTAAATTGCAATAAAAAATCCCTCTCCATGAGGTGGGATTACCTATCTCTTGAGCTAGTGCATATCCTTTTATACAAAGCCCTTTTATAGAAAGTGGGATTGTGTATCTCTTGAGCTAGTGCACATCCTTTTATACAAAGTCCTCATCGGGAGGTGGGGTTGGATCTTGAGCTATCCTCCCTTAAGCATGTCTTTAGCAGCTATTGTAACATTAGCTCAACCGTCAAGTGTGTTTGATGTGTTTTAGATGGTGGGATTTAGCAATAATCTCGTGCCATCACTCATGTTTTCCATGTATAAGATGTATAGTATGTCTATGACATGCTATGCAATGTTCGTGTATTATGTGTTTCTTCCTCATGTGTTTGTTGTGTCTTCCCCTTGCGTGGTATCAAGGGCATAGCGATGAGCTCCCCCCACACTCAAGTTTTGTTTGGTGTGTTTTCCCCTAGTGTAGTATCAAGGGTGTAACAATGAGCTCCCCCTACATTTTGGGTTTTGTATTGCATGTTTTTGGTGCTTTGAAGGGCATAGCGATGAGCTCCCCCCCACCCCTTAGGATTTTATTTCATATATGAAAATGTTATATCAATGTATTCATCATGTATTGCATGACTTCTCTCATGTATTCATCATGTTTTGCGTGCTTTCACTGTATTCTATGTGTTTTGCGTGCTTCTTATGGTCTTCATTGTGTCTTGCATGTCTTCAATGTGTCTTCTAGTGCTTCCTTGAGACCAAGGGCTAGAAATAGTCCCTCAATCTTTGTGTATGCCTTAGCTTTATGTGTTTGGCATGTTTGATGTGTTTTCAATTGTACTTTAATTCATGTATGGATCGTAAGATCATACATACATTAAAGTGGGGGCTAAATGTTATGTCATAAAATGTCCTCCTAGGACTTTTTACCTCCTAGTTTAGCTCCTAGGTACCCTTGATTTAATCATGCATGTGTAAAACTTGTCTTGGAGCAAATTACCCTAAAACCCATGACAAATGGGGCTCAAATGCCCATCCTAAATAATAATCATGACTAAAAGTAGGCCTCTAGACTTCAGTCCCTGCTCCCTAGTCTAGACCTATTTTGTTAGGACCTAAATTTAAATGTGTCAATTTATGACTGTTAAAAGGTTTCCCTTTGTCGACGATTTCAAATTGAATTACGAATGTTAGTGGGAATGCATATATAAACATGTTAAGGACTTCTTTTTACTCCTAGTTGATTAAGGCAAACTTATAATCATCAAGCAAAGAGCATTCAAGGCATTCATTATGTTGTAGAGTAGAATTGTATTATGTTTGTATGTGTTTATTGCAGATTTGGCTCCATAAACTCATTTCCTCATGATTTGAAGGCACTTCATCTCCATGACGGTTTCACCTCCTAGGTGATATATATTTCATGTTTCAATCAATCTATCTTATCATTTGATTTTACCTCTATCTGCCAAGGACACACACTCTATCTAACAACAATGTTGGAAGGCTTGAAGGCCATTCTAGGGCTTAATCGAGGCAAGCTCCTAAACACCACAACCCCCAACCCCTCTCCTGTGATTGTAATTTATAGGTGCAGGATCTTGCAAAGAGGATTTTTAGTAGATCAGAGTAGAAGATAAATATTTAAGATTTGAAGAAAACAGCAGAGAATATTCCTTTCTAGACTAGAGCACCTGCCCCAGTGTCCTCCATTTTGGTTTTTCCAAAAATTCTAAAACAGGTTGCAGTCTAATATAGATCATTGTTTCAGATCTGCAGAAAAGTTGCCCTATTAGATACAGGCACCCCCCCTGTCCCTAAAGTTTTTGCTTTCTGGAATCTAAATCCTGGTATGTTTCTAATATATATTTAGTGCCTTCCTGTGTGATCATTTGTCTTGTTTCGTTCATTTATATCTAGAATAATATAATTAGGGTTCAAGGCTTAATCAGATTAGGGTTTAACAAATTCATCAATACATTCCAAATTTCCTTATCATCTCAAAGTGACACTAAACATGTAGTTGAGTCCTCTAGAAGCAATAGTGAATTAACTCAGTTTAAATGTCCTTGAATGGTATATGTGAAAGGAGGGTTTGATTGAATCTTCATTAACCACACTTCAACATCATCACTCCCACTTTTCATACATAACATAATGTTATTGGGATTTTATGGATATTTTAATTTATACGGATTTTGTGGGAATTTTTAAAGTTTTTTGGATTTTTTTTATTTTCTAAATATTTTTGGATTTTGAGGATATTTTGATTTTTTCTTTTGGATTTTCTAGATTTTCTATTTTCTATTATACAAGGATCCATTCCTAGACCTAGGTTAAGGAAATGTGCCCCCATTGAGGTAGAAGTTTTATTATGGAGAATGATGGATGAACTGACTATGGGTGATGCTAATCGATGACAACTGACATCAACAATTCTCAAGCCATGATAGATGGGAATGTGGAAATGCATAGGTGAGTAAGTTTATTATGGATAGATGGGGCTTTATTATGAAGTGAGATGGAATGAAATGGATAAGATGGATGAGATGGATGTAAGACTTATAAGATGGTGTATGCTGACTTCTACACATAACACCTGTTTGCCATGTTTTCAGTATGATACTTATCCAAGGCGCATGTTTATCGGATTTTTCTATTCTTTTGATTTTTTGTATTTTTTTTGTATTTTGTTTTTGTATTTTTCTTTTAAATTTTTTTTTTTGTATTTTTTTGTTAGGGATTTTAGACACTTAAAATTGTCCATTTCGTAACATCACCTAATCATACATGACCTTGTAAAACATCTTGTAATATTTATTCTAGGTCATTACATTATCCCATTTATCCCACTTACATTATCCCACTTGATCTCCTTTCCAATTCATTAAATAAACCCCTTTATTTAAATAATTCCCCTTCACATGTCTCAAAAAAATTCAAATTAAATATTAAATCAAATCCCTCATTATGACATGTGTCACATGACTACAAATCTTCTCATGCACACATAATTTAAATAATTTTGTTATTTAAATTATGAGATTCCCCTCACATCCTATTTTTAGCCCCACTTATTTGTGTGTCCTAAGGCATTTTCTATTCAAGATAAATAAAAGAATCCCACTTATTTCCTTTCATCCTATTTTTTGCCTCATGTCATAACCCACTTAATGTATGTCATAGGCACTAAAATCAACTATTAATCCTAGCCATACACATCACACAATTGAATTTTAATCTTGGCCATCGAATCATATTAGCCCCATCCTATAAATCTAGCCTCACACAGGCCATTTGGATCGATCTTCTTCTAGTATCCTCACTCTGCCAAAATTCTTCTAATCTTCTCATCTTCAACTATCGATTTTCTTCTATCATCTTCATCCTTCTGTTATGCTACAACTTTGAGCAATCAACAACCCTTCGATAGCATGCATGCCCATGCAAGATCGAGAAGAGCCATGGAGATCAATCAAGTCTAGCGTGGATTCAGTTTGCATTTGATTTTCTTTGTTTTTCATTTTCATGCTAGTTTGTCCTTCATGGTGTATAGTTAGGGTTTAGTTAGTTTGTTGTTTTTAACACTAAATCTAATTTTCCCTATCTACATTTTGCTGAACCTAATGTGGATCCTTTGATGGAGCTTGCTTTTTGCAGGTTTTATTAATTTTTTGTTGTAGGTTTATGTCATTTTTGGACAAAACCCTAGGTTTTTAAGATTTCATCATATATTTTAAACAACTATGAATTTTTCTACAATATTTTCAAAGAAGCTTATGCATCATCTCAGGAGGCTACAACAGAAAAATCATGTATTTATCATCATTTTTGTAGTTCTCACAATTTTATGTTTTTTCATAAAATTGAATTTCTAGGCATAAATCAGCAAATTTTTTAGAAATGTTTACATTTCTAAAAAGCTCTTGAATCTCTAATGGGGGTCTGTTCTTTACAGATTTAATTTTGAGTTCATATAATATGCAAAAAAAATTGATCTTTGCCGACTGTAGCTTTTTCACAAATCTACATTTCTAGGCGCAAATCAGGGAATTTTTCTAACTTCTTTACATTTCTTGAAATTTGTCAGAAAATTAACATGGGTCACTTCTTTGAGTTTTTAATTTTAGATCAACAATGTCTCGAAATAATCAAATATAATTCAACTATGTATCTGAAATTGTAATTTTCTGATGAGCTTATTTGTTTTATGGCTGGATTATTATATCATTTTCTGATCTTGTAGGTGAATCAAAGGAGCTGGAGCAATGTTTGGATCAGTCATAACATCAACTTGGAAAGCAAAAATAATCAGGTGCACTCATTTCATCTTTCATCTCTAATCATTTGCTTGTCAAAACATTTAGATTTTGGGCTTAAAACAAACATTGCTTGCCATCACATATAAAAAATCAGGTCTAAAATCAACCAATGTCTTCCATCACATCTTTATTTGGGATCTAAAAAGAACAAGTGCTTGAACTGTCTACCACACATTTCATTTCTAAGGGTCAATTAACAACTGCGAGTGTGAATCATAGCTCACTTGGTTTGCTTTTGTTTACCCTATGTTAGGAGGCCTGCTTGGAGACACACCACTCCAAGGGACAACCTCAAATGAGGTTGAATCGAAAGACACCCTCATTGGGAGTTTTAAATCTTGTCATTCTTGGCTAAGCCCCAAAGAACTTTATACCTTTGGGAAGTGAACGTGAAGGGTGGGTTACCCCTTTCTCCCAGCTATGTGGTAGGATTTCACTTTCAATCCATTTCCTTAGTCAACCTTGTACAACCTATCTTAAGACCTAATTGGCCATACCCCACTTGACTAGTTATAGGCTTGTTGATGTGTCTTCTTCACGTGCTTGCTTAATCATTATAACATTTCAATTTCAAATTCAAATTTTCTTATGTGTCTTGTGTGAGTGAATCATGTGTGTACATGTGTAATTCATTTATTTGATCATTGCCAAATCAAGCTATAAACACAAACACATAAAGACAATTCATTCTAAACTTTCTTTCCAACACAATCATCATTGTCATATCCAATCAAATTTCATCCTAACACTCAATCCTAATCATCCCATCATTCCACATCATCATCTTAATCCTAGTCAACACTTGTCAAAATGGTCATAATCCTAAGAAAGCCTAATCCTAATCCAAAGCCCAAGGTCACACTTCGAGGAGCTCCTCCTCCTAATCATGATGACAATCCAAAACCTTAAATACTCCAAGGTGACCCAAATTTTGTTTCTAGTGATGATGAGAACTTTGTAAATCCTAGTGATGAAGAGGATCTTGTAGATTTTGAGGCATACTTAGAGGAATAAACTAAAATCCAAAAACTTCAATCTATGTGTAACTTAATCCCAACACAAGAGAAAAAGATCATAGCACAAGAACTCCAAGACCTCATTCAAACACTTCATGAGGTACCCCAACCCATAGAACAACAAACCATACAAAGATTCCAAGCCATCATTCAAAACTTTCAACAAATCCAATCACCTCAAATACAAGACCTCCTAGCCCAAGGCCAACAATTCATATCTACTTGTCAAATCCAACCAAATCCACCCAACTATCAAGTCAATGCAACATCAACCTATCCCACTTCTTTCCATGCTAACCAATATTCATATCCATCTACATCACAACAAGCACATGTGAACCTAAGCTACTCCTTGAAACAAGATCAAATGTCCTCAAGCTCTAATGATACTCTTGACAAGGGAAATACCACCTTAAGTTTGGAATCATACACCACTCCATCTACTAGTCCTCCACCATCATCCAAGAGAATGCCTATATCAAAGCCTACTATTCCTACATCAACATCATCATCAAACTTTTTAATCTCTAATCCATCAACCAACAAATCCTCAAATGATTTTATCAAAAGATTCTTTGGAAAATCTAAAAGCAAAAGAAAAGCTATGGAGTTATCCCAATCCACCAATCCATTTAATCCCTTTAGCCCTCCATTTAATTAAAGTCCAAGCCCTAAGTCTAATCCATCCAATATCCCTCTTGTCCTTCCACCATGGGATATATCTACTCCTAGTCCTAATCCACCTAATTCAATTGGCCTTCTACCTAATCACAATCATGAGGCTTTAGCTTCCATCACCCCTCCACCTACAAAGGATGTGATTCAAGGACTACAAGGGATGTGATTCAAGGACTACTATCAAGGAATAAACCATCCCCATGTAAAGCACCCATTGACGAGCCTACCAAAGAACCTTTGATTGCCATGTCCACTTCTTCAACCCCATCATGTGGTCCACAACCCCTTGAGCCTATTGAAAATTTTCCTCCCGTGAGTCCATCATGCCCTCATGTTGTTGGCCAAGAACCTATCCAAGAGTCATCAACTTCAATTCAAGCAAACCAAGAGCTATGTCAAGAGTTTAATCCTAAGCATGTGGAAACACCAAACCCTAGTCCTACTCAAGATCAAATCACTTTCATCCAATATATCCATAACCTATATATTTTCTATGATCAAGATATTACCCATGAAGAAGCTATCCATGAGCAACTTGATCATGTACCTATCCATGAGCAATATATCCCAAATACACCTCCACCTAGTCCTATCCATGATCCACCAACATCCACTTGTCATGATGAGACACATGCCTCCCAAGAACACAATCATAGAAGATCAAACAAATACCTTGGATCCTAATGAGCATGATCAAGATTCTAATGATCCTTCCACATCTTGACCATATTCCAAATCCACCATCACATCCTATTGGTCTATCCACCTTCATTCATGAATGTTCCTCCCTAGGAACACAACAACCATTGTCTACCACTTCACTTTCTCCACCCAATAAGGAACTCGTGTCTAAGGTTCAAAACACACCTAGCCCCATAGTCCACCACATACTCCAAGACATGGACTTCAAAGGTAAAGGCTTAGGCCTTCATGAACAAGGTATTTTGGAGCCAATCCATGTCAAAGTCCCTCCACACTCATATGGCCTTGGATATATGCCCCATGGTAAACAATCTAAAGATGTTGGTAATTCCTCCATTCATCCTAAGTCCACCACTTTCCATCATAAATCCTATCATACCCCTAAAACATATGTTGCCATTCGACCTCCATCATCCTACAAATGTCAAAAGCATGTGACCATACACCGTCCACCATCCAATTTACCTTCACTACTTCCAACTCCTAATATACCTCCATCCACCTTACCACCATTGCTTCCAACACCTAATATCCCTATCATTCATAAATACCCTAAATATCCTAATCATGACCAGCAAATTCACATATTGTCTAAACATGAAGCTTCCACTCATTCCACCCATCCCATGGGATTCAAAAATAAAAATTTGGATGCCTCCTTCCATAAATTCAAAAATCCTAAGGGTCCTAATGTCTTAGGACACAAATGCAAAAAATCAAAGCAAAATATATCCAAAATGCTATCCAAGCCCATACCTTCACAAGCAAAGTCTAAAACTAAAATGGTATGGGTACCTAAGAAAAAAAAAAAGAAAGCCAAATGAGGCATCCACATCACAAAAATCCCAACCATCCTCTTCCATTCAAAAGTCCCACTCCATTCAAAAGTTTCAAATTCCTAAATCCCACAAGCAAAATAAAAACCATAAAAATACTAATTCTATGTGGGTACCTAAAGCACTACATCATCCATCTCTTAAGCAAACATCTCCATTGCTTCCTACACCACCATCCATTCAAAATCTTAAATGTTTATCACGGTGTGTACAGCCATTGGTCATGGTTCCCTTTCATTCCATAACTCCACATACCTTCATATCTTCCCCATCACCTTCCTATGGTCCATGCTTTTGGATAAGTCCTTCATCCATCCCTTTGTATAAGTCCTCCATGATCCACATCATTATTGACTATTCTTCCCTCCATAATGCACATCATAATCCATTATCTACCTACTCCATCTACATCTTTCATGTCATCCCTTACCAACATCTATGAGCACACTTGAGATGGTCCATACGATGACATCATTCATCTAGCGGGACTATCACCTTTCATGGAACTAGACACTTGAGTCCCTCCTATCCTTCTCCTATCAAAAATAAAAATAAAAAAATAGTAAAGAGAAATCCCTTTGTCCAATGGTGAAAACCTAGTAAATAGGCACCTTGGATAAGTACCATGATGAAAACCTAGCAAATAGGCATCATGTGTAGGTTGATCTTCTATGTCACTTACACTTGGGGGCACATTGTCTCATCCAACCTACCATTTTCCTATCATACCATTTCCATCCTACCTACTATCTTTAGCCATCATACATACCTATCATATTGAGTCCATTTGTCCAACCTTCTCCTTTTGATCTTGATGAAGATTGGGGGCAAAAATGTTGACACATGTTTTGGTTATCTCTTGATATACCTCATCCTTCCAAACAAGCCTATCATTATCATATTGTCATAAGCTTTATCATTGAAAAATCCTAAGCATTACACCTAGATTGGGGCATGATATTCCTATGTGACATATTCTTTGGAGATCACATCCTTGCTCTTTTATGATGCATCTACCCCATTCACTATTGCTTGTCCTTTTATCCATCCCTTTATCATGAGCCTTCTATCCCATAAATTATCACCTATCCATTCATCCTACATTATCCTTGAGCCAAGGCTTGGTTTTCCCTTGTCATTGGTATCTAGCGCAAAGGCTACTCAAAATTGTCATCCAATGCCATTCCCAAAACAATTCAAAAAATTAAAAAAAAAATCAAAACATTTCCAAAAATCCAAAAAAATCAAATATTTCCAAAAATCCAAAAAATCAAATATTCTCAAAATCCAAAAAAATCAAATATTCAACAAAAATCCAAGCAATCAAATCAATTATCAAATCATCATTTAAACAAATTCTTTTAATTCAGTCAAATCCAATCATCATGATTCAAATCATTCCTTCAAATCAAATTAATCAATTCTTCCAATCAATTTTCATCAAAATCAAATCATTCAATGAAATTCCTTCAAATCAAATCACTTCTTTTAATCAACTCAATCAAATCACTTCAATCCAATCTTCAAAGCATTCCAAGAAATAAACTTAAATGTAAATCATCTTTAATCCATACTAATCAAGTCGATCAATCTTGCTAAATTATCTAAATGCATCCTTGGTTTTGTTCCAATCTTGTTGTCAACCAAATCAATTGATCAATCATCATCATCATCAATGGGATTTATCATCCCCAATCCTTACATTATTCTTGGGATAAATCATTCCCACATCAACAATGTTATCATCATCATCAATCAATTAATCATTGGTTTACAACTTGACAGGGGAAATACCTTGTTTGTTTTTGAATCATTTGTGCATGCTTGCTTTCTTTCTTGTGTGTGTTATCATTTTATCTTGTATCTAGAGAAGGTTGTATTAGACACATCATCACCTTGGTCCTTATACCTTGGTGTATAATGTCTTGTGCTATATCAAACATCATGGTTGCTCACTTTCATTGCAGCATAACGCATCCTTCCCTTTCTTCTATCCATTCCCTTACCTTTCTTCCTTGACAAACCCCTTTCATTTCAAGAGTCTACCCATGTTTGTCCAACCCGCCTATCCTCTCGAGGGGGCTGTTAGTGCCTAAATTGACTGGCAGTTTTGTGAGCAATTTTCATGCAGGCGCTCTCCCTAAGTATCCAAAAAATGTTCTAAGTGTTGGACCTCCTCAGCAGTTTTCAGCTGCATCATCATATTTTCCTGAGGAGGAGGTCATCATCATCATATTTCCTTTGATGGTGGTCAGCATCATCATGTTCTCCGTCGACCGGTTTCTCATCGTCATCATCATATTTCACTATCGGGTGAGGTTTGGTTTTTATCCTGATGATGCTGATGAGCTACAGTGCGCCCTGATCTACTTGCGAGGGTGATTTTTCAAAGTATCCGGTGATCTTCCAATTATCACCTTGCCCAGACATGATGATGATGTTTCCCCGTTATTCTGAAGGGGTTATTCTCTAAGTTGTTCGACCTGACTTGTTTTTTCCTACAGGTCGTCGTCATCATCATCATATTTCTAGTTATCACCGTGTTGCTCGCTGGGGTCATCATATTATCTGCATCATGATATTTCGCCGGGGTGATATTTTTATTATCGGGTGATCTTGGTTATGATCATCCTGATGATGTTGTTGAAGAGTTCTAAGTGCGACCCGATATTCACTGGGGTCATCATATTTTGAACGTCAGGATGATCTTAGTCAATATCATCCTGATGATGTTGTATCACTTCTTGTTCGATTGTTTTGTCATCCTGATGATGCTGACGTCATCCTTATATCAGGGTGATATCTTTCTTTCTGCCTATCTGCATCATGATATTTCCGAAGGAGGGGGTGATATTTTCATATCACTCGAGTGTGTGTTTGTTCCAGCATCATGATGATACTGATATCAAGGAGATATCCGCCTGCCGGCTTCGTGCATTATCTAGTGGGGGTGATCTTTTCAAGCATCATCATATTCGTCTATCGCCCCGATCTTATGGCGGAGCTACAGTGCAGCATGATGTTAGTGCATCAGGATGATATTTCCAAGTATCCGGTTGTCTTCCGAATATCATCCTGATGTTAATATGACGATGACGTCATCAAGGTCCGGGGGGTCATATTTCTAACACTGATCATCTTGAGGAGATCTCCCGATATTTGCAAACATGATGATGACGTCATCCGGATATGAGGAGGCGCGCAGTAGGCAGATATGATGATGACGTCAGCAGGATATGATGATGACGTCATCAGGATGTTCATCGGCCAGACTTTTGGTATAGGCTCAGCAGGAGGATATTTCTCCGATGGATCAGGTTGTGCCGATGAAGGCGATTATCATGCGGTTGTATTGCGATATGATGATGAGGTCAGGGTGATATTTCAAGCGACAGGATATCATGCTGCTGGAGGATGATGATGATGAAGTCTTATACTAGTGTCATCAGGAGCAAAAGCACCGACATGATATATGCTCATGACCTAGTATATAAAGTGTTAAAGAGGTCATCGCGGGGTGCATGTGGGATAATGTTATCCTGCATATTCGAAATATCATGATGATGAATCTCGGCGGGAAATGTTTGCGATTAACTGTCTGATGTTCTTCCCAAGGCCGCAGGTTGGTGCGCCATCAATGGCGATTGTTGCAGAGGTATGGGCGATGGCGTAGGCAGATCTGGTACCCGATTGAAGGTGTACATCAGCGGACAGTGGCGCAGGGCTCGAGAAATCTTCCTGTCTCCTCCCCTACCTGCTGCATTCATGTTTGGGCACCAATCTGGATATGTTTGAGCACCATTTTTACGATATTGTGTATCTGGTGGGATTTTTGGTCAACCTGGTAGTTAATGCTGAATACACCCTCCTGCTATATAATGCAGACGGTGTTATTCATTCAAGGTTGTTGAAAGTTGTGGATTTTTGGCTCTGTAATCCATAACCAGCTGATCTGGTTGCTCTGTACAGTCTAACTTGTGAGTTTATGTATCTCCTGTTGTACGACTTGGCATGAATCCACTGATTTCATGGTCGATCTTATATGAGTAATGCTATCTTAGCATGTGTTGTGTTAATTCTTTCTCCAGTATTGCATGTATTCTTCTTCTGAATCTGGATATTTGGGTAATGTTTAGATTCTAGAGCATAGAATTCCTATGTTGAATGTCTGATCTTTTAACTTCTGCTCAAGGGGCAGATTAAACTGTTTTCAGGTTGAACATTGGGAAGGGTATACTGCAGTAGGGATGCCATAAGTAGAGATAACTTAACACTCTTCATTGGGAGATATCTGTAAGGCAGATATCATGTGTATCCCCCTGAAATCTAGTTTTATCTATTCATGCTGATCATTCACAGGTGTATGTCTACCGACTCCAAGCCCTGGATAGGCACCAATCATGCTGTGTTCTTGTGTTATACACCATGTCTAGCTTTGCATCCAAATTCAAACTAAAACATTTCATACTTCCACCTGTTAGTTGTAGGAGTAGGATTAGGAACCCCCTGCATGCTCTCATACCCAACCAGACATCATGTCCAAGACTGTTGCCAGCCTTGTGATCTATCATGCAGATCTTGGTCCATACATGAGAGTATTCTGCCTGTTGTTGTCAAGTTAGATCTTTCTATCTTTGAGCTAGTCAAGGTTACATCTTGAGTTATAGGGATACCACCCTTGGTGCGGCAGAACCAGAAGTGAAGGGGAGGAGCTCACGCAACCTCCTGTATTCAGTTGGCTGAATCAGCCCGTGCATTAGAAGTGGCAAACCCTAATGCTGATTCTAAGAATGTCAACAAAATGGCGACTCCGCTGGGGATTGAACAGTAAAAGTATTATCTAATCATCTCCAGTAATATATCTTGTGACCCATCCGAGTCACCAACAAAATGGCGACTCTGCTGGGGATGGACTAAAAAATGATATACTTGTGGCCCATCCGAGTCACTAACAAAATGATGCTCTGCTGGTGGAATGAACCTGGAAAGGTAGCTTTCAGCTATTGAAAATTTTGTCCTCTTTGGAGAGGTGGCGACTCTGCAAAAAAGATCCAAATGCACATGAAAGATGGATGTATGTGATGTGACAGAAATGTGTTGTTCATTTTTCTGCATCTGTATGAGCAAAGGTACCTTGTTCCTTCCCCTTTATTTGCTGTTTTACTGCATAGGTTAGATGCCAGGGGAAGCTTTGGGTCTTAGACAGACAAACAATGTCTAAGAGTAAGATTTTTATGAATCCAAATATGAATTATCCCATACTTAGTGGTAAAATGTTGGATAAAGGAATAGAAGAGATAAGAAATAGGTTGATATTCTTAGAGGCTGAGCAGGCCCAGTTAAAAAGCAGTAACCCTGTTGTGTCTGCCTGTCAAAAAGTTAAACCTCCTGTCAGCCCTTTTGATCCTTTGTATGACCAACTGGATTTGTCATGGGTGGATTATAAAGTAGAAACTATGCCTGCTAGGATATACTGTCAGATGCCTAGATTTAGTGGTCACAATGTATGTGATGGGAATGCACATATCCAAAATTTTCAAAGTTTTATGGGAAAATATTCATTCAGAGATGAGGATATGTGGATGAGGTTTCTTGTTAGGTCCTTTGATGCAAAAGCAAAAGACTGGTATTTGAGCTTTCCAAAGAAATCCTTTGCCTGTTGGGATGAGCTTGCTGACTGTTTCAAGGAAGAATTTGCAAAGGAACCGGCTGATCTTGTTGCAGAATTGATGAGAATCAGAAAACAAGATGAAGAGCCATGTGTTGATTTCAGTCATAGGTTTGCAGTAGCCCTTTCACATGTCCCTGAAAGTTTCAGACCTGATATTTCAGCCTGTGTTGGCATATTCTTTGAAGCTTTTGAGGAGGGCTCTAGTGCATTACTGAGGGATTTCAAGGTGACAAGTATGCAGATGGCATACAAATTTTTAGAAAATGTAGAGGAAATGAGAAATGTGCACCTGCTGAAACCCCTGTCCCCAGGCCTTGGTGTGAATAATGGTTATGAAGCTGCAAATGACCAAATGATTATGGCATCATGTGCAGATAAAAATGAAAATAAAAGCATAGAGGTTGAGACTGCTGTATTTGAACATAATGCTAACAATACTGCTCAACTAGATTGTTCACCAGTTGAGGATGTCAGTGAAAGGACTAATGAGGATTCCCATTGCAATGATGAGGCAGCTGACCATGAAGACAATAACGAGGTTGTGGACAGCAATGAGCAATTTTTGGAATGGACCTGTGGAGAAAATTGTGAGTATTGTACTCAAGACAGAGAAGATATAAGCAAACAGAGAAGCAGTCCTATGTGTGACCCATTGCCTACCTTTCAAACACATGGAGATCATGAAGAGCAGTCAGAAATTGAAATAAGTGCTAGTTCAGAGCATGATTGTTTTTCATTTGATGGCTGTTTTGCTTATGACACACAGGCTGATACTCCTCCACAGAGTGAATCCATTGATGATGAAGAGGTGTGCTCTGCTGCCCATGAACAAATGGCATACTATGATGAAACTGATGCACCTGGGTCACCCATTTATGACACATATGGTGATGAGGATCTGTCTGAGTATGGTGAAGATCTAGACATTATTTTTGACTTGGATTCTGTTTCTCATCTTGATGAAGGAGGAAACAACATACATCAGGTAAATGACTGTGAAAGTGTGCCTGACTTAAAAGTGATGCCAGAGCCTGATCTTTTCCAGCCTGGTGTACCAGATGGTTGTGTACATGATGTACACAATTGTGATTTTGAAAGCTTTTCTTTTGATGAGCCAGCATATAATACAATGAGCCTTGATCTTCCTAGTTTTGTGGTGGACTCCGAGTGTTTCCTATTTGCAGTCCAGCTAGGAGATCATGTTGTAATGCATGATGATGATATAGGTGATAAGTGCTATATGCCATATGAACATGCATTGTTTGATACATTCTGCACCCACATGTCACATGATGCTGAGGGTTATCTGCACAAGGGTGATAATGACAAGCCAAATCAGAGGGTTGAATTTGCAGATGACAAGATTTGTTTGTGGGTGGATCCTGACAGTATCTCCAAGCTTGACCCAGTGCATGCAGATGAAAACAAGATATTTGACAAAGGGAGATACATGTTTTTCTTTTCTTGGTGGCCTTAGGCCATCAAGTGTGTTTGGTGATGCAGGTCGGTGCAGTATTTGACTCTGTGCCCAATGGATAAGGGACTGGTCTGCATCCCAGAGATCTGGGGTTCTCGCTGCAGGTTTTCACCTGCACGTCCCCAGACAGAGCCACTATTAGCGCCTGAATTGACTGGCAGTTTTTTGAGCAATTTTCATGCAGGCGCTCTCCTTAAGTATCCAAAAAATGTTCTAAGTGTTGGACCTCCTCAGCAGTTTTCAGCTGCATCATCATATTTTCCTGAGGAGGAGGTCATCATCATCATATTTCCTTTGATGGTGGTCAGCATCATCATGTTCTCCGTCGACCGGTTTCTCATCGTCATCATCATATTTCACTATCAGGTGAGGTTTGGTTTTTATCCTGATGATGCTGATGAGCTACAGTGCGCCCTGATCTACTTGCGAGGGTGATTTTTCAAAGTATCCGGTGATCTTCCAATTATCACCTTGCCCAGACATGATGATGATGTTGCCCCATTATTCTGAAGGGGTTATTCTCTAAGTTGTTCGACCTGACTTGTTTTTTCCTACAGGTCGTCGTCATCATCATCATATTTCCAGTTATCACCGTGTTGCTCGCTGGGGTCATCATATTATCTGCATCATGATATTTCGCCGGGGTGATATTTTTATTATCGGGTGATCTTGGTTATGATCATCCTGATGATGTTGTTGAAGAGTTCTAAGTGCGACCCGATATTCACTGGGGTCATCATATTTTGAACGTCAGGATGATCTTAGTCAATATCATCCTGATGATGTTGTATCACTTCTTGTTCGATTGTTTTGTCATCCTGATGATGCTGACGTCATCCTTATATCAGGGTGATATCTTTCTTTCTGCCTATCTGCACCATGATATTTCCGAAGGAGGGGGTGATATTTTCATATCACTCGAGTGTGTGTTTGTTCCAGCATCATGATGATACTGATATCAAGGAGATATCCGCCTGCTGGCTTCGTGCATTATCTAGTGGGGGTGATCTTTTCAAGCATCATCATATTCGTCTATCGCCCCGATCTTATGGCGGAGCTACAGTGCGGCATGACGTTAGTGCATCAGGATGATATTTCCAAGTATCCGGTTGTCTTCCGAATATCATCCTGATGTTAATATGATGATGACGTCATCAAGGTCCGGGGGGGTCATATTTCTAACACTGATCATCTTGAGGAGATCTCCCGATATTTGCAAACATGATGATGACGTCATCTAGATATGAGGAGGCGCGCAGTAGGCAGATATGATGATGACGTCAGCAGGATATGATGATGACGTCATCAAGATGTTCATCGGCCAGACTTTTGGTATAGGCTCAGCAGGAGGATATTTCTCTGATGGATCAGGTTGTGCCGATGAAGGCGATTATCATGCAGTTGTATTGCGATATGATGATGAGGTCAGGGTGATATTTCAAGCGACAGGATATCATGCTGCTGGAGGATGATGATGATGAAGTCTTATACTAGTGTCGTCAAGAGCAAAAGCACCGACATGATATATGCTCATGACCTAGTATATAAAGTGTTAAAGAGGTCATCGCGGGGTGCATGTGGGATAATGTTATCCTGCATATTCGAAATATCATGATGATGAATCTCGGCGGGAAATGTTTGCGATTAACTATCTGATGTTCTTCCCAAGGCTGCGGGTTGGTGTGCCATCAATGGTGATTGTTGCAGAGGTATGGGCAATGGCGTGGGCGGATCTGGTACCCGATTGAAGGTGTACATCAGCGGACAGTGGCACAGGGCTCGAGAAATCTTCCTGTCTCCTCCCCTACCTGCTGCATTCATGTTTGGGTGCCAATCTGGATATGTTTGAGCACCATTTTTACGATACTGTGTATCTGGCGGGATTTTTGGTCAACCTGGTAGTTAATGCTGAATACACCCTCCTGCTATATAATGCAGACGGTGTTATTCATTCAAGGTTGTTGAAAGTTGTGGATTTTTGGCTCTGTAATCCATAACCAGCTAATCTGGTTGCTCTGTACAGTCTAACTTGTGAGTTTATGTATCTCCTGTTGTACGACTTGGCATGAATCCACTGATTTCATGGTCGATCTTATATGAGTAATGCTATCTTAGCATGTGTTGTGTTAATTCTGTCTCCAGTATTGCATGTATTCTTCTTCTGAATCTGGATATTTGGGTAATGTTTAGATTCTAGAGCATAGAATTCCTATGTTGAATGTCTGATCTTTTAACTTCTGCTCAAGGGGCAGATTAAACTGTTTTCAGGTTGAACATTGGGAAGGGTATACTGCAGAAGGGATGCCATAAGTAGAGATAACTTAACACTCTTCATTGGGAGATATCTGTAAGGCAGATATCATGTGTATCCCCCTGAAATCCGGTTTTAGCTATTCATGCTGATCATTCACAGGTGTATGTCTACCGACTCCAAGCCCTGGATAGGCACCAATCATGCTGTGTTCTTGTGTTATACACCATGTCCAGCTTTGCATCCAAATTCAAACTAAAACATTTCATACTTCCACCTGTTAGTTGTAGGAGTAGGATTAGGAACCCCCTGCATGCTCTCATACCCAACCAGACATCATGTCCAAGAATGTTGCCAGCCTTGTGATCTATCATGCAGATCTTGGTCCATACATGAGAGTATTCTGCCTGTTGTTGTCAAGTTAGATCTTTCTATCTTTGAGCTAGTCAAGGTTACATCTTGAGTTATAGGGATACCCCCCTTGGTGCGGCAGAACCAGAAGTGAAGGGGAGGAGCTCACGCAACCTCCTGTATTCAGTTGGCTGAATCAGCCCGTGCATTAGAAGTGGCAAACCCTAATGCTGATTCTAAGAATGTCAACAGGGGCATCATCTTCCTATTCCTCTATCCATATCTCATCTTCTTTGAAATGATGTTACCCAACTTAAATCTCATCATCTCAAACATCATCTCAAAGAGGGGCAAAATGTAGACACTTAAAATTGTCCATTTCATAACATCACCTAATCATACCTGACCTTGTAAAACATCTTGTAATATTTATTCTAGGTCATTACATTATCCCATTTATCCCACTTACATTATCCCACTTGATCACCTTTCCAATTAATTAAATAAACCCCTTTATTTAATTAATTCCCCTTCACATGTCTCAAAATAATTCAAATTAAATATTAAATCAAATCCCTCATTATGACATGTGTCACATGACTACAACTCTTCTCATGCACACATAATTTAAATAATTTTCTTATTTAAATTATGAGATTCCCCTCACATACTATTTTTATCCCCACTTATTTGTGCATCATAAGGTATTTTCTATTCAAGATAAATAAAAGAATCCCACTTATTTTCTCTCATCCTATTTTTTGCCTGATTTCATAACCCACTTAATGTGTGTCATAGGCACTAAAATCAACTTTTAATCCTAGCCATACACATCACATAATTGAATTTTAATCTTGGCCATCGAATCATATCAGCTCTTGCCTATAAATATGACCTCACACAAGCCATTTGATATCGATCTTCTTTTAGTATCCTCACTCTGCCAAAATTCTTCCAATCTTCTCATCTTCAACTATCTATTTTCTTCTATCATCTTCATCCTTCTATTATGCTGCAGCTGTGAGCAATCAACAACCCTTCAACATCATGCATCCTCATGCAAGATCGAGAAGAGCCATGGAGATCAATCAAGTCTAGCATGGATTCAGTTTGCATTTGATTTTTCTTTGTTTTTATTTTCATGCTAGTTTGTCCTTCATGGTGCATAGTTAGGGTTTAGTTAGTTTGTTGTTTTTAACACTAAATATGATTTTCCCTAGCTATACGGATACTCTAAGGATTAGGCATAGAACTTCTTAAGATGAACACTATTGATGGGTTCATCTAGAGGAGTGCCTTCATGTGTTGACAAAGTGTAAGCTCCTGATCCATAAACTATTGTGGCAATAAAAGTTCCCCACCAATTAGGATCAAACTTTCCCTTCTTGTCTCTATCTTGTTGGTTTCTCTTATTTTCCTTATGTACAAGATCACCTAATTGAAACCTTATTTCCTTGATCTTCTTTTTATAGTTACGATGAAGGCAGTTTTGATAGACTTGAAGATGATTAAGTGCTATGAGATTCCTTTCATCCAGTAACTCTAGCTCATGTAATATAGAAATTTTGTACTCCTCTTCATTAATAAGATGCTATATAGATACACTGAGAGATGGGATCTTGACCTTGATAGGTAAAATGGCTTTGGTACCATAAACTAAAGCATATGGGGTAGTACCGGTTGGAGTTCTGATACTAGTACGGAAGGCCCATAAGGTAGGATTGAGTTGAAAATGCTAATCACGACAACTTCATTGACTATTTTCTTTAGGATTTTCAATATGGTTTTGTTTGAAGCCTCAACTTGGTTGATATTTTATGGATAGTATGGGGTGGAGAAGTGATGTTGGATATGGTACTAGGTGCACAAGACATAGACATATTAGTTTTTAAAGGGTCTACCATTATCAATTACTATAGCATGGGGAATACCATATCAACAAATGATATAGTTCAGGATAAACTTGGATATTTGTTTACAAGTGATATAGGTCATGGGAATAGCTTCTACCCACTTTTTGAAGTACTCAGTGGCAGTAATGATAAACTTATGGTGATTGCAGGAGGATTGATGGATTTTGCCTACGAGGTTGAGTCCCCACTGTGAAAATGACCATGGAGTAGTAACAGGTTGTAGTTGATGTGTAGGTGAATGAATCAAATATCCATGTTGCTGGCACTATAAACATTTCTTGGCAAACTAGTGTGCATCTTGTTCCATGGTAGGCCAATAGTAACCTATGTGGAGTAGCTTCTTAACTAGGTTAGGACTGGTGGAATGTGATCCAAAGACACCTTCATGTACATCTCATAAGGTAACATTAGCTTCTTCTGAGTTAAAAGATCTAAGGAGGATACCATCGAGACTCCTTCAATATAGTGTTTCAACAAGGATAGTAAAACGAGAGGCTTGGTGGATGAAGGTTTTCCTTTGGGTTGATGTAAGGTTTGATGGGATGGTGTTATCATGGAGATATTCATAGATATCATAGTACTAGGGAGAATTGGGACCAACAAGTTTGTAGATAATTTTAGTAGGTGGAACATCAACAACCGATATCTAGTTGTTCAACCAAGAATTCACAACACTAGGTGTTGGTAGGCATGTCTAAGAGGGATCCACTAGTAGCCATAGCATCAGCTGCCTTATTATCCAAACTTGGAATTTGTTCAAAAGAGATAGTAGAAAAGTGTTTCTTGTAGCCATCAACCATTCTTTTATAGGGCATCAACTTATCATCTTTTATTTGTTACTCATATGTGACCTGCCTAATGACTAGTTGAGAGTGTCCAAAGATGTGTAACTATTTGATGTTCCATTGAATAGCTATGTAGAGACTTGTAAGTAGAGCTTCATACTCAAAAATATTGTTGGTACAAGGAAAACCTAGCTGACATGACTTTGGAATGCAATCACCTTATGGTGTGATAAAAAGGATTGCAACTCCTGAACCATGCTGGGTATAGGAACTATCAAAGTATGGTTTCCATTCAACTGAGATAGAAAGATTGAATATCTCTTCATCAGAAAAATTAGAGAACATAGGATTTGTATCTGTTATAGGGGCCTCTATGAGTTGATATGTAATAAATTGTACTTTTATAGCTTTTTTATCAATATACTCTATATCAAACTTGCTCAAAATCATGACCCACTTATCTAGCCTACCTGTAAGGGCTGCCTTATATAGAATATATATCAAGGGATCTATCTTTGATATAAGCTTTGTGTGTTGATTTAACATATAGTGTCGTAACTTTTGGGAATCAAACACTACTACGAGACATGCCCGCTCCATGGGAGTATAATTAAGCTCATATCCATCCAAGGTGTAAATGATATAATAAATAGCTTGTTCTTTTTAAAAATCATCATGTTGTGCTAGGAGAGCACCTAATGCTACTGATGTGGTAGAGATATATAATAACAAAGGCCTATCTGAAACTGGTGGCACCAAAAATGAAGGTGTAGCTAGATATTCCTTGAGTTGATCAAATGTGTGTTGACACTTGCTATCTCATTTGAATGATACATCCTTTTGAAGTTGTGATATGAACCATCTAATGGACCATAGTTTCCATTAAAGACTTCTAAGTTGCTTGATATTTGAAGGTGGAGACATCTCAACTATATCTTTGACTTTAGTGGGGTCTACTTCAATTTGTCTATGAGATACAATGTACCCCAACAATTTCCCTGAAGTAACACTAAAGACACATTTCTTAGGATTGAGTCTAACTTGGTACTACTCTAATTTGTTAAATATTTGCTTAAGAACCTATAAGTTACCTGCCCTAGTAATTGATGTACCCAATAGGTCATCCACATAGTCTTCCATAATAGTATGAAAAGGTCATGAAATATCATTGTCATAGCTCTCTGATATGTGGCTCTTGCATTCTTTAAACCAAAAGGCATGACTTGCCAACGATAGGTGCCCCAAGGATAGGTAAAAGTTGTTTTATGTTGGTCCTCTGGTGCTATGATGATCTGATTGTATCTAGAGAAACCATCTATTAGGGAAAGCATCTCATGACGTGCTATCAATTCTACAATGATGTCTATATTTGGAAATGGAAGGTCATCTTTAGGATATGCTTTGTTTAAATCTTTGAAGTATGTACACATGTGGATGCCCCGAGTGACTTTGGAAATATGTACCAAGTTTGAAACCCAATCTAGATAATCAATATGGCATATGAACTTCACATCTAACAATTTCTGAACCACTTCTTTTACCAATAGTGCTATTTGTGGATGCATCTTACGAAGCTTTTGTTTGACTAGTTTGGCATTTCAAAATATTGCTAAATGATGAACCACTAGTAAAGGGTCCAACCCAGGCATGTCTACACATGACCAAGCGAAGTTGACTGTCATTTTCATAAAGAATATTTTAAAATCTTTCCTCTTCTGTTCTGAAAGAGAAGCTGCTAGGAATGTGATTTTGGGATATTGAGTTGTGCCTAGATTCATCTCTTGTGATTTTTCAACCAATAGTGAAGATTTCTCTTGATACTTTGTAGGTAAGGGAAGGTCAAATCCTCCATCCTCAGGTGCCTCAGGGAGGTTTTCACCATTGGATACATCCTTTGTTTTTACTTTTTTATGATCAGAAGGTGCCATAGTGTGGTTTTCACCTGGGGATTTATTTATTTTCTTTTCATTTTTGTGACTGGAGGATTTGGCATTCTCACCAAAGTATGCTCCTTGATCTAAGTCCATGACAAATCTATCTTTATGATCACCAAGTGGAATAACGTCCCAGAGTCCCATGAATTTTGCAATAGCCTCATCATTCTGAAAGATATCAAGAACGAGGGTTGCTTATTGGTCCCAATCAATAAGGTCATGGTATATGAGTGGAAGGTCTTGTTGAAATGCACTAGACAACTGAAAGGGGGGGTGAATCAGTTGTAACTAAAACTTTGAACACTTATGAACACATCAAACACTTACTGTTATTCAGATTTAACCATGAAAGCATGAAATAAGAAGCTCAACACAATAGCACATGGACACATGAGACACCAAATTTTTATGTTGAAAACCTTATAAGAGAAAAACCATGGTGGGTGTTAGCCCAGAAAGATATATATTATAGAAATTCTAAAAAATAGAGGCTCACTGCAAAAGTTAAGGCTCACTGCCAAGAACGGCTCATTGCCAAGGACAGTTCACTGCCAAGAATGGCTCACTGCCAAGGGGTGGCTCACTGCCAAAGGATGGTGAACTGATTTGGTAGCATCTACTCCATGCCTGAGTTCAGTTCCATTGAAGCATAGTATAATTCCTCTGCTCTGCTCTTCTTACACTTCTTACCTTATCTTTTCATTTTAACACAAGGACCTTTTTTTACATTACATGTTTTTATACAATTCATCAACCTTGGAATGTACATCAAGGTTGGCATTACATTCATTAACCATTGGAACAATCTCCAAGGATGACATTACAAACATACATAAAAATAGATCTGGGCCTAAACAAAATTGCCAAGGTAAAGATGTATGTGGATCATGTTATGCCATAGATGGGACTCAAATGCAATCTTCCACGCCACAACATGCTTCCACAATCTTTGCTGTATCTCCACAAGTAGTGAAAACAACCAAGTCAGCCAAGCCTAGTGTTAACACTAAGTCTTCTAAGAATAGCCACGATCCTATTTAGGGTGAAAAAGTAGGTTTTCTTAAACAAGGTTAAGTCCTATCCTTTCACCTAACTAAACATTGGGAAGACAAGAACCAATCTTGGGATCAAACTACTGATTATTTGTCTATTCACTAATGCTAATTAGGTCTGATTCAGGTGTTTAAGTAAGGTTTTATCAACTGTCATTATTCACTAATCAAGTAAACCCTAATTACACCTTGTAACAGAAATTGATTGAATTTAGAGATGAAGTAGACAAAATAGATCATAGAAATGCATAAAATAAGGTTCAAAGATCATGTACCTAGAAAGTCAGGGCTAACTTGACTAGGGCACCCGCTCATTAGTCCTGTAACTTTTTGTCTATGAAAATCTTCTGCATCAGTTGTCTGGTGACCTCCAATTTCCCCAGTTGGACTAGGGTGCCCACTTATTAGTCTTGAAAGTGTTGGGATCTGAAATTCTAAAAATTAGTGACAATTGTATTCGCAATATCCGTGTTTTTGTTGCTTCTTTTTGTTGTATCCTACAAAACATGATCTGTACCTACAAAACGAGGAGAAAGATGTTGCGGCTATATAGGAGCTTGCTTCAGTCAAGCCCTGTTTTTAGTATTCCTACCTCAACAATAGCCAAAGATAAATATTTGCAGAAGTGTGTACAAACCTAACAAAGTGCATGCAAGAATATCAAACCCTAGATGTCTCAATCAAGGGAAGATCAATAACTTTCTTTGATTTAATAAAAAAATACAACTTCACCTCAAGGAGATGAAAGAAGACTTGCATGAACAAGAAGGCGAATTAGCAATGTCCACGGATGATCTCCAAGCTCAATGTTGGAGGTTTTAACCCTTCTCCAGATCATGCAAAAGTTGTACAAACCCTAGGAAGAGAAAGATAGTCTCAACATCTCTATTCCTAATCTCCATCCATTCTCTCCATGATAGCAAATTCAAATCACTTTTAAGAGCTTCAACAAGTCACTAATCTTAAATGACAATTTTAGCAGAGTTTTGGCATCAAGCTTGCATAAAGATTGGGTGTGATGAAATGATTTTCAAATCTTTTTATATCAAAACTTAAGGAATTCAAATTTTAAAATAACGTCTCGATATCACATGAAAATGAAAATTTGAAAACGGAATCCCGAGGTGCACGGTGGGAGCTGAGATCCCACCAAGATTCAAAATCCTGATAAATGGGTTAGGACTAGGGTGCGGGCGGCTGAGTACAATCCCCCATTTTCTAACCAGATTTACATCTAGGGGTTCCTAGGGACCCATAATCCAAATTCTCTTTCTAAGTTCCATCAATAGTTATCTTAGAAAATGAACATTTTTCAACTAGACACTAGCCAATCAAGGTTTTGGGAAGGCCAAAAATAAAGAGGTTAAGAGGTCACCAAAGGCGAGGAGCTAAACTGAGGGAAAGTGTACCATCCCATATAGGAGGACAATTTCTAATGTAACATTTAGCCCACACTTTAGTGGCCATATGACACTAAGTGCATATGCAACTAAAGGAAAGTAAATGCATCAATCATGAAAAGGATACTATAGAGGAAGCCTAGGTGTTGTCGCCAAGAAGGAAGAAGCCCCCAAGTTTGCAATCCTGCAAGACCACAAAGTTAGGAACCGCAACCTGCAAAGGAACACTTGTCAGAAAATTAAAAATCAAATCAACCTGCAACCACCACCAATGAATTAGTACATAAACACTATGGAGGTTGAGAGATGAGACAATATGAGGGACGAAATTGAGGGAGATATATGCCCCCCTTGTTTATGGTTTCTTAGTCTGAAAAGGAGAAACAAGGAGATATCCACACATGTAAATTTCAAGGGAAACTTGATGAGAAATGTATTGTGAGGGTTGTTTAAAGAAACAACACTCAAGCACAACACATTGGGTGAGATGGAGAGCGGAATGAGGATTCCAACGCAACAAACGACATGAAAATCCAAGTTCAACAGCTCAAGATAGAGGCTCAAGAGTGAAATAGATCAATATTGCACGTAGTTAGGGATAGGAATTCTCATCCACTTACTTTATGTAAAGGGAGTTTTCACTTATCACTTATTCCTATTTCTTGTCTTTGTAGAAAAGTAGAGGAGAGAGAGATGGAGAAGAGGAGGACAACCATGCCGAGCTAACACCCGTATCAACCCCCATGACTATAGATGCTATGAGCCCTAGAGGTATTTCAAGGCTGAGGTAGGGTCCTAATCTTATGCTTCTATCATCTTTCCATTTTCTCTTAGATGTTTTTTATCATTTATCATGCCGAGGGAGGCATAATGGATAGGGGTCCCTAGTAGGGGTGCCTGGGTCCACCTAGTGCGCTAGTGACACAGAGCGCATGGCAGAACCTGATGGAAACAATCTAAAATGTGGTTGTGACTGTAGTTGAGTCACTGCACTCCTACACTTAATATTTTATTGTATTAAATGCTGTCGGCTCTCATGGTGAACCATTGGCTCGCTGAACCTTCAAACCTTGGTGAGCCGTTGGACTGCTAAACTAGTGCCCATCATTGAACCCGCTGGACTCATTGAACCATGGAACCATTGAACCAGTTCAATGGGTGGTTCAATGATCGCTATTAATCTTTACCACCTTCGTCGTTCTGCTAGATCTCCGAACCAACACACGGTTAAACCGTTGAACCCTTTGAACCGTTGAACTGGTTCAAAGGTTCAACCAAAAGGTTTTCTCTATCAAACTTATCATGCTGATCACTTAGCTTCAAATATCGTTGAAGTAGTGAACTCTTGAACTTTTGAAGTCAGTTCAAACAAAGACTACAGCCTGATTTAAATCATTGGCAGAGCCAATATTCTTCACCTGATGATGAACTTCACACTGATGCCACACTTAGCTTCTGTAAAACTAGTGAACCGTTGAACCATTAAAATGGTTCAATCACAGAAACTTAACACTTCAAATTTCACCAGTGGAGTCTGCTGAAACCCTCACGATTTCGCAAAACTACTTCTTTCACAACCAAACTGACTTTTACACTTCGTTAGCCTAGCACATGAGGATGCTAGGGTTCATTCCAGCATGTTGTCGATCGATCCTGTAACTGCAAAACTCGTACAAATAGAAAGTGCAAAAAAAAAAATCTAATCTAATATGTACAGCCATTCCATTGATTACAGAGTAATCAACCAGTGGAATGGAGAAATCCCATATCGACTGTAAATTAGAAATTGACTACACAGATGCAAAATAGGATCTTCTTTATTTCTCTAAGGATGAATACAAATGTCTATTTTCATAATACAACTCAAATTCACAATCACTGCTCTGTCTAATTTCTTCTTTCTGATCTCTCTCTATCTCTGTATGTGTGTCCCTTAATTGATCAGAACTTAGGCTATTTAACAACCCATAGAGAGTAGTACTGACAGGATTCCCAGTGGCTAGAAGACAATTCCAAGTGGCTGGGAGACATAACTAACTAACAAACTCATAACTAACTAGCAACCTATCATTATAGATCGACAGGTGTCCTAACAACAGAAACAAACTGAAAATAGCAAGCGTTGGTCAAATAGACCTTATTACATAGTAAATGCATAACAACCTATTCAAGACTTTAGGCTTCTAATTAACTTGATGAAGGGGTGCCCCTGCACCATACTCCCTGAGAGAAGAGATCTCAAGCCCACTTGAGATTAGAGTGTGTAAGTCTGCTCCATGTTTCTTGATCTGTTTGTCAGTCATCCAAACTGCTTCTGAATCAGGTTGCCCCTGCAAAGCTACCAAATATTCTATATAGTCTTTATTCCTGGTCTTCTTTGCCATTCTGGAATCTAAAATCTTCTGTAAGTTTGGTGGATCATGTTTAGGAATTTCATCATCTGTTGTATCCTAGAATGTTTCCTGTTCCATATCTGCATTATGTTTGTATGGAGTTAAATCACATACATTAAATATGGGTGACAATCCAAGATCAGGAGGAAGTTGGATTTCATAAGCATTCTGTCCACATTTCTTCAAAATCTAACATGGTCCAATCTTCCTCTGCATTAGCTTAGTATGTTGTCCTTTTGGAAGTCTTTCCTTTTTCAAATAAACCCATACCAAATCTCCAATATCAAATTGTACATCTCTTTTCTTTTTATTAGCATATTCTTTATACTTCAAAGTAGTCTACTGGAGTTGGTTCTTTACTTGATCATGGACCTCTTTTATTGCTGCTGCAAAAGCTTCTCCATCTGCACTAATTGAGTCTCCTGTAGGTAGATTTCTTAATTCCAAAATACGTCTTGGATGCATACCATACACCACTTGAAAAGGTGATTTCCCTGTACTCCGATTGATGGTATCATTATAAGAAAATTCTGCCTGTGGTAGGATGCTATCCCACTTCTCTCCATGCTATTTTGTCAAACATCTAAGTAGATTTCCTAATGAACGGTTAACCACTTCAGTCTGTCCATCTGTTTGAGGATGATATGTTGATGAGAAAGATAAATTTGTGCCAAGCTTCTTCCAAAGAGTCCTCCAAAAATGACCAATGAATTTCACATCTCTATCTGACACTATACTCAATGGCAATCCATGTATCCACACTATTTTCTTGAAAAACAAATCTGCAACATATGAAGTAGCACAAGTAGTTTTGCATGGCAAGAAATGTGCTATTTTACTGAATCTATCTACTACAACAAAGACACTGTCATAACTTTTTCGTGTTCTTGGTAAACCCAACACAAAATCCATACTTATGCCTTCCCATGGCCTAGAAGGAATGGGTAGTGGCTGATAAAAACCTGCATTAGTTGATCTGCCTTTTGCTTTCTAACATATCACACATGTTTCCACAAATTTTCTTACATCTGATTGCAATTTTGGCCAATAGTAATGTATCTTTACTAGTTCCAGAGTCTTATCTAAACCAAAATGTCTTGCCATAGCTCCACAATGCTTTTCCCTAATGATGTTCAGCCTCATAGAACACCTTGGAATACACAATTGCACAGCTTTGAACAACAATCCATGCTGGATCATAAATTTAGAAAATTTAGTATGATATTTGTCTCCAAAAGAAATACATACTTGATATATTCTTCCAAAGTCTTCATCAGCATTAAACATAGTCTTCAAGGAATCAATACCAACACTTTCTAGTTGAATTTGATTTATGGTTAGAGCTCTTCGGCTCAAAGCATCTGCTACCTTGTTCTTGACCCCTTTCTTGTGCTTAAGTGTGAAAGTAAAAGCTTGCAAAGTTTCTACCCATTTAATATGTCTGTGATTCAGCTTCTCTTGACTATTAATGAAACTAAGATCCTGATTATCTGTGAATACTATGAATTCCTTTGGCATCGAGTAATGCCTCCACTTCTTGAGTGACTGGACTAGAGCATACATCTCCAAATCATATGATGAATACCTCTTCTTTACATCATTTAACTTCTCACTGAAAAATGCAATAGGCCTACCTTCTTGACTGAGTACTGCTCCAATTTCCATGTGACTTGCATCACATTCTACCTAAAAAATTTTGTTGAAATCAGGAAGTGTAAGGACTAGCTGATGTGCCACCTTCTTCTTCAGTGTTTCAAATGAATCATCTACTTCTTTGGTCCAATAAACCTGCACTTCTGTCCTCCTTTTATGGTGTCAAGCATGGTTGCATAGACATGACTAAACCCTCTTATAAACTTCCTATAGAAGGTTGCTAACCCATGGAAACTTCTGACATCACTCATAGTTCTTAGAGTTGGCCAAGTCAATATGGCACTTACCTTCTCCGTATCCATTTTCAGTTTACCCTGTGAAATGACAAAACCCAAATAGGTGATCTCTTCCTGCATAAACAAACACTTTTCCAAGTTGATCATGAGCTATTCTTCATGTAACCTTTTGAGGACCAAGTCTATATGTCTAAGATGCTCTTCCCTTGTATTACTAAAAATTAGAATGTCATCTAGATATACTATGACAAACTTGCCTATGAATTCTCTCAAGACCTCATTCATTAGTCTCATAAAAGTACTGGGAGCATTAGACAATCCAAAAGGCATGACCTTCCACTCATACAATCCCTCATTTGTTTTAAATGTTGTTTTCCACTCATCTCCTGGCCTAATCCTGATCTGATGATAACCACTCTTCAAATCTATTTTTGTGAAATACTTAGCACCTCCTAAATAATCAAGCAAATCTTCTATCCTAGGTATTGGGAACCTATACCTGATTGTGATCTTGTTAATAGCCCTTGAATTAGTGCAAATCCTCCAAGTGCCTTCCTTCTTTGGTGCTAGTATAGCTGGTATTGTACATGGACTTAAACTCTTGCCAATTAGGCCTGTGTTCAACAATTCTTCAATCTGTCTTGCTACTTCTGCATTCTGTTCTGGAGTAAGCTTGTATGCTGCTTTGTTTGGAAGTGTAGATCCTGGGATCAGATCTATGCAATGGATGATATCCCTTACAGGTGGTAGGGATCTTGGCATTCCATTAGAGATGATGCCTTTGTATTTATCCAACAACTTTTGGACAGCAGGATCTATGAACCTCTGTCGCTTCTCTCCCTTGATTTCTTGGTGTTGTTCCTGATTTACTTTCAGGCATGGAATTAGGGCATATGCAACTGTACCCTCTTCTACTATTTCTTTCATGAACTGTTTACCTTCTACCAGCATTACCTTGGCTTCTTTCCCCTTTGACTCTAGCTCCTCCATTAATGGTAGTAACTCTATCACCTTACTGCCCTTCATGATTGAATATGTATTTCTAACTCCATCATGTTGTGCTCCTAAATCATATTGCCATGGTCTGCCAAATAGGAGATGACAAGCATCCATCTGAGCTATGTCCAACAATAATCTGTCCTTATATGTTCCAATTTGAAACTCTACCCAAGCCTGCTCTTCTACAACTGTTTGCTGACCTTGAGTGAGCCATGAAATCTTATATGGGTAAGGATGTGGCAATCTCCAAAGTTTTAGCTTTTCTACCATTTCAACAGACACAAAAATTTCAGTAGATCCAGAGTCAATCAAAACTCCACATACCTTTCCTCCTACTTTGCAAGTAGTTTTGAAATGAGATTTTCGTTGTGGGGGTTCTCTGTTATGTACCTTCATGGTGGTCATTGCTCTTCTAATCATTAAAGATTCTCCTGTCTCAAGATATCCATAACTATCAGGAGCTCTTACACTTTGACCAGTGTTTGAGCTTGTCACACTTTGACAGTCAGATTCTTGTATTAGATTTGTTCTTCTTTCTCCTATTGAACTCGATGCTTTTTCTGGACATCTGCTAGCTATATGACCTTCTTGATTGCAATTGTAACATCTGATAGATCCTCTACCTTGAGATCTTCCTTTGAATGGCAGTCTTCTACCCCTAAAGTTTCCTTGATGATTATAGTTTCCTCTTTGAGTTTGACTGCTATCTCCTTTGCTATTTTCCTGATTGGATTCACCGTGATATCCAAATCCATTGTCTTTGCCTCTGAAAGGACTTCTTCCACCTCTTTTTTGTCTTCCTCTTCCTCTGTTGTTCTGCTCTTGTCTTCTCTTTAACTTCTCTTCCACCTTCAGTGCCAATTGATAGCACTTCTGAATTGTATCTAGACTATGCAGATTTAAATCTTCTTGGATGGAAAGTCTCAACCCATTGAGATATCTTGCTACCCTTTCTTCCTCATTTTCCTTTACCTTTGTCTTGACATAGAGTTTCATGAATTCTTCAGTATATGAGTTGACATCTAACTCTTTCTGCTTCAAGATTTGCCTCCTCTTATGCAATTGGATGTTGTAATCCAATGGAACATAGGCTTCCTTCACTAAAGCCACCATTTTCTTCCAAGTGGCAACTCTGTTCCTTCCTTCCTTCACTCTGTCATCTTGGATGAAATTCCACCAAGTCAATGCAGCCTCTTTCATTTTGGACTATGCTATCTTCACCTTTTGATGCTTTGGTATTTCTTTTGTTTCGAAGAAATTGGACAAGGAGTCTATCCACTCCATCACCGAATCAGGATCCATCTTTCCTGTAAACACTAGTAAATCCAGTTTCACATCCATGGTTTTCCTCTCCATGGATTTGAGGGAATTCAATAAGGGTCTCTGGTCTACAGGAACCTCTATCTCTTCCCACCTAGGGATTTCCTCTTTTTCCCTATCATCTTCTTTACTAGAACTTACTTTGTCCCTCAATTTCTCCAACTCATCTTTCAAAGCCTGATTCTGAACTTTCACTGCTTTGCTCTCTGTAATCTACTTCTTCACTAGGACAGCCAACTCAGTGTTGGTCATCCTTGCTAGGAGCTCTGACGATCCCTCTCTGTCTAACATTCTATCTTCTTATCTTCCCAGAAGATACTCCTTCGCTCTGATACCACTATGATGCAGAGCGCATGGCGAAACCTGATGGAACCAATCTAAAATGCGGTTGTGACTGTAGTTGAGTCACTGCACTCCTACACTTAATATTTTATTGTATTAAATGTTGTTGGCTCTCATGGTGAACCATCAGCTCGCTGAACCTTCGAACCTTGGTGAGCCATTGGACCGCTGAACTAGCGCCCTTCGTTGAACCCGCTGGACTCATTGAACGATGGAACTGTTGAACCAGTTCAATGGGTGGTTCAATGATCACTATTAATCTTTACCACCTTCGTCGTTCCACTAGATCTCCGAACCAACACATGGTTGAATCATTAAACCCTTTGAACCGTTGAACTAGTTCAAAGGTTCAACCAAAAGGTTTTCTCTGTCAAACTTATCATGCTGATCACTTAGCTTCAAATGTCGTTGAAGTAGTGAACTCTTGAACTTTTGAAGTCGGTTCAAACAAAGACTACGACCTGATTTAAATCATTGGCGGAGCCAATATTCTTCGCCCAATTATGAACTTCACACCAATGCCACACTCAGCTTCTACAAAACTAATGAACCATTGTGATGCAGAATGGGACGCAACGGAGGCTAACTAACAGGAAGGAGTAGCCAACAATACAAACAGCATGATAAAATTCTCTATCGGCTGAACATCATCATCATATTTCCTAGAGACACCAACAGCATCATCACATTTCAACAGCATCATCATATTTTAGATGATCGCAAATATCCTCCTGTCGACTACTATTTACCTCCTCCGTTTGTCGCCTATCATCATCATCATGATAATCAACGGGCGCAAACATCCTCCGGTTGCACTGTTCATCGGGTGCCAATTACAAGCGGCATCAATATCCTGATGACGTTGCACTTCAACAACTTGCCTTCGATGCTCCACTGCCCGACAATACAAGCAACAGCATCATGATATTGTTCATCCGGTTCCTTGAAACCTCCTGATGATGCTAATACAACTTCCTGCCTACGCCGATACCTTACCACTTAGTGACAACAGGATAAACTCGCATTGAGGGATTTCTTAATATCCTGATGACGATGACGTCATATCCTGATGACGATGACGTCACACATCATCCTGATGAACTCTTCAACACTTAGCCAAAAAAACTTAACTTTCACACCCGCATCCGTTAGCGATATGCGGATGATGAACTTCCCCGAGAGATGATCCTGACTGCGATATATACACTGAGTATATATCCAACTCAAAACATCATGATGCACTTGCAACATGCAAACTTCAACAACTTCATGACCCGATCCTGATGGCGATGGATCCGCAGATGATGATGCGGCTCGTTCCGACTGGAAATGCACATGTAGACTCCTGTGTATCCTTCCACTGCATGTAAGCACTCCGAACCGCTCTATTTCACAAAGATCATGTGACGACCGGGCCGGATCACCTTCAAACCAAAATCTAACAACTTATCTTCTAGACCTAGCACATGAGGATGCTAGGCTGATTCACAGCATGCTCCTAACTGATCTCCTGAACAATGCAATGCATAAATAGAAAACACAAATGCAAACTAAACTATGATACAGGACCATTCCACCGATTTGCAGGATCAACCGGTGGAAGGGTTGAAAGTGCCCATTAACTTGCAAACAGAAAAGGAAATCAACACAGATACAACTGATCAACTCAAATACTGCAAAAGATGAGATCTTATTCAATTGAGATTCAAATGTCCTGCTTTTACAATTCTACTTCACAATATCTGGACTGATCACCAGTACAGCATATCACCAGTACTACTCTCCTGAACATAACAACTATCAAAATCAAAATGAACTGTCAATATGAACTGTGTCTAAACCCTAACAGGTCGAAGGTATATATAACAAATCCTTCGAGTACTACTAACTTCACTTCCCAGCGGCTGGGAGAGAGGACAACTCAGACTATCTTATCCCGATCTCTAACTGCCTACACATACTCCTAGGCTGAACTAATACATAGCATCGGTCCAGTGGACCTTATTACATGAAGAAGTCAAACATACTAAAAATAGACTATCCTGTCATCATGCTGATAATTATCCTACATCCTGATCATGTATGTCATCATGCGGACCTATATCCTGATCATGTGTGGGTGCTCCTGCACCATACTCCCCAAAAGAAGAAATCTCAAGTCCACTTGAGATGAGAGTATCAAGGTCGGCACCATGTTTCTGTATTTGTTCTGCAGTCATCCATACAGCTTCAGAGTTCGGCTGTCCCTTCCAAGAGACGAGGTACTCCAAGTACTTTTTGTTCCTGGTCTGTTTGACCACTCTAGTGTCCAAAATCTGCTGTATCTGTGGGGGATCATGTGGAGGAATGTCTTCAGCAACTGTATCCTGTAGGATATTCTGATCTGCATCTGGATTAGCCTTGTATGGAGTTAAGTCACATACATTGAAGATAGGAGATAAACCAAGATCAGGTGGGAGTTGGATCTCATAAGCATTCTCTCCATGCTTTTGCAAAATCTGACATGGTCCAACTTTCTTTTGCATGAGCTTAGTATACTTCCCCTTAGGAAGCCTGTCTTTCTTCAAGTGAACCCAAACCAAATCTCCAACAGCAAATTGAACATCCTTCTTCTTCTTGTCAGCATACTCCTTATACTTTAAGGTGGTTTGCTGGAGTTGGGTCTTAACCTGATCATATACTTCTTTGATTGCTTCAGCAAAAGCTTCTCCATCTGCACTAACAGGATCTGCTGTAGGTAGCTCTCGCAACTCTAAAATACCTCTGGGATGCATTCCATACACTACCTGAAAAGGCAATTTTCCTGTGCTCCTGTTGACAGTATCATTATATGAAAACTCAGCTTGAGACAGAATATTGTCCCGCTTCTCTCCATGCTGTTTTGTCAAGCATCTAAGTAGATTCCCCAAGGAACGGTTCACAACCTCAGTTTGTCCATCCGTTTGAGGATGATATGCAGAGGAAAAAGACAAATTGGTTCCCAATTTCCTCCAAAGGGTTCTCCAAAAGTGACCCACAAACTTCACATCCCTGTCTGAAACTATGCTCAAAGGCAACCCATGAATTCTGACAATCTCCCTGAAGAATAAATCTGCAATATATGAGGCATCTGCAGTGGTTTTGCATGGCAAGAAATGTGCCATTTTACTAAACCTATCCACTATAACAAAAACACTGTCAAATCCTCTCCTGGTCCTTGGTAAACCCAAAACAAAATCCATACTGATGCTTCCCCATGGTCTGGAGGGAATGGGTAAGGGTTGGTATAACCCTGCATTAGTTGACCTGCCTTTAGCCTTCTGACAAATTACACAGGTTTCTACAAATTTCCTGACATCTGACTGCAACTTAGGCCAGAAATAATGCCTCCTAACCAGATCAAAAGTCTTGTCTAGACCAAAATGACCTGCCATGGCTCCACAATGTTTCTCCTTGATTATATTCAACCTCATAGAACACCTTGGGATACACAACTGTCCACCCTTGAACAGCAATCCATCCTGGATCAGGAATTCAGAGAACTCAGCATGGTATTTCTCCCCAAAAGAAGAACAGACCTGATATATCTCTCCAAAATCAGCATCAGACTCATACATGGTCTTGAGTGAATCAATACCAACACTCTCTAACTGAATCTGATTGACTGTGAGAACTCTTCTGCTCAAAGCATCTGCAACTTTGTTCTTAACCCCTTTCTTATGCTTCAAGGTAAAAGTGAAAGCCTGTAAGGTCTCTACCCACTTCATATGTCTGTGGTTCAGCTTCTCTTGGCTGTTGATGAAACTCAAAGCCTGGTTGTCTGTGAAGACTATGAACTCCTTTGGCAACAGATAATGCCTCCATTTCTTTAGGGACTGAACTAAAGCATACATTTCCAGATCATATGATGAATACCTTTTCTTAGCATCATTGAGCTTTTCACTGAAAAATGCAATTGGTCTACCCTCTTGACTGAGTACTGCTCCAATGGCCATGTGACTGGCATCACACTCTACCTGAAAGATCTTGTTAAAATCTGGAAGTGCAAGGACTGGCTGCTGTGCCACCTTCCTCTTCAATGCCTCAAAGGAATCATCTGCTCCTTGAGTCCAAACAAACCTGCACTTCTGTCCTCCTTTGATGGTATCCAGCATGGGTGCACAAATATGACTGAACCCTCTGATGAACTTTCTGTAGAAGGTTGCTAACCCATGGAAACTTCTGACTTCATTCATGGTCTGTGGAGTTGGCCAATTCAATATGGCACTCACCTTCTCCTTATCCATCTGTAGCTTTCCTTGTGCAATGACAAAACCTAAATATGTGATCTCCTGTTTCATGAACAAACACTTGTCCAAGTTTATCATCAGCTTCTCTTCATGTAACCTCTTGAGAACCAGCTCTATATGTCTGAGATGTTCTTCTCTGGTGTTACTGAAAATTAGAATGTCATCTAAATAGACTATGACAAACTTACCAATGAATTCCTTCAGAACCTCATTCATCAGCCTCATGAAAGTACTAGGGGCATTAGACAAACCAAAAGGCATAACCTTCCATTCATACAACCCTTCATTTGTTTTGAATGCTGTCTTCCACTCATCACCTGGTCTAATCCTGATCTAATGGTACCCACTCTTCAAATCTATTTTGGTAAAGTACTTAGCACTTCCCAAACAATCAAGTAAATCCTCAATTCTGGGGATTGGAAACCTATACCTGATTGTGATCTTGTTGATGGCTCTGGAATCTGTACAAAGCCTCCAAGTGCCTTCCTTCTTAGGTGCTAGTACAGCTGGTACTGCACATGGACTCAGACTCTTCCCAATCAGACCTGAATTCATCAATTCTTCAATCTGCCTGGCTACTTCTGCATTCTGTTCTGGGGTAAGCTTATAAGCTGCTTGATTTGGAAGTGTAGACCCTGGAATCAAGTCTATGCAATGACTGATATCTCTGACAGGTGGTAGGGATCTTGGCATTCCCTCTGAGATAACACCTTTGTACTTATCTAATAACTCTTGGACAGCTGGGTCTATCAACCTTGGCTTCTTCTCTGTCTTGGCTTCTTGCTGTTGTTTCTTATTCACACTCATACAGGGGATCAGGGCATATGCAACTGCACCTTCTGCTGCTACTTCTTTCATGAACTGTTTGCCTTCCATCAGCATGACCTTCACTTCTTTGCCTTTAGACTTCTCCTCTTTCTCCTTCAATGGGAATAACGTTACTTCTTTACCATCTTTAGTGATTTTATAGGTGTTTTTAACACCATCATGCTGTGCCTTCAGATCATACTGCCATGGTCTACCAAACAAAAGGTTGCAAGCATCCATCTTGGTGATATCAAACAACAACTTATCCTTATATCCACCAATCTGAAACTCTACCCAAGCCTGCTCTTCTACAGTTTTCTGCTGTCCTTGAGTAAGCCATGAGACTTTATATGGAGCTGGGTGAGGCAATCTCCTAAGCTTCAGCTTTATCACCATTTCTTCAGACACAAAGTTCTCAGTAGAACCAGAATCAATCAAAACTTTACAAGCCTTACCTCCTGCTTTGCAAGTGGTTCTGAAAAGAGACTTTCTCTGAGGGGCTTCTTTGTCAGGTACCTTCATGGTAGTCACTGTTCTTCTCATCATCAGGGACTCTCCACTTTCTGGATATCCATAATTCTCAGGACCATTCACACTCTGAAATTCATTAGAGCTGGTCCTACTTTGATTATCAGGTTCATTGACCAGATTTGTCCTCCTTTCTCCTGCTGAGCTTGTGGCCTTGTCTGGACATCTGCTGGCTATATGGCCTTCTTTGTTACAGTTGTAACACCTGATGGATCCTCTGCCCTGGGATCTTCCTCTGTAAGGTCTTCTACCTCTGAAGTTTCCTTGCTGACTGTAATTCTCTCTCTGATTCTGACTATTGTTGCCCTTACTATTGTCTTGACTGGATTCTCCTTGATATCCATGTCCTTGTCCTCTACCTCTGAAAGGACCTCTTCCACCTCTTTGTTGTCTTCCTCTTCCTCTGTTGTTTTGATCTTGTTTTCTTTTCAGCTTTTCTTCCACTTTCAATGCCAACTGAAAGCTTTTCTGCACTGTATCTGGGTTATGCAGACTGAGATCTTCCTGAATATTAAACCTCAATCCATTAAGGTATCTGGCTACCTTTTCTTCTTCACTTTCTTTCACCTTTGTCTTCATACAGAGTTTCATGAACTCTTCTGTATATGAGCTGACATCTAGCTCCTTCTGCTTCAGGTTCTGCTTCCTCTTGTGTAACTGGATACTGTAATCCAAAGGAATATAAGCCTCCTTTACCAATTCCATCATCTTCTTCCATGTGGCAACTCTACGTTTTCCCTCCTGTACTCTATCATCCTGAACAAAGTTCCACCATGTCAAGGCAGCTTCTTTCATCTTTGACTGTGCTATCTTCACTCTCTGCGGTTCTGGTATTTCCTCTGTTACAAAGAAATTGTTCAAACAGTCTATCCACTCCATCACCGAATCAGGGTCCATCTTACCTGTAAACACTGGCAAATCCAGTTTCACATCCATGGTTCTCCTCTCCATGGCCTTGAGGGCGTTCAACAGTGGCCTCTGGTCTGCAGGAACGACCTCCTCGCTCCAATTAGGGATCTCTTCTTCTTCCCTATCATCTTCTCTACCAGAACCTACTCTGCTCCTCAACTTTGCTAACTCATCTTTCAACTCCTGATTCTGAGCCTTCACGGCCTTGCTTTCTGCAATCTGTTTCTTCACCAGAACTGCCAACTCAGCGTTGGTCATCCTTGCTGGAACCTCAGATGTTCCTTCTTCGTCTGACATCCTGCTTATCCTTTCCAGAAGATCCTAACCTTTGCTCTGATACCACTATGATGCAGAGCGGGACGCAACGGAGGCTAACTAACAGGAAGGAGTAGCCAACAATACAAACATCATGATAAAATTCTCTATCGGCTGAACATCATCATCATATTTCCTAGAGACACCAACAGCATCATCACATTTCAACAGCATCATCATATTTCGGATGATCGCAAATATCCTCCTGTCGACTACTATTTACCTCCTCCGTTTGTCGCCTATCATCATCATCATGATAATCAACGGGCGCAAACATCCTCCGGTTGCACTGTTCATCGGGTGCCAATTACAAGCGGCATCAATATCCTGATGACGTTGCACTTCAACAACTTGCCTTCGATGCTCCACTGCCCAACGATACAAGCAACAGCATCATGATATTGTTCATCCGGTTCCTTGAAACCTCCTGATGATGCTAATACAACTTCCTACCTACGCCGATACCTTACCACTTAGTGACAACAGGATAAACTCGCATTGAGGGATTTCTTAATATCCTGATGACGATGACGTCATATCCTGATGACGATGACGTCACACATCATCCTGATGAACTCTTCAACACTTAGCCAAAAAAACTTAACTTTCACACCCGCATCCATTAGCGATATGCGGATGATGAACTTCCCCGAGAGATGATCCTGACTGCGATATATACACTGAGTATATATCCAACTCAAAACATCATGATGCACTTGCAACATGCAAACTTCAACAACTTCATGACCCGATCCTGATGGCGATGGATCCGTAGATGATGATGCGGCTCGTTCCGACTGGAAACGCACATGCAGACTCCTGTGTATCCTTCCACTGCATGTAAGCACTCCGAACCGCTCTATTTCACAAAGATCATGTGACGACCGGGCCGGATCACCTTCAAACCAAAATCTAACAACTTATCTTCTAGACCTAGCACATGAGGATGCTAGGCTGATTCACAGCATGCTCCTAACTGATCTCCTAAACAATGCAATGCATAAACAGAAAACACAAATGCAAACTAAACTATGATACAGGACCATTCCACCGATTTGCAGGATCAACCGGTGGAAGGGTTGAAAGTGCCCATTAACTTGCAAACAGAAAAGGAAATCAACACAGATACAACTGATCAACTCAAATACTGCAAAAGATGAGATCTTATTCAATTGAGATTCAAATGTCCTGCTTTTACAATTCTACTTCACAATATCTGGACTGATCACCAGTACAGCATATCACCAGTACTACTCTCCTGAACATAACAACTATCAAAATCAAAATGAACTGTCAATATGAACTGTGTCTAAACCCTAACAGGTTGAAGGTATATATAACAAATCCTTCGAGTACTACTAACTTCACTTCCCAGCGGCTGGGAGCTTCCAAGCGGCTGGGAGAGAGGACAACTCAGACTATCTTATCCCGATCTCTAACTGCCTACACATACTCCTAGGCTGAACTAATACATAGCATCGGTCCAGTGGACCTTATTACATGAAGAAGTCAAACATACTAAAAATAGACTATCCTGTCATCATGCTGATAATTATCCTACATCCTGATCATGTATGTCATCATGCGGACCTATATCCTGATCATGTGTGGGTGCTCCTGCACCACATTGAACCATTAAAATGGTTCAATCACAGAAACTTAACACTTCAAATTTCACCAGTGGAGTTTGCTGAAACCCTCGTGATTTCGTAGAACTACTTCTTTCACAACCAAACCAACTTTTACACTTCACTAGCCTAGCACATGAGGATACTAGGGTTCATTCCAGCATGCTGTCGACCAATCCTGTAACTGCAAAACTCGCACAAATAGAAAATGCAAAAATAAAATCTAATCTAATATGTACAGCCATTCCACCGATTACAGAGTAATCAACTGGTGGAATGGAGAAATCCCATATCAACCGTAAATCAGAAATTGACTACACAGATGCAAAATAGGATCTTCTTTATTTCTCTAAGGATGAATACAAATGTTTTTTCCATAGTACAACTCAAATTCACAATCACTGCTCTTTCTAATTTCTTCTTTCTAATCTCTCTCTATCTCTGTATGTGTGTCCCTCAATCGATCAGAACTTAGGCTATTTAACAACCCATAGAGAGTAGTACTGACAGGATTCCAGAGTAGTACTGATAGGATTCCCAGTGGCTGGGAGACAATTCCATGCAGCTAGGAGACATAACTAACTAACAGCTTGTCATTATAGATCGACAGGTGTCCTAAAAACATAAACAAACTAAAAATAGCAAGCATTGGTCAAATAGACCTTATTACATAGTAAATGCATAACAACCTATTCAAGACTTTAGGCTTCTAATTAACTTGATGAAGGGGTGCCCCTGCACCAGCTAGAGTCTCATTAGGGCACCCTAGTCCCACAGTGATGCCAATCTCCCTCTGGGGCACCCAAGTCTTCTTGGGACACCCGGGTCCACTGAGGACACAAGCCCTAGGCACAGGCACTCATTATTGTTTCAAATAGTTATTTTTGGTTTCATGATGAAAAACTGATACCACTGCTTGCTTTTCAACCTGTAGGGCATCCTAGAGACACAAGAGCACATAGGAGGTCACCTGATGGTGCTACTTCAAGAGTGTACTAGTACCATGTCTAACGTAGAGAGAGAGAGCACTTGCAAGTGGTGGGCTTGTGGTGGGTGTTTGATATGCCCACAATTAGATTTCATTGCAACATGTTGATGGCTTTGATGGAGAGGTGGAATGTAGATACATCCACATTCCACTTACCTATAGGTGAGATGACTATCACATGGGAGGATGTGTACATGATCCTATCACTACCTATCCAAGGAGAGGTAGTGAGGGTCATGGGACATCGCACAATAGAGTATACTTGTGAGAGTCAGTTGTATTGTCTAGGTCACATAGTTTCATGGGCAGAGTGAGGACATATTCAACTCTGGCCTCTAGATTAGGGATGCGGTGACATGTCCTTGGTTTAGAGGATCATGATAGTCATTATCACACTAGCTATCGCACTATATGGATGAGGCATCCATCTTCATGGGGGTCTCGTTCACACCATTAGAGCAATGGAGGAGCATCACACTGTATACATATGGGGGTGCAGTATGCTTGCGCACCTCTACCGTGACTTGGGATGGTATGTCCATTATGAGATGCACAGTCTGATGATCTATAGCTTATTACAGGTTTAGGCCTTTCAACATATCAGGTGCACATGACCAACATGTTTTCCTGTAGAGTCAACATTCACCCATCCATGCATTCATGCCTATCCACTAGTCAGATGTTGGAGACATGGTGATCTATTATACTGGAGAGTTGTCTTTGATAGATTCTAGCCTAGCGATATTATTTGGAGACCATATCACGGCTATATCTTATGTCTTGGCCAGCGGAGATAGTTAGCGAGGATGTAGAAGGATTGGCTGATGGTCGGTCACCTCATTCACGTTGTGGTTTGGTTCTAATTTGACATGGTGGCATGACAATTTAGACAGGTACAAGATGTTCTTGTAGTGCATCCAAGCTATGTGCACACTGTGCGTAGCGCAATCAGGGCAAACAGTGCCTAATGACCAATAGTAGCAGATGTACCTCTTAGTGATGATGATGGTCCCATGGATGCAACACAAGTATCAAATGCAGATGATGTTAGTTGTACATGAGTATATCAGACCTGGAGGCATACAACACGACCTACTCCTATCTTTCCTCCTAATCACCCTACAGGTGATGCTCGACCTTGGGTCGGTCACGCTAGTGACACAGGGGTAGAGGATGGTGTGAGTGACTTCATAGGATACTATGATCTCAAGGAGGATGTTGAGGATGAGGATGATGATGATGAGGAGGAGGTTCCATTGTAGTACATCTTCAGGGTGAGACCACAATAGGACCAGCAGGAGGTGGACACTGACAAGGAGACTGAGTCGAGACCACGGTCTAGAGTTCATGGTCCAGTCCCTGTAGATGTTAAGAGACCAAGTCAGAGTGAGAGGGGGGAGTGTAGTAGGTCTATGCCCCTAGCTATAGATCAGACTGCAGAGCTTGTGACACCCTTAGCCATCCGAGATCCATCCTAGTGAGATGGAGATCTAGGTTAGCTTTGTTTCATTAGTTTGATGTTCTTTATGTGTATTGTTTATGCTGGTTATGCAGGAGTCTAATATCTATCTTATTTTTATGTTGTAGTTGGGATTGACACTTGGTGAGACTTTGTGAGTCATGTAATAGAAGACATAGTACCTTTAGATGTATCTGAGCAGTGGGTGCAGGTGGGGTATTTGCCACGATCATCTACTAGGTGACATGCGGAGATATTTATGCCTTTCATTAGGTACAGGATGGCTATAGAGGCTATTCTAGAGTAGTCTTCATGGGAGAAAGAGGAGTTACTTTAGAGAGCTGAGCATATTGAGGCTAAGCTTTAGGTGTTACAAGATCAGGCAGTAGCAGTGCCTACATTAGAGAGAGCCAGTTGTCAGTGAGTTCTTACTACTTGAGGTCTGTTAGGCAAGAACTAACAGAGACAGGGCTCAGACTGAGAGAGATTCGTACCATCATATGTACCAGGAGGCACATGAGGAGGTGATAGGATTGAGAGGTGATATTAGGGGTTTATGATCATGGAGTGTCTCTAGGAGTCATTCGCAATCCATAGTCACACATGGTTAGGCCTCTATCACGCGTACAACACAAGGGCCTAAGGGTACAGGTGATCGAGGTTTAGCTATATGATGTGTATATATTATGTACTATGACATCCCATTTTATTGTGAGAGATAGTCGACTCAGATGTATATTTGAAACTGACTATGATAAATAGATATATATGATGTTTACTTTTCTATCTATGTGTAGCAGTTTTAATCTATCACATGTGATTTTGTAAAATGCAACTAGTGATGACTGTTGAAGGCTAATATATAAATGTAATTACTGCTTAATGTGATATACTAACAATTCTTTACATAACATATAGTAACAAACACAATGATTAAAATTTCACATATAACACAAATTTCTATTCTATGTTCAGTTAATACAAGGGTGATCTAAGAAAAGAGTATATAAGCAAGATACATCAATGATTAACTGAGCAAAGATGTAATGTTAAATGAATTAAGACAAAATAATAATTTCTTGTCAAAATTGAAGCTAATCTATGTGATAAATTTGCTTTATAACATTTAACATCAATTCTTAAACATGAAATTTCTTAGGTGTGATGCATTAATAGGTTCTTTAAGCAGTATACCTTGTTCATCGGCTAGTCTATATGCTCTTGATCCAAAGGTTGCAGTTACTATGTATGGTCTGAGCCAATTAGGGTTGAAATTACCTTTTTCTCTAGGAGGTGCATTTGTATTGCATTAATTTTCATAAAGTACCAAATCTCCAATGTCAAATGAACTTTGTATAGCATGTTCATTGTATGATCATTGTATGCTTTCCTGATGAGCCTTGAAGTGCTCAAGAGAGTTTATTCATCTTTCATCAAGCATCTCAAGTTCTTGTAGTCTTTTCTCATGTTTACTATCATCATCAATAATGTCCTTTAGGGAGATCCTCAATAAAGGAATTTCTAACTCTAAGGGCATTATTGCATCAGCGTCATACACAAGGTTATACAGTGTATTGCTAGTAGCCATACAAATACTTGTTCTATAGACCCATAATGCATAGGATAACTGAATGTGCCAATCTTTTTAATGTTTGTTAATAGTCTTTCATAGAATCTGTCCAATAATTTTTTTTGAAGGTTCTACTTGGCCGTTTGATTGAGGATAATAAGGCGTAGAGAAGCAATGTTGAATATGATATTTTTTGAGAAATTTCTTCACATCCTTGTTCTTAAATGGTGTACCTATTGGCAAGAGACACTGCTAAGCATGTCAAGTGTTGTCATTGATGGCAATTAAGAATATTCCACATATTTACATAACATAACTTGCTCATACCAGAAGTCAGAACAAGAACCTATCTAAGTCTGGGTTGCCAAAAATAGGGCATGTGATAGGGTCTGGTAACTTGGTCTAGATCCCTTCGGTGGTAAATCATAGTGTGCTACAGATCTAAAGGATTTTTAAGGATTGTCAGGATAATCTAAATCTAGAGTTGTAGCCTCTAGAGATAAAGAGATTAAAAGTTATGAGCATCTGAGTACTGGGTCCCATTATGACAAGAACAGTTCAGTGAAGAACAGGTCGTCTTATGTTAGATCTGTGTGCGGATCTAGTAGAAGTGTTTTGGTGAGTTACATATGGGATATAATGTTAGTGGCTAACATGTATGGTGATCTAAAAGTGTTATTTTTGGTATGCATCAATATTGATGTATGGATTCAGTCGACACAACATAGACTTTCTTATATTGTTTGATAAGTTCTTCATAAGACCGACAGATAAGTGATTGAGTTTGTCAATACGGATATATATAACTGATAGATTTGAGTGTTGTGGAGGGAGTTAGTTATGCAGATATGGTGTAAGTGGAAAAAAGGTAGATAGAAGTGTGAAAGCGAAGAGATCTGAGATCTAGATTATGGCAGAGCAGTAAACAAGGCAGAATAAAGATGAAGTGTGTAAAATCAGTATTCTGTACTTAACTGGAATTGTATTCTTGCATTGGCAGATGCTACTTATCAGTTTAATAGTCTGTAATTCTTTTGTAAACATTCTTGTAGGCAGGGAGCCTCTCTTGAGTAGAGTGAGCCTGAATGCATGTCTATTCTCCTCTTTGTAATACTTTTAATAGAGTATAATCTTTGTGGGTTAACCCCCATCATGGTTTTTCACTTAACCAGGTTTCCATGTCAAAATCTTAGTGTCAAGTGTGTTTCTTATGTTTTTGCTCATGTGTTATTGATTTAGGCTTTAATGTTTACATCATTAATCAGATAATAAGTTTATAAAGAAGGTTAAAAGTAGAAAAGGTTGAATTTTGTGTGACAGCTGATTCACCCCCCTCTCAGTTGTTTGGTCTAATTCCAACAATTGGTATTAGAGCGAGGTTCATTTGAAAAGTTTAATAACTTGAGGAAGATTTGGGAAGGCAATAAAATGGATGAATTCAACCTCCAAGGACAATTAAAATCACATTAGAAGATCTTGAGTAGTCTAGAACAGAAGCCAAAGAGCTAGAAGAGGACCTTAAAAATGCTGAAGACTTCATTGAGACCTTAAAAGAAAAATTGTGCAAATCTAATGAAAAGAGGAAGGAGCAACCTCTTCAAATGGTAAATCACTATGAAGACAATGACAAGGACAATGCCCTGAAAGATGAAATAAAATAATGTGAAAAGTTAGCTAAAGAAGTTATATCCTAAAACATGAGATGGAATCTGGGGTGATGGGGCTAACCAAGGAAATTGAATATAGGAAGAAAATTGAAGAAGACCTAAATCAAAATTTAAAAGAAAGAACTAAAGAATGTTGCAGATTGGATGGAAGAGCTAGCCTCCTAGAGTCTAATCTAAAAGAAAGCAGAGACAATGAGAAAGAACTTGAGAGACAAATTGTCATTCTCAGACATGACCTAGAAGTTGCAAATGAATACAAGGAGAAGTTCAAGATAAGCTCAACCAAACTTGAAGCAATGCTTGAAGGTCAGAAAAGGGGTGATGACAAGCATGGTCTTGGATATGAGAAAGGTGAAAACTCTAGATCTAAACAAAGAAACTTTCAACCAATGAATAGGAGAAACAGACCTAGAAGACCTCCGATAAGATAACCTAATGCTCCAAGATATCCATCATTCAATGGAAATTGCTTCAAATGCAATAAATTTGGTCATAAAGCTACTTAGTATAGAAGTAGAGTAAATCAAAATGGTCCATCCTTCTCTGGTCAATGCTTCAAATGTAAGAGGTATGGTCATAGACACAATGAATGCAGAAGTATGATAATGAATAACTCTAGAGGAAATGGCAACTCTTTCAATGGTTACTACTTTACCTGCAATGGATTTGGACACATGGCTAATCAGTGCAGATCAAGAGAAAATCAAGTATATAAACAAATAAATGTTGTGTGCTTTAATTGCAATAGATCTGGTCATATTTCAAGATTCTACAGAACTAGGAATAATGAAAGAAGAGGTCCAACAAACAAAAAACTAGATGAGCAGAGACAAGACAAAGGCAAGGGAAAAATTGATGTGAATGAGTTCCAGAATGAAATGAACAAGACATGGGTCAAGAAAAGTGTTGTGAATAATAATAATGGGTCCGCATCAGAATCCAGTGCTGATAATTCCACCAGGAATTGAATTTGGAGCTCTGGCTTAGGGGGAGCTCCATTGAAAATTAAATTCCCTTAGCCGGTAAGTGGGTACCTAGATCTGGCACAATGAGAGAAGATATTTTGAATTGTTTTAGAACTTTTGGAAGGATTTCTAGAAGAAAAAATGTTGATAAGAAAATTTGTGGAGTGATTCATGAAGAACAGTTTAAGAAATAGAGTAACCGGATGAAGTTAGGGCAACACATTTATTACAATGTCAAATTAGGTTTTTTGGAGGATAAAAGTTGACTTAGTCATGCATTTGAATCACTTTACATTCGAAGGAAACAAGAAGAAGAGCATCTAAGATGCACATCCAGAGATTGAAGCATGAAGAGCGAATTCAACTGGTGATTAATTGACCCAAACCTCGTGGAAGAAAAAGGTACTTCTTTGTAAAGATTTGAATCTGAAAGCTGTTGAGATGGCTACTCCTCTTGTTGTTGATATTACTAAAAGGTCTCAACCAAAATTTAAAAATCATCCACACAAGTCAATAGAAGTCAACCCATTAGGTGCATTTTCAAGTGCTCCATATGGTGTGCTACATACTGAAGATATTAGGGTTTATATTCATGTGAACATAGATGAATTTGAGGACTCAAAGTATGTAAAATTGTTTGAGAGTCATCTCAGGGATGAAAATCATAACCTTAAACTAGAGTATAAGGCACTACTTGATAAACACTTTATCCAGATTATGGGGTTTCCAACATTCGATGAAGATGAGTGGGTCTGGTATGTTTTGAGTCAGATACATGATGAATTCATATGGCTATTAAAACCATTCAAGATTACTAAGGATGTTATTAGAATTGTGATTGGGTTAAACTCAATCAATGGATTACCCATGTTGAAATCTGTGAAAAACCAAACTGTTACCGATGCAACCAGTGAAAAGTTTGACAAGAGGGCAATGGCCATAAATGAAATTATAGAACCATATGTGAAGTTTACTTCCATGGTGATTGGATACAATATCTATCACTCTAGCAAAGAGAATTTAGTCTCTAGAACTACCATATATGCAGCATATCAAATGTTGAAGAATATAGATTATGACCTATGTGAGCTATTACAAAACTAGCTAATTAAAAACCTGAACAAAATCAAGAAAGATAAAAAAACATTTTAAATGTGGTACATTGGTTCTTTGCTTGTTTTTCTACTATATGAATGAAGTACCTGGAGTAAAAGGTGTTCACTGGACTAATGATGAGCTAGTTTCCATTCAAATCAGAGATCATCTTCGTAGCGTTGGTGATTATAAAGCTCAGAAAATTGCAATCTGGGGATACTTCAAGAATTTTTAGAGTATGATGCATTCAAGGGAAAGAATCCCTAAATCAATTGTTGAGAAGTACAAGAATGAAATATGTTTTATGGTTGACACTGATTAGTGCTTAACAGAAGTGGTGGAACCCAGAACCATTTGGATCATGCCCATGGGGTATGACGTAGATGGAAAAAATTTGAATATGTATGCTCAACATCTTCTAAGAAAGCCAAAAGACACAATAGTTGAGAGATTTGGGACATATGACAAGCTAAGTTTAAAACTACATACTGAGCTCAGAGAACTTGAAACCAATAGAAAAGTAAGGAAAGAAGTTGAGAAGTTGGCTGAGAATATAGGTCTCACAAAGGAAGCCGTGAGACAATTTGAGGAAAGAACAAAAAAGATAGAAAAGGAGAAGCAAGATAAGAAACAAGGAAGTGCTCTAGTAGGATCCTCCTCCACATCAAGGACTACTAGAATCTCTGTTGTTACCCCTGTTCCCCCAAAATCTATCAATCCTAAGAAACCAAAAGGAAAATCATCAGGAAAAGAAAGGAAAAGAGTAAAAACAAAAGCCACAACAGCCTATTAGAGCACAAAAGTTGATGTAGAAGAAACAAATTCAAATGCTGAGGTAAAGGAGTTGAAATCCTCTAGAACAAAAGTTGCCAAGGTGACTAAGGAGAAGCCCTCCAGAAGAAAAAGGGCAAGTAAAAGGGAAAAGACAGATACATATGTTGAGAAGCCCACACTTTCTGTGGAAGATGTAATAAAATCAGTCACTGTGGATGGAAATTTGAAACCCATGACTAAATTCTATGATGAATATAGTGATACAAATAAGAGGGTGTTAGAGGAAGCAACTATTAGATATCTGAATATCTATAATAAGGTCCTAATTGAAATAACTTTTGAGATCCCTCCAAGTCTTGCAAACATTTTGGAGTTGAGGAAAGAAAATGCAAAAAGCAAGGATATGGAACTTAGAGAACATGTATTGATAAAACTATGCCCTTAGATCACTCAAGTTCAAATGAATATGATATTCAAATTAGTGAAGGATGAATTTAGGAGCAAGAAGAGAATGGACAAATTGATGCTTGGAGAATTGGACCAAATAGTTAAAGAAACACAAGAAATACTTCTAAGTGCATTAAAGAGACACAATCTTCCATTGTTGAGGAGGAGACTGATGATGGGATTGATTCATCAATCCCAGATATTGAAAAGATAAAAACTGATGAGCAGAAAACCAAGGTTGATGACTCCTATGTTCTAGAAGAAAAACAAATAAACAAAGAAGATACAGAGATGGTGGATCAAATTGATGATGTAGGAGATACTCTAACTTCTCCTAATCAATCCAAAAAAGAAGATAATGTTGAGAATATTTCTGATACATGAGACCCTCTAGAATAGATTACAGATTGTGAGGACAAAGGAAAGAATCCTCCTACAAATAACATAGAGAAAAGTGAAGTAGAGGAAGAAGAAGAAGTCAAAGGTAAGAAAGATAAAGTAGAAGAAGATGGTGCAAATATTGATGCACCCAAACAAAATAGTCTTGATACTGAGAAAAATCAAGAAAAGGAAGGTAGTCTAGAAATTGTGACAAGAGACACTGCAGATACAGTGAAGAGTATCCTTAGTAAAGAAATGCTAGAGTTTGATGAACCAGAACTGATTCAAGGACCAATCAACCTGGATACTCTCTCTCCAATCCAAATGACGAAGATAGAATCTTTTACACAAGCTAAGGCAAGTGAAAAGATATTAAAATCCCACATAGAGGATAGTGAGTTGTTAGGCCTTGCATTTGATATATTGGATAAGATAATGCCAACCTTCCAGAAGAATCCATCTGATTCTACCTCCAGTAATCAGAAGAACCTTGTAAATTCTGTAAATACACACTTTGAGTCCTTTGAGAAGTCTGTAGAGATTAAAATCTAGAATGAATTTTTGGATAAGAAATTTAGAGAACTAAAGGGCCTAATAAGGAATGATAAAAGGATACTTGATATCAGTATAAAGAGTATTCAAAATGTTCTCAATGATGGAGGTGATGTATACAAATTTTGTCTATCTTGGCCCAAAGTTATGGAGGATATTGAGAAGATGATAAAGGAGCGAGAACAAAGATTACTAAATCTATCTCAAAATTATTACCCTCTACTAGTTTCTCCAGCAAGTCAGGAATGTTGAGCAATTAGCCTAATTGATGAAATAAAGAAACTTGTTAAAGAAAAGACCAACATTGTGGAGAGAATGTGTGAGCTCAGGAGATTAATTGCCCCCAAGTTAGAAATAATGTTTTATGCTTTATCAAAAACTCAAGTTGCAGTCCTGACAGGTGATCCTTCAGATCTAAAGAAAGAAAAAACACAGGCATTCCTACTAAGAGAACACAACTCAATTTGAATGGCATGAAAAGTAGTTGGGCCTCTAAACTTGTGCAGTTGAAAAATAATTTTGCAGATATCCTCAAGTTCATGTAAATATAATACATGGATTATTTGTACATATGCGACCTTGTATACAAACTTCTTGTGGAAATTTTGATTTGCGGACCCCACCCCTTCCCATTGATGTCAAAGGGGGAGTGAGAGACAATGAAAAATGAAAGGAAATGAAGAATCCATCAAAGCGGGAGCAGTAGAAGAATATATAAGTGTACACATTAGAGGGAATCAGTCATGACACTTAGTCATTTTTAACTAAGTGTTCCCATCAATGCTAAAGGGGGAGATTGTTGGCAAGAGACACTGCTAGGCATGTCAAGTGTTGTCATTGATGGCAACTAAGACTATTCCACACATTCGTATAACATAACTTGCTCATGCTGGAAGTCAGAACAAGAACCTATCTAAGTCCGAGTTGCCAAAAATAGGGCATGTGACAGGGTCCAGTAACTTGGTCTGAATCCCACCAGTGGTAAATTGTAACACCCAATCTAATCTAACAAAATTATAAACTTACATCTAACAACATAATTTCAGCGGAAAGATTAACTATTATGAAAATAGTATCGAATGCAATAGAATTCAAATTTCAACTAACTTTCATTTTCAACTGAAATAATCTTTTCTAACAGAATACATATAACCAAGGATAAACCAACTAACAATTGATTAACTATCTTTCTCCAATAAAATTAAAATATTAATATAGGAAGAGAGATTAAGAAAAGTACAACTTGAATAGTTTCCTAATAATTTGTTTGTAAGATCCTCCTCTGGATTTTGGAAAAAGGAATATCAACAAGGGGTTTATCCACCCAAACAAGACTAACTGGTCTCTCGTGCTTCTTCAACTGAAGAAACCTAACCCTTCAGAAGGGTGATTAGCGAGGAATCTAATAACAACAATATGCCTCTGAGCCTGGTGTCAAGAACCTATACCTCCTTATCGATCTTTTCCATAAAGGTACCTCCTAATTGGAAAGATCACTCTGGCCAGTGGTATATTTGGTACTTGATAGCTGACAGATGCCTATACTGCATCGTAACCCTGGCCAAGGATTTCTAATAATTATCTGACACTACAATGTCATCAGTACTGTGAGGACCACCCTTTTTACTTCTGTTGTTATGACTATTTACATTTCGGTTATTGTTACTTTTTATATTTGTGGGATAGCAGTTCCCGGAATTGTCAAACTATTAAACTTTATTATGATTTCAGAAAAACTAATTGGGTGATGTTTGGATAAATTACATTTCAGAAAAGTTAATTAGGTGATGATGGAAAATTGCAATATGATTTCATTATGTTAATTAGAACTATGTCATGATAATGCATGTTTTTAATTTGCTTCGGCTATGATGATTATATGTGGATACTGATCTTGTAATTTAGTGTGCAGGATTTACTAATCGAACCATAGATTTCAGAGATCATTCCGCACCTTGTTATTGTTATCCCCTGTTAAGCCGATCTGGATCCACGAGGAACCAAGATCTTTCTGTGTTTGATATGATGTTGTAATGTGGTCTTTCATATGGTCGAGTGGGTTTGGTTACCCTCTTGTAACAATATTTTATGATTTTTGTTGTAAAAAGTTTGAATTTGAATTTCTTTATTTTATTTAAATCTTTGAGGCCTTTTCATGTGCTTTACCTTGACCATGGGTGTCCTGGATGGGTTAAAGTTGACCCTGGGTTATACCCCATGGGTCCAGGGGCCCATTTGGCATGGGTAACCCTTGAGTAACCTCCATCTAGTCATCTTAACTTTCCCCTGAAGTTAAGTGGCGAAAATTGGAGGTATGGAGGGGACATGATGGGTTGTACCAACACCCAACCCATCCCTCTTCAATCCCCAAGGTAAGAGATGACTACCAACCCATCCATTATTGAAGGATTGACTTGAAGTCACCTTCTCCATTAGTGAGATTCCCCCCATGTGTTGTGGGGCCATCCATGTGAAGGAGGGAAGAAGAGGCATGTGTCACCTGTCTTTTCCTCCTTTAACTCCTTTCATTTCTCCCATGCGTAAGAGAAATGACATGAGGAGAGGGATAAGGAGTACTCTAGGGATGGTTGAGTGACATAAGCCACCAGGACAGAATAGTGGCTTTGGGAAGGGTGAGGAGGTGACAAGTGTCACCTCCCCATTCCTCTAAACTGAAAAGAATTTGGGTTATTTGTTTTCAATTTTGGGATGAGAGGAGTTAGTTGAATTTTGGGCGAGAGTTTTTATTGCCAAAAAAAAAAAATAGGAGAGTTAGCTTGGAGGTGAGGAAAGGGAGAGGAGTTGTTGGCTAAGGTTGGAAGAGAACTCAGTGGAGCTTTGCAACATTTTCATTCCAGGAGGGCTTTGTAAGGTTGGTTTGATTTTTACCTTTCTTCGTATATCTGAATATGTATGTAAAGTGTATGTAAAGTGTGTGACAGATGATTATTTGTTTGTGTTTTAGATGTGTTTTCTATGGGGTTTGTTGTCAGGTTGTTTGACAGAGCTTCTCCCACTTGGGAGAAATGCTCATCAAGTTTGGGGTAGGGGAGGAGAGATCCTCCTTGGGTGCATACCTGTTTCCATCTTTTGGGATGTTGAAAGCCTTGAGGGCATGTATCTGTGACTGTATCTTTGACTTGAGAGTCAAATACAGATTTCTTAAAAGAATTTATGATCAAACTTGGTTTGAGGCCTAGAGAAATTGTGTTGGTTAAATTATCTGTAAGGGTGACACTCTGGAGTCGAGTGTGTCCACTCTCCTGCCCCTTATGAAACTCACTGTTGTTGAGTTTCCGTGTTGTGTAATTTACCACGGGTGTTTGTGTGCTTTGGGTTTGTTGTTGTCCCTGTTGTGAAGTGGAGTGCTTGAGTTACCCAGGTGTGAGTATGGTCTCCCTAGCTCGGGGGTGACCCTCTTGTGGGTCTACGGAAGGGAGGAGAGCTATATGAGTGGTGTTTTCTTCTTTGTTTGTCTTTGATACGCAGGTCTCCTCTTGGAGCTTCTGGTTGGATTTGGAGAAGTTCTATTCATAAAGAAACAGATTCTTCTTCTTTGTCTTGAAAATTAGTTCATGATATTTGGCAAAGAGTGTAAAAGAGAGCACCTCTCTTGATATTTTTGTAAATTATTGTCACCCTGGGAGTGAAGGAAATATCCTCCCTGATCTTGTTATTGGGAGTAACTGTTACTTAGTTGTTACATAACTTCTTTTGTATGTTGGGAGAAGGAAAGCCTTATCTTTCATCTTGTTAAGGGTAGTGAAAGAGTTGATTCTTCCTGTATTGTGTATGATGTAATTGTTTACCTTGAATTTCTTATGGAAAGGTTGAAATTAAATAGAAATTCTTACTGTATTAAATGTGTTAGTGGAAGGAAGAGATCATTACTTAATTACATTCAAATCTGAACTTGTTTATGTAATTATAAGAATATATTTGCTTAAATAGTTGAAATGGACACTTACTTGACAAATTATAGAATTTAAACTGATTAAAAATCTATTTCCTTTGTTCTTTGGATTAGTAGTTATTTAATGTTATCATGTTGAGATTAGTACGAAAGGAATTGTAAATTATGAGATAATGTGACTATAAGAATTTTGCATCTACTTGGTAAAATAATTCTTTCATTTTATCCTTTTTGAGAAAGTTTTTGTTCTCTGTTAAAATTTGAGTAAAGGTGAGCTAAAAGTATATATATATATTCGTTATTAAATTTATTATATGATCATTTTAACAAGATATGAGAAACTGAATAAAGCACTGTAATTGTGAAATTGGAGTTATATATATATATATATATATATATATATATATATATATATATTTGAATTGTTATATATTTTACCTTTTTATTTGTTAAATAAAAATTTGAGACACTGTATATATTACTGAGTAATATCATGCAACTATTATATATATATATATTTATTTATTTATCATTAATTATTAATGAGATGAGATTTAAACCTCATGGAAATCAAAATTATGATATGTGGATGTCGCTGTGTAAAACACAGTATTTATAAAAAAATTACATGTGGCGGTGGGGTTTGAAAACCCACCGCAGTCCCTTTTAAGGTGTGGGGAGGGGCGGAGCCCCACCCACACCCCACATCCCTACAAAGAAACTCGGCCCCGCCGATACGCCTTCCCCGCAGCACGATGTGCACTGCGCTTTCCCCGCCGTGCGGCCTTCGCCGCCCACACTCCGCCCTGCCCTCCATCTCCGCCCTCTGGTTCCATCCGCCGCCGCTTCCCTTGGCCCCTGCCCTTGCCCTGCATAAAAAAAAAAATAATCATAGTTAGTTCTTTATTTATTTTATGTTGTACAAAACAACCAAAGAAAATGATACTATAATCCCTTGGTAAGGGTTTTATAAGGTGGAGAGCCTCCTATTTAGTTTAACAATGTTATATATATACATATATAATTATATTATATTCAAAAGAAAAGAAGACATATTATTGTTAAATTATTAGAAATATAGAAGAATAACAATTGAGATAATATATAAAAGAAACTAGTAATACTTAAATAATTGAATAAAAAAAAATCTAACTATTGTAATGATGGTATTAGTACAAATTAATAGTAATAATAACAACAGTAATTATAACGATAAGAGAAATATAGTTGTGTATATAGGTATATATATATGAATCGAAATATACATACGTTGTTTAAATGATAATTTTATCGGAGAGTCCATTTGTTTTCCCTTCACAATCTAAGAGAAAACAGAATTATAATTTAACGAGAGCATAAAGTAATATATTGTAATACTCCGGGAAGAGTTTCTCGGAAGTTTCAACTATCAACGTAAGTCAATAACCGGGAAAATGAAGAGGAAAATTACACGTCACTTGCTTAAAAGATCACTGGAAATAAACTTAAGAAGCCATCACAGACATTCCATGTGAGGCCATTTTAATCTCAACTGTAGTAAACGTCCACATAAGTAAACCTGTAAGAGAGTCAGAAGAAGAAAAAGTAACATTGGAAAACACAGAGGAGAAAATGCGCGGCATTTCCCATATTGGATAAGAGAACTAAGTCGATGGACCCTCCAGCCAAAATTTGCTTAGGAACAAGTTTAATTAATACATACAAGAGGAGAAACCTAGATTAGAGAAAACTAGGAGACCGAGTCCAGTGAAGTAGTAAACCAGCCTATGTGACCTGTATCATCCAGAAGTTAGGTTTAATATCAACAATAGATACAGTGATAACCCTGATTGATGTCCAATATGAAGAAAGGACCGGATAAACATAAAGAAAGCATAGAAAACGAAAGAGAGAGAGACCGAAATATAAACAAACTAATTTATCAGAGAAATAGTTAAGGTGAGCGCGATAAAAATACAATCAAAATTAAGACCCAGAGAAAAGGGAAGAGAGAGCAAACGAACCACCTTGTTGAGAATGCTAAGTCGAAGGAGGAGTATATTTCAGGAAGCAAGAGAGGAGACAGACAATCGTGCCTTGTTGAAAAATGATTAAATAGGGAGATCACGAGTCGGTTTAGTCGGAACAAGGCGTCGTGGGAAGTTGTTAATCTATCAGTGAACCACGGGCGTAATATAGTGTTGGGTAATTCCCACTTACGCCGTAAGGCGTTATGCTGTCAGAATTTTTCCGAGATTTAGATTTAGGAACCCTGATATTTTAAACCTAGCAGTGATATTAACGGCGTCGTAGAGACCCCCTTGTTGGTCTGCTTGCGTCTGGTTGCACGCAATTGTACTTGTACCCCGCCGACAACTGTAGTGTTTTCACCTTGAACGAACACCACCGAGCATGCTTACGCATGCGAGGGGGTTTTTAGGTAAGTGCGGGAAAATTTTTGATATTTCGTGTCATGACCACATGACGGATGTGGCTATGACACGTGTGATGTGTGTTGTGACCACATGGAAAATGTGGGCATGACATTTGGTATCAGAGCCCGGTTTAAACATTGGGCGTATTTGGGCACGTTATTATTCCGCAACTTTGGCTAATTAGTTTCTACCTTGTTTTGTAGGATGCCTCCCCGTGTTCAACGAGCATGGTCACGCCACACAGCGTCTGTTGAGGTGCACACCGATTCCTCAGTCGAGGGACTAGCACCCGTAGTTACAGCAGCACCACCTGCACCACCTGAACCACAAGCACCACTAGTACCACAGGCGACACCAGTATTAGATATAGGTCCATAGATCTTACAGGCACTACAGGCTATGTTAGATAGGTTACCGCCAGTGATTCCTGAGCCACGTAGGGAGCCACATGCCGAGTCACGTATTGAGCCACATAGGGAGCCCTGCGTTGATCCACTAGAGGTGCCACGTGTGGAGCCTTTCATTGAGATTCCCGACACAACAGTAGAGGAGGTAGGGTCAGCTTTCCGTGCATGGAGCAGGAGTCCTCCGAGACCTTTGAGACGAGATGAGAACCAGAGGGCAGAACAGGTTCATCATGGATTGTATGAGGATGGTGTGGAAGAGCCAGTTGTGAGACTTAGAGACAGAGGGGACCCCATCAGAGATCTACTTAGGCTCAACCCACCCACTTTCGCAAGTGCTACAGAGGGAGCTGTGGCCAAGGCTTGGCTGATTAGTTTAGACAGGTGTTTCATGTTGCGACCATATGGAAGCAACACGAAAGCACGAGTGGCAGTCCACCTTCTGAGGGATGCCGCAGCTACCTAGTGGCGCATAGAGGAGTGCAAGCGCCGACTTTCCGTAGAGACACTCACATGGGACATCTTCATAGAGCGCTTTAATGCGCGATATTTGTCAGAACATTACAGACAGTACAGGATCGATGAGTTCCATGATTTACAGTAGAGGGGACTCACTGTTACTCAGTATGAGAGTCGATTCATTAAGCTTTCTCGTTACGCGGAGTACCTCCACGACGAGAAAATCTTAATACACAAATTCATCAGAGGGCTGAATCACGGGATAGCAAGACCAGTTCGTATGGCAAATCCCCAGACCATGAGCGAGGCTGTTGAAAAGGCCCTTATATCAGAGGAAATTTAGGGACGTGGGCAGAATTCACACCCGTAGTACCAGGAACGTAATCCCTAGCAACAACAAAACTTTCGAAGGCCGCAAAACACAACACAAAAAGGAGGATATAACTCTTCATCATTACCCCCTAGGCCTCCATATCAGTAGCAACATCAGCAAAAATCTAAATTCTAATAGAGGGGTCAGGGAGGACAGAATCGTGGATGGCAGCAGAAGGGTCCACGCAGAGATCAGAGACAGCAGGGTTCATTGGCAGGACCCGCGAGGTCCCAGCAGTCTTACAGAGGCTCACAGGGGTCTACGGGATAGTCTGGGCAACAACAGTCAGGCAAAACATAGTCAGGGCAGTTACAGGTTAGAGGACCATGTTATGTGTGTGGTGGGGTAGGGCATCTGGCTAGAGAGTGCCCGCAGGGATTTACTGCAGGGGGACAGCCCCGATCAGGAGGGTCTGAGCAGACCGTAGGTGACGTGGGCAGATCCCACCACATGTTTGTAGCGGTTGATAACCGCCAGGCCGACTTCCAGGCTTCCGTCATCGAGGCAGCAGGTACGATTGGAGACTTCCCCATCTTAATCCTTTTCAACTCAGGAGCTACTGACTCCTTTTTGTCTACATCGTTAGTGGAGCGTTGTAGGCTGGTGGCTTCTAGGCAAGACATTAGGTGGGAAGTTGAGTTGGCCTCAGGGGCTAGGATGTCAGTAGATACCTTGGTTAAAGACTATGAGATCACATTGGAATCATTCACCACAACATGTGACCTTAGGATTATGCCATTAGGATCCTACGCTGTAGTTCTGGGTATGGATTGGCTTGCGGCACATAGAGCCAAGCTTGACTGTCGCCAAAGGACGATTAGCTGTTTAGATGATCATGGTTCGTCAGTTGAAATAGTGGGCATTCAAAAGCCCACGGCTAATCGTATGATATCCGCTCAGTAGCTTAAGCGCTGTATGCGGAAGGGATGCCAGATGTTTGCCATCACGGTCAGTGATAGAGCAGAGGAAGAACCTAAGGCTACCTTAGATGATCACCCTGTCCTTAGAGAGTTTGCTGATGTATTTCCGCCGGAATTACCAGGTATGCCTCCACGCAGAGAAGTGGACTTCCACATCGACTTAGTGCCGAGTGCCGAATCGATATCCCGTGCACCTTATAGGATGACTACACATGAACTCACCGAACTTAAACTACAGTTAGAGGAATTACTTGAGAAGGGGCACATCCGATGTAGCGTTTCACCATGGGGTGCACTGGTTATCTTCATGAAGAAGAAGGATGGGTCTCTTCATTTATGTATGGACTATAGGCAGTTGAACAAGGTGACGGTGAAGAACTGTTATCCTCTGCCTAGGATTGACGACCTTTTTGATCAGATGCAGGGAACCAGAGTGTTCTCGAAAATTGATCTAAAATCTGGGTATCACCAATTGTGCATCACGGAGGCAGATATTCATAAAACTACTTTTCGAACCAGATATGGCCATTACGAATTCACAGTGGTAACCTTCAGGTTGACGAACACTCCTGCAGTGTTCATGAGTCTCATGAACGGGGTGTTCCGTACTTACCTAGATCGGTTCGTGATAATATTTCTAGATGACATTTTGATTTATTCACGGACTAAGGAGGAGCATGTGGAACACTTGCGTCAAGTTTTGCAGCAATTACGAGACCAGCAGCTTTATGGTAACCTGGCAAAGTGTGCCTTCTTCAGGACAGAGGTGCAGTATTTGGGACACATTTTATCAGGTGATGGCATCTCCGTGGATCCATCTAAAATCAGAGCAATTTAGGACTGGCCGGCACCCACCAACGTGACAGAGGTCAGAAGTTTTATGGGGTTAGCTAGGTATTATCGTCAGTTTGTCGAGGGCTTCTGTAGGATAGCACATCCCATTACTTCCCTTCAGCGAAAAGGGAAGGGTTTCATGTGGACCGAGCAGTGTGAAAAGGCCTTTGGAGTCCTCAAGGAGCGTCTTACCAGTGCTCCTATTTTAGCGGTCCCAGATCCTACAGAGGAGTTTGTAGTTTGCACAGATGCATCATTAGAAGGATTGGGAGCCGTGCTTATGCAGGGTGGTAGAGCGATCACATACGAATCACAGAAACTAAAGACACATGAGTTAAACTATCCTACTCACGACTTAGAGCTCGCAGCAGTTGTTCATGCTTTGGTCCACTGGAGACACTTTCTCCTAGGTCGACGCTTTGAACTCTATTCAGATCATCATAGTTTGCAGTATATTTTTACACAGCCAAATTTGAACGCCCGCCAACGGCGTTGGATGGAATTCCTATGCGAATACGACTTCGGTGTCCACTACATCAAAGGGAAGGAGAACGTGGTCACTGATGCTTTGAGTTGAAGGCGCCACGAGATCCTAACCCTAACCTTGAGGGTGGACTTGAAAGATCGCATCTTACAGCATCTGCCGGAAGACGAGTGGTTTCTTGAGGTGCAGTAGGCAATATTAAATCAGAAGGCCCTTGAGGGCAAATTTACAGGATATACCCTTGAGTCTGATGGTATGCTTCGACATCGGCAGCGCATCTATGTACCCAATGCGAGTAATCTTCATATAGTAATCCTATCAGAGGCTCATAGAGCACCCTATGCAGCACACCCAGGAGTGAAGAAGATGCATGCTGACTTATGACAGCTTTACCATTGGACTGGGATGAGGCATGACATTGCTGAATTTGTTGCTCGTTGCCTGGAATGTCAGAGGGTCAAGGCCGAACATCAGCATCCAGCGGGACTGTTGTACCCTCACGAGATACCTGAATGGAAATGGGACACCATTTCGATGGATTTTATCATTAGTCTACCTATGTCATCACGTCGCCATGATGCTATTATGGTGACAATTGACAAGATGACCAAAGTGGCGCATTTTTCACCAATATGCACAACATACAATGCACCATCGGTGGCAAAGGTGTTTCTTGATCAGATTGTTAGACTTCATGGAGTACCTCGCCGCATTATATCTGACAGAGACTCTGTATTTACTTCATCGTTCTGGAGAGCCTTACAACAGGTGTTGGGCACACAGCTCAACTTCAGTTCAGCCTATCATCTGGAAACCGACGGACAAACAGAGAGAGTTAACCAGGTGTTAGAAGACATGCTTCGCATGTATGTGATGGACCATCAGTCTAGATGGGAGGAATACCTATATCTAGTTGAGTTCGCCTATAATAATGGGCATCATAGCTCGTTGGGTATGCCTCCTTTTCAGGCATTATATGGCAGACCATGCAGAACACCTTTGAGTTGGGATCGGATAGAGGATAGAACGGTCATCGGTCTAGAAATAGTTTAGAATATGGAACAGCAGGTCAGATAGATTAGACAGAGACTTCAGGAAGCACAAGACAGGCAGAAGAAGTATACCGATGCTAAGAGGACAGACCGAAGCTTCTCTGTGGGGGAAAGAGTATTTTTGAGAGTGCGACCGCACAAGAGTCCAATCCATTACGAGAAGGGCTCTAAGCTCGCACCTCGATTGGTAGGACTTTTTGAAATCTTGGAGCGGATAGGACCAGTAGCCTATCGTCTAGCCTTGCCACCTAGCCTGTCACGTATCCATGATGTATTTCATGTATCAGTTTTACGTCAATATATTTCTGACTTATCTCACGTGTTGGATTGGAGTGCTCTTCAGGTAGAGGCAGACAGACAGCTGGCGCTGGAGCCAATTCGCATATTGGCTCATCGGACACTGGCCCTTCGAGGTCGAGAGCTGGACCAGGTTAGAGTCTAGTGGGACCTATACGACAAAGTCACAGCAACTTGGGAAGATGCAGAGAGACTAAAGACCCTTTATCCTCACCTTTTTTACGACTTCCAGGAGGAAGTACAGTCTTAGGGGGAGAGGATGTGAGGACCGCCCTTTTTACTTCTGTTGTTATGACTATTTACATTTCGGTTATTGTTACTTTTTATATTTGTGGGATAGCAGTTCCCGGAATTGTCAAACTATTAAACTTTATTATGATTTCGGAAAAACTAATTGGGTGATGTTTGGATAAATTACATTTCAGAAAAGTTAATTAGGTGATGATGGAAAATTGTAATATGATTTCATTATGTTAATTAGAACTATGTCATGATAATGCATGTTTTTAATTTGCTTCGGCTATGATGATTATATGTGGATACTGATCTTGTAATTTAGTGTGCAGGATTTACTAATCAAACCATAGATTTCGGAGATCATTCCGCACCTTGTTATTGTTATCCCCTGTTAAGCCGATCTGGTTCCACGAGGAACCAAGATCTTTCTGTGTTTGATATGATGTTGTAATGTGGTCTTTCGTATGGTCGATTGGGTTTGGTTACCCTCTTGTAACAATATTTTATGATTTTTGTTGTAAAAAGTTTGAATTTGAATTTCTTTTTTTTTATTTAAATCTTTGAGGCCTTTTCATGTGCTTTACCTTGACCATGGGTGTCCTGGATGGGTTAAAGTTGACCCTGGGTTATACCCCATGGGTCCAGGGGCCCATTTGGCATGGGTAACCCTTGAGTAACCTCCATCTAGTCATCTTAACTTTCCCCTAAAGTTAAGTGGCGAAAATTAGAGGTATGGAGGGGACATGATGGGTTGTACCAACACCCAACCCATCCCTCTTCAATCCCCAAGGTAAGAGATGACTACCAACCCATCCATTATTGAAGGATTGACTTGAAGTCACCTTCTCCATTAGTGAGATTCCCCCCATGTGTTGTGGGGCCATCCATGTGGAGGGAAGAAGAGGCATGGGTCACCTGTCTTTTCCTCCTTTAACTCCTTTCATTTCTCCCATGCGTAAGAGAAATGAAATGAGGAGAGGGATAAGGAGTACTCTAGGGATGGGTGAGTGACATAAGCCACCAGGACAGAATAGTGGCTTTGGGAAGGGTGAGGAGGTGACAAGTGTCACCTCCCCATTCCTCTAAACTGAAAAGAATTTGGGTTATTTGTTTTCAATTTTGGGATGAGAGGAGTTAGTTGAATTTTGGGGGAGAGTTTTTATTGCCAAAAAAAAATAAAAAATAGGAGAGTTAGCTTGGAGGTGAGGAAAGGGAGAGGAGTTGTTGGCTAAGGTTGGAAGAGAACTCAGTGGAGCTCTGCAACATTTTCATTCCAGGAGGGCTTTGTAAGGTTGGTTTGATTTTTACCTTTCTTCATATATCTGAATATGTATGTAAAGTGTATGTAAAGTGTGTGACAGATGATTATTTGTTTGTGTTTTAGATGTGTTTTCTGTGGGTTTTGTTGTCGGGTTGTTTGACAGAGCTTCTCCCACTTGGGAGAAATGCTCATCAAGTTTGGGGTAGGGGAGGAGAGATCCTCCTCGGGTGCATACCTGTTTCCATCTTTTGGGATGTTGAAAGCCTTGAGGGCATGTATCTGTGACTATATCTTTGACTTGAGAGTCAAATACAGATTTCTTAAAAGAATTTGTGATCAAACTTGGTTTGAGGCCTAGAGAAATTGTGTTGGTTAAATTATCTATAAGGGTGACACTCTGGAGTCGAGTGCGTCCACTCTCCTGCCCCTTATGAAACTCACTGTAGTTGAGTTTCCGTGTTGTGTAATTTACCACGGGTGTTTGTGTGCTTTGGGTTTGTTGTTGTCCTTGTTGTGAAGTGGAGTGCTTGAGTTACCCAGGTGTGAGTATGGTCTCCCTAGCTCGGGGGTGACCCTCTTGCGGGTCTACGGAAGGGAGGAGAGCTATATGAGTGGTGTTTTCTTCTTTGTTTGTCTTTGATACGCAGGTTTCCTCTTGGAGCTTCTGGTTGGATTTGGAGAAGTTCTATTCCTAAACAAACAGATTCTTCTTCTTTGTCTTGAAAATTAGTTCATGATATTTTGTAAAGAGTGTAAAAGAGAGCACCTCTCTTGATATTTTTGTAAATTATTGTCACCCTGGGAGTGAAGGAAATATCCTCCCTGATCTTGTTATTGGGAGTAAGTGTTACTTAGTTGTTACATAACTTCTTTTGTATGTTGGGAGAAGGAAAGCCTTATCTTTCATCTTGTTAAGGGTAGTGAAAGAGTTGATTCTTCCTGTATTGTGTATGATGTAATTGTTTACCTTGAATTTCTTATGGAAAGGTTGAAATTAAATAGAAAGTCTTACTGTATTAAATGTGTTAGTGGAAGGAAGAGATCATTACTTAATTGCATTAAAATCTGAACTTGTTTATGTAATTATAAGAATAGATTTGCTTAAATAGTTGAAATGGACATTTACTTGACAAATTATAGAATTTAAACTAATTAAAAATCCATTTCCTTTGTTCTTTGGATTAGTAGTTATTTAATGTTATCATGTTGAGATTAGTACGAAAGAAATTGTAAATTATGACATAATGTGACTGTAAGAATTTTGCATCTACTTGGTAAATTAATTCTTTCATTTTATCCTTTTTGAGAAAGTTTTTGAGAAAGGTGAGCTAAAAGTATATGTATATATATATATATATTCTTTATTAAATTTATTATATGATCATTTTAACAAGATATGAGAAACTGAATAAAGCACTGTAATTGTGAAATTTGAGTTATATATATATATATATATTTGAATTGTTATATATTTTACCTTTTTATTTGTTAAATAAAAATTTGAGACACTGTATATATTACTGAGTAATATAATGCAACTGTTATATATATATATATTTATTTATCATTAATTATTAATGAGATGAGATTTAAACCTCATGGAAATTGAAATTATGATATGTGTATGTCGCTGTGTAAAACACAGTATTTATAAAAAAAATACATGTGGCGGTGGGGTTTGAAACCCCACCGCAGTCCCTTTTAAGGTGTGGGGAGGGGCGGAGCCCCACCCACACCCCACATCCCTACAAAGAAACTCGGCCCCGCCGATACGCCTTCCCCGCAGCGCACTGTGCGCTGCGCTTTCCCCGCCATGCGGCCTCCGCCGCCCACACTCCGCCCTGCCCTCCATCTCCGCCCTCTGGTTCCGTCCGCCGCCACTTCCCTTGGCCCCTGCCCTTGCCCTGCATAAAAAAAAAATAATCACAGTTAGTTCTTTATTTATTTTATGTTGTACAAAACAACCAAAGAAAATGATACTATAATCCCTTGGTAAGGGTTTTATAAGGTGAAGAGCCTCCTATTTAATTTAACAATGTTATATATATACATATATAATTATATTATATTGAAAAGAAAAGAAGACATATTATTGTTAAATTATTAGAAATATAGAAGAATAACAATTGAGATAATATATAAAAGAAACTAGTAATACTTAAATAATTGAATAAAAAAAAATCTAACTATTGTAATGATGGTATTAGTACGAATTAATAGTAATAATAACAATAGTAATTATAACGATAAGAGAAATATAGTTGTGTATATAGGTATATATATATGAATCGAAATATACATACGTTGTTTAAATGATAATTTTATCAGAGAGTCCATTTGTTTTCCCTTCACAATCTAAGAGAAAATAAAATTATAATTTAATGAGAGCATAAAGTAATATACTGTAATACTCCGGGAAGAGTTTCTCGGAAGTTTCAACTATCAACGTAAGTCAATAACCGGGAAAATGAAGAGGAAAATTACACGTCACTTGCTTAAAAGATCACTGGAAATAAACTTAAGAAGCCATCACAGACATTCCATGTGAGGCCATTTTAATCTCAACTGTAGTAAACGTCCACGTAAGTAAACCTATAAGAGAGTCAGAAGAAGAAAAAGTAACATTGGAAAACACAGAGGAGAAAATGCGCGGCATTTCCCACATGGGATAAGAGAACTAAGTCGATGGATCCTCCAGCCAAAATTTGCTTAGGAACAAGTTTAATTAATACATACAAGAGGAGAAACCTAGATCAGAGAAAACTAGGAGATCGAGTCCAGCAAAGTAGTAAACCAGCCTATGTGACCTGTATCATCCAGAAGTTAGGTTTAATATCAACAATAGATACAGTGATAACCCTGATTGATGTCCAATATGAAGAAAGGACTGGATAAACATAAAGAAAGCATAGAAAACGAAAGAGAGAGAGACCGAAATATAAACAAACTAATTTATCAGAGAAATAGTTAAGGTGAGCGCGATAAAAATACAATCAAAATTAAGACCCAGAGAAAAGGGAAGAGAGAGCAAACGAACCGCCTTGTTGAGAATGCTAAGTCGAAGGAGGAGTATATTTCAGGAAGCAAGAGAGGAGATAGACAACCGTGCCTTGTTGAAAAATGATTAAATAGGGAGATCACGAGTCAGTTTAGTCGGAACAAGGCGTCATGGGAAGTTGTTAATCTATCAGTGAACCACGGGCGTAATATAGTGTTGGGTAATTCCCACTTACGCCGTGAGGCGTTATGCTATCGGAATTTTGTCGAGATTTAGATTTAGGAACCTTGATATTTTAAACCTAGCAGTGACGTTAACGGCGTCGTAGAGACCCCCTTGTTGGTCTGCTTGCGTCTGGTTGCACGCAATTGTACTTGTACCCCGCCAACAACTATAGTGTTTTCACCTTGAACGAACACCACCGAGCATGCTTACGCATTCGAGGGAGTTTTTAGGTAAGCGCGAGAAAATTTTTGATATTTCGTGTCATGACCACATGACAGATGTGGCTATGACACGTGTGATGTGTGTTGTGACCACATGGAAAATGTAGGCATGACAAGTATTCTCACCCTTGCTTGGCATTGACATTATTTCATATGTTTCTTTTTGGTTATAGGTTTGGATGAAAATCACATATAATCCACTTGACATACTTATAGATTCATAAGAGATACAACATAAGAACATTTAGATAGAAAGGTATCCTTTAACTTAGTGACCGAAGTCAAATTTCTCAATGAGACTATAAATATATAAGTAGATGTAAGTATATATTTATATATATAGATATAAATATATAGGTATAAAGAAAAATACTTTTGCAGATTCAAAAGATTTGGTATTTGAAAGACACATATGGATTCAAGAGGTTGTTCATAAATCATAGAATAGAAAATACAGAGTGGTAGAATTAATTGGTAATCTTGGTCAGCTACGACTATCCAAAATAATGTATTTCTATCTATTGCATGATGAACTATAGTATAACGAAAGGAACTATTGTCTTGCTTGAAAAAGATTTTACAAGTCGAGGTAGAGGAATATGCGACTGCAAAGACAAATCTTGATTGATGGACTGGTTCTTACAGCCGCTCCTAGGATATTGATTCTTACTCATGATAGACTAAGAAAAGAAATGTCGCTCATGCACAAGAATTAGATGGTTCAGATTTCTGAGTTGCGGTGATGAGGACACTCAAAAGAATGCCAATCAATGTTCATAGAATAGCTTACTAATCCTACGAATGCTTTTGGAAAGAGGGTGTGAATACTGCTTCCAAAAGATTGAGTAAAGAATGATAATGAAAAGGATGAATGCCAACAAATATAGACATGCTCCCTCCTTCGCCCATCTACATGCAAGAAGGAACATTTCCTTCTTGCGTGCTGGCAGAGTGGAGGAGTTACACATGAAGACCTAGCTCGCACACCACCAAGCGCTCCTCATGAGGTGAGCGAAATATATTTTATTTAATATACATAAAGAAAATAATTCTTACCAAGTTGAAATATATACATATATGTATGTGCCTTGGCCAAGGCTATGATGATATAGTTGTCTAGACTTAGACTTAGGCAATATTATTTTTTTTCAATTCTTGTAACCACACCTCTCCCTATTGATATCCCTTTTTCCTTGTCAATTGATTTATCCTACAAACACTTTGACAATTAATGGAGGTTAAATCATTTCCTTGATACAAACATTAATATATATATATATATATATATATATATTATATCCATGCATACATTCATTCTCACATATAAGTAAAAAATATTTGTATATAAAAGAAAATCATTCTTACATAATTATAGACATTATCGAATGAATAGATTTCATATTCACATGAAAGCAGTTATACACAACTAACAACATAAACAACATTTCATTGTTCAGAAGAAGGGGATGTAACATGAATCATAGTGTGCTATGGACCTGAGGGAGTCTTAAGGATTGTCAGGAACAATCTAAATCTAGAATTTTAGCCTCCAAAGATAAAGGGATTAAAAGTTATGAGCATTTGAGTACTGGGTCCCATTATGACAAGAACAGTTCAGTGAAGAAAAAGTCATCTTGTGCTAGATCCTTGTATGGATCTAGTAGAAGTGTTTTGGTGAGTTACATATGGGATATAATGGTAGTGGCCAACATGTATGGTGATCTACAAGTGTTATTTTTGGTACGCATCAATATTGATGTATGGATTTAGCTGACAGAATAGAGTTCTTATATTGTTTGTTAAGTTCTTCATAAGGCCAACAAATAAGTGATTGAGTTTGTCAATATGGATATATATAACCAATGGATTCGAGTGTTGTGGACGGAGTTAGTTGTGCAGATATGGTGTAAGTGCGAAAAAGGAAAACAAAAGTGCGAAAGTAAAAAAATCTAAGATCTAGATTATGGTAGAGTAGTAAATAGGGCAGAATAAAGATGAAGTGTGTAAAATTAGTATTTTGTACTTAACCGAAACTGTATTCTTGCATTGGCAGATGCTACTTATTAGTTCAACAGTCTGTAATTCTTTTGTAAACATTCTTATAGGCATTGAGCTTCTCTTGAGTGGTGAGCTCTGGGCAGTGACCCTTAATGCATGTGCATTCCCCTCTTTGTAATACTTTTAATAGAGTATAATCTTTGTGGGTTAACCCCTACCGTGGTTTTTCCCTTAACTGGGTTTCCACATCAAAATCTTTGTGTCAAGTGTGTTGCTTATGTTTCTGCTCATGTGTTGTTGATTCATGCTTTAATGTTTACATCATTAATCATATAGTAAGTTGATAAAGAAGGTTAAAAGTAGAAAAACTTTAATTTTGTTTGACAACTGATTCACCCCCCCTCTCAGTTGTCTGCTCTAATTCCAATAGTACCATTGTCAGAAACAAGGAAAGAGGGTATTCCAAATGGAGAAATAATGTTACATTGTATAAACTGACAAATTACGTTAGCAGTCATGGATTGTAAGGGGACAACCTGAACCCACTTTGTGAAGTAATCAGTTGCAGTAATGATGAATGTATGTCCTTGAGAGGAGGGTGGAGAGATTTTGCCAATTAAGTCAAAGCCCCAAATAGAAAATTGCCAAGGTGAAACTTGTGCACAAAGTTCTTGACTGGGAGCTCGGATTAGGTGATTATGATGTTGACATTGTGGGCATTTCTTGACATAAGCAAAGGAATCCTGTTCCATGTGCTGCCAATAATAATCCATTCGTAATAATTTTTGTACCAAGGATTTTCCCCCAAAATGCCCTCCACAAGCCCTAGAGTGAGCTTCCTCTAAAGCTATTGGGATTTATGAATTACTTAAACATCGGAGTAAAACTCTATTGTACCTTCGTCTATATAACACATTCGACAAAATAATGTATTGTGCTGCTATTTTGTGTAAATAGATTTGGACATTCTTAAATGTTGAATTAGGAATGGTTCCATCATGTAAATAATTGAATATATAGGAGAACCACTTGTCAGTATATGTATTACCACAGAGTTTTGAATTCGCAACTATAGGATCTTCAATTATCGGTGTTTTAAGATTATGGATAACAAAAGTAAATTCATCAGGAGAATCATCAAGTGATATAAGGGAAGTTGCACTTGCCATTACATCTGCATGTCGACTATCTTTCCTGGGAATAGTATTTATTAAAAATGATGTGAATTATTTTAAGAGAGATAGCGCAAATTCATGATATTGAGATAGCTTGTCATGCTTAGTTTGATATGATCTAGTTATTTGTCATACAATTAGTTGTGAATCACCATATATTGTAATATTGTTGATATTAAGAGCCAAAGTAGCATGAAGTCCTACAATAAGAGCTTCATACTCGGAAATGTTGTTTATGCATGAGAAGTCTAGGTGGTAAGACATAGGAATCGACTTATCTACAGGGGTATTAATATGACACCCGCACTGGAGCTAATTCGACATCTTGATTTGTTGAAATACAATTCCCATTTATCGTCCTTAGTAATTTCTAAAAATTGGTCATCGGGAAATATGTCCTAATGTTGTGTAGTAAAAGGTGAAGGAGCTTTAGCTAACTAGTTAGCTAACACTTGCCCTTTTATTGCTTTTTGAGAAATGAACTTAAGATTGAATTTAGTTAACAACATAACCCATTTAGCAAGATGACTTGACAAATCTATTTTTGTGAAAAGGTGTTTTAAAGGGTCAAATTTTACCATCAAATGTATTTTAGCATTTAGAAGATAATGTCTAAGCTTTTGTGTTGCAAACAGTAAATCTAAGCAATGCTTCCCAATAACAGTGTACCGCACCTCATAATTGAGCAAAGCTTGGCTGATGTAATAGATAGCACATTCTTTGCCTTCAACATTATGTTGTGCTAACAAGGCTGCCAAGGCATTATTAGATGCTAAGATATACAATACAAAGGGTTTATCAGGGATAGCGGGCTGTAAAATAGGAGGTTTAGCTAAATAAGCCTTTAAATCTTTGAAATATTTTTCACATTAATAGTTTGATTGAAACTTTGAATTCTTCTTTAGTAATTTCGTAAAAGGGTGAGTCTTATCCATGCCTTGTGAAACAAATCGACAGATGGCCTGTGTCTTCCCTTGTAGACTACAAAGTTGGGATATGTCCTTAGGTGTTGGCATATTAACAATTGCGTCTATCTTTTTCATATCCACTTCAATACCACAGTTTGAAGTGATAAACCCTAACAGTTTTCCACTGTCTACATCAAAGACACACTTATGAGATTTAATCGCATGTTATATTTCCTTATGCACTCAAAAATTTGTCGAAGATACATAACATGATCTTGGTGACGAATGGACTTCACCAAGATGTCATCGACATAATCTTCTAAAATATTGTGCATGTAATCATGTAATATAAGGGTCATGGCTCATTGATAAGTAGCTCCTGCATTCTTAAGTCCAAATGGTATGACTAACCAACAAAATATACCCCAAGGAGTGATAAAAGTTATTTTATACTGATCTTGAGGGTTAATTAAAATTTGATTATATCCTAAAAAACCATCCATGAAAGAGAGTAATTCATCATCAGCTATAGAATTGACAATCATATCAATGTTAGGAAGTGGAAAATCATCTTTCAAAGATGCAAGGTTCAAATCTTGAAAGTCCATACACATCCTTATATGACCATCAGGTTTAGTGATGGTGACAATGTTTGACATCCAAGGTGAATAGTCAATAGGGCAGATAAAGCTAGCTTGTAGAAGCCTTTCTATTTCATCTTTGACAAGTAATGCAACTTTAGGATTCATCTTATGAATCTTTTGTTTAAACGGCTTAGCATCTGGTTTCAAGCCAATATTATGTGTTATAATTTGAGGATCAATACTAGGCATATCTGAATAGTTCTAAGTGAATAGTTTAGAAAATTCATGTAATAACTTAGTCATTTCTTCCTTTTCTTCTATATGTAAGCAATCACCAATAGGGATAATTTTGCTAGCATTATCTTTCTCCATGACAACATCAACAGTTTTTCCATTAAGTAGAGTACTATGGTCTAGGAGATCAAGTGATTGTGGTATGTCTTTGGATTCTTCATCAGACTTTAGAGTGGCATTTATCGTGCTAGTAGTTTTTCTAAAATATGCACTATTCTTCAAATAATAAGGTAATTCATGTTTATGATGGTAATGAGGAATGTTATCATAAGCACCAAAGAATTCCATTATCACTTCATTGGTTGAAAAGATATCCAAAGGAAATGCTCCTGGAGGACAACTAGTGTCAATCATCTTAGGGAATATCAAGTTAAGTGTTGACATTGTATTCACATTAAGAGTAAGATGTCTATGGGCTTTAGATTCCTTGAAAGGATTATATCCAATGCCACTTGAGTAATGTCATGAAGCAGATTCTATAGGCACTTTGATTCCTTGTTGATTAATACCACAACCATTACCTACATAATTGCATTTTTTATAAAGGATTTGAAATCCTTGACCATAAAGAGAAGCCATTTCTTTGGAAGAAGGTGGAGCTTCATAAGATTCATAATCTATAGTGTAAGTAAAAGTATTATCTGAGTTTGTTACCAAAGAAGCTTTATGTTTATCATTCAAAGCATGAGATTATATCGATGCAATATTTGATGTTTCGGGGATAGGGTTTTTAACTTTATACTCTCCCATGGAAGAAGATTTAAAATCTAATGAACCCCAATCATCACCAAAAAATGCATTTAATTGTTTGAACTCTTGCACAGCATTGTCTGGGGCAATAAGAGTTGATGAATCAACTTTCAAATTATTTAAAATCTTAGGACAAATGACTTGTTTGTGTGATTCAATTTGCAAATAGTTGTCAAGTTCAGGATCAGCATGAATAGTGTGTAGCTTATCTTTGAATATAAGTTTAATTGAACGATGTAAAGTAGAAAGAACTACCCCCAATGCATGGATCCAAGGTCTGCCAAGAATCATGTTGTAAGATAGAGAACAAGGCTTGACATAAATCAGGGTAGGCACAATCATAGGTCCTACTTATACAGGTAGAGTTATAGTGCCCACGGATTGTTGTCCAACATTGTCAAAGCCATAGATACTTAACATTTCTAGCTTAATCAAAGATGTATCAACTTTAATCTTATGTAATCAGTTAAGGCCACAAACATTAAGAGATGATCCATTATCAATCATAACTCTCTTAACCAGTGTCTTATTTATTGTAATGAAGATAATCAAGGGATCATATTAATTTTGAACTTCAAGAGATGGCAACTCATGTTGTTGAAACAAAATGTTGGTCTTTGTCACATGCATACAATCTAATAGAGATACTACATCATTTGGCGTGACAACAGGTGGGACAATCACCTTTTTTAAAGCTTCTTGGAGCATTCCATGGTAAGTAGGCAAAGTTTGTATAAGCTCCTAAAGAGATATGTTTGCAGGAGTAGCACAAAGCTGCTATACAAGATCATAGTCTTGGCCAACCTTTTGTGTTAAACGGGGTACTTGAGGAAGCATAGGTTGAGAGGCTGGTAAAGATATCAGAATGCTTGGTTGTTGTTTGCTTTGTTTATTATTCTAAGTATTGTATGCATGAGAAACCACATTATGACTAGGTTGTTGTTAATTTTGATGTGTTATTTGTTTAGCATATGTATAAATGTGATCAGGAGGTCAAGAAGAAGGTGGAAGACCTCTAATAGTAAGCACTAGGTTAGAACATGTTTTAACCACATCCAAACACAAGGTGACTATAATTTTTGGTTTCCCAGATTCTTCAATAGCTTTAGGAACATAAATTGTATTTACCACTCTTTGAAACAACGATGGTTTAGAAGTCGTAGTGGAATGTTCAATTGACATAAAGTCCTCTAGGTCATCATCTAACATATTGAAATCATCACAACTAAATGACTCATCATATACATGAAAATATTCCAAAAAATAATTTGACATTTTAACATGCTCTAATTAACCCAAGATTTAAATGTAAAATGATGTTTGTATGATTTTTTATGAAAATGAAACACTATGCAAAACACCAAGTGATAATTTCTAACTCTTTTATTGAAAAGAAAAAGAATATCATTCAAAATTTAATGCATGCACTTTCACAAAAGAGGGTTTGCAATCTAAATGTGCTTTAGGAAAAAAACTAATTCAGATTTGATATTTAAAAGGATGCAAATTCTTTAAAGCTTGGGTTCACCAAAATGTTTAGGGTGAAAAAGTAGGTTTTCTTAAACAAGGTTAAGTCCTATCCTTTCACCTAACTAAACATTGGGAAGACAAGAACTGAGCTTGGGATCAAGCTACTAATTACTTGTTTGTTCCCTAATGCTAATTAGGTTTGATTCATGTGTTTAACTAAGGTTTTATCAAGTGTCCTTTTCACTAATCAAGTAAACCCTAATTACACCTTGTAACTAAAATCAACTAAATTTAGAGATGAAGCAGACAAAATAGATCATAGAAATACAGAGAATAAGGTTCAGAGATTATGCACCCAGAAACTAAGGGCTAACTAGACTAGGGCACCTGCGCATTAGTCCTGCAACTTTCTATCTATGAAAATCTTCTGCATCAGCTATCTAGTGACCTCCAATAGCTCCCAAATCTTAGAGTATTTCCCCAGTTGGACTAGGGTGCCCACTCATTAGTCCTAAAAGTGTTAGGATCTAAAATTTTAAAAATTAGTGATGACTGTATTTGCAATATCCATCTTTCTATCACTCCTTTTCACCATATCCTACAAAACATGATTTGCACCTACAAAAGGAGGAGAAAGATGTCGCAGCTATATAGGAGCTTGCCTTAGTAAATCCCCATTTTCGATATTCCTACCTCAACAATAGCCAGAGATAAAGATTTGTAGAAGTGTGTGAAAACTTAACAAAGTGTATGCAGGAATATCAAACCCTAGTATGTCTCAATCAAGGGAAGATCAATAACTTTCTTTGATTCAATAAACACATACAACTACACCTCAAGGAGATGAAAGAAGACTTGCATGAACAAGAAGGTAACTCAGCAATGTCCACGGAGGATCTCCAAGCTTGATGTTGGAGGCTTAAACCCTTCTCCCAATCATGTAAAAGGTGTACAAACCCTATGAATAGCAAGATAGTCTCAAGATCTTGATTCCTAATTTCCATCCATTGTCTCCATGATAGAAAATTCAAATCACTTTCAAGAGATTCAACAAGTCACTGGTCTTCAATGGTAATTTTAATAGAGTTTTGGCATCAAGATTACATAAAGATTGTGTATGATGAAATGATTTTCAAATGTCTTTTTATATCCAACCTTAGGGAATTCAAATTTTGAAATAATGTCTCGATATCGCACAAAAATAAAAATTTGAAAATGGAATGCTAAGGTGCACGGTGGGAGCTGACACCCCACAAAGATTCAAAATCCTAAAAAATGGAGTAGGACTAGGGCACGGGCACCCAAGTCTAGTTTCCCATTTTCCAACTAGATCTACATCTTGGGGGTCCCAGGGACCCATAATCTAAATTCTCTTTCTGGGTTCCATCAATAGTTATCTCAAAAAATGAACATTTTGCAACTAGACACTAGCCAATCGGTGTTTCAGGAAGGCCAAAAACAAAGAGGTGATCATGAGGTCACCAAAGGTGAGGAGCTAAGGCAAGTGAAATTGTACCATTCCATATAGGAGGATAATTTCTGATGTAACAGATCCAAATTTCTCTTTATGGACCAATCCAAAGGTAGGAACATGATCAAGAGACATCCACAAGCACATTAAAATCACCAAGAACATGCACACAACTTCTAATCACTTTGTCAAGAAGATTCTTGAATCTGGAGCACTTGAACATAACTGACATCCACTGTCATAAAGAAAAGATCACTTATAGACCACCAAATCATGAACCATTGGATTTGAAGACATAACATCACTACAAGCTTGATTCTAGAACTACAGACTAAAATACTTAAATGCGGAGGAATGTGAAGCATAATACTTTCTCCCTGTCACCATTGAATGCACAGAAAAATAGTTTTTACTCTGGTGAATAGAACTCTCTCAAATCTTCATATCAGAGGCTCAAACTTGAGATATAGCATCTTCAAACATGCCTCTAAATAACTTCCAATCCACAGACAAAGATATGCATTCTACAGGAAATACAGAGTAATATACTGGACTGTTCTTCAGTAAACAGAGATACTCTACAACACACTGTTTCCACTGAAGGAACAAATTACCTCAAAAGCACTTGGAAACTCAGTATTAGGATCACTTACTCATTATCTCCAATACTAGCAAACATCAAAATCAAGAGCATAGTTGACACCAATGACAACACAAATATGTTGACATCAATGACAACATTGGTAAGGCACATACTTGCAACAATCTCCCCCTTTGTCATTGATGCCAACATATGATGTGAAAAACTATAAAGACCATCAAGACATGATTTTCCCCCTTTCTCTTTACATATCTACACTCTTTCTTTCCCTCAGTTTTTTACATGATTTATCTCCCCTTTTGACATCAATGACAAAGGGCACATACTTGCACTCTGCTGCTCTAACCAAACTAAAAATATTTGTTATCAATACTTACTACTTATTATCAGGAATCATCTAGCTACTCCCTCTGAGAGATAGCTCTCAAAACATCAATCTAGATCAATGAATGGGGCTCTAAGCTTCACTAGATTGATGCAGTGTCATGCATCTTAGTTTAGAGTAGGAGAGGTAATAACCCCTAGCTTTTCCCTGAGATACTCAAAGGAATCCTTAGGTAGAGGCTTAGTAAAAATGTCTACAATTTGGTCCTTTGTAGATGCATATTCCATCTTGACTTCATTCTCTATCACCTTCTCTCTAAAAAAATGATACCTTATAGATATATGCTTTGTTCTTGAGTGCATCACTGGGTTCTTGGAAATGTTTATGGCACTTGTATTGTCATAGAAGATTGCAATTGGATCTTAATATACAACTATTATGTCCTTCAATGTCTACTTCATCCATAAAACTTGAGTGCAACAACATGTTGCTGCAATATACTCTACTTTTGCAGTGGATAAGGAAATTGAATCTTAGTTTTTTTCTCAACCATGAAACCAATTTATTACCCAAGATGAAAGCACCTCCAATTGTACTTTTCCTATCAACAGCATCTCTGGCCCAATCTGCATCTGTATATGCACTAAGAGTGAAATCATTGTCTTCTGGATACCATAATCCATGATATGATGTGCCTTTCAAATACCTCAAGATTCTCTTAACTGCCATCACATGAGACTCTCTAGGATTCTCTTGAAATCTTGCTACAAGACAAACTGCATACATTATAGGGTGAGTGTGAGATCATGATGGGCCAAACAGTGGCAATGGAGAAAAAACTTGTTGGATGAAAAAGTGTTAACATTTAAAAACTAATATTTAGATTTGGATGGAAAGGATGTTAATATTTCTATCTCAAATATGGGTTCCCTCCAATAATTCCTTAGGATTACCTCATATTTAGGCATGTGAGAGTCCCAAAATGTGCCAAAGAAACCTACAAAAACAACCCATTTAGTGTTATCCTAAAAATTTTGACAATTTCATCCTTGAAGCTGACAGACTTTTTTATAACTAAATTTAATCAAATGAAAAGGGTTTATAGAGGAAGCTATTAAGATTCTAAAAATATAATATATGCCTCATAATAATTTTAATAGGTAATTATTATTAATTTTCTACATATGCTATGTTTGATTTCCTGATAGATATACATATTGAAAAACATCCATAACATTCAATATATTAATCCTTTTCTAAATCCAAAAGATGCGTCAAATTCTAGGATTTATTGGGTATACATTACAATTTAAAATTTTTGAGTTTCATATATTTTTTACCAAGTTAGGTTGGGTGGAAAACTAATTTTTAATATTTTAAAAAAGTCATACTAAAAAAATCATGAATAATTATTTATTTACTTAAAAAATTCAAAAAAATATGTGTCACTTCTGTTCATGTGTCATTTACTTAAATCCAAATCATGGAGGAAAAATATTATATTTTTTTCATACATAGGTTGGCCGAAATGACACCTACTTTTATGGTTTTCTAAAAGTAGTGCTTCATTGAAATATCCAATTTTCACCAAACTATTTTAAAAAAAAAATTAAAAAAGTAGTAGCCCATAAACTACATTCAATTTAAATTACAACTTTTATTACTACCTTATTTCTAGATTATGTAGATAACTCGTTCAATTTTTGACATGAAGTTACTTAAGTCTATTTTTCACATTTACATTGCCACTTAGGGGTAGTGGTTGGCCCATCATGATCCTACACTCACCCTATATCAAGTTTGGATTGAGTTAGATAAAGTAATCCTCCAATCATGGATCTGTACCTTTTCTAATTAGTCTTAGGTGATTCATCACTTTTACTCAACTTGTAACCAATCACCATGGGAGTACATACTGGTTTAGATTCCTCCATTCCAAACTTCTTCAACAACTCTTTCACATACTTAGATTAGGATATGAAGATTCCTTTGTCTAATTGAGTAACTTGTAGACCTAAAAAGAAATTCATCTCACTAAACATAGACATCTCAAACTCTTTTTGCATTTCACCAGCAAATTTCATGCACATACCTTCATTGCCTCCAAAGATAGTGTCATCAACAAAGACTTCAACAATCAAAATTTGATCACAATTAATCTTGAAATAGAGATTGCTTTTAGCAGTACCTTTAATGAACCCTAATTGTAATAAGTACTTATCCAACCTTCCATACTAGGCTCTAGGAGCTTACTTGAGTCCATACAAAGCTTTCTTCAACCTACACACCATATCAGCTTGGTCTGATAACTTAAATCCTTCTAGTTTCTCAATGTAAACTTCCTCTTCCAACTCACCGTTCAAAAATGCAAACTTCACATCCATTTGATACACTTTGAAATCTTTGTGAGCTGCAAATGCTAGAAATATTTTGATTGCTTCAATCCAATGCATTGGAGCAAAAGTCTCTTCAAAATCTATTTCTTCAATTTGAGAATATCCTTTGCACACAAGCCTTGATTTATTCCTTACAACTTCTCCATTTTCATTTAGCTTGTTCCTGAAAACCCATTTGGTTTGAATAGTTTTTTTGTTAGCAGGTCTAAGAACTAATTCCAAGTTTCATTCTTCTCTATTTGCATTAGTTCTTCCTTCATGGCCTTTACTCAATTTTCATCATTACAGGCTTCATTTATAGTTTTGGTTCAACTTTAGAAAGAAAATGGTAATTCACTTGTTCTTCTATAGCTCTTTTCCTTGTCAGTACTCCTTTTCTTTTGTCTCCAATAATTTGATCTTATAAATGATTGAACCTTGCATACCTAGAAGTCTTAACTGTAGTTTTTGTTTCCATCTCTTCTTCATCTTCTCTGTCTTCTTGTTCCTCTTTCTTCTCATTTACTATGAAAATAGGTGTTGGAATTAGACTAGACAACTAAGAAGGGGGGGTGAATCAGTTACTTCATTCTCATTTACCTTATCTCTCAAGAAATGAAACTTGATGGATATGTGCTTTGTCTTTGAATGCAACATTGGATTCTTTGAGATGCTTATTGCACTTGAATTATCACAGAAGATTGTGACAGGCTCCTCAAACACAATTCTGATGTCCTTTAGCATTTGCTTCATCCATAAAACTTGAGTACAATTGTTTGTTGCTACTATATATTATGCATCTACTGTAGATAGGGATATTTCCTCCTACTTTTTTGTCAGCCAAGAAACCAATCTACTTCCCAAGAAGAATGCACCACCACTAGTGTTTTTTCTATCATCCACATCTCCTACCCAATCAGCATCTATATATGCTTGAAGAGTAAAGTCATTGTCTTTTGGATACGACAAGCCATAATCAAGTGTTCCTTTGTGATACTAAAGATTCTTTTGACTGCTACAACATGGGATTCTTTGGGATCAGCTTGGAATCCAGCAACAAGCCCAACTGCATTCATGATATCAGGTCTAGACTGAGTCAGATAGAGTAGTCCTCCAATCATTGATCTATACCTTTTCTGATTTTCTATAGGGCAGTCATCATCTTTACTCAACTTGCATCCAGTCACCATAGGCATACCTACTTGCTTTGAATCTTCCATTCCAAACTTCTTCAACAATTCTTTCACATACTTAGATTGAGATATAAAGATACCTTTATCTGATTGAGTGATTTGTAGAACTAAGAAGAAATTCATCTCACCAAACATGGACATCTCAAATTCAATTTGCATCTGATTAGCAAATGTTTTACACATGCTCTCATTTCCACCAAAATTGATATCATCAACAAATACCTCAATAATCAGAATATTCTCATGATCAATCTTGAAGTAAGGATTACTGTTAGTAGTGCCTTTGTTATATCCTAACTTTAACAGATACTTATCTAATCTTGCATACCAGGCTCTTGGGGCTTGTTTGAGTCCATATAGTGTTTTCCTCAATCTACAGACCATGTATTTCTGATCAGACAGCTGAAATCCTTCCAGTTTCTCAATGTAGACTTCTTCTTCTAACTCTCCATTTAGGAATGCTGATTTGACATCCATCTGATAGACCTTGAAATCTTTATAAGCAACAAATGCAAGAAATAACCTGACTGCTTCTATTCTTGCCACTGGAGCAAATTTTCTTCAAAATCAATTCCTCCACTTGAGAATATCCTTTGCATACCAACCTTGCTTTGTTTCTTACAACTTCACCATCTTCATTTGGTTTGTTTCGAAAGACCCATTAAGTTCCAATCACATTTTTGTCCTTAGGTCTAGAAACAAGATCCCAAGTGTGATTCTTTTCAATTTGTATTAATTCTTCTTCCATTGCTTTTACCCAGTTTTCATCTTCGCAGGCTTCACTTACTATTTTTGGTTCAATCTTCGAAATTAGACAAATCTCTTCTTGATCTTTAGTAATTCTTCTCTTAGTTCAAACATATTTATTTCTATCTCCTATGATTTGATCTTCAGGATGATTCATCCTTACATACCTGGGAGTTTTAGGATTTTCTTGAACTTCTATTTCTTGAGCTTGTTCCTCAACTTCTGCACTATCCTCTTGAATTACTAGATTTTTCAGATCAATGTAGATCTGAATATGAGTTTGCACTTGCCTTTCTTCACTTGAATTTTCATCTTGATGATCTGAATCATATCTGCAAGACCTAGAATGTCCTTCCTTTCTCTCATCAACTCTAACATTGGCACTTTCAATAATCTTTTTCAACCTCTTGTTAAAGCACTGGTATGCTTTACTTTGAGTAGAGTAACCTAGAAAAATTCCTTCATCACTTCTTGTTTCAAACTTGCCTAGATCCTCATCTCCGTTGATATAGCATTTACTACTAAAAAACTCTAAAATATCTTACAGTAGGAGGATGACCAAACTAGAGTTTATAAGGAGTCTTACTAGAATTACCTTTGATCTGCACCCGGTTAAGAGTGTAGACAACAGTACTCACAGCTTCTCTCCAATAGACTTGAGGAACATTTGTTTCCATCATCATGATTCTGGCAGATTCTTGAATGGTCTAGTTTTTTCTTTCCACTACTCTATTTTTCTAAGGAGTCCTAGGAGAAAATAAGTATCTTTTTATTCCATTCTTTTCACATAATGTATCAAACTCACTGGAGGCAAACTCTCCACCTCTATCAGATCTCAGACACTTTATCTTCACACCAATCTCATTTTCCACCATAACTTTGAACACCTTGAATTTGTCAAGAGCTTCTAATTTTTCTTTTAAGAAAGTTACCCACATCATCCGGGAGTAATCATCAATTAGCAACATGAAATATCTATCTCCTTGCACACCTAATTCTTACAAGACCACATAGATCAGTATGCACAAGTTCCAATCACCCACTTGAAAAATGTTCTTTACTTTTGAGTGATGTTTTGTTCTATTTACCCGATTGACATTCTCTACACATTCTATCAGGTTTCACAAGTCTTGGAAGATCTCTCACAACCTGAGTAGAACTTATCTTGACAATGTTATCAAAATTCACATGACACATTCTCCTATGCCACAACCAACTTTGATCTGTCTGAGCAATCAAACAACTTTTACCAGAACTACTTAAGTGAGAGATGTTACCTCTAGTTTGTGTACCAGATGTAATTTTAGTTCTAGAGCTTTCCAAGATTCTACATTTGCCATCCTTGAATCAGAGATCATAACCCTTGTGAACCAACTATCCAACACTGAGAAGATTATGCTTCAACCCTTCCACATACAGAACATCATTGATGTTATTCTTACCATCAAAAGAGATGGATCCTCTGCCATAGATTCTACTAGTTGAGTTGTCTCCAAATTTTACAAGCCCACCTTCATATTTTTCAAGGCTCACAAACTTACTTTTATCACCAGTCATATGATGAGAACATCCAATATCAATCACCCATTCATCCTTTTCAACAACTTGAGCAGCCAAGGCACTTTCCAAACTTACACAGCTAGTAGATTCAGTAGACATCAGATCTTCTTTGATAGTAATGAACGCCTAATCATTTTCAGTGGATCCACCATGATCAAATTCATCATCTATGACTCCTTCTTCTCCAGCTTCTTGGATATAGTAACATTTCTTTTGACCTTTATGTTTGTTAGGGTTTGGTTTTTAAAACCTCTTCAGACATCTTGAGGCAAAATGACCAATCTTATTACAAGCAAAACATTTAAGTGGAAACTTTCCTTCATACTTACCAGATCCTCTTGGCATTCTTTTGGCAATAAGAGCTTCAAGATCTGTAGTCTCAATTTCATCATCTTCAAGATCCTTCCTTGCCTTCACAAATCTGTTTGATCTTGCTAAAGAGCTTTCACCTAGATCATATCTTTGTTTTCCATATATACTGGCCTTAAATATAGATTCAGACTTAGGAAGAGAATCACCAAACTCACTTAATTCAAAAGCTGAAATTTTGCCAACCAGTTGATCTCTTATAACTTCTGAGATAGTCTTGATCTCCTCTATAGCAGCAACCTTATGTTTGTATGAATTAGGTAAAGATCTGAACACTTTTGCCACAATTTCTGATTCTTCCAAAGTTCCACTAGCACACCTGATACCACAAACAAGTTCATTTATCTTTTGCATGTAGATTGTGATGTTTTCATCTTCACTCATCCTTAGATTTTCAAATTTTCCTCTCAGACTTTGTAGCTTGGCACATTTGACATATTTGTCACCTTCATATAGATTCTCCAACTTCTTCTAGATTTCATGAGCATTTTTTAGTCCAAAGACATTTGTCATTTCTGAATCAGTCGGGGCACTCAGCAAGGCTTCTTTAGCTTGAAGGTTATTTTTAGCATCTTTGTGTTGATTTGGAGTTGAAGGACCTTTCTCTGGAGGTTTATACTCATCATTGGTTATCACCCAATAAGCATCACCCATGCATTGCAAATGGCACTCCATGAGACTCTTCCAAATAGAATAATTTGTTCCATCAAATCTAGGACTATCCTTGTAGGTCGACATCCTGGATCTCCTCAAGCATTCAAGATTTTTTTAGAGGATCTGGCTCTGATACCAATTGTTAGAATTAGTCCAGACAACTAAGAGGGGGGGTGAATCAGTTGTCCTACAAATTTAACCTTTTCTAATTTTAATCTTCTTAATCAATTTGCAATCAGATTAATAATGTAAACATTAAAGCATGAATCAACAACATGAGCAGAAATAAACTAAACACACAAAACACCAGGATTTTTATGTGGAAACTTGGTTAAGGGAAAACCACAGTGGGGGTTAACCCAAAAGATTCGTACCATGTTAAAAGTACTTAGAAGAAAAGAGAAGGCACATGCCTTTAGGCTCACTGCCCAGAGCTCACTACTCAAGAGAGGCTCACTGCCTATAAAACTTATGTTTAATATAGAAAGAATTAATTGATAAATAGCATCTCCTTCATGCCTAGTTCAGTTTCATTGAATGCTCACAAAACTTCTACTCTACCCCAGATACTTCTTCTCTAACTCTTCATCAAAACAACTCTTGTTCTTCTACTTCTCCTTTTCTCTACTCTACCTTTTGATCATTTCTTCAGATTATATCATTTTCACGCAAGGATAATTTTTCACAACTCATCAACAAGTATTTATACACTTCATCAACCTTGGAATGAACATCAAGGTTGGCACTAAAAACATTTGACTTAATGCGAATCACTAAGCTATCGGCTAAACATAATTGGGACTCAAATCTTCATTAGTCAACATGCCACGCTCTGTAGAAATGCTCTTAGATAATCCACAACAGACTTGAATCATTCGGTCGGCCAAGACTAGAAAGAACAACAACACCAAGAAGGAAATTTTCATTGACAAGCTCAAACTTCAATGCGGACCTCCAACATAGCAGTCACATGATCCAGAGACTTCCACAAGCACACTAAATTCAACAAAAACATCCATACTCCTCTAAATAATTAGAATCACTTGCATCTTCCTCTGGAACCTCAAGAACATTGTCTGCCATTATTATCACTTTAGAAAGATTGCTTGTAGACCTCCAAACCACGAACCACTTGAATGGATGATACACACTAACTTCCCAAACATGCCTCCAGATCTGCAGATCATCATTTGACATATCTGGAACAATTCGGACCTCTTTCCTGTCACTCTATCTTCTTCTGAATTCTAAACTACCAGTTCTACTTAGATGTCCATAGCTTCTTCAAATCTTCATGTGAACCCTTCAAATCTTAACTAGAGCTTCTTAAGACAATCCTCTACTTAGCCATATGGTCCATATACATTGATCCTTGTTAATTTTCTCAATATCCTCAACAATCCAGTCTTCTACATAGGTAGAAAAATAGGATACAGTTGACAACAATGGCAACAAGGATATATTGACATCAATGACAACACCACTTAGGCACATATTTGCAACAACAGGTTCATCTGATTTGTAGCCATTCAGATCTGATGTTATTCCTTTGTCTTCATCCACCTTCACATTTGCACTTTCAACAATCTTTTTTAGCCTTTTGTTGTAGCACTGGTAGGCCTTACTCTTGGTAGAGTATCCAAGGAAGATTCCTTCATCACATGTTGCATCAAACTTCCTTAGATCTTCTTCTCTTTTGATATAGCATTTGCTTCCAAAAACTTTGAAATATTTTACTGTAGGTATTCTTCCATACCACAATTCATAAGGAGTTTTAGTGCCATCACCTTTCACTTGAAATCTGTTTTGCATGTAGACAACAGTATGTATAGCTTCTTTCTGGAAAACTTCTAGTAAATCTGCTTCCTTCATCATTGTCCTAGTAGCCTCTTGAATTGTCTTGTTCTTTCTTTCCATAACTCCATTCTGTTGAGGAGTCCTTGGTGTAGACAACTATCTCTTTATCCCTTGCTCTTCATAGAAAATGTTGAATTCATTTGATGTGAACTCACCTCCTCTATCAGACCTCATGCATTTGATTTTCAATCCTATTTCATTCTCAACCATTGCCCTGAAAGATTTGAACTTCTCTAGGGCTTTTGATTTGTCTCTTAGAAAAGTAACCCAAGTCATTCTAGAATAATCATCAATAAGCAACATGAAGCACCTGTCACCTTGTAGACTTCTCACCCTTGTAGGACCATAGAGATCTGTATGCACTAGATCTAGCAAGCCAACAAAAAATTACTCTTTGCTCTTGAAACTAGTTCTTGTCTGCTTCCCCACCTGACATTACTTACAAATGGTATTGGTGGGTTTCACAAGCTTTGGTAAATCTCTCACAGCTTGACTTGAACTTGTCTTTACAAAATTATCAAATTTTATATGACACATCCTTCTATGCCACAACCAACTCTCATCTGCCTAGGTGAATAAATAGTAATCATTAGTTCCTCTTAACTATTAAATGTTACCTCTTGTCTTCTTACCAATAGAAATCACTATTCTAGAGCTTTCCATGATCTTGCACACATTATCTTTGAATCTTAGATCATATCCTTTGTCACACATCTGACCAACACTCAAAAGATTACACTTTAAACCTTTCACATATAAGACATTATCAATGTTGTGATTTCCATCAAAAGAAATAGATCCTTTCCCACAAATCTTATGAGCTACATTATCTCCAAACCTAACCAGTCCTCCATCATACTTTTCCAAACTCAAAAACTTAGTTTTGTCACCTGTCATGTGATGTGAACAACCACTATCAATAATCCATTCATCCTTATCTTTCTCCACCTAAACAGCCAAAGCATTTTCCTCCACTAGTTTTTCCTCCTTTACACAGCTAGTAGGATTAGTAGTCTTAGATTCTTCTTTAATAGCAATAAACAAGCACTCATTTATACTAGTATTAGCATCATCAGATTCATCATCTGTTACACCATCATCAATGTCTCTAACATAGTAGCATTTCTTTGGAACTCTAGGTTTACTCTCAAATCTTTTTCTATTCCTTTTAATTCTTTCAAGACATCTAGAAGCATATTGACCAACCTTACCACATGAAAAACATTTGAAAGGTAATTTTCCTTTATACTTACCGGAGCCTCTATGTAGTCCGTCAACAAAGTTGGCTTCAATTTCATCAAGGTCATCATCAAATTCCACTCAGTACTTCTCATCTCTTGAAATCTTCTCTAAAGTGTTGTCTTTGAAAGCAGTTTCAAGATTTAGCAAAGCATCATCAAATTCTCTCATTTCAAAAATTGTAAGGTTTCCAAGTAAGTCATCCTTGGAGATATCCTTCATGGTCATCACTTCTTCAATTGCATCTACCTTGTGACTATAGGACTTAGGTAATGACCTAATAATTTTCCTTACAACTTCCTTCTCATCAATAGTTCCTCCCATTCCTTTTATTCCATTGACAATTTCATCAATTCTTTGCATGTAGGTTGTTATGTTATCATCTTCACTCGTCTTCAAACTCTCATATTTTGATTTCAAACCCTACAATTTGGCACCTTTTATAGACATATCTCCTTCATATAGATTTTTTAGCTTCTCCCAGACTTCATGAACAATTTCCAAATCCATTACCTTTATCAATTTTGTGTTAGACAGGGCACTTAGCAAAACATCTCTAGCTTTTATGTTCAATTCATATTCTTTGATTTCATATTTAGTTGTCAAACCATTCAGAGGCATGGTATACTTTATCTTTGTTGCTTTCCATACTCTTTATCCAAGGCAAAGGAGATGACTTTTCATTCATACCTTCCAGAGAGCATAATTTGCTCCATCAAACTGTGGAGCATCCTTTTTTAAGACATCCTTGATCTTCCTCAAGTTATTAGGCTTACACCTAAGGAACCTTGCTCTGATACCAAATGTTGAAATGCACCAGACAACTAAGAGGGGGGAGTAACTCAGTTGTCCCTAAAAATTTGAACACTTATGAACACATCAAACACTTGCTTACAGTTATTCAGATTTAACCATGAAAGCATGAAATAAGAAGCTCAACACAATAACACATGAGACACAAGATTTTTATGTGGAAAACCCTATAAGGGAAAAACCATGGTGGGTGTTAGCCCACAAAGATATATATATATATATATATATAGCAATACCAAAAAATAGAGACTCACTGACCAAAATACTCACTACAAAAGTTAAGGCTCACTGCCAAGGATGGTGAACTAATTTGGTAGAATCTACTCAATGCCAAAGTTTAGTTCCATTAAAGCATAGTATAACTCCATTGCTCTACTCTTCTTACACTTCTTACCTTATCTTTTCATTTTCACACAAGGAGGTCTCTTTTTTACAACTGCATTATATGTTTTTATACAGTTCATCAACCTTGGAATGTACATCAAGGTCAGAATTACATTCATTAACCATTGGAACAATTGCCAAGGTCGGCATTACAAACATACATAGAAATAGATCTGGACCTAAACAAAATTGCTAAGGTAAAGATGTATGTAGATCATGTTATGCTTTAGCTAAGACTCAAATACAATCTTCCATACCACAATACGCTTCCACAATCTTCGATGTATCTCTACAAGTAGTGAAAACAACCAAGTCGGCCAAGCCTAGTGTTAACACTAAGTCTTCTAAGAATAGTCTTCATCCACGATCTGAATATCTCTCTATGGACCAATCCAAAGGTAGGAACATGATCAAGAGACATCCACAAGCACATTGAAATCACCAAGAACATCCACACAACTTCTAATCACTTTGTCAAGAAGATTCTTCAATCTGGAGCACTTGAACATAACTGTTATCCACTATCATAAAGAAAAGATCACTTGCGGACCACTAGATCATGAACCATTAGATTTGAAGGCACATAACATCACTACAAACTTGATTCCAAAAGCACAGACTGAAATACTTAAATGTGAAGGAATGTAGAGCATAATACTTTCTCCATGTCACCACTGAATGCATAGAAAAATAATTTTTACTCTGGTGAATAGAACTCTCTCAAATATTTATACTGGAGGCTCAAACTTGAGATATAGCATCTTTAGACATGCCTCTAAATAACTTGTAATCTGTAGACAAAGATATTCATTCTACAGGAAATGTGGAACAATCTACTGGACTATTCTTCGACAAACAGAGAAACTATACAACACACTGATTCCACCAAAGGAACAATTTTTCCCAAAAGCACATGGAAACTCAATATTAGGATCACTTACTCATTATCTCCAATACTAGCAAACATCAAAATCAAGAGTAGAGTTGATGTTGGCAAGAGACACTGTGTGGCTTCATAAGTGTTGTCATTGATGGCAATAAAGTCTATCCCACACATCCACAATACATAGTATACCTATACCGGAAGTCTGATTGAAGATTATTTTGGTCTGGTGAGCAAGAATAGAGTATGTAACAAGGTCTGACAATTAGGTCCGGATCTCTCAGATGGTGTAACTCAGCAAGTTACAGACTTGGACAAGTGAAGAGGGGTATCATGACTACTATATTCCAGAGATTTAGTGATGCAGAGGTAAAACGCAACGGGAGCTTACAAATGGGTAGGAGGAGTCATTAACACAACTAGCATGTTAAAATCCTATCGGCTTATCATCATCATCATATTCCTTGCTAACACAGACAGCATCATCATATTTCGAAAAGGCATGAAATATCCTCCTGCTGACTACTGTTCACTCCCTGATCACCTTTTGCCTTTCGCCTGTCAGCAGCATCATGATACTTGACTATCAGCAGCATCATCACATTCGGCAAGCGCAAACATCCTCCTGATGTTCACTGTTCATCTTACCACCAAACTCTATCTTCATCATCATGATATTCAGCATCATCTTCATCAGCAGGATATAAAATATCCGGTTCCTCCGATATATCCTGATGACGACAACTTCAAGCACCTTTCCTTTGATGCTTACGTCACCCCGATATTCGACTACTCAAACAACAACATCAGGATATGACTTATCCGGTCATATTGAAACATCCTGATGATGTTAACCAAACTTTATGCCAATGACTTATGCCGATGCCAAAACACTTAGCGACAGCAGGATAAACTTGCATAGGGTGATATTCGCAATATCCTGATGATGATGACGTCACATGCACCTGATGATGATGTCACGCAATATCTTGATGATGGCCCCTCCGGTCCTTAGCCAAAAAAATGATTTTTCCTCCCGCATACGATAGCGATATGCGGATGATGGATACACACAAAAGATGATCCTGATGACGATATACACACTGAGTATATATCCAACCTATATCATCCTGATGCACTTGAAACATACAGTCTTCGTCAGCTTCATAACCCAATCCGGATAGCGATATACTCACAGATGTCGATGCGATTCACTCCGACTGGAAAAGCACATGCAGATCCCTGTATATCCGTCAGCTGCATGCAAACTCACAAAACCGCACAATTTCACAAAGAAAATATGATGATCGGGTCGGATCACCTTCAGATCAAAACTTTAACAGTTTATCTTCCTGAACCTAGCACATGAGGATGCTAGGTTGATTCACAGCATGCTACCAGTCGATCTCCCAAATAATGAAATGCATAAACAGAAAACTAAAATACAACCTAAACTAACATGCATGACCATTCCACCGATTCACAGAAATCAACCGGTGGAAGGGTTGAAGGAATCCATTAACCTGTAATCAGAACAGAAATCAAAACATAAACAGCTAATAAACCAGATAATGCAATTGATGAGATCTTATTCAGATGAAACACAAATGTCCTGTTTCTACAACAATGTTTCACAATGTCTGGACTGATCTCTGGATCTCACTCAATCACCAGTACAACATAACATAACTACTACTCTCTTCTACTCTCTGATCATTATCTCAAACCCTAACTGATCTGAGTTATTTATAGCAATATCCTGCGAGTACTACCAACTCGATTCCCAGCGGCTGGGAGCTTCCAAGCGGCTGGGAGAGGACAGCTCATACTACCTGATCACGAGCTCTAACTGCCTACACACTCTCCTAGGCTGATCTAATACATATGTATTGGTCCAATGGACCTTATTACATTATGAAGTCAAACATGCTAAAAATAGACTAATGTCCTGTCATGCGGACAATGAACCTATATCCTGTCTTGTAAGGGTGCTCCTGCACCATACTCCCCAGAAGAAGAAATCTCAAGTCCACTTGAGATGAGAGTATGAAGATCTGCACCATGTTTCTGGATCTTCTCTTCAGTCGTCCATACTGCTTCAGAATTAGGTTTTCCCTTCCAAGAGACTAGATACTCCAAGTACTGTTTGTTCCGGGTCTGTTTGACCACTCTGGTGTCCAAAACCTTCTGCAACTGTGGAGGATCATGCTTGGGAATGTTATCATGGACTGTATCCTGTAGGAGTTCCTGATCTGCATCTGGATAGGACTTGTATGGAGTTAAATCACATACATTGAGTATAGGGGACAAACCAAGATTAGGTGGGAGTTGTATCTCATAAGCATTCTGTCCATGCTTGTGCAAAATCTGACATGGTCCAACTTTTCGCTGCATAAGTTTAGTATATTTTCCCTTAGGAAGTCTGTCCTTCTTCAAATGAACCCAAACCAAATCTCCAACATCAAACTGTACATCCTTCTTCTTTTTATCAGCATATTCCTTATACTTCAAGGTGGTTTGCTGCAGTTGGGTCTTGACTTGATCATGAACCTCTTTGATGGCTTCTGCAAAAGCTTCTCCTTCTGCACTAACAGGGTCTACTGTAGGTAGATCTCTCAATTCCAAAATTCCTCTTGGATGCATACCATAAACTATCTGAAAAGGTGATTTCCCTGTGCTCCTATTGACAGTATCATGATATATCTCCCCAAAATCTGCATCAGTCTCATACATGGTCTTTAGTGAATCAATGCCAACACTTTCTAATTGAATCTGGTTGACTGTTAGAACTCTCCTGCTCAAAGCATCTGCAACTTTATTCTTGACTCCTTTCTTATGCTTCAATGTAAAAGTAAAAGCTTGTAAGGTTTCTACCCATTTCATGTGTCTGTGGTTCAGCTTTTCCTGGCTGTTTATGAAACTCAGAGCCTGGTTATCTGTGAATACTATGAATTCCTTTGGCATCAAGTAATGCCTCCATTTCTTGAGTGACTGAACTAAAGCATACATTTCCAAATCATATGAGGAATACCTCTTTTTAGCATCATTGAGCTTCTCACTGAAAAATGCAATAGGTCTACCTTCTTGGCTGAGTACTGCTCCAATGGCCATGTGACTGGCATCACATTCCACCTGAAAGATTTTGTGAAAGTCTGGAAGTACAAGGACTGGCTACTATGCCACCTTCTTCTTCAATGTTGCAAAAGAATCATCTGCTCTTTGAGTCCAAACAAATCTGCACTTCTGTCCTCCTTTGATGGTATCAAGCATGGGTGCACAAATATGACTAAACCCTCTTATAAAATTCCTATAGAAGGTTGCTAACCCATGGAAACTTCTGACATCATTCATAGTCTTTAGGGTTGGCCAAGACAATATGGCACTTACCTTCTCCTTATCCATTTGTAACTTTCCTTGTGAAATGACAAAACCCAAATATGTGATCTCCTCTTGCATGAACAAACACTTGTCTAAATTTATCATCAGCTGCTCTTCATGTAACCTCTTAAGAACCAAATCTATATGTCTGAGATGTTCTTCTTTTGTGTTGCTGAAAATCAGAATGTCATCTAGATATACTATGGCAAACTTACCAATGAACTCTTTCAAAACCTCATTCATCAACCTCATAAAAGTACTAGGTGCATTAGATAAACCAAAAGGCATAACCTTCCACTCATATAACCCTTCATTAGTTTTGAATGCTATTTTCCATTCATCTCCTGGTCTAATCCTGATCTGATGATATCCACTCTTTAAATCTATTTTTGTAAAATACTTAGCACCTCCTAAACAGTCAAGTAAATCCTCTATCCTAGGGATTGGAAACCTATACCTGATTGTGATCTTGTTAATAGCTCTGGAATCTGTGCAAAGCCTCCAAGTACCTTCCTTCTTTGGTGCTAGTATAGCTGGTACTGCACATGGACTTAAACTTTTCCCAATCAGACCTGAATCCAATAATTCTTCAATTTGTCTGGCTACTTCTGCATTCTATTCTGGAGTTAGCTTATAGGCTGCTTTGTTTGGAAGTGTTGACCCTAGAATTAAGTCTATGCAGTGACTAATATCCCTGACAGGTGGTAGGGATCTTGGCATTCCTTCTGAAATGATACCTTTGTACTTATCCAATAGCTCTTGGATAGCTGGGTCTATGAACCTTTGTTTTTTCTCTTCCTTGACTTCTTGCTGTTGTTCTTTATTCACCCTCATACATGGGATTAGGGCATATGCAACTGCACCTTCTGCTGCTACTTCTTTCATGAACTGTTTACCTTCCATCAGCATTACCTTCACCTCTTTTCCTTTAGATTTCTCCTCCTTCTCTGTCAATGGTAGTAACGTTATATCCTTACCATCTTTAGTGATTGTATAGATGTTTCTAACACCATCATGTTGTGCCTTCAAATCATACTGCCATGATCTACCAAATAAAAGATTGCAAGCATCCATCGTGGTAATGTCAAACAACAACTTATCCCTATATGCTCCAATCTGAAATTCTACCCAAGCCTGCTCTTCTACAGTTGTCTACTGACCTTGGGTAAGCCATGAGACTTTATATGGGGATGGGTGAGGCAATCTCCTAAGCTTAAGCTTTGTCACCATTTCTTCAGACACAAAATTTTTAGTAGAACCAGAATCAATCAAAACTTTACATGCCTTACCTCCTGCTTTGCAAATAGTCCTGAAAAGAGACTTTCTTTGAGGGGATTCTTTGTCAGGTACCTTCATGGTAGTCACTGTTCTTCTCATCATTAGAGACTCTCCACTTTCTGGATATCCATAATTATCAGGAGCATTCACACTCTGAAAAGAAGTAGAGCCTGTCATACTTTGATTATCAGGTTCTTGGATCAGATTTGTTCTCCTTTCTCCTGTTGAGCTTGTGGCCTTTTCTGGACATCTGCTGGCTATATGGCCTTCTTTGTTATAGTTATAACATCTGATGGATCCTCTGCCCTGGGATCTTCCTCTGAAAGGTCTTCTACCTCTGAAGTTTCCTTGCTGACTATAATTTTCCCTCTGGTTCTGACTATTGTTTCGCTTACTATTGTCATGACTGGATTCTCCTTGATATCCATGTCCATGTCCTCTACCTCTAAAAGGACCTCTTCCACCCCTTTGTTGTCTTCCTCTTCCTCTATTGTGTTGTTCTTGTTTTCTCTTTAACTTCTCTTCCACTTTCAATGCCAACTGAAAGCATTTCTGAACTGTATCTGGATTATGCAGACTAAAATCTTCTTGAATATTGAACCTCAATCCATTAAGGTATCTGGCTACCTTCTCTTCTTCACTTTCCTTTACCTTTGTTTTCATACAAAGTTTCATGAATTCCTCTATATATGAGCTGACATCTAGCTCCTTCTGCTTCAGGTTTTGCTTCCTCTTGTGTAGTTGGATACTGTAATCCAACGGGACATAAGCTTCCTTTACTAATGCCATCATTTTCTTCCATGTAGCGACTCTACGCTTTCCTTCCTGTACTCTATCATCTTGGACGAAATTCCACCATGTCAAGGCAGCTTCTTTCATTTTTGACTGGGCTATTTTCACCCTCTGTTGTTCTGGTATCTCCTCTATTTCAAAGAAATTGTTCAAGGAGTCTATCCACTCCATCACTGAATCAGGTTCCATCTTTCCTGTAAACACTGGCAAATCCAGTTTCACATCCATGGTTCTCCTCTCCATGGCCTTGAGGGCATTCAACAGTGGTCTCTGGTCTGCAGGAACGACCTCCTCATTCCAACTAGGGATCTCTTCTTCTTCCCTATCTTCTTCTCTACCAGAACCTACTCTGTTCCTCAACTTCTCTAACTCATCCTTCAATTCCTGATTCTAAGCCTTCATGGCCTTGCTCTCTGCAATTTGTTTCTTTACCAGAACTGCCAACTCCACGTTGGTCATCCTTGCCGGAATCTCTGATGTTCCTTCTTCATCTGACATCCTGCTATATCCTTATCTTTTCCAGAAGATCCTTCCTTTGCTCTGATACCACTATGATGCAGAGGTAAAACGCAATGGGAGCTTACAAATGGGTAGGAGGAGTCATTAACACAACCAGCATGTTAAAATCCTATCGGCTTATCATCATCATCATATTCCTTGCTAACACAGACAGCATCATCATATTTCGAAAAGGCATGAAATATCCTCCTGCTGACTACTATTCACTCCCTGATTGCCTTTCGCCTTTCGCCTATCAGCAGCATCATGATACTTGACTATCAGCAGCATCATCACATTCGGCAAGCGTAAACATCCTCCTGATGTTCACTGTTCATCTTACCACCAAACTCTATCTTCATCATCATGATATTCAGTATCATCTTCATCAGCAGGATATAAAATATCCGGTTCCTCCGATATATCCTGATGACAACAACTTCAAGCACCTTTCCTTTGATGCTTACGTCACCCCGATATTCAACTACTCAAACAACAGCATCAGGATATGACTTATCCAGTCATATTGAAACATCCTGATGATGTTAACCAAACTTTATGCCGATGACTTACGCCGATGCCAAAACACTTAGCGATAGCAGGATAAACTTGCATAGGGTGATATTCGCAATATCCTGATGATGATGATGTCACATGCACCTGATGATGATGTCACGCAATATCCTGATGATGACCCCTCCGGTCCTTAGCCAAAAAAATGATTTTTCCTCCCGCATACGATAGCGATATGCGGATGATGGATACACACAAAAGATGATCCTGATGATGATATACACACTGAGTATATATCCAACCTATATCATCCTGATGCACTTGAAACATACAGTCTTCGTCAGCTTCATAACCCGATCCAGATAGCGATATACTCACAGATGTCGATGCGATTCACTCCGACTGGAAAAGCACATGCAGATCCTTGTATATCCGTCAGCTGCATGCAAACTCACAGAACCACACAATTTCACAAAGAAAATATGATGATCGGGTCGGATCACCTTCAGATCAAAACTTTAACAGTTTATCTTCCTGAACCTAGCACATGAGGATGCTAGGTTGATTCACAGCATGCTACCAGTCGATCTCCCAAATAATGAAATGCATAAACAGAAAACTAAAATACAACCTAAACTAACATGCATGACCATTCCACCAATTCACAGAAATCAACTGGTGGAAGGGTTGAAGAAATCCATTAACCTGTAATCAGAACAGAAATCAAAACATAAACAGTTGATAACCAGATAATGCAATTGATGAGATCTTATTCAGATGAAACACAAATGTCCTGTTTCTACAACAATGTTTCACAATGTCTGGACTGATCTCTAGATCTCACTCAATCACCAGTACAACATAACATAACTACTACTCTCTTCTACTCTTTGATCATTATCTCAAACCCTAACTGATCTGAGTTATTTATAGCAATATCCTGCGAGTACTACCAACTCGATTCCTAGCAGCTGGGAGCTTCCAAGCGGCTGGGAGAGGCCAGCTCATACTACCTGATCACGAGCTCTAACTGCCTGCACACTCTCCTAGGCTAATCTAATACATATGTATTGGTCCAATGGACCTTATTACATTATGAAGTCAAACATGCTAAAAATAGACTAATGTCCTGTCATGCGAACAATGAACCTATATCCTGTCTTGTAAGGGTGCTCCTGCACCATTTAGCCTCCGTTGATAAAGCATAAAAAAGATATGACCATCTGAGTGTTGGGTTCCAATTAGGTAGAGAAGATAGAGGAAGAACTGACTAACAGAGTATCAGACTTCAATTCGGATGAGTAAAAGGTGTTGATCAAGTAATTTGTGGGATTATACATTATTGCCCTACATGATAAATGACTTCTATACCTATGTTTTTGATACGCATTACAAATCAAGCATCGATTCAGCTGACAGATTAATAACTTGCAGTGTTTTTGTTGCTGACTAGAAAGTTGATAAAAATCCTTGATGCAGATATATATACCAGATAGATTTCAGCATGTAAGTGTGTGTGGTGAACAAGTGATGAAATAAAGTGTGAAGAAAAGTAGGGATGATTGTGAGAGCAGCAATTCAAGTCTAGTATGTGACAAAGCAATAACATTAAACAGAGGAAGAATGAAGTGCATCAGATCAATATATTGTGCCCAACCAGAACTAAATTCTTGCATTTGTAGATGCTTCTCATCAATTCAAACACTTGATTATCTTCTGTAAGTTCTATAGATAGTGAGTCTCTTGTAGGCAGTGTGCCTCTTGTGAGCAGTGTGCTTGGGCGGTGAGCCCTAATTGGCAAGTGCCATTTTGTACTCCTTATTCTTTTAACAAAGAATACAATCTTGGGTTAGTCACCCCGTGGTTTTTCCCTTAACAGGGTTTCCATGTAAAAATCCTTGTGTTATGTGTGTTGATTTTATTTTTGTTCTTATGATTTCATGCTTTGATACAACACTGAATATTAAGATAACAAAAAGAAAAGAAAGTCAAGGAAATTTTGAGATAACTGATTCACTCCCCCTCTTAGTTATCTACCTTGTTTCCAGCAATTGGTATCAAAGCCAAGTTCCTCTGAACAAAGCCTAACAGCTTGAGGGAGATCTGGGAATCTTAATGGATGCATATGGTATGAAGGAACAACTTTAGTTTTCTCTAGATGATCTTGAACAATCCCAATTTGAAGTCAATAATTTGAGAGAAAGACTCAAACAAGCTGATGAATTCATAAATGAGCTAAAAGAAAAACTTAGCATCTCTGTGAAAAAGAGAAAGGAACTACTTAAAAAAATAGCCATTTAGAGTGAAGTCAATGATATTGATGAAGATCTGAATGAGAAAAATAAGCTATGTGAGAAGCTGTCAAAAGAAGTCATTATGGTAAGGCATGAAATGGAATAAGGGTTATGAGATTCACCCAAGAAATTGAAGAAAAAAGAAAGATTGAAGATAATCTAAAACAATCTCTCAAGGATAAAATAGAGGACTGCCACAAAATGGACAGAATAATCAGGCATCTTGAATATGATATTGAAGAAGCTAGAGACAATGAAGAACAACTCAAGAATTAGATAGACACTCTTAAACAAGATCTTCACATAGCAAATGAATACAAAGAGAAATTCAAGATAAGATCAGCTCAACTTGAAGTTCTTCTTGAAATCCAAAAGAGGGTAGATGATATGCGTGGCTTGGGATATGAGAAAGGTGAAAGCTCCAGATCCAGTCAAAAGAATTGTGGATTAGGAAATCAAAGAAATGGGCCTAGAAGACCTCTGGTAAGGCAACCAAATGCTTAAAGATATCCATAATTTAATGGATATTGCTTCAATTGCAACAATTTTGGTTATAAAGCAACTCAGTGCAGGAGGAGAATGAATCAAAATAATCCATCCTTCTCCAGACAATGTTTCAATTGCAAAAGGTATGGTCACAAATCTCATGAATGTAGAAATATGCAAATAAACAATTCATTCAATGGTAGATGCTTTGCATGCAATAGAATGGGACATATGGCTAATTAATGTAGATTAAGAAGATATCAATCAAATAAGCCAAGAAATGTTGTATGTTACAATTGCAATAGATCCAGTCATATTGCCAAATTTTGTAGAAGTAGAAATTAGGATAAAAAGGGTTTGGTGGAACTTAATCAGAAACAAGATAAGGGCAAAGGTAAAGTGAATGTGGATGAAGTTCAAAAGCAAATGAGCAAGATTTGGGTAAAGAAGAGTACTAAAAAAATTGTGGATGGATCCACACCGAAATCTGGTGCTGATAGTCCTTCCAGAAACTAAAAGGGTGAGCTCTGGCTCAGGGGGAGTCACAAAGAAAAACAATTTCCTCTAGCCAGTTAGCTAGTGCCTAAAATTGGCACATTGAGTAAACATCTGACACTGCGGATTAAAGGGTTCTCAGAAAAAAATCTAAATAACCTTCAGTCAAAATGTGAAAGATCCACATGGAGTTTTACAAGATTTCTAACTGCTCAAGTTAATCTAGTTTCGATAGCTATCTGGCAAAGCAAAATTTCACAAACATATCTGGTATGATTCATAATTGAAATGCTTTGATTTACGGACCCATGGCATGATTGAAGAAAAGAAGATACATTGTCAATCATCACTGGCAATGATTCTAAGTTTGGCACAGTGATTCAAGAAGATCTCTCATAAAATAGGGCAACCAGATAACTTAAGTTGTGCATTTATTACAAAAGGAAATTAGGGTTTGCACAAGGATAAAAGGATTCTATCACTCATTATTTACACACCTGCACTCATGACAAGGAATAGAAGAGCTCTGCAAAGAAAATTCCTCAATCCACTCAAGATGGTGCAGGAGCACCTACCTGACAGCTGGCCTCCATGAGGCAGTTGGTTAGTTATAGGTCTTGTTAATGTTTCCAAGAAGGTCTGATAAGACCAATGCATGTAATAAGGTCCAAGTTGACCGTGCTTTTCTATTTTTAGGTAGTTTGTTATGACAGCTGATGACAGTTGTATAGTTTGTTAGTTCGGTTGGATCCCCCCCAGCTGCTTGGAAGCTCCCAGCCGCTGGGAATCGAGTGGTAGTACTCGCGGGGAGTTCCTATTTATGCATTAGGATCAGTTGGTTTTAGGCAGTATTGCAGAAGAGAGTGACAGAGAGTGAGAGAGAGAGAGACAGAGTATTGTATTTACATCTTTTGAAATCAATAAAGAGATCATGTTTGTGTCAATTCTCTGTTTGGATTCCATTGTGAAATCGAGTTGTTGTTCTGGTGGTTACATGGATTCGCTGATCCATTCCACCAGTTGATTCGTCGAATCGGTGGAATGGCTATGTACCATAGTTTAGGGTTTAGCTTGCATTTTCTATTTGTTCACATGTATATTTGCAGGATCGCAGTCAAGAGGTGTTGAGAACCCTAGCATGGGTATGTGCTAGGTCGTACTGGTTGTTAGAGTCTGGAAAGTCGTCCAGGAAGCGGATCAGGTCATCCCAGGAGGTTCGGCGGATCGGAACAGTGAAAATCCGCTAAGGTTGGGATATCCATCGCAAGTGCATCATCAGGATATTTCTGTGTATATCCTGCAGTTACAACGGGCATCGTCTGAGTAGATGAAGGTGAACATGATGCAGTAGATTGCATAAGGTGAATGCGCATTAGGGTGATCATTATAAGGTGTTGCCGAGGAAGAGCATATCGGCATAAGTTAGTAGATCGGGTTGACAATTCCTTCGCGGGCCGATGATGTTAAGTTTGGCTGACAACAGGATATTGAAGGAACTGCATATGACGTCATCGTCATCAGGATAATCATCATCAGGACATTCTGAAATATCACCCGATAAAATCAGATATCGGGGTGACGTAAGCATTGAAGGAAAGGTGCGTGAAGTGTCGTCATTAGGATATATGGGAGGACCCAGATATTTTATATCCTGCTGATGAACATGATGTTGAACATCATGATGTTGCAGAAAGCGTTTGGCGGTAAGATGAACAGTGAACATCAGGAGGATGTTTGCGCTTGCCGAATGTGATGATGCTACTGATAGCCGAATATGATGATGCTGCTGACAAGCGAGAGGTTGAAGGTTTGTCTGCAGGAGGATATCGGTCGGCAGAGAAAATATGATGATGCTGACAGTGTTAACAAAAATATGATGATGATGAAGGGTTGTAGACATACATGCGGTATGTCAAGGTTTTAGTGTGGATGCCTCTGCATCATAGTGGTATCAGAGCTCAGCAAAAGGTCTGGGCTGTTGTGTGTTGATTCTGTCACTGAAAGGATAGAGGTAGAGGAGTGAGAGGTTAACAAAATGCCTCCGAAAGGTAATAGTACTGCAAGGGAGTTGCAGGAGATGAAGGAAAAACATGCCAGAGAGATGAGGAAGATGAAGGAGCTTGCTGAAGCACTTCAAGCCAGGCTTGTAGCCTTGGAGAAGAACAAAAAGAGGGAAGTGGAAGACAGTGAGTCTGAAGAAGATGAAGATATTGTTGAAGAGTATGAAGAGGTAGCTGAAGGTCTAGATGCTGAAGACCAGAGATTTGCAAAACTGTTAAAGGCAGTGCAGAGTGATAAACCTAAGGTAAAGGTTGATGTTTCCAAGTATAATGGAAGTTTGAATGAAGATGAGTTGCTGGATTGGATTGCTGCACTTGATAATCATTTTGAATGTGAGGATGTTGCTGAGGATCAGAAGGTAAAGATTGCAAAGACCAAGTTAGGAGGTCATGCTTTGGTATGGTGGGATTATGTACAATCTAAGAGAAGGAAACAAGGAAAGTCAAAGATCACTTCATGGGATAAAATGGTAGCAAGGATCAAAGGTAAATTCTTGCCCAAGGATTATGAAATTCAGATGTTTAAGAAGCTACAATTTTTAAGGCAGAAGGAAATGGATGTGAAGGCATATACTGAGGAGTTTTATAAATTGAGTATGAGATCTGGTCATCATGAGAATGAGGTAGAAAAGGTGGCTAGGTACTTGGCTGGCTTGAGATTGAACATACAGGATGAGTTAGTTTTAGCTAACCCTAAGAATGTGGAGGATTGTTACCAAATGGCAATCAGGATTGAAGAAAAGATGAATAGGAGACAAGATAAGTCTATGAGAGGAAGAGGCAGCAATATGAGGGGAAGAGGATTAGCCCCTACAACAAGGCAAACCAATGAGGGTCAAGAAGACATTGGTAAAGGACAGGGACAGTCTGATTTCAGAGGTGGATGGAAAGGTAATAGAGGCAGATTTGGAAGTGGTAGAGGTTCTACTACATTTTCAGGAAAGTGTTACACCTGTGGTGAGTTTGGTCATCCATTTTTCAAATGTCCAGAAAGCAAAGGTTCATCATCCAGAAATGATAGAACGAATGACAAGAGAGTACAACTTGTGCAAGAAGAGAAAGTAGAGCAAAGTGTGCAAAGTTTAAACACTTATCAAGATAGAGTTCCTGACAATTATGGGTATCCTGAGGAGGGAGAAGCATTGATGCTAAGGAGAACTAGTTTGCAGACATCAAAAGATATGATGCAACGAAGAGCTCTTTTCAAGACCACATGCAAGAGCAAAGGTAAAGTATGTAAGGTTGTCATAGATACTGGTTCAACAGACAACATGGTATCTCAAGAAATGGTAGATAAACTGAATTTGGAAAGGATTCCACATCAAAACCCTTACAAGGCATCTTGGGTGAGTGATAGTCAATAACTTTTTGTATATGAATAGGCATACGTTGATTTTCAGATTGGACCATATTAGGATAGAGTTTTGTGTGACATTTTGCCCATGGAATGTTGTCACCTACTATTGGGTAGACCATGGCAATTTGATAGGAGGGTACTGTATGATGGGTATGCTAATACCTACACCATCAAGAAAGATGGGAAGACTGTTATGTTGATGCCATTACAGGAAGCAGCTGTAGTACAGAAGGCAGCAAAAATCATTTTAGTGGGAAAGAAGGAATTTGTGCAGAAGCCTATAGGAGCTGGCATAAAGGCAGTTGAGGACATTACAGGGAAAGGAGTTGTTAAGGACAACAGTTTGAAGATAGTTTCAGTTTTGACTGATAGAGGTCAGCAGCAGGTTCATAAACAGGTTTGCAAACAGCAACCAGTTGAGAGGAATGACAAGGATGTTGTCATAGTTGGGACTATTGTTTGTCCTATAAAGGTTGAAAGAAAGACAGAGTTGAACATTAAAGAAGTTCAAGAGGCAGTTCAGACAGAGGTTCTGGTCAGACAACCTGACAAACACAAGGTATGTGAGAGAAGGGCCTACATTGACAGGCATGAGGATTTACTTGCAAGAATGCAAGTTACAGTTCAGAAATCTTGGAGCAGCCAAGAGATAGCAGAGGATAAAGCTGGAACAGGTCAGAACACTGAGATGACAAAGTGTAAAGGTGGGATTCTTCCACAACCTAACTCATGGGACATGAGTTCTTTTCTGTTGGGGAGTATGGTGCAGGAGCACCTACCTGACAGCTGGCCTCCATGAGGCAGTTGGTTAGTTATAGGTCTTGTTAATGTTTCCAAGAAGGTCTGATAAGACCAATGCATGTAATAAGGTCCAAGTTGACCGTGCTTTTCTATTTTTAGGTAGTTTGTTATGACAGCTGATGACAGCTGTATAGTTTGTTAGTTCGGTTGGATCCCCCCCAGCCGCTTGGAAGCTCCCAGCCGCTGGGAATCGAGTGGTAGTACTCACGGGGAGTTCCTATTTATGCATTAGGATCGGTTGGTTTTAGGCAGTATTGCAGAAGAGAGTGACAGAGAGTGAGAGAGAGAGAGAGAGACAGAGTATTGTATTTACATCTTTTGAAATCAATAAAGAGATCCTGTTTGTGTCAATTCTCTGTTTGGATTCCATTATGAAATCGAGTTGCTGTTCTGGTGGTTACATGGATTCGCTGATCCATTCCACCGGTTGATTCGTCGAATCGGTGGAATGGCTATGTACCATAGTTTAGGGTTTAGCTTGCATTTTCTATTTGTTCGCATGTATATTTGTAGGATCGCAGTCGAGAGGTGTTGAGAACCCTAGCATGGGTATGTGCTAGGTCGTGCTGGTTGTTAGAGTCTGGAAAGTCATCCAGGAAGCGGATCGGGTCATCCCAGGAGGTTCGATGGATCAGAACGGTGAAAATCCGCTAAGGTTGGGATATCCATCGCAAGTGCATCATCAGGATATTTCTGTGTATATCCTGCAGTTACAATGGGCATCGTCTGAGTAGATGGAGGTGAACATGATGCAGTAGATTGCATAAGGTGAATGCGCATTGGGGTGATCATTACAAGGTGTTTCTGAGGAAGAGCATATCAACATAAGTTAGTAGATCGGGTTGACAATTCCTTCGCGGGCCGATGATGTTAAGTTTGGCCGACAGCAGGATATTGAAGGAACTACATATGACGTCATCGTCATCAGGATAATTATCATCAGGACATTCTGAAATATCACCCGATAAAGTTGGATATCGGGGTGACGTAAGCATTGAAGGAAAGGTGCGTGAAGTGTCGTCATCAGGATATATGGGAGGAACCAGATATTTTATATCCTGCTGATGAACATGATGTTGAACATCATGATGCTGCAGAAAGCGTTTGGCAGTAAGATGAACAGTGAACATCAGGAGGATGTTTGCGCTTGCCGAATGTGATGATGCTGCTGATAGCCGAATATGATGATGCTGCTGACAGGCAAGAGGTTGAAGGTTTGTCTGCAGGAGGATATCGGTCGGCAGAGAAAATATGATGATGCTGACAGTGTTAACAAAAATATGATGATGATGAAGGGTTGTAGACATACATGCGGTATGTCAAGGTTTTAGTGTGGATGCCTCTGCATCACAAGATCAACAAAAAAATGAATTCAACCAGTGATTTGTTCTGGCTCTTGCTTCAAACCCTAAGGTGTGAAAATGTACTTCCATTTTGAAAATCTCTCTCTGAATCTCTTACAAAATTGCTACTCCAATGGTTGTCAAGATTTCTGATAGGCCGCGGCCTAAATTCAAGAAACACCCTTATAAATCTCTAGAAGTTGATCCTTTGGGCGTATTTTCCAGCATTCTACATGGAGTATTGCATGTAGAAGTTGTTAGGGTTTATATCCATGCCAACATTTAAGAATTTGGAGACTCAAAATTCATGGACGTTTATCACAAACATCTAATAGATGAAAATTTTGAACTCAAACCTGAATTCAAGGCCCTTTGGGATAAACGCTTCAGACATTGCATACATTTTCCATGTTTTGCAGAAGATGATTAGGTCTGGTATGTTCTAAGTAGGATGCATGATAATTTCATGTGGCTAATGAGGCCCTTCAAAATAAGTGAAGATGCCATTAGGGCAGTAACCGGACTGCATTCATCTGGTGGGTTACCTGCACTTAAATTTGTGAAGAACCAAACGATAACTAAAGCCACCGGATCTAAATTTGACAAAAGAACAATGACCATAGATGACATCACAAATCTGGATGTCAAGTTTGCCTCAATGATAATCAGCTACAAAATCAATCATTTGAGTAGGGAGAATTATGTGTTTGGCACAACAATCTATGTAGCATATCAAATGTTGAGGGAAGATGCAGATTTTGACCAGTGTGAACTTCTTCTAAATCAACTATTGGAAAACCTATAGAAGATCAAAAAGGATAAGAAGAATTCCATTAAATATGGTAGCCTAATACTATGTTTGTTCTTCTATTATATGAATGAGCTACCTGGATCACATGGTTGGGTCTAGCAAAATGACAAACCGGTTGCAATTCATATTAGAGATTATATGTATGGACTTGGTGATGCTCAATCCCAAAACGTAGCTCTCTGGGGTTACTTCAAGAACTTCCAGAGCATGATGTAAGCCAAAGAGAGAATTCCATAGTCCATAATTGAGAAATACAAGGACATAGTTTGCTTTATGGTTGATACTGATTAATGCCTAATGGAGGCAGTTGAGCCAAGGACTGTGTGGATAATGCCTATGGAATATGAAGTCAATGAAAAAATCTTGGAGCTACATATTCAACATCTGTTGAGCCAGCCCAAGGACACTGAAGCAAAAAGGTTTGCGACCTTTCAAGAGATAACTATAAAAATACACGTTGAGTTAAAACAGCTGGAGATAAAGAGGAAAGTAAGATAGGAAGTTGAAGAAATTGCCAAAAGATTTGGCCTATCAAAGGAGGCTGTGGATGCAAATAGAGAGAAAATGGAGAAGGTTGAGAAAGAGAAACATGAAGCAAAGAAAGGAGACATTCTAGTACAAGCCTCCTCCCAGAATAGATCTTCCAAGAGCTCTGCACCTACCACTCCTAAAATCTCAAGGGCTACCAAACCAGAAGTCAAGACATCCAGAAAAGGAGAAAAGAGGATGAAGACCAAAGCCACAAGGTCATATACAAGCCTTAAACATGATGAAGAAATAGAATCTGATGAGGAAATCAAGAAAATGAAGAAGAAGAAAACATCCAGGAAATTCTCTGCTAGTAAAAATGAGGAAGAAAAGGCAGAGGAATTTGTTGAAAAGCCCACTCTTTCTATTGATAACATCATCAAGGCAGTGACTATGGATGGGAACCTACAGCTAGTGACTGAGTTCTATGATGTATACAATGATGTTGACAAGATAATTTTGGAAGAGGATATTGTCAGGTATTTGAACATTTATAATAAAGCCTTCATTGAAATTATATCATTAATTCCTAAGAGCCTAGAAAAGGTACTTGAGCTAATAAAAGAGAATGCCATGGCAAAAGACCTAGAGATCTGGGAGCAAATAATGATTCATCTTTATCCTTCCATCACTCCAAAACAAATGGACATGATTTTCAAGGAGTGTAAGAATGAGTTCCGGAGCAAGGTAAGAATGAACAAACTTATGCTTGGAGAAATAGACCAAGTAGCAAGTGAAACTAAAGATATCCTCTAGAATGCCATAAAGAGATTCAGTCTTACTATTGTAGAAGAAACAATTGAAGAACCTTCTACCATGGATGTTGAAGGATTAAATGTAATCAATGAAGAATCTTCTGACAAGGATATAGAAGGATCAAAGAAAATAGATGAAGAGAAGTCTGAGGACTTAGATTCCTCTATTCCAGAAGAGGAAGTTCATAAAGCAGTGAACATAGGTGACATCTCTCCTTTGGATCCCACTGCAGACATTCTAGACTCTGAAGCTGAAGGAGAAGATAGAAGAGAGGAGAAGGTGATTCAAGAAGAAGAGGTTAAGGGAAAAGAAGAAGAACAAGCAGAAAAGACTAATGATGACTGTTCAGATATCTCAAAAGAAAAGAAGACACAATCACTAGCAAGATACACTATAGAGACAGTGAAGAGCTTCTTAAACAAAGAAATGATGGAGATAGATGAACCTGAGCTATTTCAAGGACCATTAAGATTTGACTCTCTCTCTGGTTCAGACAATGAAAATAGCATCTTTTGCTCAAGCCAAAGCAAAAGAAAAATTCTTGAAATCTCAGATGGAGGACTGTGAACTGTTGTAGATTGCATCCAGGATGCTGGAGAAGATCATGCCATACTTCCAAAAGGATCCTTTGGTCTCACCATCTGGTAACTTGAAAACTTTGGTAAATTATGTTAACACTCATTTTGAATCTCTAGAGAAATCAGCAGAAGCAAAAGTCCGGAAGGACTTTCTAGGAAAAAGAATCACTGAAGTGCAAGGACTTATTGCTAATGATAGGAGGACCCTAGACATTGGAATAAAGAGCCTTGAAAACACTCTAAAGATGTTGGGGACATATACAAATTATGTTTATCTTAGCCCAAAGTGACAGAGGACATTGAGAAGAAAGTGAAAGAACAAGAAGGAAAACTGTCAAGTTTATCTCAGAATTTTGATCCCCTTACTACCTCTCTAATGAATCAAGAATGCCAGGCTATTGTTATCATAAATGAAATAAAGAGGCTGGACAAAGAAAAGAAGAACATAATGAACAAAATGGGTGAACTTAGAGGGATAATTATCCCTAAGCTAGAGGCAATGCATGAAGCCTTGACAGATGCTCAGACCACAGCTCGGACCAGTGATCCGACAGATTTAAGAAGGGCAAAAGCATATGCATTTTTTTTAGTGGTCACATCTCCATTTTGGATAGGATGAAGCAGAGCTAGGCCATAGAGTTTGTACAGCTGAAGACTACTTTTGTGGATATACTTAAGTATATGTAAGTATAGCATATATATATACTTATGCAGCCATATATAGGACAATTTTTGCAAATTTTGGTATGCAGATTCTGCCCTTTTCCATTGATGTCAATGGGGGAGTGAGGAGTAGTGAAAAATGTGGAATCCATCTAAGGGGGAGCTCTGATAAATTAGTGCAAAAGACAAAGCATCAGCCAAGGGGGAATTACTGTGACACTTAGCCATTTTTCACTAAGTGTTGCCATCAATGCCAAAGGGGGAGATTATTGGCAAGAGACACTGTGTGGCTTCATAAGTGTTGTCATTGATGGCAACAAAGTCTATCCCACACATCCGTAGTACATAGTATGCCTATACCGAAAGTCAGATTGAAGATTGTTTTGGTCCGGTGAACAAGAATAGAGTATGTAACAAGGTCTTACTATCAGGTCCGGATCTCTCAGATGGTGTAACTCAGCAAGTTGTGGACTTGGACAACTCAAGAGGGGTATCATGACTACTATATTCTAGAGATTTAGCCTCTGGTGATAAAGCATGAAAAAGATATGAGCATCTGAGTGTTGGGTTCCAATCAGGCAAAGTAGACAGAGGAAGAACTGACTGGCAGAGTATCAGACTTCAATCCAGATGAGTAAAAGGTGTTGATCAGGCAATTTGTAGGATTATACATTATTGGCCAACATGATTAATGAATTTTATACCTATGTTTTCTGAGTCACTATGATGGGTTCTAAATTTCCTTGTCCATGCATGCCAAGACCACCATGACATTTTTAACCCATGTTGTTTAAAACTTGGAGACCTTTTCTATATTGTTCAATAGGTAGTATGATGGGATCTATTTCATCTTGGACAATCCAAGAGGAGATGTCATCAAGACATTCATCTTCTAACCATCCCCAACGAATGAATATTGTTGGGTTTTCTTGCAAGGTTACCATTTTACTTGCCTTTGCTACATGTGGTTTTCCATATGATTTAGGTGACAAAGGCATTCTTCCCACACAATAGGATTTCTGAAGGCCATACTAACCAAGCCCTATCTCTTTATACTGGACATTGATATCAGGAATGGATGTATCAGTGAAGGTTTTAATCAAGGTTTCTGGATCAATATATGAAGGAGATGGTGGAGGTTCAACATTATTTGGGATTTGGTTGGTATTCTGATATCGCCCTTGCATGGTATGATAAAACTCAAAAGGATTTCTATCTCCAAAGATAGTAATTTTAATACCATTGAAAGGAAATTTGAGGCATTGATAGTATGTGGAAGGAACAACATGCATGGTATAGATCCATGGGTGACCTAGGATGATGTTATAAGGTAGTTCAATGTTTAGTACTTGGCAATGAGTTTCTAATACAATAGGACCAACTTGAACAGGCAAATGGATTACACCTTCTAACTGGTGTTCTGCATCATCATAGGTTTTAATAGTGATAGATTGTTCAGGATCAATAACATCCTTAGAGTATCCTAGTTATCTTAGCAATTTTAGAGAACAAATGTTCAAGGTAGCAACACCATCTATAAGAATACATTTGATCTTGCGTTGGTGAATGAATACTTCAATATGGAGGGCATCATTATGGAAAGGGTTTAGAGATGAAAGATCCTTTTCAATAAAGGTCATGTGGTATGGTGAGGTAATATTACCTATCATGACTTAGAATTATGTGACATCAATGTGGTTTGGAACAAACAACTATCGGAAGACTTTTTCAATTGTTTCTCTGTGTGTGTGGTGCAGGGCACCTAGGAGCACCTTGGTTCCTAAAGGCATTTTGATGCATTTTGAGAAGTTATGTTTTTTTGTTCAATGTGTTTTGTAATAAGGCTTTTAGCCATTGTTGTTTGGTCCATTTTGTATGGTCAAGAGGTTTGGGGTGACTATATAAACCTTAAATCCTTCTTAGTCCATTTGGACCCTTGTTGTGCCAATTAGGCCTAGAAGGTCTAAGGATTGGTTTTCAAGTTTTTTTTGGTTGTTTTAATGTTTTAGTATGTTGGAAGGAGTTTGTTGATCATTTGGACTCCATTGGACGAGCCAAACAAATCAACCTCCTTGTGTTAATGCAAAACACCATAGTTGTCAAAGGTGTTATGTGTTGGGTCGGTTCAAAAACCACTTTGGGCAGTTAAATGCTATTGTAGAAGTTGCAAAACAACTTGGATGGGTTAATATGGTGGATATCTGACTCCAGTACGGGGGAGGAAGTTTTTGTACGGAATTTGGGCACAAAAATAAAAAAATTGATTATTTTTCGCTGTTTTTCTTGCTGTGTATGGACTGTATGGATGTTTCATGTGTGCAAATGATTATTTTCTGAAATCTCTTGGAGTCAGGGTTCCAATGCAACTAGTTTGAGGTCCTGAAGTGGTCAGGATCAAAAGTTATAGATTTTTCTTTCAAAACAGGTCCAGAAACCCTGTTTTCTAGGGCAGCCATAGAAATCCGGCCCTAGAATGCATTCCCACTGTTGAAAATTTGCAAAAACTGGTGAAATGCAGGCTAGGGGTATGTACTATAAGATTCCAAAAGATTTTTGTCGGAAAATGTAGTCTTCTATTTTTAAGGTGATGCCCTAGGTCAAGTATTTCATTGTATTTGGCCAATTTCATGCTATTTGAGGTTTTAGATGATAGAATCCTGTTAGGGTGAGCAAATAAATGATGGATTTGTGTTGTAGGGACATGGTAGAATCATTCTAAATTCCTGCCCCTGACCTATGCACCCAATTTTGAGCACTTGCTTTGTAACCTAGCCTAAATTGATCAATTAGGCCTAGAGACCTAGTAGGTGTTCTGGATTGCTGGAGTAGAGTTGGAGTAGGAGATTTGGAGGTTTGTTAGGGTCCCCTGAAAGGTGTTCAATTCCATCATTTGTTTTCCTAGACCTTTGGGATTTTGTCAAGTTTTGTTGAGAAAACCTAGTTTGGAGGGCTAGTAGCATTACTAGTCAAGGTATAGGTTGGAGAGTTTTGGGAAGTTGGAGATCAAACCAACTGCATAGAAGGTGTTTGTTGATCTGTCTTAAGGTGTTGGAGAAGCCTTAGGGGTTGGACAATAGTCTGGACATCAAATCCTTGATATGCCTTGTATGTGCCTTTGGTTGGTTGGTTGGTTGAAGGCTAGTTGAAGTGGGTGAGTGGGCAAAGGACAATAGAGTAAACCTTTGTGTGTTGCTTCCCTTGTGCCACTCTACATCAGGTGGTATCAGAGCCATCAAAGAGATGGGAGATAGAGGAGAAGAGGAGGAAATTCCTTCAAAGGTGACTAATGCCGAATTGGCAAAGATAGTGAGAGAGCAAGCAGCCAAGAACAAAAGGATGGAGGCTGAGATAGAAAAGTTGAAGAAAGACAAAGACAAGAAGAAGAAGCCAGAGGTCATCTTGGATTCAGATGAAGAGGATCAAGATGAGGAAGAAGAAGTGCCTATGGAAGAGCCACAAGGAGGCATGTCAGAGAGACAATTCCTAGATGCACTTGGAAAGTTGAGTAGGAAGGACACTAAGGCAGACTTACCTATGTTTTCTGGTAAGATGAATCTAGAGGAGTGCCTTGATTGGATTGAGGCAATGGAGAACTATTTTGAATGTGAAGAAGTGGCAGAAAATCAGAAAGTGAAGATTGCCAAATCAAGAATGAAAGGGCCAGCCTTGAGTTGGTGGAATTTTATTCAAAATGAGAGGATAGAAGATGATAGGAATCCTATCTCCACATGGAGGAAGATGGTACTTGAAATCAAGAAGCAATTTGTCCCTAAGGATTATGAAGTCAACTTGAACAAGAAGTTGCACAACTTGAGACAAAAGGACATGGACGTGAGCACCTACATAGAGGAGTTTCACAAGATGACATTGAAAGCCAAGATGCCTGAGAATGAAAAACAGAAGCTTGCAAGGTATCTTAATGGCCTCAAGTTCTCCATTCAAGATGAATTAACTCTCTTTAACCCGGAGACAGTCCATAAGTGTTTTAAAATGGCATTGAGAATTGAGGATAAACAAAGAAGAAAAGGTGATTCATACAGCAGCAGCAGAGGCAGAGGAAATCAGAATTTTAGGGGCAGGGGCAGATTTCAAAACAGAGATAATTTCTCTAGATTCCAAGGTGGCGGATCACAAGAAGGCAGCCAAGGGCAGGTTGATAAAAATAGTACTGATAAGGGTCAGTTTAGGGGCAGAGGTAATGGTAGAGGAAGAAGTGGGGGCAGAGGTCCCAATGTGTTTAATGGAAGGTGTTTCTCTTGCAATCAGATTGGACATCAGTCCTTTAGGTGCCCAGAGAAGATGGGAAACACTGCTGCAAATCAGAAAGAAAGAAGAGTACAACTCCTTCAAGAAGAGGACTATCAAAGCACCACAAGTTACCAAACAGCCTCTTCCAAGTCTGCAGCACCTGAGAGTGGAGAATGCATCATGTTTAATAGATCCCTCATCATGCCAGCCACCAAGGAGCAGCCCCAAAGAAACAACTTGTTCAGAACCACTTGCAAGGTGAAAGGAAAAGTGTGCAAGGTAATAGTTGATTCAGGTTCTTTTGAAAATTTGGCTTCTAATGAAATGGTGACTAAGTTAGGATTGGAAAGAATGCCTCATCCTAACCCCTATAGAGTCTTTTGGCTAACCAAGGAATAACAAATTGTGGTGAAAGAGCAATGTTGGGTTGAATTCAAGATAGGTGAATATCATGATAAGGTTCTTTGTGAGATAGTGGATATGGATGCATGCCACCTTCTTCTTGGAAGGCCTTGGCAACATGACACAAGTGCCCAACATGATGGTAAGAACAATGTGATTCATTTGTCCAAGAATGGTGAAAAGTTTACAATGACTCCTTTGATTGATGATTGCAAAGAGAAAGTCATTTCTAGTTCAGTTATGTTGGTAGGTGAAAAAGAGTTTTTGGCTAACCTCAAGGAAGAGAAAGTGCCATGTTTTGCAGTAGTCATCAAGCCCAAGGATGTGAATCCCAAGAAGGTCAAAGTGCAGCAACCTCTTAGGAGGATTGGACCAAAGGAAGTGGAAGAACTATTGGAGAGGTTTCAGGATGTGATAGCCGATGAAGGCAAGGATGCCCTTCCACCAAAGAGGGAGATTAGTCATTACATTGATCTCATCCCTGGATCCACCCTACCAAACCAAGCAGCCTGCAAGTTGACCCCAGAGCAAAATGCTGAAGTGGCAAGACAAATCCAAGACTTGTTGGATAGAGGGCTTATCAGGAGGAGTATTAGTCCATGTGCAGTACCTGCAGTGCTTGCACCTAAGAAGGAAGGAACATGGAGACTATGCACTGATTCTAGGGCCATCAACAAGATTACTATCAGGTATAGATTTCCAATGCCTAGAATAGAAGATTTAATGGATTGCTCGGGTAGGGCTAAGTATTTTACCATGATAGATCTAAAAAGTGGTTATCACCAAATCAGGATAAGGGAAGGGGATGAGTGGAAAATCGCCTTCAAAACCAATGAAGGACTATTTGAATGGGTTGTCATGCCTTTTGGCTTGTCAAATGCACCAAGCACCTTCATGAGATTGATGAATGAAGTGCTAAAACCTTTCCTTAACAAGTTTATTGTTGTATATTTGGATGATATACTAATTTTTAGTGACAGCAAGGAAGACCACATAAGGCATATCCATCAAGTGCTCAGGAGGCTTCAAGAGGAGAAGTTGAGAATCAATCTTGACAAATGTGTCTTCCTACAAGAAGAGTTGATATTTTTGGGGTTTGTCATCTCCAAGGGCAGCCTAAAAATGGATCCAAGTAAGGTTGCAGCCATTCTTAATTGGCCAACATCTACAATAGCCTCGGAGGTAAGGAGTTTCCATGGTTTATGCAGCTTTTATAGAAAGTTCATTAGAGGGTTTAGTGGCATTTGTGCTCCACTTGTTGACACCATAAAAGGGGGCAAGAAATGTGTGTTTTTATGGACAAATGAGGCCAACCAAGCCTTTGAACTGTTAAAGAAAAAAATATCAGAAAAACCAGTCCTTGTTCTTCCTAATTTTGACAAGGTCTTTGTGGTAGAATGTGATGCAAGTAAGAGGGCTATTGGGGGAGTCCTAAGTCAAGATGGGAGGCCTATAACATTCTTTAGTGAGAAGTTAAATGAGGCAAAACAAAACTACTCCACCTATGATCTAGAGTTATATGCCATGGTTCAGTCATTGAGGAAATGGAGACACTACTTATTGCCAAAGGAATTTATAGTTTTTACTGACAACCATGCATTAAGCTTCTTGAACAGGCAGCAAAAGTTGAATCATAGACATGTCAAGTGGATGGAGTACATCCAAGCATACACCTTCTCCATAAAACACAAGAAAGGAGTGGCCAATAAGGTAGCCGATGCCTTAAGCAGGAGAAATCTTGTTGTGCAAACTATTCAGTTGGAAAGTATAGGTATTCATGCCATTAAAGATCAGTATACAGCAGATGAAGACTTCAATGAGCCATACCTATCTTGCAAGGCCATGACAAAAAGGTATAATACTGATTTTTCTAATTTTTTGTTGCAAGATGGATATCTTTTCAAGGGTAGCATGTTGTGTATCCCAAGAGGATCTGTTAGAGAGAATATAATAAAGGAAAAGCATTGTGGCAGCATGTCAGGTCACTTTGGTATTGATAAGACCCTAGAATTGGTTAGGAGGTACTATTTTTGGCCAAAATTGCCAACCGATGTAAGGAAGTTTGTTGAAACTTGTCAAATTTGCCAAAGAGCAAAGGGGCATACATCAAATGCAGGTTTATACACTCCTCTATCTATTCCTTCAAAGCCTTGGGATTCCATAAGTATGGACTTTGTACTTGGTTTGCCTAGAACAAAGAATGGACATGATAGCATTTTTGTGGTTGTAGATATGTTCTCAAAAATGGCTCACTTCATCCCATGTAAAACCACACATGATGCCTCACACATAGCAGGTCTTTTTTTCAAAGAAATAGTCAGGTTACATGGTTTACCTTTGTCCATAATCTCAGACAGAGACCCCAAGTTCATAGGACACTTCTGGAGGACACTGTGGAAGAGACTAGGTACAAATTTGTCCTTATCATCTGCCTATCACCCTCAGTCTGATGGACAACCAGAGGTGATTAATAGGTCACTTGGCAACCTCCTAAGATGCCTAACCAAGGAGCAGGGTGCTAGTTGGGATTCAATTTTGGCTCAGGCAGAGTTCTCATACAATGACACTGTCAATAGAAGCACCGGCCTGTCTCCTTTCCAAATTGTTTATGGCACTCACCCAAGGGGTATTTTGGAACTAAGGGAGGTTAAAGGACTGGAAAATAGTAGTGCCTTGGCTGAATACTTTGTTCAAGTCATGAAATATGTCCATGAACAAGTACAACAGAAATTACTGTCCACTTCTCAGAAATATAAACAATTTGCTGACAGAAAAAGAAGGGATTTGCAGTTCAAAGAAGGTGATTTAGTAATGGTTCATCTGAAGAAGGAGAGGCTCCCTGCAGGTAAACACACTAAGCTACTCATGAAGAAGATTGGGCCTTGTGAAGTGCTCAAGAAATGTGGAGAAAATGCCTACAAAATCAGACTTCTGGATGGAATTGCTTTGTCTCCAATTTTTAATGTTTCAAACCTTTATCCCTATAAAGGATCTAATCCTCAGACTGTTGTTGAAGAAGATCAAACTGATCACACACTCCAGGATCTCATTCCTTCATCTCCAAATCAGATTGAGTGCATTTTGGACAAGAGGATTGCAAAACAAACTAGAAGGCACACCTATCCTGACTATTTGGTGAAGTGGCTAAACAAACCTCAGGAGGATGCCACTTGGATGAGTAGGGTAGACATTGAGAAGGCAGGTTTCACATTTGACAGCATTCCAACTCAAGAGACTTGAGTTCTCTTTGACAGTGGGTGTATGGTGCAGGGCACCTAGGAGCACCTTGGTTCCTAAAGGCATTTTGATGCATTTTGAGAAGTTATGTTTTTTTGTTCAATGTGTTTTGTAATAAGGCTTTTAGCCATTGTTGTTTGGTCCATTTTGTATGGTCAAGAGGTTTGGGGTGACTATATAAACCTTAAATCCTTCTTAGTCCATTTGGACCCTTGTTGTGCCAATTAGGCCTAGAAGGTCTAAGGATTGGTTTTCAAGTTTTTTTTGGTTGTTTTAATGTTTTAGTATGTTGGAAGGAGTTTGTTGATCATTTGGACTCCATTGGACGAGCCAAACAAATCAACCTCCTTGTGTTAATGCAAAACACCATAGTTGTCAAAGGTGTTATGTGTTGGGTCGGTTCAAAAACCACTTTGGGTAGTTAAATGCTATTGTAGAAGTTGGAAACCAACTTGGATGGGTTAATATGGTGGATATCTAACTCCAGTACAGGGGAGGAAGTTTTTGTATGGAATTTGGGAACAAAAATTAAAAAAACTGACTGTTTTTCACTATTCTTCTTGCTGTGTATGGACTATACGGACTTTTCACGTGTGTAAATGACATTTTTCTGAAATCTCTTGGAGTCAGGGTTCCAATGCAACTGGTTTAAGGTCCTGAAGTGGTTAGGATCAAAAGTTATAGATTTTTCTTTCAAAACAGGTCCAGAAACCCTGTTTTCTAGGGCAGCCATAGAAATCCGGCCCTAGAATGCATTCCCACTGTTGAAAATTTGCAAAAACTGGTGAAATGCAGGCTAGGGGTATGTACTATAAGATTCCAAAATATTTTTATCAGAAAATGCAGTTTTCTATTTTTAAGGTGATGCCCTAGGTCAAGTATTTCATTGTATTTGGCCAATTTCATGCTATTTGAGGTTTTAGATGATAGAATCCTATTAGGGTGAGCAAATAAATGATGGATTTGTGTTGTAGGGACATGGTAGAAGCATTCCAAATTCCTGCCCCTGACCTATGCACCCAATTTTGAGCACTTGCTTTGTAACCTAGCCTAAATTGATCAATTAGGCCTAGAGACCTAGTAGGCGTTCTGGATTGCTGGAGTAGAGTTGGAGCAGGAGATTTGGAGGTTTATTAGGGTCCCCTGAAAGGTGTTCAATTCCATCATTTGTTTTCCTAGACCTTTGGGATTTTGTCAAGTTTTGTTGAGAAAACCTAGTTTGGAGGGCTAGTAGCCTTACTAGTCAAGGTATAGGTTGGAGAGTTTTGGGAAGTTGGAGATCAAACCAACTACATAGAAGGTGTTTTTTGATCTGTCTTAAGGTGTTGGAGAAGCCTTAGGGGTTGGACAATAGTCTGGACATCAAATCCTTCATATGCCTTGTATGTGCCTTTGGTTGGTTGGTTGGTTGAAGGCTAGTTGAAGTGGGTGAGTGGGCAAAGGACAATAGAGTAAACCTTTGTGTGTTGCTTCACTTGTACCACTCTGCATCAGTGTGGGTGATGATTTGAAGAGATCTAAAATAGATATTTGTGCTAGGGTCTTTAGTAGGTGATCTAGTATATTGTACTTAGAGGGTGCTGCCACAATAATGGGTTACACTTTCTGGGACATCCTAATTTTTTGCTGAAATCACATATTTCTAGAAAATATAATGATTTAAGCCTTGAAAGGTTCTATTTAAAGGATTTGAATTGAAGAGGGTTTGATCAAACCCTCTTAGATTCAAACCCCCTTAGATAGAACCCCACTAGTTTTAAGCCATACCTATAATGGTGTCTCCTTTACACCTATCAAAATGCTAATAAAAAACCACTTTTGATTTACCTTTTGGGGGATCAAATAAATTCATTTAAAATTTATGTTTTGTAAGTATGCAGTCCTTATTATAATCTTCCCAAAAAGTATAATTTTAAATATATTTAATTTGATAATTATATTTATTTTTTATTTCTTGTGAATGTAGGTTTTTCACCGAACATCAAGTTCTCTGTTCTACACACATGGAAAATTAGTAAATTAGTGAAAAAAAATTTAAAAAAATATCTATGCCCTAGGTATTGATGTCCTTGTTTCAACAAAAAAATAAATATTAAATTTCAATACATACAGAAAAAGTTATGTTTTACGGAATACGCCTATGCCTAAATTATAACTGGTTTGACTTCAAAAATTAATTAAAAGAAAAATATTCAACAAAAGATTATGAAACCAAATGCATGCCCTATATATCGGTGTTACCAATCTAAATTCAAAAGAATCAGAATTTCATCCTTTGTAGAAAAAAAGTTATGTGCAACAGAATACACATCACTTTAAAAAAATGTTGTTTACTATTAAAAACTAGTTATCAGAGGAGATGCAAAAACTTTTACAATTTAACTCAAATTTTTTTTAAGAAAATATATTTATAATCTAAAAAAAAAATCTCACAAATCACTATTCCATCATCTTCAAATTCCTAACGGTTTAGCAGCTATAGGTGTCAGAAAGTGAAGATTTAGTTCAAAATGTTGATTTCAATGTCAAGTTTGGCCAAAAAGTGTAACCCATTATTGTGGGATTACCCCAAAGTGTGTACGTATATTAGGTGTTGGTCCACAAAAGGTGACATAAGCATAATGAGTAGTAATAGCATAGTTAGGATTTTTAGTTTTTATGGAAAGAGTTGACACACAACTTTCTTCAAGACGACCTATCACGGAATGGTTGGAAGTTGAGGTATTATTGACATTCTTACCTTTGTCAGTATTATTTCCTTTACCATGTAGAGGGAATAGATCCTTGTACAAGTTGAGGTCTTTGTTTGTGGTTTATTTTGTAAGATCATCAACACTAACTTCTCCTCTATCTATGAGATTCTGGATGAGATTTTTCAGTTTCATGCATCCAAGGGTTTTGTGTCCTTTGACTCTATGGTATTCACAGTATTCATTGTCTTTGTACCAAGTGGGTTTGAAAGTAGGTTCATCATATTGGCGAGCTTCTGGTAATGTGATTAGGCAATTTTGAACAAGTTTCTTTAGAATGGATTCAATAGGTTCTCCCTATAGAGTGAATTTTTTTCTAGGTGGAAAATCTTGTTTGGGTTGCTCTCTAAGAGTAGATGGGATAGTCATTGTAGGTGATTGAATATTGATTTGTGTTTGGAGAGTTTGTACATGTTTAGTGTCCACAACACCATCACTAACAACATTTTTGTTGGACCAAAATCATGGTTTTTCATTAGATGATTGGGGATTGTCTTTAGTTTCCTTAAATATTTTGACTAGGCCTTTAGCAATAAGGGCCTTTTTGATGTTAGTCCCTTTAGATATTGTTTAGGTGGAAAATTGGATTTATTAATGTTTTAGTGTTTTGATGTTTAAATCCTCCTCTTTACTTTACATTCAAGGATCTAGGGTTGAGTGGCGAGCACTATCATACCCTAGATCGCTTGTGAGATGTAGGGAAACTTGGATTAGGGAATTTAATTATCAATTTCTCTTTTCTTATGCTTAATTGACCATTAAAACCCTAATTATGTAAATACAGCAATAAACTGACAAATAACAGAAAATGCTCTTGTAGACGAAAGTGAAATGGAAAATCACAGAATACCTATTTTTAGGGTTCTGAGGTGGAACAGTCAAGGACACTGGAGTGGGTACCCAAGTCCAAGGTACCAGTTTCTTTGTGGATCTGGGCCTCCTTCTGACACTGATCAGTCTTGTAACTTATGTTTCTAGGAACTCAGCTACGAAGGACACTAGAGCAAGCGCCCAAGTCCTGGAAATATTTCGGTGTCCTGCTTCTCTTTAGATCCTGAATCCTTGATGCCTGCCACTCCTTCTTGCAACTTCACTTTTCCCAAATGTGACACCTATAACCTGCAATCACAAGACTTGGTTTGGGGGTTGTGGTGTTTAGAAGCTTTCCTCAATCAAGCCCTAGAGGACACTTAAGTCTCTGAACACCGTTTTCAGATAGAGAGTGCATGCCCTTGTGAGAAAGAGGCAAAAACCAAAGGAATTAATGATAAAAACACAATATAATGTCACCTTGTAGTGAAGCTCTCATGGGAGGAAGATGCTCTTCATTCCATGAGGAAATTGATGCTCAAATATGCAAACAAACACATACACCACACAAGTCTACTCTTGCAACACAATGAAAGCCTTGAATCACCTTGAGAACACAATAACTTGCTAGTAACCATCTAGTTTACAAATGAATGCCTAAACATGCTTTCATATGAAACTACAAACACTCCTGCCAAGATTTTTGTAATTCAAACTTACCGTGTCGGCAAAGGGACCAAATAACTGTCACAAACCAACACCTAGAAATTGGGGCTACCCCAAAATAGGGTAGGACTAGGGTGTGGGTGCCCAAGTCCTCCCCCCTTATTTTGGGCAGGGTATAGCTCAAGGGGTCCTCCTAAGTCCACTTTGCCATGAAGCCTTCGTCTCATTCCATCAGGATGTCAAAATATGAAGTAAGATGTCCTAAATGCATGCAAAAGACCCGAGAGGTAAACCTTATGAGGGAAAAGCCCCCAAGGGGACATTTTCTAACATTACAGATATAATGTCATCAAAGGATGTAGCAGATTAGATTTGTACATGAAAACCTAGTTTGGAATTTAGGTTTTGAACAAAAATGTTTACCAATTCCTTTTTAGGTATAGGCCAAGGAAATTTGCTAGTCATATTTAGCCATCTTTGAAGGAAAGAGATAAAATTTTCCCTATTTCATTGTTTATTGTTTACTAGGTCATTCATGGATATCTCATGTTCCACATTGAAGGAAAAGTGAGAGGCAAAATTTTTACCCAATTCACTAAATATTTTGACTCCAAGGGGTAAATGAGAAAACCAATGTATAGCTTTCCTTCCAAGACTATGAAGGAAGAGGTGTAAATGATATGTGTCATTATGAGAAACCAATAAACAAGTTATATATAATTCCCTAAGATGTTCTTTAGGCTCACCTTTTCCTTTGTACTTGTCAAATTTGGGTATTTCGAAATGTGGAGGAAAAGGTATCATAGGTAGTGACCTATCAAAAGGATAAGGACAAACTTCATCCAATGAGAAAGTCTTTTTGGTTTGTCCTAAGTTCATATCCAAGATTTGTTTTTTAAGACTTGAAAATCTAAGCTCAATGTCTAACATGTGTGGTTGATTTTGAACAAGATTTTGATAATGTTGTGCTTGAGAAACTTGTGGGGGATTGGGATCGATGAGATAGTTATGTGATGGATTGTAAGGTGGAGTATAAGTGTTTTGACCTTGTGATGTTGGAGGTGGTAAGGCAAATGTGTTATGAATTTGGGGAGCTTGTGATGGTATGGTATATGGGTTATTTGGAATAGGAACTTGGAGTTGTGACCCATATGGTGAATGGACATATGTCATGTTTTGATTTGGAATTTGAATTACATGTGACCCATATGACATGTTTTGATTTGGATTTTGAAGTGTATTAACATATGACATGTTTTAAGTTGGAGATTGAGGCACTTGTAACCCAAGGAGTTGATTGATATATGACATGTTTTGATTTTAAGGTTGGGGTTGTGACTCATGAGGTTGATTGACATATGATATGTTTTGATTTGAAGGTTGGGATTGTGACTTATGAGGTTGATTAACATATGATATATTTTGATTTGAAGTTTGGATTGTGACTCATGAGGTTGATTAACATATGATATGTTTTGATTTGGAGTTTGAGGTGCTTGAGACATAAGTGGTTGATTGTCATATGACATGTTTTGATTTGGAGGTTGGGATGTTTGTGACACAAGTGGTTGATTGTCATATGACATGTTTTGACTGATAGATTAAGCTGCTTGTGATGGTGTAACATGAGGAGGATTTGGGTTGATCATATATGATAGTGTGAGTAGAGGTTCTTGTGACACAGTGACCTTAGGAGTAATGGGGTCTTTTTATGTTTGGGATAAATATAATGGATTGACAAATTGGTTTGTGAATGATGTTATACGGGAATTACATGTGGGTGTAGTAGATATGGTAGGGGCTTTGGTTGATATGGTTGGGATGGAGATAGGATGTGGGTTTCCTATAGCTATAAGGGAGACATCAAAAGAGTCTTGTTCTTTAATTATTGAAATGTCAAAATCACTAGGTAATTTATCTCCCTTTTGGACAAGTTTGAGAAGGATTCTATTAGGATCTAAGTTTAAGAGTCTTTCTACAATAGCTAAGGCCTCAGGATCTTGTTTTTCTTCAATTTGATCTTGTGGAACTTCATGAAATGTTTGGCCAAATTCATGTTGTGCTATATGAGTAGATGAGGATGGTGTGGTATATCCCTTAGGTACAAACACGAGGAGGTAAACCTATGGTAAATTGTGTTGCATCAATAAGGGATGGAGGATTGTTTTGAGGATTATTTTGTCTATTATCCATGGCATGATAATATTGACTTCTAATTTGAGGCATAGTATACTTCAGACCTGAGATGACAATGATTTTGAGGATGGATGGGGGTGTTGTTTACACTATTGTGACAAAGTTGAGACTCTAGGATGTTGATGTTGATTGATTGATTTGGATTGAGGAAAAAATCTAGATCAATTGCTGATTTGATTGGGGTTTGATTATCTTCCAAGAGATAGAATTATGAAATCAAGGAAAGATAGATAAGATAGTGATTTAGACCAACTCAAAAGAGGATGTACTCTTAAGCTAGCTATGTCACTAGTTGATTGGATGTTGCTAATTTATCTATGGATCCAAGCTAGGTTAACTTTTTAAATCAAAGGCAATTTAGATGTGATTTAGATTCTAAGATGAAAGCCAAATTAAAGCTATGAAGTTGGATAAAATTAGGGCTTGTTTGATTGATAATGATGATTGATAAATCCTATAGTCTCAAAAGGATACAAGGCTCTAAAAGTATAAATTTTGATATGAGGATGGATGAAACTAATTGTATGCCTGATGTTCTGAATGTATATGGTCTAGATGATATCATAACTGATACTAAAATTGTCTGGTAGTGAAACTTTTCTAATTCTGGGTGTAAAGTATGACTGTTCTCTGTATAAAAGTAGAAGCATAGGACTATTTGCTAGAGGTAGGTTTTTGTATGCTAGAGGCGGTAACACGATAGCTCAAAGGCATAGCTCTATGGACTAGAGGCATAGGACTATATGCCAAAGGTGAGTTTCTATATTCTAGAGGTGATAGCATGATAGCTTAAAGGAGAAATACTATAAAAAATGGTGAAAAGGTATTAGGACCAAAGGTGCAGTTCTGTTTGCCAAAGGCACATTTCTATCTATCAAAGGCTCAATGCTCTTAGCCAAAGGAAAGCATCTGTCATCTAGAGGAAAACTTATGTGTTCCATAGGTGAACTTTTGTGTGCTAGAGGTGCAATTTACTATGTACCAAAGGTGAGTTTCTATGATAGTTATTTTGCGTTCTTTGGCAAGAGAAAAACAAATGAATACACAATGGTTGTTAACTACCTCTTTGGAATAAGGTACACAAGGCTATTAACCTTCATGGACAAACAAACGGATAATATTGGTAGATAACAAGAACACACACCAAACACTTTTGTAACAACCTATAAATTATTCAGGTAGGAGTGTCATATCCCATGGACTCACTGAGGTGCGACTTCAACCCCCACTATTAGATAATGGTGGTTTCCATCCCCTTGATACTATCTTATTAATGCTAGGATAGGTAGGGAATGTAAGGTCATGGACCACCTTACACCCCTTACTCTTGGAGACACTTAATTCCTGCCCAAAAGAATATTCTCTCTAACAATGAAGGTACAAATGTGAGCTCTTCTCCCCCACTGCTAGTAGTAAGGTACTAGGGATATGATGATTGAAGGTCTTATCTAGGATCACAAGGTGTCTAGGGAGTCCTCAAATATACATGAGGTATGGGAGGCACAAGTCTATGAACAAGGATGTCCCAATCAACCCAAGTGCAACCACATGAGTCTTGGTGGACCAAGTATCCCAAAGTTTTTGCAAGGGGAAAGAGGGTCCTTTTGAAATGAGTTGTTCGATTCTCATAATGTTTATATCTCATGCTAGAACACACAATTGAAGTCAACCCTAGAGGTGATGAAATCCCCTAGCAGGCCCCCTAGAGAGGATATCAAGTACTTTTGATTCTCAAGATCATCTTGTGATGTGAGAGAAGAGCATACGTATGACTCTCGAGTCCCTGAGAATAAAGCAAATAAAGTAATAAATGAATAATCTAGTATTTTTTATCTCCAATATCACCTTTTGGTGTGAGGAGAGAGCATACATACATAGATATTCCAAACATGGAAGACAATCATAAATTACCTTAAGAAAATTGAAGTGTTTCTATGACTTAGTGATAAAAAGTAGATCCTTTGACCAGCGTCCTACACAAAATTTATTAAAAGTTTCACTTTCTTGACATTCCAACAAGGTAATAAGAGGCTACACCACTTGATATTAGTTCCCCAAAAAACAATTGTTAGGAAAAAACAATAATCAGACCAAAAGTGCAGAAACAATGTGCAAAGGTGGATTTTTGTTAACCAAAAGTGCAGGAAATTATACCTAAGGTGAGTTATTGTTGACCAAAGATGAGATCTTGTTGACCATAGGTGAGTTTTTGTCTTCCAAAGGCAAGTTATTATCTCGTAGAAGTGATTTTTTGTGACAGTCTTGCAAAACCAAAGAAAATAAAGTCAATCATGATGTTGAGAGGTAGATAAATGAATTTCTGATGAGCCAGAGGGCTGAATGGAAGATGAATATGTTACCCTACACCAAAATTAGATAGTAAACAAGAGGTAAAGGATCAATTAGGTCAAAAGGCATAAAAAACCATCCCACAAATAAATTAGCTTGTGAACAAATAAGATGAATGCCTAAAAATACAACTTGCATGCATAAATCAAATAAAACAGATTCTAGAAAACCCCGCAATGTCAACAACAAGTCAAAAAAGAGAAGGAACCAAAGGCATAGTGTGATAGACCAAAGGCAGGTTTTTGTCAACCAGAAGTGAGATTCTGTCGACTAGAGGTGAATCACTGTCGACCAGAGGCAAGTTTCTGTGGATCAAAGATAATTTTCTATGTTCCGAAGGTGTAGTTCCATACCTGTAACTTAAAAAACTAATTTTTGTCAAGAAAAAAAAAATTAGATTAGGGACGTAGGCCCCACTGGGCGTGCCAAAATGTGTGTGAGCAAAATTGAGTTATTAAGATCAAGCATAAATATCAAAACTCAACCCTACAACCTTTGAAGAATAGATCAAGGACAATAACAATAATTCAAAGCTAAACACAACAAAGAACATTACCATCCATAATTATATTTATTCCTTGGTTTTATGTGGATTGCTCTTTACTATGCATAACCATGGTTGCAACAAGAGAGAATAGGTGGATAATGTGCTCAAAGACGTAATATGTTCTTGACGATATGAAAGCTCAAAGTGCTCTAAGAATTCTCACAACTTAATGATCACACAGGGTTTGTGAAGAGATGAATGGGGATATATAGAGATTCCAAGGAAGATCGATCAACATGGAGGAAATTCAATGATATCAATAGATGAGATGAGTTGAGATGACCTAAGGGAATCTGCACACGACATGTGTCCATGCAAAAAGATATTTTATTGATTTAATTTCTTTCTTGGCTAAATATAGGATTGATTTCATAAAAATAGAATGCTTTTCTATTTTATGAGTTGATTGATAAAGATAATGTTTTAAAGCCAATTAAATCAACTTTTATTTTCCTTTTTGTCATGCTTTTGAATAAAAATAAATAATAAAATTATCTAATTTGTGTGCATGAAGGAAAAAGATATTTTTAGAAGATTTGAAAGATAAAAACAAAATAAATAAATAAATTTAAATAATTTATTTAAATTTAGAATAATTTAGCTAATTAAATAATTAAAACTATTTAATTATTGTGGATAAGAGGAATCAAAATAATAAATTAATTAAATAATTAATTAATGGGAAAATAGAAGAATAAAGGTGGTGAAGTTGATGAATTAATTTAATTAATTAAATAAATGGAATTTATTCAATTAATGTTAGATTTAAGGGAATTAGAAGAAATTGATGAAATTAATTAAATAACTAGATTATTTAATTAATGTTGGTTGAAGGTGTGTATGTGTAAGGTGATAATGTGATGGTCATTTTTAGGTGTCTACACTAGTGTTGGATGACAATTTGTCTGTAACATTGAACTATTATTGTTATTAGAAAATTGACATGTGATTTGGAATGAAAGATGAATATGATAGATTAGTGAGAATTTGTGATTCATATGATTATGCTGAAAATTGTTATGAAATAATTCTCGACTTCATATTATATATGTTTATTTTTTATCAGACTAACTACTTCAATGTTTTAATGAGGTGGATGTAAGTACATATTAGTCCCCCTCCTAGCTGAGGAGGGAGAGCATTATTGGGGACAGGGTGGCAAATCAAGTCAATTCAGTGATTTGAAGCATGCATCAAGAATTTTAGTAACCATACACACCATTGTTTTAGATGTCAAAATTCTTGTCAATTAGTCAAGTCAATATTCATACATATTAGTTTTGTTGTGTCATTGTTTCTTATTAAAATGTCAGTTTTGAGATAACAATATTTTGGTCATTGTCGTCATCACTTCAAGTCAATAAAGTAATGTCCTTCTATTCTCTGATGTTTGAAACGTCAAGTCTAAATTGGTTTAACACCCTGGTCTTGGGTTTAAGTATCCTTATCTTTGTTGTCTTGAGCATCCTAAGAACTTCAATGATGTAGATTTTGTTTTTCTATACTTAATATATTATAGTGCCTATGATTTAAAATAAGGGATAACTTAGTTTCTTATGCCATTGTTGCATTTGTCTTAAATCCTCCTCATTCAAAAACAATGCCAACAAACTATTGATATTAGATTGCATTGTCACTGGGATAATAAACCACTATAGTGGACTAGCCCTAATGGCCACCACACTCTCTCTTCTTCTCCTAGATTTTCTAAAGAATCTCTAAGAATGTGGAGTGGAAGTCATGATAGTAATTGTGCATGCTGATGCTGGTGGAAGAAAAAGAGAAATTTGAGGGTTTGGAAATGGTGAACAAAAAGGGATTTTGGTCACATTTTTGGAGATATTCAATGATGCAGGGAAATAGGGTAAGGGATAGAAAGATTTAGAGAAGAGTAAATTGAAGAGAAAAGAGACCAAGAGTCATATTATCTAGGTGTGATTTTCATATACTTTTTGTTTGGTTTCTCATATGAAAAACAAGTGTTTTTACTGTAAATTCAACTTCTTCATATACATTGTTAATATCATGTTATTTTGAATATATACCTTGTTTTGACTTTGTGGAAGGAGGGTGAATAAAACTGCCCTAGATTACTTAATCCATGGGCGTAGAGATTAAGATTTGTTTCATTGTTTTAGTTTGAGAAATCTTTAGTTTAAGTTTAGATTTTAGGTCGAACTAGAGAATTTAATAAGGAATTTTTTGTTATACACAAAAAGAGATATCATTGATATGTATGGTTGCATATGTACACAAATAGTATATATATGTAGATATTTGTACCAATTATATATCCTACCTTAGTCACTCTAGAGAGTGTATAGGCCATAGTAGTGGTTGAATCCTATTACCAGTTTAGTTTTATATGACAATGTGAGATATTCTTTTGAAGTCTATATAGAATGGACCTACAAAAGTTCATAGTGATAAGTTTTCATTGTCCTTAGGCCTACAAAAGGTTTTAGTATTATAATATTCAATTATATGTTTGAATGTGTATTTGGATGAACATTTTGTCTTCATTTTGTTCACTACTTGATAGAATATTATGCCTAGGCTGATTAATTTGTCTCGCTTGTTTTTTTTTTTGAGTTTTTAATTAGGTTTAAGGTTATTTGGATGAGTTTAAAATTGTAACCTTCCAATCATAGGTGACATAAACATGGTTTAAAAAGACTAAAATATCTTAAATTAGCAATCTCTCATGATCATAATCAATTCATAAAGGAAAATGACCTTGTCTATTTAGTAAGACTTTGATTATTTCTTCTCTATCTTATATGTTAGGGAGGATGTTAGAAACCTCTAGGTTTGAGAAATATCTTAGCTACTAAGAGTTTATAATTTTTATAAAGAGGAAATGGCATCATTAAAGCATAGTTCTATTGTATGGAAAAGTAGCAAATGAGTAGAAGATGACCTCTTGATTCATATGTATTTACATGTTTTGAATTCTATTGAGGTAGTCTATTTTTTCTTCTCTACTTTTAACATTTGCAAACAAAAACCAAAACTATAGAACTCATCCAATGCTAGTGAAAGTTATACCTTTGTAAAGCAATATGTATAGGAGTAACATTATCTAGAAATATGAAGAGAAAGTCTTGGAAACTTAGTCCAAATAGTAGAGGTTGTGTTGATGATCAGAGACATATTATTAAATAGTTCATTCAAACAAAAATAACAATAATACTTGAAAACAAAACAATAATACATGTGTATAATTGTTTCAAGCTCAGTAAGAGGTATGAGAGGTATCACTATTCAATAAACAAAGGATTATGGTCTTGAAAATTTAGTTATTTATGTCAAGGATTGAATGTATTATAGAGACAAAATATATTTATCCTGACTACTAAATTATTTTTTTCTAATGCTTTCTTTTGGTTTTCCTAAACTAGAAACATCGATGATCTTATTAGTATGTTCATGAATTGATAACCTATAAATCTTATGAATTCATAAACACATTTATAAGTGGTTACACATCTGAGTTTTGCATAGGTAATTATTTATGCAAAAAGTATTTTCATTGACATTTAAATTCCTGAGTCCTTGAATTGAATTAGAAAAAGTATATACTCACGTTTAGATAAATATATAAGTTATGTAAATACTATATGGAGGAATTTATTTTGGCAAGTAAATATAAATATATTTATAGATAAGATTGTTGAGATTGAACTTTAAGGACATTCTTAATCTTGGCAAGAGAAATTAGGACATAGTCGAGAGATCTCATCCTACAATACTCTATGTAATCATTTTATACCCCAGAAGACATGGTGATAGAAAGATAGATAGAAGCAGTAGGAAACAACATATTACGGTAAGATTCAATCACATATAATGAGTCAAATACATCAATAGACACTAATCCTTTGTTTATAATCCTTATATCTCATTTTATATATATATATTCAATAACAGATACAAAAGGAAGGTCTAAGTTTCTACTTTGTATATATTATATTCCTTACTTCTCTTACTTATGCTTACTCTATTACATTACTTTATACAATTTGATGTAATAGGGATGTATCCATTATAGAACATTCTTAACTCTATCATCCATGTTAGCCTTATGCTCTACACTCCCTTTGTGGTAACTTGTGGTAGCTTTTACTCTCTGCCCTATTTCCTACCAACATCATCCCTCATTTTTGAAAGTATGTCTTTGTCCTTAAGAGATGCAGAGCTAGTTACTAGGAAGGATGTTCTTGTATATGATCTTCAACTAAGCTAGGGTAGTGTCCCACTGGCTTTTGTCTTGTTGCAGTATTTGAATGTGGCCCTATGTTTGGATATGTGTTGTTTCTACTTCTGCTAGGCTAGTGGGAATTTGTATCTATTGTGCATTTTTCTTTGCTTCGCTCAATATTCTAGTCAGATGGGCTAGACACAATCTTATAACTTCCCTTAGCTGCTTGATTTGTACCTTGATCTATTCTCTCTGATGTTGTAGCTACTGGATCTATGTGTGGGTGGCCTCCACTTGTACCCTAACTAATTCATCCATATCTTTTATTAGGTCATAGTTGTTTTCCACCTATATTATTTGTGCCTCCAACTAATCAATTTGGTCCTTTATATTTATGGTTGTTTTTTACCATTGTAGACAAAACCAGTATAGGATGGTTGCATCTCTTATGTTCTATTTTAGAGTGCTTATGTGATTTTCTAGTTGGGTGTGAGCTACGACACACTTTTTCTCACCATCATCCTTTATGTTCTTTGTCATCTCTGCTGTGACTTTTTGCCTTATTGTTGCTTCTTGATATTTCATTTTTGCCTAGAAACTATCCATTAATTGTTTTAGTTGATATGGTAGTGGTAGATTCATAACCCTTTATGCGTTGTGGCAACTATTTTTGTATTATAGTTATGACTTTCTATAGCTATTATATACCATCCACATGTAGGATTTCTTCCTTTGCATTGGTGTGAAATATATCTCCCAATTGCAACTTCTGAATAGGAGAAATCCTTGATAAGTTAACATGTGACCCTAATAATGGTATTTATAGTAACTGTATTGTGAGCACATGTTGTATTTGCTTTTGTTGTCCTAGAAAGTCCTTGATTGACTTGATTGGTGATGGAGTAGAGGATGATTCTCTTGTTGGAGATGACTATTGTTGATGTGCAAGCCTTGATGTAGGAGCATCCCTGGTTCAAGAGTAATCTTGCATCAACCAAAAACATTTGCATTTTAGTTCTTTCATTTTCCAGTTTAGTTTAGGCAGTTCAGTCAGAAGTAGTTTTAGCTTGTGGTCTAGTTTTGGCAATTCACATCTTGCAGATCTGGACTTAGCATATGCATTCATTCATCTACACCATATCAAGAATTTAGAGCATTTGGATCAATTAACAGAAAGATATCACTATCAGAAGATCAACTATTTTCTCAGAGCACTTACGGATCATTCCTTGACTTGAGGATCTCAATGACACATCATTCAACATCCTTTGGTTCATGACTGACCCTTCCAAGGGTCCACGCATTGTTTCATTCATTTGAGGAAGTGTTCTATGCATTTAGGTCTGACGTATCTATGAACACATTACAACTCTTCATTGGAGTTTGTGACCTTCTTGTTAGTGTAGGTTTTTTATTCCTTATTATAAGGTTTTTCCTATACATTTATTTAAGCTTACTTAGGTTAATAAAGCATGTCTTATTATGTGAGTGGTTGCGAGGTGTCACCTTCCTACATGTGAGCATCCATTAGCTATCTTGGGAAGATACTTTTCTATCTTTAGTCCGATAGATGGTTGCTCCTCATTGGTCGGTGTTGCCACCTCCTCCCTCTCTCTGGTCTATATAAGCATGCTACCTAGCTTGTATTTTCATTCAATATTGGAGAGAGTTATCTGATGCCATTTTGCCATTTGAGCATTTCACATCAATCTCATGGTATCACTGTTATTATTTTTTGCATTTACAGTTTATGTTTCTAACTCTTTCAATTGATTCTGGGTTATAATCTATTTTACATATTTTAACATGGTATCAGAGCAAGTTTTGTAAGGTTAGATTCTTTGTAGAGATCTTGTAAAATCCCATATGCTCTTCTCTTGCATTTTTTGAATGATGTGGAGAATTAGAAAGGATTTATGAAGATCTGGGAAATCTTGATTTGCTCAAATCTGTCAATCAGCTTGCATATTTAGTGTTTTAATCAGTATTACAGGTTGCAACATGCCTTTTCTTGACTTAGGTAGCTGATTGTACCTTTGCATGCCATTTTTTGGTTGATGGGGTCATTTTTTACAGCTAAAGGCTTCTATTTTACACTAGATCTACATCTTCTATACATCAGCAAGAAAAACACCTTTTGGGTTTTGTTCGCAGTGCAGAAAAACCATCTAGGTATCTTTTAGTTTTTGCATGCAGACTGTATATTTTGTAGAAATAAACTTGAAAAGCTACAGAAGACCCCCTCTCCGTTGGCAGTTGTAGATTTGAATGCAATTTTCAAATGCTCCGTTCTTGCTCATAGAGACTCCATTTCTCACGAAATGTTTTTTGATCTTGGCTATTTTTTTTGTGCTCTATGCACTAGTACAGTCATTTTTTGATTTTAGTGCAAAGATTTTTCATAAATTGCGGATTCTCAGTCGGGACACTGCGCAGTCCTCATTTTGGGAAATCTGAAGAGGCATAACTTTTGCATAAAACCTCAGATCGAGGTGATTCTTGTTTTGAAAGTGGATGTTTTTTCATGTAGTTTGCAATGGTGTTGTTTATTTTACTAGGTATTGGCCCTAAGTATTAGTTTTAGCATATGCTCTTTTTGAGGATCTGTAATAGCATTGAGATCAAGTCCACTCAGTATTTCTTGCTAGTGGAAATTGTAAAAGCACTAAATATAAAGTGCCAAATCAAATTTTCTTGGGGGGGTTCTTTGATTGAGTGGAAAAGGGGAGGTGTCTTGTGTATTCTTGCATCTTTTCTTTCCTCACAACAACAACAACAATCTAATTCTGCATTAAGATGGATCAATTAACAGTGCCTATTCTAACACCCTATAACTACTATGAGTGGAAGTCTAAGATGACTATCCAACTTAAGAAGTTAGGACTATATAGATTAACAATGGGTCTAGAAACTGAACCAACCTTAATTGCAGAAAGGCCTAAATTTAATAATAGGCTAGATGAAGCTTTTGGAACTCTATGTATGTCTATATCTCCTAATCTTCTTTTTCATGTTGAATCTACTACAACACCAAATGATGTATGGACTACTTTAGAAAATCTCTTTGGTAAACAAGATGAATTAAGGGGACATCAATTGGAGAATGAGCTAATCAAGTTAAATCCATGTAATTTTGATACAATACAAGACTTCTTCACAAAGCTAAAGGCCATTAGATTACAGTTGAAGTAATGTGGGATTGAAAAGAAAGATCCACAATTGATCTTAAGTATTCTTTCTAAGCTTGGTCCTAACTACTCAGTGTTTGTTTCTACATTTTATGCCACCAAAAGTGCTCTTGGGACTACCTACAAAATGCCTTATTTAGATGAATTTGCTACTGAACTCACTAAAGAATAGGATAAATTAGTTCACATGGGCACTATTAAGCCTTCTAAGTCTCATGCCTTGGCTGCAAATCAGGGCACTAAAGATCAGAAAGGCAATGGAAAGCAAAATAAGAAACAAAAGGATCAAGGAGAGAAGAAACAAGGTCCAAAACAAGCTGCAAACAATCCAGCTCCTGAGTCTTCCTCTAAAGACAATATCTCTAAAAAGGAGAAGACAAAGTGTGCCTTTTGTAAGAAACCTGGTCACAATGAGCATAAGTGTTTGAAAAAGCAAATAGCTCATCTCACTTATCTTCTTGAGAAGAATAATATCAAAGTGCCAGATTTAGCTAAAGAAGATTCTTCACAATCTTCAAAGGACACAAAAAATAGTAAGGGGAAGGGCAAGGCCCTTCTTACAGTTGCTACACTACCAAATAGTTGGGTAATTGACTCAGGTGCTTCTCACCACATGGCCAATACAAAGGAAAATTTCTCATCCTTGGAGTCATGTTCTGTGCCTGATATTCTTATGGGTAATGGTACACCAGAGGAAGTTTTTGGGAGAGGGTCTATTGACGTTGATGATGGGACATTCCATGATGATCTTTGTGTGCCTTCTTTGTCAACTAATCTCCTATCTGTCTACCAGATCACCCATACAGGTTCCGGCAAGAGAGTTGAATTTACACCTGACTTAGTGGTTATCAGTGATCTGCATAGTGGGTCTACAGTTGCTGTAGGAAAAGTTGATAACCATTCTCAGCTCTATCATTTTTCTCATTTTGTTCCTGATTCTCCTTCACTTGCATTGCTCACTCACTCAGATGAGGTGAGCTGTTTGTGGCATCAACAGTTTGGCCACTTGAACTATCGCTACTTGCAGTAGCTCAGTCAGCATGACATGGTTACAGGGTTGCCTTCTATTCAATTCTCTGATGGAGTTTGTCAAGGTTGCATTCTTGGCAAGCATCCTGAAGAAAAATTTGACAAAAGCAAAGCACGGAGAGCCACATAGCTCTTGGAGTTAGTACACAATGATTTGGCTGGTCCATTTCAACATCCTTCATTCAGTAGAGCTAGATACGTATTGACCTTCATTGATGATCTTTCCCGATACACCTTTGTATACTTTCTCAAACAAAAGTCTGAAGTCTTTGAGTCTTTTCAGGAATTTAAAGCATTTGTAGAGAAACAATCTGGGAAGGTTGTCAAGATTCTACGCACCGATAATGGCGGGGAATATGTCAACCAAAGGTTTGAGTAGTTTTGTGCCTCAGAGGGCATTGATCTTCAGCACATAGTTCCCTACAGTCCATAACAAAATGGAGTTGCAGAATGAAAGAATCAGTCATTGAAGGAAATGGCCAATTGTATGATTCACTCCAAATCATTGGCACCTTAGTATTGGCCAGAGGCCATCAACTATGCGTGTTATATCCAGAACTGGGTTCCTCACCGAGCTATGAAGGGGGTAACTCCTTTTCAAGCTTGGACTGGTCGGAAACCCACAATCAAGCACTTCTGAGTATTTGGGTCTCTTGCATGGGCCCACATTCCAACAAAGAAACATAAGGCTATGGATCTGCAAAGTAGGCTTTGCATATTTGTTTGCTATCTAGATGGTGTCAAAGGCTATAGGCTACTCCACCCTACCACACATGAGCTCTTTATTGAGAGGAGTGTTCAGTTTGAGGAGGATACTTCTTCTACCACTTCTCCATCTTTCATTCCCATGGAGACAATGTAACTTCATGATGATAGTTCTTCTGAGGACCTTAATCCTCCTGAGGAGTCTTCTTCCTCCACTTCAAATGGCGATGATGAGGGTTCATCTTCCTCCTCTCTTAGTCATCATTTAGAGGATGCTAATTCTCCTCCAGATTCTCCTGCCGCTGGGTCTCTTTGGGCTCATCAGACTTTGGAGTCAGTAGGTGATTGGGTTGGTGATCCTTCAGATGTGAGAAGAACAAGGTCATAGTTCGAGCAGGCTCCTCATCTCTTCTTTGCTTCAGCTTCTGATCCACAGTCCTTTAGGGAAGCTTCTGGTGTCCCCGAGTGGGATGCTGCTATGCAAGAAGAGTTTAGTTCCTTGGAAAGGAACCATACATGGCATTTAGTCCCACTTCCTAAGGGAAGAAAACTTGTTTGATGCAAGTGGGTCTATCAAACAAATTCTGCAGATGGGTCGGTCGATAAACATAAGGCTCGCTTGGTCGCAAAAGGATTCTCCCAAGTTCCTGGGATTGACTACTCTGAAACTTTTGCGCCAGTGTCAAGATGAATTCAATCTGACTTGTCCTTGCCATTGCTACAAACCATCACTGGGAAGTTCATCAGATGGATGTGAAGAGTACTTTTCTTCACGGTGACCTTCAGGAGGAGATATATATGGAGCAGCCACAAGGGTTCGTCCAGGATCCTTCACTTGTCTGCCAACTTCGGAAGTCTCTTTATGGCCTTCAATAGGCCCCTCGTGCCTGGTATGCCAAGATGGACTCCTTTCTTCTATTAGTTGGGTTCACTCGGTGTCATTCTAATTTGAACATCTACATTTTGCAGCAAGATGATACTCTCACTTTCCTTGTTCTCTTTGTTGATGACTTGCTGATTACAGGGAGTTCCTCATCCACCGTCAAGGCAGTGAAAACTGCCCTTAATTGGTGCAGAGGCACCTACCTAACAGCTGGCCTCCTTGAGGCAGTTAGTTTGTTATAGGTCCGCATGATGACATACATGATCAGGATATAGGATAATTATCAGCATGATGACAGGATAGCCTATTTTTAGTATGTTTGACTTTATCATGTAATAAGGTCCATTGGACCGATGCTATGTATTAGATCAGCATAGGAGTATGTGTAGGCAGTTAGAGATCGGGATAAGGTTATCTGAGCTGTCCTCTCTCCCAGCCGCTTGGAAGCTCCCAGCCGCTGGGAAGTGAGTTGGTAGTACTCGAAGGATTTGTTATATATACCTTCGATCTGTTAGGGTTTAGACAGAGTTCATATTGATCTTGATAGATGTTATGTTCAGGAGAGTAGTACTGGTGATATGCTGTACTGGTGATCAGTCCAGATATTGTGAAGTAGAATTGTAAAAGCAGGACATTTGGATTTCAATTGAATAAGATCTCATCTTTTGCATTATCTGATTGTATCAGTTGTATCTGTGTTGATTTCCTTTCCATTTTGCAAGTTGATGGGTACGTTCAACCCTTCCACCGGTTGAACCTGCAAATTGGTGGAATGGTCCTGTATTATAGCTTAGTTTGCATTTGTGTTTTCTGTTTATGCATTGCATTGTTCAGGAGATCAGTTAGGAGCATGCTGTGAATTAGCCTAGCATCCTCATGTGCTAGGTATAGAAAGATAAACTGTTAGATTTTGGTTTGAAGGTGATCCGGCCCGGTCGTCACATTGTCTTTATGTAATTATGCGGTTCTGAGTGTTTACATGTAGTGGACGGATACACAGGAGTCTGCATGTGCGTTTCCAGTCGGAACGAGCCGCATCATCATCCGCGAATGCATCGCCATCAGGATCGGGTCGTGAAATTGTTGAAGTTTGCAAGCTGCAAGTGCATCAGGATGTTTTGAGTTGAATATATACTCAGTGTATATATCGCAGTCAGGATCATCTCTCAGAGAAGCTCATCATCCGCGTATCGCTAGCAGATGCGGGTGTGAAAGTTTAGTTTTTGACTAAGTGTTGAAGAGTTCATCAGGATATTGTGTGACGTCATCGTCATCCGCATATGACGTCATCGTCATCAGGATATTAAGAAATCCCTCTATGCGAGTTTATCCTGTTGTCATTAAGTGCTTAGGTATCGGCGGAAGTCCGTGGAAGGAAGTTGTGTTAACATCATCAGGAGGTTTCGAGAGAACCGGATAAACCACATCATGATGTTGTTGCTTGTGTCGTCGGCTAGCGGAGCATCGAAGGAAAGGTGCTGAAAGCGATCGTCATCAGGATATTGGGAGCAACCGGATATTTGATATCCTGCTGACGAAGGTAGTGTTGAAGATCATGATGATGACGCTAGTGTTTGGCGCCTGATGAACAGTGCAACTGGAGGATGTTTGCGCCCGTTGATTATCATGATGATGATGATAGGCGACAGGCAGAGGAGGTGAACAGTAGCCGGCAGGAGGATAAGTGTGAGCGTCCGAAATATGATGATGCTGTTGTTGTTTTTAGGAAATATGATGATGATGCTGAGCCGATAGACATTTTTATCATGCTGTTTGTGTTGTTGGCTCTTCCTTCCTGTTAGTTAGCCTCCGTTGCGTTTCACTCTGCATCATAGTCCAGCTTTGTCTGCTGCTGTCTCTTGGCTGCTCCAAGACTTCTGAACTGTAACTTGCTTTCTGGCAAGTAAATCCTCATGCCTGTTGATGTAGGCCTTTTTCTCACACACCTTGTGTTTGTCAGGTTGTCTGACCATAACCTCTTTCTGAACTGCCTCTTGAACTTCTGAAATGTTCAACTCTATCTTCCTGTCAATCTTTATAGGACAAGCAATAGTCCCAACTATGACAACATCCTTGTCATTCTTCTGAACTGGTTGCTGTGTGCAAACCTGTTTCTAAACCTGCTGCTGACCCCTGTCAGTCACAACTGAAACTTTCTTCAGCTTGTTGTCTTTAACAACTCCTTTCCCTGCAGTGTCCTCAACTGCCTTTATGTCTGCTCCTCTAGGCATCTGCACAAATTCCTTCTTTCCCATTAAAATGACTTTGGCTGCCTTCTGTGCTGCAGCTGCTTCCTGTAATGGCATCAACTTAATAGTCTTTCCATCTTTCTGGATGGTGTAGGTATTAGCATACCCATCATACAGTACTCTTCTGTCAAATTGCCATGGTCTACCCAACAGTAGGTGACAACATTCCATGGGCAAAATATCACACAAAATTCTATCCTGATATGCTCCAATCTGAAAATCAACATATGCCTGTTCAGAGACAAAAAGTGAATGACTATCACTCACCCAAGATGCCTTGTAAGGGTGTGGATGTGGAATCCTTTCCAAATGCAGTTTATCCACCATCTCCTGAGATACCATGTTGTCTGTTGAACCAGTATCAATGACAACCTTACATACCTTACCTTTGCTTTTACATGTGGTTTTGAAAAGAGCTCTTCTTTGTGGGGATTCTTTGTCAGGTACCTTCATGGTAATCACTATTTTTCTCATCAGCAGAGATTCTCCACTCTCTGGGTATCCACAATTATCAGCCTCCTGATCCTTTTGATAAGTGTTTGGACTCTGCACACTTTTCTCTTCTTTCTCTTCTTGCACAAGTTGTACTCTCTTTTCATTAGTTCTATCATTCCTGGATGATGAACCTTTGTTTTCTGGACATTTGAAAGATGGATGACCAAACTCACCACAAGTATAACATTTTCCTGAAAATGTAGTAGAACCTCTACCACCTCCAAATCTGCCTTTATTACCTTTCCATCCACCTCTGAAATCAGACTGTCCCTGTCCTTTACCAGTGTCTTCTTGACTCTCATTGGTTTGCCTTGTTCTATGGGCTGATCCTCTTCCTCTGTTGTCTTGTTCTTGTTTTCTCTTTAACTTCTCTTCCACTTTCAATGCCAACTGGAAACATTTCTGCACTGTATCTGGGTTATGCAGACTTAGATCATCCTGAATATTAAACCTCAATCCATTAAGGTATCTGGCTACCTTCTCTTCTTCACTTTCTTTCACCTTTGTCTTCATACAGAGTTTCATGAACTCTTCTGTATATGAGCTGACATCTAGCTCCTTCTGCTTCAGGTTTTGCTTCCTCTGGTGTAACTAGATACTGTAATCCAAAGGAATATAAGCTTCCTTTACCAATTCCATCATCTTCTTCCATGTGGCAACTCTACGTTTTCCTTCCTGTAATCTGTCATCCTGGATAAAGTTCCACCATGTCAAGGCAGCTTCTTTCATCTTTGACTGCGCTATCTTCACTCTCTGTTGTTCTGGTATCTCCTCTGTTACAAAGAAATTGTTCAAACAGTCTATCCATTCCATCACTAAAGCAGGGTCCATCTTACCTGTAAACACTGGCAAATCTAGCTTCACATCCATGGTTCTCCTCTCCATGGCCTTGAGGGCGTTCAACAGTGGTCTCTGGTCTGCAGGAACGACCTCCTCGCTCCAATTAGGGATCTCTTCTTCTTCCCTATCATCTTCTCTACCAGAACCTACTCTGCTCCTCAACTTTGCTAACTCATCTTTCAACTCCTGATTCTGAGCCTTCACGGCCTTGCTTTCTGCAATCTGTTTCTTCACCAGAACTGCCAACTCAGCGTTGGTCATCCTTGCTGGAACCTCAGATGTTCCTTCTTCGTCTGACATCCTACTTATCTTTTCTAGAAGATCCTAACCTTTGCTCTGATACCACTGTGATGCAGAGTGAAACGTAACGGAGGCTAACTAACAGGAAGGAAGAGCCAACAACACAAACAGCATGATAAAAATGTCTATCGGCTCAGCATCATCATCATATTTCCTAAAAACAACAACAACATCATCATATTTCGGACGCTCACACTTATCCTCCTGCCGGCTACTGTTCACCTCCTCCGCCTGTCGCCTATCATCATCATCATGATAATCAACGGGTGCAAACATCCTCCGGTTGCACTGTTCATCGGGCGCCAAACACTAGCGTCATCATCATGATCTTCAACACTACCTTCGTCAGCAGGATATCAAATATCCGGTTGCTCCCAATATCCTGATGACGATCGCTTTCAGCACCTTTCCTTCGATGCTCCGCTAGTCGACGACACAAGCAACAGCATCATGATGTGGTTTATCCGGTTCTCTCAAAACCTCCTGATGATGTTAACACAACTTCCTGCCACGGACTTCCACCGATACCTAAGCACTTAATGACAACAGGATAAACTCGCATAGAGGGATTTCTTAATATCCTGATGACGATGACATCATATGCGGATGACGATGACGTCACACAATATCCTGATGAACTCTTCAACACTTAGTCAAAAACTGAACTTTCACACCCGCATCTGCTAGCGATACGCGGATGATGAGCTTCTCTGAGAGATGATCCTGACTGCGATATATACACTGAGTATATATTCAACTCAAAACATCCTGATGCACTTGCAGCTTGCAAACTTCAACAATTTCACGACCCGATCCTGATGGCGATTGATTCGCGGATAATGATGCGGCTCGTTTCGACTGGAAACACACATGCAGACTCCTGTGTATCCGTCCACTGCATGTAAACACTCAGAACCGCATAATTACATAAAGACAATGTGACGACCGGGCCGGATCACCTTCAAACCAAAATCTAACAGTTTATCTTTCTATACCTAGCACATGAGGATGCTAGGCTGATTCACAGCATGCTCCTAACTGATCTCCTGAACAATGCAATGCATAAATAGAAAACACAAATGCAAACTAAGCTATAATACAGGACCATTCCACCGATTTGCAGGTTCAACCGGTGGAAGGGTTGAAAGTACCCATCAACTTGCAAAACGGAAAGGAAATCAACACAGATACAACTGATACAATCAGATAATGCAAAAGATGAGATCTTATTCAATTGAAATCCAAATGTCCTGCTTTTACAATTCTGCTTCACAATATCTGGACTGATCACCAGTACAGCATATCACCAGTACTACTCTCCTGAACATAACATCTATCAAGATCAATATGAACTCTGTCTAAACCCTAACAGATCGAAGGTATATATAACAAATCCTTCGAGTACTACCAACTCACTTCCCAGCGGCTGGGAGCTTCCAAGCGGCTGGGAGAGAGGACAGCTCAGATAACCTTATCCCAATCTCTAACTGCCTACACATACTCCTATGCTGATCTAATACATAGCATCGGTCCAATGGACCTTATTACATGATAAAGTCAAACATACTAAAAATAGGCTATCCTGTCATCATGCTGATAATTATCCTATATCCTGATCATGTATGTCATCATGCGGACCTATAACAAACTAACTGCCTCAAGGAGGCCAGCTGTTACGTAGGTGCCTCTGCACCATTAATGATCATTTTTTGATGTCTGACTTGGGTCTTCTTCACTATTCTTGGGCATTGAGATTACACAGTCTTCGGCTGGTATCTTTCTTTCTCAGCCCAAGTATGCTCTTGATATGCCCTCTAGATTTCGCATGGCTGACTGTAAGCCTGCATCAACTCCCTTTCTGTCAGGAGTCAAACATGAGGCTTCTTGTTCTTCACCTTTGGTCGATGCTACCTTGTATCACCAATTGGTTGGGAGTCTCATATACTTGACTCACACGAGGCATGATATTTCATATGCCGTGGGCGTGGTCTCCAGGTTCATGCAGGAGCCACATGAGCTGCATTAGAAAGTAGCTAAGAGGATTCTTCACTATGTATAGGGCACTCATAGTTATGGGATTCATTATGCATTAGGCGTGGATATTGACTTGGTGGGATACACAGATTCAGATTGGGTAGGCGATTCTCAGGATCGTAAGTCTACTTCAGGGTATTGCTTCTCTCTTAGTTCTGGTCTGATTTCTTAGTCGAGCAAGAAGCAGTCTACTATTGCTCTTTCATCTATAGAGGCTGAGTATTGAGGAGCAGTTAATGCTGCTACTGAAGCCATTTGGCTTCAACACATTCTCACTAAGTTTGGTATTTCCTTCAGAAAGCCTACGGTCATCTTTTGTGACAACTAGAGTGCTATTCAGATCTCTTGCAATCTGGTCCATCATCAACAGACCAAACACATTGAGATTCACATGCACTACATTTGGGAGCTGATTCATGAGCAGGTTCTTGATCTTCAGTATTGTCCGACATCGGATCAGACAGCTGACATCTTCACCAAACCCTTCACTGAGAGCAAGTTCATTCATTTGCGAGCTTTGCTTGGGGTGCGGCAGGTGTCCTCCTTTTAGGGGGCTTCTTAGCTCCTTCTTTCTCTCTTTACTCAGGGGGGTGTACTCTCTTTTGGGGGGGGCTACTTCTCTTTTGGGGGGGACTTCATTGTAAATGGGTACCTCATCAGGCTTGATTTGTCGGGACCCATCTCTTTACCCACCTAAGCTACGCTTAAGAGGAGGTGTTAGTGTAGGTTTTTTTATTCCTTATTATAAGGTTTTTCCTACACATTTATTTAAGCTTGCTTAGGTTAATAAAGCATGTCTTATTATGTGAGTGGTTGCAAGGTGTCACCTTCCTACATGTGAGCATCCATTAGCTATCTTGGGAAGATACTTTTCTATCTTTAGTTCGATAGATGTTTGCTCCTCATTGGTCGGTGTTGCCACCTCCTCCCTCTCTCTGGTCTATATAAGCATGCTACCTAGCTTGTATTTTCATTCGATATTGAAGATAGTTATCTGATGCTATTTTGCCATTCGAGCATTTCACATCAATCTCATGGTATCACTATTATTGTTTTTTGTATTTACAGTTTATGTTTCTAACTCTTTCAATTGATTCTGGGTTATAATCTGTTTTACAGATTTTAACACTTCCTTGGCTGATGCAGAGGAATCTATTGGTCTAGAAATGATATATATTGATGTAATAGATTCTTAGGAAAACAGTTAGCAATTTGATTCATAATCTATAGTTTAGATCTTGTGCAAAGGAGCTTCAAAGCCTTATCTTGCGCATGCATGTAATCAAGCCTTTGAGCCCTAGTTGTAAGCCCGCATGTTGCCAGCCAGATTGTATTTGAATTCTTTGATATGCTAAATGACTGAATCTGCATTTGTTCCATTTATTGAGTTGTTTCTGTAGACACCTAAAAATGTCTTCTACCATCAAACTGACTCCTGACATCCCTAATCATGTCAATTTCCCTCCAAACCAATTAATTAAATTTTATTTAATTAATTATCCCTTCATTATCCTATTTTCCATCACTTTATCCCCAAAATTGAATTAATTTCATTAATTCAATATTCCAAACCTTAGCCAATTGATTTAAGAAATATGCAATATTTATTAAATCAATTTCCCCTTTCTCACTAAATCTAATTAATTAGTTAAAACCATGTTAACTAATTAATCCAGCCTACTAATTGACCTATCCCGAACCTAGACAATTAAATAGCTACTATTTAATTGCCTACCCTAGCCTACCTCATCCTAGACCTAGGATTTATTAAATAAAACCTATGTTTAATTAATCCTAACCCCTTCATTTGGGTGGTCAAACCTTGTTTAACACCCTTCCCCACATCCTCCAAATAAAAAATTGAATTAAATCCACATAAGTCAATTTTTTATTTAAAAACATCCCACATCACATTTAATTTTCCTTACAAGCCCATACTCATTTATTTCCTATCTTCCCTAAATGAATTTTTAATTCATTTACATTCCCCCATATGAATCTTTAATTCCAAAATAATCCTTCACCCCCACGCTCATTTAATAACTCCTTTTCCCAAAATGAATGAAATATTCACTTATATTCCTAGCCCTCCATTCATTCAAGATTGAATCTAGGCCCTCCACATCACTTTTATCCTCCACCATTGATCTTCCAAATCAATCTCCACCCTTGGATCAAAATCCCTTCCAAAAATCTATAAATAGAACCTCTCCCAAGCCATTTTCATAATCTAAGTTTCATGCAAAGTTACCATGTCAAAATCTCCATTGAGCTAGAATAGTGAGTTACAAATTAGAGTAGCATTTCACATTCAAATCTATTGTCTAGGGATTATCTTTGTCTTAGGAGTTCTTGGGTGCATGCTCTTACTTCCCTTGATGAGATTGGGTTTGCATGTGAGGTATAACTTTGGTGTTTTATGCATTTTGTTTAGAATTTCAACCTCAAATGTTTATCTAATCTACATTGGCATGCCCAGTGGGACCCACAAGGCCCAATCCTAATCAATTTTGTGAGTTTTGGTGTGAGTTACGTGTTTTTGCAGGTGCAGCGCCATCCACCCCTCACAGTGGTGCTATCTCTGGCGAGTATTGGAGCTATACTCTATTTTAGCGCCATCCTTGCGAAGCATTTTTCTCATTATTAGTCTAACCCCCCCACTCACATGTCTCATTTCTAACAGTCTTCCTGCTACTTTTGCCCCTAAACTACTCTCTATTTTGCAGGAATAATAGGAAATATAAGGGGAAGTTATGTCAAAATTTACATAAAATCTAAACATGCATGCTAGTTTCTGCTTTGGCTTATTTTTTGTTTGCTAATGACTAACAAGGCTAACAAAGACCTCAATTTTACTGTCTGACCCTTTGTGTTGTTCAGGAAAAAACCACTTTTTGCAGGTTAGATGCATTCAGTCCCATATCAATGCTATCCCTGAGATTGGCGCTATCCGTAGGTGTAATCAGACTCTCTAGCAAATTGTGCAGTGGCACATTCGTAGACCTAATTTAGTGTTATGCTCTTCTTTAGCACCTTCTCTATATTGTATTAGCACTAAGTACTATATTAGCACCTTCTTTGTAATGTTGTAGCGTGATCTTCTATTTTGGCGCGTTTGGGGTCTCATATTAGCGCTATTTCTTTAATTAGCGCCATCTGTATAAGGGTCAGGTTCTGTTAGTTTCCTATCCGCAGTAGCACTATTGGACCTTTGTTTTAGCATGATTTTGAAAAGTAACTTTACTGGCTATGCAGGTATTGACAAGTGTTTTTGCAGGTCTTTGCTATCATTTTGCGGATACTAACAAACATTTGCAGGGTGGTTTTATCTCTAGTTTAGCAAAAACATTTCAATTGGAGCTTAAAAATGAACCCTTTGCATGTTAGTTACACAACATTTTGATTTGGTGCTATAAAATTGAACAAACAACAAACAAATCTTTGTGTGTATGTGTGTGTGCCCAACATTTAAAATTTGGTGTTCTAAAATTTACAAATTATGTGCCAACAACAATCTAAAGACTTCAATTTGGGCTTTTAAAAAGAACCACAAATTGCATCAATTGAAAGCATTGGGTTAAAAAGCACAACAATCTTGCATTCTTCACTCATTTAATCAAGAAAATTATTTTAACTTGTGTGAAGTGTTTTTATGGTTGTGCTTATGGTGTGAAAAGTGTATGCTCTTCCCTCGCACCTTTTTTGGTGACCTTGGGAATCAAAAGCTTCTCACTAAACTTGCATTAATCACCCCCAACATAATCCAAAAGAACTAAAATGAACCATGTTTAGTGTGATGCAAACACAAACAATACGTATGCTCTCCCCTCGCATCTTTGTATGAACTTGGGGATCAAAAGTATTTTTGTGCTTGTATTGCTTTTGTTAATCCTTAGAGGGCCTACCACCTGCTTCAAAAGGTGGGAACAACCCAAGCGACATCAAGCTAAAACCAAGCTCTTCCAAGATGCTATATAAAATAAGGTGTTTGTGATGAAAGTCATAGACAACAGGTGTTGTTTTGTTATACCAACAACCAACCTCCCCCAAAACCCTCCAAGGCGTAACCCTTGGAGGCTAGGAGACTCCATAACGGAGAGTAGCCCTGCCGCATGTATAACCACTTGAATGGATGCCCTTACTACGAACCATTGTTTAGCAAGCCAAAATCCTTCTATTTGTTGATGCAGAAGGGAAACCTTTGAAGCGGCCCCGATTCATGCAGTTCCTAGCTGAGGTAGTAGGGATAATCTAAAGGTTTGGTGAGGGACAAACCTTATAAGAAACCTGGATCTTGGTATGCGTGAGAAGTCTGTGCAATTGTAAGGAGGAGCTGGTACTACCAAGATCCTAGAGCTACCCACTTTGAATAGGCGCAGCTAGGGGATTCAACAAATATTGTCACATCCTCGCCTTAAGTTGTTCAAAGTGCTTGCTAAATAAAATCACACATCTTTTTTTCAAAACAAAGCAAAATCTTGATTATTGTGTGATTATTGTGCTTGAATTGTTTGCAACAACATTGCCAAGAGACAAACCAAATCATTTGATCACATTCCAAACAAAGAAAATCCAAAAAATTGCCATCCAAAAATATGTCTTTTTAGGACCTCGACAAATGCTATCTTGTTTTAGTGCCATCTCTATCTGAATTTGGTGCTATTTCACTCGTGGATTGGTGCTATTTTCAGATTGACTTGCCTGAAACTGAGACCTATCTAGTTGTGATCTTCACCATCTACTCTGCCATAATCCATATTTACATTCCAAAAAACCATCTGCATCCCGTCCATTTTCTCTTCAAAATTTTCCAAAATCACACATTCTCTTTGACCTTAGAGGATTAATCACCACCATTGTTGGACCCCTTTGCTACATCAAACCTACCTCATTTTCATATCCACCTCATCTTTATTAATATTTGCATACCTTTTGGACCAAACCAAAATCCTTGTCATAAGAAAATCATTCCAAAAATCCCCAAAATCTCCCAAATCAAAACATCATCAAAATCTGTCATCCTTTTGAGCTAAAGTTAGATCTAGATTTCATCCTTCACATCATATCTTGCTTGGAAAGTCAATAGTCTACCTTCCAACATTAAATCATTATCCCTCTTTGCGTAAGGTCATTAGTCTACCCCAAATAAAGAAAAACATCCATTTTGTGCAACCACAAATCTAGATCTTACCTAAGCACAAATTATTGACCATCAAATCCTTTTGAAAAACACCATCCTAATCTTTCATCAAAATCAAACATCAACAATCTCTTCAAACCAAACATCATCCATCACCTACCTTGTGGTCCAAAAATTTGTGCAAAATCAATATCATCCATTCGTATCACCCTTAGGTTAAAACCTTTAGAAAGACATATCGATCTTTCACCACATCCTCTCTTCTACTCCATCTCACTACCACATCCATCTTTGGGTCCAACACAATCAATCAAATTATTTAAGGTCTCCATCCCCATCTCACTCTACTTCTAGGAATCAACCCCATATGCGTGCATGCCCACCATGAGATCACAACACAAAAAGAATCAAGAAATGGTAGAACATTGGCAATATGGCATGCCTAAAACCAATAGCAACAACATACCCATCTATCAAACATACAACCCATTTACATACTCTTACATCCCCCCATACGGTCCCAACAAAAATCCTTTTCATTACTTACAACAAATATAACCACCACCACCACCACCACCACCAACACAAAATGTCCCCACCATTTCCCAAGATGATCTAGATGTCTTGAGCTTTACACAAGATGCTGATAACATGGACCTACTTGATAAAATCCTAAGGTCGGACCCAAGTAGATATCTTGATCATCTTCTCAAAATTGGTGCTCAACTCCCCCCATCATGACATCATCACAACCATCCACCTCTACAATCATCCCTACCCCATCAAATACCCAAGCATCTACATCACATACCCAACCCACCATCTCTCAAACATCAACACCTACCATATCTACCACCTCCACAAGCTCAACCGCGACCACATCTACAATTCCCACATGTACCGCCATCCCTACCATCTCCCAACCCATCATCACCTCTACTACCACAACTACCATAAACCCTTCCATCCCACAAATCACCCTAGGCATACAAGGAAACACCATGCAGGCAAGTACCTCCATGAGTGTGCCTCCCCCCAACCCTCAAACCATAGCATACCTACGACAATTATTCTCACAACCAGCTCACAATACGTCCAACCCATCCAATGTCCACCTATCTAACGTCAATCCATCTAATGTCATGTACCCACATAATCCCAATCCGAAATACCACCACATATTATCCAACAACTCCCTGTATATCAACAACACCAAGTACATACCAACCCACAATATCAAAACTTCTGCCAAACAAACCTCCAACACCAAATCCCACCCCATCTCCAACATCTCACCAATTAGCAAACCTACACACCCCAACCACCACAACCACAGGATCTCACAACCGTTGTACAGTCCTTGATCCAAAAGGTAGATGACATGCAAACTGGGGGCAAGCATAAACACTATTCCTTCAAGGACATTTGCCCCTATCCATTTGATCGCACATTGTACATGCCCCCTTTCCCAAAAAAATTTGAAACACCAAAATTTGACAAATACAAGGGAAAGGGAGACCCTAGGGACCAGCTTAGGGAGTTCTACATTGCTTGCTTAGAAGTCTCTAATAACGACACCTATCTCATGAGACTATTCCCAAGAAGCCTCAACGGTCAAGCCACTGAATGGTTCACACATCTTCTCCCAGTCATTAGGACTTTCCTTGAGCTTGTGAAAAAAATTGTAAACCACTTCTCCTACAACTTCGAGCATGAAATGCCTATGACAGACCTTTTCAACACCAAACAAAAGAACGGAGAAGCCTTTGCCTCTTTCTTACAAAGATGGTGAAGCTTAGCAAGCAAACTCCCATGGCCAATTCTGGAAAAACAACTCGTCACCATGTTTGTGACCAATCTCAACCAGGAATTAGGGTTTCATTTACAAATCCTTTGTGCATCTACCTTTGAAGAGGTCATCAACAAAGGTACCACTATTGAATGGGCCCTCATTGCCAAGGGCTCCATCAAACTGTATGACCACAAATCCAACAACAACAACAACAACAACAATAAGAACTACAAATCCAATAACAACACCCCCAATATAAACAACAATGCCAACATGCAATCAAATGACAAATCACGCTATTGGAGGAAGAACAAGAACAATCTGAACGATGGCATCACAGATGTGAAAGCTGTCCAACATATACAAAACCAAACACCTGCACATACATATAAATAACCAGAGGGGTCAAACCAAACCACGCAAACCTCACAAACAATTTACACCCTTAGAGGGACCCATCAAAGATATCCTTGACAGATGTCTCAAGCAAAGTTTGATCATGCTCCCACCCGTTAGACCCCATCAAGAGAATGAACTCAAAGCCGCATGGTACAATGAAAATGACTATTGCGAATACCACCGCATTGTGGGTCATAAAACAACTAATTGCATGCAACTAAAACATTGCATCCAAGACCTTATAGATCAAAATCTAGTCAACCTTGATCACAGTGCCCAACCATCACCAAACGTTAACCTCAAAGCTTACAAGGATCCCCTACCTAATCATAATAAAGCCTCCTCATCCAACCATGCATACAATGTCACCCCACCACCCACATCCTATGACTCCATCATAGGTCAGATAGAACCATCATCCCACCATGTCAACACAGTCACCATTCAGGCACAAGTAACCAATTGTGCTGTTACAACCTGTCGTGGCCGTGTATCCATCCGTACAGTCCCTCCCACTAAACAAATGCTTGCATCCACATCAGATCCCCTACTTCCTTGTCCAACCACACGGCCATCACCTACCCACCCATATAACCTCCTAGAACATCTAGGAAAGACACCCGCACAAATCTTGATACTTGAGTTTCTCCGCACATCACCCCTTCATAAGGACATCCTCGACAAAGCACTTCTGCAGACTCAAGTCCCTACCAACTTGAATGTAACTCAATTCCAAGCCATGGTAGGACACATCGCCACACCTCACCATCTCACCTTTCCAGAAAAGGACTTGCCCACCTCTGAACACATACATAATGATGCCCTACACATTGAAGTCCATATCCACAAGCACACCGTTAAAAGAGTCTTAATAGATGGTGGCTCTGGCCTCACCATATGCACTCTAAAATTGTTAAAACACTTGGGGTACTCCGATGTGGTTGTAGACACCAGCGAGTGCATCACAATCAAAGGCTATGATGACACCGAATGGCTCTCTAAAGGCACTATCAAGCTTCCCATTCAAGTGGGACAGAAAATACTGGAAACAAAATGTCAGGTTATTGATCTCAACCTCCCCTACAACATTCTTCTCGGCAGACCATGGATTCATGCCATGCAAGCCATCCCATCCACCTTCCATCAATGCCTCAAATTTCCTCACAATGGCATAGAAGTCATAGTCTATGCCAATCCTCACCCCTTCCAATACTGTAGTTTTCTGGAAGGCCACAACCAAACCTTCTGCCCATACAATAAAGCCACCACTGAAGCCAATCCAACAGCATCAAACTCATATGTTGACCCCACAAACATTGCCACCACTTCATCCCAAGCACCTCCACCATCCGAGGTCTAGATCAAGCTAACTGACATGGGATGTGGGGAATATGACCTGCACGACACCTTTTGTGTGGGCACATTACCCAATCCTAAGACATTTGGAATCCCAAAAATAGAGGCAGCCAACACAGTCATCATCAAGTGCAAACCCTCATCCATCTTTGAGAAGAAACACCTTCTGGATCAGGATGTACTTGAAGATATCTCATCCTAGCTATACAAGGATGAAGAGCCTGAACAAGAAGCCCCCACCATCCCAACATAAATCTATGACAAAGGCTCTGAAATTGTCAAAAGCATGGGTTATAAAGGACAAGGCAGTATTGGCCTTCATGAACAGGGGATTGTAGAATTGCTGCAAGCAACAAAGAACCCCTATACTCAAGGGTTAGGGTACGGTCAACCACAATGCATCCTCACTACTGGAGAATGTATCTTAGCTAAGGTCGCTACGATCTCCTTAGACATCGACAATGTTAACGAAATGGGCCTTCAATAATCCTTTAGTGACTTTGCCGATTTCTTTGACTCATCCATTTGTACCATCTACTCAGTAACCACTCTTGCTTCACCATCCAATGACTTACCACTAGTTTACCCTAACCTCATTGATTGGGACGAACGGGGACCTCCTGTCTTTGACATCGCACCTAATGATGAGGCCATCGCTGAAATGATGGGGGTCAGAGATCACTTCCCTTTAGGAGATCACAGAGCAGGATACATCATGGAACTCAATTTGGATGCCTATTTCAGGGAGACAACCCTTGCTTCCAGTCATAAAAACATAAAAATAAAAAAAGGATCTGATGGTGAAAACTGTTCCACGGTAGTATCAGATCCTAAAATAGTAAAAACAAAAGACGTATCTCTTCGTGAAAACCTCCACAAGGCGCTAGGAGATGGAAGCATGGGCCTTCCCGAGGTAGTCAAAGTATATCCAGACAGATCACCCATCTTGGTAGAACTAGCTCAGGAAATGAATCTTGGGACAGAAGAAGAGCCAAAAATCACATATAGAGCAGAATCTCTCAGCATACTGGAACAAAACTTCTTGTCCTTCTTCACATGCAGAAATCACAATTTTGCGTGGACCTATGTAGACATGCCAGGGTTAGATCCCACTTTGGTTGTTCATCACCTTGTAGTACACCCTGATGTGAAACCTATCAAGTAGAAGCTCAGAAAAATGAATCCTCAGGTGGCTCTCCTAGTCAAGGCAGAACTACAAAAGTTACTAGATGTTGGGTTCATTCACCCAATTGATTATCCTAAATGGGTTTCAAACCTAGTATCAGTTGCTAAACCAGATGGCCAAATCCGCTGTTGTACCGATTTCAGAGATCTCAACAAGGCCTGCCAAAAGATGACTTCCCACTACCAAACATCGACATGATAGTGGATCTCATAGCAAGACATGAAATGTTATCCCTCATCGATGGTTTCTCAGGATATAACAAAATAAAAATCGCTAAAGAGGATCAGCACAAAATAGCCTTCATATGCCCATGGGGAACATACTGCTGGGCGGTAATGCCATTTGGCCTGAAGAATGCAAGAGCTACCTATCAAAGAGCTATGACTATCATCTTTCATGACCTTTTTCACCACATCATGGAAGACTACATTGATGACTTACTAGGCAAATCAAAGACAAGAGAAGAACATCTGGATGTATTGGCCAAGATCTTTGACCAGTTAGAGCAATATAATGTTTACCTAAATCCAAAGAAGTGTGTCTTCGGCATCACCTCAGGCAAACTTCTAGGATACATAGTCCCGAGAAGAGGAATCAAAGTTGATCCTGCAAAGGTCAAGGCCATCACCGAAATGCCACCTCCAAAAACACTGAAATAGATGAGAAGTCTGCAAGGAAAACTCCAGTCTATCCGATGATTCATTGCCCAACTTGCTAATTAGTGCCAACCATTCCAGCATCTCCTTAGAAAAGACATAGCTTTTGTCTAGAACACTTAGTGTTAGAATACCTTTGACCAACTAAGAGAATACCTAGCTAATCCTCCTATGCTAACTCCACCAAGGCAAGGCAAACCCCTCCTACTTTACATCTTTGCAAAGAGATAGCTATCGGAGCCTTGCTAGCACAACTCCATGAACAGGGGAAAGAAAGAGCCATCTACTACATTAGCCGCACCTTGATCTCATATGAGCTCAACTACACACAAATTGAACAAGCATGTCTAGCCCTCGTCTTTACTTCACAAAAGTTAAGACACTATATGTTCAATCACAAGACCAAGCTCATCGCCAAGATCAACCCACTGAAGTACCTACTAAACAAAGCTACTCTTACTGGCAGAATGGCAAAATGGGTCATGATTCTAACTAAATTTGACATTGAATACACGGAGAGAAAGGCCATCAAAGGACAAGTTATAGTAGATCAGTTGGCTGAAGCACCTATTCTGGCAGAACATCCTACAATAGCAGGGTTTACCAACGAAGCTATCTTCATAATCACACCAGCCATCGACACATGAAAGATGTATTTTGATGAAACATACGCTCACAGAGGCTCGGGGGCAGGTGACCTATTTGTTACTACTCAAGGTGACATAATCCCTAAATCCTTCAAGATCACATTTCCATGTACCAACAATGTAGCAGAGTATGAGGCCCTTATCACAGGTCTCCGAATGGCCATCCAATGGAAAATTGAAAAGCTAACTATGTATGGCGACTCTCAACTGGTCATCCGATAGGTGAATAATGAATACAAAACCAAAGATAATAAGGTCCTACCCTACAAAAAGATGGTCGATGATTTCAAAGACTATTTCCATGACATCCACTTTGAGCAAATCCCAAGGCTCAATAATAAAGCTGTAGACGCCATGGCCACCATTGGATCTCTGGTCGACATGAAGAAAGACGGCAAGAAATGTGAGTTCTTGATCGAAGAACTCCCCATCCCAGCATACGACGTTCCTCAGTCTGAACTAGTATGTGAAGTCATTGGTCCCTTATCCCCATGGTATCAAGAAACCTACCTATACCTTCATGATAATATCCTCCCCCCTAACCTATCCACATCACAGATAAAATCATTCATCCATCAAGCCTCCCGCTTCATCCTTGTAGGCAACACCCTGTACAAAAGGAGTCTTGATGGCATGCTTCTATGATGTTTAGACTCTAGGGAAGCCGAAGTAGCCTTGGAAGAGGTACACGCAGGCATCTATGGGGCGCATTCAAGTGGACCCACTCTTTCTAAAAAGATCCTCAGGACTGGATATTATTAGCCAACAATGGAACAAGATTCCTACAGGTTTATCAAGAAATGCCTCCCATGTCAACAGTATGGCAATCTCATCCACGCACCAACACAAAAGTTGCAACTGATCACAACGTCATGGCCTTTCTCATAGTGGGTACTCGACCTCATAGGGAAAATACATCCTCCATCCTCTGATGGCCATAAGTTCATTATCACTGCTGTGAGTACTTCACAAAGTGGGTGGAAGCAATACCACTCACCTTTACCATTGGAACCCAAATCTCCAAATTCATCCTTCACTACATCATTTACCAATATGGTATCCCTCATTCCATTGTCACTGACAATGGAAAGCCATTCAAGAACCAAAAAGTTCACACCTTGTGCGAAAAATTTGACATCAAACACCACTTCTCCACACCGTATTACCCGCAAGGAAACGGTCAAGCAGAGGCTTCTAATAAAACCATCCTCTGCATTCTCAAGAAGACAGTCAATGAAACTGGCCATGACTAGCACCTCCAACTCAACCCCGCCCTATGGGCATACTGCACAAGCATCTGCACTCCTACAGGAGCCACTCCATTCTCACTAGTATTTAGATCTGAAGCCATTTTACCTATGGAGGTCGAGCTCCCATCTCTACGAGTATCTCTGCAAAACATAATATCTAATGAGGAATATAGAGTCGCAAGGTTGCATCAACTACAACTACTAGATGAGAAATTCTTGAATGTGTTGAACCACCTACAGGCATATCAGAACCGCCTCTGAAGAAGCTACAACAAGAGGATTAGAACCCAAAAATTTGAAGTGACCTTGTCCTTATGGAAAATCAGAAGAACCTACAAGAACGTCCTAAGCAAGGAAAGTTTGAACCCAATTGGCTAGGACCTTATGTCGTCACAACCGATTATGGGTTAGGAACATATCAACTTGCAACACCTGAGGGGCAGCCTCTAGATGAGCCGATGAACATCCTGCATCTCAAGAAATTTTATGCATAACCCATTTGGTACCCCAAGTCAAAAAAATAAAAAAAATAAAAAAATTAGAAAATCAAGAAAACACCCGAGTTCAATAAAAACTTCCAATGGTGAAAATCACTTCGGTGATGCCTTAGATAAGTACCATGGTGAAAACCTATTTCAGGTGCCATGCATAGTGGTCGGTGCTACCATCTAATAAGTCCTCTTTCCGTCACACCACTCCATATCTCACGCATCCCATGGCTTGGAATTCTGAAACATCAAGTCCTATCACCCAACCCATACTATCCCATCCCAAGGCCAGCTCATGGAATGAGGATCCTTGTAAGCTCACCTTTGTACATACAAAATCAACAAATCCAAAAACAATACAAAATCAAAAAATCCAAAAACTTTAGAAAAACACAGAAAATCCAAAACAATCACCCCATACATCAATCTCGCTACAAATCACAATCATCAAAACATACATCAAATCCCTACCATCACAACCATACATACATCATAGGTGGGATGCAAGCTAGATGATCAAGTCCTGATACACATGATGTTCTTTGTTTGACCCCGAGTGGTGAGGCTATGGGAAAGGGGATTGGGTGGGGAGAGGATAGGGGTGTTTGGATGGGGTATGGATAGGATTGGGAGCATCTAGAGAATGGGGGTGGGGGGATGAGAGGATTGTTTAGGTCATAAAATGCCACATCATTGAGGGGGGATTTGGTTTGATTCAAGATGTGTTGAGTGGAGATATGGTGGGGGAATGGGGTTAGAGAGGGAATTTTAGATGGGGAGGATAGGGTAGGTGATTATGAAATCTAGGCCCAGATGATAATGTTGAATGAGTGATTAGGATGATGAATTTGAGCTAGTACCAGTAGTTGCAAAAGATTAATTGAGAGCATTTCTTAGTTTACTGTAGCAATGTAGGATACAGTTCACAAAGGTATGAAATGACCTAGGTGATAATGTATATCCTATGATTGCATGGACTAGACCCACAAACAATAGGTTGATTTCATGCATGCCCAAGGTAGTATAATCTTGCCTAGCCTGGGAAGGGGACTCATAGCGATGAGTATGAATAATACATATAAGGTTTTGATAACTGACCCAGACTTCAAGATATGAATACTATTCCTAGAGTAATGAAACCAACCCACAAGCATAGCATACAAAAACAATGACTATGTCTACTCCAGGTGCTATCTGCTACTTACCATGATATAATGAGATCAAGGTAGCTTTGGAAATGACTTAGAGCGAGACAAAAAGATAAAAATCAATATTCAAAAAGACCAACGAAAAGATACAAATAACCTTTGTGTGTTCTTGCCAAGAGACATGATGATAGAATGACAAACTTTTGTCCATTGTAGGAAAGATATATCATAGGATGCAGATCAGTTGGTGTTGATTGGAAAATTTTTGGAAGATGGGCAAAAAAATAGTCTGGCCAGATGTAAGATTATAGTTGGTATGTTGATTGATGATTTTTGTGCTAAGGACCATGTTTCAAGCATATACGTAGCGTGTGTATTATTTATTAGATCCAGAAAGCTCAATGAATGGGGACCATCCAAATAGGTTGGATGGGTGCATCTTATGTACCTGAGTACTAGAAATGTCTTTCGTATTCCAGACTGCCTACATATTGATGTATTTTTTGATGATTGTGATTTGTAGCGAGATTGATGTATGGGATGATTGTTTTGGATTTTCTGTGTTTTTCTACTATTTTTGGATTTTTTGATTATGTATTGTTTTTGGATTTTTTGATTTTGTATGTACTAAGGGAAGCTTACAAGGATCCTTGTTCCATGAGTTGGCCTTGGGATGGGATAGTATGGGTTGGGTGATAAGACTTGAAGTTTCAGAATTCCAAGCCATGGGATGTGTGAGATATGGAGTGGTGTGACGAAAAGAGGACTTATTAGATGGTAGCACCGGCCACTACGCATGGCGCCTGAAACAGGTTTTCACCATGGTGCTTATCCAAGGTGTCACTGAAGTGATTTTCACCATTGGAAGTTTTAATTGCACTCAGGTTTTTTCTTGATTTTCTGATTTTTTTTATTATTTATTATTTATTATTTTTATTTTTTTGACTTGGGGTACCAGATGGGTTATGCATAAAATTTCTTGAGATGCAAGATATTCATCGGCTCATCTAGAGGCTGCCTCTTAGGTGTTGCAAGCTGATATGCTCCTGACCCATAATCGGCTGTGACGACATAAGGTCCTAGCCAATTGGGTTCAAACTTTCCTTGCTTAGGACATTCTTGTAGGTTCTTCTGATTTTCCATAAGGACAAGGTCACCTACTTCAAATTTTCAGGTTCTGATCCTCTTGTTGTAGCTTCTTCGAAGGCAGTTCTGATATACCTATAGGTGGTTCAACGCATTCAGGCGTTTATCATCTAGTAGTTCTAGTTGATGTAACCTTGCGACTCTGTATTCCTCATCAGAGATTATGTTTTGTAGAGATACAGACTTCGATGTGTAGGGGGGAGGATATTATCATGAAGGTATAGGTAGGTTTCCTAATACCACAGGGATAAGGGACCAATGACTTCACACACTAGTTCAGATTGAGGAACATCGTATGCTGGGATGGGGAGTTCTTAAAACAGGAACTCACATTTCTTATTGTCTTTCTTCATGTCGACCAGATATCCAATGGTGGCCATGGCGTCTGGAGCTTTATTATTGAGCCTTGGGATTTGCTCAAAGTGGATGTCATGGAAATAGTCTTTGAAATCATCGACCATCTTTTTGTAGGGTAGGAGCTTATCATCTTTGGTTTTGTATTCATTATTCACCTGCCAGATGACCAGTTGAGAGTCACCATACACAATTAGCTTTTCAATTTTCCATTGGATGGCCATTCAGAGACCTGTGATAAGGGCCTCATACTTTGCTATGTTGTTGGTACATAGAAATGTGATCTTGAAGGATTTAGGGATTGTCTCCTTGATGGGTAACAAATAGGACACCTATCCCCAAGCCTTTGTGAGTGTATGATCCATCAAAATACATCTTCCATGTGTCTGTGGCTGGTGTGATTGTTAAGATAGCTTCATCAGGAAACTCTGCTATTGTAGGATGTTCTGCCAAAATAGGTGCTTCAACCAGTTGATCTGCTATAACTTGTCCTTTGATGGCCTTTCTCTCCGTGTATTCAATGTCAAATTATGTTAGAATCATGACCCATTTTTCCTTTCTGCTAGTAAGAGTAGCTCTATTTAGCAGGTACTTCAGTGGGTCGATCTTGGCGATGAGCTTGGTCTTGTGATTGAGCATATAGTGTCTTAACTTTTGTGAAGTAAAGATGAGGGCTAGACATGCTCATTCGATTTGTGTGTAGTTGAGCTCATATGAGATCAAGGTGTGGCTGATGTAGTAGATGGCTCTTTCTTTCCCCTGTTCATGGAGTTGTGCTAGCAAGGCTCTGATAGCTGTCTCTATTGCAGAGATGTAAAGCAGGAGGGGTTCGCCTTGCCTTGGTGGAGTTAGCACAGGAGGATTAGCCAGGTATTCTTTTAGTTGGTCAAAGGCATCCTGACACTGAGTGTTTGAGACAAAAGCTATGTCTTTTCTAAGGAGATACTAGAATGGTTGGCACTTATCAACAAGTTAGGCAATGAATCATTGGATAGACTGGAGTTTTCCTTGCAAACTTCTGAGCTATTTCAGTGTTTTTGGAGGTGGTATTTCAGTGATGGCCTTGACCTTTGCAGGATCAACTTAGATTCCTCTTCTCGAGACTATGTATCCCAGAAGTTTGCCTGAGGTGACACTGAAGATGCACTTCTTTGGATTTAGGTGAACATTATATTGCTCTAACTAGTCGAAGATCTTAGCCAATACATCATGATGTTCTTCTCTTGTCTTTGATTTGCCTAGTAAGTCATCGACGTAGTCTTCCATGATGTGGTGAAAAAGGTCATGAAAGATGATGGTCATAGCTCTTTGATAGGTAGCTCTTGCATTCTTCAGGCCAAATGGCATTACCACCCAACAGTATGTTCCCCATGGGCATATGAAGGCTATTTTGTGCTGATCCTCTTCGGCAATTTTTGTTTGGTTATATCCTAAGAAACCATCCATGAGGGATAACATTTCATGTCCTACTGTGAGATCCACTATCATGTCGATGTTTGGTAGTGGGAAGTCATCTTTTGGGCAGGCCTTGTTGAGATCTCTAAAATCAATACAACAATGGATTCAGCCATCCAGTTTAGCAACTACTACTAGGTTTGAAACCCATTTAGGATAATCAATTGAGCGAATGAACCCAACATCTAGTAACTTTTTTAGTTCTGTCTTGACTAGGAGAGCTACCTTAGGATTCATTTTTCTGAGCTTCTACAAAATCACCTAGGGCGACCTATGTCTGTATGGATGCATGCCAGAAGGACACATCTCGAGGAGTCCACACAAATATGGCCATCTACTGAGGGGTGTCCTATCTCAAACCAAACTGCGGCATGACCTGCGAGGGTAGATACATCTCTATAGCATGGTCTCCTCGACCCATCAGGTACCGTTGCTGAAACACAAACACTAGATGAATCTCATCATCTGGCCATGGCTCTACGCTGATATACGGTCGCCAGGTCATGCTAAAAACATCATCCAACATCCTCCTCCAGTACCGCACCTATCCAGTATATGTGTACTCTGCATCCTGATATAAAAATACAAAAGCCTCAAAAGGCCATCGATAATACCCACATGTTGGTCGGGTAATAGTGATGTGCTCCCAAATCCATACATGAAGTAGAGTAACTCTAGGTGACATTGCTCTATAACACAGATAGGTGACTATATGCATCTCATGGTATAACTGCCCTAGCATCACCACTCCCCAGGCATAGATGGTCTCATGCCTCACGATCCCCTCTATCATCCCCCCAACCAACCAGAAAACCCCTGCCTCGCCTGTCAAGCATCACAACACCTCCAATCAACGCACAAAGGAATAAGGAAAAGGGATATGCACCCACAGTTAGTGTCCCCTCATAGTCCATCTCTCTCCCATCCACTGAGAGATTAATGTGGTCTGCTCCAAACACTTTGATCAAGCACTCCGCCCAAACCTCATGTCATATCTAACATGTCAGCCTTGAATAGGTAGCTTGAGGATGCGATAAACATCCTCAAGTGTAATGGTGATCTCACCAGTTAGTAACAGAAAGCTACAGGTCTCAGAGCGATACCTCTTTACAACTGCTGTCATCAGAGCTCTATGAGCTTGCAAAACTGGCATCGATACCACGGTCAGAAGCCCCAATCTCGCCAGTCGAGCCCATGTAGCATCATCAAAACCATCGAACAGTGCCATCACAGATGGAACTCGTCACTCTCGTGACTGCAATATAAATCACTGTGTATCTTGCATACGCAACATTCTGGTTAGATGTCGACCTATCTTTTTCTAAACCAACCCCTTTTCTTCTAATGTCTAAAAAGCCAGTAGACAACCCCTTGTGCCATTTTCAAAATGGCGCTACAAATTCCTCTTAATAGCACTATTTTAGAAAATAGCGCCACTGCATAAATATATTTGCACTAATCCAACCGATAGTGCTACTGTGCACTGTACATAGCACCATTTTACCAAATGGCATCACTTGACATTTTGGCACTAATTCCCACAATAGCACCAATTACCCCAAAAGTGCTAATTCAGTCAATAGCGCTAATCCCCTAAATCATGCTAAAATGCAAAATATCACTATTTCCCAATATGGCGCTATTCCAGAGTATAGCGCCATTTTAACCCCAAATTGGTGCTAGAATGCTAGAATCATATTTTTCTACAAATGGCACTAATCTGGACAATAGTGCCAAAATACCTACCAAATGGTGACAAACCGTCCTAACCCTACCCTAGTAGATAGCACCAATCCAGAGGATGGTGCTAATCCGCCTTACCATTGGCGCTATGCACTCCCATCCCAAATCCCAAAACCCCCAAAAATGCATGTAAATAAAAAATTCACAAAGTCAAGGTTAGGCCCTACCTTGGGTCCAGCGTCCGGTGCCTGGCCGAACTCTCGGAACCACTCTGAGATGTGTCCAAGTCATGGGAACTGGGGGTTGCAGTCAGCCATCTCTCCTTCACTCCTTCTCTAAAGTCAAAGTGTGCAAATGTGGCACTCCTAGGGCCCACTTTGCCTAATATAGTGGGCCATGTCATTCTTCCACCCCCTCCTTTTCCCTCCAGGGTGCAAATCTCAGACTTTTTCCTCTATTTTTCTTACCGTCATCCTCTTTTCCCATCCCCTATTTGACTTTCACTTCCGTCACATCCTTTCAAGAACTCACTTGGAAAAAATTTATTTTCCCACCGACCTCTCGAGGGGGCATCCCTTATCCATCTTATTCCTTCTCGGCAGCTGGGGCATATTTTTCTTCGACTTGACGCCACTTCCATCCTAGGTCCTGATGCCACATCAAAGAGGGGAAAATGTAGACACCTAAAAATGTCTTCTACCATCAAACTGACTCCTGACATCCCTAATCATGTCAATTTCCCTCCAAACCAATTAATTAAATTTTATTTAATTAATTATCCCTTCATTATCCTATTTTCCATCACTTTATCCCCAAAATTGAATTAATTTCATTAATTCAATACTCCAAACCTTAGCCAATTGATTTAATAAATATGCAATATTTATTAAATCAATTTTCCCTTTCTCACTAAATCTAATTAATAAGTTAAAACCATGTTAACTAATTAATCCAACCTACTACTTGACCTATCCCTACCTTAGACAATTAAATAGCTACTATTTAATTGCCTAGCCTAGCCTACCTCATCCTAGCCCTAGGATTTATTAAATAAAACCTATGTTTAATTAATCCTAACCCCTTTATTTGGGTGGTCAAACCTTGTTTAACACCCTTCCCCACATCCTCCAAATAAAAAATTGAATTAAATCCACATAAGTCAATTTTTTATTTAAAAACATCCCACATCACATTTAATTTTCCTTACAAACCCATACTCATTTATTTCCTCTCTTCCCTAAATAAATTTTTAATTCATTTACATTCCCCCATATGAATCTTTAATTCCAAAATAATCCTTCACTCCCATGCTCATTTAATAACTCTTTTTCCCAAAATGAATAAAAGATTCACTTTTATTCCTAGCCCTCCACATCACTTTTAGCCTCCACCATTGATCTTCCAAATCAATCTCCACCCTTGGATCAAAATCCCTTCCAAAAATCTATAAATAGTACCTCTCCCAAGCCATTTTCATCATCCAAGTTTCATGCAAAGTTACCATGTCAAAATCTCCATTGAGCTAGAATAGTGAGTTGCAAATTAGAGTAGCATTTCACATTCAAATCTATTGTCTAGGGATTATCTTTGTTTTAGGAGTTCTTGGGTGCATGCTCCTACTTTCCTTGATGAGATTGGGTTTGCATGTGAGGTATAACTTTTGTGTTTTATGCATTTTGTTTAGAATTTCAACCTCAAATGTTTATCTAATCTACAGTTTCCATTGTGTTTACTCTTGTTACATGGTTCATATAGTTCACTCTATGAACCCTCATACCATGACTGCACCAAGTCCTATCAAAGCGAAAGTTTGATTCTTTAGAGAGAAATTGGTGAAGGAGATTTTGTAAGATCTTGTTGTAAGTAGATCGCCGATCCAAGGCAGGTTACTTGTGCACAACCGATCACTGATTAAGAGGCAGTTGTCGCTTGTAGCTCGATCACCGAACCTGAGGCAGTTTGCACTTGGTCCTAAGAAGAATACCACCGCAAAGATTTCCTCCTATTGGCATAATGGATAATATAATAGATGAGATGATGGAATTGATGAGAACAATATGAATTCATTTGGATGTTGTTGAAGAAGATAGGCGAAGAGGATTGACACCAAGACCTAATGTTGAAAGTGATGATGAAGAGGAATTTCAATTTGCTGAACAAACTAGCAAAACCCTAGAAGGCAATGAAGAAGAAGAATTAGATTAGATAAAGATGTTGCAAGCTATTTCAAAAATTGGAAAGAGGCCTAGAGTTGATGTACTGAACTATATTGGTAATCTAAATCCTGAAGAATTGATTGACTAAATAAATGACATGGAAGAATACTTTGAATATGAAGAAATTGAAGATTTAGAGAAGGTAAATTTTGAGAAGACAAAGTTGAAGGGACATACTACTATATGGTGGAAAGAAGTTCAGTTGGAAAGAAATAGAAGAGGAAAAGAAAAGATTACAAAATGGGACTGGATGGTGAGAAAGTTGAAGAATCCGTTTATACCTGCTAACTATGAGTTGGAGCTATTGAAAAGATTGCAAAACCTGAGATAGAAGGAGAAATCTGTGGAGTACACTGAAGAATTTCATAAGATAATCATAAGAATAGGACTTAGTGAAGCAAGCAAGGAGAAAGTGGCTAGATGCATCAATGGACTAAGATTGAACATTCAAGAAGAACTCAGTTCGGTAAGGATGACATCTTTGGAAGAAGCATATTAGTTTGCCTTGAAAGTTGAAGAGAAGTTGAATAAGGAGCATGATCATAGATAGAGAGGCATAGGAGGTAAATTTCAAAGAGGTAGAGCATTTTTGGATATGATAGATCATTTGTGGAGTAGAACAAGTTTGACAGCCCATTTAAGAAGGATGACAGAGATAACAATGCTTACTGGAGAGATGACAAAAAATTTTACTGGAGAGGAAACCCTAGTGCATACCAGAATGAAGGATACAAAAGAGAAGTAAGAGGATTTGATAAGAGGATAGTCAAAGGTACTTGTTTCAAGCATGGAGGTGAAGGACATAGAACATTTGAATGTAATCAAGGTAGTACAAGCAAGAGGATAGAAAACAGTGGAAGAACAACCTATGTTGAAGAAGACCCTGTTGAATCACCTAGTTCTATTCATAAACCTAAGAAAGGAGCATCATTGGTGATGAGGAGAGCCCTATTTCAAATAAAGGCAAGGAACCATCACAAAGGAAAAGTCTGTTTAGAACTAGATGCAAATCTGGAGGTAAGTGTTGTAAAGTTGTAATTGATAGTGGTAGTTCAAATAACCTAGTTTTTGAGGAGATGGTGACTAAGTTGAAGTTGGAAAGATTAAAACACCCTAAGCCCTATCAGATAGCATGGATTCAGGATGACCATAAGGTACTAGTGAGTGAACAATGTTTGGTGAAATTTCATATTGGATTTTATCATGATGAAGTCTTGTGTGATATTATGTCTATGGATGTTTGTCATATCTTGTTGGGTAGAAACTGGCAATATGATAGAAAAGCTATACATGATGGGAGAAAGAACACATATACTATAACAGAAAATGGGAAAAGAATTTCTTTGATTCCTTTGGAAGATGATCCTAAAGATGTGGTATGTGGAAATGCTAGAGTCTGTTTGGTAGATGGAAGGAAATTTTTGGATGGTTTGAAACAAGAAAGTATGTGTTATGCCTTGATTCCTAAAACACCTAAAGTAGTGAAGAAAGAAACTGAACCAAAGGAGATAAGAGAGTTGTTGATAGAGTATGAAGACATCATATCAAATAATATGCGTGAAGGATTACCACCTATAAGGAGTATTAGTCATCACATGGATCTTATACCAAGAGCAAGGTTGCCTAACAAAGCAGCACATAGAATGACACTGGTAGAGAATGAAGAACTAAATAGACAGATACAAGAGTTGTTGAGGAAAGGTTTGATCAGAGAAAGTTTGAGTCCTTGTGCAGTACCTGCAGTGCTTTCACCGAAGAAGGATGGAGAATAGAGAATGTGTACTGACTCTAGAGCAATAAACAAGATCATAGTTAAGTATAGATTTCCTTTACCTAGGATGGAAGATATCATGGATTGTTTGAATGGAGCAAAATATTTCACAAAGATAGATTTGAAGAGTGGATACCATCATAGCAGAATCAGAGAAGGAGATGAATGGAAGACTACTTTTAAGATAAATTAAGGATTGTATGAGTGGTTAGTGATGCCCTTTGGACTGACAAATGCATTGAGTACTTCCATGAGATTGATGAATGAAGTCTTGAAGGAATTCTTGGGTAAGTTTGTGATTGTGTACTTGGATGATATTGTAATTTTTAGTAAAACAAAAGAACATTTGTGGCATATTAGACAAGTTTTGCAAAGGTTGAGAGAGGAAAAATTGCTGATAAACATCAAGAAGTGTAGTTTCATGAAGGAAGAGTTGGTATATTTGGGATTTGTGATTTCTGCAGAAGGATTGAAGATGGACCCTGAGAAAGTGAGAGCAATTGTTGAATGGCTCACACCGGAGAGCATTAGAGAGGTTAGATCATTTCATGGATTGGCTAGTTTCTACAAGAAGTTCATCTGAAATTTTAGTTCAGTTTGTAACCCTATGACAGAGACAATGAGAGGTGACAAAAAAAATTTTAAGTGGACATCAAGAGAAAACAAAAGTTTTGAGTTGTTGAAGCAGAAAGTGATAGAGCAACCTGTTTTGGCATTACTGAATTTCAATAAGGTATTTCAAGTTGATTGTGATGCTAGTGGAAATGCAATTGGAGCAGTGTTAAGTCAAGAAGGTAGACTTGTAGCATATTTCAGTGAGAAGTTGAATGATGTAAGGAAAAGATATTCAGTTTATGATCAAGAGTTCTATGCCATAATTAAAGCCTTGAAGAAGTGGAGACATTACTTGTTGCCTAAGGAGTTTGTGTTGTATACAGATCATCAAGCTTTGCAATATTTGAACAGTCAAGGTAAGTTGAATCAGAGACATATGTGATGGGTAGAGTTCATGCAGAGTTATACTTTTGTGTTGAAGCATAGGAGTGTAAAATCAAACAAAGTTGATGATGCCTTGAGTAGAAGAAGAAACTTGTTGACAGAGATGAGAGTTGAAGTGTTGGGTTTTGATGAACTAAAGAACATGTATGAGGAAGACACTGATTTTGCAAAACCTTGGAAAGCATGTAAGGAACCTGTTGTAATGGATAGAAGTAAGTGGTTGGACTACTTCATTCAAGAGGATATGTTGTTCAAAGGAAGTTAGTTGTGCATACGTAGAAGTTCAATGAGAGATAATTTGATCAAGGAAAAACATAATGGTGGATTGGCAGGACATTTTAGCACTGACAAGACAGTGGCTTTGGTAAGTAAAAATTACTTTTGGCCTCAGATACATAAGGATGTTAGGAGATTTGGGTAGAGTTGTAGAGTTTGTCAAGTTGCAAAAGGGAGTAGTCAGAACACCAGATTGTATAAACCTTTGGCAGTACCAGAGAGACCTTGGGAAGACATAAGCATGGATTTTGTAATGGGATTGTCTAAGACACCGGGAGGACATGATTCAATATTTGTAGTGGTTGATAGATTTTTAAAGATGGCTCATTTCATACCTTGTAAGAAGACAACTGATGCAGTGTAGGTAGCTGACCTATTTTTCAAAGAGATTGTGAGATTACATGGATTACCTAAGAGTATAGTTTCAGACAGAGATATAAAGTTTGTTGGATACTTTTAGAAGACACTTTGGAAGAAGATGAAGACAGATTTGAAGTTCAATTGTACTTTTCATTCATAAATAGATGCATAGACAGAGCTAGTGAATAGGAGTTTGGGAAACTTGTTGAAATGTTTGGCTAGAAACAAAGTTGAAAGTTGAGATTTGATTCTTTCACAAGCAGAGTTTGCATACAATAATTCAGTAAATAGGAGTACTAGAAGAACACCTTTTGAGATTGTTACCAGAGTGAATCCTAGAGGAGTTGTAGAATTGAGAGATATTAGTACAGAGGATAAGAGGAGTGCAGAAGCTGAAGAATTTGTAGACCATATGAAGATAGTGCATAATCAAGTGAAGAAACATTTGGAGGATATGAACAATAAGTACAAAGAGTAGGTGTTGTCACATGCAATTGCACCATGTTTGGAAGGATTCTAAGCATTCCAATGACACAATGGAATGATCTCAAGGTGTGGGACCTTGCTCAAAGAGATTAGACCTCCAGAGAAGGTTGGCTTCCTTGCCTGATTATCACCTAAAACTACTGAACTTTGAGGGGAAAAGGGAGAAGGAAAGCTTTAAAGTAAAGATGAAACAAAAAAACTTGAAACATAAAAGGGTGATGCACCAGACAGATTTAAAGAGACTTTCACAGAACTAAAAAATGCACAGCACAACCAGATAGAGCAAGGATGTATACACAAATTAGATGATTCTAGCAGAGGAAAAAAGCAATATGAATAAGAGGAACAAAGACATTCATAGGCAACCATATCCAGATTCACACAAAACTAGAAAATTAGTCAAAGAGGTATGATAACTTGCATATATTTAGTAGGAAGGCAAGGTTACAATGGTAGAAAAAGCTCTATTTGGAAATAGAAAAAGCTCCTATGCCAAATAATTTCCAACGTTATTTACATCATAAGCCTCAGCTTATATAGCATTTCAACCTAACCTAAGTCGGTTACAAAATTCGTTCAGAGAGCTGCCACCAAAAAAAATCTTTGAAGGGATGTCCTAGCTACAGAAGTAATGGTGTCAAATATCTAGAATTGATATAGATGGAAGATATTTTTAGTCTTCAATGCAAGCTGCTGCATCATCAATCTGCTCCCCTGAAATGGTGGAAGATATTTTGGTATTAAATGCAAGTTGCTTGCATGTCTATCCTTGACCATGACTGTATGTAGCATCTAAAACAAGGCGGTGGAGAGATATTTTGGTATTGAATGCAAGTTGCTTCCTCTTTGTGCAGCAATGAATGTAAGAAATATCTACATCTGCCCCAAAATGGTCACTGAAACATCCCTTTGGCCAAATATGTAAATCTGGATCATGTACCTCCACTTTTGGCACTTAAACTTCTCTTTGAAATCATCCCCTAAATATGCACCTAGATCTGCATACAACGCGTGCCCCCTACCTTTTTGAATCGGCCTTTGTATACTCCTCCCTATGAGGGATATGATGGTGACATCACCATCATGGATGGGCCTTGTCAAAGTGTGACAGGATGGCGTCATCATCATATCGGGGTCATATTTGGATGAAGGGGTGATATTTGGAGGAAGGGGTGATATTACAAATATCGGGGCGATATTTGGAATATCACCCGATGTTCAAAATATCACCCCATCTAGAAGATCAGGTTTTGACCAAAACATTGACCATACATAACTTCCTCATTTTAGCAAATTTTAGGGTGATGTAAAAAGAAAACTTGCCTATTTTTTCAAGCTCTTTCATATGGTAAGCTTCTTCAGGCAAGCTTTAGACCTTGAGATTTGGGTTCAGACCTCAAGATCACAAACATAGCTTACATTGGGGATATGCACCTTGATTGATGCTACTTGAATTATTTGACTCCTGCTAGAGGAAAAATAGGTCAACAATTTGGCAACTTCTATGGGATGTTTGCCTGCTAAACAATTAGATCAGTGGCCTTAAGCATCCATTGGGCATGGAGTCATACATAGACTAAAATATACAGATATTTTCTGACTTTAGTAACTCAGTACAGCAATGAAAAACATTGGAAGACCAACCCAAGATAGAAATGTTGAAAGCAACCCCCCAACTATGCTAGACAACACTTAGGGAAAGCAAAAGGGATCTAAACTAATGTGTAGCAGCACTTATTGAAAACATAGAGACCTAATCTACTAATTTACAAAGCACTCATACCTCAAAACACCTCTTCAAGTGTATCCCATTTACTGGGATAGGCAAATTTTGTCCATCCATACTTGATAACTGAAATGCATTGTGCTCCTTGCATTCAGTAATAAGAAATGGGCCACTCCACATGCTGTCAAACTTGGAATGTTTTTTTGGTTTGCTTTTCAATTCATCCCATTTGAGCACCATAGCACCTATTATAAAATTTCTAGGGGTGACCCTCTTGTCAAAATTTCTTTTTGTTTAAAGCTAATGATACTCCATAGCTTTCATAGCTTTATCTCTACTCTCTTCAAGCTCCATAAGTTGAGCATATCTAACAGCCATGGGGCCCTCTGCTTCAAACAATTCCAGCTAATTGATAATGTCTAGTGCTAGTAGTTCCATAGACATAGGTAACCTTGCCTCTTTTCCATACACTAGCAGATATGGGGAGTTCCCAATAGACCTTTTAGGAGTTATCTTATTTGCCCATAATGCATACTTCAGATTAGTGTGCCAGGTCCTCTTGTTATCCTCCATTAATCTTTTAACAATCCTTATGAGATTTTTGTTTGTAGATTCAACTAAACCATTATCCTGTGGGTAATAATTGGATGAAGTATTCAAATAGATCCCATTCTTAAAAGCCTAGTCAGTTATCCTTAGGCCAACAAAAGCTAGAGCATTATCAGAGATGATTGATTCAGGCACTCCAAATCTAGATGTCAAATCACCATAAAAATTTAAAACAACATTCTCATTAGATTCCTTCATAGCCACTGCTTCAGTCCACCTTGTGAAATAATCTGTAGCTGTGAGTATCCACCTATGGCCCGCACTTGATGGTGGGTTAATGGGACCTATAAAATTAATGCCCCATCTCATAAAGGGCTGCCCTACCTGAATTGGCTGCAGAGGTAAAGTTGGCAGCCTTTCTTTGCCTACAAAAATGGCACACTTAACATATTTTCTAGCCCATGCATGGGCATCCTTAAATAAGCTGGACCAATAATAGCCAGCTGTCATTATTTTCCAAGTAGTAGTCCTTGGGGCAAAATGACCCCCTACTGTTCTATCATGAAATTAATGTAGCACCTTGTCAGTCTGACCTTTATCAATGCACCTTAACAATACACCATTAAAGTCCTTTCTGAAAAGGATGCCATTTATTAAAACATATGGAATGGATTGCAGTCTAAAATATCTTCTTTTAGTTCTATCTAGACCTATTGAGCATTTACCAGTTTGCAAAAATTGAGTCATGTCATTAACCCAACTAGTGCCTACTGCTGTTGTATCATTATGATGCTCCTCCTCTATGATCAGAAGCACCTCCTGTTCCTTTTCTATTTCATTCTTTGAACTGGTAGCAAGTTGTTCACTGAGTCCTCTACCTCTAACAAGCTTAGTTATCTGGATATCCACGTCATATTCCATGACTTTAGTGATCCAACCAGCCCTTTTCTCATTAATATCTTTACTCAACAGGAACTCCTTCACACTAGGGTGAGCTACCATCAAATATATCTTGTTATTAGAAACAAGACATCTAAATTTCTTGAGGCTCCTTACCACTGCAAGGATGTGCTTTTCAACGAAGCTATACCTCTGTTCATACCCCTCCAACCCTTGACTGACGAAAGCGATAGGTTGCTCAAAACCTTCACTTTGTTCCTATACCAAAATCGCAGAGATTGTATCCAGGCCGCCATAAGCATACAAGATAAAGTCTTTGGAGAAATCAAGATTTACCAGCATTGGTGCACCCGCTAATGCCTCCTTTATGGACTCAAAGCTAATTTTGACCTCTTTTGTCCAACTGAAAACTGTGGTCTTCTTCAACATAGACGTCAAAGGCTTTAATATAGTTGCTATGTTGGGTATGAATCTTCGTAGAAAATTAATTCTACCAATAAAAATTTGTAGCCCCTTCTTGTGACTGGGTAAGGGCAGCTCCAGAATAGCTCTTATCCTTTCTACGTCAATGGTAATGCCTTCCTTTAACACAACGTGCCCTAATAGTTTGCCTTCACGTACAGTGAATATGCACTTCTTGGGATTGAGTGATATCTCAAATTCCTTGCATCTTTCAAATACTAACCTTAGATGAGACAAATGCTTAGATGCATTCTTGGAAAAGACTGTTATGTCATCAAGGTATACCAGCACCAATTTATATAGCAAACCCCTAAAGGCCATATCCATGGCTCTCTGAAAAGTAGAGCTAGCATTCGATAGACCAAAGGGCATCTTTTTGTAGGCCATGGTGCCCCATTTGGTGGTGAAAGTAGTCTTGAATTGGTCCTCCTCCCTAACTAGCACCTGATTGTACAGGTCTTTGTTTTTGCCTAACAGGTTTAGTATCTGGTTCTAATTCTATGGTATGCTGGGCAATATGAGGGTCAAACCCCTTCAAGTCTGAATAATCCCAAGCAAACACATCTTCAAATTCTTGACAGAGAGCAATGAAAGTTCTCATGTCCTTAGCTGAGCAGATTTTACCGATTTTAAGAAGCTTACCTTTAAAAATCTCTAGTTCCTCATAATGCTCTTTTTTTACCTGCATGCTAGTCTTGCTTTTCTTAAGCTGATCATTTGTGTTAAAAATAGACTCCAAGGTTACCAATCCCTTGGGCAGCTTATTTGTTCTCAACTGAACAATTTGATCATTGCCATACTGCTGTTTGAGTTTATCCTGATTCATCATGGAAAACTCATCCTCCTCTAACAAGAAATGAAGGATCTGTTCATCACTATCAAAAACTTGCCAATGAATGTTATTATCAGGGATAGAGGGCCTATCAACTATTTTTACATGAGGTTGTACCTTCTCCCTTTGAATATCACTGGGGATGTCAAACTGAGTTGTAATTGCAGCTAACCTATCGGCATGAGAGTTCTGATTTCTTGGAATGGAGATCAGATTGAAAGCATCAAACTCTTCAATCATGTTCCAGACCCTATGCTTGTAGCATTTCAGAACATCACTTTTTGTAAGATGCGGTCCTCTTACCAGATTCACAATGAGTTCACTGTCACCATAGACTTGCAAACAGCCTATTTTCCTCTTTCTTGCCCACTGCAAACCTTAGATTACTCCTTCATATTCAACAGTGTTATTTGTACATGCAAAGGCAAAATGGAAAGAAGAAGAATATTTTTCACCTTATGGTGACACTAGCATTGCACCACCTCCAGATCCATTCCTACTCCTTAAGCCATCAAAGTACATTTTCCATACTTCATTATGCTGCTCTATCTGATATTATGCATCCTTTACAAGGCCTGGTATTGCTGTTTCAGGTTCTTGCAGTATGTAAATCCCCATACCAGTTTCTTGGATGTGTACCTCAGGGTCATCTATAACATTTTCTGAGGCCCACTCCCTCAATAGCACTTCTGGTATACTCTCATATTGTAGTTCTTGAGCAGCAACTAATTCAGGATTATAAGAGACAATGCAATTTGCATTAACAACACTTGGTGTGTAAGGCTCTATGTGATGATTTGAAAGCAACTCAGATTTTAATGTTACTTTGGTGCCATATCTGGTCTTGAAAAACATGTGGGACTAGTCTGAGGACAAATATCCTCCTATCTTGGCTGTAAATTCTCTTGATAAGCACATGGCAAAGTAAGGAGGCAAATCTATAATGAATACCTCTTGGAAAATAGAAACATTGGGACAGGTACGCAGAGTGAGACCTAGGTCTTTTATTACACCCATAGTATTAACAGTTGTGCCATCTAATTGGAGTACATCCTTCTCAAGGGGCTGGTACTTGAGTCCTAATTGGTCTGCAATCTACTTAGGCATCACAGAACTGCTTGCTCCACTATCTACCATGCAACTATGAACTAATTTATCTCCAATTATCAATGATACATAAAATGGAAGTGGTTTAGCACTTTTGTATCCTGGGATGAATTGGTAAGAACAACCCTATTTGGGTCAATAGTTGTATTATTGGATACTTTCAAATCAGATAAGGTAGACTGCAACATCTTCTTTTGGCCAGGGATGGCTAGGGAATCCCACATGGACATTGTCACATTCATCTTCTTCATATTTTCAATAATATTGAAGGGTGGAATGGCACTTACCTTCTGACTTGATTTTGTAGCAATAGTATCGGCCTGCAAATGAGGCATTTCCCTTGCTATTACTGAAGTGGTTCTTTGTAAAATGTGGAGAACATGGGATGTAGAAGCACCAGCATGTCCTTTCTCTTTATTTGTTGCTTGCTCAATCTCATAACCCCTCTTCTTGGCTCTTGTATTTGCTGCAACTGAGGTGTTATTGTTGTTTATGCCACAGAATTCACCTTCCTGCAAGTTCATGAAAGAAGAATCACTCTAAGGCTACTCCTGTTGTTGCACAACCCCATCATGAGGTGTATTTGGTTGTGTGGCTGCAACATTCTGCACCATTAAAGCCTGATTTATCACTCCATTTGAACAGGCTGCCTGACTGTGTGGCTGATTGTATGGATAGCACCATTCATACTCAGCTACAAGGTTGTTCTGAGCAGGGACAAGGTCCCTCACTACATTAATAGGTGCCAGATTATAAGGCTGAAAAGGCCTTTGATTCACATTCTGCCTGGCACCTTGGTAGTTGCTTTGATAAGGTGGCCTATTAGCTTGGTAAGGTTGATTTTGGCCTTGAGGTTGTGGCTGATAAGGCTATCTATTCTGGGATTGCTACTTTTTAGTGTTTACCAGCTCATTCCTGAAAATCTATAAAATATTCTCTATTTTTTGTTGGTTGTTTTTTATCTCTTTCAACTCTTGAGATGAGCTAGAAGTAGTAGGTTCAGAATTGACAGTACTTGGTAAGGCTGCTATAGTAGGTAAAGGGGCAAAATATGGGATTGGTAAATGCATTGAAGCCTGAATCTTAGGAAAGATAGGCACTGGTAGTCTAGGTACTATCTTTCCAGCCTGAATCAAGCTATTCTTTGCTCTAATGACTATTTCATAAGCATCAAGTAAACTAGTACCTCCTAATGATTGAATCATTACTGAGATATCACTATTCAGGGCTTTCAAAAAATACAAGAATGCATATTCAGCTAGAGGTCTTACCATGGCAGGGATTCTATCCCATGTCTTCTGGAATTTGAAGTTAAAATCCATCATTTGCTCATGAGGAGCTCTCTTCATAGTGGTCATCTATTCAACCAATGATAGATTATCTAATTTATCTTGGAACTGTTTGTTCAATTTCTCTCCTAGATTATCCCAGGTTCCTATAGTCTACACTCGTAGGCTCCTAAACCATTGCAATGCCTTCCCTTTAAATGAGGCAGCCAATAGCCTGATGGCTACATTCTCCTGAGTGACATGATGTACACTACATAGAGATGCTATGTCTCTAATGTACTCAATAGGGGTAGTTTGATTCTCCCCTATGAAATAGGGTAGACTCTTCAAAGCTACCATGGGTATAATATCATGTACTATTAAGTTTAAAGGGCTACCCCCATCAAAAGTCATGAATGGCTAATTTCTTACCATCTGAACAACTAGGGGTAGATTTGCTTGAGTTGCTACAGAGACTACAGAGGCAATTGGTCTGAAATTTGGTGGAGTTGACTATATCCTTTTGGCAACTGGGGTCCTTACTACAACTCACCCCTGTCTTCTAGGTGGTGACAACTACAAATAGTCAAATGAACTTGAACTCCTAGTTTGAATCTTTCTCATAAAATGTAACAGCAGAACTGATCTACTTGTCCTTCCTCAGTGTGAGTTGCCAGATATGCATGTTTTAATCTCATATAGGTTTGAAAATCACTGGCTACACATCAAAACCAACAATAAAATTTGTAAGGTCCCATTGGGCGTACCAAAAACTATTGTCACATGAAATTGCACCCTGCTTGGAAGGATTCCAAGCATTCCAATGACACAATGTGAATGATCTCAAGGTGTGGGAGCTTGCTCAGAGAGATTAGACCTCTGGAGAAGGTCAGCTTCCTTACCTGATTATCACATAAAACTACTAAATTTTGAGGGGAAAAGGGAGAAGGAAATCTTTAAAGTAAATATGAAACATAAAAGGGTGATGCACCAGATATATTTAAAGAGACTTTCACAGAACTGAAAAATGCACAGCACAACCGGATAGAGAAAAGATGTATACATAGATTAGATGATTCTAGCAGAGGCAAGAAGTAATATGATTGAGAGGAACAAAGACATTCATAGGCAACCATATCCAGATTCACATAGAACTAGAAAATTAGTCAAAGAGGTATGATAACTTGCATATATTCAGTAGGAAGGCAAGGTTCCAGTGGTAGAAAAAGCTTTGTTTAGAAACAAAAAAATCTTCTATGCCAAAAAATTTCCAACCTTATTTACATCATAGGCCTCAGCTTATATAGCATTTCAACCTAACCTAAGTTGATTACAAAATTCGCTCAGAGAGCTGCCACCAAAAGAAAAAATCTAAAGGGACGTCCCAGCTATAGAAGTAATGGTGTCAAATAGCTGGAATTGGTGCAGATGGAAGATATTTTCAGTCTTCAATGCAAGCTACTACATCATCAATTTGCTCCCCTGAAATGGTGGAAGATATTTTGGTATTAAATGCGAGTTGCTTGCGTGTCTATCCTCGACCATGACTATATGTAGCATTTGAAAACAAGGTGGTGGAGAGATATTTTGGTATTGAATGTGAGATGCTTCCTCTTTGTACAGCAATGAATGCAAGAAATATCTACATCTGCCCCAAAATGGTCATTGAAATGTCCCTTTGGCCAAATATGCAAATCTGGATCATGTACCTCTGCTTTTGGCACTTAAACTCCTCTTTGAAATCGCCCCTGAATATGCACCTAGATCTGCATACAACGTGGGCCCCCTACCTTTTTGAATCAGCCTTTGTATACTCTTCCCTATGAGGGATATGATGGTGACATCACCATCATAGACGGGCCTTGTCAAAATGTGACAGGATGGCATCATCATCATATCGGGGTGATATTTGGATGAAGGGGTGATATTACAAATATCGAGGTTCTATTTGGATGAAGGGGTGATATTACAAATATCGGGGTAATATTTGGAGGAAGGGGTGATATTACAAATATCGGGGTGATATTTAGGTGAAGGGGTGATATTACAAATATCAGGGTGATATTTGGAGGAAGGGGTGATATTACAAATATAGGGGTGATATTTGGATGAAGGGGTGATATTACAAATATTGGGGTGATATTTGGAGGAAGGGGTGATATTACAAATATCGAGGTGATATTTGGAGGAAGGGGTGATATTACAAATATTGAGGTGATATATGGAGGAAGGGGTGATATTACAAATATCGGGGTGATCTTTGGAATATCACCCAATGTTTAAAATATCACCCCATCTAGAAGATCAGGTTTTGACCAGAACATTGACCATACATAACTTCCTCATTTTAGTGAATTTCAAGGTGATGTAAAAAGCAAACTTGCCTATTTTTTCAAGCTCTTTCACATGGTAAGCTTCTTCAGGAAAGCTTGAGACCTTGAGATTTGGGTTCAGACCTCAAGATCACAAACATAACTTACATTGGGGATATGCACCCTGACTGATGCTGCTTGAATTATTTGACTCCTGCTAGAGGAAAAATAGGTCAATAGTAGGCTGATGAGAAGAGAAGACATAAGGAATTTGAAGTTGGAGATGAAGTAATGGTGTACTTGAGAAAAGATAGATTTCCAGTTGGGACATATAACAAGCTGAAGATAAAGAAGTTTGGACCTTGTAGGATACTCAGGAAATTTGATTTAGGAAATGCATATAAAATGGAGTTACCAGAGACCTTGGGTATATCACCTATTTTCAACATTGTAGACCTTTATCAGTATCATGAAGCAGAGTTTAGTGATAGTATGGAAGAAGACTTGAAGAAGCAATTACCACAACAAGCACTAGAGCAGATAGAAGACATCTTGGACAACAAAGTTGGATGTATCACTAGAGGAAGACAATAAAAATAATATCTTGTGAAATGGAAAGGTAGACTAGAAGAAGATTCATCATGGATTTCTCAGGATGAGGTGGACTACGTCTTGGTTCTCCCCTAGCCCTGGCAAAGTGAGGGACTCACTTTTTCAATAACCCCAGATGTCTGATACAAGAGCATCCCTGGTTCAAGAGTAATCTTACATCAACCAAAAACATTTGCATTTTAGTTTGTTTGCATTTCAGTTCTTCCATTTTCTAGTTCAGTTCAGGTAGTTTAGGCAATTCAATCAGAAGTAGTTTCAACTTGTGGTCTGGTTTTGGAAATTCACACCTTGCGGATCTAGACTTAGCATCTACATTCATTCATCTACATCATATCAAGAATTCAGAGCATTTGGATTAGTTACCAGAAAGATATCACTATCAAAAGATCAACTATTTTCTCAGAGAAGAGCATTCTAACAATTCTTGATAATCAGTTGAAGGAGAAGGCTTGTGGATCATTCCTTGACTTACAGATCTTAATGACACATCACTCAATGTCCTTTGGTTTGTGGTTGACCTTTCCCAAGGGTCCACGCATTGTTTCATTCATTTGAGGAAGTGTTCTATGCATTTAGGTCCGACCTATCTTTGAACATGTTACAACTCTTCATTGGAGTTTGTGACCTTCCGTGGCTGACGCTAAGGAATCTATTGGTCTTAAAATGATATATATTGATGTAATAGATCCTTAGGAAATCAGTTAGTGATTTGATTCATAATCCATAGTTTAGATTTTGTGTGAAGGAGCTTCAAAGCCTTATCTTGCGCATGCATGTAATTAGGCTTTTGAGCCCTAGTTGTAAGCCTGCATGTTGCCAACCAGATTGTATTTGAATTCTTTGATATACTAAATGACTAAATCTGCATTTGTTCCATTTCTTGAGTTGTTTCCATTGTGTTTACTCTTTCTGCATGGCCCAGATAGTTCACTCTATGAACCCTCCTACCATGACTACACCAGGCCCTTCTCCTTGTTCCATGTGTTGAGGACTTGGCATATATTGTATTTCTTGTTCTTGTTCATTCTTCTCCTCCTCCCTTATTGTATGATAAGCTTTCTTTGTGATGATCTTTGTTTCTTTTTCTATTTGTTCTTTATCTTTATTAGTTTTCCTCATCAAAGTATCAACTCTCTATTTTGTTATGATTTCTTTGGCTTACATTCATGCCAACTTATCTTTCGTCTTTGCAAATAGATTTGGATCTATCTTTTACAAAGCCTCCTTTCTCATTTGTTCTTCCATCTCTAGTTTGAGGACTTTGACACACATAGGAAGATTCTTCATTATTCTAACCTTGTGGCATCAAATGATCATTTGATTAAATATGGGGGTGGACCCTTGAATACAAACTTGTGGAAAGTTTGTGAGTCTGACCATGAAGCAATACTTGACACCATAAAGGGTAGAGCAGATTTAGATTGTTCATTAGATTGAATCAGTGGAATGACAGAAAGGTATGGGTGTGTGTAAGAAGTTGTGTCCACTTTTTGGCCAAAAAGTGGAAGTGTTTTTCCTGATTTTCAGAATTTGTCACATTTGACCTAAAAATTTGAAGCACTTAAAGGTGGAATCTTGGAAAAAGTCACTAAATATGAAATGTAGTACTCGGAGTCTAGTTTCTAAATATGTAATTTTTTTCAATACCCAGATGATAGAAATTGATTTTGAATAGGTGTTTCTAAAAACCACTGTTTAAAAGTCACTTTTTTTTTACTATACCATGTATGTGTACGTCATCCATATTTTGACCTAAATAATCATATTTTTCAAAATCCTTTTGGGAAAAGCTTTTTAACTCACTGAAGCACGTTTTTCATATTTATTTGTAATTTTTTATTGAATAATTATTTTTTTATTAATTTTTTATTGGTCATTTTTTGTCTTTTAAAAAATCATCGTGTACGTCATGCATAAGATGACCTGAACTTAACATTTTTTGAAATTTTTTTTTTTAAATTGAAAAGAATTGTCTAAAGTACGTTTTCATACAATTTTTTTACAAAAAAATATTTTAATAAAAAGTTATTAAAATATTAAAAAACCCTAATAATTCAAGGTTATGAACCTATTTCATTAGAAATTGATTAAAAAATAGAAAAATTAATTCAGTTGTCAAAAAAATTACATATTTAGAATCTACATTGTCTCCTCTATAATGGGTTTTAATTTCGTCAAAATATTCTACAAAATAGACCTTTAAATATATGCCCAAAGTCACTATTTTGTTGTGACATTGACAGGGCCTTCAAGTTGCGGGTCAAACTAGGTCCAGAGGTCAGGGTTGGGTCCCCAAAGCATTTTCTGAAGCGGGTTACAAAGCAAAACCCGAGCCTAAAATTCAAATTTTGAATAACGGGATCTCGTTTATAAAACGCGATCCTGTTTATAAAACGCGATCCCGTTTCTTTCATCGGTCGTAAATAAAATAGGATCCTGTTTAATAAACGGGATCGTGTAGTAAACGGGATCCCGTTTCTTATTTTCCTCTTTTTTTAATAAGACTGTACTATGACTGTCATTTCTACAACTTGCCCTACAGTACGGCCGACAGTGACTCTTGTAGCATTTTTTGGCATATTTCTTTCTTTTGCAGGTCCATCAACTTGAAGTATTGTTGGTATTTTGATAGAAGCCATCATGGAGACGTTATTTGAGTGGAATTTTGTTGAATTGGTACTTGTTTGAAGGACTTGAAACACATTCAAGTTTTTGACATTCATTTGTACATGCTTCATAAATTTTTTAATCATGGGATCACAAAGTCGTAATAAGAGAAAAGATAGGAAGCTATTAACCCCTGAAGAAATTGAAGCAAAGAGAGAGGAGGCAAAAAGATAAAAAGATAGAAGAGTAAAGATTCAATCAATGAAGAATGCTGAAGCATCCAATTCCACAACTATTGAAGATAAAAACATTGAGGAGACCATGGATATAAACGATGCAAGTTTGCAAGAGGTGAATGTGGAAACTAATACGATTATACAAACTACTCCTGGTATGTCTTCAAATCCCTCTATTAATGCTATGGAGAATGTTTCAATGGGCACAAATCTAGGTACTTCTTCAAATCCACTTTTGAATGAAATGGAAATAGTGTTGATAGGAGATTTAAAACAAGCTGGATATAACAATGTTGAGATTGATAATATTCGTAGAGATCAAAATTTGAAACAAATTGTAGTTGAAAATGAAAATGAAAATCCTTTTTGTTGAAAATGAAAATGAAAATCTTTTTGTTGTTGAAAATGAAAATGAAAATTGTTTTGTTGTTGAAAATGAAAATGAAAATCCTTTTGTTGAAAATGAAAATGAAAATCATTTTGTTGTTGAAAATGAAAATAAAAACCGTTTTGTTGTTGAAAATGAAAACGAAAATCCTTTTGTTGAAAATGAAAATGAAAACCATTTTGTTGTTGAAAATGAAAATCGTTTTGAAGTTGAAAATGAAAATGAAAATCTAGGAAGTGATGTTGAAAATGAGAAATATTTTTTCAAAATTGAAAGAGATGTTTTGGATAATCTTCCTGGTAAAATTTCTTGGAGACAAATAAGAACACATGCCAATAGACTATACAAGGAATTTTTTTATTGTAAAAAACTATCATTTCAATGTCAACTAATAATGCAATTAATGAGAATGTGGAAAATGAGAAAAGTAATGAAAATGTTAGGTATTTTTGTTAAACCAAGAAGAAAAGATCAATCACTAAAACATGCTATGTCTACTGTTGCTAGTGCCATTGAGTCTATTGGAAGTAATAGTCGATCCAAAGATAAAAATGCAGCAAGACAAGCTATAACAACTGCTATAGTGAATAAAACAACTTTGAATAGAATAATGGTAAGCAATATTAGTGGAATTCTAAAAATACATCCTAAAACATTGGTAAGAGCGGCAAAAAGAAGAGAAAGTATAGAAAATGATCCAATTAACCAATGTTGGAGTTTTAGTGGTCGACTCCCGAGATTTGACATGAAACTAAATGTTGAAATCAGATATTTGATCGAAAAATATTGGCATGATAATACTAGGGTATCGTCTAATGTTAGAGATGTTTTAAAATTAAGAGTGGGGTCCAAAGTTTGCGATCCTCATCCAAAACACCTATTAGATACAACGCAAACTGAATTTTATAGAAAATTTTGTGATGAATTAGTGTTACTTGGTAATATTAAAATAAGTCAAAGATCTTTTGAAAAATGCAAACCATGGTATGTAAAGATTAATAAGGAACGAATATTTTGTTGTTGTAAAACGCATGTTCAATTTCGTTATTATTATGATGTGTTTCAATATATACGTTATACTTTACATCGTAACATGATTATACAGGAATGTGATATTAATATGCCAACTGAAGCAATAAAAGAGTTTATATCAAGTTTGTTCTATGAAAGATCTAATGAAAAAGGTTTTTATTTAAGTTCATGTATTTATGGACAATGCACTAGTTGTGGCAATCTTTCTTTGTTAAGAGTTTGTATGCATGAAAGTGTTGAAAATGATTTTGGACAACAATTAGTGGATGTTAAAAGATTTAAGAATGTTAAATATTCTTTAAAAGATGGAAAATTTGGAAAGGGTTGTGATTTAATTACAGAAAAGGTTAGTGTGCATGCATTCATATCAGAATTTAAAAGTAAAATTGTACCAAAATATGTCAAGCACTCTCAACAAGCTCGATGGCTTGATGGACAATTTCGTGAATGTAGAAACACATTTCTAGTTGGTACTATACTATCAGTGGTTGATTTTGCGGAAAACTATACTTTAGCTCTGCAAGAGGAAATTTAATCACAATATTACAATTCAGTGCAGGTTGCTATGTTTGTTCATATTGTTTATAGACATGCAGATGATAGCACAGAGAATGATAGAAAAGTTTTGAGGGAGTATCATTTCTATTTGAGTGACAACCGGTTACACTCGTCAGAGTTTGTTTAATATTGTTTCAATATATTTTATACAAATTTAAGAGAAAGAGGAATCCAGATGAATGAACATCTTATATGGTCAGATAATTGTACGGGGTAGTTCAAGAATGCTTGAATGTTCTATTGGTTATGTAGGGTTCACAAGGAGAATAATGTCCAACATATGTGAAATTTTTTTGAAGCTGGACATGGTAAAGGAGAACATGATGGAGCTGGTGCGTGTGTTAAAAGAATTCTTGCTAGACAATAATTAAAATTTGAGGATGTAGTAAAATTTAAAGATGCACGTGGGATTGTAGATTGGTGCAATACAAGATTATGTACACCTGGATCAAGCAAGTACTCTACAATTCGTCAATTCTTTTGGTTGGTTGAAGAAGAAAACATTCTACCTAGACTTGATTGCCAGACAATCAGTGGATCTACTAAATGGCATTCATTTAGGAGTTTGAATGCAAGTACATGGACTATCTGGACAAGGGATCTTGCATGTTTTTGTCAGTTTTGTATTTCAGGAGATTGGGAAGCATGTGAGAATACAGAATGGGTTGAAGAGTGGAAACAAAGACCATTGACACTTGCACAAGCACACAATCAAAGTGAAACAACAATTGAAGACAATGATCAACTGTTTGTATCAGACGATTATGACCGTGTTTCAAACCTTGTACAAGAAGGTAATTTAATTCAAATCATTTCATTTTATTTCACTTTGATTACTAATTTGTAGTTCTTTTATTTATTTATGTGTACATATGAATGCATGTATGTTGATTGGTCAAATTTTATGGACATGTGCAAGTTATTGAATCAAAATTTGTTTTGCAGGACATGTGTATGCTGTTGTTGCACCAAAGAATAATGAAGAGGAAACTAAATATTGGTTGGCTCGTTGTGTGGAGACTAAACATAAGTTAATAGCACCTCAAGAAGATGATGATGGCTTTCCTTATCCAACAGGTTTGGTGATCCCCTTAAGACATCCCCTTAAGAAAATTTTGATAACAAGTCTTTGATCCCCTTAAGCATATTTTAAGAACTTCTTTGATCCCCTTAAGCAAATTTTAAGTATTTCTTTGATGATGCCTATCATTATCCAATAGGTTTGGTGGTGGTTGTTGGCATTTGGCTATGAAAATACCTAATAAGGAAGAATGGTTTGCCTGCATTTGAAGATTATGAAACACATAAGAAGATTATACACTACTCACATTTGGTGTTGGCAACAAATATAAAACTAGAGAGGTATCACGGAAAACCTACAAATAAAGAGCTATGGAACATTTCTATGGAAGACCATGATACAATCATCGATGCGTTGGAAAAAAGAGAGGATGGAGATGGTACAATGGAATAAGTAAATATAGGTAAATATAGTTAAATAGATTTATATTGTTGTTTTAAATATGTATTAAATACATGTTTTGATATTTCTTGTGCGTTATTAGTTGAAATTGATTTAATTTATCCTTTTATATCCTCAGGCCATCATCACAAATTCATCAAATACTTTGAAACAAAAACTTGAGAGGCACTTGTAAATATAGGTACAAATTGTGTATATCTAGATAGTTTTATATAAATTAAAATACATGTTTTGATTCAGATATATTGATAAATTGCTTGTATTATTTTTACATCAAGTGGCATGAAGACCTGCTACATTCTCGTCAAGTTTTGGATTTTCTTGAGATGGCATATAATGACATTTTGTATTTACATTATTTTGAGTTGGCATATATGTACATACACAATTACATTATTACACATTTTGTACAGAAATTTGTATACATGTGTATGTACACAATTTTATACTCTACAGTATTAAATTTATCAAAATTATTATTTTATGTATTTTATTTGTTAAATGTCCATGTTTTTCTACTTAGAATTTACTTTAAATTTGATTTATTATATTGTTCAATTTGGTTGCCTTGGGCAACTTCACCAAATTTTGAGAACTTAAGATGTCCCCTTAAGACATCATAAATTAGGACCCCTTAAGACATTCAAAAAGTTAGCATACAACTTCCACCTTAAGTGGACACTACAAATGCAAGAAGTTGTTTAATTTTGTTGAAGTTCTACATGGAGAAATCTACAAATGTATTATCTTTGTAATCCCATTCTTGAGATAATACATTGGGTTTGTGGTGCTTTGGAGGCTAGGTTTTTTCTAAAAGGGTTTTCCCAAGGTGCATCTTGTGTTATCTTGTAATTATGCTTTATTCTTCTTTTGTATTATAGATTCTGCATACTATTTAGCATAGTTTCTCTCATTAAGGTTATGTGGAATTAGTATTTGTGGCTTGAAACTCCTAACATTTGGTATCTATAAGTACTAAAATCACATCAAGCCTACATGACAATTTGATGATAAATAAGTCCTAATCATAGTCATGTAGGTGTGAATTACACTCCTACCAGTAGTTTCACTCTTGGTGGCATGTCTTGTGTGTTCTTCCCCCTCTTGACCATCTTTTTCAACCCCCAAATTGACCTTCCCTACCTCACATTTTTACCTAGTGCCCCCTTCATTTTTCCTACTTAGGGTCACCTCTTTGTGTCTTAGGGTTGCCCCTAGTGTCTCTAGGTTACTTGAGTGACCTTAATTAGTAAAAGTGGTGACCTTATTCCTAAAATGGGTGACCTTGTGGTTTTTAATGCATGAAATAACTCATATTTTTATCTTTTCTTCTTGATTTTTAACACATTTTAACTCCCATTTTTTGTGCTAACTTGTGATTTTCCTCACTTTATTTCTATTTTGAAGTCATGATCAAATCTTATCTCTTCTAAATTGTTTCCATTTTCTCTTTGAGTTCATTTTAGTTTTCTTTTAGTTTTCTCAAGTCTTCTAATTTTCTTTCTATCTTCTCTCTTATTCATGGAATTGCTTCCATTTCTTATTAAGTTAAATATTTATTTTGATCTGATCTCTTCTTCTCTTCCCTCTTATTTCTACCTATAAATACCCCTCATCTCTTCATTATTTATCATCAAGAAGATTCACACACTTCTCTCATAGAAGCTTCTTTAAAAGCTTCCTCACAAACTTCATTAAGATTCTTCACAGGTCTTTGAGCGTCTTAGTTTAGTTTGAGTTTTAATTTTGCAAATATTCAAATATTTCCTTTTAGGAGGTTGTCTTCAAGTATTATTTTCTCATCCAAGTTTATGTATAGCACCCCCTCTAGCTTTTTATTCTCACACAAGGATCAAGCCTTCCTTCTTTCAAATTTGTTTTTGATTAAGATAAGCTAGAAAAAGGGTCCTATTCCCTTACAAATCCAAAGAGTTCAACAAACTAGCATGAAGAAAATTAAAGACCACCAATACAACAAAAAACACTAGCTACAATAAACTAGGATAGGTGACAGAACAGACAAAAAATAACTAGAAAATAACATACAGACAACAACAAAAACAACACCAAACCCTCCACAGAACATAGAGAAATTACTTCCTGCAACTAGAGAGCAGGGAATCCCAATCCTTTCTCATAGAATTCAAGCTGTCATCCCAATTAGCCACACCCAAAACCAATTCTTTCAAATTTGTTATTCCTTCTAATCCACTTTTCATTCCCTTATATCTCAAAATTCATGTAATGCTCATGAAGACACTTAATAAAATTCCAAATCTTCACTATTAATATCATCTTTTTAGATTACAATGCCCTATCATATACCTTGAAAGAAAACCCATGAAAATTACAACGAAAATGCTCTAAAATCTATCACTAGAACAAAACCCTAGAGGTTTATGCATGTTTTTCTTTGTTTTTCTTAGTCTCTCCTTTGCAACTAGTTTTCCATCTCTCACTTTAATGAGATACTATAATATATAGATTGTTCAATGTCAACAAGCAACGTTGGACAAGGACCTTGGTCACTTGAGAGTTAAATGTCCACACATACTTTCTTGTGTCACTTTCACATGGCACACACTTGATTATCATGCTGAATTATACCATTATCCCATACCTTTATGCCCAAATCATATTTTTGAGGGGTCCACCGATGTTAAGAGGAATTTGGAGGAAATATTACATCATATCATGTCCATTGAAAGTCATTAATGGTGGTCCTAAGTCATGTAGGGGAGTACTTGGGGTGGGTGGAATCTTTTGAAGAAGTTGTAGAAATTTGACTTGGGACAGGGTATATGAACTTGGCAAACTTTTGCAAAAAATGTTACAAAACTTTAGGTGGGAATTGGATGAAATGAATTGAAGAAAGGAATGATTTCTTCGAGGCAGTTAGGCTTCTACAATTAGGAAGAAATGAGTGTTTCAATGTTATGGGGAAATGATGTAAAACTAGACAATAGGATAGGAAGTGGGATGGGATAAATCATATCCTAAAGTTAATCTAGCTTTCACAAAGTGGAGGGAAGGGAAGATACAAAGGAATATAAATTGTGGGAGAACCATATGGGACCATAGCTAGGAAGTGGAGGGGAGAAATAGATGAGATCCAGGGCCTCAAGATGACTTGGGAAGAAAGTTCCATGGAACTCCAAGTATGTTATTCTATCTCCCTGAACAATAAACTTAAGCTTATCATCCATTGTTTTCTTGTTTGAATATGGTGTCTTCTTGATGATTATCATGATACACTTGTTACTAGATTCAACTTGACCATTCCCTTATGGATTATAAGGGGAAAAACGTATTAAAGCTATCCCATATTTAGAGCATATGCCAAGGAGGTCATGGGATCTAAAATACATTGCATTATCAACAATTATCCTTGTAGGCACTCCTCCACCCTTTTGGTGAAGAAGTTGTGTCCACTTAAGACATCGTAAATTAGGACCCCTTAAGACATCCTAAATTACATGATCAACACAAGATGTTCAAGCACCAAGGCACTTGGATAAATATAACTATACCATGCTAGGATCATTTAATATAACTTAGTTGATCCTAGATGAGAAGATGTGAGAGATTGATCCCTCCTAGTAGGCAAGAGATCCTCATGAACTTATCTCACTTTTTAATGCTTTGTTTTGATTTGCTTACCATTTTATTGCTTAAAATTTGACCAGGACCTAAATATGCATACCGTGAATGAATGGAGTAACTTTATTAGGACCTCATCACTACATAAATTCTTTCAATGCAATTTCTTCATTATAGCAAATCTAGATCAACACTCTGACACTTGTAGATTTATATATGACAATTGATTATTTCTATTGATGTTAATCTATATATCTTATTATGGTTGATCTCAAATGTTTACATTTCTTTTCCTTCATGCACATGGTTAGATTAGAGTTTGATTTATGACTAAATTTAGGGATGCTTGTATATACATATGTATGTGATGTTATGCTTTTATAGTTTATGACGTATATGCAATGTATGTATGCATGGATAACATATATATAAATATGGATGCACCTAAACTAACATGATGGTTTTACATGATTATTACTTTGACATGTGTATGATTTTGAACTACGACAAGATTGCATTTATTGTGAGACATGTAAAAATATATAGTCCAGGTTCAACAATATATATATAAAGTCCAGGTCCATGTTCAAAAAATATATAAAGTCCACATGTTCAACAATATATATATAAAGTCCATGACAAACAGTATATAACAAATAGTCCATGAAATAGTCAAATATATAAAGTCCAGGTTCAACAATATATATATAAAGTCCATGACAAACAGTATATAACAAATAGTCCATGAAATAGTCAAATTATACATAGCCCATGTTTGAAATAACCTATCACATACTATCTCTATCATCAAGAGTCCTCTTCACACCATGCGAACTACTCAGATGACCTGAATCACTCTGCAAAAGAGAAAGATTTATATGAAATTAGATGTAAGATGATAAGGAAATATAATTTAATGACAATTTTTAAATTTATAATTTATCATAAAATTAAATTACCGTGCGAGGCTGAGAGGCATGCTCTGGTGCACCTGGACCTATGTCTCCATGCTCTGAATCAATCTATGTAATACAAGAGAAAGTTCATGTTGAAATTAGATATACTTGACGATTTTAAAAATGATTTAATTCAATTTAATTTATAAGAACTATCATATTTAAAAATTATTATACTGTAAGAGGAACTTGTTGTGAATCCTCTATTCCAAGACCTATCTCTACAGGCTTAGCTCCATGACATGTATCAAGCTATAATTTAAGAGAAAAAGAATTTTGAATGTACATGTCAACATATATATATACATATATATATATATATATATATATATATATATCAAGAAATTTACTTTAAGTTCACAACGTATATTTTAATTGTTCAATTTAAATATAATCTAAATTTTAAATTATACCGTATCAGGTTGCCCATCTCCTCTGTCCTCCTGCTCTACATGTGCTGTGTGTTGATCATGAAACGTGTCACTAACAAGCTCCTACAATGTCGTTTATATTTAAGTTAGCACGTGTGTACAAATTAGGTTTTAAAACATATATATAATTGACTTACAGTGTACATGTTAAATACGTTTTTCAACAACCTGAAATGCAGTCGACTCCTGATATAAACTTGGATTATCCAAGTGTGCTACAATGCCCATCCTCATAGTTGTGTCAACCTACATAGACATATTTATAAAATATTAAATAGTACATGTGCACATTTTTAGATACACTAATATCAAAATAGAAAAATTTAAGTATATATACAGTTTTTTAAAATAATATACATACTATAAGAGTGTCATGTGAGATGCCCAATGATGGAGGAGCGCTCGAGACACCCTGAGATGGAGGATTCAATGTGGAAGAACCCTGAACCAGTTCATAAATAAGTTCATAAATATTTAATTGTACACACATTCAAGACTGAATTTTACAAATTTACAAATCATTGAAAATGTACCCCAAATGGGTGCCCAAGATGAACAGGTGTCGATGAAAAATTAATTTGATCAATTGTGACCCCTATTGCCATCATCTACACCAAACAAACCAAACAATTAGATTGTTAAAATATTACAATTTAATTGATCATCTATATGTTGATTAAAAACACGTGGTTAAAAAATTGTTTTAAATTCAACATGTGTACATAACCTATATATACCTGTGTCGAATGATCAGTGGGATGATCCTCAGCAAATAGATAATCAACAAATGATTCAGTGCCCACATTATCAGATGATGCATGTGTAGCTGAAGTGGGTGCAACTGCCTGATCAGGTCCATAACACAACTGATTTCAACTCGTACATGTATGAGGCATCGACATATGTGGAGTGGCACTAGGACCACTTCCATCATCAACTCCTCCATGCTCTCTAACTCGAGCTATCATCATAGAAGTCTGCTCATGTAGGCTACCTAAGAGTGCACTCAATGTACCTAGTGTGGATACCACTGCACAATGCTCGAAGGGCGAAGGAATGGCAGCAACAAGAGGGTCAATAAGAGGTTGAACAGGCACTAGTCATTGGGGATCAACCTGTGCCCCCAACCTCTGTTGTGGCATGCCATCACCAACACCCTGGAATGATCTAAAATCAAAGTAGTTGGGTTTTTTATTCATAACAAACTCTACATATAATTTTCTCAAAAAATATAAAGGAACCTCACAATTAGCATGGTGCAGGAGCACCTACCTGACAGCTGGTCTAGATGAGGCAGTTAGTAGTTTAGGTCTTATTTGTGTTTCCAAGAAGGTCTGTTAGACCAATTGCATGTAATAATGTCACGCTGATCATGATAAGATCATGCTGACCGGGCTTTTGCTATTTTTAGATAGTTAGTTATAACAGCTGTCATGATGTATGTTCGGTGGGATCTCCCAGCCGCCTGGAGAGTTCCCAGCCGCTTGGAGTCGGGTCAGTAGTACTCATAGGGAAATCTTTATAAGCATGGGATCGGTTGATTGTAAATGATCGATCAGACTTTGCGAGAGTGAGACAGAGCGAGAGGAACATCATATTGTAGTTGCATCTTTTGAAATCGAATAAAGTATTCCTGTTTGTGTTCATCCTCTGTTGCATTCCATTGCTTGATCGATTGCTGGTTTGAGAGGTTTTCATGGATATACTGATCCATTCCACCGGTTGACTCATCTGATCGGTGGAATGGCAATGTACAGTAGGTTAGATTGTAGGTTGTTTTCTGTTTGCATGCAGGTGTGCAGGATCGCGGTCAAGAGATGTTGAAGACCCTAGCATCCTCATGTGCTAGGTCAAGTTGAGAAGTTTGAGTTGGAAGATCACCCTGAGACGGGATCGGGTCATCCCTGGAGGATCGGCGAAGGGAGATTTCGCTAAGTGAAGAAGTTCGCGAAAACAGCATCATCAAGATATTTCTGCAAATATCCTGCAGTCGGGTTAGGCATCATCAACCGGATAAGTGAAGGAGAGCATGATGTTTTCGAGTGCATGAAGTGCGAGTTCATCGGGGTGATCATCAGCAGGAGGAGCCGAGGAGCGTATCGGCATCAGGATCATCATATTAGGAGTGCCAAACATCCGCATATCGCGAGTAGATGCGGGAGAGAAAGTTTGGATTTTGACTAAGTATTGAGAAGGTCATCAGGATATTGGGTGACGTCATCGTCATCAGGATATGACGTTATCGTCATCAGGATATTGAGATATCCCCTTGTGCGAGTTCATCCTGCTGTCGTAAGGTGCTAAGGTATCGGCGGAAGTCCGTAGCAGGAAGTTGTGTTAACATCATCATCAGGAGGTTTCGAAGAGAACCGGATAATTTATATCATGATGCTGTTGCTTGTATCATCGGGCAGTGGAGCGTCGAAGGCAAGTTGTTGAAGGTGATCGTCATCAGGATATTTGAACAACTGGATATTTGGATATCCTGCTGACGAAGGTGATATTGAATATCATGATGAAGACGTTAGAGTTCGGAGCCTGATGAACAGTGCAACCGGAGGATGTTTGCGCCCGCTGAACATCATGATGATGATGTTAGGAGGAAAGCGGAGGAGGTGAATAGTAGTCGGCAGGAGGATGATTGCGAGTGTCCGCAATATGATGATGCTGTTGGTTTTCAGAAACATGATGCTGACAGAGTAAAGCCGAAATATGATGATGTTGGTAGTTTTAGGGAATATGATGATGATGAGGTTGGTCTGCAGACATTCATGCTATATGCGAATGATATAGTGTGGATGCCTCTGCATCATAGTGGTATCAGAGCTCAGCAAAAGGTCTGGGCTGTTGTGTGTTGATTCTGTCACCGAAAGGGCAGAGGTAGAGATAGAGTTGATTGTGTTGTGTGTTGATTGAGAGGTTGACAAAATGCCTCCTAAAGGTAGTGGTACTGCAAGGGAATTGCAGGAGATGAAGGAGAAACATGCTAGAGAGATGAGGAAGATGAAGGAGCTTGCTGAAGCACTTCAAGCCAGGCTGACAGCCCTGGAAAAGAACAAAAAGAGGGAAGTGGAAGACAGTGAGTCTGAAGAAGATGCAGATACTGTTGAAGAGTATGAAGAGGTAGCTGAAGATCTGGATGCTGAAGACCAGAGGTTGGCAAAACTGTTAAAGGCAGTGCAGAGTGAAAAACCTAAGGTAAAGGTTGATGTTTCCAAATATACTGGAAGCTTGAATGAAGATGAGTTGTTGGATTGGATTGCTGCACTGGATAATCACTTTGAATGTGAAGATGTTGCTGAGGATCAGAAGGTAAAAATTGCAAAGACCAAGTTAGGAGGTCATGCTTTGGTATGGTGGGATTATGTACAATCTGAGAGAAGGAAACAAGGGAAGTCTAAGATCACTTCATGGGATAAGATGGTAGCAAGGATCAAGGGGAAATTCTTGCCAAGGGATTATGAAATCCAGATGTTTAAGAAGCTGCAATTTTTAAAGCAGAAAGATAGGGATGTGAAATCATATACTGAGGAATTTTATCTGTTGAGTATGAGATCTGGTCATCATGAGAATGAGGTAGAAAAGGTGGCTAGGTACTTGGCTGGTTTGAGGTTTAACATACAGGATGAGTTAGTGTTAGCTAACCCTAAGAATGTGGAGGATTGTTATCAAATGGCAATCAGGATTGAAGAAAAGCTGAATAGAGGACATGATAAGTCCATGAGAGGAAGAGGAAACAATAGGGGAAGAGGAGCAGCCCCTGCACAAAAGCAAACCAATGAGGGTCAAGAAGACACTGGTAAAGGACAGGGACAGTCTGATTTCAGAGGTGGATGGAAAGGTAATAGAGGAAGATTTGGAGGTGGTAGAGGTTCTACTACGTTTTCAGGAAAGTGTTACACCTGTGGAGAGTTTGGTCATCCATCTTTCAAATGTCCAGAAAACAAAGGTTCATCATCCAGAAATGATAGAACAAGTGACAAGAGAGTACAACTTGTGCAAGAAGAGAAAGAAGAAAGTGCACAGAGTTCAAACAGAGAACCTGATAATGTTGGATATCCAGAGAGTGGAGAATCACTGATGTTAAGGAGAATTAGTTTGCAGGCATCAAAGGATCTGATGCAAAGGAGAGCTCTCTTCAAAACCACATGCAAGAGCAAAGGTAAGGTATGTAAAGTTGTCATTGATACTGGTTCAACAGACAACATGGTATCTCAGGAAATGGTGGATAAACTGAAGCTGGAAAGGATTCCACATCCACACCCTTACAAGGCATCTTGGGTGAGTGATAGGCAATCACTTTTTGTCTCTGAACAGGCATATGTGGATTTCCAGATTGGACCATATCATGATAGAATTTTGTGTGATATATTGCCTATGGAATGTTGTCACCTACTGCTAGGTAGACCATGGCAATTTGACAGAAGGGTACTGTATGATGGGTATGCTAATACCTACACCATCAAGAAGGATGGGAAGATTATCAAGTTGATGCCATTGCAGGCAAAAGCTGCAGTACAGAAGGCAGCTCAAATCATTTTAATGGGAAAGAAGGAGTATGTGCAGATGCCTAGAGGAGCAGGCATGAAGGCAGTTCAGGACACTGCAGAGAAAGGAGTTGTTACAGACAACAAGCTGAAGAAAGTTTCAGTTGTGACTGACAGAGGTCAGCAGCAGGTTCAGAAACAGGGGTGCAAACAGCCACCAGTTCAGAAGAATGACAAGGATGTTGTCATAGTTGGGACTATTGTTTGTCCTATAAGAGTTGAAAGGAAGATAGACTTGAACACTTCAGAAGTTCAAGAGGTAGTTCAGCCAGAGGTTCTGGTTAGGCAACCTGACAAACATAGGGTATGTGAGAAGAAGGCCTACATCAACAGGCATGATGATTTACTTGCCAGAAAGCAAGTTACAGTTCAGAAGTCTTGGAGCAGCCAAGAGACAGCAGCAGATAAAGCTGGAGCAGGTCAGACGACTGACAAAGCAAAGTGTAACGGTGGAGGACTTCCACATGCTAAACTCATGGGACATGAGTTCTTTTCTGTTGGGGAGTATGGTGCAGGAGCACCTACCTGACAGCTGGTCTGGATGAGGCAGTTAGTAGTTTAGGTCTTATTTGTGTTTCCAAGAAGGTCTGTTAGACCAATTGCATGTAATAATGTCACGCTGATCATGATAAGATCATGCTGACCGGGCTTTTGCTATTTTTAGATAGTTAGTTATAACAGCTGTCATGATGTATGTTCGGTGGGATCTCCCAGCCGCCTGGAGAGTTCCCAGCCGCTTGGAGTCAGGTCAGTAGTACTCATAGGGAAATCTTTATAAGCATGGGATCGGTTGATTGTAAATGATCGATCAGACTTTGCGAGAGTGAGACAGAGCGAGAGGAACATCATATTGTAGTTGCATCTTTTGAAATTGAATAAAGTATTCCTGTTTGTGTTCATCCTCTGTTGCATTCCATTGCTTGATCGATTGCTGGTTTGAGAGGTTTTCATGGATATACTGATCCATTCCACCGGTTGACTCATCTGATCGGTGGAATGGCAATGTACAGTAGGTTAGATTGTAGGTTGTTTTCTGTTTGCATGCAGGTGTGCAGGATCGCGGTCAAGAGATGTTGAAGACCCTAGCATCCTCATGTGCTAGGTCAAGTTGAGAAGTTTGAGTTGGAAGATCACCCTGAGACGGGATCGGGTCATCCCTGGAGGATCGGCGAAGGGAGATTTCGCTAAGTGAAGAAGTTCGCGAAAACAGCATCATCAGGATATTTCTGCAAATATCCTGCAGTCGGGTTAGGCATCATCAACCGGATAAGTGAAGGAGAGCATGATGTTTTTGAGTGCATGAAGTGCGAGTTCGTTGGGGTGATCATCAGCAGGAGGAGCCGAGGAGCGTATCGGCATCAGGATCATCATATTGGGAGTGCCAAACATCCGCATATCGCGAGTAGATGCGGGAGAGAAAGTTTGGATTTTGACTAAGTATTGAGAAGGTCATCAGGATATTGGGTGACGTCATCGTCATCAGGATATGACGTTATCGTCATCAGGATATTGAGATATCCCCTTGTGCGAGTTCATCCTGCTGTCGTAAGGTGCTAAGGTATCGGCGGAAGTCCGTAGCAGGAAGTTGTGTTAACATCATCATCAGGAGGTTTCGAAGAGAACCGAATAATTTATATCATGATGCTGTTGCTTGTATCATCGGGCAGTGGAGCGTCGAAGGCAAGTTGTTGAAGGTGATCGTCATCAGGATATTTGAACAACCGGATATTTGGATATCCTGCTGATGAAGGTGATATTGAATATCATGATGAAGACGTTAGAGTTCGGAGCCTAATGAACAGTGCAACCGGAGGATGTTTGCGCCCGCTAAACATCATGATGATGATGTTAGGAGGAAAGCGGAGGAGGTGAATAGTAGTCGGCAGGAGGATGATTGCGAGTGTCCGCAATATGATGATGCTGTTGGTTTTCGGAAACATGATGCTGACAGAGTAAAGCCGAAATATGATGATGTTGGTAGTTTTAGGGAATATGATGATGATGAGGTTGGTCTGCAGACATTCATGCTATATGCGAATGATATAGTGTGGATGCCACCACCAACACCCTGGAATGATCTAAAATCAAAGTAGTTGGGTTTTTTATTCATAACAAACTCTACATATAATTTTCTCAAAAAATATAAAGGAACCTCACAATTAGCATGAGGTGGATAATCAAACACCATCCACCATCTATCCCAAAAATTGGCAGACATTCCTTCATGCCTACACCACCTGATTGATATTCTTTTCTTATTTGCAGGAATAGGTTCATTTGTAATGGGATGTCTAAAATATTGTGCTAAATGAGCTTTTGTGATTTTAAGATCCAAAATAGTCTTATAGGAGAGGCCATCAGCATAAAATTGGTGCCTCTCCTCTCTCCATTTCTGGAATCCATCAAAATCTGAGTCAATAGACCTCACAGAATCTACAATGTTTTGCATCAAAGATGCAAAACGTACTACGTGAGGTGGCATGAATTGTTCACTGCGAATGGAATTCAGTTTTTCTTGTATCGAATCCACATTTTCATTTATTATGGCTAGCAAGCGAGCCTGGTCAGTTCCAGGTGGGGGTGGAGGTGGAGGTGGAGGCGGGTCATCTACAAGTGGGGCATCTAGAGGTGGGGCATTTGGCGCTGGGGGTGGGGGTGGGGGTGGGGGTGGGGGTGGGGGTGCGGCCAGATCATCTTGTGCATTAAGGAAGTCCTCAACATCAAAGTGAATATCATCTAGATTCATGATGTATATATAAAAATCTAGATATGAACCTGCATATATATGCATATAAACATACAAACTTCAGTACAAATTTAAAATTAAATCAAGAATATATATATATATATATATATATATATATATATATATAAAATTAAAAACATACAAATAATGTATACATGCATGTACAAATTTCAAAATGTAAGAGAGCTATTAGGACTACCATGATGATTGATACAATGGGCAATATATATTTCAAAATTTCAATGTGCATTTAAGTAAGGAAACTTCTCTGGACATTCATCATGTATTTCTTAAATGTGAATATGCATCCCCAAGTTTGGACTATTTTAAAGAAATATGGTGCATTTAGGAACTTGGTGATTGTTGGGGTAAAGAGGAATATATGATCATGCTAGAAGAGGCACTGATTAGGCTCATAATTGGCCAAGGTTGCTTTGAATAAGGTTAAAACAAGGAGATGCCCATGTTGATATTCACACCCTTTGGTCCACACCTACATTGGGATGGATTAAGCTTGAAATTTTGATGGGTAGCCAAAGGTAATCCTAGTGAAGTAGGAGGAGTATGTTTATTAAGAGATGATAAGGGAAAACCTCTACCTATCTTAAAGCTTCTGATTTTGGTGTCAAGAACAATAATATGGTAGATTCTAGGGCCATGATATCTAGGGCCTCAAGATGACTTGGAAACTAAACAAGATATCCCTTAGTGTGGAAGGAGATTCCAAGATCAACATTGATCATATGAAAAAGCATAGATGAAGCTTGTGGTTATTGGAAACTATTATATATTGGAAGCTAGAAACTTGGTGAATACTTGTTTAAATCTATCTCCTTCAAACATATCAAAAGAAAAGGTAATTATATTCTAGACTAGGCAGATAATGGAAGAAATCATTAAATTGCTCCTAGACATCTAGCATTTGTTGGGAAGAATAATTTTTTTACATTCAACTTGAAATCCCTAAGTTGTGCCTCCATGGTATCAAATGTTACTTGTATCTACCTTCTATACAATGATATTGAAGGGGTAGAAGGTTAGGCTAAGGATTTCTATATTGCTACTTAGATAAATTCCACATCTTCAATGTGTGGCATGAGCATATGCACAAAGCCTTGGAGGATATTTCTAAGATAATGAAGATAAACCTTCATGTCTTGATGCTAAATTGGATGATTCTATCCACTATGAGAATTAAGATGAGGAGGAGGTGACATAAATCCCTCCTATCAAATTTGAACAATGTTAAAAATGTCAAGGAAGTGGTAGAGGCTTTGTAAGGCTTGTGTAATTTGTCCCACCACCCTAGGATAAAGTTATTTAGTTTATTAGTAATTCTAACACTACTTCAACTTATTACTCTAGGGTTAGGGCCACTATAATTTTCCCTACCACTAATTATCTTAAGACACCTATTGGTTTATGTTTGATGTCATTGTAGTATATTTTATTTCCCTACCACTATTGATTGAACAAAACTATACCATATATATTAAGTACTCTAGCTCAATGATCTTAAGATTAATGAAATCAAGACTAACTATATCATCATTATGCTTAGATACACCCAACATGCTAATCAAGAACTTAATTACCTTCACAACCCTATTAGCATTGTATCACTCCTATTAGGGAGTGGACTTGAATGGGGCCAAAAGATTCTTTACCTCTTACGATTGTGACTTTGGGTTTGGCATGGTCAACTTGGAGAGGTTGTGTGGCATATCCCTATAAGAGGATGAAGGGTGATAGGAGGTTGTAGGATGGCTAAAAGCATTCACATGACAATAATGTTCAAGTTTAAATTTCAAGATATGCATCATGGTCTACAAGGTTCTCTTGTTCAAAAGGTTCATCATATTCTAGACAAGGAACTCACAATCATTGGTACCAAATTCAAGACCTCCTATTACAAGTCTCCATATAGCTTTAAACATAACACCTATAAACACAAAATTTATAGGGCTTGGATACAAGCCCACCTCCCAGTTAGGAGACTTCCAAATAATTGGTGAACTCACATGCAATAAGGGAATAACACATGCATACAAAATATGTAGAAGAAATCCCTATAGCATGACTCGTGATTAATTAAAGTTAGGGTTAGGGTTTCAATTAGGATCAGGCTTAGGGTTAGAATTGAGGTTAGGGTTAGAATTAGAATTCAAGGGTTGCTAAATTAGGGTAAGTATTAGAGCTACAATTATGGTTTGGGTTACGGCTAGAGTGAGGGTTACAATTACAATTACAAGTAGCTCGTTAGGGTTAGGGTTAGGGCTAGAGTTAGAGTTACAATTACAATTACAATTACAAGTAGAGTTAGGGTTAGGGTTATGATTAGGGTTATAATAAGGGTTAGGGTTTGAATTGCATATAGAATTAGGGTTACGATTAGGGTTAGAATTAGTGTTAGGGTTAGGGTTGGAATTGCATATAGAATTAGGGTTCAATCTAGCTAGAAATAGATAAATTAGTCAAGATGGTTCTAGCTCAATTTTGTTTCCTATTTCCTAGAAAATGCAAAACTAGTTATTGTTTTCTATTTAGTTGTTAGTCCCAACTCTTTCCTTTTAAGAAGTATATCAAATCTAATTTGTAGTAGTAGATACTTCTACATATACAAATTTCTGTTAGGAGAAAATATATTTTGCCAAATTTGTATAGAGTTGTCTATAGTCTGTTCCAGGGTAATCAAATGATGTAAGTCACAATTTAGAGGGTTGAGGGATAAGTTTGTGTTGAGTCTATAGGAGGTGTTTTCTATAGACCGAGCTCCATAATCTAGGTGTCTCCATGTCTAACTCAAATGTTTCAACTTGGTCCATATTATATCTAGATTAATGATAAAATTTTATATATATGGCTATGCACAAGATCCACGACCATATCAATGTTTGGTAGAGAAAAGTTACCTAAGTTGGGGTAGATCCTTTTTTGATGTCTCAAAAGTTAGTGCAAACATGAATTCCCTTAGTTTTCTTATTAACTAAGACCACATTAGATCTACCCATTTAGGATAAGTAATAATCTGAATGAACCCTGGACATCCAAGAGTTTATACAATTCTTCTATGACCACGAGGGCTACTTGGGGGTGCATTTTGCGTAGCTTTTATTGAATAGGTTTGGCATTGAGGTGAACCACAAGATGATGTATGACTTTAAAGATGGAGTCTCAAGGCATATCACCATAAGACCACATGAAGAAATCAACGTAATCTTTAACATGGTGACATGGTTATATATGCCTTCTTTGATGTCAAGGTCCAGTGGAACTACTATCTTAGAGAGTTTAGGGTCCAAGCTTCTATTCACAGGTTGATGTTTGTAGCATGTCCTCAACAAGGAGAGGGGAGTCATGTCTTGTATCTAAGTGGTATCTAATGGAAGGTGAAGTTTGTCAAATTGAGGAGCTCTTGGGAAGTGTCCATTTTTATTGTATCATTTTAATCGATCACAAGTTTCTTCTTATATAGATTGTTGCTATTCTGCCTAGACTAGGGTGCCTCAGGACTAAAGGGTTCTTTCTTTCTCTCCAAAATAAGCATATATGTAGGTGTTAAGTATGGTGGAAAAGTCTTTCTTATAATTACAATGGGGATGTGGTCTTGACACTTCATAAGTTTCATGATGGCTTCATCATTTTGGAAAACATCAAATCATAAAGGGTCATGTTGGTCCCAATCGATAAGCTCAAGGTATTCTAGGTCTAAGGAGATGGTGAGGATAGTGACCTATCATGAAAGAGGTTAGTGGTGGAAAGATCTTCGTAAGGATCATGAGTGGAGCCTACATCAATGTCATTAAGATTAGGGAAAGCATTACCAATGAGGTTGAGCTCGTATCACAATTAACATCACGATGTTCATTCCAGGGGCATAACCTAGCTAGTGAGGATAGCTACTTGAGTATATCAAAAGTTACATAAATGTTGGCTTCATTTCATTCTTGATTAGTTGGCTATCACAAAAACTATAAAATTTTCTCAATTCTTGATTAGTTGGTTGTCTCTAAATGTTTGATTATGAAGGATGTGATAACTTGGTTTTATTATGGTTTGTTGTAATTTTTTTACATGATAGTTAGCTATTCAATAATGCCTTTAAAATACAATGACATACATTGTTATAAGTAAATTTTATAAAAACCAAATATATATATCATCCCAATGCTATATAATTTTTGACAGTTTGTTCAAAATCTCTCCTTTCATATGATACAATCGTTTCAAAATTTCAATTGCATTTTCTAGCTAAAATGTTTAAATATAGCTATTCAACACTCAAGTTGAACTCAAATTTTGACAGTTTGTTCAAAATCTCTCCTTTCATATGATACAGTATTTTCAAATTTTCAATTGTATTTTACAGCTAAAATGTTTAAATACAGCTATTCAACACTCAAATTGAACTCAAATTTTGACAGTTTGTTCAAAATCTCTCCTTTCATATGATACAGTATTTTCAAAATTTCAATTGTATTTTACAGCTAAAATGTCTAAATATATCTATTCAATTCTCAATTTTAAACATAATTTTGACAGTTTGTTCAAATTCTAACCTTTTATATGATATAGTCTTTCAAAATTTCAATTGTATTTTACATCTAAACTGTCAAAAATCAACTACTGATTTCATAAACCCTAAATAACAATTCAAAATTTAAATTTTGATTGTATTTTACACCAAAACAATCAAGGGAAGCTTAAAACAATTGATGGGTAATTTGTAGAAGTGGAAAAATCCACTTACCTGATGGCTGGATGGTCTCTAAACTCAGGATCCCATTTTCGCCTGTCGACTATCGCTGTTGAAAATGGGGTCTCTGTCATTTTTAAAAAATTTAATACTTTTCCAAAACGGGATCTTGTTATATATAACGTGATCCCGTTATATAAAATGAGATCCCGTTTATAATGGGATCCCGTATTTTGAAACAGGATCCCATTTATGGCCTCTAGGTTCGGGATCCCAGGAAAAAATAGGATCACTTTTTTGGTTCTAGGCTCAAAATCCCGAAGCAAAACGGGATCGCGTTTCATGTAAATGGGATCCCGTTTTATATAAACGGGATCTCGTTTTTGGTTCCCTGATTTCGAATTTTTTTCTAACTCCGAAACTTCCACCTTAAGTAGACACAACTTCTTGCATTTACCCGTATGTTATTTTCTTTTCTATCCTCATTTCACCTTCTATATTTTTGACAATTTTCCTTACCTTCTTATATGTGCTTCTTAGTCCTGGTTGATTAGCTTCGTTTCATTATAGATCTCATGAATGAATGGCATGGTTGTTGATGCATTTGGATATTCCCAAGAGTCATGATTGGTGAGTTGGTTTGATCAAACTAAGTCAAGTGGTTTGATTGAACTCATATTTTAATGTTAAGATATTTCAAACAACAGGATGTGTGAAAAATATCATTAGTTTTCATTTTATGGATAGCCATGGAAGAAAATTAAAATTGTAAGTCTTTAATTTAATTTATTTCAACTTTCAAAGTAGGCATTTGATTTGTACCTTTACCAGGAGGATTGGTATAACAAAAACTTGCATCTTTGAATAGGTGGACAACAAGAAACATAGATTTGTGTTTAGAAACATAGATTGTACCGTGTGGAGGTATTTTGATGGTATTGTCTCATTTCATCATGTTGGTGTACTCAATTTAGCTAAATAGTGCAATTGTATTTCCATGCAAGATTTGAGTATGATGGAGGTAGGCATAATCCTTATGAAGTTGGTTTTGGAATGAAAGTAAGGGAGGTTTTCATGATTATTTCATGATGACTGTTCTTATTTGTCTTGTAGGCCTTGAGATTTTGAAGGTTTCATAGTACCAATGGTTGCATTATTGGCCAAAATATCCTTGTATCAGGCTTGGGAGAAGCCATGGTTCTTCATGCATCATAGTGATAGGGATTCCTTAAAAGATTGTTTCTTCTTGTTACATTATGGTTTCATTCATGGAAACCAAAGTTGTAAATTGTACATCAAACTTATCTTTAAATCATGAAATCATACAAGGATCTTATTTCAAACTGACTTTGTCATATCATATGAGGAGATCAAGACCATAATATCATGATGATACTATGAGTTTTTATGACAAGGATTCCATATTACAAAGCCTCATGTGTTTCATCACATTCGGTTCTAAGAATTGATAGCAGTGGTAAGGGCAGCCTTAATTGATGCCCTACAACACAATGGATCAAGTGAGAACACCTTTATAGTACTGAATTTTCATCTACTAGAAAGGTGCTAGGACTAAATTTTTGCATTCGACATCTCCTGAGGCCAAATAGACAATGGAAACACATTTGGGTGGGTGGCTAAATGCTAGGGGAGGTGTTTTTCCAGTGGTGAAGCCTCCTAGTCATTCTCGGCTACATTAGACAGAGACAGTCTCTTAAGAGCCCTAAGACAAAATAGGTGTCAAACTTTGGATGGATGTTTGGTCAAACCATGACACCTAGGAACATATTCTTTGCATGTATAGGTGGATTTCAATTCCACCTACAAATAGTTACCTTAGTTTTTTTTAAATCAATTTCATTTTCCTGTGGTGACAAGGAACACATTGTTCCAAAATGCTTCAGTTTCATGCAGTGGAAAGGTGCTAGGAATGAAATTTATCATTCCACACCTCATGGGGCCCAATGGACTACTCCAACATGTTTGGGTGGGTGGGTAAATGCTAGGAGAGGTCTCTTTTTGTGTGCCAAGTACCTCAGACATTTTAGGTGTAGGCTACCAGCAAAGTCACTTGAGATCCCTAAGAGCAAAAAACTGCCAAACTTTGATAGAGTGGTTCTTAGAGTTCATGCCACCTAGGAATGTTCTATTTAGACCTACAAGTTCATGTAGGGTCCATCCACAATAACCTCTCTTGGTTTTTGTCAACTCCAATCCATTTGATTGTGCTGAAATTAAACACATTCTTGCAAAATGCTTCAATGACATTCAGCACAACCTTGTTAAAAGATATAATTTTCATTCTTCTCATCATGGGGCCCAATGGACTACATCAACATGTTAGGGTGGGTGGGTAAACACTATGGGAGGTCTCTTTTTCATGCTCCAAGTGCGCTAGACATTCTAAGTTGCAAGCTACCAACAAAGTCCATTAACGTGACTTTGTTAGTAGCCTACAACCTAGAATGTCTAGGGCACTTGGCACATGAAAAGAGACCTTCCCTAGAATTTACCTACCCACCTCAATGTGTTGGCATAGTTCCTTGGGCTCCATGATGAGAAGAACAAAAAATATGGCTCTTGGAAAAGGTTGTGTTGAATGCCACTGAAGTATTTTGCAAGAATGCGTTTAATTTCAGCACTGGTCAAACAGATTGGAGTTGACAAAAATTGAGAGAGGTTATTGTGGACAGACTCCACATGCACCTATAGGTCTAAACAAAACATTCTCAAGTGCCACAAATTCTAAAAACCACTCCATCAAAGTTTGGTAGTTTTTTGTTCTCAGGGATCTCAAGAGACTTTGTTGGTAGCCTACAACTTGGAATGTCTGGGGCACTTGGTGCATGAAAAGAGATCTCCCCTAGTGATAAACTTCCCACCCAAACATGTTGGCATAGTTAGTTGGGCCCCACAATGAGCACAATGAAAAATATGGCTCTTGGCAAGGTTGTGTTGAATGCCATTGAAGCATTTTGCAAGAATACATTTAATTTCAGCACTATCAAATAGAATGGAGTTGACAAAAACTAAGAGAGGTTATTGTGGATGGACTCCATGTACACCTGTAGGTCTGAATGGAACATTCCTAGGTGCCATGAATTTTGAAAACCGCTCTATCAATGTTTGGCAATTTTTTTCTCTCAAGGATCTCAAGTGACATTGCCAGTAGCCTACATCCCAGAACGTCTGGGGCACTTGGCACACTAAAAGAGGCCTTCCCTAGTTTTTAACTTCCCACCCCAATGTGTTGGTTTAGTCTGTTGGGCCCCACAAGGTGTGGAATGCAAAATTTCATTCCTAGCACCTTTCCACTACATGAAACTAAAGCATTTTGGAACAATGTATTCCTTCCCACCATAGGCAAATGAAATTGACTTAAAAAACTAAGGTAGGTATTTGTAGGTGGACTTGCCATCCACCTATACATGTACAGAAGATGTTCCTAGGGGTCACGGTTTGATAGAACATCCAGTCCAAACTTTAATACCTTTTTTTTATCTTAAGGCTCTTAAGAGACTATCTCCATCCAATGTAGCCGAGAATGACTAGGAGGCTTCACCACTGAAAAGACACCTCCCCTAGAATTTACACACCCACCCAGATGTGTTGGCACCATCTATTTGGCCCCAGGATATGTCAAATGCAAAAAATTAGTCCAAGCACCTTTCTAGTAGATGAAACTAAACTAGAAGCTATGTTGTAATCTCCCATTTAGGTGTTTCCTCTACTATCCTTAAGATAATATGGTGTTCTCACTTGACCCAATGTGTTGTAGGGCATTAATCAAAGGTTCAAATAGCCTTGAAGATGATGAACCCATTCCAATCCATGTTAGTACAAGAAAAATGTAAAAGATATGATCATGTTAGCAAAAGAAAAATGTAATAATTAGATAGATAACATCATCTAAAACTGTTGGAAACAAGGTAGATAACTGAGAGGGGGGTTGAATCAGTTATCTCAAATTTTCCTTAACTTTCTTTTCCTTTTGTTATCTTAATAAACAGTGTTGCATCAAAACATGAAAGCATATGTAATCATAAGAGCATAAATAAAATCAACACACATAACACAAGGATTTTTACGTGGAAACCCTATTAATGGAAAAACCACAAGGTGACTAACCCAAGATTGTATTCTCTTTAAAAGAATAAAGAAGTACAATATGGCACTTGCCAATTAGGGCTCACTGCTCGAGCACACTACTCACAAGAGGCACACTACCTACAAGAGACTTACGATCTACAAAACTTACAGAATGTAATCAAGTGTTTGAACTGATGAGAAGCATCTACAAATGCAAGATTTCAATTCCAGTTAGGCACAATACATTGATTTGATGCACTTCATTCTTCCTTTGTTTTAATGTTGTTGCTTTGTCACATACCGGACTTGAATTGTTTCTCTTACACTTATCCCTGTTTTCTTCACACTTTATTTCATCACTTGTTCACATACACTCCTACATACTGGAATCCATATGGTATATATATCCACATCAAGGATTGTTATCAACTTCCTAGTATGCATCAAGAACACTGCAAGTAATTAATCTGTCAGCCAAATCCATGCTTGATTTGTGATGCATATCAAAAACATAGGCATAGAAGTCATTAATCATGTCGGCCAACAAGGTATAATCTTACAAATTGCTTGATCAACACCTTTTACTCATCCAGATTGAAGTCTGATACTCTGCCGGTTAGTTCTTCCTCTATCTGCTCTGTGTAACTGGAACCCAACAATCAGATGCTCATATCTTTTCCTTGATTTATCACCAAAGGCTAAATCTCTAGAGTATAGTAGTCATGATACCCCTCTTGACTTTCCCAAGTCTGCAACTTACTAAGTTACACCATCTGAGAGATCTAGACCTGATTTTTAGACCTTGGTACATACTCTGTTCTTATTCACTGGACCAAACAGATTCTTCAATCTAACTTCTGGTGAAGGCATATTATGTACTGCGGATGTGTGAGATAGACTTTGTTGCCATCAATGACAACACTTATGAAGCCACATAGTGTCTCTTGGCAACAATCTCCCCCATTGTCATTGATGGCAACACTTAGTGAAAAATGGCTAAGTGTCATAGTAGCTCCCCCTTGGCTGATGCTCTGTCTTTTGTACTACTTTACCGGAGCTCCCCCTTTGCTGGATTCCACATTTTTCACTACTCCTCACTCCCCCTTTGACATCAATGGCTAAGGGTGGAATCCGTATACCAAAATTTGCAAAAATTGTCCTATAAATGGCCACATAAGTATATATATATATGCTATACTTACATATACTTAAGTATACCCACAAAAGTGGTCTTCAACTGTACAAACTCTATGGTCTAGCTCTGCTTCATCCTATCAAAAATGGAGATGTGACCACTCAACAAAAATGCATATGCTTCTGCCCTTCTTAAATCTACCGAATCACTGGTCTGGGATGTGGTCTGAGCATCTATCAAGGCCTCATGCATTGCCTCTAGCTTAGGGATAATTATCCCTCTAAGTTCACCCATTCTGTTTATTATGTTCTTCTTTTCTTTGTCCAACCTCTTTATTTCTTTTATGATGACAATAGTCTGGCATTCTTGATTCATTAAAGAGGTAGTAAGGGGATCAAAATTCTTAGATAAATTTGACAGTTTTCCTTCTTTTTCTTTCACTTTCTTCTCAATGTCTTTTGTCACTTTGGGCCAAGATAAATAGAATTTGTACATGTCCCCACCATCTTTAAGAGAATTTTCAAGGCTCATTATTTCAATGTCTAGGGTCCTCCTATCATTAGCAATCAGTCCTTGTACTTCAGTGAATCTTTTTCCTAAAAACTCCTTCTAGACCTTTGCTTCTGCTGATTTCTCTAGAGATTCAAAATGAGTGCTAACAAAATTTACCAAAGTTAATAGAATTTACCAATGTCTTCCATGTGAGATTTCAGGAGTTTTTCTTTTGCTTTGGCTTGAGCAAAAGATGCTATTTTCATTGTTTGAACCAGGGAGAGAGAGTCAAAATTTAGTGGCCCTTGAAATAGCTCAGGTTCATCTATCTCCATCATTTCTCTATTTAGGAAGTTCTTCACTACCTCTACAGTGTCTCTTGCTGGTGATTGAGTCTTCTTTTCTTTTGGGATATCAAAAAAGTCATTATTAGTCTTTTTTGCTTGTTCTTCTTTTCCCTTAACCTCCTCTTCTTGACTCATTTTCTCCTCTTTTCTACCTTCTCCTTCAGCTTTAGAATCTGGAATGTCTGCATTGAGATCAAGAGGAGCGATGTCACCTGTGTTTACTACTACATGAACTTCCTCTTCCAGAACAGAGGAATCTAAGTCCTTAGGATTCTCTTCATCTATTTTCTTTGATCCTTCTATATCCTTGTTAGAAGAGTCTTCATTGATTACATTTAATCCTTCAACATCCATGGTAGAAGGTTCTTCAACTGTTTCCTCTATAATAGGAAGATTGAATTTTTTCAAAGCATTCCAGAGGATATCTTTTGTTTCACTTGCTACTTGGTTAGTTTCTCCAAGCATAAGTTTATTCATTCGTGCCTTACTCTGGAACTCATCCTTACAATCCTTAAAAATCATGTTCATTTGTTTTGGAGTAATAGGAGGATAAAGCTAAATCATTATTTGTTCCTGAATCTCTAGGTCTTTTGCCTTTGCATTCTCTTTTCTCAGTTCAAGTACCTTTTCTAGACTGTTAGGAATTAATGATATAATTTCAGTGAAAGCTTTATTGTAAATGTTCAGGTACCTGACAGTAGCTTATTCCAAAATTCTCTTGTTAGTATCACTGTATTCATCATAGAACTCTGTTACTAGTTGTAGGTTCCCATCCACAGTAACTGCCTTGATGATGCCATCAATGGGAAGAGTGGGCTTTTCAACAAATTCCTCTATCTTTTCTTCTTCATTTTTACTAGTAGAGAATTCCCCGGATGTTTTCTTCTTCTTCATTTTCTTGATTTCCTCATCAGATTTTGTTTCTTCATCATCCTTAAGGCTTGTATATGACCTTGTGGCTTTGGTCTTCATCCTCTTTTCCCTTTTTCCAGATGTTTTGACTTTCAGATTGGTATCCTTTGAGATTTTAGGAGTGCTAGGTGTAGAGCTCTTGGAAGATCTAGTCTGGGAGGATGCTTGTGCCAGAGTGTCTCCTTTCTTTGCTTATTATCTCTCTTTCTTAGCCTTCTCCATCTTCTCTCTATTTGTATCCATAGCCTCCTTTGATAGGCCAAATTTTTTGGCAATTTCTTCAACTTCCCTTCTTACTTTCCCCTTTATTTCTGGCTATCTTAACTCAACATGTATTTTTACACTTAGCTCTTGAAAGGTTCCAAACCTTTCTACCTCAATGTCCTTGGGCTGGCTCAGCAGATGTTGAATATGAAGCTCCAAGATTTTTTCACGACTTCATCTCCCATAGGCATTATCCACACAGTCCTTGGCTCAACTACCTCCATTAGGCATTGGTTAGTGCCAACCATGAAGCACACTGTATCCTTGTATTTCTCAACTATGGATTGAGGTATTCTCTCTCTGGCTTGCATCATGCTTTGGAAGTTCTTAAAGTAAACCCAGAGGGCTGTGTTTTGAGCTTGAGCATCACCAACTCCATACATATAATCTCTAATCTGGATAGCAACCGGTTTATCATTTTTCCAAACCCAACCACTTGATCCAGGTAGCTCATTCATATAAAAGAAGAATAGACACATTATTAGACATCCATATTTAAAGGAATTCTTCTTATCCTTTTTTATCTTTTGTAGGTTTTCCAATAGTTGATTTAGAAGAAGTTCACATAGGTCATAATCTGCATCTTCCCTCAACATTTGATATGCTACATAGATTGTTATGCTGGACACAGAATTCTCCCTACTTGAATGATAGATTTTGTAGCTGATTATCATTGAGGTAAACTTGACATCCAAATCTATGATGTCATCTATGGTCATTGCTCTTTTGTCACATTTAGATCCGGTGGCTTTAGTTACTGTTTGGTTCTTCATAGATTTAAGTGCAGGTAACCCACCAGATGCATGCAGTCCGGTCACTATCCTGATGGCATCTTTAGTTATCTTGAAGGGCCTAATTAGCCACATGAAAATATCATGCATCCTTCTTAGAACATACCAAACCCAATCATCTTCTGCAAAACATGGAAAGTGTATGCAATGTCTAAAGTGTTTATCCTGGAGGGCCTTGAATTCAGGTTTGAGTTCAAATTCTCATCTATAAGCTGTTTGTGATAAATGTCCATCAATTTTGAGTCTTCAAATTCCTTAATGCTGGCATGGATATAAATGCTGACATCTTCTACATGCAATACTCCATGCGGAATGCTAGAGAATGCACTCAAAGGATCAACTTCTAGAGATTTATAAGGATGTTTCTTGAATTTAGGACGCGGCTTATAAGAGATCTTGACAACCATTGGAGTAGCCATTTTACAAGAGATTTAGAGAGAGATTTTCAGAATGGAAGTACCTTTTCACTCTTTAGGGTTTGAAATAGGAGCCAGAACCAATCGCTAGTTGAAATCATTTTTCCAATTGATCTTGAGTGAATTGTAGAAACTTTGTTGCAGAGCTCTTCTTTTCTTCTTTGTGAGTACAAGTGTGCAAATAATGAGTGAAAGAACCCTTTTATTCTTGTGCAAACCCTAATTTCCTTTTGTAATAAATGCACAACTTAAGTTATCCAATTGTCCTGTTTTGAGAGAGATCTTCTCGAATCACTATGTTGAACTTAGAATCATTTTCAATGAGGATTGACAATTTATCTTCTTTTCTTCAATCATGCCATAGGTACATAGATCAAATCATTTCAATTCTTAATAATGCTAGATCTGTCTATGAAATTTTGTTTTACCAAATGGCTGTTACAACTGGATTAACTTGAGTAGTTATAAGTCTTACAAAACTCCATGCAGATCTTTCACATTTTGACTGAAGATTATTTGGAGGTTTTTCTGAGAACCTTTTGATCCACAACATACCATGTGTCAAATCTAGGCACTAGTTGACTAGCTGGGGGAATTTGTTTTTCTCTGTGACTCCCCCTAAGCTAGAGCTCATCTTTTTAGTTATCAGAAGGAACATCAGCACTGGATTCCAGTGTGGATCCATCCCCAATATTTTGTGTACTCTTCTTTACCCAAATCTTGCTCATCTCCTTTTGAACTTCATCTGCATTCACTTTGCCTTTGCCCTTATCTTGTTTCTGATTATGTTGTACTGGACCTTTTCTATCCTGATTTCTACTTCTATAGAATTTGGCAATATGACCGGATCTATTGTAATTGTAATAGACAACATTTCTTTTCTTATTTGATTGATATCCTCTTCATCTACATTGATTAGCCATATGTCCCATTCTATTTTATGCAAAGCATCTACCATTGAATGAATTGTTTATTTGCATATTTCTACATTCATGAGATTTGTGACCATACCTTTTGTAGTTGAAACATTGTTTGAAGAAGGATGGATTAGTTTGATTCATTCTCCTCCTACATTGAGTTGCTTTATGACCAAAATTGTTGCAGTTGAAGCAGTATCCATTGAAGGATGGATATCTTTGAGCATTTGGTTGCCTTACCTAAGGTCTCCTAGGCCTATTTCTTTGATTTCCTGATCCCAAGTTCTTCCGATTGGATCCAGAGCTTTCACCTTTCTCATATCCCAAGCCATGCTTATCATCTACTCTCTTTTGGCTTTCAAGAAGAACTTCAAGTTGGGCTGATCTTATCTTGAATTTTTCTTTGTATTCATTTGTAGTTTGAAGATCTTGTTTAAGAGTGTCTATCTAATTCTCAAGTTGTTCTTCATTGTCTCTAGCTTCTTCAAGATCAAACTCAAGATGCCTGATTATTCTATCCATTTTGTGGCAGTCCTCTATTTTCTCCTTGAGGGATTGTTTTAGATTATCTTCAATCTTTCTTTTTTCTTTAATTTCTTGGGTGAATCTCATAACCCATGATTCCATTTCATGCCTCACCATAATGACTTCTTTTGATAGCTTCTCACATAGCTTATTTTTCTCATCCAGATCTTCATTAGTATCATTTGCTTCACTCTGATTGGCTAATTTTTGAAGTAGTTCCTTTCTCTTTTTCACAGAGATACTAAGTTTTTCTTTTAGCTCATTTATGAATTCATCAGCTTGTTTGAGTCTTTCTCTCAAATTATTGACTTCAGAGTGGGATTGTTCAAGATCATCTAGGGCAGACTGAAGTTGTTCCTTCATACCATATGCATCCATTGAGATTCCTAGATCTTCCTCAAGATGTTAGGCTTTGTTCAGAGGAACTTAGCTCTGATACCAATTGTTGGAAACAAGGTAGATAACTGAGAGGGGGGTGAATTAGTTATCTCGAAACTTCCTTAACTTTCATTTCCTTTTGTTATCTTAATAAACATTGTTGCATCAAAACATGAAAGAATATGTAATCATAAGAGCAGAAATAAAATCAACACACATAACACAACTATTTTTATGTGGAAACCCTGTTAAGGGAAAAACCATGGGGTGACTAACCCAAGATTGTATTCTCTATTAAAAGAATAAAGAAGTACAATATGGCACTTGCTAATTAGGGCTCACTACCCAGGCACACTGCTCACAAGAGGCACACTGCCTACAAGAGACTTACTGTCTACAGAACTTACAGAAGTTAATCAAGTGTTTGAACTTATGAGAAGCATCTACAAATGCAAGAGTTTAGTTCTGGTTAGGCATAATAGACTAATTTGATGCACTTCATTCTTCCTCTATTTTAATGTTGTCGCTCTGTCACATACCAGACTTGAATTGCTGCTCTTACACTTATCCCTACTTTTCTTCACACTTTATTTCATAACTTTTTCACATACACTCCTACATACTAGAATCCATCTGGTATATATATCTGCATCAAGGATTTTTATCAACTTCCTAGTCAGCATCAAGAACACTGCAAGTAATTAATTTGTCAGTTGAATCCATGCTTGATTTGTGATGCATATCAAAAACATAGGCATAGAAGTCATTAATCATGTCGGCCAACAAGGTATAATCCAACAAATTGCTTGATCAACACCTTTTATTCATTCAGATTGAAGTCTGATACTCTGTCAGTTAGTTCTTCCTTTATCTCCTCTGCCTGATTGGAACCCAACACTCAGATGCTCATATCTTTTCCTTGATTTATCACTGGAGGCTAAATCTCTGGAGTACAGTAGTCATGATACCCCTCTTGACTTTCCCAAGTCCGTAACTTACTGAGTTACACCATCTGAGAGATCTAGACCTAATTGTCGGACCTTGTTACATACTTTGTTCTTGTTCACTAGACCAAAATATTCTTCAATCTGACTTCCGATGAAGGCATATTATGTACTGCAGATGTGTGGGATAGACTTTGTTGCCATCAATGACAACACTTATGAAGCCACACAGTGTCTCTTGCCAACAAAAATAACAAAATATAATCTTGTAAGCACACGTATCTAGCATTTAAGTAGACAAAACATGATGGCAAAACACACCTTAAAGAATGTGCTACAAAAATCACATGAAATGGTTATCAAACTAGGGTTTATGATGAATTTTGAAAAAAATGGAAGGATTTGTTATTGTTTTGACTATTGCAGCTATGGTAGAAGTTTCAAAATGGGTTAAATTTCACCTTTTCAGACTTACATTGTGGTTTCATGGTCTTCCATGCATATTTGATTAATGTTTGTGTGTAGGGATATACCTATGGTTGTTAGGGTTCTTGTCTTTAGTATTACACCATAGGCTTGCGGTTTTCTAATGAACCCATGAAGTTATGCTATTGAGTTAGTCATTAGATCATCAAGGAAAGAATTATGAGGATACTATGAGGGTGTCATGAGTGGAGGGTAACCTTGTTGAGCATTCAAAACCCTCATTATCACTTTCAAAAGCATGCAAAATTGTGACAGTCATAAGATTGTAGGCAACAAGATGATGTCTTATTCATAAGCAAAGACCCTTGTTTTCATCAACGGTGTTCTCCCTATGTGTTAAAGTACATTGGTCACTAATGTAGGTGCATAGAATGTGGGTAAGAATTCCATCTTTTGTTTTAAATTACAAAAGGAATAGGCATAAAGAACAAGATTGGAAATTACAAGTTCCATGAATAATTTGTATAAAAATTATATCATTATTATTTTATGTCCAAAATGAACACCACCACTAATAAAAAAAACCACTCACCTAAGCCAATGCACATTTTGAGGTGTTGTATCGCATGTATACTTGATGTTAAGGACATATACAACTTGTAGTGGTTTATTGTTACATGTTGTAAGCCATGTATATGAACATGAAAACATAGTTTATCCATTTGCATGAGAAAGTAAGGGATATAACATGTATTGATGACATGAGAAACACTACTGCATATTCTTAAGTGTTGTAAATATGCATCTTCTTATTTCATAATGTTGTGCTTCACTATAGCATAAATCACTTGTTGTAAGCATGTACAATAATAGCAAGTTATGCACATCACAAATGAAGGAATCCAATGATTGCAAGATGTGCACAAAATGGAATTTTTGATAAGGCTTGAAATAAACTTTAAAGAAAATATAATTGGCAAATGTAAATCTAAATTTCACAACCTTATCCACCATCCTCCTTGCCTATGCCAAAATGGGATCTTCAGAACAGGGTGTGGACAACCATCAAAGCATAAAGGATATAGGAATTTTGTCAGATGTTGTATTTGTTAGAACCACACTTCAATATATTGAGAAGGGGGTGAATCAGTATATACCAAAACTTAATCCAATTCAACTTTATTAGAAAAAACCTTTTACTTCCTTGAATAAATGATAAATAAAATTAATAAGATCAAGACACAACACATGAGCACACAACCATAGCACGAGATTTACGTGGAAAATCCTAGAAGGCAAAAACCACAGTGAGCAAGTTGCTCAAATCTACTATCTAAATCCAGCCTCACAAATAATGTTAAAATGGATTACAAGTTTTAGGGCTATAACCCAAGGAAGGACACACTCCCTAAAATATAATGCAACAACACTTACAAAATGAGGCTACACCTCTAAACATCTCACTCAATAGATTTCACTGATCAACCTCCTCCACAACATCAACACACTTAACTCTGACTCAAATCTTTACTTCCTCTACATAACTGACACTGATGTCTTCAACACATATTCACATACACACTCACTCACTTTCACACTCACTCACATAACCTCACATACTCTCACTTAGTCACCCAATCCACAACAAACAAGTTCTTTTATTTATACCTTCCGTAAACAACAAAATCTTTCTCCTACATTGGCCAAGATGAAATGTTTAAACATGAAACATGTAGCGGTCACACCAAGTCAGCATCTAGAAATGATGTAGAAATCTAATGCGGTTCAAGCCAAAAGATAACTAGGACCTATTTTCCCCTAACACATTCTTTCAAGTTGGCACACCTTTCAAAACATTTGGCAAGAATATCAGAACACATGAAGTTGGCCCAGTAAATACTTATCCTTCCATAAAATGGCTTCAGACCTAAAGTGGTACTCAAGGGACCAATTAATATCATGCAGATCATTTCAAAAGCAACATAAGACTTCCACAAGAATTTTCAAACATTCCTTCCTTTGAAATATATGTATTCTTTATGGTGCAAACATATAGATACAAATCCTGGCATCACTCACAAACACTAAACATGCAGTCTTGAGATAGAACATTGAAAAATAAACTTGTGGTACACTTCAGTACCTGAAACTTGAAATGAACAATCATACTAAATATATTAACTCATCCTCCAAACTTCAAAGACAAAAGATGAACTAAGGTGAAATGTTGTGGCTTTTACTTTCTCTTCCAGACAACCCTAATCAGCAACATGATATATCTTTGTTCTACTAACTCAAAAATTTCTCAATTACATTTGACCATCATTCAAACCACATGACCTCATCTTCAAAAGAAGAGAAATATAGAGCAATTCTCTGACACATTTTGACTACACCATCCTGAACCTCTGTCTTCACTTTGCTAGTTCTAGAATCTTCTATGATAACTTTCAAGCTCTGAAATCAGGAACATACAACCTTCACACTTGTCTTTGTTTAACTCTAAAACCACAAGGTCATACCTTCAAATGCAAAGGAATGTAGAGCATTCTCCTAAGCTTCTTCAGTGCAACTTCTAGTGCCTTAGAATTTTTGAATCATTTTCTCAATATTTAAGCAATGCTTATCATCAAGAAACAATGAATACAACATTCACCATACCAGAGACTTCATTCACAAAATCACAACTCTTTTTATCAAAAAAAGAATCTTCATGTTAGCACAACCTTTGTCAATGAAATTTAGAAGATAGGGTACAACTGTGTATAGATGATACTAATCCATTAGTATACATAGTACATGACATTCATCATCTTACCCTTTACTTCACAACTTCTCTAATCCATCTCTTTATTATTCGTTTGTCTTCTTCTCTGATTACCTTAGCATATACTCATCACTTTACATCACTATCCTTTGGCATCTCTGATCATCAACTAATCATCATTTCCACTTCCAACCTTTAGCACTGTTGACATCAATGACAACACATTTGCAATAATCTCCCCCTTTGGCATTCATGCCAACACTTAATCTGATATTGAAATTTCTCCCCATTTGACATCAAGGACAAAGGGCCTGTTGACACTCATTTTGACCAGGGGTTGATTTGTCATGATCAGGAGGTTTCTTCATTTGAAGCCTTTATCTTCTTGCCCATTTTTTCTAAGTGTTGGACCTCCTCAGCATTTTTCAACTGCAACATCATATTTTCCTGAGGAGGAGGTCATCATCATCATCTTGTCTTCGATGATGATCTGCATCATCATGTTCTTCGTCGACTTGTTTTTCAACGTCATCATCATATTTCAACTGTCGGGTGATGTTTGCTTATTATCCTGATGATACTGATGAGCTACAGTGCACCCTCATCTGCTTGCGAGGGTGATTTTTCAAAGTATCCGGTGATCTTTCATTTATCACCTTGCTCAAACATGATGATGTTGCCCCGGTATCCTGAAGGGGTTATTCTCTAAGCTCTCGACACAACTTGTTTTTTCTTAAGGGTCGTCATCATCATGATATTTCCAGTTTTCATCCTGCTGCTTGCGGAGGTCATCATATTTTCTGCCTTCATGATATTTCGCCGGGGTGATATTTTTATCATCGGGTGATCTTGGTTATGATCATCCTGATGATGTTGTTGAAGAGTTCTAAGTGCGACCCGATATTCACTAGGGTCATCATATTTTGAACGTCAGGATGATCTTAGTCAATATCATCCTGATGATGTTGTATCACTTCTTGTTCGTTGTTTCTTCATCCTGATGATGCTGACGTCATCCTTATCTCAGGGTGATATCTTTTTCTCTGCCTATCTGCATCATGATATTCCGAAGGAGGGGGTGATATTTTCATATCACCCGGATATATGTTTGTTTGTTCGAGCATCATGATGATGCTAATATTAAGGAGATATCTGCCTGCTAGCTTCGCGCATTATCTACTGGGGGTGATCTTTTCAAGCAGCATCATCATATTCAGTTATCGCCCCGATCTTATAGAGGAGCTACAGTGCAACCTGATATTTGAACATTAGGAGGATATTTCCAAATATCCGGTTGTCTTCCGAATATCATGATGATGTTAATATGATGATGACGTCATCAAGGTCCGCGGAGGTCATATTTCTAACAAGTGATCATCTTGAAGAGACCTCCTGATATTTACAAACATGATGATGACGTCATCCGGATATGAGGAGGTGCGCAGTAGGCAGATATGATGATGACGTCAGCAGTATATGATGATGACGTCATCAGGATGATCATCGGCCAGACTTTTGGTATAAGCTCAGCAGGAGGATGTTCCTCCGATGGATCAGGTTGTGCCGATTATCATGCAGGTTATATTTCAAATATCATGATGACGTCAGGGTGATATTTCGAACAACAGGATATCATGCTGTTGAGGGATGATGATGATGAGGTTATATACTATTGTCGTCAGGAGCAAAAGCACCGACATGATATATGCTCATGACCTAGTATATAAAGTGTTATTGAGGTCATCGCGGGGTGCATGTGGGATATTGTTATCCTGCATTTTCAAACATCATGATGATGAATCTCGGCAGGAAATGCTTGCGATAGTCTGTATGATGTTCTTCCCGAGGCCGCGGGTTGGTGCGCCATTAATGGCGATTGTTGCAGAGGTATGGGCGATGGCGTGGGTCGATCTTGTACCCGACTGAAGGTGTCAATCAGCGGATGATGGCGCAGGGCTCGAGAAATCTTCCTGTCTCCTCCCCTACCTGCTGCATTCAAGTTTGGGCGCCAATCTGGTTGTGTTTGAGCGCCATTTTCATGATACCGTGTATCTGGCGAGATTTTGGTCAACATTGTAATTAATTGCTGAGCACCTACCTGGCTGTTATAAGCAGGTTGTGTTGTTCATTTGTGGTTGTTGAAAGTTGATGATTTTTGGCTCTGTAATGCAAACCAGCTGATCTGGTTGCTCTGTACAGTTTAATCTTGTGAGTTTATGTATCTCCTGTTGTAGGACTTGGCATGAATCCACTGGTTTCATGGTTGATCTTATATGAGTAATGCTGTCTTAGCATGTGTTGTGTTAATTCTGTCTCCAGTATTGCATGTATCCTTCTTCTGGATCTGGATGTTTGCTTATGTTTAGATTCTAGAGCATAGAATTCCTATGTTGAATGTCTGATCTTTTAACCTCTGCTCAAGGGGCAGATTAAACTATTTTCAGGTTGAACATTGGGAAGGGTATACTGCAGTAGGGATGCCATAAGTAGAGATAGCTCAACACTCTATATTGGGAGATATCTGTAGGGCAGATATCATGTGTATCCCCCTAAAATCCAGTTTTAGCTATTCATGCTGATCATTCACAGGTGTATGTCTACCGACTCCAAGCCCTGGATAGGCACCAATCATGCTGTGTTCTTGTGTTATACACCATGTCCAGCTTTGCATCCAAATTCATATCAAAACACTTCATACCTCCACCTATTAGTTGTAGGAGTAGGATTAGGAACCCCCTGCATACTCTCATACCCAACCAGACATCATGTCCAAGAATGTTGCCAGCCTTGTGATCTATCATGCAGATCTTGGTCCATACATGAGAGTATTCTGCCTGTTGTTGTCAAGTTAGATCCTTCTATCTTTGAGCTAGTCAAGGTTACATCTTGAGTTATAGGGATACCCCCCTTGGTGCGGCAGAACCAGAAGTGAAGGGGAGGAGCTCACGCAACCTCCTGTATTCAGTTGGCCTGAATCTGCCTGTGCATTAGAAGTGGCAAACCCTAATGCTGATTCAGAAGAAATGTCCACAAAATGGCGACTCCGCTGGGGAACGTTGATGTAAAGTAATATCCTGCGGTCTCTGGTGAAATGATACTCTGCTGGTGGAATGAACCTGGAAAAGTAGCTTTCAGCTATTGAAAATTTTGTCCTCTCTGGAGAGGTGGCGACTCTGCAAAAAAGATCCAAATGCACATGAAAGCTAAATGTATGTTATTGGTTGAAAGATGTACATATTTCAGCATCTGTATGAGAAAAGGTACCGTGTTCCTTCCCCTTTATTTGCTATTTTACTGCATAGATTAGATGCCAGGGGAAGCCTTGGGTCTTAGACAGACAAAGGATGTCTAAGAGTAGGGTTTTTATGAATCCAAGTATGAGTTATCCCACACTCAGTGGTAAAATGTTGGATAAAGGAATAGAAGAGATAAGAAATAGGTTGATATTCTTAGAGGCTGAGCAGGCCCAGTTAAGAAGCAGTAACCCTGTTGTGTCTGCCAGTCAAAAAGCTAAACCTCCTGTCAGCCCTTTTGATCCTTTGTATGACCAACTGGATTTGTCATGGGTGGACTATAAAGTAGAAACTATGCCTGCTAGGATATACTGTCAGATGCCTAGATTTAGTGGTCACAGTATATGTGATGGGAATGCACATATCCAAAATTTTCACAGTTTTATGGGAAAATATTCATTCAGAGATGAGGATATGTGGATGAGGTTTTTTGTTAGGTCCTTTGATGCAAAAGCAAAAGACTGGTATTTGAGCTTTCCAAAGAAATCCTTTGCCTGTTGGGATGAACTTGCTGACTGTTTCAAAGAAGAATTTGCAAAAGAACCGGCTGATCTTGTTGCAGAATTGATGAGAATCAGAAAACAAGATGAAGAGCCATGTGTTGATTTCAGTCATAGGTTTGCAGTAGCCCTTTCACATGTCCCTGAAAGTTTCAGACCTGATATTTCAGCCTGTGTTGGCATATTCTTTGAAGCTTTTGAGGAGGGCTCTAGTGCATTACTGAGGGATTTCAAGGTGACAAGTATGCAGATGGCATACAAATTTTTAGAAAATGTAGAAGAAATGAGAAATGTGCACCTGCTGAAACCCCTGTCCCCAGGCCTTGGTGTGAATAATGGTTATAAAGCTGCAAATGACCAAATGATTATGGCATCATGTGTAGATAAAAATGAAAATAAAAGCATAGAGGTTGAGACTACTGTATGTGAACATAATGCTAACAATACTGCTCAACTGGATTGTTCACCAGTTGAGGATGCCAGTGAAAGGACTAATGAGGATTCCCATTGCAATGATGAGGCATCTGACCATGAAAACAATAACGAGGTTGTGGACAGCAATGAGCAATTTTTGGAATGGACCTGTGGAGATAATTGTGAGTATTGTACTCAAGACAGAGAAGATATAAGCAAACAGAGAAGCAGTCCTATGTGTGACCCATTGCCTACCTTTCAAACACATGGAGATCATGAAGAGCAGTCAGAAATTGAGATAAGTGCTAGTTCAGAGCATGATTGTTTTTCATTTGATGGCTGTTTTGCTTATGACACACAGGCTGATACTCCTCCACAGAGTGAATCCATTGATGATGAAGAGATGTGCTCTGCTGCCCATGAACAAATGGCATACTCTGATGAAACTGATGCACCTGGGTCACCCATTTATGACACATATGGTGATGAGGATCTGTCTGAGTATGGTGGGGATCTAGACACTATTTTTGGCTTGGATTCTGTTTCTCATTATGATGAAAGAGGAAACAACATACATCAGGTAAGTGACTGTGAAGATGTGCCTGATTTGAAAGAGATGCCAGAGCCTGATCTTTTCCAGCCTGGTGTACCAGATGGTTGTGTACATGATGTACACAATTGTGATTTTGAAAGCTTTTCTTTTGATGAGCCAGCATATAATACAATAAGCCTTGATCTTCCTAGTTGTGTGGTGGACTCTGAGTGTTTCCTATTTGCAGTCCAGCTAGGAGATCATGTTGCAATGCATGATGATGATATAGGTGATGAGTGCTATTTGCCATTTGAGTATGCATTGCCTGATATATTCTACACCCACATGGCACATGATGCTGAGGGTTATCTGCACAAGGGTAATAATGACAAACCAAATCAGAGGGTTGAATATGCAGATGACAAGATTTGTTTGTGGGTGGATCTTTGTAGTATCTCCAAGCTTGACCCAGTGCATGCAGATGAAAACAAGATATTTGACAAAGGGAGATACATGTTTTTCTTTTCTTGGTGGCCTTAGGCCATCAAGTGTGTTGGGTGATGCAGGTCAGTACAGTATTTGACTCTATGCCCAATGGATAAGGCACTGGTCTGCATCCCAGAGATCTGGGGTTCTCGCTGCAGTCTTGCACCTGCACGTCCCCAGACAGAGCCACTGTTGACACTCATTTTGACCAGGGGTTGATTTGTCATGATCAGGAGGTTTCTTCATTTGAAGCCTTTATCTTCTTGCCCATTTTTTCTAAGTGTTGGACCTCCTCAGCATTTTTCAACTGCAGCATCATATTTTCCTGAGGAGGAGGTCATCATCATCATCTTGTCTTCGATGATGATCTGCATCATCATGTTCCTCGTCGACTTGTTTTTCAACGTCATCATCATATTTCAACTGTCGGGTGATGTTTGCTTATTATCCTGATGATACTGATGAGCTACAGTGCGCCCTCATCTGCTTGCGAGGGTGATTTTTCAAAGTATCCGGTGATCTTTCATTTATCACCTTGCTCAAACATGATGATGTTGCCCCGGTATCCTGAAGGGGTTATTCTCTAAGTGCTCGACACAACTTGTTTTTTCTTAAGGGTCGTCATCATCATGATATTTCCAGTTTTCATCCTACTGCTTGCGGAGGTCATCATATTTTCTGCCTTCATGATATTTCGCCGGGGTGATATTTTTATCATCGGGTGATCTTGGTTATGATCATCCTGATGATGTTGTTGAAGAGTTCTAAGTGCGACCCGATATTCACTAGGGTCATCATATTTTGAACGTCAGGATGATCTTAGTCAATATCATCCTGATGATGTTGTATCACTTCTTGTTCATTGTTTCTTCATCCTGATGATGCTGACGTCATCCTTATCTCAGGGTGATATCTTTTTCTCTGCCTATCTGCATCATGATATTCCGAAGGAGGGGGTGATATTTTCATATCACCCGGATATATGTTTGTTTGTTCGAGCATCATGATGATGCTAATATTAAGGAGATATCCGCCTGCTAGCTTCGCGCATTATCTACTGGGGGTGATCTTTTCAAGCAGCATCATCATATTCAGTTATCGCCCCGATCTTATAGAGGAGCTACAGTGCAACCTGATATTTGAACATCAGGAGGATATTTCCAAATATCCGGTTGTCTTCCGAATATCATGATGATGTTAATATGATGATGACGTCATCAAGGTCCGCGGAGGTCATATTTCTAACAAGTGATCATCTTGAAGAGACCTCCTGATATTTACAAACATGATGATGACGTCATCCGGATATGAGGAGGTGCGCAGTAGGCAGATATGATGATGACGTCAGCAGTATATGATGATGACGTCATCAGGATGATCATCAGCCAGACTTTTGGTATAAGCTCAGCAGGAGGATGTTCCTCCGATGGATCAGGTTGTGCCGATTATCATGCAGGTTATATTTCAAATATCATGATGACGTCAGGGTGATATTTCGAACAACAGGATATCATGCTACTGAGGGATGATGATGATGAGGTTATATACTATTGTCGTCAGGAGCAAAAGCACCGACATGATATATGCTCATGACCTAGTATATAAAGTGTTATTGAGGTCATCGCGGGGTGCATGTGGGATATTGTTATCCTGCATTTTCAAACATCATGATGATGAATCTCGGCGGGAAATGCTTGCGATAGTCTGTATGATGTTCTTCCCGAGGCCGCGGGTTGGTGCGCCATTAATGGCGATTGTTGCAGAGGTATGGGCGATGGCGTGGGTCGATCTTGTACCCGACTGAAGGTGTCAATCAGCGGATGATGGCGCAGGGCTCGAGAAATCTTCCTGTCTCCTCCCCTACCTGCTGCATTCAAGTTTGGGCGCCAATCTGGTTGTGTTTGAGCGCCATTTTCATGATACCGTGTATCTGGCGAGATTTTGGTCAACATTGTAATTAATTGCTGAGCACCTACCTGGCTATTATAAGCAGGTTGTGTTGTTCATTTGTGGTTGTTGAAAGTTGATGATTTTTGGCTCTGTAATGCAAACCAGCTGATCTGGTTGCTCTGTACAGTTTAATCTTGTGAGTTTATGTATCTCCTGTTGTAGGACTTGGCATGAATCCACTGGTTTCATGGTTGATCTTATATGAGTAATGCTGTCTTAGCATGTGTTGTGTTAATTCTGTCTCCAGTATTGCATGTATCCTTCTTCTGGATCTGGATGTTTGCTTATGTTTAGATTCTAGAGCATAGAATTCCTATGTTGAATGTCTGATCTTTTAACCTCTGCTCAAGGGGCAGATTAAACTGTTTTCAGGTTGAACATTGGGAAGGGTATACTGCAGTAGGGATGCCATAAGTAGAGATAGCTCAACACTCTATATTGGGAGATATCTGTAGGGCAGATATCATGTGTATCCCCCTGAAATCTAGTTTTAGCTATTCATGCTGATCATTCACAGGTGTATGTCTACCGACTCCAAGCCCTGGATAGGCACCAATCATGCTGTGTTCTTGTGTTATACACCATGTCCAGCTTTGCATCCAAATTCATATCAAAACACTTCATACCTCCACCTGTTAGTTGTAGGAGTAGGATTAGGAACCCCCTGCATACTCTCATACCCAACTAGACATCATGTCCAATAATGTTGCCAGCCTTGTGATCTATCATGCAGATCTTGGTCCATACATGAGAGTATTCTGCCTGTTGTTGTCAAGTTAGATCCTTCTATCTTTGAGCTAGTCAAGGTTACATCTTGAGTTATAGGGATACCCCCCTTGGTGCGGCAGAACCAGAAGTGAAGGGGAGGAGCTCACGCAACCTCCTGTATTCAGTTGGCCTGAATCTGCCTGTGCATTAGAAGTGGCAAACCCTAATGCTGATTCAGAAGAAATGTCAACAGGGGCAGTGGTCTTCCTCTAGAACTGATCTTCCTTAATTGCTTCTTATCTATCAGCTTCCCCTAACTAATCAATCCTTATCATCATTCTCAGCTTCTTAACTACCTACTCCCCCTGAGAGGTAGCCTCCATCAATCTAGGTATAAAGATATGTCTTGAACTTCTCCCCATGGACAAATGCACCATCTATGCATCTAGTTAGAAGAAGGAGGGGTAATCACCCCTAACTTCTATCTAAGATACACAAATGTGTTGTTAGAAAGTGCCTTTGTAAAGATGTCTACAACTTGATCATTGTAGGTACATACTCCAATATGACTTCTTGATTTGCAACCTTCTCTCTCAAAACATGATACCTGATAGATATGTGATTGGTTCTAAGATACATCACTAGATTCTTTGAAATATATATGGCACTTTTATTGTCACAAAGAATGGGAATGGGATCATAATAATCTACCTTGATATCCTTCAATGTTTGCTTCATCCATAGTACTTGAGTGTAGTAAGCTACTACAGTTATATACTTTGCCTTTGTTGTTGATAAGGACATTGAATCCAGCTTCTTACTAATCCATGAGACCAACCTATCTCCCAAAAAGAAATCTCCTCCATTGGTACTTCTTCTATCATCAACACGGTTAGCCCAATCTAGATCAATATAAGCACTCAGGGAAAATTCATCACCCTTTTGATACCACAATCCATGTTCCAGAGTGCTTTTCAAATATTTGAATATTCTCTTGACTACCTTCACATGTGTTCCCTTAGGATCTACTTGAAACCTTGCAACCAAACACACAACTTGCATGATGTTAGGCTTTGATGTTGTTAGGTAAAGTAGGCCCCCAATCATAGACCTATATAGAGTCTAATTAGCTTTAGGTGACTCATCATCTTTACTCAAATGGAAACTAGTTACCATAGGAGTACTCACTGGTTTGTTGTCTTCCATGCCAAACTTCTTTAACATCTCCTTGACATATTTTGCTTGAGAAATAAAGATGTCATCATTTGATTGAGTAATTTGGAGTCCAAGAAAGAATGATAGCTCACCTAACATAGTCATTTCAAATTCAATCTACATTTATTCTGCAAACTTCTTACACATCTCATCATAACCACATATAATATATCATCAACATACACAACAACAATTAGAATTAGTTCACCTTCAATTTTGATTTATAGATTACTATCTGCAGTACCTTTCTTGAAACCTTACTAGAGTAAGTACTTATCCAACCTTCAATACCAAGCCCTAGGGGCTTGTTTGAGACCATATAGAGCCTTCTTAAGTCTACATACCATGTTTGGGTCTTTTGATAATTGAAATCCATCAGGCTTCTCTATGTAGACTTCTTCTTCTAAATCACCATTCAGGAAGGCAGATTTGACATCCATCTGATATACCTTGAATCCCTTATGCACTGCAAAAGCAAGAACCATCCTAATTTCTTCCATTATTGCCACTAGTGCAAATGTCTCCTCATAGTCAACAACTTCAACTTGTGAGTAACCTTTGCAAACCAATCTTTGTTTGTTTCTAACCACTTCTCCATCTTCATTCAACTTGTTCCTAAATACCCATGTTATCCCTATCACATTCTTGTCTCCAAGCCTTGGAACTAACTCCCAAGTCTGATTCTTCTCTATCTGATTTAGTTCTTCTTCCATAGCTTGTATCCATCCTTCATCCTTGCTAGCCTCATCCAAAAATTTAGGTTCTAAACTTGATAGTAAGGAAAAACTTACTTGATCATTTACTCTTGCAAATCCTCTTATTGTCTATACTCCTTCATTCTTGTCTCCAATGATCTAATCTTCTGAATGATTTTTCTGAACATACTTGGCAGGAGTCTTGGAAGTTTTCTCTTTAGTTTCTTCCTTTTCTTCAACTTTTTCTTCTTCTTTTATGTAGGTAGGTTCATCTTTCCAACAGTTTTGTTGCTCATCTATGATTTGGTGTGACTCTTCATCCACTTTAATATTCGTACTCTCAACTATCTTCCTAAGCCTTTTTGTAGCATTTGTAGGCTTTGCTCCTACTTGAATATCCAAGAAAGATTCCCTCACCAGCTCTTGAGTCAAACTTTCCCAAACCTTCTTCATTCTTCTTGATGTAGCATTTACTTCCAAAAACTTTTAAATACTTGACTGATGCTGATCTTCCATACCATAACTCATAAGGTGTCTTGGTACTGTGCACTCTTAGTTGTCCTCTATTAGGAATGTAGATAGAAGTATGGATTGCCTCTTTCCAATATCCATCTGGCAGCTTGGCTTCACTCAACATCATTCTAGCCATCTCTTGAACTATTATATTCTTTCTTTCCACTGCTCCATTTTGTTGAGGAGTTCTTGTAGAAAAATAACACTTTTTTAATTCCATGTTCTTCACAAAATTCCTCAAACTCTCTTGAGGTCAACTCACCACCTCTATCAGACCTTAGACACTTGATTCTAGTATTCATTTCATTTTCAACCATGGACTTGAAAATGTTAAACCTACTGAAAGCTTCTAATTTTTCTTTGAAGAAGGTAACCAATGTCATTCTAGAGAAATCATCAATAAGCAACATAAAATACCTCTCACCTTGTAGACTCTTTATCCTGGTGGGTCCACATAGATAAGTATGAACCAACTCTAATGGCCTTGTAGATGAATACTCCTTGGACTTGAATCTTATATTTGTCATCTTCCCCATCTGACATTCCTTGCATAAGGTGCTTATAGGATTGATGATCTTTGGCATGTCTCTTATTGCTTGCATGGAACTAATCTTCACATGATTATCAAAGTTGATGTGCTCCATCCTTTTGTGCCACAACTAAAATTCATTTGTTTCTCCTAGAAGAAAATTCCTTTCATTAGTTACCTTTAGATTATATAAGTTGCATTTTTCTTATATCCTTCTACCACCAATTTTCCAAACTTTGCTCTTCTAATTTCGCACCCTTGATCATGAAATGTGAGAATTTATCCTTTGCTATACATTTGACTTACACTAAGAAGATAATGCTTGAGACCTTCTACATAAAGAACATCATGTGTTTGAGACTTTTCATCAATACTTATGGTACCTTTTCTAATGATTTTTGCAAAACAGTTATCTCCAAACCTGACTAGTCCACCATTCCACTTACCAAGATTGATGAATTTTCTCTTGTCACTTGTCATATGATTTGTGCATCCACTATCTATCACCTAGAGATTTTTTTTCCCTTGGACATGAAATTTTGTTTGGACAATCATTGAATCTTCAACTCTATTATCTATCTCCTACCTTTTGGAAGAATCACTTTCCTCTGCTTGCTCAGTAATATCCATCAACTAAGATTTTATTTTTGCCAAACCACTCCTACAATATCTTGCTGTATGTCCAAACTTGTTGCAAATTTGACATACCACATTGACATCCACTAGAGAAGCAAGAGGATTCCTACTTACAAGATTTCTTCTATTCATTCCAAACTTGCAATCTATAGCCTTATGACCAAATTAGTTGCAGATAAAATAATAACCAAAGAAAACATGAGTGGACCTATTCATGGAGAATTGCCTTGCATGAAGAGATATTCCTTGAGGCATGATGAGATCTATATGTTTAGAATCATCCAGTCCTCTAAGATTTGTCTTCTCCAACTCCCTTTCAAGTGACTGAATTTCTTTCTCAAGTCTTCTACATTCTTTTGTCTTAGCTTAAATCAGAGCACTTTGTTATTGATTCTTTTTCCTTGCACAATCCAAGTCTTCAAGAGTAGAAACAAGTTTACCCTCAAAATCAACTTCATATTCTTCTTCATCTATAGTCCTATTTGAACCATATGAGATCACCCTAGCCACAAATAGAGATTCTCCTTTTTCCTCATCTGATAGGTAGTGATCTACTTGTTCTGCAGACCTGTAGTCTTCTTTTGAAACAAGATCAATCTTGAAATTGTTTCTCTTGGAACCCTTGTTGCTATTTTCATTTTCTCCAAAGGGACATTTAGAGGTATAATAACCAAATCTACCACAATTAGAACATTTGAAAGGTAACTAACCTTTATACTTTCCCGATCCCCTTTTTAGTTTCCTCACAAATTTTGTTTCTTCTTCCTCAACTTCATTGCATACATTAGATGTTCCTTCATTCTTCACAGTATTGAAAGAAGCTTCTCTTTGGCATGGTCCTATGTTTTCATTTCTCATCTCATAGGTAGTGAGGGACCCAAATAGCTCTTCCATTGTAAGTTTCTTCGGATCTTTGGCTTCTTCAATTGCATATACTTTTGAATCAAATTTGTGAGGAAGATTTCTTAGGACTTTATTCACAACTAATGAGTCATCTATATCTTCAACTATACTCTTGATTCTATTAACTGCATCATCTACTTAGTGCAAATATCTGGCAATGTTTTCTTCTTTCATCCTTGGATTCTCAAACACTATTTTGTAGGATTGTAATTTTTCTTCCTTTATGGTGTCATTTACTTCGTAAAGATCTTTGAGCTTCTTTCATATATCCTTTGTTGTCTTGTACCTCAAAACCTTGACTAACTCTGAGCTACTAAAACCACTTAAGATAGCATTCTTGGCTTTAGCATTATTTTCATGAGGCCCTTTTTCATTTGAATCTGTAATAGGGTGTTTAGGTTCAACATAATAATTCATGATAGCACTCCAAACATCATACTTTAGCGAGATGAGATAGGCTTCCATCCTAACACTCCATAAATCAAAGTTACTTCCATCAAATATTGGAGCTTTAGATGAGGACTCCTTCTGAGCCATGTGTTCTATTCTAAGACCTACCTTCAGCTGTTAGGCTGCACCAAGGAACTTGGCTTTGATACCAATTGTTAGAACACACTAATATATTGAGAGGGGGGGTAAATCAGTATATACAAAAAATTAATCCAATTCAACTTTATTAATCAAAACATTTTACTACATTAAAAAAATGATAAAGCAAATTAATCAGATCAAAACACAGTACATAAGCACACAACCATAGCACTAGATTTATGTAGAAAACCCTAGAAGGGAAAAACCATGGCGAGCAACCTTCTTGGATCTACTATTGGTATAGGAGCATTCACGGTTAATGGTAATCTTGCATCGCCAAAAATATTTTAATTTTTAGTTGCTTAGTTTTTTCAATAATGTTGGAGCTTTGAGAAAATCATATTTTAATTTGCAACAAATGTAATTTCCCTTAGATGCAATTTTAAATATAATTTTAGTGGGATTTGATTGATTTAGTCATAAGTGGGGCTGCCAAGAATCTTGGAATTGATTTCCAAGAGGTGGGGCCAAAAGCTTTGCATGCTATTGCATGTCTGGATTGTTATTATGAAACCTATTCTTGGTAAAATGGGCATAAATTTCTTATTTCATATCAAAATTGTTAAATTTAAAATGTTCTAAAAATCTAGAAAGAAGGTGCACAAAACCCAAAAACCATTGTAGAAAATCCTAAAAATTGAGGGAGCGATGACAGGTTGGAAGTGACAGGTTTTTCTTGTGGATTTGTGGAGGTTGTTTTGAGAAACCAATAATGGTTTTCTTCTCATACAATTGCTACATATTGAGGCTTGTTCATTTGGTTAAAGGGGGATTTTGGAGAATATGTGTTTGTATATCTAGATGCTGTTGGAATGAAGCTGGAATGTTGAGTTGTAGATTTTTTTTGTATGTTTGAAGCCCATGTTGTATGAGAGGATATGAGCTCCATGTTTATGTATCTCATTTTTAGATTTTTAATATAATACATATTGCAGATTTCTCTTCCATTTTATGTGTTTCAAATTAATTTGTTGCCCTCTTGCATAGTGTTCTATGTGTGTTTGTGATCAGATTTGTATGAGAGATTCCCTCTGCATCAATTGGTATTAGAGCTCAGAAGGTCTGGGAGACAGAGTTTGGTTTTGTGTTTGTGTGTTTGTGTAGGTTAAAGAGAGAACCTGGTTGCCAAAAGACTAGGTAGAGGAAACGAGAAGAGACCTAGGTGAGGTAAAGGCAAGAGGAAGCAAGGTTAAAGGGACTTGCTTGAAGAGGAGATGGATTTGTTTAGAAGGTACCTACAGGCTGGGGGTTCACAAAAGAAGAAGCAAGAAGAAAAAGAGAGGAAGAGGAAAGAGGAAAAGATGAGATAAATAGAGATTGAGAAAGAGATAAGAGAACTGAGGAAAATTCTGGAAGAGATGGAAAAAGATATGGAAAGAATAGTTCAGGAGTTCCAGCAGTTGCAAAGTTGGCACTTATCAGTGAAGAGGAAGGTCACATGGCCCATTAGAAAGATTATTCAAAGAAGAATGAGACAAGCAAGGACATTGGCAATAGAAGAGGTAAAAAATGAAATGGTGAGTATACCTATGATTGGTTTGACATCAAGAAATGAAGAAGACAAAGTAGTCATGGTTGAGGATGAGAAGAAGGTTGTAGTTGTTGTAGATCATGAGGTTGCAGTAGTAGAGAATAAGCATGAAGAAGATGGGGCAGCAGACAATGGTGATGAAAAGGTTGCAGAGAAAGAGGTAATACATAGTATGTTTTATTTTTATGATGAGGATGAGAGTAGAGTGTATGAAGATGAAAAGATTGCAGCAGATAGTGAGCAAATAGATGTTGTAGCAGTAGCAATAGAGGAAAAGGTGAAAGAGGTAAAATTGTATTCTTTTGAATTTGTGAAGGATTATTTGCATGTGAGTGTAGAAGAATAGTTAGTGAATGTAGAAGAGATAGTACAGTTGGATGTTATATTGCAGGGATCACCAAAGGAGTGTGAGAAGCAAAATAAAGAATGCATTGTTGGTAATGGTACTGACCAAGTTGTTTTGATGAATGAAGTTATCATTATTCAAGTGCAAGTATCGAAAGTAGTAGATAAGAAGAATTTATTTCCATTTGACAGGCCTAAGCACATGAGCAAGAAGGTAGGAAAGCCAAGAGTGAAAATGAAGTGGACATTACTTTGTTTCAAGAAAGTTGGAATGCAGGAAATGCAAGACATCAGTTAGAGACTATCAAACATCTTTTTGATGATGATAATCCTTATTCAAGTGGAATTGAATTTTTTTTTCTCTAGGAGTATGGTGCAAGAGCATTCACTATCAATGGCAATCTTGCATCACCAAAAATATTTTAATTTTCAGTTGTTTGGTTTTTCCAATAATGTTAGAGCTTTGAGAAAATCATATTTTAATTTGCACCAAATGTAATTTCCCTTAGGTGCAATTTTAAATGTAATTTTAAGTGGATTTGATTGATTTTGTCATAAGTGGGGCTGCCAAGAATATTGGAATTGATTTCCAAGAGGTGGGGCTAGAAGCTTTGCATGTTGTTGCATGTCTAGGTCGTTATTATGAAACCAAGTCTCGGTAAAATGGGCATAACATTCTCATTTATTATTTAAATTGCAAAATTTGAAATGTTATGGAAAGCTAGAAAGAAGGCACACAAAACCCAGAAACTATTTTAGAAAATCCTCAAAATTGAGAGAGTGATGACATGTTGGAAGTGATAGGTTTTTCTTGTGGATTTGTGGAGGTTGTTTTGAGAAACTAATAATGGTTTTCTTCTCATACAATTTCTACATATTGAGGTTTGCTCATTTGGTGAAAGGGGGCTTTTGGAGAATATGTGTTTGCATATCTAGATGCTGTTAGAATGAAGCTAGAATGTTGAGTTGCAGATTTTTTTTTGTATGTTTGAAGCCCATCTTGTATGAGAGCATATGAGCTCCATGTTTATGTATCTCATTTTCAGATTTTTATTATAATACATATTGCAGATTTCTCTTCCATTTTATGTGTTTCAAATTAATTTGCTGCCCTCTTACACAGTGTTCTATGTGTATTTGTGATCAGATTTGTATGAGAGAGATTCCCCTTGCATCAACTATTCAAATCTAGCTTCAAAAATAATGATAAAATGGATTACAGTAAGTTTTATGGCTACAACCCAAGGAAGGACATAGTCCTTGAAATACAATGCAACAACACTTAGAGAATGAGGCTATAACCTTTGAACATCTCACTCAATAGATCTCACTGATCAACCTCCTTCGCAAAATCAACATAGTTAACATGTTAAAAAGAGTAATACAACTGAGAATAGGGGGTGAATCAGTTGTAACCAAAATTTCAAAACCATTAACACATCAACCAATCAACATTGTGATTATATATTAACCATGGAAGCATGAAACAAAAACTTGAACATAATTACACATTCAACATAGGAGACCGGATTTTTATGTGGAAACCCCCATAGGGGAAAAACCATGGTGAGTGTTAGCTCACAATATAATATGTTATAACAATACTAAAAATCAGAGGCTTACTACCAAAAATGCTCACTACAAGAAGAGGCTCACTACCAATGGGGTGGGTCACTACCAGTGGGTGGCTCACTGCCAAAGTTGGTGAATTAAGATAATAGCATCTACACTATGCCAAGGTTCAGTTCCATTGAAGCACAATAAGTATTCTCTACTCTGCTCTGCTTACATACTTCACAATTATTTTTTCATTTTTGTATCCTTCACAAATTCATGACTTCATTTCATGTTTTTATACAATTCATCAACCTTGGAATTTACATCAAGGTCGACATGACAATCATCAACCTTTGGAATAATCTCCAAGGTCGGCAAACATACATAAATTAAGATAGGTATAGACCTAAACATAATTAGAAGAGAAAAGAATGAATGTGAATCATGCCAAGCCTTAGCTAGGACTTAATTGCAATCCTTCATGCAGTAACATGCTTCCACAATCTTCAAATCATAACCACAAGTATTGACATCAACCAAGTCAGCTAAGATTGAAGTTAACACTAAGAATTTTAGGAACACGCTTCATGCATAATTCAGACTATGCTTTTTGGACCAATTCAAAAATAGGAACACAATCTAGAGACTCCCACAAGCATGCTACAATCACCAAGAACATCTACACAACCTCTAAACACTTTGTCCATAAGATTCTTCAAACTTGAGCACTTGACCATTACTATCAGCAACTGTCATAAATGAAAGATCACTTGTAGAGCACCAAATCATGAACCATTTGAGCTAAAGGCACATAACATCATCAGAAACTTAATTTCAGAACCATAGACTATGAAACTTCAATGTGGAGAAATGTGGAGTAAAATACATTCTCCCTGTCACCATTGAATACACAGAAAAATAGTTTTTACTCTGGTGAACACAACTCTCTCAAATCTTCACATTGGAGTCTCAAACTTGAAACATAGCATCTATAGACATCCCTTAATATTACTTCCAATCCATAGGTAAAGATATTCAATCTACAGAATATGCAGAGTAAAACACTACACTGTTCTTGAGAGATAAAGCAATCCTGCACTTGTACAAATTCCTCAGATACTTGTTTAGACTTATTCAAATAACTTCCTTATGTGTTGACATCAATGAAAACACTTACTGCTCATACTTGCAACAATCTCCCCCTTTTTCATTGATGGAAACACATGATGTGAAAAACAATCAAGACATTTAATCTTGTTTTGCTTCTTTGCTTTCCCTCACTTGATGCTTTCTCTATCTACAACCTTCTTCTTAGGTTTTTCACATGAACTTCTCTCCCCCTTTGATATCAATGGCAAAGGGTGCCAGACCTTTTCTTTCTTTTTACTGCATAGCTCCCCCTGTTAACAATATTGCAACAGTTACTGCTCTTGATCATAAACTTCTACCTACTCCCCTTGAGGAGTAGTCTTCAAAACATCAATCCAGATTAAAAGATTAAACTTTAGACACCACTGGATTGATGCATTCCTTATGCATCTTAGTTTAGAGTAGGAGGGGTAATAACCCCTAACTTCTCCCTAAGATACTCAAAAGTATCCTTAGGCAGAGGCTTAGTGAAAATATCTACCATTTGATCCTTTGTAGACACATACTCCATCTTTACTTCATTCCCTATTACCTTTTCTCTCAAAAAGTGATACCTTATTGATATATGCTTTGTCCTTAAGTGCATCACTGGATTCTTTGAAATATTTATAACACTTATGTTGTCACAAAAGATTGAAATTGGTTCTTCATACACAACTCTTATGTCCTTAAATGTTTGTTTCATCTAGAGTAATTGAGTGCAACAACATGCTAAAATAATATATTTTGTTTTTACAGTAGACAAAGAAACTGATTCTTGCTTCTTGCTCAACCATGAAACTAATCTATTACCCAAGAGGAAAGCACCTCCACTTGTACTTTTTCTGTCATCAACATCTTCAGCCCAATCTATATCTGTATAAGCACCGAGAGTAAAATTAGTATCTTTTGGATACCACAATCCATAATCTGAAGTGCCTTTTAAGTATCTTATGATCCTTTTGACTGCCATTACATGTGACTCTTTGGGATCTTCTTGAAATATTGCCACAAGACAGATTGCTTCAATTATGTCTAGTCTAGTATGGGTTAGATAGAGCAGTCCTCCTATGAGGCTGATTATTTTTCCTTCCTTATGTTTGATCGTTTCGCATTTCAGTTGATGACATTATCAAACTTTTAGAGACTATGGTTTCATTATGCAGATTTGATTATATCTCTTGATTTTGATATGGCATTGATTAGACATATGGTGGTTTGATTTGATCATATTTTGATGCTATGTTGAGACTAGAGATGCGAGATATATTAGATGATATTTTGTGATGTGACTTCTAGTTCTTTATGCGATGATGATTATGTGACATTAGATAGAAAAATGCAGTTTAATATGGAATTATGTTATAGATGATTATTGTTGTATTCAATGGCATGAATTTAATTCCAGTTGCTTGAGCTATGATTATTCATGATATGATTGACACTTGATCGAGATGTGTACGATTACATTCCTAGGCCACGGGAAATTGGAGGTAGTATTCACACATATGTTATTCCCTGTGAAACCGATCCATTCCAAAGAGGGATGAGGATCATGTTTGATTTGAGTGTTGTTTAAGTGCTTGTTTATTTTATCATTTTGGCCTAGTACCCTTTGTTTAAATTAATTATATCATATGTTGTATACTTTTTATTGACTTATAACAGTTGGTATTATTTTTATTTTTGAGGCCATTTAAAGTGGATTTATGACTCCCTAGGTGAACCTTAGTGTCCCAAAATTTACCCTAGGTGGTTACCCATGGGTCTAGGGTCAATTTTGACTAACTAAACTTTGGGAAAACTCACTTTTGGTCACTCTAAACTAAGGTTTAGTTAAAGCGACGAATTTTGAATTAGATAAGGGTGGGAGATGAGTCATGCTTTGGGAAAGACTCATCTCCCTTCCCAAAGTTTGGGAATCCCTTCTCTAAGAAGACTTGGGAGGTCTCCAAAACTCCCAAGTGTGTGGGATCTTCCTCCAAGACTCTCACACACCTGTGAGAGCATCTTGGAGGGAGATGGCTCTCTTAGAGAATAAGAGGATGCCATATGGCATCCCTTATCCTTATCGAGGCTTGGAGGGGAATGCCACCTCACCACTTTTTCTCTCACACATGTGTGAGAACACAAGTGGATAAGGTGAGGAATGAGATGGAATTAGAGGATGACACTTGTCACTCACACTTCCTCTCTCTTGTGTGAGAGAACAAGTGGTGAGGTGAGGAATGAGATGGAATTGGAGGATGACACTTGTCACTCTCACACTTCCTCTCCCTTGCAAGTGGCATAGGAGGAGGAATGAGAAGATGACAAGTGTCACCTTCTCATTCCTCAAGGCCAAATTAGAAGGCCTGTATTACCTCCTCTTGTTGAGGAGTGTGGGGTTCTTGTATTTTGGAGATTTCTTTCTATTTTGAGAAATATTTTGGGGAAGTTAGGGAGATTTTAGAGATTGAAAGGTTTGGAGAATCTTGGAGGTCATCACCAAACGTGCTTCCATTATAGGGCTTTTGAAGGTAAGCTTCATGACTATGTTCTTCACCCTTGCATATTTTATTATGATGAGTTTGTAGATTTTGTTGTTTGTTGTTTTATTTTTTATGTGGGATGGGAGTTTAGTGAGAGCACCTCCATTTGGAGGTAAGGCTCAGCTTGTTTGGGGTAGGGGAAAGTGAACCTCCTCGAGGTCACCCCCATATTTTATGCTACTTATGGCTTTGAAGTATTTTTACTTGGTGTTGAGATTATTTGGATGGCAAGAGTGCCATGGAAGTTTATTTTGAGGTATTTGAAGAGTTGTGGCTTTGGAGGTTTTGGCTTGAGGCCATGAGACTTGGTGTTTTGGTATTTTTTTGGTGTGGCCTTCAAGTAGAGGGGTCCATTCCCTACCCCCATCAAACTCATTCTCATGAGTTGTGTTATGTGTTTATCCTTGGGGTTAATTTTTGTGTTGTTGTTGCTTTGATATTTGTTGTGGTGTGTTTGCAACCATGTGAATCCCTACCTCCCTAGCTCGGGGGTGACCCACTTGCGAGTCTATGGTAGGGAGGAGGGCATTTAGAAGTGGCTTGGTTTCCCCTTTTTGTTGTGTTTTATTTGCAAGTGCTTATTGAAGAAATGGAGCTTTGGAGAATTCCATTTTTGTGTTCCTTTGGTCATATGTTGTTGGCTGTTTGAGCCATGGCCTTTGTGCCCCTATTGTAATTTTTGTCAAGTTATTCTACCCATGGTGTTGGCTGTAATAAGTGTTGCAGTGTAGACATTCTTTATGTTTTATTTAAAAAGTTGTTTATTCTCTAAGTTGTGGAGTTGGCGTGTTTTGAGAAATGCATGTGAAATTATATATATTTGCTGTCATTGTTCTTTATAAAAAAAATATACATCAGTTGTATAAATTTTATTGCATACAAAGGAAAGAAAGAGAATATTATATATATTAGTTTTATGTTATGTTGCATTGAAGGTTCCATATTATTAGTTGTTGTTTAGGAAGTTAAGCTGTTGGAAAATTTAGATGAAAGTGCATATTCTACCTTATAGGTTCTCTTTCAAAAATAAAAGGGGGTTATCTATGTACATTTATACTTTTTCAAAAAGGAAAAGAAAGGAAAATGCTACTGATTTATTTTATGTTACAAATCTAAAAGTTAGTAGTTCTATTATTTAAACCATTGTTTTGAGAAAGTTAGTGTTGTATGTATTTACATAAATATATATATCCATATATATATATAGAGGAATATATATATATATATATATATATATATATATAGATATAGATATATATATTATAGTTGACCAAACTTGTTGTTCATTTTTTTATCTCTGTGTAGATACTGAAATAAAGAAGAAGAAAAAGAGAATGCATATATATATATATATATATATAGACTGATGTTGAAAAATGCTTATACATTCAGACTAGAGGAGCAAACTGTTGTTTTTTTGTAAAAAAAAAATAAGAGAAGGACTATATATATATACAGTATAACATATATATTTTATTTGAAATAAAAGCTACTGATAAAAAAATTGGATTTAAACAAAATGTTTTTAGCAAGAGAAAAAAATAAACTAGAAGTAGGCCGAACCCTAGACTGGCTGTTAATGTTGACTGAAGTGTTAATAAAAAAAAGAGGGGTATGGGGGACAGTGCCCATGGCATACGCCGCCCACCATACTCTTTTCCTTCTGTTCACAGGGGGTGTGGGGAGGTGGCCCAACCCCCACCCACACCCAAGGGTGTGGATGGGGGTTCGGCCCTCTCCCCACATCCCTTACCCTAACTTTGCCAGCAAACTCCCTACTATTGACACTTAAGCTTGCACCATGCCCAAACCCTGCACGTCGCCTTCCCCGTGGCTCCACTCTCCCGGGCCAATCCGTCCCTCCTCTGCGGTGGTGGTACTATGTGGATTGCTTCCAACTCTGCAACAAGAAAATAAATTTTAACATATACTTTGTATATATATATATATATATTTATACATACATATATATATATATATATATATATATATCAATCTCTTTGTATTTTTTTTTAAAAGGGAATATATATATATATATATATATATATATATATATATATACAGAATAAATAAATGGATAAAATAATCTCTTGGCAAACTAAATGCAAACCTCTGTGAGGTATTTTAATGGATGCCTAACCATTGTGGAAGAGATTTTCAAACATGCAACAAGATGGAAGTAGAGAAAATAAAACAAAACCTAAGAGAGGAAATGAGGCGGCAAAACAGTTAGGGTTTCCATAAGGAAACTATAAAATAACATTAGGGATTCAAAATAAAATATTAGAATATTGGTAGGGTTGAGAGAGTTGTGAGGAAATTAGTTTTCTTTCTAAATTAGTTAAATCTTATTGTCATTCCATTTGCACGGGAAATGAGAATTCCCTCCAATATGGAATTTTCCTTCCCCTTGAATTCTTTTTTTTTACTTTTGAGAATCTCTTTAGTGTTCTTTTATTTTATTTTGGGTTTTAATATATTTTTGTTTTAAAATTTTATTTGAGGTGGGATTTCCATCCCTTCTTGTGGTTTTGATTAATGGGCGAAAGGGATAAATGGACTTGGATGGGAGGTCTTTTATTTGATTTTGATTTTAATTGGTTAAATTATTATTTTAGGGGAAAGAACATTTTTTTAATCTTTCCCCTTCTCTATTAATTCGAGTTAGATAATAAATATAATGTCAAAATTATATTTATTAATGGACTCGATTTTGAAATTTATTCGGCGTCACTTAATTCTTTTATTATTTTATTTTCAAATATTAATCTTTAATCGCAAGGTCGATTTTATTGGCCTTGGCAAGGTATTTACTTTTTTTGTTATTTTTAAATTGTTTTAAATTTTCTTTAAGTTTTATTATTGTGGTAAATTTTGCTTAATTTCTTATTGGAGTTTTATTTTAAAATTTTTTTATTTGATTATTGAAAATGCCTTATGCTGTCGAAATTTTCCTAGATTTTAGGGTTTTAATTTTATGATATTTTGTTAACTTTAATTTACCATTCCACTTTATCATGCATCCATCATGCCATTATTTCTTAATCATCATTTCAATTTTAGTTTTGTTCTGAGTTAGGGTTAGGTTTTGAATTTGATAAAATCCCCTTCTCACCTAGGAAACATAGGGTTAGGATTAAAATCATTCTTACCCTAAAAGTGACACACTTCATGTCGCATACCCCCTAGACAACTATCATCATGCAGGGGACTGCATAGGACAACGCACTTCCCCAGATTATGTTGACATGTTTACACCTTATGCGTATTGCCACTGAACATGCAAATGCATGCGAGGGGGTTTCTAGGGATAGGTAGAAAAGTTTTTTATTTTTCATGTCATGACCACATGCCAAATGTGGACATGACATGTGTGTTGTGTGTCATGACCGCATGGGAAATGTGGGCATGACATCTAGTATCAGAGCCCAAGTTTAAACACTGGGCTTGTTTAGGGCACACTATTATTTCCACAACTTTGATTAATTTGTGGTTACTTCATTTTTGTATGATGCCTCCCCAATGAGCTCAGTGAGCATAGTCCCACCACACTGTGTCCACTGAGGTGCACAATGAATCTTTGGTTGAGGGATAGGCACCACCGGCCCCATAGGTACCGCAGGCACCACTAGCCCTACTAGATATTGGGCCACAGATATTACAAGCATTACAGGTAGTATTAGATAGGCTTCCACTAACCGTATTTGAGCCATGCATAAAGCCACGTGTTGAGCCCTGCAATGATCCACGAGAGGAGCCATACATGGAGCCACAAGCAGAGTCCCGTGTCAAGCCATGTGTGGAGCCCCACGTTGAGCTGCAAGAGGCACCACGTGTGGAGCCATATGTTGAGGTGCTAGATACGACGATAGAGGAGATTGGATCGGGTGACAGGGCCTGTAGCAGGAGCCCTCCACGTCATGCTAGGCGTGAGGAGGTAGTACAACTAAAGTATATTGTTCACAAGCCTTATGATTATTATGTAGATGAGCCTGTCAGAGGGCACAGAGATCGAGGAGATCCCATCAAGAATTTGTTGAGACTAAACCCTCCTACTTTTGTCGAGACCACAGAGGGAGTAGAGGCAGAGGCCTGGTTCATCAGCTTAGACAAATGCTTCATGTTGCATCCTTACGAGGGCAACATGAAGGATCATGTGGTAGTCCACCTATTGCGAGATGCAGTAGCCACCTAGTGGAGCACTAAGGAGTGCAAGCACCATTTATCATTGGACACACTCACATGGGAGACTTTCATTGAGAGCTTCAATGTGTGATATTTATCAGATCACTACCGACAGTGTCACATAAATGACTTTCATGACCTTCAGCAGAGAGGACTTATGATTGCTCAGTATGAGGGAAGATTTACTGAGTTATCTTGATATGTGGAGTATCTCTATGATGAGAAACTCCTAGTTCATAAGTTTATCAGAGGATTGAACCATAGCATAGTAGGGCTTGTTCACATGGCAAACCCCCAGACTTTGAGTGATGCTACCGAGAAGGCATATATAGCTAAGGAGATACAGGGACGAGGGTAGAGCTCATGCCCTCAGTTTCAAGATCGTGGGCAATAGCAGCATCAGCAGAGTTATAGCAGACCACCACAACCACCTCATAAGGGAGGATTTAGTTCCATACCTTTACCTCCTAGGCCCCCATAGCAGCAGCAGCCACAACAGTAGTAGAGAGTCAGGACATAGCAGAGGGCACATGGGGGGCATAATAGAGGTTGGCAGCAGCACAGCCTGCACAGAGATCAAAGGTAGCAGGGACCACCTGTGGGACTCACGAGGTCGCAGCAGTCATACAAGGGTTCACAGGGGTCCATAGGTAGATCAGGACAGTAGCAGTCGAGTAGGACTTAGACTAGACAGGTATAGGCTAGGGGCCCATGTTATGCATGTAATGGAGCAAGACATCTAGCCAGAGAGTGTCCATAGGGCGTTACAGCAGAGGGCATCCTTGTGCAAGAGGATCAGAGCAAATGGTTGGAGATGTGGGTAGGTCCCACCGTATGTTCACAGCGGTTGATAACCACTAGGCTAATTTTTAGGCATCAGTGATTGAGACATCAGGTATGATAGGGGGTGTCCCCCTTTCTATTCTCTTTGACTCTAGTGCTACTGACTCTTTCATATCTCCATTGTTAGTGGAGTGTTGTGGACTGGTGGCCTCTAGGCAAGGTGATAGGTGGGTGGTTGAGTTAGCCTCAGGGGCCAAGATGACAATAGATGTCTTAGTCCTTAACTGCGAGATTTCTTTGGGACCCTTTGCCACAGTATGTGACCTTAGAGTTATGATCTTAGAATCCTATGATGTGGTTTTAGGTATGGACTGGCTTGTGGCTCATTGAGCCAAGCTAGATTGTCGCTGAAAGGTGATTAGCTACTTAGATGATTATGGTACATCAGTTGAGATATTGGGCATGCAAAAGCCCACAGCAGTGCTTATGATATCCGCTTAGCAGCTTAAGCGTTGCATGCGGAAGGGATGCTAGATGTTCTCTATTACAGTGAGTGACAGATCAGATGACAAGCCTAAGGCATCTTTGGATGATCATCCCATCCTGAGAGAGTTTGCTGATGTGTTTCCAGCAAAGTTACTAGGGATGCCACCCTATCATGAGGTAGACTTTCATATTAACTTAGTGTTGGGTACTGAGCCAGTGTCTCGTGCACCCTATAGGATGACCACTCATGAGCTCACAGAGCTCAAGTTATAGCTTGAGAACTTGCTTGAGAAGGGGCACATCCGACTGAGTGTTTCACCTTGGGGCTCTCCTATCATCTTCGTGAAGAAGAAGGATGGGTCTTTTCGATTATGCATGGATTATAGGTAGTTGAATAAGGTGACGGTGAAGAACCGTTATCCTCTGCCCAGGATTGATGATCTATTCGATTAGATGCAGGGAACCAGGGTGTTATCTAAGATTGACCTGAAGTCTGGTTACCATGAATTACATATCATAGAGGCGGACATCCATTAGACTACCTTCTAGACTCAATATGGCCACTATGAGTTCACTGTGGTCCCCTTTAGTTTGACGAATGCCCCTACAATGTTCACAAGTCTCATTAACAGTGTGTTCCCTACCTACTTGGATTAGTTCATGATTATTTTCCTCAATGGCATTTTGATCTATTCATGGACGGAGGAGGAACACTTATGTTAGGTTCTACAGTGTTTGAGGGAGCCAAATCTTTATGGGAACTTGGTGAAGTATGCATTTTTCAAGATAGAGGTGCAGTATCTGGGGCATATCTTATCTGGAGATGGAATCTTACTAGATCCATAAAAGATCAGGGCTATCAGAGATTGGCCAACACCCACCAGTGTGACAGAGGTCAAGAGTTTTATGGGGCTACCTGGTTATTACCATCAGTTTGTTGAGGATTTTTCTTAGATAGCACACCCCATCACTTCCCTTCAATGGAAAGGGAAGAGCTTTCTATGGACTGAGTAGTGTGAGAGGGCCTTTGGGGTCCTCAAGGAGCATCTCACCAGTGCTCCCATTTTAGCAGTTCCTGATCCTGCAGCAGATTTTATGGTTTGCACGGATGCATCACTTGAGGGTTTGGGAGCCATACTTATGTAGGGTGGTAGAGTGATTGTGTATGAGTCATGAAAGCTCAAGACCCATGAGCTGAACTACCCCACTCACGACTTAGAGTTAGTGGCAGTGGTTCATGCTCTAGTTTGTTGGAGACATTTCTTATTGGGTCGTCACTTTGAGCTTCATTCAAATCACCACAGTCTTCAGTATATATTTACACAGGTGAATCTGAACACCCGTCAGCAGTGTTGGATGGAGTTTCTTTGCTAGTATGACTTTGATGTCCACTACATCAAAGGGAAGGAGAACATGGTTGCTGACACATTGAGTAGGAGGTACCATGAGCTCTTAACCTTGACTCTGAGTGTGGACTTGAGAGGATGCATTATTTAGTATCTGCCTGAGGATGAGTGGTTTCTTAAGGTGTAGCAAGAGATCAGTTCACAGAGGGCCCTTGTGGGCAAGTTTGTAGGGTATTCACTTGAGGCATATGGGTTACTTCGTCATCGACAATGCATCTATGTACCCCACATAGGTGACCTACATACTATAGTGTTATTAGAGGCTCACAGAGCACCATATGCGGCACATTCAGGGGTGAAGAAGATGCATGCCAACCCATGACAGCTGTACCATTAGGCGCATATGAGACAGGATATTGTAGAGTTTGTTGCTTAATGCCTTGAGTGACAAAGGGTCAAGGCCAAGCATCAATATCCAGCGGGTCTTTTATACCCTCATGAGATACCTGAGTGGAAATGGGACACCATTTCCATGGATTTTATTATTGTCTTCCTATGTCTTCACATCACCATGATGCCATCGTGGTGAAAGTCGACAAGTTGACCAAGGTGGCACATTTCTCACCTGTGTGCATGACATACAATGCACTAGCAGTGGTGAGAGTATTCTTAGATGATATTGTGAGATTACATGGAGTACCTCACTGCATCATTTTTGACAGGGATTCAGTGTTCACTTTAGCATTTTGGAGAGCCTTGCAGCAGGCGTTGGGCACACAACTCAACTTTAGCTCCGCTTATCATCCCGAGACATATGGATAGACAAAGAGAGTGAATCAGGTGTTGGAGGACATGCTTAATAGGTATGTTATGGACCGTCAATCTAGATGGGAGGAGTATCTATATTTGGTTGAGTTTGCCTACAATAATGGGCATCACAGCTCGTTGAGTATGTCTCCTTTTCAGGCTTTATATGGCAGACCATGTAGGACACCATTGAGTTTGGATCAAATAGAGGATAGGGTTGCCATTGGTCTAGAGATTGTTTAGGATATGGAGTAGTAGGTCACACTGATTAGGCAAAGACTTCAGGAGGCATAGGATAGATAGAAGAAGTATGCCGATGCTAAGAGGACTGATCGGAGCTTCTCAGTGGGTGATAGGGTTTTCCTTAGAGTACGGCCACACAAGAGTTCAATCCATTATGGAAAGGGATCTAAGCTTGCACCACGATTTGTGGGACCTTTTGAGATCTTGGAGCAGATAGGACATATTACCTATTGTCTCGCATTGCCACCTAGCCTATCATGTATCCACAATGTCTTTCATATTTTTGTATTAAGGTGATATATATTTGATTTCTCTCATGTATTGGACTGGAGTGCTCTATAGGTAGAGGCAGACAGGTAGTTGGCTTTGGAACCAATTCACATATTGGTTCATTCGATGCTGGGCCTTTGAGGTCAGGAGCTAGACCAAGTTAGGGTCTAGTCAGATCATTATGATGAGGTCATAGTGACTTGGGAGGATGCAGCTAGTTTGAGGGCACTCTATCCTCACCTTTTTGATAAATTCCAGGAGGAAGTTTAGTCTTAGGGGGGAGGATGTGAGGCTAATTATTTTTCCTTCCTTATTTTTGATCATTTTGCATTTCAGTTGATGACATTATCAGACTTTTAGAGACTATGGTTTCATTATGCAGATTTGATTATATCTCCTGATTTTGATATGACATTGATTAGACATATGGTGGTTCGATTTGATCATATTTTGATGCTATGTTGAGACTAGACATGCAAGATATATTAGATGATGTTTTTTGATGTGACTTCTAGTTCTTTATGCGATGATGATTATGTGACATTAGATAGAAAAATGCAGTTTAATCTAGAATTATGTTATAGATGATTATTGTTGTATTCAATGGCATGAATTTAATTCCAGTTACTTTGGCTATGATTATTCATGATATGATTGACACTTGATCAAGATGTGCAGGATTACATTCCCAGGCCATAGAAAATTGGAGGTGGTATTCACACATATGTTATTCCCTGTGAAACTGATCCATTCCCAAGAGGGATGAGGATCACGTTTGATTTGAGTGTTGTTTAAGTGCTTGTTTATTTTATCATTTTGTCCTAGTACCCTTTGTTTAAATTAATTATATTATGTGTTGTATAATTTTTATTGACTTATACCACTTGGTATTATTTTTATTTTTGAGGCCATTTAAAGTGGATTTATGACTCCCTAGGTGAACCTTAGTGTCCCAAAATTTATCCTAGGTGGTTACCTATGGGTCTAGGGTAAATTTTGACTAACTAAACCTTGGGATAACTCACTTTTGGTCACTCTAAACTAAGGTTTAGTTAAAGTGACGAATTTTGAATTAGATAAGGGTGGGAGATGAGTCGTGCTTTGGGAAAGACTCATGTCCCTTCCCAAAGTTTGGAAATCCCTTCTCTAGAAAGACTTGGGAGGTCTCCAAGACTCCCAAGTGTGTGGGATCTTCCTCCAAGACTCTCATACATGTGTGAGAGCATCTTGGAGGGAGATGGCTCTCTTAGAGAATAAGAGGATGCCATATGGCATCTCTTATCCTCATGGAGGCTTGGAGGGGAATGCCACCTCACCACTTGTTCTCTCACACACATGTGAGAACACAAGTGGATAAGGTGAGGATTGAGATGGAATTGGAGGATGGTACTTGTCACCCTCACACTTCCTCTCCCTTAAAAGTGGCATAGGAGGAGGAAGGAGAAGGTGACAAGTGTCACCTTCTCATTCCTCAAGGCCAAATTAAAAGGCCTATATTACCTCCTCTTGTTGAGGAGTGTGGGGTTCTTGCATTTTGGAGATTTCTTTCTATTTTGAGAATTATTTTGGGGAAGTTAGGGAGATTTTGGAGATTGGAAGGTTTGGAGAATCTTGGAGGTCATCACTAAATGTGTTTCCATTATAGGGCTTTTGAAGGTAAGCTTCATGACTATGTTCTTTACCCTTGCATATTTTATTATGATGAGTTTGTAGATATTGTTGTTTGTTGTTTTATTTTTTATGTGGGATGAGAGTTTGATGAGAGTACCTCCATTTACAGGTAAGGCTCAACTTATTTGGGGTAGGGGAAAGTGAACCTCCTTGAGGTCACCCCCATATATTGTGTGTTACTTATAGCCTTGAGGGCTTTTTACTTGGTGTTGAGATTATTTGGATGGAAAGAGTGCCATGGAAGTTTATTTTGAGGTATTTGAAGAGTTGTGGCTTTGGAGGTTTTGGCTTAAGGCCATGAGACTTAGTGTTTTGGTATTTTTTTGTGTGGCCTTTGAGTAAAGGGCTCCATTCCCTACCCCCATCAAACTTATTCTCATGAGTTGTGTTATGTGTTTATTCTTGGGGTTAATTTTTGTGTTGTTGTTTCTTTGATACTTGTTGTGGTGTGTTTACAACCATGTGAATGCCTACCTCCCTAGCTCGGGGGTGACCCACTTGCGAGTCTATGTTAGGGAGGAGGGCATTTTGAAGTGGCTTGGTTTCTCCTTTTTGTTGTGTTTTATTTACAGGTGCTTATTGAAGAAATGGAGCTCTGGGGAAGTTCATTTTTGTGTTGCTTTGGTCATATGTTGTTGACTGTTTGAGCCATGGCCTTTGTGGCCCTATTGTAATTTTTGTCAAGTTATTCTACCCATGGTTTTGGTTGTAATAAGTGTTGCAGTATAAACATTCTTTATATTTTATTTAAAAAGATGTTTATTCTCTAAGTAGTGGAGTTGGTGTGTTTTGAGAAATGCATGTGAAATTATATATATTTGCTATCATTGTTCTTTACAAAAAAAATATACATCAGTTGTTGTATAAATTTTATTGCATACAAAGTAAAGAAAGAGAAATTATATATATTAGTTTTCTATTATGTTGCATTGAAGGTTCCATATCATTAGTTGATGTTTAGGAAGTTAAGCTATTAGAAAATTTAGATGAAAGTGCATATTCTACCTTATAGGTTCTCTTTCAAAAATAAAAGGGGGTTATCTATGTACATTTATGCTTTTTCAAAAAGGAAAAGAAAGGGAAATGCTACTAATTTATTTTATGTTACAAATCTCTAAGTTAGTATTTATGTTATTTAAACCATTGTTTTGAGAAAGTTAGTGTTGTATGTATTTACATAAATATATATATATATATATATATATATATATATATATATATATATATATATATATAATAATTGACCAAACTTACTGTTCATTTTTTAATCTCTATGTAGATATTGAAATAAAGAAGAAGAAAAAGAGAATGCATATTAAAATATATATAAGTGCATATATATATACTAATGTTGAAAAATGCTTATACATTCAGACTAGAGGAGCAAACTGTTCTTTTTTTTGTAAAAAAAAGAATAAGAGGAGTGTATATATATATATACAGTACAACATATATATTTTATTTGAAATAAAAGCTACTGATAAAAATATTTAGATTTAAACAAAACATTTTAAGCAAGAAAAAAAAAACCAGAAGTAGGCTGAACCCTAGACTGGCTATTAATGTTGAGTGAAGTGTTAATAAAAAAAGAGGGGTATGGGGGATGGCGGCCATGGTAGCCATTGCCCACCATACTCCTTTCCTTCAATCCACAGGTGGTGTGCGGAGAGGGTCGAGCCCCCACCCACACCCAAGGGTGTGGGTGGGGGTTCGGCCCCCTCCCCACATCCCTTACCCTAACTCCGCCAGTGAACTCCCCACCATTAACACTTAAGCTTGCACCATGCCCAAACCCTGCACGCCGCCTTCCCTGTGGCTCCACTCTCTCGTGCTGATCCATCCCTCCTCTGTGGCAGCAGCGGTATGTAGATTACTTCCAACTCTGCAATAAGAAAATAAATTTTAACATATACTTTGTATATATATTGATACATACATACATACATACATATATATATCTGTATTTAAAAAAAAGGGAAAAAATATATATATACAAAATAAATAAATGGATAAAATAATCTCTTGGCAAACTAAATGCAAACCTCCATGAGGTATTTTAATGGCTGTCAAGCCATTGTGGAAAAGATTTTCAAACCTGCAACAAGATGGAAGTAGGGAAAACAAAACAAAACCTAAGAGAGGAAATGAGAAGGCAAAAGAGTTAGGGTTTCCATAAGGAAACTATAAAATAACATTAGGGCTTCAAAATAAAATATTAGAATATTGTTAGGGTTGAGAGAGTTGTGAGGAAATTAGTTTTCTTTTTAAATTAGTTAAATGTTATTATCATTCCATTTGCATGGGAAATGAGAATTCTCTCCAATATGGAATTTTCCTTCCCCTTGAATTATTTTTTTTACTTTTGAGAATCTCTTTAGTGTTCTTTTATTTTATTTTGGGTTTTAATATATTTTTGTTTTAAAATTTTATTTGAGGTGGGATTTCCATCCCTTCTTGTGGTTTTGATTAATGGGGGAAAGGGTTAAATGGTCTTGGATGGGAGGTCTTTTATTTGATTTTTATTTTAATCAGTTAAATTATTATTTTACGGGAAAGAGCATTTTTTTTAATCTTTCCTCTTCTCTATTAATTCGAGTCAGATAATAAATATAAAGTCAAAATTATATTTATTAACAGACTCAATTTTGAAATTTATTTGGCGTCACTTAATTCTTTTATTCTTTTATTTTTGAATTTTAATCTTTAATCGCAAGGTCGATTTTATTGGCCTTGGCAAGGTATTTACTTTTTTTTGTTATTTTTAAATTGTTTTAAATTTTCTTTAAGTTTTATTATTGTGGTAAATTTTACTTAATTTCTTATTGGAGTTTTATTTTTAAATTTTTTTATTTGATTATTGAAAATGCATTATGCTGTCGAAATTTTCCTAGATTTTAGGGTTTTAATTTTACGATATTTTATTAACTTTATTTTACCATTCCACTTTATCATGAGTCTATCATGCCATTATTTCTTAATAATCATTTCAATTTCATTTTTGTTCTGAGTTAGGGTTAGGTTTCGAATCTAACAAAATGCCCTTCTCACCTAGGAAACTAAGGTTTAGGATTAAAATTGTTCTAACCCTAAAAGCAACACACTTCGTGTTGCATACCCCCTAGACGGCTATCATCATGCAGGGGACTACGTAGGACAACACACTTCCTTGGATTATGTTGACATGTTTACGCCTTATGCATATTGTCATCGAGCACGCAGATGCGTGCGAGGGGGTTCTTAGGGATAGGTAGAAAATTTTTTCATTTTTCGTGTCATGACCACATGACAAATGTGGACATGACACATGTGTTGTGTGTTGTGACCGCATTTGAAATGTGGGCATGACACCTCCAATCATAGATCTATATTTTTTCTGATCAGTCTTAGGTGATTCATCATTCTTGCTCAACTTGCAACCAGTTACCATGGGAGTACATACTTGTTTAGAATCCTCCATTCCAAACTTGTTCAATAATTCTTTCACATACTTGGACTGAGAAATGAAATTTTTTTTTTCTGATTGAGTAATTTGCAGTCCTATGAAGAAATTTAGTTCACCAAACATAGACATCTCAAATTCCTTTTGTATTTCCTCTACAAATTTCTTACACATACCTTCATTGCCTCCAAAGATAATATCATCAACAAAGACTGTAACAATTAGAATTTGATTAGCATTGGTTCTGAAGTAGAGATTATTGTCTGTGGTACCTTTGTTGAACCCTAGTTGCATCAAATACTTGTCCAACCTTGCATACCAGGCTCTAGGAGCTTTCTTGAGTCCATACAGGGCTTTATTCAATATACACACCATGTCACCTTTGTCTAATAGCTAGAATCCTTCTGGTTGTTCAATGTAGACTTCTTCTAGCTCTCCATTCAAGAAGGAAGACTTCACATCCATTTGGTACACCTTGAAATCTTTGTGAGAAGCAAAAGACAAAAACAATCTTATAGCTTCAATCCTTGCCACATGAGCAAAAGTCTCTTCAAAATCTATTCCTTCAACCTAAGAATATCCTTTGTATACCAATCTTGCTTTGTTTCTTACCACTTCACCACTTTTATTCATTTTGTTTCTGAAGACCCATTTGGTTCCAATCACATTCTTATCAGCAGGTCTAGGGACCAATTCCCAAGTTTGATTCTTTTTTGTCTACATCAGTTCTTCTTTCATGGATTTTATCCAACTTTCATCTTTGTTTAGGTTCAATATGTGAAAGAAAGTAGTAGTTCAACTATCCTTCTCCATCTCTTTTCCTTGTCAATACCCCTTTTCTTTTGTCACCAATAATTTGATCTTCAAAATGATTAATTCTTACATACCTGGGAGTCTTAGCAACATTTTCTAGATCCTTTTCTTGTTCACCATTTTCTTCTTTAGCTTGACTATCCTTTTGTTCATGTTCCACCTTTTCTTTAATGATTGTGACAGCAGGTTCATCTGACTCATAGCCTCTTAGATCTGATGTTATTTCTTTCTCTTAATCAACCTTCACATGAACACTTTCAATGACCTTTTTCAATCTCTTATTGTAGCACCGGTAGGCCTTACTTTTAGTAGAGTATCCAAGGAAAATACCTTCATCACATCTAGCATCAAGCTTGCCCAATTCTTCATGTCTTCTAATATAACATTTGCTTCCAAAAACTTTGAAATATTTTACTGTGGGAACTCTTCCATACCACAATTCAAAAGGAGTTTTAGTGTCATTACCTTTGACTTGGACTCTATTTAGAATGTAGATAGAAGTGTGTATAGCTTCTCTCCAATACACTTCTAGTAGGTTAGCCTCCATCATGATTGACCTAGCAGCCTCTTCAGCTGTTCTATTCTTTCTTTCAACAACTCCATTTTCCTTAGGAGTCCTAGGAGTAGACAACTATCTCTTTATCCCATGCTCTCCACAAAAAGTATTAAATTCATTTGATGTAAACTCACCTCCTCTATCAGACCTTAAGCATTTGATCCTCAATTCTAACTCATTCTCAACCATTGCCTTAAAAGCTTTGAACTTGTCTAGTGCTTCTAATTTCTCTTTCAGAAAAGTGACCCATGTCATTCTAGAATAATCATCAATAAGTAGCATAATGTACCTGTCTCCTTGTAGACTCCTTATTCTTGTAGGACCACACAGATCTGTATGTACCAGCTCAAGCAATCCAATAGAAAATTGTTCTTTGCTCTTAAAACTTGTCTTTGTTTGTTTTCCTAGTTGACATTCCTTGCAAATAGTATTGGCAGGCTTCACCAGTTTAGGCAAGTCTCTCGGAGCTTGAACTGAGCTTATCTTCACCAAGTTATCAAAATTGATATGACACATCCTTCTATGCCATAGCCAACTCTCATCTATCTGAGCCAACAAACAACAATCATAAGATCCTCTCAAGTGATAAATATTACCTCTAGTTTTCTTACCAGTTGCAATCACTATTTTGAAGCTTTCCATGATCTTGCATGCATTGTCCCTAAATATTGGATCATACCCTTTATCACACATTTGACCAATAATTAAAAGATTATGCTTTAGACCTTTTGCATCGAGAACATCATCTATATTATACTTTCCATCAAAAGAAATAGATCCTCTTCCACAGATCTTACTAGCTGCATTATCTCCAAACCTAACCAATCCACCATCAAACTTTTCTAAACTTACAAACTTACTTTTGTCATCGGTCATGTGATGTGAACATCCACTATCAATGATCCATTCATCCTTATCCTTCTCAACCTAGACAGACAGAGCACTTTCTTTTGCTAGTTTTTCTTCCTTCACACAGCTAATAGGATTAGTAGACACAGGTTCTTCCTTAATAGCAATAAACAATCATTCATTTGCACTAGTACTATTATCATTAGACTCATCATCTGTTACACCATCATCATCATCAAGATATCTAACATAATAACATTTCTTGACAATTCTAGGTCTACTTTCAAATTTCTTCTTACCTCTTTCAATTCTCTATGGACATATGGATGCATAGTGATCAATCTTACCACAAGAAAAGCATTTGAATGGTAATTTGCTTTTGTACTTACCAGAACCTCTTTGTATTCTATCTACAAATTTGGCTTCAACCTCGTCTAGGTCATCATTAGATTCCATATCATATTTCTGAGCGCTTGAAGTCTTTTCTAAAGTGTTGGCTTTGAAAGCAGTCTCAATCTTTGGTAGAGCATCACCAAATTATCCAATTTCAAAAGTTGTAAGTTTCCCAAGCAACTGATCATTTGTAACCTTTTGCACACTCATGAGATCTTCAATTGTTGCCACCTTGTGACTAGAGGATTTAGGCAATGACCTGAAAATCTTTATCACAACCTCATACTCCTTTGTAGTACCTCTAAGACTTTTGATTCCATTGACAATTTCATCAACTCTCTGGATGTACATAGTTATGTTTTCATCTTCACTCATCTTCAGGGCTTCATACTTCACCTTCAAGTTTTGTAATTTGGCACTCTTTACAGAGTCATCTCCTTCATATAAACTTTTTAACTTATCCCAAATCTCATGAGCAGTTTCCAAATCCATAACTTTCACCAACTCATTGTTAGATAAGGCATTTAATAGAGCATCTCTAGCTTTTCCATTAAATTCATACTATTTGATTTCATCATCATCTAATGGACCATTTTCAGGAATAGTATAATTTTTCTCTATTATCTTCTAGACATTATAACCAAGAGAGATAAGATAACTTTTCATTCATACCTTCCAAAGGGCATAATTCATTTCATCAAATTGTGGTGACTCCCTCCTCTGCACCATTTTGGATCTACCTCGAGCTGTTAGACTCTTTCTTGAGAAACCTCCACTTTGATACCAATTGTTGAAAAGTGCAATACAACTGAGAGGGGGGGTGAATAAGTTGTAACCAATATTTCAAAACCATTAACACATATATCAATCAACACTATGATTGTATATTAACCACGAAAGCATGAAACAAAAACTTGCACACAATTACACATTCAACATAGGAGACACCAGATTTTTACGTGGAAAACTATGATAAGTGTTAGATCACAATATAATATGTTATAACAATACCAAAAATAAGAGGCTCACTACCTTAAGGCTCACTGCCAAAAATGCTCACTGCAGGAAGAGGCTCACTGCCAATGGGGTGGCTCATTGCCAAAGTTGGTGAATTGAGATAATAGCATCTACACTATGCCAAGGTTTAGTTCCATTGAAGCACAATAAGTATCCTCTACTCTTCTCTTCTTATATACTTCACAATTATCTTTTCATTCTCATATCCTTCACAAATTCATGACTTCATTTCATGTTTTTATACAATTCATCAACCTTGGAATTTACATCAACATTGGGATTACAATCATCAACCTTTGGAACATTCTCCAATGTTGGCAAACATACATAGATTAAGATAGGTCTAGACCTAAATAGAATTAAAATAGAAAAGACTGAATGTGAATCATGCCAAGCCTTAGTTGGGACTTAATTGCAATCTTCCACGTAGCAACATGCTTCCACAATCTTCAAATCATAACTGCAAGTAGTGAGAACAACCAAGTCAGCCAAGACTAGAGTTAACACTAAGACTTTTAGGAACACACTTCATGTATAATCTAGATTATACTTTACAAACCAATCCAAAGATAGGAACACAATCTAGGGACTCCCATAAGCACGTTACAATCATCAAGAACATCCGTACAACCTCTAAACACTTTGTCCATAAGATTCTTCAAATCGGAGCACTTCAACATTATTGTTGACCACTGTCATAAATCAAAGATCACTTGTAGAGCACCAAATCATGAACCATTTACGCTAAAGGCACATAACATCATCACAAACTTAATTCTAGAACCTCCGACTGTGAAACTTCAATGCAAAGAAATGCGAAGAAGAGTACATTCTCCCTGTCACCATTAAATACACAAATATTTTTTACTCTGGTGAACACAACTCTCTTAAATCTTCACACCAGAGGCTCAAAATTGAAACATAGCATCTACAGACATCCCTTAATATTACTTCCAATCCGCAGATAAAGATATTCAATCTACAGAATATGCAGAGAAAAACATTGCACTGTTCTTGAGAGATAAAACAATTCTGCACTTGTACAAATTCCTTAGATACTTGTTTAGACTTATTCAAATAACTTCCTTATGTGATAGAGCATTTGTAAGAAAATTCCCTCCCATGAAGGGTAACAATGATAGGTGTTTCTTTGTTTCCATTAGGCCTTCTTGGTTCCTGCAACACCTCACTCCCCTCCTCCTTTTTAAGATAGTTCTAAGTCTACAATGTATCACTTTTGTTCTCTTTCTCTCTTTTTCTCCTGATGATGGACCATGGAGTGTGATCAGAAATGTTGAGAGAAAAAATCTAACATAGTTTAATCCTGAAACACTATTCAAACTTCCTTATGTGTTGACATCAATGTCAACACATACTACTCATACTTGCAACATAACACTGACTCAAATCTTCACTTCCTCTGCATAGCTGACACTGATGTCTTCAACACATCTTCACATACACACTCACTCACTTTCACACTCACTCATATAACCTCACACACTCTCACTAAATCACCCAATCCACAAAAAAAAAGCTCTTTTATTTATACCTTCCACAAACAACAAAATCTTCCTCCTACGTGAGCCAAGATGAAATGTGTAAATATGAAACATGCGACGGCCACACCAAGTCGACATCCAAATGATGTAGAAATCCAATGCGGTTCAAGCCAAAAGATAACCAAGACTTATTCTTTTCTTAACACATTCTTTCAAGCTGGCACACCCTTCAAAACATTCGATAGGAACATCAGAAGACATGAAGTTGGCCCAACAAACACTATTCCTTCCATAAAATGGCTCTAGACCTAAAGTGATACTGGAGGAACCAATTAATATCATCAGATCATTTCATAAGCAACATAAGACTTCCAAAAGAATTCTCAAACATTCCTTTCTTTGAGATATATGTATTCTTTCTGATGTAAACATACAGATACAAATCTTAGCATCACTCACAAACACTGAACACACAGTCTTGAGATAGAACGTTGAAAAATCGACTTGCACTACACTTTAGCACCTGAAACCTAAAATGAACAATCATACTGAATATCTAAACTCATCCTCCAAACATCAAAGCCAAAAGATGAACTGTGGTTAAATGTGGTGGCTTTTACTTTCTCCTCCAAACAACCCTAATTAGCAACATGATATATATTTGTTTTGCTGGCTCTGGAGGACCTTTGTAGTACAACTTATCAACTAAAACTACAATATAACAATCTTCTCAATTACATTTGACCATCCTTCAAACCATAGGAGCTCATCTTTAAAAGCAAAGAAATGCAGAGTAGTTCTCTGAGGCATTCTGACTACACCATCCTGAACCTCTATCTTCACTCTGCTAGTTCTAGAATCTTCTGTGGTAACTTCAAGCTCTAAAATCAAGAACATACAACCTTCACACTTGTCTCTATCTAACTCTCAAACTGTAAGGTCATACCTTAAATTAAGATGAATGCAGAAAATTCTCCCGAGCTTCTTCAGTACAACTTTTAGTGTCTTAGACTTCCTGAATCATTTTCTCAAGATTTAAGCAATACTTATCATCAGGAAACAATGAATACAACATTCACTATACTAGAGACTTCATTCAGAAAATCACAAATCTTTTTTATCAAAACAAGAATCTTCATGTTAGCACAACCTTTGTCAATGAACTTCAGAAGATAGGGTGCAACTGTGTACAAATGATACTGATCTAATCAGTAGACATAGTACATGACATTCATCATCTTACCCTTTACTTCACAACTTCTTTGATCCATCTCTTTATTATTCTTTTGTCTTCTTCTCTGATCACCTTAGGATATACTCATCACTTTGCATTACTATCCTTTGGCATCTCTGATCATCAACTGATCATCACTTCCACTTCCAACCTTCAGCACTAGTGACATCAATGACAACACATATGCAACAATATTTGTAGCTACCCTTGTAGACATGTATGCAAAGTGTGGAAACATAGACAAAGCATGTGAATAGTTTGGCATGAAACCTCAAAGAGATGCCATCTCATGGAATGCAATGATTGTACGATATGTAGAAAATAGATTTTTTGAAAAGGCTTTAGAAACTTCCAAGAAAATGCAATTAGAATGTGTAAAACCAAATTCCACAACCTTTCCAAGCATCCTCCCTACCTATGGCAAATTAGGATCTTTGGAGTTTAGTGTATAGATAGCCATGAAAGAATAAAGGATATAGGAATTTTGTTGAAGATGTATTTGCAACAGCCCTTGTAGACATGTATGCAACTTGTGTGGATGCATAGACAATGCATGTGAATTATTTCACATGATGCCTCAAAGAAATGTTGTCTCATGGAATGCAATGATTACAAGCTATGCACAAAATAGATTTTTTGATAAGGCTTTAAAAAAACTTTCAAGCAAAAGCAATTTTCAAGTGTCAAGCCAAATTCCACAACCTTATCCAACATCCTTCTTTGCCTATGCCAAAATGGGATCTTTGGAATAGGTGTGGACAACCATCAAAGCATGAAGGATATAGTAATTTTGTCAGATGTTGTATTTGTTAGAATGCACAGGATAACTAAGAGGGGGGTGAATCAGTTGTGTATTAAAACATTAAAACCCTCAATGCTATTCCAATCATCAACCTCTTATTATGCATTAGCAGAATGTAAACATATGAAGCATTAATGCAAGCACATTCAAACACATAAGAACACTAGATTTATATGGAAAACCCAATAAGGAAAAAACCATGGTGAGGATTACCTCACATATATATGAATAACAAATTAAAAACAAATAGGCTCACTACCCAAAAGAAAGACTCACTGCTAGAAGAAATGCTCACTGCTAGAAGGACTCACTTCTTAGAAGAGAGAAGAATAGAAGAGGACTGTTACAGAGAGATTCACTATCTCAAAGAAATAGTAGAAATCCACCACTACAAATTTATGCCATCCGTAACCTTCGGCTCACTACCTCCAGCAACTTCAACCAACCTGAAGATGTAGACACCTTTCATCTCACTGCATCCAAGAGTCATATGCATTTAAGCTCACACTTAATTCACCACCCTTCATTAACATTTGAATCATCTTCTCTACAACCCTCCAAACAAACTCCATCTTGCATTTATACCATCCATGACCTAAGATAATCTCAATTAGGTTGGCCTTAATGAAACATGTGCACCTCAAATGTGCAACACCAAATAGATTAGCACTAAACACTTCTGTGGTGGAAAGAAGTGAAAGTGGACCATGCCAAGGGTTAACTAGGACTCAAATCTATATCATCATGTTTCTCATCACATCCACAATCCACGAGGTACCTCCTCAAAGAGCGCTAGCTAGCCAGGTCAGCCAAACCTGATATAATGACCACATCCATGCTTCTCCAAGTCCAAAACATCATGTGAACGACAAAGAGACACTCCACAACATCCACACACCTTTCCAAAATATTTAGCATCATCAAAATCTTTTGTAATACTACCATAACCACCTGAAACGAAGAATGCCTTCATTTTGTAAATCAGGATACACTGCTACTAAACACCAACACAAGAAACTTCAAGGTAAGGTAGATACAAACAATATAAGCACTTTCCTAGATCTACAAGACAAGAAACCTTAACGTAGAGAAATGTGGAGCAATCTCATTTCTCCTAGACAACCTTCTTCACAGTCAAAACACTCTGCTAAACACATCTTGAACTATCGCACGATCTAGAACTTGAAACTCTTGATATATCACCTTTGAACATCTCTAATCATCACTTACAAACCACACAAGCATACCTTCAACCATAAAGAAATCCAAGGTATAATACTGAACATACTGTTGGCACCTTCAAATTTTGGCTAAATTTGCACTCGGGAATGTACTTTTGAAATCTGCCCCAATAGCCAACTTTTGAGGATCATAGTTGGAATCCTATTTTCTTTTATGCCAAATCTCTTGGTGAGTTTGTCATTTGTCATATGTAAGTGTGTATGTTGTATTTTAGCTTCCTATGTTCATATTTGATAAGGTTTTGAAGCACCAAGTTGGAGGGTTCTATAAAAGTTTGTTGTCTGCACATTTTTACATCTGCCAGAGTGGTCAACTTTGGAGGAAAATATGTACAAGATGGATGCTTTTCATGATGAACCAATTGGTGCATACAATTGTCCTTACGTTAAAGTACTTCCATGTCCAATTTCAAAGCGCCGACATCTTGCTTGATATTTTTACCAGGGCAAAAGCAAATGTAATTTGTTATATTTTGACATCTACATTTCTAGAATGTTTCAGAGGGGTCATCTTTGACATTTAATATCTAGTGAAGAAAATGGATTGGCAAATATCCCTTTTTCACACATGTTCAATGGACCTAAATGAACCATTTTCCCAAGTGGTAGCTTACTGGGAAGAGATTTCATATTTTTGCAGGGTGGTGACTTGGTGAGCCCTAGTTGGTTTTTTGATGGTACGGTTTTAGAAAAGGCTAAGTAAGCCACTTTGAATATTAATATCTTACAATCTTGATGGCATCATGCAAATCCTTTTTATGACCATGCTCCCATATCATCAGACAACATGTATGTACATTTTTATGGCTCCAGGAGAATGTTTGATCTGTTTTCCAAGGTGATTTTAGAGGCCACCTCACTTGTTCTAGTGACAGTACAAAATGCAAGAAATCAAATTCTGATGGTTACCCACTTCAAATTTTTCATGCCAGATGCATATATATGTAGGCTTAGGTCAATTCAGGATAAAAAATTTATTTCAAAACGAAATTTTTTTTATCTAGGCCCATAAGGGACCTATCATACATCACACAATTGTGAAGTCATAAGCTACCCAACTTGGTATTTAAAATATTTGACCCAAGGGCCCTGGAGTTGCTTTCAAAGATGGATCAACTAATATCTTTTCACTGGTGAATAAATCTTTTGATAGAATTTCTTCTCAATAGTTGAAGCCACCCCATGAACCTGTAATTTCAAATGAAAATACTATGTTGAAATCAAATAGTATTGATGTTGCTTTAGTGTCAAATGGTTGTCATTTTTCTGACTGGTGCAGTCATGGTAGGAGGGTTCACAGAATGAACTATCCCAACCGTCCAACAAGAGTAAACACAATGGAAACAACTCAAAGATATGAAACAAATGCAGATTCAGTCATTCAATATATCATAGAATTCAACTACAGATCAGTTGGCAACATGCGGGCTCATAATTAGGTCTCACAGGCCTGATTACAAATACTAGTATATGTACAAGATATAGCTTTTAGGCTCCTTCACAAGAATCCAAACTATCAACTTATGCTAATGATCATAACTACTTTCTTAGGCATCTACTACAACAATATATATCATCTCCGGTACCAAAGATTCCTCTGCTTCGTTCAGGGAAGATCACAAACTCCAATGAAGAGCTGTAGCATGTGTACACGGATAGGTCGGACCTAAATGAATTACACTCCAAAAATGAATGGAATGATATGTGGATCTTGGGGAAGGTCGCCCACGAACCAAAAATTATCGAATGATGTGTCATTAGGCTTCATAAGTTGGGAAATGCTCCGCAAGTCTTCTCCTTTAGCCAGTTGTCTGAGACTATCAAGATGCTTTGTTCTGAGAAAACAGTCAATCTTCTGATAGCGATATCTTTCTGGTATCTTAACCAAATGCTCTAAGATTTGAATATGATATAGATGAGCATGTCTAGGTGCTAAGTCTAGCTTTGGAAGATCTAAGATGCAACTGTGGTAGAATGCAGACCAAAATACTAAAACAACTTCTGACCAAACTGCCTCAACTGAATTGGAAAATGAAAAGGAACAAGCTAAACTGCAAACAAAGTGAAAAGCAAATGTTTTTGGTTGATGTAAGATTGCTCTTGAACTAGCGATGCTCCTACATTAGACATCCAGGGTTATTGAAAAAGTGAGTCCATCACTTTGCTAGGACTAGAGAAAAACCAAGATGGTCCACCTCAGCTTGAGAAATCCATGATAAATCTTCTTCCAATCTGCCTTTCCACTTCACAAGGTATTCTTTGTATTGTCTTCCTTTGGTGTTGTGTCCAACTCTACTATCCAAAATGTCCTCAATCTACTCTGGTACTTATTGTGGTAACTACTTTTTCAAGTCTTCTTCAATGTTGTCACTGAACTCTGCTTCATGATATTGATATAGGTCTACAATGTTGAAAATAGGTGATATGCCCAATTTCTCTGGTAACTCCACTTCATATGCATTTCTTGAATAAAAATCCCTGAGTATCTTCCAAGGTCCAAACTTCTTCATCTTCAACTTGTTATATGTTCCAACTGGAAATCTTTCTTTTCTTAGGTATGTCATCATTTTATCTCCAACTACAAATTCCTTGTGTCTTCTCATTGTTGAAATAAGGGCAGATAACTGAGAGGGGGGGTGAATTAGTTGTCACCAAAAATTTTATCCTTTTTCTGTAATTAAACTTCTTTACCACTTAATAATAGATGAATGATATAACCATGAAAGCATGAATCAACAACACATGATTTGAAACAAAATCAACACACATAACACCAAGATTTTTACGTAGAAACCCAGTTAAGGGAAAAACTACGGTGGGGGTTAACCCATAAGATTTATTATTTGTTAAAAGAATAGAAAATGGGGAAGGCACATGCCTTCAGGGCACATGCCTTGAGGGCACACTACCTAGAGCTCACTGCTCCAAGAGGCTCACTGCCTATAGAAATATTTATAAGTTTATCACAGAAAGATTGAACTGGAAAACATCATCTTCTTCATGCCAAGGTCAATTCCATTGAAGTGCACAATATATCTTCTCTGCCCCCTAATACTTCTTCACTATCTCCTCATACTTTATTGCTCTTCCTCTTCTACTCTTCTTCTTCTCTGCTCTGCCTTTCCTCCTTTCCTCAGATTTTGTCATTTTCACACAAGGATACATTTCTACAACTCAACCACACATATTTATAAGCTTCATCAACCTTGGAATAAACATCAAGGTCGGCACTACAAACATCTTAATTAATACAAATCACTATGTTGTGGGCCAAACATAGCTGGGATCCAAATCTTCCTTGAACAGCATGCTACACTTCATAGAACCTCTCTTAGATCATCTGCAACACCCACAAAGCATCTGGTTGGACAAGACTAGAAAGAATAGCAACATCCAAAGAGAAATCTTCAATCATGAGATCAAACCTCAATTTGGAGTACTAACACAATAAGAACTTGATTTAAAGTACAATGAAATCAACAGGAACAACTGTACCACTTTAGATCACCAAAAACACTTGCACCTTCATCCGGGAACTCAAGAACACCAACTATGATGACTGTCATACTAGAAATATTGCTTACGGACCTCCAAACCATGAACCACTTGAGTTGAGGACACACACCAACATCCCAAACATGCCTCTAGATCCATAGATCATAATATTCTAATGTGGATGAATCCGGACTAGATTTTTGTCACCCTATCACCTCTAAACAATTGCAAAACTTGGTTCTAATCAGATGGCCATAACTTCACCAATTCTCCATGTGGACCTCTCAAATCTTGACTCGAGCAACTTCAGACAATCCTCTACAAACCCTTTAATCTGTAGACTCTGATCTTCATCCTACTGGGAATGTGGAGCAATCTACTTCACTGAACTACACTATCTTCACTATCTTTGACAGAGAGATATGTAACTCACTTGTTTCTTCCAGAGGCTAAATTTCTCAATATCCTCAACCTACAAGTCTTCTAGAATGAGATATGTAGTTAACACTAATCACAAAAAGAATATGTTGACATCAATGACAACACTGATCAGGCACATATTTGCAACAATATCCCCCTTTGTCATTGATGACAACATATGATGTAAAAAAATGTTTCAACCATCAAGACAAGAACTTCTCCCCCTTTCTCTTATCACACCTGTAGCCATTTTCTTTACTACTCCCCCTTTCATAAGCAACTACTCACTTCCAAGTTTTTCACATGACTTCTCTCCCCATTTGACTTCAATGGAAAAGGGCATATATTTGCAGTAATCTCTCACCTCTTTTGTTTCTTAGACAAACTCAAACTAAACTCAGAACATACTGACTACTCCCCCTGAGTAGCATTCCCTTAACACCAATCTGGACCACAAGATATGACTATGAGTTCTATTGGACTGATGCACATTAGTGCACCTTAGTTCTGAATGAGTAATGACCCCTAGCTTCCCTCTGAGATACTCAAAAGTATCCTTATGTAGAGGCTTAGTAAATATATCTGCAATCTGATAAACTCCAATCTAACTTCATTCTCATTTATCTTCTCTCTCAAAAAGTGAAATTTGGTGGATATATGCTTTGTCTTTGAATGCAACAATGGATTCTTTGAAATGTTTATTACACTTGAATTATCATAGAAGATTGTAATAGGTTCTTCAAACACAACTCTGATATCCTTCAATATTTGCTTCATCCACAAAACTTCAGTACAATTACTTGCTACTGCTATGTAGTCTACCTTTGCAGTAGACAAAGATATTTCCTCCTACTTTTTGCTCAACCAAGAAACCAATCTCTTTACCAAGAAAAATGCACCTCCACTAGTACTCTTCATGTCATCCACATCTCCTACCCAATCAGCATCAGTATATTCATGAAGAGTGAAATCATCACCCTTAGGATACCATAAGCCATGGTCAGATGTTCCGTTTAGATATCTGAAAATTCTTTTGACTACTACAACATGAGATTCTCTAGGATCAGCTTGAAATCTAGAAATAAGGCCAGTTGCATTCATAATATCAGGTCTGGTTTGAGTCAAATAAAGTAGTCCTCCAATCATTTATCTATACCTTTTATGATCTTCCTTAGGGGAATCATCATCTTTACTCAACTTGCATCCAGTTACCATAGGAGTACTCACTAGTTTTGAATCCTCCATTCCAAACTTTTTCAACAACTATTTCACATACTTAGACTGAGATATGAAGATGTCTTTTTCTATCTAAATGATTTACAAACCTAAGAAGTTCATTTCACCAAGCATGGACATCTCAAATTCACTTTGCATCTGATCAGCAAAATTTTTACACATACTCTCATTTCCACTAAAGATGATGTCACCGACAAATACCTCAACAATCAAGATGTGTTCATGATCAATTTTGAAATAAACATTACTGTCAGCAGTGCCTTTGCTAAAGTCCAACTTTAGTAGATACTTATCTAATCTTGCATACCAGGCTCTTGGAGCTTGTTTAAGTCGATACAATGCTTTCTTCAATTTGCAGACCTTATCTTCTTGACTAGAAAATTAGAATCCTTCCGGTTGCTCAATGTAGACCTCTTCTTCCAACTCTCCATATAGGAATGCTGACTTGACATCCATCTGGTAAACTTTGAAATCTTTGTAAGCAGAAAAGGCAAGAAATAATCTAGCTACTTCAATTCTTGCCACCGGAGCAAAAGTTTCTTCAAAATCAATTCCCTCTACTTGAGAGTAACCTTTGCACACCAATCTTGCTTTGTTTCTCACAACTTCACCATCTTCATTCAATTTATTTTGGAAGACCCATTTAGTTCCAATTACATTTTTGTTTTCATGTCTAGGAACAAGATCCCAAGTATGATTCTTTTCAATTTGCATTAATTCTTCTTCCATTGCTTTTACCCAACTTTTATCATTACAAGCTTCATTCACTAATTTTGGTTCAATCTTTGAAATCAGACAATACTCCTCTTGTTGTTTAGTAATTCTTCTTCTAATTTGAACACCTTTATTTTTATCTCCTATGATCTGATTTTCAAAATAATTCAATCTTACATACTTGGGATTTTTGGAATTTTCTTCAACTTCTGATTCTTGAACTTGTTCCTCAATATTTGCATTATCTTCTTGAGTCATTGGATTCTCCGGAGTAAACTGAACTTGTTTTCCTTCATTTGGACTTTCATTTTGATAATCTAATTTATATCCACCAAACCTTGAAGGTCTCTCCTTGCTTTCATCAACCTTGACATTAGCACTTCCAACCATCTTTTTCAACCTCTTGTTAAAGCCCTGGTATGCCTTGCTTTGATTAGAATAACCCAAAAATATTCCTTCATCACATCTTGCATCAAACATGCCTAGATCTCCATCTCTTTTGATATAGCATTTACTACCAAAAACTCTAAAATATTTCATAGGAGGACCATTACCAAACCAAAGTTCATAAGGTGTTCTACCAGAATTACCTTTGATCTACACCCAGTTAAGAGTGTAGACAGCAGTATTCATAGCCTCTCTCCAATAGACATGTGGAACATTTCCTTCCATCATCATGGTTCTAGGAGCCTCTTGAATAGTCCTATTCTTCTTTTCCACAACTCCATTGTACTGAGGAGTCCTAGCAGCAGACAACTGTCTTCTTATTCCATGCTTTTCACAAAATGTATTAAACTAACCAGAGGTAAATTCTCCACCTCTGTCAGATCTTAGACACTTTATCTACATACCAATCTCATTCTCCACCCTAGTCTTAAATACTTTGAATTTTTCAAGAGCCTCTGATTCCTCTCTCAAGAAGGTGACCCACATCATCCGGGAGTGATCATCAATCAGCAACATAAAGTATCTATCTCCTTGCAATCTCCTAACCCTGGCAGGATCACACAAATCAATGTACACAAGTTCCAACAATCCACTTGAAGATTGTTCTTTACTCTTGAATGTAGTTCTGCTCTGTTTGCCCAACTGGCATTCCTTACACATGCTATTAGCTAGTTTTACAAGCTTTGAAAGATCTCTTATAGCATAAGTAGAACTTATCTTGATAATGTTGTCAAAATTTACATGACACATTCTCCTATACCATAACCAACTCTGATCAATCTAAGCAATCAAAAAACTTTTACCAGTACCACTTAAATGAAAGATGTTACCTCTAATCTATGTACCTGATGCAATCTCAATTCTGGAGCTTTGCAAAATTTTGCATTTTCCATCCTTGAATCAAAGATCATATACCTTGTCAACCAACTATCCAACACTAAGAAGATTATGCTTCAACCCTTCTACATACAAAACATCATTAGCATTATTCTTACCGTCAAGAGAGATGGATCCTCTACCATGGATTCTACCAATTGAATTGTCTCCAAACTTTACAATTCCACCTTCATACCTTTCCATACTTACAAACTTACTCTTATCACCTGTCATATGATGAGAGCATCCACTGTCAATTACCCATTCATCATTTTCTTCAACCTAAGTAGCCAAGGCTCTTTCCTCATTCTCATAGCTAGCAGATTCAATAGGCACCTGATCTTCTTCTTTGATGGCAATGAACACCCATTCATTTTTTGAGGTACTTCCCTTATCAGATTCATCATCAGTGACTGCTTTAGCAGTTTCTTGGACATAGTAGCATTTCTTCTGAACCCTAGGTCTGTTAGGGTTTGCCTTTGAAACCCTCTCTAGACATCTTGAGGCAAAATGACCAATCTTATTGCAAGCAAAACATTTGAAAGGAAACTTTCCTTCATACTTAACGGATCCTCTTGGTAGTCTTTTGGCAAAAAGAGCTTCAATCTCTTCAAACTTTGATTCATCTTCTTCAAGATCTTTCCTTTCCTTCTCAAATCTCGTTAGTCTTCTTGAAGAGCTTTCACCTGGATCAAATCTTTACTTTCCAAAAATACTAGCCTTAAATGCAGATTTAGATTTAGGAAGAGAATCATCAAACTCACTCATTTCAAATGCTAAGAGCTTGCCAACCAACTGATCCCTTGTAATAGTTGTCACAGTCTTGATTTCCTCATTAGCAACAACTCTATGGTTGTATGAAGCAGGTAAGGATTTGAGTACCTTGCCAACTATTTTTGATTCTTCCAATGTTCTACTTGTTGATAACTGAGAGGGGGGGTGAATCAGTTATCCTAATTATTTCTGCTTTCTGAACTTACTTAATAATCAATGCAACATTAATTCAAATAATCAAACATAACCATGAAATGGAAATATACATGACACAATATTTTTGATGTGGAAACCCTGTTAAGGGAGAAAACCATGGGGTGATTAACCCAAGATTGTATTCTCTATTAGAAGAATGGAAATATAAAATGGCACTTGCCAATTAGGGCTCACTGCCCGAGCACACTACTCACAAGAGGCACACTGCCTACAAGAGACACACTGTCTACAGTCTATAAAGAGTGTAATACAATACTTGAACTGATAAGGAGCATCAACATATGCTAGAGTTCAATTCCAGTTAGGCTTAGTAAACTAATCTGTTGCACTTCATCTTTCCTTTTCTTATGTGCTACTCTCCTTTCACATATTGGATCTTCCTTTCTGCTTTTATTCAGCTCTACTGCTTTTCTTCGCACATTCCCTTGCACACCAACTACTTCTCACAACTAAATCCATCTTATATATATATATATATATATATACACGCAAAAGTGATTTCATCACCTTTCTAGTCAACACCCAGAATAGTCAATATTTTCCACAAACTCTGATCTGTCGACTGAATCCTTGTTACCAAGTAATGTGGATCAAGGATATACTTGTATAAGTCATCATTAATGTTAGCCAATCATAATTTATGCCTTAATAACTTTTACCATCATTAGTAACACATCCAGAATAATGTCTGATGTTCTGCCAGTCAGTTCTTCCTCTGTCCACACTGCCAATCAGGAACTCGATACTCATGTATTCATATCTTTTTCTTCATCTATCACTGGAGGCTAAATCCTTGGAATCTATCACTCAAGGTAGTCCTCTTGACTTCCCCAAAACCACACTTCACCAAGATACTTCCTCTGAGAGATCTGGGCCTTACTGTTGGACCTCGCCACATGCTCTGTTCTTGTTTACCGGACCACAACATTCTTCACTCTGACTTCTGGTATAGACATACCATGTCCTACGGATGTGTGGGATGAACTTTGTTACCATCAATGACAACATTCATGAATCCATATAGTGTCTCTTGCCAAAAATCTCCCCCTTTGGCATTGATGGCAACACTTAGTGAAAAATGACTAAGTGTTTACACTATGCTCCCCCTTGGCTGATGCTCTGTTTTTATATACATTTTCTGGAACTCCCCCTTAGTTGGATTCCTCATTTTTCACTACTCCTCACTCCCTCTTTGACATCAATGGCAAAGGGTAGGGTCCGCATTCCAAAATTTTTAGAATCTTGTCCGCATAAGTATATACTTATGGAATACTTACATATACTGAAGTATGTCTGCAAAAGTTGTTTTCAATTGAATGAATTTTGTAGCCCAACTTTGCTTCATTCTATCCAAAATTGATCTATGACCACTCAACAGGAATGCAAACACATCTTCCCTTTTTAGCTCTGTTGGATCATTGGTCTAGGCTGTAATTTGAGCTTCTTTGATGGCCTCATGCATGGCCTCTAACTTAGGGACAATTATCCCTCTGAGCTCACTCAACCTACTGATTCTGTTTTTCTTCTCTTTTTCAAGCTTCTTAATTTCATTCAAAACTACAAATGTTTGACATTCTTGATTTATTATTGATGTAGTAAGTGGATCAAAATTTTGAGAAAGTTTTATCAATTTATCCTCCCATTCTTTCATTTTCTTCTCAATCTCCACAGTTGTTTTGGACCATGATAAACAAAATTTGTACATTTCTCCGTCATCTTTAAGAGCATTTTCTAAGCTCTTTATCCCAATATTCATATTTCTCCTATCATTAATTATCAACCCTTGTACCTCTGATAATCTTTTTGCAAGAAATTCCTTCCGGACCTTATCTTCTGCTAACTTCTCTAGGGAATCAAAATGTGTGCTAACACTATTGACTAGAGTTTTGAGATTACTAGATGAGGAGGCTGTGGGATCCTTCTGAAACGATGGCATAATCTTTTCTAGCACTCCAGAAGCAGCTTCTATCAACTCACAGTCTTCCATGTGAGATTTTAGGAGTTTTTCTTTAGCCTTTGCATTAGCAAATGAAGCTATCTTCATTGTCTGTACCAGAGAAAGAGAATCAAAATTAAATGGTCCTTGTAGAAGCTCTAGTTCATCAATCTAGATTGTTTCTTTGTTCAAGAATTCTTGGACAGTTTTTGCAGTGTCTTTTGCTAGAGACAGATTTTTCTTCTCTTCTACATTCTTAGAGCTGTCTCTTGGAGCTGTCTCTCCTACATTCTTACCACTAGAAGTTGTGGTCTTCTCTGTTGAAGTCTTCTCTCCTTCTACAACCTTGGTACTGTCGTCTTCTTTTTCCTTCACCTCTACTTCTTTCTCCTGTATTCTTTCTTCTCCTTTAGATCCAGAGACTGTAGGGGAAACCAGAGGAGAGATATTTGTTTGTTCATGAGCCACCTCTTCCAGAGTAGAAGATTCCAAGTCCTTATCCTTTTCTGCACCGGTGTCCATGACTTACTCAATCGATTCTTTTTCAACACTTGTGGTCGAGGGGTCAGTACCCAAGTCCTCTATAATTGGAATGTTGAATTTTTTAAAAGCATTTCAGAGGATCTCTTCAGTCTCTCTTGCCACTTTGTCAGTTTCACCAAGCATGAGCTGATACATCCTGGCTTTGCTCCGGAACTCATCCTTGCAATCTTTGAAGATCATGTTCATTTGTTGCAGAGTGATTGAAAGGTATAGCTGAATTGCTATCTGTTCCTAGATTTCTAGATCTTTTTCTCGAGCATTGTTCTTCCTCATTTCAAGCCTTTTCTCTAAGCTTTTGGGAATTAGAGAGATAATTTCAATAAAATCTTTATTGTAAGTGTTCAAAAACTTAATTGTGGCTTCCTCCAGAATCTTTTTGTTTGCTTTATTATATGCATCATAGAATTCTATTAAGGGTTGCAGGTTCCCATCCACAGTGACTACTTTCACTACAACATCTAAGGATAGAGTGGGTTTTTCAACAAATTCCTCTTCCTTCTCTTCTTCTCCTTGACCGATAGAGTGTTCACCGGATGATTTCTTCTTCTTCTTTAGTTTCTTTATCTCCTCATCTGACTCAGTTTCCTCATCATCCTTTAGGCTAACATAGGACCTTGTTGCCTTTTGCTTTGTTCTCTTTTCTCCTTTTTCGGATGCCTAGACTTCAAGCTTTGATGTCCTTGAGCTTTTAGTAGTAACAGGTGCTGATCTCTTTGATGATTTGGTCCAGGTGGAAGATTTTACTAGAACACTTTCCTCACTTTTCTTTTCTACATTTTTCTTCTCTCCCTCAGCCCTTTCCATCTTTTCCTTGTTGGCATCAAGTGCCTCCTTTAATATGCCAAAGCCTTTTGCAACATCTTCAACTTCTTTTCTTACCTTCCTCTTGATCTTTGGTTGTCTGAGTTCCACATGAACTTTTACACTTAGCTTTTCAAAGGTTCCAAACCTTTCTGCCTTTGGATCCTTTGGCTGACTTAGCATGTGTTGAACATGCAGCTCCACAATTTGTTCATCAACTTCATACCCCATAGGCATGATCCATATAGTTCTTGGTTCTACTGCCTCCATTAGACACTAATCAGTCTCTACCATAAAACATACTGTGTCTTTGTATTTCTCAACAAGAGACTAGGGAATTCTCTCTCTTGCTTGCATCATGTTTTGAAAATTCTTGAAATATCCCCATAGGGCTGTATTTCTTGCTTTAGCATCCCCAAGCCCATGCAAATAGTCTCTGATTTGGATGGCAACTGGTCTGTCATTCTACCATACCCAGCCATTGGATCTGAGAAGCTTATTCATGTAATAAAAGAATAGGCAGAGTATCAAGCCCCCATACTTGAAGGAGTTCTTCTTATCCTTCTTAATCTTTTGCAGATTTTCCAAAACTTGGCTTAGAAGAAGTTCACACAGATCATAGTCAGTATTTTCTTTTAGCATTTGATAGGTTGTGTAAACTGCAGTTCCTGGTATTGAATTTTCCCTACTAGAGTGATAAATCTTGTAACCAATTATCATGGATGCAAATTTGACATCCGGTTCAGTGATGTCTTCAATTGTCATAGCTCTCTTGTCAAATTTTGATCTGGTTGCATCACTTACTATCTGATTCTTCACAGATTTGAGAACGGGTATTCCACCAAATGAGTGCAGACCGGTTACTACCCTAATTGCATCTTTGGTGATCTTAAATGGTCTATTCAACCATAAGAAATTGTCATGCACTCTACTCAACACATACCGAACCCATTCATCTTCTTCAAAATAGGGGAAATGAATGCACTGTGCAAAATGCTTATCCCAGATGGCTTTATACTGAGGTTTGATCTCAAAGGAATCATCCATTAATTGCTTATGATAGATATCCATTAATTTGGACTCTCCAAATTCTTCAATGTTTTCATGAATGTAAACCCTAATATCTTCTATATGCAGGACACCATGCGGAACACTGGAAAAAGCACCTAGGGGATCTACTTCCAAGGATTTGTATGGATGTTTCTTGAATTTGGGACGAGGCCTATCAGAGATCTTCACAATATTGGGAGTACCCATCATTCAAGGATTTACAGAGAGATATTTGATAAAGGAGAATACCTTTTGCACCTTTCAGTTTCACAGAGTTAGCCAGATCAATTTTTGAATGAATTGACTTCTGTAAATGATCTTGGATGAGCTTGAGGGATTTTGTTGTAGAGCCTCTCTTTTCATTTCTTCTTGAATGCAGAATGAGCAAATGCTTAGTGAGAAAACCCTTATACTTTCCCGCAAACCCTAATGTTAAGTTGCAATAAATGCTTGACCTAAGTTATTCTGGTTGCTCTGTTTTCTTTACTCTGAAATATGTATCTTTCCAGTTCACAGTGATATACTTAGAGTTGTCCTTGGTGATTTCCTATAGGCTTTCTTACCTTCCTCAATCATTTGATTTATCTGTAGATCAAGATGTCTCAATTTTAGAATCACACCGGACCAAACTTGTGAACCTGTTTTACCGGAAGACTATTTTACCGGATCAATTCTGGAAAGATTAGTCTCTTCAAATCATTTGCAGATGTCTCAAATATTCACCATACCTTATTTAAATGTTTCTCTAGGAACCCTTTGATCTGCAGCTTCTTCTGTGCTAATTTTAGGCACAAATTGACCGGCTGGGGGAATTGGCTTATCTTTTGTTGCTCCCCCTGAGCCAGAGCTCAACTTTTAGTTTCTGGAAGGAATATCAGCACCAGAGTCTGGTGCGGATGCATTTCCAATATTCTCTGTACTTCTCTTTACCCAAATCTTGTTCATTTCACTTTTAACGTCATCCGCATTCACCTATGTTTTTCCTTTGTCTTGATTCTGATTATGATATACCAGACCTCTTTTGTCCTAATTTTTGTTTCTACAGAATTTTGCAATATGACTAGATCTATTGCAAATTTGGCAAATAACATTTCTTTGCATATTTGATTGATATCCTCTTGATCTGCATTGATTAGCCATATGACCTATTCTATGGCATGCAAAGCATCTACCATTGAATGATTTGTTCATTTGCATATTTCTGCATTCATGAGATTTGTGATCATACCTTTTGCAATTAAAACACTGTCCGGAGAAGGATGTATTAGTCTGATTCATTCTCTTTCTGTACTGATTAGCTTTATGACCAAAGTTATTGCAGTTGTGGTAGTATCCATTGAAGGATGGATATCTTTGAGCATTAGGCTGCCTTATCAGAGGTCTTCTAGACCTGTTTCTTGGATTTTCTGATCCAAAATTCTTCTAACCAGATCCGAAGCTTTCTCCTTTCTCATATCCCAAACCACACTTCTCATCTACCCTCTTTTGACTTTCAAGAAGAACTTCAAGTTGAGCAGAACTTATCTTGAATTTCTCTTTATATTCATTTGCTATTTGAAGATCCCTTTTAAGAGAGACAATTTGATCCTCAAGTTTTTCTTCATTATCTTTAGCATCTTCAAGATCAGATTCAAGATGTTTGATAATTCTATCCATCTTGTGGCAATCTTCTGATTTCTCCTTGAGAGATTGTCTTGGATTATCTTCAGTTTTTCTTTTCTCTTCAACTTCTTGGGTAAACTTCATAACTCCTGATTCCATTTCATGTCTTACCATAATGATTTCTTATGATAACTTTTCACATAACTTGGTTTTCTCCTTCAGATCTTCATTTGTGTCATTAGCTTCACCTTGACTTGCCAATTGTTGAAGTAGCTCCTTTCTCTTTTTCATAGAGAGGCTTAACTTGTCTTTTAGTTCTCTCATGAAATCATCAGCCTGTTTGAGTCTTTCCTTTAATTCATTAACTTTAGAGTTTGACTGCTCAATATCATCAAGGGCAGTCTTGAGTTGCTCCTTTAAACCATATACATCCATTTGAATTCCCAGATCTTCCTCAAGTTGTTAGACTCTGTTAGGAGAAACTTAGCTCTGATACCAATTGTTGATAATTGAGAGGGGGTGAATCAGTTATCCTAATTATTTTTGCTTTCTAAACTTACTTTATAATCAATGTAACATTAATTCAAATAAGCAAACATAACCATGAAATGGAAATATATATGACACAATATTTTTGACGTGGAAACCCTGTTAAGGGAGAAAACCACAAGGTGATTAACCCAAGATTGTATTCTCTATTAGAAGAATGGAAATACAAAATGGCACTTGCCAATTAAGGCTCACTGCCTGAGCACACTGCTCACAAGAGCCACACTGCATACAAGAGACACATTGTCTACAGTCTATAAAGAGTGTAATACAATACTTGAACTAATAAGGAGCATCAACATATGCTGGAGTTCAGTTCTAGTTAGGCTCAGTAAACTAATCTACTGCACTTCATCTTTCCTCTTCTTATGTGTTGCTCTCCTTTCACATATTGGATCTTCCTTTCTACTTTTATTCAGCTCTACTACTTTTCTTCACACATTCCCTTGCACACCAACTACTTCTCACAACTAAATCCATCTTATATATATATACACAAAAGTGATGTCATCACCTTTCTAGTTGGTACCTGAAATAGTCAATATTTTCCACAAACTTTGATCTGTCAGCTGAATCCTTGTTACCAAGTAATGCGGATCAAGGATATACTTGTATAAGTCATCAATAATGTCAGCCAATCATAATTTATGCCTTAATAACTTTTACCATCATCAGTAACACATCCAGAATAATGTCTGATGTTCTGCCAGTCAGTTCTTCCTCTGTCCACACTACCAATCAGGAACCTGATACTCAAGTATTCATATCTTTTTCTTCATCTATCATCGGAGGCTAAATCCTTGGAATCTATCACTCAAGGTAGTCCTCTTGACTTCCCTAAAACTACACTTCACCATGAAATTCCTCTGAGAGATCCGGACTTGATTGTCAAACCTCACCACATGCTCTGTTCTTGTTTACCAGACCACAACATTCTTAACTCTAACTTCTGGTATAGACATACCATGTCTTGCGGATGTGTGGGATGAACTTTGTTGCCATCACTGACAACATTCATGAATCCATATAGTGTCTCTTGCCAACACCACTAGCACACCTGATACTGCACACAAGTTCATTCACCTTTTACATGTGGGAGGTGATGTTTTCATCTTCACTCATCCTCAAATTTTCATATCTACCCTTCAGACTATGCAACTTAGCACATTTGACATATTCATCACCTTCATATACAGTTTCCAACTTCTTCTAGATTTCATGAGCAATTTTTAATTCCAGGACATTTGTCATTTCTATATCAGTCAGGGCACTCAACAAAGCTTCTTTAGCTTGAATGTTGTTTCCAGCATCTTTGAGTTGATCTGGAGTTGAAGGACCTTTCTCTAGGGGCTCATACTTATCCCTTGTTATCAACCAATAAGCATCACCCATGAATTGCAAATGGCACTCTATGCCACTCTTCCAAAGAGAGTAATTTATTCCATCAAATCTTATACTCTCCTTCTTGTAAGTCGATATCCTGGATCTCCTCAAGTGGTCAAGCTTCTTTTATAGGAACTGGCTTTGATACCAATTGTTGAAATAAGGGCAAACAATTGAGAGGGGGGAGGTGAATCAGTTGTCACCAAAACTTTTATTCTTTGCTGTAATTAAACTTCTTTACCACTTAATAATAGATGAATGATACAACAATGAAAGCATGAATCAACAACACATGAGTAGAAACAAAATCAACACACATAACACTAGGATTTTTACGTGGAAACTCAGTTAAGGGAAAAACCATGGTGGGGGTTAACCCACAATATTTATTCTCTATTAAAATAATAGAAAATGGGGAAGGAAAATGCCTTCAGGGCACACTACCCAGAGCTCACTGCTTTAAGAGACTCACTGCCTATAGAAATATTTATCAGTTTATCACAGAAAGATTGAACTGGAAAACAACATCTTCTTCATGTCCAGGTTAGTTCCATTGAAGTACACAATATATCTTCTCTGCCCCTTAATACTTCTTCGCTATCTCCTCATACTTTACTACTCTTCCTCTTCTGCTCTTCTTCTTCTCTGCTCTATCTTTCCTCCTTTCTTAGGATTTTGTCATTTTTGCACAAGGATACATTTCCACAACTCAACCACACATATTTGTAAGCTTCATCAACCTTAGAATAAACATGAAGGTCGGCACTACAAACATCTGAATTAATGTGAATCACTATGTTGTCAGCTAAACATAGCTGGGATCCAAATCTTCCTCAAACACCATGCTACACTTCATAGAACCTCTCTTAGATCATCTGCAACATCCACAAAGCATTCAGTCAACCAAGACTGGAAAGAATAAAAACATCCAAAGAGAAATCTTCAATCATGAGCTCAAACCTTGCAGACCACCAACACAACATGAACTTGATTCAGAGACCACCACAAGCACGATGAAATAAATAGGAACAACTACACCACCTCAGATCACTAGAAACACTTGCATCTTCATCCAGGAACTCAAGAACACCAACTGTCATGATTGTCATACTAGAAATATTTCTTGGGGACCTCTAAACCATGAACCACTTGAGTTGAGGACACACACCAACATCCCAAACATGCCTCTAGATCTGCAGATCATAATATTCTAATGCAGATTAATCCAGACTAGATTTCTGTCACTTTATCACCTTTGAACAACTGTAAAACCTGGTTCTACTCAGATGACCATAACTTTGCCAATTCTCCATGCAGACCTCTCAAATCTTGATTGGAGCAGCTTCAGACAATCCTCTACAAACCCTTTAATCTACAAACTCTGATCTTCATCCTACTGGGAATGCAGAACAATCTACTTCACTGAACTGCACTATCTTCACTGTCTTTGATAGAGAGATATGTAACTCACTTGTTTCTTTCAGAGAGGCTAATTTTCTCAATATCCTCAACATACAAGTCTTCTAGAATGAGATACAATTGACATTAATGACAATAAGGATATGTTGAGATCAATGACAACACCGATTAGGCACATATTTACAACACTCTTCTCATTTGCTTGCTTCTTATATTTGTTGTTCATATCCTCCAAATGCTTCTTCACCTGATTATGCACTGTCTCCATATGTTCTACAGATTCTTTTGCTTCTGCACTTCTATTTTCTGCCATACTAATCTCTCTCAACTCTGCAACTCCTCTAGAGTTTAATTTGGTAACAATCATAAAAGGTGTTCTTCTAGTGCTCCTCTTCACATAATTATTATATGTAAAATCTTCTTGTGAAAGAATCAAATCCCAACTTCCTATCTTCTCTCCAACCAAACATCTCAACAAGTTTCCCAAACTCCTATTCACTACCTCTATTTGTCCATCAGTCTGTGGATGAAATGTTGAACTAAACTTCAAATCTATCTTCATCTTCTTCCAAAGTGTCTTCCAAAAGTATCCCACAAACTTTGTATCTCTGTCTAAAACTATACTCTTAGGTAATCCATGCAATCCCACAATCTCCTTGAAAAATAGGCCCCCTACATGCATTGCATCAGTTGTCTTCTTACAAGGTATGAAATGTGCCATCTTTGAAAATTTGTCCACCACTACAAATATTGAATCATGTCCTCTCTCTTAGGCAATCCCATTACAAAATCCATACTTATGTCTTCCCAAGGTCTCTCTAGTACTGTCAAAGATTTATACAATCCAGTGTTCTGACTACTTCCTTTTGCAACTTGACAAACTCTACAACTCTGCACAAATTTCCTAACATCCTTAAGTATCTAAGGCCAAAAGTAGTTTTCACTTACTAATGCCACTATTTTATCAATGCCAAAATGTCCTACCAATCCTCCATTGTGTTTCTCCTTGATCAAATTATCTCTCATTGAACTTCTAGGTATGCATAGTTGATTTCCTTTGAACAACATATCCTCCTAAATGAAATAATCTAACCACTTACTCCTATCTATCACAATAGGTTCCTTACATGCTTTCCAAGGTTTTGCAAAATTAGTGTCTCCCTCATATATGTTCTTCAATTCATCAAATCCCATCACTTCAACTCTCATCTTTGTCAACAAATTCCTTCTCCTGATCAATGCATCTGTAACTTTGTTTGATATGCCACTCCTATGTTTTAACACAAATGTATAACTCTGCAGGAACTCTACCCATCTCATATGTCTCTGATTCAACTTTCTTTAACTGTTTAAATATTGCAAAGCTTGATGATCTGTATACAACACAAACTCCTTAGGCAACAAGTAATGTCTCCACTTCTTCAATGCTTGAATTATGGCATAGAACTCTTGATCATAGACTGAATATCTTCTCCTTGCATCATTCAACTTCTCACCGAAATATGCTACTGGTCTACCATCTTGACTTAATACTTCTCTAATTGCATTTCCACTTGCATCGCAATCTTCTTGAAATACCTTATTGAAATCTAGTAATGCTGAAACAGGTTGTTTTATCACTTTTTGCTTCAACAATTCAAAACTTTTATCTACTGCTAATGTCCACTTGAAATCTTTTCTGTCACCTCTCATTGTCTCTGTCATAGGGTTACAAACTAAACTAAAATTTCTGATTAACTTCTGGTAGAAACTAGCTAATCCATGAAATGATCTGACTTCTCCAATGCTCTCTAGTGTAGGCCATTCAACAATTGCTCTTACTTTCTTAGGGTCCATCTTCAATCCCTCTACAGAAATCACAAATTGCAAGTATACCAATTCTTCCCTCATCAAACTACATTTCTTAATGTTTATCAACAATTTCTCCTCTCTCAGTCTTTGCAATACTTGTGTCAGGTGCTGCAAATGTTCTTCCTTTGTCTTACTGAAAATTAGAATGTCATCCAAGTACACAATAATAAGCTTACCTAAGAATTTCTTCAAGACTTCATTCATCAATCTCATGAAAGTACTAGGTGCATTTGTCAATCCAAAAGGCATCACTAACCACTCATACAATCCTTCGTTTGTCTTAAAAACAATCTTCCATTCATTACCTTCTCTGATTCTGATCTGATGGTATCCACTCTTCAAATCTATCTTTGTAAAATATCTTACTCTGCTCAAACAATCCATGATATCATCCATCCTAGGTAAAGGAAATCTATACTTAATTGTGATCTTTTTTATTGTTCTAGAATCGGTACACATTCTCCATTCTTCATCTTTCTTTGGTGGTAATACTGCAGGTACTATACAAGGACTCAAATTTTCTCTAATCAAGCCTTTCCTTAACAACTCTTGTATCTGCCTATTCAATTCTTCATTCTTTGTCAGTGTCATTTTGTGTGCTTCTTTGTTAGGCAAACTTGCTCTGGGTATAAGATCCATGTGATGACTGATACTCGTAATTGGTGGCAATCCTTCAGGTACATTGTCTAAAATGATGTCTTCATATTCTATCAACAATTCCTTTATCTCCTCCCACTGCGATTCTTTAGTCTCGTTCAATGCTTTAGGCTTTTTAGGAATCAAACCATCTTGAAATTTTCTTCCATCTACCAAATAGATTCTAGCATTCCCACATACTTCACTCTTAGGATCATCTTCCAAAGGAATCAAAGTAATTCTCTTTCCATTTGATGTTATAGTGTATGTATTCTTTCTCCCATCATGTATAGCTTTTCTATCATACTGCTAAGGTCTACCCAATAATACTTCATCATGATAAGATCCAATATGAAATTTCACCAAACATTGCTCACTCACTAGTACCTTATGATAATCTTGAATCCATGCTATCTAATAGGGCTTAGGGTGTTTCAATCTTTTCAACTTCAATTTAGTCATCATTTCCTCTGAAACTAGATTATCAGAACTACAACTATCAATAACAACTTTGCAACATTTACCTCCTGATTTGCATCTGGTTCTGAACAAGCTTTTCCTCTATAGTGGTTCCTCATTTGTCTCTACTTGAAATAGCGCTCTCTTCATCACAAATGGTTCTCCTTTCTCAGGTTTACCAACTAAACTCCATGATCCAATAGGTTCTTCTTCAACATAGGCTGTTCTTCCACTACTCTCTATTCTTTTGCTTGTACTCCCTTGATTACATTCAAATGCTCTATGTCCTTCACCTCCATAATTGAAATAGGTGCCTCTAAATGTTCCCTTATCAAATCCTCTTCCTTCTCTTCTGTATCCTTCATTTTGGTATGAATTATAATTACCTCTATGATGAAAATTTTTGTCATCACTCCAATAGGTATTGCTATCCCTGTCCTTCTTAAATGGGTTTTTAGGCTTGTTCCACTCTAAATGTGATTTGTCTCCTCTAGAAAATGTTCTACTTCTCTTAAATTTACCTCCTCTACCTCTCTATCTTTAATCATGCCTTTTATTCAGCTTCTCTTCAACTTTCAGGGCAAACTGATATGCTTCTTCTAGAGATGTCATCCTTACCAAATTCATTTCTTCTTGAATGTTCAATCTTATTCCATTGATGTATCTAGCCACTTTCTCCTTGCTTTCTTCACTGTGTCCTGTCCTTATGATCATCTTATGAAATTCTTTAGTATACTCCACATATTTCTCCCTTTGTCTTAGGTTTTGCAATCTCTTCAATAGTTCCAACTCATAGTCAGTAGGTATAAACTAGTTCTTCAATTTTGTGACCATCCTATCCCACTTTGTAATTATTTCTTTTCCTCTTCTATTCCTATCCAACTGAACTTCTTTCCACCATATAGAAGCATGTCCTTTCAACTCTTTCTTTGCAAATTTCACCTTCTCTAGATCTTCAACTTCTTCATATTCAAAGTACTCTTCCATGTCATTTATCCACTCAATCAACTCTTCAGGATTCAAATTGCCAGCATAATTAGGTACATCAACTCTAGGTCTTTTCCCAATCTTTGAAATAGCTCACAACATCTTTACTTGATCTAATTCTTCTTTTTCATCACCTCCTAGGGTTTGTTGGCAAGAGACACTATATGGATTCATGGTTGTTGTCATTGATGGCAACAAAGGTCATCCCACATATCCGCAAGTCATGGTGTGTCTCTACCGGAAGTCAGAATAAAGATTGTTGTGGTCCGGTGAACAAGAACAGAGCATTTGGCAAGGTCCGACAGATTGGTCCGGATCTCTCAGAGGAAGTGTCTTGGTGCAGTGTGGATTTGGGGAAGTCAAGAGGACTACCTTGAGTGGTATATTCCAAGGATTTAGCCTCCGGTGATGGACAAGGAAAAAGATATGAATAGTTGAGTACCGGATTCCTGAGAGACAGTGAAAACAGAGGAAGAACTGACTGACAGAGTATCAGACTACTTTCCGGATGTGTTACTATTGATGATAAAGGTTGTGAAGGCATGAATCATGTTTAGCCGACATGATTAATGATATCTACAAGTATATGCTTGATCCGCATTGCTTGGTGAGCAAGGATTCAGCCGACAGAACAGAGTTTGTAAGAAACTAGACTGTTCCAGATGCCGACTAGAAAAGTGATGAAATTACTTGTGTGGATATATATAGAGGATGGATTTAGTTGTGAAGGGTGTGATTGTGTGAAGATATATGCGAATAAGTGTAGAACAGAGCAGAAGTAGCAAGAAAGATCCGGTATGTGAAAGGATAGCAGAATACAAAACAGAGGAGAGATGAAGTGCAGCAGATCAGTGTACTGAGCCTAACCGGAACTGAACTCCAGCATATGCAGATGCTTCCAATCAGTTCAAGACTGTGATTCTTATCACTTTGTAGATAGTGTGTCTCCTTGTAGGCAGTGGGCCTCTTTGTGAGCAGTGTGCTCGGGCAATGAGCCCTAATTGGCAAGTGCCATTTTTGTAATTTCCTATTCTTCTAACAGAGAATAATTTTTGGGTTAATCACCCCGTGGTTTTCTCCCTTAACAGGGTTTCCACGTCAAAAATACTGTGTCATGTGTTTCTTATTTCATGGTAATGTTTTTATGTTTGATTCAATGCTGCATTAATTAATAAGAAAGTTCAAAAAGGGAAATAATTAGGATAACTGATTCACCCCCCCTCTCAGTTATCAACAATTGGTATCAGAGCTAAGTTCCTCCTAATAGAGCCTAACAGCTTGAGGAAGATCTGGGAGTTCAAATGGATGCATATGGTTTAAGGGAGAAACTCAAGACTGCCTTGAGGATCTTGAACAATCAAATTCTGAAGTCAATGAATTAAAGGAAAGACTCAAACAGGCTGATGAATTCATGAGAGAATTAAAAGACAAATTAAGTCTCTCTATGAAAAAGAGAAAGGAGCTGCTCCAACAATTGGCAAGACAAAGTGAAGAAAGCAATACAAATGAAGAATTGACTGAGCAAACCAAGTTATGTGAAAAGTTATCAAAAGAAGTCATTATGTTAAGACATGAAATGGAATCAGGAACTATAAAGTTTACTCAAGAGATTGAAGAAAAAAGAAAAGCTGAAGACAATCTAAGACAATCTCTTAAAGAAAAATCAGAAGAATGCCACCAGATGGATAGGATTATCAGACATCTAGAATCTGATCTTGAAGATGCCAAAGATAATGAAGAAAAACTTGAGGATCAAATTGCCTCTCTCAAAAGAGATCTTCAAATAGCAAATGAATATAAAGAAAAATTCAAGATAAGTTCTGCCCAACTTGAAGTACTTCTTGGAAGTCAAAAGAGGATAGATGACAAGTATGGTTTGGTATATGAGAAAGGAGAAAGCTCCGGATCTGGTCAAAAGAATTTTAGATCAGAAAATCCAAGGAATAGACCTAGAAGACCTCCGGTAAGACAACCCAATGCTCAAAGATATCCATCTTTCAATGGATACTGCCACAGCTGCAACCACTTTGGTCACAAAGCTAATCAGTGCAGAAAGAGAATGAATCAGATTAACTCATCCTTCTCCGGACAGTGCTTTAACTGCAAAAGGTATGGACACAAATCCCATGAATGTAGAAATATGCAAGTAAACAAATCATTTAAAGGTAGATGCTTTACATGCAAGAGAGTAGGTCATATGGCTAATCAATGCAGATCAAGAGGTTATTAGTCAAATATGCAAAGAAATGTTATTTGCCAAATCTGTAATAGGTCCGGTCATAATGCTAAAGTCTGCAGAAGCAAGAATCAGGACAAAAGAGGTCCAGTGTATAATCAGAATCAAGACAAGGGTAAACAAAAGATGAATGCGGAAGAAGTTAGGAACCAGATGAGCAAGATTTAGGTGAAGAAAAGTTTAGAGAATATAGAGGTTGGATCCGCACCAGACTCTAGTGCTGATATTTCTTTCGAAAATTAAAAAGTGAGCTCTGGCTCAGGGGGAGACTCAAAGAAAATCCTGTTCCCCCAGCCAATCAAGTGGTGCCGGATGTGGCACAAGATGCGGAGTAAAGGGTTTAAAGATATAAGTCTTGAGATGATCTAGATAAGATTTCAGAGGTCTGCATGGAGATATGAAGAAGCTGTGATCGATCAAGTAAGACCTGTTCTGGGAGATGCTCCGGTATGACAGAGGATTACAAAAAGATCCGGAGAGATCCGGAAGTGCATTGTCTTTTTCTGCGGATTGGATAGAGTGTTTGGGATGTTCTTGTAATGTGTCACCTCGATTTATTCATGATTGAAAGATCCGGATGATGTTCACAGATCAGGACTGATCCGGGATACTCCAAGCTATCCGGATAAGGCAAACCAGAATAATATAGGTCGAGCATTTATTGCCATCAGATATTAGGGTTTGCAGAGCAATATAAGGGATTTCTCAAAAAGCATTTGCTCATTCTACACTCAAGAAGAAGCGAAAAGTGGAGCTCTGCAACAAGATTCATCAGAGCACACCAAAGATCTCCTGCCGAAGTCATTACATAAAGAAATCAATCCACCACTCTGTGCAAACCGAAGGCGCATAAGGTATTCTCTGTTTTCATTATCTCACTGCAAATCTTTGAAGAAATGGCTACTCCAAATATAGTGAAAATCTCAGATAGGCCCCGACCTGAATTTAAGAAACATCCTTACAAATCCTTGGAGGTAGATCCACTAGGAGCCTTCTCTAGTGTTCCTCATGGTGTATTGCACACGGAAGATATTAGGGTTTACATCCATGCAAATCTTGAAGACTTTGGAGAATCAAAACTAATGGATATCTATCACAAACAATTGATAGATGACTCCTTTGAGATCAAACCTCAGTACAAAGCCATCCGGGACAAACACTTTACACAGTGCATTCATTTCCCCTGTTTTGAAGAAGATGAATGGGTCCGGTATGTACTAAGTAGAGTACATGACAACTTCCTATGGTTGAACAAGCCCTTCAAGATCACCAAAGATGCAATTAGGGCTGTAACCGGTCTGTACTCATCCAGTGGATTACCTGTTCTCAAATCTGTCAAAAATCAGATAGTTAGTGATGCAACCGGATCCAAGTTTGACAAGAGAGCTATGACAGTTGATGACATCACTGAACCGGATGTCAAATTTGCATCTATGATAATTGGTTACAAAATCTATCACTCCAGTAGGGAAAATTCAGTACCGGGAACTGCAATCTACACAGCCTATCAAATGTTAAAGGAGAATGCAGACTATGACTTGTGTGAGCTTCTTGTAAACCAACTCTTTGAAAATCTGCAGAAGATTAAGAAGGACAAGAAAAACTCCTTCAAGTATGGCAATCTGATCCTTTGTCTCTTCTTTTACTACATGAACGAGCTTCCCAGATCCAGTGGATGGATATGGCAGAATGACAGACCGGTTGCCATCCAAATCAGAGACTATTTGCATGGACTTGGGGATGCTAAAGCAAGAAACACAGCTCTATGGGGATACTTCAAGAATTTCCAAAGCATGATGCATGCAAGAGAAAGAATACCCCTATCCCTCGTTGAAAAGTACAAAGACACAGTATGCTTCATGGTAGAAACAGATCAGTATCTAATGGAGGCAGTAGAACCAAGAACTGTATGGATCATGCCCATGGGGTATGAAGTGGATGAACAAATAGTGGAGCTGCATGTTCAACACATGCTAAGTCAGCCCAAAGATCCAAAGGCAGAAAGGTTTGGAACCTTTGAGGAGCTGAGTGTAAAGATACATGTAGAACTCAGGGAACCGGAGATAAAGAGGAAGGTAAGAAAAGAAGTTGAGCATATTGCTCAAGGCCTAGGCATCTCAAAAGAGGCACTTGATGCCAGCCGGGAAAAGAGGAGGAAGGCTGAGGAAGAAAAGAAAAGTAAAGAAAGTGTTCCGGTTGAAACTTCCACCCAGACCAGATCATCAAAAAGATCTGCACCTCCCACAACCAAAAGCTCAAAACCGAAAGTCCAGGCATCCGGTAAAAGATCTAAGACAAAAGCCACAAGGGCCTATGAAAGCCAAAAGGATGAAGAGGAAACAGAGTCAGATGAGGGAGTAAAAGAAATAAAGAAGCAGAAGAAGAAAGGATCCGGTAAACCCTCCATAGGCCAAGACAAGGATGAAATGGCAGAGGTATCTGTTGAAAAGCCCACTCTATCTCTAGAGAGTGTAATCAAGTCGGTTACGGTGGATGGAAACCTTCAACCAATGACTGAATCTTATGATGACTACAATGAGGCTGACCAAAAGACTCTGCAGGAAGCCACAGTCAAATATCTGAACATATACAATAAGGCTTTCATTGAGATCATATCTCTTATTCCTAAAAGCCTAGAAAAGGAATTAGAAATAAGAAAGAATAATGCTCATGCAAAAGATCTTGAGATCCGGGAGCAGATAGCTATTCAGCTATATCCTCAAATTGATCCCAAGACAATGAACATAATCTTCAAAGACTGCAAAGATGAGTTCAGAAGTAAAGCCAGGATGAACCAACTCATGCTTGGTGAGACTGACAAAGTGGGCAAAGAGACAGAAGAGATCCTCCGGAAGGCCTTCAAAAGGTTCAACCTTCATGTTGTAGAGGACTTAGGTGCAGAAACAGCTGCGGATTTGGAATCATCTGCTCCGGAAGAAGTGGGCCCTGAATAGACTAACATCTCTCCTCCGGTTTCCCCTACAGTCTCCGGATCCCAAGAAGAAGAGAAACTACAGGAGAAAGAAGCAACAGTTAAAGAAAAAGAGGTTGACAGCACCCCAACAGAGAAAACCACGACTGAAAGTGGTAAGAGTAAGGAAGGAGAAAAGATTCAAAAGGACAAAACTGCAGAAGAGAAGAAACATCTGTCTCCGGCAAGAGACACTGCACAAACTGTTCAAGAATTCCTGACAAAAGCCACTATAGAAATTAATGAACCGGACCTACTAAAAGGACCATTAGATTGTGACTCTTTGTCACCGGTGCAAACAATGAAAATAGCCTCATTTGCAAATGAGAAAGTCAAAGAGAAACTGCTGAAATCTCACATGGAAGACTGTGAGCTTATGGAGGTAGCATCTGGAGTGCTAGAAAAGATCATGCCATCTTTTCAAAAGGATCCCACAACCTCCTCTTCCGGTAATCTCAAAACCTTAGTCAGCAGTGTTAGTACACATTTTGAATCTCTAGAAAAATCTGCTGAAGAAAAGGTCCGGAAGGAATTTTTGGATAAAAGATTTTCAGAAGTATTAGGATTAATCTCTAATGATAGGAGAAATATGAGTATTGGAATAAAGAGCTTAGAAAATGCTCTTAAGGATGGCGGTGACATTTACAAATTTTGTATATCTTGGTCAAAGGCAACAGCAACAATTGATAAGAAAATAAAAGAGGAACAGGACAAGCTACAAAGTTTATCTCAAAGTTTTGATCCTCTCTCTTCCTCCATAATAAATCAAGAATGTCAGACTATTGCAGTCTTGAATGAAATAAAGAATCTTGAGAAGGAAAGGAAGAATATCACTAACCGGATGGGAGAACTTAGAAGGATTATAATCCCTAAGTTAGAAACTATGCATGAGGCCATCAGTGATGCTCAGACCACCGCCCAAACAAATGATCCGACAGATCTCAAGAGGGCAGAAGCTTTTGCATTTTTGTTGAGTGGTCACATCTCAATTTTGGATAGAATGAAGCAAAGTTGGGCTACAAAACTGATCCAATTGAAGACATCCTTTGCAGACATTCTTCAGTATATGTGAGTATGTAAATATGCGGCTATGTATAGAAAATTTTTGAAAATTTTGGTGTACGGACCCTACCCTTTGCCATTGATGTCAAAGGGGGAGTGAGGAGCAGTGAAAAATGAGGAATCCAACTAAGGGGGAGTTCCGAAAATTGTATATAAAGACAGAGCATCAGCAAAGGGGGAGCATAGTGTAAACACTTAGTCATTTTTCACTAAGTGTTGCCATCAATGCCAAAGGGGGAGATTGTTGGCAAGAGACACTATATGGATTCATGGTTGTTGTCATTGATGGCAACAAAGGTCATCCCACATATCTGCAAGTCATGGTGTGTCTCTACCGGAAGTCAGAATAAAGATTGTTGTGGTCCGGTGAACAAGAACAGAGCATTTGGCAAGGTCCGACAGATTGGTCCAGATCTCTCAGAGGAAGTGTCTTGGTGCAGTGCAGATTTGGGGAAGTCAAGAGGACTACCTTGAGTGGTATATTCCAAGGATTTAGCCTCCGGTGATGGACAAGGAAAAATATATGAATAGTTGAGTACCAGATTCCTGAGAGACAGTGAAAACAGAGGAAGAACTGACTGACAGAGTATCAGACTACTTTCCGGATGTGTTACTGTTGATGATAAAGGTTGTGAAGGCATGAATCATGTTTAGCCAACATGATTAATGATATCTACAAGTATATGCTTGATCCGCATTGCTTGGTGAGCAAGGATTCAGCCGACAGAACAGAGTTTGTAAGAAAATAGACTGTTCCGGATGCCGACTAGAAAAGTGATGAAATTACTTGTGCGGATATATATAGAGGATGGATTTAGTTGTGAAGGGTGTGATTGTGTGAAGATATATGCGAATAAGTGTAGAACAGAGCAGAAGTAGCAAGAAAGATCCAGTATGTGAAAGGATAGCAGAATACAGAACAGAGGAGAGATGAAGTGCAGCAGATCAGTGTACTGAGCCTAACCGGAACTGAACTCCAGCATATGCAGATGCTTCCAATCAGTTCAAGACTGTGATTCTTATCACTTTGTAGACAGTGTGTCTCCTTGTAGGTAGTGGGCCTCTTTGTGAGCAGTGTGCTCGGGCAGTGAGCCCTAATTGGCAAGTGCCATTTTTGTAATTTCCTATTCTTCTAACAGAGAATAATTTTTGGGTTAATCACCCCGTGGTTTTCTCCCTTAACAGGGTTTCCACGTCAAAAATACTGTGTCATGTGTTTCTTATTTCATGGTAATGTTTTTATGTTTGATTCAATGCTGCATTAATTAATAAGAAAGTTCAAAAAGGGAAATAATTAGGATAACTGATTCACCCCCCCTCTCAGTTATCAACACGGTTTCACCAATTTGTTCAATAGATTGAAATTCTTTTTCATCATCACTTTCAACATTAGGTCTAGGTGTCAATCCTCTTCGCCTATCTTCTTTGATAGCATCCAATTGAATTCTCATTGTTTTCATCATTTCCATCATCTCATCCATCGTACCAGCCATTGTTCCAATAGTAGGGACTCTTCTCGGCAACATCTTCCTAGGATCAAGTGCAAACTGCCTTAATTTGGTGATCAAGCTACAAGGTGACAACTACCTCACAATCAGTGATCAGTTGTGACACAAGTAACCTGCCTCAATTTTGTGATCTATCCATAGCAAGATCTTATGGAATTCCTTCACCAACTTTTCTCAATTCACTCTCAAATATTCAAACGTCACTCTGATACCACTTGGTGCAGTCACAGTAGGAGGGTTCATAGAATGAACTGTCCCGATCGTGCAGCAAGAGTAAATACAATGGAAACAACTCAAAGATATGAAACAAACACAGATTCAATCATTCAATACACCATAGAATTCAAATATAGATCAACTGGCAACATGCGGGCTCACAATTAAGGCTCACAAGCCCAATTACAAATACTAGTATATGCACAAGATATAGCTTTTAGGCTCCTTTGCAAGAATCCAAACTATCAACTTATGCTAGTGATCATAACTACTCTCCTAGGCATCTACTATAACAATATATATCATCTCCAGTACAAAAGATTCCTTCCCATCAGCCAAGAAAGATCACAAACTCCAATGAAGAGTTGTAACGCGTGTACACAGATAGGTCGGACCTAAATGAATTACACTCCTCTGCAAATGAATGGGATGATGTACGGATATCAAGGAAGGTCAGCCACAAACCAAAAATCATTGAATGATGTGTCATTAGGCTTCATAAGTCAAGAAATGCTCTATAGGTCTTCTCCTTTAGCTGGTTGTCTAAGACTATCAAGATGCTCTTTTCTGAGAAAATAGTCGATCTTCTGATAGCAATATCTTTCTGGTATCTTAACCAAATGCTCTGAGATTTGAATATGATGTAGATGATCATGTCTAGATGCTAAGTCTAGCTCTGCAAGATCTAAGATGCAACTATTGTAGAATATGGACCAAAATACTGAAACTGCTTCCAACTCAACTACCTGAATTGAACTAGAAAATGAAAAGGAACAAATTGAACTACAAACAAAGTGAAAAGCAAATGTTTTTGGTTGATGCAAGATTGCTCTTGAACCAAGGATAGTTCTACATCACTGACAAATCTTAATTATCATGTGAACTGACCATTGAAAAAATGGGAATTACAAGGGCAGGTTTGATGAGCATAGATGAGGTGTCTCCTTCAATACCTCAAAGTTTTGAAATTTTTGCAAGACCAACATTTGATCCTTCTGTCCAGGTATCACCCTCTATAATTAACTCTACATGTCTCCCATTCATATCTCAAGTAAGCTTGTTTTAGGGGAGTTCCATTTTTTATTCAGGATTCTAAATCTTTTGCTTCCAGTTAGGTGTTGCCTTCAGTACCAATGCCTCAATTTGTGTTAGATTCTATTCCATTTGCAAAATTAGGGGATATAAGTACAACATCTGATGTATTGCATGGCTCCATCTTGAACCCAAGCTCTTTTAATAACCATGGCATTTTCAATAGGAATTGGATCTCATCAAATAATACTTTTTCTTGGCTCTCAGAGAAACAATATGGTTTGAAGCACAACTTAGGTAGCTCCTTAAATAATCCATCATTAAGAGTCATGGATGGGAAAAAATAGGAGCTATACTGGTACCAATGCTTGTGGATTTTCACCTCAAGTATCAAATATCCCTAGTCATGTATCCACTCTCTTGACTCAAGAAACTGGGGCTCACTCTGGGTCAAAATTGCACCCAAAAATGTATGGGAACTAATTATCTAAGTCTAACACTATTCCATCATATGCAACAAATAGGTTTCCAACTTGATAAGTACACATTTACAAACATGTTCCCAACCTATGCCAAAATGGGTGCTTTGAAACAAGGTAGGGCATCCATCAAAGTATAATGAAAGGGGGATTTTTGTTAGATATTATAGTTGGAAATGCTCTAGTAAACACTTAGCAAAATATAGAAGTATAATAAAAAGTTGTAACCGATTTGACAATGTGCCTCAAGAAAATGTGGTTTTGTGGATTGTAACGATGGCAAGATACACGCAAAATAGATTTATTGTAAGGGTTTTAGAATCTCTCAAGCAAATGTAAATTGCAGACATAAAGCCATCCACAACCTTTTCCAAAGCTATGTCAAAATGGTAGCTTTGGAGTGAGGGCTTTGCTGATGCTATAGTTTGAAATGCTCTGGCAGATATATATGTGAGATGTGGGTGCATTAGATAAAGCCTATTAATGGTTCGGTAAAATACCTCAAAGTGATTTGGTCTCATGCATGAATTGACTGCACGATATCAACTAAATGGGCATAGAAACTTTCAAGTGAATGAAATTTGTAGGTACTGAAGCTAGATTCCATAGCCATTATCAGGCTCCTCCCAACTAGTACCAAACCAATAATATTAAATCCAAGGAGGATTTGTAGATATTATATTTGCTAATGCTCTACCCACAAACCATGGAAGCATAACTAAAGGTGAATGAATTATTTGATAATATGCCTTGAAGAGATGTGATCCCATAGAATCAAATATCTATGTTGCATCTGGTAGGTGCGAAATGTACATGTAGAAATTTGAACATCAAATGATGCACAATTTCTCTAGATAAGTGTGTGATCATTATATGCATGAGAGGTAAGAAGGTGGATTGAAACTGCATTACCACAACGATCAGTGAGAAGGTGTACAGTATTGCGGGTGAACAGAAGATCCTTCCCGCACTTTCACAGAGCCAAAGCAAACTATGTACGGTGTTGCAGGTAAACTCATAGAATTCACCGTATCCCTACAAAGGAAAAATAAAATGTGTGCAATTGTGCAATGAAGTAAAATAATGAAGTGAGGTCTAAAAAGTATTATGCACATGGGAAATGGAAAATGTATCAAAATAAATAATGTACAAATATTTTCATTAGAAAGTGAAATATTTCCACCCATAAAGTTAAATAAATATAAAAGTTTTTGGGCAAATAAATGTTTTTACCTAAAGGGCACGTTTTGGGTGAAAATCCATAATGTGAAGTAAAAAGTGATAAAATAAATATTTTTTATTGTAAAAGGATATGAAAGGTTGTATCAAATGGTTATGTGAAGGGTTATAACCCTTGGAAAGGTGAAGTATATATGATAAAATCAAAAAAGAAAAAAGGGGTTAGACAGAGAAAAGAAAGAAGGGATAGGACAAAATAGATTCATGTACTTGTCAAAACTTGGGAAGAGAATGTACAAAAATGCATTTGATATGAAAATGGCTTCAACTATTCTTTGATCTCAATGAAAATAAACTATGAGACTATCTCCATATTGTTTTCTTTGAACATATGAAACAATTTGGCAAGTTCTATTTGATTTGTCATTCCATATTAAATTCTTCTGTGAGATATGTTTAATGGGTTCTCTCAAGTAGGGATTAAATTATTTTGAACATGTTACTATGATTTAAAGAATTTAGTTTGGATTAGAAAGAATGGCTTTCATGGTTGAATTACTTTCACATTTATGCAAGCCATAAACAAGAAAAGTGATGAACAATTAGAGTTTAAGGCCATTGGATGAGAAAAACTCATTAAAACCCCATAGCCCAACAAATAAGGCACCGATTAGATGTTATGCTCTAGAACTGATAAAATCACTGTACATAATTTTGATTTCTATTGTAGGAGTAGTGGATAGAGTAGTTGAATAAATCCAATTTCAGATTTCATGCCAGTTTGAATGTGGTTGAAAAGGATGCTTTAATTGGAAAAAATGTATATAATCTGCTCAATCATCACCATTCAGTCTTGAAGTGTTAAAATTCAGTGGTCATAAAAAGGTATACCCACCTATGTGAAGTAGGGCTTAAAGTGAAAGGAATTTTAACCATCTTGGTTGATTCTGTTAGTTGGCAAAATCAGTTGTAGAAACTGATCATAAAGCCTGGCATCCTTTTAGGATTTTACAATCTATAGATTTGAGAACCAAAAAATTGGTGACTCTATTGGGGAGATAAGTGATTATCATTGAGAAGAGTCAAGAACCAATGAGTGTAAATCTGAAATTTGGTTCAAGTTTTGTTGCAGTGAATTGATAAGAAAATGACTCTACTATTGTGAAGACCCAAAAAATGGATGTCATTCGTCATTGAAAGAGGTGGTAACTCTATTTAAATAAACTTGAAGGAGAATGCAAAGACATTTTGGAAATGCAACATTTCCAGTCATGGATCAATTTGAGATATCTCACTTAGATGCATTTTTTGGCCTAAGGAGACATGAGGGAGAATCTAGTTTAGCTCTTCTTCACAGAATGTTGAAAATCTATTTGTAAATACCTGTTGATCTTATGCTTGATGAATCTGTGTGCATTGAGTTGTTCATGAGAACATATGAGCCTAATTCAGTTTATTGGCCTAAGTGTTTGAAATCAACTACTCTTGGCCAGGTGTGCGAATTGGTTGATACCATAAAAAAGATCAGGTATGAGCATGTTAGCAATGCTAAAAATAATGGTGCTGAAAATGGTGATATCATTCATGGATGTGGGGAGAACAATGAAACAATGCCACTTGTAGAAGAGCCATGTGTAGATGAAGTTTGCAACTATGGTGTTTCAGATACAAATGAAGATAAACCTATGGAAGGCCAACTCTTCACCTTGGAGGAGGACTGCAATATTGAAGATGATTTTGAGGACACATTGCATGAGTAGTGCATCAACAATGAGGCCAATGAAGTAGCAATTTCACCTGGCAGCAAATAGGAAGCACATCTATTGATTGATACAATTGGTGGAGAAGAGGTATATACATCTGAGAATGCTTTCCAATGTTTTTCATGCTCATTATATGATAATGTGATAAAACAAAATTAGATAATACCTTGCCAAGCTGATGAAAGTAGAGAGTGAATCAACAATGAAGTGAATGAAGAGGTATGTTCACTCAGTGGTGAACAAATTTCAGATTTGTTGACTATTGAATGCCAAAGATATACACATAAAGATGATTTTGAAATTTCATGCCCATCACATATTTTCTTTGACAGTGAAGGTACTTTGTGTGACAATAATGATGCATTGCATGGTGGGTGTGAAAGACTATGTTTAGGATTACATTTTGATAAAACAGAGATGGCTGATCATTGTGAAATTCATTGTAGTAGCAGTCAAAGTTAGGATGTTCTAAATGCATATTCTTTTAAGTGTCTATTTTCTAATCTAAATGAGCCTGTATATGAATTTTTCTCTTTTCATACATTGGGGGCTTGTTTGCATGATTCTCATGGTTTGCAGTAGTGTGATATCAGCTATGATGCAACATATGAGTGTTTCAATTTCTCTGTCTATTTAGGAAAACCTTCAATGAAACATGATGATAAAATAGATAATTCTAATTGTTACATTATGTATGAACATGATGGATGTTTGTCACATGGTGATAGCATTCTTTAGTTTGTGCTTGATTGCGAGATATAGTCTGATAGAACTAAGGTTGGTATGGAAAATCATAGTGCTATGTTTCAGAATGCCAGTGGTGAAATTTGCTTTCAGGCTCACAATTAGAATGCCTTCAAATTTGACCTCATGTAGTCAGATGAGAACAAGGTGTATGACAAAGGTAAATAGAGGATTTTCTTTTTTTGGTGACCTTGTGCCATTAGCTATGGTGTGTTTTTTTAGATCATACTAGTTCAAAATAGAGGAGAGGTGGGATTCTATTGGCCACTCAATAAGACACTTGGTCTACTCCACTAAAGATCTAAATTCTTGCTATGCACGCAAGGGTCATACATCCCCAGTCAGAGCCACTATTGAAACCTTCAAATTTTAGCTAAATTTGAAGTGCCCATGTTGAAAATTTTGATTTCAACACTCAAGAATGCACTTGTGAAATCTACCTCAATAGCCTACTTTAGAGGATCATAGTTAGAAGCCTATTCACTTTTATACCAAATCACTTGGTGAGTGTGCTCATTTGTCATATGTAAGTGTGTATGTTTGATTTTAGCTTCCTATGTTTGGATTTGATAAGGTTTTGTAGCACCAAGTTGGAGGGTTCTGGAAAAGATTGTTGTCTGCACATTTTTACATCTACCAAAGTGGTTAACTTTTGATGCAGGAGCATCCCTAGTTCAAGAGTAATCTTGCATCAACCAAAAACATTTGCATTTTAGTTCTTTCATTTTCTAGTTTAGTTCAGGTAGTTCAGTCAATAGGAATTTTCAGCTTGTGGTCTGGTTTTGGCATTTCACACCTTGTAGATCTAGACTTAGCATCTACATTCATTCATCTACATCATATCAAGAATTTAGAGAATTTGGATTAGTCACCGAAAAGATATCACTATCAAAAGTTGACTATTTTCTCAAAGCAGAGCATTCTAACAGTTCTTGATAATCAGTTAAATAAGAAGGCTTGTGGATCATTCCTTGACTTGTAGATCTCAATGACACATCATTCAATATACTTTGGTTCATGGCCGACCTTCCCCAAGGTTCTGCGCATGGTTTCATTCATTTGAGGAAGTGTTCTATGCATTTAGGTCTGACCTATCTATGAACACGTTACAACTCTTCATTGGAGTTTGTGACCTTCCTTAGCTGATGTGGAGGAATCTATTGGTCTAAAAATGATATATAAAGATGTAATAGATCCTTAGGAAAGAAGTTAGCAATTGATTCATATTCCATAGTTTAGATTTTGTGTGAAAGAGCTTCAAAGATTTATCTTGCACATATATGTATTCAGGTCGTTGAGCCCAGTTGTAAGGCTGCATGTTACTGGCAAGATTGTATTTGAATTCTATGATATACTGAATGATTGAATCTACATTTGTTCCATTTCTTTGAGTTGTTTCCATTGTGTTTACTCTTGTTGCACAGTCTAGATAGTTCATTCTGTGAACCCTCCTACCATGATTGTACCAACTTTGGAGGCCAATATTTATAAGATAGATGATTGTCATTATGAACTAATTGGTGCATATAATTTTCCTTATGTTAAAGTGCTTCCATGTCAAGTTTCAAAGCCCCATCATCTTGTTTGGTATTTTTACTAGGGCAAAAGCAAATGCAGTTTGTTATATTTTGACATCTACAATTCCAGACTGTTTCAGAGGGGTCATCTTTGACATTTAATATCTAGTGAAGAAAATGGATTGGCAAAAATCCCTTTTACACACATGTTCAATGGACCTAAATGAACAATTTTCCCAAGTGGCAAGTTCCTTGGAATAGATTTGGTATTTTTGTAGGGTGGTGACTTGGTGAGCCCCAGTTGATTTTTTTTACAAGTGTAGTTTTAGAAAAGTCTAAGTGATCCACTTTGAATATTAATATCTTACAATCCTGTTGGCATCATACAAATCCATTTTACAACCATGCTCCCATATCATCAAACAACATTTATGTGCATTTTCATGGCTCCAGGAGAATCTTTGATCTAATTTTTAGGCTGATTTCAGAGGCTACCTGACTTGTTCTAGTCATAGTGCAAAATGCCAGAAATCAAATTCTGATGGTTACCCACTTCAAATTTTCCATGCCAGATGCATATAGATGTAGTCTTAGGTCAATTTAGGATAAAATTTGTTTCAAAATGAAAAAAATTAGTTAGTCCCACAAGGGGACCTGGCATACATCACACAATTGTAAAGTCATAAGCTACCCAACTTGGTGTTGCCCCTCAGTTGTTGTCCATTGATGACAAATACACAACTGGGTATGATATGTCTATGATGACACATGAAAGTTGGTATGATAGTTGAGATATAGATTGAAAAATGGGTTCATCTCAGTTGATATACATTTACATGTTTGACATTCAAATTTGTTCATGATGAGTTGATGTTGATACATGCTCATTATGACAGTTGTTGTTAATGGTCATCTCTATACAGTTGATTTATCTCCTATGGTTGTTGATGGTATGCTCATAGTCATGCATGTTCTATGACAACTCTCTGATATTTTATATGCATTTGATGCTCAGTATACGTTTGTTGCTCATCTCAGTTGCTATACTATTTCATTTTGATATTACATTTACATGGAATCATGACAGTTGGTATGGTACTGATAGCATGGTATCACTAGTAATAAGGATAGAGCATTGCTATGGACACATACCACTTATCATGGTGATATGGTGACATAATTCTCAGGGTATCTTAGTATAGATATGCATTGTAAGTATTGACAATGGCATCCTCAGTTGTTTGGTATGGACATCCATGGTAAGTTCATTATGGTGACATGAACACATTGTAAAAACTTTGATATCATATGGCTGCATTAGAGTGGGCTACAATGGTCATCATTTGATACATTACATTAAGGTGACTATGGGTCATGAAAGATATTTCCTTGTCATTTGAATTATTCAAAAGGTGACATTTTGATTTTCAATGTTATAAAGTTATCAAATGCCACATTCGAGCCACTTAAGGGCTCAACTTGTTAAGCAGGTTTTGATTAGCTAGATTTGGGTAAAACAAATTGACTCATTCTTCAGTACACGTGGTTGTTTCAGCCTATTAGGTGATATTATTCCTCTCTTTGATCATTCTTCTTGCAATCATATACAATGTGGAACAAAGGTATATTTAGTATTTTGTTTATTCACCATAGCAGTATTGTGATGGTTGATCATTCTATTCAGTTTTTTAAAATCTTTGTTATGGGCCTTTGGAAATAAAAGGTATTTCTTATTTTTCTTAATAATAAACAATCACCCATAATAATGGTGATTAGGGTTTCACGAATAAATCTATTACTTCAGATCTGGTTAAGGGTTTTATAGGTGTTTATGCCTAAGCTTGTAATATTTGTTAACTGTAGTATAAAAGGGGGATTCAAAGCCATCTTGTGGATTTGTAACACTGTGTTATGAATAGTTATAACTGTCTTAAGATGAACATTCAGGTGACAATGTTTTACATGGGATTATGAAATAGTTTTGTATAATGGCTTAACCCTAGTTAGGGTTTGAAGGAGACATTACACTTGTTTGTTGAATTTTTCTTTATTTCAGCATATAGTTTGAATCTTCCTATAATAAATCTTTTACTTTGGTTAAGGGTGTTGTTCAAATGTATCATTTGGTGACACTTATGGGTCTGTCTGACCATGCTTCTATAATAACTACTTTGACAGTTGTAAACTACCTGGGATAGTTTCTTGGATTCGATTCTCTTCAAACTGTGTGATGAAAGAAATAAAGACTTTAGACAGACTGTATATAATGTGCTAAAGAGACTTGATGTAATGTTGAAGAAAAATGTATTGATTGCATTATCATTGATGTTAGATCAGAGTTGTATCGATACTTGAATCTCAATTAATGAGATCATCAAGGATTGGACTTTAGTGAAACAAAGTGTCCCTCTATAATTGATTTGCTCTATTTGTTGTATTGATTGGGATAAGCTAGTGAGGCAGAAATGATAATAAGCTAGTGAGGTAGAAATGATAAGCTAGTGAGGTAGAAATGATGATAAGCCAATGAGGTAGAAATGATAACAAGCTAGTGAGGCAATGATTGTAGCTAGTGAGGCAAGATAATTAAATAAGCCAGTGAGGCAATTTTACTGAGTGGTTTTCTACCCTAGAGGGTTTCCACTCCTAAAAATTTCTATGTTATGGTGTCATCTATTATCTATTTTATTTGCCATCTATCTTATGATGTTATTTGTTATTTGTTTCATATACTCATGGTACTTGTTTACTTATCTCTTTAATGCTCTGTTACACGCATTAATAAGCATATGAGTTAGTATTTACATCTGTTGTTTAAACCTACAATGAAAGTATGAAAATTTGTCTTGTTCTCTGTAACATTGATTCACCCCCCCTCTCAGTGTTACCAAGTACTCCAACAATTGGTATCAGTGCCAAACCCTTGTCCAATAGGTCTAATCAACCTTAGGGTTTCCTAGTAAGAGTACTTGTCATGGCTAAGTGTAAAAGAAACAGAGGTCAAAAGAAAAACACTAGTGTCAAGAAAAAGAATAATCAAACAATTCCTATCAAGTTTAATGAAGTCTTGTCTGAAGAAAAGTTCTTGTTAGTTGACTTAATAAGTGATAATAAGAAAAATCCTGTAGAAGAAAGGATGTGTAATTTAGAACTAGATGAATTCATGGTAAATATGAATGAATCAAATATAGAAGAGTGTGTTAGTGACCCTAAAGGAGCTGTTGATTTTGAAGGATAGATTGTTTCTACTCTAAATGTGATTAGGGATCTTGAAAGAGAAAATCAGAAACTCAAGATACAAATTGAAGAAAGTAAAAGAATTGAAAAGGAAAAGGAAGTCAAGTTGAAAGAAAAATAAGAAATGTGTAAAAAATTAGAGGATGAACTGAATAATTTGAAAAAGAGTTCTCTTTTAAAAGTTGATTCAGATAACATGATCTTAAATCTGAAAACTCAGATAGACGAGACTAAGAAAATAGTAGAAGTCACTAAATATACCTTGGATGCCAAAACCTCTAAGTGCCATAAACTTGAAGAAGAGTTTGTTGCTTTAAAGAAAGATCTTGAAGACCATAAGATTTAGTTAGAGAGATATAAGAAGTTTGAGAAAAGTATTAATGCACTAGATGATATGCTATGTAGACAAAAATATTCTAGTGATCTTACTGGCTTAGGGTATGAGGTAGGACAAGCATCTTCAAGTGGAACAGAAAAAAAAATTGAAACAATTTTTGTATCTACAAATGGGAAAGGACAAAGTTTAAAGTTGGAAATACTCCAAGGATGAAGATAGAATTGGATCATCATGTTGCTACTCTTGCAGATAAGACTGAAGATAAATGTGTTGATGAAGGCAAAAGGACAAGCAGGTTCTCAAGATTTTCACTTTTTAGATGAAATCAATCAGTAAGGTACAATTTCTTTTCTGGTTATTGTTATGCATGTTATGAGTATGGTCATAAAGCAACTAATTGTTGGAAGCATTCAATGAAAATTAGATTGAATAAGGATCCTCATGAATGGTCAAATAGTGGTCAATGTTAAAAATTTGGTCATACTACAAAGTTTTGTAATGTTCAAGCAGGATATGATCCTTCTAGGTTTTCAAGAAGATATAAGTTCTTTACTCCTTTTGGAAACAATGCCACCTATTTTAAGTGTCATAAGCTTGGGCATAGAGTATATTTTTTTAGAAGTGGTTTTGTGAAATCACCTAGATATGACAAGAGGGCAGATACCTTGGACAAGAATAAGAAAGAGACTAAGAAAGTATGGAGAAAAACAAGATCCAAGAGATGAAAAACTAAAATTAATGCATGTTACTCAAAAGACATTATCCTTTGCATGAGAACTGGCTTAAAGTTAGGGGGAGATGCTTATTGTTTTCTCTTTCATCCCCAAGAAGTAATATAAGAAAAGTGTTTGTAAGGGATAGTAAAGTCTACTGATATGACATAGTTTCAATCTCTGTATAATTGAGTAACTTGTTTCATAACTGACATGTTTATCAATGTGATCTTGTTGTGCTTGATAAGAGTCAGGGAAAACATCAGTATCATAAGCATGATTTGAAAGTTTGTGCAAGATAATCCAAAGACAGTCTCACTATCATAACAGTCATTATTGAAGTGTTTGGCAGTATTGATAGTGATGTAGGCAGACTGAGTTATATTGTTGATACTGACCTTGTTAGACCTTGTTTGTCTCTGATTGAATGACCTTGTACAGTTGTTGATAGTAGAAGTCAGTGTTGTTGGTATACATTCTTTATGAAAAGTGATTTTCACTTGTCGTCTTGTTCTTGGTCTTGTGGTCAATTTTATTAACAATGATTACAAGTTTGTTTTAGAGAGTGTTTTATGCCATGGTGAGAAGGATAGGACAGTGCAAGTACTTCCTGTATATGACTGGACTACAAGGTGACTTGAGGAAAGGACAATATCTCTGTGTACTTATTGGTTATCTTGTTCTTTCAAATGTATTGTTGCAGACTGCAATGTTATTGTCTACCCTTGTTGATATATATGTGGTTCTATTTGTACTGGTAGTAGTTACTTACGGAGAAGACTTTTTGGGTTTAGGTAGTCTAATAGCAGACTTAGCTAAGTTTTCACTCTACTTGTATTCTGATGGCATGACACTTTATTTTTGGTGATGAACTCATTTTTAGGATGATTCATAATAAGGATGCATTAATATCACTATTCATGTCAAAATATGGTAAAAAAATTTGTGACAAGGTGTTTGGTGCTTCCATGTCATAACTAAACCTTAGAAGGACTTTATTATCTACTAATAAAGGAATAAGTTGAGGATAGTCTTAGATATATGAGTAGTAAGTGTGCAATGTTCAATATGTAATATAGATTCAAAATGATAGTTTGTTTGTATTTGCAGTGCATAAATGCTTTCATCAGTAGATGTCATGTGATATACGAAGGTTCCTTCTTGACTAATTTTTGATGAATAACTAGTACTTGTCCACTCTTGGTCATGGTGTTTGTTAACTGTTCTTGAAGTTTGACAATTCATTTCAAGAGTTTATAAGAGATTAGAAGTGAGGAAGTGATTTGTTTTGATTGAGTTCCAATATGAACCTTCATAAAGACATGCATTCTTAATATGCTAAGAGCAATCTTGATTGCTTGTCTACTCAAATCTTTTTTGCACAATAAAGTAAAGGTGACAGTCATTTTTAGCCATGGGACAGAGATCTCTTCTTGCAAAATTGTAGTAGATTGCAAATATTTGTGAATATTGAATAATGATAGAAGGCAAACAGACTTTTGCTGTTGAATCTCAGTGGAAGAGATGTGAAGTACAATGGAAGAGATACTAAGTATGTTGTTGCTTGAAGATTGGTATTCACAATTATGTCCTTTGTCATAGCTTAAGGATTTCTTATAGGATTTCTTGTGTGGCTTCTTTGTGAATCTTTAAGGCTATGTTAAAAAGAAAATGCTATGAGTTGTAGGGGCTTGTATGACAGCTATGATCTTCATTAGGTAGTACCTTATTATATTAATGACAGTGTTATAGCTTCGAGATAGTGATTAGGTAGTTTTCTGATAGTACAGTCAAGAACTTGATCAAAGTGGAGATTGGTAGTGTAAATGGAAAGTACTGAGGATAGGGGGAGACTTGTGAAGGACAGGATAGTAGCATTGTTTGAATAACAGAGTTGCAGAGTGTACCTTCATGACATATGGTTAGATGTGTTGATTTCTCTTGTGTCTTCTTGTTGATTATGACAGAGATACCATAGTGAAAGGTGCTCTAACAGTATGCTCATAGGAGTTTGTCCTATGTCAGTGTGATTGTTGACCAGTGATTTTCATGATGATAGTGATTTGGTTTGATGTAGTGATAACATCTTTAGTAACAGTGCTTGTTCTATTTGATGCTATTCAGTTGTTGTCCTTACTTTGTATATGCTTCTTTCTATGTTACTTATGGTCCTAACAGTGTAGTTTCTATTTTAGATTCTCTGGATAGTTCTCCTTCATGGGATAGTCATGGTATGTTTGGTATGTTTTATATTTTCTGATTTTGTTTCTCATTTCAAGCATTTGTTGATCTCTGATTTATGTTATCTCTTGGAGGCATTGGTACATTTTTCTTTCTTCCTTTTTCTTGATGACAAAAAAGGGGGAGAGAAGTTGTGTTTTTTCCATTATGGACAAAGGGGGAGTTTCTTGCCCCTCAGTTGTTGTCCATTGATGACAAATACACAATTGGGTATGATATGTGTATGATGACACATGACAGTTGATATGATAATTGAGATACAGATTGACAAATGGGTTCATCTCAGTTGATATACATTCACATGTTTGACATTTAGATTTGTTCATGATCAGTTGATGTTGATACATGCTCATTATGGCAGTTGTTATTAATGGTCATCTCTATATATTTGATTTATCTCCTATGGTTGTTGATGGTATGCTCATAGTCATGCATGTTCTATGATAGATCTATGATATTTGATATGCATTTGATGCTTAGTATACATTTGCTGCTCATCTCAGCTGCTATACTATTTCTTTTTGATATTACATTCACATGGAATCATGACAGTTGGCATGGTACTGACAGCATGGTATCACTGGTAATATAGACATAGCATTGCTATGGACACATACCACTTATGATGGTGATATGGTGACATAATTCTTAGGGTATCTTAGTATAGATATGCATTGTAAGTATTGACAATGGCATCCTCAGTTGTTTGGTATGGACATCCATGGTAAGTTCATTATGGTGACATTAACACATTGTAAAAACTTTGATATCATATGGCTGCATTAGAGTGGGCTACGATGGTCATCATTTGATACATTACATTAAGGTGACTATGGCTCACAAAAGGTATTTCCTTGTCATTTGAATTATTCAAAAGCTGACATTTTGATTTTCAATGTTATAAAGTTATAAAATGCTACATTCGAGCCACTTAAGGGCTCAACTTGTTAAGCAAGTTTCGATTAGCTAGATTTTGGTGAAAGATTTTGATTCATTCTTCAGCACAAGTGGTTGTTTCGGCCTACTAAGTGATATTATTCCTCCCTTTGATCATTCTTCTTGCAATTATATGCAATGTGGAACAAAGGTATATTTAGTATTTTGTTTATTCACCACAACAATATTGTGATGGTTGATCATTCTATTTAGTTTTTGAAAATCTCTGTTATGGGGCTTCAAAAATATAAGGTATTTCTTATTTTTCTTAACAATTAATGATCACCCATAACAATGGTGATTAGGGTTTCAAGAACAAATCTATTTCTTTACATCTGGTTAAGTGTTTTATAGGTGTTTATGGCTGAACTTGTAATATTTGTTAACTAGGGGATTAAAAGTCATCCTGTGGATTTGTAACACTATGTTATGAACAATTATAACTGTCTTAAGATGAACATTCAGGCGGCAAATTTTTACATGGCATTATGAAATAGTTTTGTATAATGGCTTAAACCTGGTTAGGGTTTGAAGGAGACATTACACTTGTTTGTTGAAGTTTTCTTTATTTTAGCATACAGTTTGAATCTTTCTATAATAAATCTTTTACTTTGGTTAAGGGTGCTATTCAAATGTATCATTTGGTGACACTTATGGGTTTGTCTAACCGTGCTTCTGTAATAACTACTTTGATAGTTGTAAACTACTTGGGATAGTTTCTTGGATTCAGTTATCTCTTCAAACTATGTGATGAAAGAAAGAAAGACTTTAGATATAATATATATAATGTGTTGAAGAGACCTGATGTAATCTTGAAGAATAATGTATTGATTGCATTATCATTGATGTTAGATCAGAGTTGTATTGATACTTGAATCTTAATTAATGAGATCATCAAGGATTGGACTTTAGTGAAATAGAGTGTCCCTCTATAATTGATTTACTCCATTTGTTGTATTGATTAGGATAAGCCAGTGAGGAAGAAATGATAATAAGCCAGTGAGGCAGAAATGATAAGCCAGTGAGGCAGAAATGATAACAAGCTAGTGAGGTAATGATTGTAGCTAGTGAGGCAAGATTATTAAATAAGCTAGTGAGGCACTTTTACTGAGTGGTTTTCTACCCCAGAGGGTTTCCACTCCTAAAAATTTTTGTGTTATGGTGTCATCTATTATTTGTTTCATTTGCCATCTATCTTATGATGTTATTTGTTATTTGTTTCATATACTCATGGTACTTGTTTACTTGTCTCTTTAATGGTCTGTTACATGCATTAATAAGCATATGAGTCAGCATTTACATCTATTGTTTAAACTTGCAATGAAAGTGTGAAAAATTGTCTTGTTCTCTGTAACACTGATTCACCCCCCTCTCAGTGTTACCAAGTACTCCAACACTTGGTATTTAAAATATTTGACCCAGGGGCCCTGGAGTTTCTTTCAAAGATGGATCAACTAATATCTTTTCACTGGTGAATAAATGTTTTGACATAATTTCTTCTCAATAGTTGAAGCCATCGCATGAACCCATAATTACAAATGAAAATACTGAGTTGAAATCAGATAGTATTGATGTTGCTTCAGTGTCAAATGGTTGTAACTTTTATGACAAATCTAAATTATCGTGTGAATTGACCACTAAAAAAATGGGAATTACAAGGGCAGGTTTGATGAGCATAGATAAGGTGTCTCCTGCAATACCTCAAAGTTTTGAAATTTTTGTAAGACCAGCATTTGATCCTTCTATTCAGGCATCTCCCTCTATAATTAACTCTACAAGTCTCCCATTCATATCTCAAGCAAGCTTATTTTAGGGGAGTTCCATTTTTACTTTAGGATTCTAAATCTTTTACTTCTAGTAAGGTGTTGCCTTTAGTACCAATGCCTCAATTTGTGTCAAATTCTATTCTATTTGCAAAATCAGTGGATATAAGTACATCATTAGATGTATTGTATGGCTCCATCTTGAACCCAAGCTCTTTTAATCACCATGGCATTTTTAATAGGATTTGGAGTTCATCCAATAATAATTTTTCCTGGGTCACAGAGAAACAATATGGTTTGAAGCACAACTTAGGTAGCTCCTTAAGTAATCCATCATTAAGGGTCATGGATGGGAAAAAATAGGAGCTATGTTGCTACCAATGCTTGTGGATTTTCACCTCAAGTATCAAATATCCCTAGTCATGTATCAACTATCTTGACTCAGGAAACTGGGGCTCACTCTGGGTCAAAATTGCACCCAAAAATGTATGGGAACCAATTATCTAAGTTTAACATTGTTTCATCATATGCAACAAAAAGGTTTCCAACCCAATAACTACACATTTGCAAATGTGTCCCCAACCTGTGCCAAAATGGGTGCTTTCAAATAGGGTACGGGCATCCATCAAAGTATAAAAGGGGAATTTTTGTTAGATATTATAGTTAGAAATGCTCTGGTAAACACTCAACAAAATGAGGAAGCATAATAAAAAATTGTAACCGATTTGATAGCGTACCTCAAGAAAATGTGGTTTCATGGATTGTAACGATGGCATGATACACACAAAATAGATTTATTGTAAGGGTTTTGGAATCTCTTGAGCAAATGTAAACTGCAAACATAAAGTCATCCACAACCTTTGCCAACACCCTCACAACCTGTTTCAAGCTTTGGAGTGAGGGCTTTGCTGATGTTATAGTTTGAAATGCTCTGGGAGATATATATATGCGAGATGTGGGCACATTAGACAAAGCCTATGAATGGTTTGGAAAAATACCTCAAAGTGATCTGGTCTCACGGCATGAAATGATTGTAGGATATCAACTAAATGGGTGTAGAAACTTTCAAGTGAATGAAATTCGTAGGTGTTGAAGCTAGATTCCATAGCCATTCCTGACCTCCTCCCAACTAGTACCAAACCAAGAATTTTAAATCCAAGGAGGATTTGTAGATATTATAGTTGCTAATGCTCTACCTACAAACCATGGAAACATAGACAATGGAAAATGAATTGTTTTATAATCAAATATCTATGTTGCATCTGGTACATGAGAAATGTCTACCATGTAGAAATTTAAAGATCAAATGATGCATGATTTCTTTGGATAAGTGTGTGATCATTGTATGCATGAGAGGTAAGAGGGTGGATTGAAAACACACTGCCATAGCGGTCAGTGAGAAGGTGTGCGGTATTACGGGTGAACAGAAGATCCTTCCCACACTCCTGTAGAGCCAAAGTAAACTATGTATGATGTTGTGGGTATACTCACAGCATTCACCGTATCCCCCTAAAGGAAAATAAAAATGTGTGTGGTGGTGCAGTGAAGTAAAATAATGAAGTGAGATCTAAAAAATATTGTGCTCACGAGAAGGGGAAAATGTATCAAAATAAATAAGGTGCAAATATATTCATTAGAAAGTGAAATATTTCCACCCATAAAGTTAAATAAATATAAAAGTTTTAGGGTAGGTAAATGTTTTTACCTAAAGGGCATGTTTTGGGTAAAAATGCATAAAGATGAATACAAATATAACATTGCTGGAAAATGGCAAAATTATTCATGGGGATACGAAGTGAAAAGTGATAAAATAAATATTTTTGATTGCAAGAGAATATGAAATGTTGTATCAAATGGATATGTGAAGGGTCATAACCCTTGGAAAGGTGAAGTATATATGATAAAATCAAAAAAGAAAAAAGGGGTTAGACAGAGAAAAGAAGGGGCAGGATGGAACGGATTGGTGTACTTGTCAAAACTTGGGAAGAGAATGTACATAAATGCATTTGATCTAAAAATGGCTTCAGTTGTTCATTGATTTCAATGAAAATAAACTGTGAGACTGTGTCCATATTGTTTTCTTTGATCATATGAATCAATTTGGCAAGTTCTTATTGATTTTTCATTGCATATTAAATGCTTTTGTGTGATATGTTTAATGGGTTCTCTCAAGTAGGGATTAAAATCTTTGAACATTTTATTGTGATTTAAAGAATTTAGTTTGGATTAGAAAGAATGGTTTTCATGGTTGAATTACTTGCACATTTATGTAACCCATAAACAGGAAAAGTCCTGAACAATTAGAGTTTAAGTCCATTAGATGAGTAAAACTCATTAAGACCCCATAGCCCAACAAATAAGGCACCGATCAGATGATATGCTCCAAAACTGATAAAATCATTGTACATAATTTTGATTTCTATTGTAGGAGTAGTGGATAGAGTAGTTGAAGAAATCCATTTTTAGATTTCATGCCAATTTGAATGGGGTTGAAAAGGATGCTTTAATTGGCAAAATTGTATATAATCTACTCAATCATCACCATTCAGTCTTGAAGTGTTAACAATCAGTGGTGATAAAAATGTACACCCACTTAGGCGAAGTAAGGCTTGAAGTGTAGGGAATTTCAACCATCTTGGTTGATTCGGTTAATTGGCCAAATCAGTTGTAGAACCTGATCATAAAGCCTGGCATCCTTTTAAAGTTTTACAATCTACAGATTTGAGTACTAACACATACCTCTATCACACTATACACCTTGTTATTCAAATTTTCTCAAAAGCACTTGGAAACCAAGTGAACCATCTGCTGGAGGTTGACATCAATGACAACACCAGCAAGCTTCCGACAGCATTTGCATCTACCCTTGTAGACATGTATGCAAAGTGTGGAACCATAGACAAGGTGCATGAATTATTTGACACGATGCCTCAAAGAAATGCAATCTCATGAAATGCAATGATTGCAAGATATGCACAAAATGATTTTTGCAAAGATGTTGTCAACATATATATAATGTCATGAATATATATATATATATATACATATCTATATACATATATATATATACATATATATATAGATATATACATATATATATATACATATATATATACATATATATATATACATATATATATACATATATATATACATATATATATATATACATATATATATATATACATATATATATATATATACATATATATATATATATATATATATATATATATATATATATATATATATATAATGTCATAAAAATGTAATGCCATGAAAATATAATGTCATGAAAATATACATAATCTCATATATACATAACTCATGAAATGCAATGATTGCAAGATATGCACAAAATGATTTTTGCAAAGATGTTGTCAACATATATATAATGTCATGAATATATATATATATATATATATATATATATATATATACATATCTATATACATACATATATATATATATATATATATATATATATATATATATATATATATATAATGTCATAAAAATGTAATGCCATGAAAATATAATGTCATGAAAATATACATAATCTCATATATACATAATGTCATGAAAATAACATGTAGTGTATATATAAATCCATATAGGCATGTACAAATAAAGCCATATGGACATATACAATGATGTACATTGATAACATACAAAAGTATGTTTACAAAGAAAAATAGACATATGTAACTAAATGTCCCAAAATCAAGTCTCATATGGACTATTATCAAATAATCGACAGCTCTTACTAGGCCGTGAAGATGGTGAACCAGTCAATGACTCATCGTCTATTGTTCGTCGACTAGACCTCCTTGATAGAGATTTTTTAAGTTCCACCTACTAATACAATCAAACAATATCCATATTAATATATAAACTATTCAAAATACATAACATGGCATAAGTACTCAATCACTTACCACCAACTAGTGATCCCTCTTGATCATTTGTTGTCTCTCTTTTGTAGTTGGATGGGTAGGAGTTGTAACTATTCGCATGAATAGGGGTTTTTCCTAACTAGTTTAGTCAATTTCCCTTGGTGTGGATAATTCATATTATTTAACTATTTGTTAGTTAAAAATAGTCACACATCACACATAATTCACATGTTAATGTAACATCAAAAAATGTCCCCTTGCAGGCTTTTCCCTCTTAAGGTTTCCCAGGTCTTTTGCATGCATTTAGGACATCTTAGTTCATAATTTGTCATCCCGATGGAATGAGCCCTAGTTAAACTTACAAATGGGACCTAGGAGGACCCCTTGAGCTATACCCTACCCAAAATAAGGGGGAGGATTTGGGCGCCCGTGCCCTAGTCCTGCCCTATTTTTGGGCAGCCCCAATTTCTGGGTGTCAGTTTATGACCATTATTTGGGTCTTTTACTGACACGGTAAGTTTGAATTACAAAAATCTTGGCAGGAGTGTTTGTAGTTGCATATGAAAGCATGTTTAGGCATTCATTTGTAAACTAGATTTCAACTAGATGATTAATAGCAAGCTATTGTGCTCTCAAGGTGATTCAAGGCTTTCATTGTGTTGCAAGAGTAGACTTGTGTGGGTTGTGTGTTTGTATTTGTAGATTTGAGCATCCATTTCATCATGGAATTAAGAGCATCTTCATCCAATGATATTTTCACTACAAGGTGACATTATATTATGTTTTCACTATCAATTCCTTTGGTTTTTACCTTTACCTCACAAGGGCATGCACTCTCTATCTGATAACAGTGTTTAGAGACTTAAGTGTCCTCCAGGGCTTGACTAAGGCAAGCCTCTAAACACCACAACCCCCTCCCAAAGTCTTGTGATTGCAAGTTACAGGTGTTACATTTGGGAAAAGTGAAGTTACAAGAAGGATTGGCAGACATCAAGGATTCAGGATCTGAAGAGAAGCAGGACACTAGAGCATTTTTAGGACTTGGGCGCTCGCACTAGTCTCCTCTGGAGACAAATTTATAAAAACAAAAGTTATAGGGCTAATTAGTGTCAGAAGGAGGTCTGGATCCTGCAAAGAAACTGGCACCTTGGACTTGGGTACCTGTACCTTAGTCCCTAACTATTCCACCTTGGAACCTCAAAAATAGTTATTATGTGATTTTCTATTTTACTCTCGTCTGCAAGAGCTTTTTTTGTTATTCATCAGTTTATTGTCATATTTGTATAATTAGGGTTTTAATGATCAATTAAGCATAAGAGAAGAGAAATTGGTAATTAAATTCCCTAATCCAAATTTCCCTACATCTCACAATGATCTAGGGTATGATAGTGAATTGCCACTCGATCCTAGATCCTTGAATGTAAAGTGAAAAGAAGGATTTAAACATCAAAACAGTAAAACATTAACAAATCCAATTTTCCACTAAACATTTTGGTGAACCCATATTTTTGGACTTAAATTGCAACTTTCTGAGTGTGTGTCTTCATATTTGGGATGATTTCATTCATTCATATAGTCATTGATTTTAGTGCATTGAGAAAAATTCAAAAAAAATTGAAAATTTTGAAAAATTCAAAAAATTGCATTATTTGGCTTACTAAATTGCATCAGTTCTTTCTAAATTTTCCTAATTCATGATTTTTACATTAGATCTGATATAAAATACAGAAAAACACAAAAATTCAATCACTTGCATTACATTTTCATCATTAATTTGCTAGGCTTTTGTAGAAATTTTGACAATTTTTGTATAACCTAGTAATTCCAAAATCTAAGGTTAGTTGGAAAAATCTTATTTCAGATTTTTATACTGATTTTAGAGGCTCATTCAAATTTTCATTTGTCTTTAGTCTTGTATTTTAGTGTAAATTTGCATTTAGATTTAAAATATTTGCATTTTTGCATAGAAAAATTCAACAAAAACTAGCAATTTTCATGCATTTTCATTAGATTTGCATTGGCATTTTGCATATTAGAGCTTGAAAATAATTTTTAGATCTGAGAGGAATTCATTTCCATCATAAATCAGACTTCAAAACATTCACATAAGCATTTTGTGTCAAGATCTCAAACCTAGGGCTTCAAAAACAACGATTTTCACTAAATTTGGCCTTATCAACTCTATAAACTTGCACCATAGGCATGTTGTGAAGGGTATTTTTGCAATAATTGGCTGTTATCAGGGTAATCATTTTCTTTTCCTCCTAAAAATATTCACAACACCCTTTTAACAGGCTCTTGTATTGTAAATTTGGTAAAAAACTACACATTTTGACTATTTTTGCCCTAGGGTTTGACCTAGTTTGTACTCCAAGCATGTTGTGAAAAATTTTATGGATTGAGGTGACTGATATCATTGATTTTATTTTCTTCACCTCCTAAAATTCATTACAACACCTCTTTTGCTAGGTCTTGGAGTTGAAAAACCGTGAAAATTTGCATATTTTGCTATAATTTCACTAGGGTTTTACCTTAAGTGGCACTAAAAGTGTGTTGTGTTGGGTATTTTGGCACCAAGTGGCTGTTATTACTGATATTATTTTTTATCCATGATCATGTTTCTCACAACACCCTTTGTTATGCTCTTTTGCATTGAGTTTTGGTGAAAAAAGTGCCTATTTTGACATATTCTCACTACATTTTGACTTGGCATTATCTTGGAGTTGCATCAAGAGTGTGTTGAGAGTGATCATATTGCTTTTTTGGACTGATATTAGACATATAATTTTCTTCCGTTGATCAAAATCCTTACAACATTCATTGTTTCATTCATTTGCATTGAAAAAGTATAAAAAATAAAGCATTTAAGGCTATTTTTACGTATAGTTTTGCACTTGTCTTTTGCATCAATTTGAAAAGCTTCTCAAAATCTGATCTTACATTGAAATGTCACCTTCATGTCATTTTTTAATGGTATCTTTGCATGCATTTATAAGAGATCTTGATTTTGACCAATTTTTAACCCTCATGAGTGAACATCCTACGATATTAGAAAGCTTAACTAAGTTCTTCTCCATGAGTAGCAAGGAAAGAGCTGATGATGATCCCATAAGTTATCCTACTTCCCCTATAACTAAATACTCAAATGAGAAGACTAGGGATACCTTTAGTAATTCCATTGCTCTCCCTGGCCAAGATGAAGCATTAGTGGATGAAGAGCTCCCTTTAACAAAGAACATTCCATGGGTAGAAAATGAGCATTCATTTAACAATAATCAAATTCCTACCTCTATGGATCCTCCCACCAACCTTCTTCCTTTAGTGGATTGTTCACACACCTTGGATTTCACTAAGGAAGAGAAGACCTTTAATGTCCCTCCTTTGTTTGAATATTCAAGTCATTTGGACACTAAGAGGATAGAGAATAAGCATGCTAGTAAGCTTCAACAAGAAAACATTCCACCTAGGAAAATGAACTTTGATCTTGGCACTTCCTCCTCTACAACACAAAAATCCATAACAAAGCAAAGCCCTATATTACAAAAACTAAGTCGTAAAGCACAACAATGTCAACTTACAAAAGGGAGGAAGAGAGGGCGACGAGCTTACCTTGCCTCTCAACAAGAAAACATTGATCCTAACACTAAACTAAACAATAATGATCCTAATGATGAAGAACATGATGAACAAGACATGAATTTGGCTATTGTACCTTATGTCTCACTTTCCTCCAATATTAGGGAGTGGGAAGATGACAACGATGATTTTCTTATAGACAACTTCTAGCCCAGAAGGGGACCTATAGGTAACTATTTCTACCCCTTTATCTCTCTCGTGATGTGCTTCCCCCATGATGTGTTATGTGTTGTTTAGGCCTCCTGGGATGACCCCTGATTATCTTGTAAGGTTTGGGATACCAGGAGACCACCTCTATTGTGACCTTCTTCTATTTGTATCATCATTCTTCTAAAATTGCCTCTCTCTCTAATTTCATTATTGTGTGTTATGTCTTACGAACATAGCGTTGCGGTTGGTGACATAGGGGCACCCTCCTACGTGACTGTCCCTAAGACACTTGTTTCTCCTCTCTTATTTATTGTTTCCCTTCCTCTAGTGTTTCCATCTAGTGGGCGGATGATGACAAACATTTATATTGATGTGGACCTAGTGTCCCTTTTGAGAGCAATAAAAAAATGGACTTAGTTCCTAATATGACAATGGGGTTGTATATTTTATCCGACACTTGGCTAATGGAAGTACTCGTGCTTTCTGTGTAGTGAATTTCATGATGTTTCTATCATTTTTACAAACCTTAACAATACTATTGCTCCGTGCACCTTTGTTTGTCTTTGAATCTAGCCTTGGTGGTACTTGATTTAGAGAGCTTCATGATATAGCCCTACGGTTATCTTCAAACTCTGAATTCATTGTATAACCTAGGCTCTTTGTGTAGTTAATCATATGCATTGATGTTGTTGTTTATCATGATTTTGTAGACACTAACATGTTTCTTGTAGGGATGTGTTTGTGGGAACATTCGACGATCATAAAGTACATGTCACCTCCGGGGGGCATGGGCTTTGTGAAAGTCGGTGTTCCCTTCTGTGTTTTATTCCTACCTTAATGTACTTGATATCGATACCTGATATCAACCACCTTAAGGTGGGGGCATATATAAGGTAAGCTGTTTGTTATAGATATTAGCAATGTGTTTGACCTCAAGTGCAAAGGATGAGTGCATCATGCATCCTAAGTTTGTTTGCAATCAATCAAATCAATCATGTGAGCCCTCTACAGAGGCGAGATATCAAGCATATCTTTTTTCTTAAGTCCTCTGTGGAGGTAGGGATGGTGTACTTCTCAGAGTAGATTGCATCATCCTGTCATTTTCAAAAGTCCTCTGCAGAGGCGAGGAGCAGTTCTGTGACTAACTCAACCCTTAAGCATGTTTTTGGTGATTTTCGTGGTGAATCCCAATCATCATTGTATGCCTGTAATGTGCCTAAGATGGTGCTAGACTTAGAAATAGGTACACTCCATCACTTGTCTATCATGTTTTCTCTGTGTCTTCAAGTGTGTGTGTTTTGGCATGCTTGTTTTGTTTGGCATGTTTGTTGCCCCATATGCAGAATAAAGACCAGCGCCTTAGGGTAGTGCTTCCTACATTTTGGGAGGTTTTGCGTGTCTTGCATGTGTGTTGCCCCATATATACAGAGACCTATGCCTTAGGGTAGTGCATCCAGTATTATGGGAGGTTTGTTTACCTTCCTGTACTCGCATTTGTATTTCATATATATGAGAAAAGGAAAAGAAAAGATATCATGCCTATCTTCCATGCATTAATGTGTCTTCTATGCATTGATTGTATTCTCCATGTTTTGCGTGAGTATAACTATCTTCTCCCTGTTTTGCATGCCTATTACTATTTTCTATGTGATTGGCGTGTATTCTCTATGTTTGATGTGTTTGCTGTGTTTGTGACCTTACTTGAATGCATGTATTGGCCTCGCATTTATACATACATTAAAGTGGGGGCTAAATGTAACATCAGAAAATGTCCCCTTGGGGGCTTTTCCCTCTTAAAGTTTAGCTCCTGAGTCTTTTGCATGCATTTAGGACATCTTAGTTCATAATTTGGCATCCCGATGGAATGAGCCCTAGGTAACATGACAAATGGGACCTAGGAGGACCTCTTGAGCTATACCTTGCCCAAAATAAAGGGGGAGGACTTGGGTGCCCGTGCCCTAGTCCAGCCCTATTTTAGGGCAGCCCCAATTTCTGGGTGTCAATTTCTGACCATTATTTGGGTCCTTTGCTGACATGGTAAGTTTAAATTATGAAAATCTTGGTAGGATTGTTTGTAGTTGCATATAAAAGAATGTTTAGGCATTCATTTGTAAAATAGATTTCAACTAGATGATTACTAGCAAGCTATTATGTTCTCAAGGTGATTCAAGGCTTTCATTGTGTTGCAAGAGCAGACTTGTGTGGTTTGTGTGTTTGTATTTGTAGATTTAAGCATCCATTTTATCATGGAATGAAGAGCATCTTCCTCCCATGATATCCTCACTACAAGGTGATATTATATTGTGTTTTCATTATGAATTCCTTTGGTTTTTACCTTTGCCTCACAAGGGCATGCACTTTCTATTTGACAATGGTGTTTGGAGACTTAAGTGTCCTCTGGGGCTTGACTGAGGCAAGCCTCTAAACACCACAACCCCCTCCCAAATTCTTGTGATTGCAAGTTACAGGTGTCACATTTGGGAAAAGTGAAGTTACAGGAAAGATTGGTAGACATCAAGGATTCAAGATCTGAAGAGAAGTAGGACACCAAAGCATTTCAAGGACTTGGGCGCTCACACTACTGTCCTCCACAGATAAATTTCTAGAAATAGAAGTTACAGGGCTGATCAGTGTCAGAAGGAGGTCCGGATCCCGCGAAGAAATTGGTACCTTGGACTTGGGTGCCTACACCTTAGTCCCCAACTGTTCCGCCTCAAAACCCTAAAAATAGGTATTCTGTGATTTTCTATTTTACTCCCGTTTGCAAGAGCTTTTCTAGTATTCATCAGTTTATTGTTGTATTTGCATAATTAGGGTTTTAATGGTCAATTGAGCATAAGAGAAGAGAAATTGGTAATTAAATTCCCTAATCTAAGTTTCCCTACATCTCACAGCAATCTAGGGTATGATAGTGAATTGCCATTCAACCCTAGATCCTTGAATGTAAAGTGGAAAGGAGGATTTAAACATCAAAACAATAAAATATTAACAAATCCAATTTTCCACCAAACAATTAACTTGACTTAGTGAGTCTTCTAGATGTTTCTAGTTTTTTATAGTTGTAGTGAGTTGTCTTATCCTACACATGTACTCTAGTTGGCATCCTATCCTCTGGTTGTCACATGTGATAGGAATGGGACACTTGTCACATGACTACAACTCCTTGATTTTCATCCTTTCCTTTATAAGCAAGGCTCTCTCATTGTATTAAATAACAACTTCATAAGAGATTTATATAGTTGTGTATATAATCTTTGCTCCATTGTTTTAGCATCTTCTCTTTTATCTTTGTCTGGAAGTTTGTCTTGATTGTAGGGATCCTAGCTTGCTGAGTCACATTGACTCTTACATGGTATCAGAGCTAGATCTACAATTTACTTCCCTCCTTGGAGAGATTTTGCTAGGAACTATGTTTTAGGTGCATCCTAGAGCAAATCAGACATCAACATTGTGATAAGGAGGCCTAAATATGTATAGATCAGCTATTCAAACTCCAAATTTTGTCACCAAAAAAAATTGAATTTTTTTTTGCCCCTAGTTAGGGCTTTAGCAAAAATTCATACAGTTCTACGTCAAATCTCCATCTACATCATCTCTACACAAGCAACAGCAACCCTACTACGTTAGTGTCCTCATATCTGCATAATCATCCGCTAGGTAAATATATTTTATTCGCTAGTTTATTGGGACATTGTTTTAAAAGCATTGTAATGTAGTTTTGTTTTTAAAAAAATTAAAGCAAAAAAAAAAATATTATTATGGCAGGGTACTAGTCGTACCCTAGCCAGACCTGCGTTGTACATAGAGGATGTGACCCTAGGTCACCAGTGATCACCGACAGCCCACAAGGCCTCGTCGACCCTTGTGAGCAGGCTGCTTCGGCCTTATGTTTAAAACAAAAAACATTTCAAACCATTTTTTTATTATTATAAGATCAGTAGATCTTTCCAGTCAATAGGGCTAGTTTTTTTTTTTTTTCTAGCAGGTATCTTAAAACTTTCGATGGCTTTCCTTCCACAATGAGATCTCAAGTGGTCTCAAAAGTTTCTTTGATAGTGTTGATTTAATACTTGACAATTTATTTTTTTGAACCAATGGCCAATAAACAATTTCCAGTTGGCAATTTAACAATCCAACGGTTTATTAAATCAGATTTGCAACAATTTCATCGGTTGTTCCATAGTGGTTTTATCAATGGTTTTTTGCACTCACACTCGGTAGTTCCCTTTTTCAAAAGTTGGTGATAAGTAGTTTTGTGAGATGTGAATTGTCTCACACCGAGCATTTTCTAAACTTATCGCTCAGTGGATCTTAAAAAAAGACTGATCAAGTTTAAACTATGACCATTTCCCTTTGGCAGTTAGAGGTGAAATCCAAACTACCAACGGTTGTTATAGTTACACAAATCGACAGTTTTTGGCCAAACTCCAAGCAATTTCTAGACTGCACAAACAATAGGTTACCACCTTTGCATCAGGTGGTTTCATCTCCAATTGGTGGTTATCTCCTGCATACAAGTGGTTTCATACAATCACAAGCAGTTTTGTATAAATTTGGTGTTTTTTCTTAGTGGATATTTTTTTTCTGCAAAATCAGGTAGTTTTCCAGATTCCATAGAGCATATTCTGGCCGAAAGAATATTTTACCAAGGGCCTTGTTTTGCCCCTCAAAGCCCTAAAGTAGGTTTTTTTTTTGCATAACTTTTGCCCAAGGTGTCACGATCAGGCAAATGAGATATCGACGAAAAGCTGATAGAGAGGACTTCGTAGTGGCATCAGTAATTTTCTCATATTTTTCTATTGGATAGTATTTATTGTAGGTTTAAGACATATCTTCTTTTTTAGCTTCCGAGCTCATAACTTTCTGCCATGATATTTGATTTTTATGATTCTTATGGCATCAGAAAGGTATTTAGGAGCTCTTCAAAGCCATCCATGTACTTTTCTTAGATTCAACTCTAGGGTCATTTAATTCAATTTGTTAGTTTTTTGGCTTTTGAGTGATAACTTGGACATTTAGAGACTTGAGGAGGTGAAATTTGTTTTGAGAGGATTTGTTTGTTGTAATACATCATTGTGAGTGACTATAATCTCATTTGGATCTCTTTTTAAGAGATTTCCCATTGTTTTCCCAATTTTGGTCTTTGAGGACAATTGTAAATTGCACTAAGTATAAAGTGCCACAACAAATTGGATGTGCCTCAAATTCCACTTTTAACTCCATATAACTATTATGGATAGAACAAAAAACATGGAGTTTCTATTGTATAAACAAAAGTTACAAAGAATAACTTTAGGCATAGATCTTGAACCCATAGGTGCTACTGAGAGAAGAAAATGGTTAGATAGAAGAGATGAGGCTTATGACACCCTTTTGTCTTTCTTTTTCTCTAGATCTTAGATTTCATGTTGAGTCTTGTATAACACTAAATGAGATATGGACAACACTAGATAATCTCTTTGTTAAGAAAGATAAAATAAGAAGGTTCAAATTGGAGAATGAGATAATTGCACTTAATCCTCACGATTTTGATCAAATTGAAGATTTCTTCACCAAATTTAAGTCTCTTAGGTTGAAACTCAAATAGTGTGGTCTTGAGAAAGAAGATGAACAATTGATTCTATCTATTCTTACAAAATTGGGTCCTACTTATTCATTTTATGTTTCTACCTTTTATGCTACAATGGATGCTTTTGGTAGTAAGTTTACTATGGCTTCACTTGAGGAGTTTGCTGCGCAACTCACTAGAGAGCAAGCCAAGCTACTATGCATGGGCAAATTCAAGTCTCCTAACAAAGCACGAAAGATCCTAAGGCTTCAAATAATAAGGGAAAGAAACAAAAAGATTCAAAGTTTTATGAGCAAGAGAAAGAATCAAAGAAAACCCCCAACTCTTCTTAAAAAGAGGAGTCCAATAAGAAGAAGAAGCCAAATTGTTCTTATTGTAATAAATTGGGTCATGATGAGACTAAATGTTATGAGAAAAATTTGATGAGATGTCACAACTTCTTCAAAAGCATAACATTTAGTATTCTTCATCAACATTAGTTTTACCCAATTCTTCTTCTTCAACACCATCATCATCTATACAACCAAAGATAACAAGATTTGTAAATGGGTCAGACAAAGGAAAAGGATATGCACTCTTCGCTTCAACAAGTCTACAGTTAGATAGATGGCTTCTTGATGTAGGAGCTTCTCATCATATGGCATCTTCACAAAGGATGTTCTCTTCATTTCAGTCATGTACTTCATCACCTATTTTGATGGGTAAGAATACATACATGCATGCAACTGGTAAAGGAACTTTTAATGTTGGTGAGAGTACATTCAAAAATGTGGTTTGTGTACCTTCCTTGACAATCAATCTCCTTTCCATCTACTAGATTACTCATTGTGGTGCAGGGAAGATAGTTGAGTTCACTCCTGATTCTATGATCATTTGAGAATTGGAGAGCATAGATATCATTTGTGTTGGGATGGTTGATCATGCATCTTGCTTGTATACATTCTCCCATTTTGTTTCTAATGATGATGTAGATCCATTGGTTGATATTCACACTCATGTATCAAGTGTGAATCATGTTTGTAAGGAGAAGTTTGGTCACTTGAACCTTGGTGTTCTTGCATCTGCTTTGGTTCCTGAGACTAGTTTTGAGCTTCCTCCTTCTCCTTCTTCTTTAGAGATTGGCATTGACATAACTTCACCCACTTCATTTGAGCAGGATATTCTTTGTCTTCTAGATACAGGTTTATGGAATGAGTACTTGACAGGTATTTTAGACTTGTTTTGTGAGTCCTATCTTAATGACTTGGAGGACATAATTGATGATATTCAACTCCTCTTTGAAGGAGTTGATTCTTCTACTTCAAATGTGTAGGTACCTTCTTCTCCTCTTCACTTGTCACAGTTTGGCACTAAATTGGAGTATCTTGAAAATAATTTGGAGGATTCTTTATTTTTGGAGATTGACGATCTTGAGTTTTGATCTTGTCTTGGATTATCACATTCCTTGATTAGGCATGCATCACCTGATTATGTGACATCTTTTGGTTGTGACATGTGGACACTTGAGAAATTTTTAGGGATAGCGTACATCATGAGGTTTTTTCCCTCATACCTTGAGATGGAGTTTCTTCTACATCAGCCTTTGGACCTATTTCTTCCTAAGGGGAAGAATGTTGTTTACAGGCTTTGGATTCTCTTTAGCATTCTTCTTCAAGCATTCACCATTGGCACTAGAGATACTTCATTATGGTGGGGACCTATAGTCTTACACTTGCTCTCCTATGGGGGGTAATTGAATGTACATATGTGTTGGATGTGGTTCTAGGGGGGGGTCTTGTGTCCTCCTTCCTTCACATCTTTCATTCCAATTGTTTTCTGCATTCTCACTTTTGGAGAGGAGTTTTGTCCCATCAGGTTTTCTCCTTTTCTCCACTTAAGATTTTTTGTACATGGGTGCCTAACATGGCCTAGTAGCTAGGACCTATCATTTCATCTTTGTTTTAGTCAGATACTCCCTAAGTTGCACTTAAGGGGGGGTGTTGGTGTGAATAGGGGTTTTTCCTAACTAGTTTAGTCAATTTCCCCTTGTGTGGATAACTCATATTATTTAACTATTTATTAGTTAAATAATATTCACACATCACACATAATTCACATGTTAAGTTGACTTAGTGAGTCTTCTAGATGTTTCTAGTTGTTTTTAGTTGTTGATAGTTGTAGTGAGTTGTCTTATCCTACACATGTGCTCTAGTTGGTATCCTATCCTCTAGTTGTCACATGTGATAGGAATATGACACTTGTCACATGACTACAACTCCTTGATTGCCATCCTTGTATTTATAAGAAAGGTTCCCTCATTGTAATATATAACAACTTCATAAGAGTTTTATATAGTTGTGTATATAATCTTTGCTCCATTGTTTTAGCATCTTCTCTTTTATCTTTGTGTGGGGTTGTCTTGATTGCAGGGATCCTAGCTTTCTAAGTCACATTGAATCTTATAGTGACATCTTGTGAGAGGCATGAAGAAGCAAATTGAATTAAAAATGAATATCATTTATGTACATTAAATGATGTGATATAAAAAAGAAATTATACAAAATGGCATTTACATGTTATTGGCTCATACCTCGGTCAAAGGATTTGCAGATAAAATAGCTATAGCAATGCCCACCTCTGCTGACGAACAAAGATGAGGAGGAGTTTGCATATTCATATTAAAATAGAGTTCAAGGTTATTTAAGAAAAATAGATACATAACATTATTTAAATGCATAATGATTAAAAATGATAAAATTTACCTCAGTGAAAGTGTCTCTACCTGGGACCAAGGAAACCATCCTAATGGCGATGCTTTAACATTCACCTATTCATAATCAAATTCTAACTAAATAAGACTACCATTGATATATGACAAAAAGTTTACATGTACTATATTTACGATATTGTGATAAATTACATACCTGTTGACTGGACCTCCTCTCATAACCCTGCACTGGACAACTTATAGACATAGGATGTGTTAGGTCTCAAAAATGCAGGTTACAAATCCTAAGAGGATGCCAGACTCTATGTTTGGATTTGCAATGTTTTTGAACTAACTTGACGAAATCAACCTTCACGATTTGATGATTTCCTACACTTTAGGTCCTGCTACACCTAGGTGGGTGAACCTTGGAATATTAAAGCAGTCTGAGTGTGGATGAGTAGACTAACTACATCTATCTACAATGGCATAGGATGTAGAATAGATGAAACAGCTAACTAATTAATTCTATGTGAAATGTTTAATAAGTGATTTGCAGAAATTGTATAAGCAATATCAAGGTAAAAAGGTTTGAATTAATGAGTTGAATGAGACTAGTGCCTTGTTGGGTAACAGAGTCAATTTGAAGGACTAAGAACAGTAGTTTCTTAATGGTAATAATTCTAGATATTTGGCACAGTTCTGGTTTATAGCTTGTATAAACGTGCAGGTAAATGACTGACAGACTCTTCTTGATAATCCAACCAAATAAAATCAGATATCTTATAATTCACCAGAAGGTATTTTAATCCTTACTTGAAGGAACCAAATGAAATGAATGGACAAGATTAACAGATAATATTTTACTGGAGACAGTATGTCAATCCTAATTATATGGCTCTACTTAGTAATCCCAACTTACTACTTCCAACCTACTGTGAATAAATCAGAAGGGTTTAATTCCTTAGATGGACACCAATCAAATTAATCGCACAGATACAGCAAATGTGTATTGACAGATTAAATATATACTTGATATCTTAATCTGAATAACAGGGAAATGCAGAAATGGAGACAGCCACACAATTGAATAATTTCAACAAATAACTGATACCAAAGTAGAAATACTGAATCAAAGAACTTCAAACTTCTTCTTCAAATAAAATAAGCAACATAGTTATTTTGGAATATTGTATATTATGTATATCTGAATATCTTCTACTGCTAATTATTGCTTGATTTGCACCTCCATATATATCTTGCAACATTAGGGTTATGACCCTTTATATTCTGGTGCATCGTTTGGTTCAATCTATAGTTTAGTTAATTTCTATTGGCAAATTAAAACATTCTAATCTTCAGCTTGGTATCTCTGCGAGGATTAATTTCAATAATAATTATTATTATTTCTCCCTTGTCTAGCAACCTTGATATCTGGTGAAAATATGTTTGCAATGTGTTCTGCAATAATAATTACTTTCACTTCCTTTTTACTTAATCTGGAAAACACTTTTTAATTTCCCCAAAAATGATGCCATATTCATTAATTTTCGGTCTTGGTGAAAATATTTCACACCTTTTAGTGAGAATATTTTACCTTTGTGCTTTATATTTTAACCACATCCCAAAAAACAATATTCATGCCATGATTAATAAATCTTTATTTTGTGGTTTCACTGGAGCTTCTTATTTTTTATAAAATCATTTCATCGTAGAAGCTCCAAAATATTTTCTTCTGATTATATTTCTTATGTTTTCACCATTATTTGACAAAATAATTATCACCTTGTCTTTTTTTTTAAAATTTAATCATCTTCCTCCATAATTTTTCCAATATTAAATTCTTGGGGTAACTTTGACTCTTGCAATTGTAATATGTGTAATTTTCCTTTCCTTCAATAATGAGATTTCACTTGATTTATTATGTTCCATAAATTAATTAAACTTCCCATTATTCTCTCGTGAAATTAAGCTTTTCCCCTTTCTGTTAGTAAAAATATTTCATCTTATATATTTGACCGTTTTCTAACATCCTCAGTAAAATGTATTTTATATTTCCACATTAATATAATCATGGTGGAATATTATTTACCCAATGCCAATTTCTTCTCCGTCGGTATGACACAACTCTATCGGACTCTTCGAAATATTTGCTACCGATGTGCCATGTCCTGCCGATGAAGCTCCCATCGGTGTAACTTTTATGGTCGGCAGATTTTAAAATTTTCATTCCGATTTTGTTTGTTTCGCCGATAGTCATCTTCATGTATGGACTTTTATCTTTGTCAGAATGACATTCACTATCAGGATAGCTTTCTCAAGATATCCCGATCCAAATCATCTCCCCGATGACCCTTTTCATATCCTTCATCGGGCAAAGTTTAGTAAAGTGTCACCGACACCTTTTGATCGCCGTGACTTGTGAATCGGCAAGACCTAGTTCTTTTGTTCTGATATGTCAAGTTATCCCGATAGAGGTGTATCGCTGTGAGTCTCACCGATGGCTTTCTTATCGCCAAGACTCTTAATCATCAGAGGCTTACTTGTTTTCTATCCCGATAGCTTACCTCTCACCAATGGCTATTAGTTTCGTTGCCCCTGCATGCTGTTCGGTGAAACTCTTGCCGAAATGCCTTATCGGTATGATATATACCGTCGGGGCATCTTTTAAAAAGTCATCCGATAAATATCTGTCATACCGATCGGTATGACCACTTACCTTTCTTGCCGATGTAAAGTCATCGGTATTACTTACTCCATCGGTGACTTCCACAATTCTTCCTCCGATCTCTATTTTCACGCCGATGGTTGTTTTCAAACGATTCCTTGTGTATCGGTGTAAGCAACACAACCTCTTGCCGATGGATTGATTTTGATGAAATTTGGCACTGCTCATCCATAGACATCTCGTGAGATACAAAAAATTTTTATTATGGTCTTTTTGGGATATTCTTCAGGATTTATTCAAATATGATGGAGTAAGGAGATAGTAAAAATTTCAAATTTTTACTGTGCTAACAGTGGCTCTGTCTGGGATGTATACTCCCTGTGAGTATAACAAGGATCCAGATCTCCTGGGGAAGTAGACCACATATTTTATTATTTTGGGGTGAGGTTTTATGAAACTGGGAAAAGGAAAGGAACAAATGATGGGGAGCGGGAATGATTCCTAGACTACTGTGCATGGAATAAGATATTTTTGAGAATTATTTGAATGTTGTCCATGCACTGGCAACACTCAATTCTCTTTGTACATGTTTATGAAAAGAACTGCTTCAAGTATTGCCCATGTACAGGCAATTCCTGCTCCTCTCCTGACATATTCTGTACATAGTAAGAATCATCACCTCCCTTGCCAGTGATAACAAAAGGACCCAACCACAGGGCTTCAAATTTTCCATGTTTTCCTTTGTCCTGACATCTTGCATTCCACATTAGTACCAGATCATTTATTTCAAACTTTCTTTCTTTGGCCTTCTTGTCAAAGAGATATTTTACTTGTGATTGTAATTTAATATTCTGTCTCTGAGCTATTCTTCTTGTTTCATCAAGCTCTGCCAATTGTTCCAACCTTTCCTCCATTGGTTCAGGGATATTCAAGTCTTCCTGGAGAATGAATTTGTCTACTGGTATAAGATTTTCCAATGGTAATCTTGCTTGGGTTCCATATACCAATTCATAAGGGGATCTTCCAATTGCCCTTTTTATAGTAATCCTGTCAGCCCATACTGCCATTCTTAATTTTGAATCCCAAGCCTTCTTATTTCTATCCAACATTCTTTTTATGATTTTCAACAGGCTCTTATTACTTGATTCAGCTTGTCCATTGGCCTGTGGATGGTAAGGAGCAGCATAAGAAATAGTGATACCATGTGTGCTACAAAAACCTTTGAATTCATTAGATCTAAAACACATCCCATTATCGGTAATCAATCTTACAGGAGTACCAAATCTGCATATAATGTTATCCATTAGAAAATTTATCACAACTTTGCTTGTAGCCTGTCTGGTTAGGATTGCTTCCACCCATTTTGTAAAGTAATCAGTAGCCACTAAAATCCATCGGTGCCCCCCACTCGATTTCTCTGAAATTTCACCTATAAAATTAATACCCCACTGATAAAATGGAGCCTCAACTTGCATAGGTTTTAAGGGTAGTGCTCCCTGATACTTTAACTTCCCTGAGAACTTTTGGCATGCTTCACACTTTCTAGTGTACTGGTATGAATCGTTAAAGACTTTAGGCCAGTAGTACCCTGCCCTCAGGATTTTGTGGGCTGTGGTTTTTGCTGAGAAATGTCCTCTGCACATGCCTTCATGCAACTCCTTCATAATATGTTTTGATTGATATTCATCCAAGCATAATAGTAGAACCCCATCTCTATTTTTCCAATAGAGATCCCCACCAATGAGTACATATTTTGAAGCTTGTAGTTTGAGTGTCCTTCTTTTGTTATCATCATATCCTTCAGGACACTTCATATATTTTAGATAATATACTATATCAGTATACCATGGAGTGTGTTCAATACTGGTACTTGCATCAACATTACATATCTGGGAAGCTTCTAGATTACTTTCAGCCATCAATTTGGCAAGACCCTGTCCTCTTACTAATTTAGTGATTTGGATTTCAATGTTGAATTCCTGAATCCTATTAATCCACCTACATCTCCTACCGGTGACCTTAGTTTGGATCAGTACATCCTTCACTGCAGCATTAGGGACATATGCTATGATTTTAGCCCCCACCAAATATGGTCTAAAATTTTTTACTGCTTTTACCAATGCATATGCCTGCTTTTCAATAACATCATATTTCAACTCTGCATTCTGAAGGGACTTGCTAAAGAAAGAGATAGGCTGTTCATGTCCATCATTGTTTTTCTGTAACAATACTGCTGCTACTGTATGGTAGGAAGCAAATGAGAAAAGTTGGAAAGGTTTACCGAAGTCAGGGGATATTAAGACTGGAGCTTGCTTGATAGCCTCCTTAATGTTACCAAATGCTTCCACTGTTTCTGTTGTCCATTTTATTTCTAAATTCTTCTTCAGCATTCTCGATATAGGACAAACAATTTCTGCGAAATTTGGTATAAATCTTCTGACAAAATTTATCTGACCAAAGAATGATTGTATAGCTTTTACATTTTTTGGAATAGGGACTTGATCAATTGCTTTTACCCTTTCAGGATCTATTTTAACCCCTTCCTTTGAGACTATATGACCAAGCAATTTTCCTTCTGTTACTACAAAATGGCATTTTTTAGGGTTTAATGCTATCCCATATTCTAGGGCTTTGATAAATACTTGTTCTAAATGTGTGCAATGATCTTCGGCCTTTTTAGAATATGCTGTCAAGTCGTCTTGATATACTATCATAATCTTATTGATCAATTCAGCAAAAGCTACATCCATCACTCTCTGGAATGTTGCTCCAGCATTAGTTAATCCAAATGGCATTCTCAAATACACATATGTTCCCCACGGAGTGGTGAATGTTGTCTTAAATTGTTCAGACTCCTTAACTTTTACTTGATTGTAGCCAGAGAAACCATCCATCATGGATAGCAATTCACACCCAGTGACTTTCTGCAATATTGCCTCCATATTGGGAAGAGGATAATTATCTTTGAGGGAAGATTTATTCAAGTTTCTGAAATCCACACATAGTCTAATGTCACCATTCTTTTTTCTGACAGGCACTAAGTTTGAAACCCAGGAAGAGTGTCTAATAGGTTTGATTATGGCTCCATCCCTTAACTTTGTAAGTTCCTCTAACATTTTAGGGGCTAGTGTAGGATTAATCGGTCTCTGTTTCTGTCTGAATGGTTTTGCATCTGGCTTTAGTGGTATCTCATGTTGAAATAGATCCTCTCTATATGCCTTTAGATCATCATATGACCAAGCAAACACATGCCTGTACTTCCTGAGTAAATTGATGATTCTACTTCTGATTTTTTGGTCAAGATTCCTTCCAATATATACATTTTTTGGGGTTGTCTGAGTCCCCAAATTCACCTCCTCAAGGTTCTCAGGTATCACTGGTGTTTCTTTCTTTTTGTATCTATCATGCCCATCAAATGCTTTTTCTAATGCAATAAGCCCTTTGGGTATCTTATTTGTCTTCAGTTGAACCACTTCTTGGCCAAAAAGGGTTTCTTTCCCATCGTGTTCCTCCACAAATGCACTGAAATCAATTTCTTGATTTTCATAATAATCAGCACAATGTAAGAAATTGATTATATCAGCATTGCTATCAAACACTTGCCAGTTCTGTATATTATCAGGGATGGTAGGTCTAGTTTTAAATTCTACTTCTATGATCCCTCCTAATGTTACATCATCTCTCTTTAATGCAATGTTTGCTAAAAAGTCTGCCATGATGTTTTTAGACCTATCAACCCAGCTGATTGAAAAAGCATCAAATAATTCAACACTATCCCAAACTGCATTTCTGTACTATCTTAATCTTTTATTCTTAGATAAATATTTTTCTCTAACTTGGGAGATGACCAATTCAGAATCACCATAGACAGCCAACTTTTTTATTTTGTATTTGGTGGCTATGTTTAGGCCAATGAGTAGGGCTTCATACTCAGCTACGTTATTGGTGCATTCAAATGTCAATAAGAAAGAGTATTTGAACGTTTTACCTCCTGGTGAGATAAAAACTACTCCGGCCCCATTTCCTATCTTGCTGCATGCACCATCGAAATACATTTTCCACAAATCATTTTCTCTTTTCATAGATTCAGTGTGTATTGGGTCAGTGTTATGCAATTCTGGGGTAGTTTCTCCAACTTTGAAAACTCCTAAATCTATGTCACAAAAGAAATTCACCTGATGCCGGTCCATTCTTTCTATAATATTGTCATACCTTGGTTCTCTACACAACTTAATTTCCTTGTCACCTACTGGTATGGTGGCATATGATAGATCTAATTGAACATTGCCTCCCGCCATTGCAGCCCACTACCTTGATAACAGCATTCCATAATACGGTGGGATATCAACCACAGTGATGTCAATGTTATATGTTGCTTTAGGATGTGAAGCAAGTTTTATCTCTACATCTTTCATAATACCAACTACTGGAATAGATCTGTTATCCATTGCATAACACTGGCCATACGTAGTATCAACCCACATCCCCAATTCTTTCATTACTGCTATAGGCATGATATTCATAGCAGTACCTGAATCAATCATACAATTCCTGACTATTCTGTTCTTGATTACTAGTGTAGTATAGAATGGATCTACCTGTGAGGGATTTTTTTGTAAGTGTGTCACCAAGGTAAACCTCAGGCATCTTAAAATTTTCCTGATGCACATTATTTGTTGTTTTTTCAAACCCTTTATGTTTTGGATTAGGTGTATCAGAAATCATCTTGACAACTGTACTCCTATATTTATCTATTTTCATCATCTCTAGGAGTGGGACTGATATCTTCACCTGAGACACTGCCTGTGCAATGTCGAAAGAAGGGGTTATGATCTGGTCATTCTTTTCTATTTTTGTGTTTTCTTTTTCTTGAATTCCTTTCATTTTATTTTTATCCCCCTTTTCTGGTTCTTTAGGTGATGATTTTGTATTATTTTCTTTGCTATTCTGGTCTTTTATAAATACACTTCCAGGAGTTCCTTGCCCAACATTTGTTGTTCTATTCCTTAAGTTATAAGTGTTTCGAGCTTGAGCCACTACAGCCACTGTGAGAGCTTCTCTTTCATCCTCAGTAGGTTTTCTCCATTGACCACATGACTTGTTGTTACAACTATCTTCCTGGTCTGAGAATACCTGTTGTTCTCCCATGTTAATATGATACTTTTGGTTCCCTACATCATACTCATATCCTTCTTCTTCTGAAGAGGAATAATCTTCTGTTACTACACATGGTGTATCCTGCATCATATTGATGGTGTGATTATCCCTATTGTAGCTGTATAGCATTTCCTCTTGCTGTATTGATTTAGCTACCTCACAGTATTCAGGTGAATGTGGCAAGTTACATACAAAACACCAAGGTTTATTTTCTGCCATATGTGCCATGTTTCTCTTCAAGGGATCAGGAGTATCCTTTCCATATGGCTGCTTTCTGTTGTTGTCAATAGGTCTTCCATCCTTCCAATTTGTATTGTAAGGCATATCATGTAACCTAGGTCTATCATGCCTATGCTGACCCTCTGGTTTAATCTGTTGAACATTTGGATTCTGAAGATTTCTATGGTTTTCCCTTTTACTGACCATTCCTGCAGCCTTCCTATTATTTTCAATAGTTATGGCTACTTTCTGTGCTTCGGCCAATGTTGCAGGACACCGGTTTCTGAGTTCATATCCTGTTTTGGGGTCAAATGCTTTCATATAGATACTCAGTGCTGCCTTGTCAGATAACTTAGCTCCATGTGGTACCCTATTATGTAACTTGGAAAACTTCAGGTTGAAATCAAACACTGATTCATTTTGATACTTCTGTATACTTATTAGTTCATGTAGTGCAAACTCAGGAGCGTATTGGTTACCATACTAATCCTTAAACTGGTTATGGAAATCAGTTATCGAATTGATTGATGCATCGGGCAAGCTATTAAACCAATCTTTGGCATCTTCAGTGAGGGACATCATAAATAGCCTCATTCTAATGTCTTCCCAATCCATACCTATATCCTGTACAAAAGCATTAAAACTTCTGATATGATCTTCTGCAGATACTACATTGTTTCCAGTAAACTTGGGAACCATGTTTCTCCAAGTACTATCCATAGGATATGGATATAACTGATATCCAGTCAAATCAAATTGACTGCATATATTAGCAAGGTTTTGGGGAGGAAAATTGAGAGGTGGTGGATTGGGATAGTAATTATATCCACCTGGTGGCTGATGATATGCATATTGTTGATGTTGGTTCATATGGGGATTTATGTGTTGATTTTGTGGCCTATAATATTGTTGACCAGGGGGTGGGTAATTATTTTCCATATGTTGAGATGCATTTCGTATAGGAGGTGGTCTAGGGTTTTGGGGAATAGTGTTCTGATGACTTCCAGAAGCATGTGAGTTTTGAGCACTACTTGTATTTTGTTGTGTATTTCTTGAAATATTCCCTCTATACGGGGGTACATATTTAGGGGGAGCTGTTTTGGCTTTATTTCTTCTCTGTTGAATTTCTTGCTGCAATAACTCCTTCTCCTCTTGTATCTTGTACCTTTCAAGTTCTTTCCTGAGCATGAGTATTTCCTGTTTCTCATCACTCATGTCTTGATCATTTATTTCCTGATGCTCTGGATTGTTATTCATTCCCTGATTTGACAATTCATATCCTATCTCTTCTCCCTGGTCAAATGAGATCTTGAAATCATGTTCAGCTTGGTTCCTATCAATATCCCTCATGACCTTTGCATCATGATCTCGCTGTTCTTGAGGAGTGGGTCTGTACCTTGCCAAAATATCATCAGTTGCTCCACTGAGGTTCTCGTTTGAATTATGCAGAGGTGTGAATTTGTTGTGAATTGCAATATTTTGTTCTAAATCATTCTCCTGGATGTCTAGATTATTATCTTGGTGGGAATATTTTGGATTCACATTTCTTTTGGAAATGTTTCTAAGTGGTGGAGATGACTGCAAATTTCTGCCTTCCATCTTGGATCTCCTACCATCCATTTGATATTGATTTTTTTGTAACTAGAGTCGCCACCTATTAAATAGGAAAAGTTTATATTTTATCTGTAGGGTTCTTGTCACCAGCAGAGTTACCAACTTAAATTTTCTGAATTGACTCTATGAAGGAAAGGATTACTTTCTAAGGTCTGTTACTAGTCCCTAGTGGAGTCGCCATTTTGTTGGTTCCCAAAAATGTAGGTTGCTAACCCTAAGAGGATGCCAGACTCTATGTTTGGATTTGCAACATTTTTGGACCAATTGATAGAGCTATTAGCTCCCTACACTTCAGGTCCTGCAAACCTAGGCGGGTGTACCTTTGTAACTAAAGCAGACTTAACACTATATGACTTGATTGGATTAGTAAATCTATCACAATGGCATAAAATGTAACAGATGCAAGCTTCTAAACTACTCCTACTCCTAATACTAAGATCTGAGATGTAATTGTTTGAATGAGATTTTATGGAATCCTAAAATGGAATTGGTATGACCAGTGCCTATTTCTGTTGGGCTAATGGAGTCAAGGTGTATATGATATATGATTTACTTATAGGTTACAATCCTAATTGTTTGGCACTTGTGTTTATTTATAGCTTGTATAAACGTGCAAGAATGTGACTGACAAACTCTACTTAGTGATCCACTCAATTTTACCAGGTTACTATGACTTATTGAAAGGATTTTTTAATCCTTTCTTGAAGGAACCGATCAAAAGAATCACACAATGACAGCAAATGTGTATTGACAAATGGAGTTGATGCTCAATTTGAATAACAAGACAATATCGAGTTGGAGACAGTATGGCAATCTTGACAATTATAGGGCTGCTCTTACCTATCCAAATGCTACCTCCAGGTTACTGTAATCAATCAAAAGGATTTTATATCTGTAATGGAAACCAATTAATTTGACTACACAAAAACAACAAGTGTGTCTCGATGAAACTGAAATATCAACTTGGAAACTCAGGTTCAAATAACAAAGAAATAACAGTATGGAGACAACCAAATAATTGCTCAGCTCAACAAACAATAGACACCAATATTAAATCATTTATTTATACATTTTCTCCACTATACAGTTTCGAAAGATTTTACAATGTACAACATAATATTTTGTTTTGGCAACTGGTCAATCCATCCAGTTATCTAACTGATGTTTTTCCTAATCTACTCTTGATCCTAATCTACTGATGTCCTTCCTAATCTCTGTTTGCATCTCCATATATATCTTGTATTTTTAGGGTTGCAACCCTTCACATACCGGTGCATCCTTTGGTATGATTCTTCATTAAATTGTTTTAGGCAAAATAAAATATTTAATTGGTTGCCATTGACAAATTAAATATTTTGATTAAACTTCAAGCTCAATTTTACTCGTACATATGTTTACCATACTTAATCACCCATTTTAACTCCTCGAGTAAAAATATTTCGTATTACATTTACTTTGTGTGTCTTCACTTTGTTTTGCTAAAAATATTAATTTGGGTAAAAATATTACCCCATTCTCTCTTCCTCGGTGAAAATACTTTTGCTGCAACTCATTCTTTAGGTTTGATGTCTTCTTAAACCTCAGAAAAATATTTCATTTCTTGCACCACTAAATATTTATTTATTTATATTTTTTATTACTTTTCCTTTGCAGGGTCCATCGGTGTAACATAAGTTTATCGGGAGCTTTAAAATACTACATACCGATATGCTATTTCTTGTCGATAAAACCTGCATTTTTTACAAAGTTTGCTCACCGATAACTTTGAAATATCATCTATTTTCTTGTATAATTTTATATTTTTTACACAATGTTTCCCAAACGTATTTTTGGTGGCCCACCCCATCGGTGTAATGCACATCATCGGAGAGATCTAAAAAGTTTGCTCTGATCTATTTGGTCTTGCCGATGAGTTATATTAGGGTTTCTTTTTCAAATTTTCAACTGTGTATTTACCGGTGAGAATGCAGGAAGGATTCTGGCAATGATCTGGCTTTACACCCGTAATCATAGTATTCTGTGAGATCACAAATAGCTTATGCGCTTTGCTTAGATTTTCACATTCTACAGGCATGTCCATCGGAGTATTTCAACTATAATATATGTCAAAAATTCTCGTTTCACTTAATAATGTTATCTGAGGATAAAGAGTGTTCTTCATGCCCTCGCCATTTTAATATTCAACCATTTACATCCCTTCCAGCAACAATTGTATCAGATGGATGAAAAGCTTGTGTAGAACACATTTGTATATGATGCAACCGGATCTTCTTCACCTTTTTTTCATTTGTAATTTTCTTCATCTGGAGTCTTCAAAATATGAATTACCATTCTATCTGCTACTCCAATATATTTTTATCGGTGGGATATAACTGTATCGGGAGCTTTAAAATATCTCCTATCGATATGCCGTCTCCTGCCGATGAAACCTCCATCTCTGTGAGGGATAACAATTTTTATTAATGCAAAATATAAAACATTAGCCTTCGGTCCTTTTAAAATTTAATTATTTCCCTTCATGTGATGAATAATATTAATCTCTTATGGTCACGCTCACTCAATCTTCGGAGTAGAAATATTTCACTCGTTAGGGTAACATTATGACATATTAAAATAATACCCTTGTTAGGGTTTGCCTTCATTCCACATGTATTTTGATTATTTACTTAATTAATTGTATCCTTTCTCTTTGATGGCAATCTTCACGTATTCACTCTTTGCTGGAATTATTTCACCTTTAATAAAATGTCATCTGGGTGAAATAACCTTCACTCTATAATCCTTGGTTTCACGTCTTGATAAAAATATGTTATAATTTCATTGTCAAGAGGTGAAAAAATATTTACCTCTCCTTGTTTTAATTAGAGGATACTAGATATACTTTCGTGTGAAAATAAAGTATTTCATAATACTTTATTTTAATCTTTGTGTTGAATTTTTGGATTCTATTTTCCATTGTGTATTTTTACCTTTACTTGGCAAATATTTGATTTGGGTAAAAACAATTACCACCCACTTGTTTCACTCGTTGCCTTATGCATTTTCACATAAAAATTTATTTAGGTAAAATAATTACCTATTTGATTAACTTCTCTAGAAAAATATTTTTCTTCTGAGTAGAAAATATTTTGAATAAATTCTCACCTTATAACTCCTTCCATGAAAATAGGATATTTATTTGCACCTTTTGTAAATATTTATTCTCCTTTGAATAAACCTTTCATCTCACGGGACTCCATCAGCAAGACTTGTTAGATCGGTGTGACTTGATATTTTCACTCCGATGGTATATCTCTTGCTGATGAGTTTTCCATCGGTGAGACCTATATGATGTCTTACCGATGAAAATTTTTTTTATAGCTTTTGTTCATCAGTGAGACTTTTGCTGAAACTGTGTCCATTGTAGCAAATTGTTATATCACGAAAAAGGATAAAAGTATTCCCAGTTCTTTTAATTCCATTTTACACACCTTGCATAGTGATCAAAACAGGCCAACTAGCCTTCGGAATTAGCTTGAAAAACTAATCAAAACTTTTCCCGGAGCCACAAAAATACAACAACATGTTGAATTGTGATAGGGGAGTATGGTCGTCAGACAGATTGGCATGAAGTTATTGGGATTAAAAGCTGCTCGCAATCAAAGTAGCTCACTCAGCGTGTTTTGCACCTGTTTTAAACTCAACTGAAACCTATTATTTTGCCTCTTTGGAAAAATATCAAATCTGATATTGAGAAGCTGCCGTCCTGGGGATTAGTTCATTTAGGCCACATGAACATGTGTGCAAAAGGATTTTTCATTATTCCTCTTCCTTCATAAGATATCAGATGTCAAAGTTGACCTTTCTGAAGCTGCCTGGGAATGCAGTCACAGAACTGTGTAAAATCCATTTGGATTCGATTTTGAAAAAATATCAAACGAAGTGTCGGGACCTTGAGAATTGGCATGTAGGCAAATTAACATGGGAATAATTTGAGACATCAATTGGTTTTTTATGAACACGACCCGATTGCTAGATATTACCTTCCAAATTAACCTCCTTGAAAACTGCCCCTTCAAAACCTGATTCGAGCTCACCAACTTGCAATTTTAAAAACCCATTAAATCTCTTTCTGGGAAGTTGTAACTGGAAAGTTAAGTTTATTTAGGCTTGATGAGTGCATGTGTAAGAGGATTCTTCACCATCCATCTTCTGTTATGAAATGGTAAGGGCCAAAGTTGAGCTCTCCGCAACTTTCTGCATATGGCAACTGAACTTTTTACATTTGCTTTTGATTTTGAAAAAATAGCAAACGAGATGTTGGGGTCCCAAAAACTGGCATGAAAGTACATTATCATGAGAAAAATATGGAACACTAATTAGTTTGTCAGGATCATCATTTAGCTACTAGATATCAACCTCCAAAGTTGGCCTCTCGGGCTGATTTCACATTGTGCAAGTAACAAACCTTATCAAAACCCTCCAACTTGGTTTTTCAAAACCTAGTCAAAATTGATCGTATGAAGCTGAAATCAAGAGTGCTCACTTACATATGGCAGACAAACATGTTTGTGAAATAATTTTGTATGAAGACGAACTGGCTCCGAATTATAATGCTTCAAAGTAGGCCATTTGAGCATATTGTGCAGGTGTATCTATGAGTGTTAAAATTGAATTTTTCATATGGGAACCTAAAATCTTGCAAAAATTGGTATGAAATTTTAGGTCTCAATAGTGGCTCTGTTTGGGGATGTATGTCCCCCGCGGGCATAACAAGATCCCAGATTTCTGGGGAGCAGACCAACGCCTTCTTCATTGGGTAACAGAGTCTACTTTTTGCCCCAAAACTGATATGGTCAAAAGACCATATCAGAAAAGAAAATCCACGTCTTTCCCCTGTCAAAAACCTTGTTCTGATCATGTTGTAATGATACCCCATCTGCTTGACTAAATCTGTTCATATAGTTCAATAATGCATCATAATTTATGCTGCAAGTGTGTTCTGTATTATTCGGTATCTGGAAGTCAGGCATAGTCTGAACACCTTCATCATTGCATGACATAAGGAAGTCATGATTATCAAACCTTGTAGGATGTCTTATTTTATCATATCTATTGTTATTCACCAAATGTTGGTTTTTTAATTGAATTGGAAAATGGAATAAATCAAGCTGCTTCTGACAAATGCTATAATCAATGCTGATTCCATCATAAAACACCGTATCTTCTTCCTTATCACATCCATCTTCCCCACATGCTTGAGAGTCAATAATCTGCCAATCATATATATTGGAATCATCAACCTCCTCTGGTTCAATGGACATCTTTATCTCTGGATCAGTGTCACAAGAGAACTTATGACCACTATCTGTCTCTTCTTTGCAAAAATGTGACTTGGGAAATATGGCCTCGTATATTTCATCACCCTTACCATGTTGAATGGATTCACTGTCAAACGATATATGCGCTGGACACAGTATTTGGGTATCATCTTTATGTACATATCTTTGATATTCTTTGGTGAGCAATTCTGAAATATGCTCACTGTCAAGTGAGCATGTTTCTTCATCAACCCTCTTACTGAAATTTTCATCATTCTTTTCATCACTACTATAATGCTCAAAATTTGATGTACATATTTCATCAACCTCATCATTTATAGACTCTTTATCAGAATATCCACCTCCCTGACTATCTAAATGCCTTTCATCTTCTTGATAACATGGATTTGAGAACACTTGAAATTCATTTTCTGGCATACCTTGGCAAAATGTCATCTGATCTTCTTCCATCTTTTCATCATACAATGGGTTTGAAAAATTTTGAAAATCATTTTCAAATATGTACACTTCCTCCTTATTATGAGTTTGCCCTATTTGAAAATAGTCATCCTCTTCATCTTTTTGTGCTATATCATCATATAATGATTTTGAACAGGCTTGAAGATTCTTTTCTGCCATGTGCACTTCCTCTTGATCAAGATCTTGAAAATATTCACCCTGGTTATCTGAAAAGATTTCATCCTCAGGATAGCATGGGTTTGGAAACATCTGGAGTTCATGTTCTGGTATACCCATCTTTTGAAAACAATGTTCTTCTTCCTCCCAACACTGCTGATTCATATATTGCGGTGGGTGGGCTGGGATAAAATTTGTTTGATATGGATGCTGATAATAAACATTTTGTTGGGTGGGTTGATGAGAGTGCAGATTTTGATGTGACATATGTAGGTGATGATATTACGGAGCATATCGCTGTCTAGGTGGTGGATAGTATTCATTTTCTTGGTATGTTGCTAGTCCATCCATATCTGGTTGCATTGCTATATCAGTTTCTTCATATTTAGTATCATCGGATTCAACATTGATAATATCCTCGTGCCTTTTCCTTTCTATGATAGGAATCAATTTAACCAATTGGTCTATAGTAACTGGCTTTAATGATTCAGGCCAATTAGTAGACATAGGCACATAAGCAAGCATGAACATTTTAATAAATAAGGATACACTAGGTTTGAGATGAAAAGGTATCTATTCATAGATATCCCCCAACCTGATAAACAACTTATATCTAGATTCTCCTTCATGTCTCCTTATTTCAAAGAATGCATCTAAAGGGGGTATGTTATATTTTTTCATATTTCATCAATTTTATTTTCAGAGTTGCCACCTCTTGTGAGAAGAGGAAAATTTCATCTTTCTGGGTTCTTGCCAGCAGAGTCTACCAATATGTATTTGAATTTTGTGTAGAGTTGCCACCTCTATTTAGAGGACTAATCAATTTTTTTGAGTTTTTCCTTCCACCAGTAGAGTTATGCCTTTTAATTTTCTGACTCTAATAACATGGTCCATTACCAAATTTCTCTATGTGTTCTCCCCAGCAGAGTCACCAATTTGTTAGGTCTCAAAAATGCAGGTTACAAATCCTAAGAGGATGCCAGACTCTATGTTTGGATTTGCAATGTTTTTGAACTAACTTGACGAAATCAACCTTCACGATTTGATGATTTCCTACACTTTAGGTCTTGCTACACCTAGGTGGGTGAACCTTGGAATATTAAAGCAGTCTGAGTGTGGATGAGTAGACTAACTACATCTATCTACAATGGCATAGGATGTAGAATAGATGAAATAGCTAACTAATTAATTCTATGTGAAATGTTTAATAAGTGATTTGCAGAAATTGTATAAGCAATATCAAGGTAAAAAGGTTTGAATTAATGAGTTGAATGAGACTAGTGCCTTGTTGGGTAACAGAGTCAATTTGAAGGACTAAGAACAGTAGTTTCTTAATGGTAATAATTCTAGATATTTGGCACAGTTCTGGTTTATAGCTTGTATAAACGTGCAGGTAAATGACTGACAGACTCTTCTTGATAATCTAACCAAATAAAATCAGATATCTTATAATTCACCAGAAGGTATTTTAATCCTTACTTGAAGGAACCAAATGAAATGAATGGACAAGATTAACAGATAATATTTTACTGGAGACAGTATGTCAATCCTAATTATATGGCTCTACTTAGTAATCCCAACTTACTACTTCCAAGCTACTGTGAATAAATCAGAAGGGTTTAATTCCTTAGATGGACACCAATCAAATTAATCACACAGATACAGCAAATGTGTATTGATAGATTAAATATATACTTGATATCTTAATCTGAATAACAGGGAAATGCAGAAATGGAGACAGCCACACAATTGAATAATTTCAACAAATAACTGATACCAAAGTAGAAATACTGAATCAGAGAACTTCAAACTTCTTCTTCAAATAAAATAAGCAACATAGTTATTTTGGAATATTGTATATTATGTATATCTGAATATCTTCTACTGCTGATTATTGCTTGATTTGCACCTCCATATATATCTTGCAACATTAGGGTTATGACCCTTTATATTCTAGTGCATCGTTTGGTTCAATCTATAGTTTAGTTAATTTCCATTGGCAAATTAAAACATTCTAATCTTCAGCTTGGTATCTCTGCGAGGATTAATTTCAATAATAATTATTATTATTTCTCCCTTGTCTAGCAACCTTGATATCTGGGGAAAATATGTTTCCAATGTGTTCTGCAATAATAATTACTTTCACTTCCTTTTTACTTAATCTGGAAAACACTTTTTAATTTCCCCAAAAATGATGCCATATTCATTAATTTTCGGTCTTGGTGAAAATATTTCACACCTTTTAGTGAGAATATTTTACCTTTGTGCTTTATATTTTAACCACATCCCAAAAAACAATATTCATGCCATGATTAATAAATCTTTATTTTGTGGTTTCACTGGAGCTTCTTATTTTTTATAAAATCATTTCATCGTAGAAGCTCCAAAATATTTGCTTCTGATTATATTTCTTATGTTTTCACCATTATTTGACAAAATAATTATCACCCTGTCTTTTTTTTTAAAATTTAATCATCTTCCTCCATAATTTTTCCAATATTAAATTCTTGGGGTAACTTTGACTCTTGCAATTGTAATATGTGTAATTTTCCTTTCCTTCAATAATGAGATTTCACTTGATTTATTATGTTCCATAAATTAATTAAACTTCCCATTATTCTCTCGTGAAATTAAGCTTTTCCCCTTTCTGTTAGTAAAAATATTTCATCTTATATATTTGACCGTTTTCTAACATCCTCAGTAAAATGTATTTTATATTTCCACATTAATATAATCATGGTGGAATATTATTTACCCGATGCCAATTTCTTCTCCGTCGGTATGACACAACTCTATCGGACTCTTCGAAATATTTGCTACCGATGTGCCATGTCCTGCCAATGAAGCTCCCATCGGTGTAACTATGAGGGTAAAATAGTGATCAATCAAATGAATAATAGATGACCCAAACATCAACAGAATAGAGAAACAAAGAAGATTCAAATGAACAAAGCAATGAACAAACACAGCAAACCTCTTCCGTTTCGAAACTTCTGTTGTTCGCCTATCACGAATCGTCCTTTCGCAGATGAGATGAACCCTCAGAGAGTGCAATCTTTTAAAGCTGTTTGAGGAAGTCGATGGTGAACGGCTATGGTGTGATATGCAATGAAGGTGAGCTCCAATGCAACAATGGTGATCTCAAGCTTGTAGATGACAAATGGGTGCCAAAGGCACGCTGGTGATATTTCTGCAGAGTAACGATGTCAAAAGCCTGGATGAATAGAATGAAGGGATGAAGCTTTATTTATAGACTCGGAGGAATAGGAATCAACGGTTGAGAGAAGATATGAAGATCAACGGCTGAGGATGGTTGAGGAATGTGCAACCAGTGGAAATGCGACAAGTGTCCCAGCTCCATCATGAAAGAGGGGATGTGACAAAACTGATTGGAGAGTTAACAGACTTAACTGATCTGTTAACATAATTGATTGATCAGTTAGAAGAGTGGATTGTGTAACTAACTGAATTGATTGAGGATTTGACTCAACTGACAGGTTAGTTAACAGATTTAATTGATTGGTTAACTGACCTCTGATTGGAGAAGAAATAGGCCATGTGGGTGAGGGAAAATAAGGCAATTAAATATTAAATATATTTAATTACATGTGCAACCTGATGAGGTGGACAAGGTGAGGTGTAAAGGTGACGTGGAATTTTGAATTTAGAACTTTAGGATAGAGGAATTAGGGTTAATTAAATAATTTATGATTATTTAATTGTGAAGGACAAATAGAAGAATTATAATTAAATAAATAGAATTTATTTAATTATGGAACAGTGAATCGATTAAATAAATTTAGAATATTTATTTAATTGGTAGAAGAATGGAATAAATATTTAGAATATTTATTTAGGATGATTTGTGTCATTTTTAGACGTATACATTTTGCCCCTCTTTGATGCAATGCAGTTTACAGCGTTGCTTCAAAGAAATTGATAGTCTGAGTGATGATACATGCCCCAGTTTGCCCCTGGTACAGGTTAAATGACGATAGGATGCCCCCTCGGGAGATTGGACGGGAAAAACGGTGAAAGTTTTGAAGATGGACGATCTCACGATGAGGAAGGGGTTAGGATAGGTTGGAGGAAAAGGGACGCGGTCAGGGATGCGGGAAGAAAATGGGGGAAAAACGGACACGGGAAGTAGTCACAGTCATCACCTAGCCAGAATTAGGGTTTGGAGGCTATAAATAGGAGCTGGGTCCACAAGAATAGTCATTTGCACACTTGGTTGATCTAGATTGGAGAAGGAGAGTTCAGAGCAAACTTAGAGCAGCATGGCAGCCAGAGCAGCAGACATTCCACGCGAGGAGCACCGATTCGAGCGAGTCCAACGATTCGGGCGGCCAGCAGAGGCAGGACCCCCGGTATGTGCTTCAAAAAATTTCTCCTAGGGTCGAGTTTAGGTGTCACAAATGCATGTAGAAAATAGGTGAAATGAATGCGCCGAAACGCAGAATGGCGCATATGCCTCGCGAAGCTGCGCTTTTGTAATTTCGCAGTGCATATGCCAGTTTCAGCAGCGCATGCGTGAAAGCTGCGCATTTGTGCATTCTAGTTGCGCTTTCGTAATTGGGCGGCGCTTTTGTATTTCTGCTGCGCAAGCGTGAAATGTAGCAGCGCATTTGTTAAAGTTGCGCATATGTGGATTCTTGCGGCGCATGCGTAATTTCGCGGTGCATGCGTGGATTTCTGCGGCGCATGTGTTATAACGGCACATACGTGCACTGTAGCGGCGCATATGCATTTGTGCGGGGCATATGTTGATTTTTGCAGTGCATATACCAGAAATGGCGCATTTACCACCTGTAGTGGCGCATTTGCTTGGGATGAAAAATTACTTAGCCAAATTGATTCGATTAGCATCCTGTTTGACGCGGGAATCGATGAGCTATCTCCGAGATTGCAGGAATCTAGTCAAGAGATGTAGTGTGCTGTTTTGATCAATTTGAAATGCTAATTTTAGTTGATATAGTTCAGTAGATATGTTGAGTATGGTATATGCGGCTTGAGGCTGATGCCTTGCTTTGCGTGCTTGCAGGAGGAGATACGAGAGACGCTGCAGTCAAGGGAGACGTTCCCTATGCCGTTATTGCAGAGATACATGCTGACGGAGGCTAACAGAGTGGCGCTTGGTGCCATGGGCTTAGATTACGTTTGCTTTATGCCCGAGGTGCGGGCGAACTGAGGACTATTGACAGCTGCCATGGAGAGATTCCATAGCGAGGACGGGACCTTCCACTTCCCTACTGGAGAGATGACTGTGACGCTGGAGGATGTCTATAGGATACTACACTTGCCTGTAGTAGGTGAGTTGGTGGAGTACGACGCACAGCGGGACGCGGGACTCACCAAGTGTTAGCGAGTATTTGATGATCCCGAGCTGGTGGGATAGGTCATCCCTTGGCAGGATATCTATGACTGCTACGACTACTTCCCTGGGATTGTGGCTGGGCTGATTGGGGGCGTTGTATGCCCGGACAGGAGATCGCACGGGTTCCCCATTGGATGGGGCAGGATCATGGAGCGGATGCTGACCGAGGGCACCCGATATGCATGGGGACCCTGCGTGCTAGCCCACCTTTATCATGACATGCATCAGGTGGTGTACCACCACAGCACGAGTCTATCGGCTGGGGTGTTGCTGTTACAGTTCTGGCTATGGGAGCACATAGCGGTGACCAGGCCGATATGCGTCTTCGCGAGGCAGAGGGGAGAGCCATACAGCTATGGCTATGCAGGAGTGATTTCCCAGCACAGGCTGGGGAAGCTAGAGTACTAGCGGCATACCTTGGACGGGGTAGATGTGGTCGTCTGGCGGCCATATCTGGATTGTGAGCCCTGGGATGACGAGGGAGATGAGCTACCCTTCTGCTTTCAGACCAGGTGGTTGATAGACTGGACACGGCACATACTGGAGAGGCAGATGGTGGGCCGAGTGTTGCGACAGTTTGGTAGGAGATAGGGCATGCCACAGGGACAGGCCATGTTTGCCCGGACACATGCAGAGAGGGTCAGATGGGGGCCGATGGCTTCTTACGAGGAGGCCTTGGCAGAGTTCCAGCAGTTGCCGTATGTGGCATGGGACATGCGGCGAGAGATAGCAGATGCGGGGGTCACACAGGAGTACGAGGACTGGATCACAGCACATCCTTTCTTGAGATATTCAGGACCCGGTATGCTGGTGCCTTGGATTGATGAGGCAGACTCAGAGGAGGAGGGAGAGGCTGGCCCAGGGCGGAGGGCCGCTAGAGGAGGACGAGGACGGGGTGGCTGAGCTGCAGAGAGGCCGAGGCAGCGGAGGAGGATAGATCAGGCTGGGCAGGCAGTGCCAGGACAGGGAGAGGTACAGCAGCAGGTGCAGCAGCAGGCACAGATGCCACCACCCCAACAGGTACCACAGCAGCAGGTACCACAGCAGCAGGTGCCACAGCAGCAGGTGCCCCAGCAGCAGGGGCTAGGATAGGCAGAGGCAGCACAGGGGCCAGTGTAGGGTGAGGCACATGAGAGGACTATAGCCAGCCTGAGGGGACAGGTGCAAGAGCTGCAGGCACAGCTGAGGAGAGTGGAGAGGAGGCAAGATACAGACGCAGCGGTGATCGCTGGTTTGACTCGTGAGCGAGACATGGCAGACGCACAGGTACGCCTTATCCGTGTAGAGAGGGACACAGCAGTGGCTGCCATGGGGATAGATGCAGTGAGCTCGTTTCTGGTTGGGCAAGTGCAGCAGGGACAGGCACAGGTAGGCCAGTTGCAGACGCAGTTGGCACAGGCGCAGACAGACCTAGCCAGAGCGCAGCAGCAGGCACAGTACTACCGAGGCTTGTACCATGGTGCTGTGGCGTTGAGCCAGAGGGCAGGGAGTTTCAGGAGTCAGTCTGGGGTGGCTCACAGAGCAGGTCCTTCATAGTCAGGGGCATCCGTGATGGGACCTTAGCAGTCAGGAGCTGGCAGTGGTGGCCCACAGCAGCAGGGGTAGACATAGACCCGATTTTGTACATTTTGGGACATGTATCACCGTCTATTTAGACGTATATTGTAAATGACACTTTGATTTTGAGAGAGATGGTGATATTGTACATTTGGACCGTTTTGTATATGATAGTATGGATGATGATGCAGCTTTGTGTATCTATTACATGCGTTATGAGATGATGATTTTACTTCTATTGTATGATGTGATTCTATTGCATAGTTTAGATGGTCTATATGATGCTATATGAGAAATACTTTGATATGCTGCTATATGATATCTATATGATCTAATGTGACAAATGAATGCAAAATGTAATATGATGTCTATGTGATGATGCAAATGTATGTATATGAAACATGATTTCTATGTTATGATGCTGTATAGATATGTGAGATGCTTTATATGATGTAATGCTTTGAATGTATGCAGTTGTAACATGAGTACTATGTGGTGATGTAAATGTATTGGTGACCTAATGCATTGGATGGTGCATTCTACTAACCTAATCATGTGCATGACTAGTTTCTACGAATGATATGATATGCTCCTATATGCCTTGTTTTTGTGATGTCCAAATGTACTCTATCGACATAAGAATGACATGATGGATAGAGGAATGGTTGCGAAAGAATGACTTAGGTACTTTTCTTGATATCGTTACTCTGCATAGTTTGAATAATGAGGATTGTATGGATGGGTGTATGGATATAGGATGGATGTTTTGCTTTTAGATTGCTTTATTTCATCATTGGGTATTTTGTTTTTGGTACTTTTCTGAAATGTTGTAAGTGAATACAAGCATCTAGGTATAATTGAACCGAGATGACCTGAGTATCGCTTACATGGAGTGTGATTGAGCAAGTTAATACAAGCATCTAGTCAAAATTGAATCTAGATGACCTAAGTACTTCTTGCGTTTCAACAAGCAAGGATTGCCCCCGTTTATGTAAGGCCTTGGATGTCCTCGATGATCTTTTGCTGATCATGTCCTTAGACAAGGCGTCGCATTACTAAAGTTTAATCCACAAACAACAAACAAAGAAAGTAATCATGCCCCCATCATAGCATCTCTAGCTTTTGGCATCCTTGAGTAGCATAGGAAGGTATGATAGCAAAAATCAAGACTCTGTAACTTAACCCTAGGTTCCAATCTACAAAAGCATATGTGCGTTGATATGTGTTTATTTCTTGCCTTAATTTTGCATAAAATCATTTAGAAGACCTTGGGTATTTGCTTTGCATTGGATAGGTTAAGATGCTCATAGTCAAGATTTCTGCTCGAAGCGCAGGTGTTTGCTTGTATTTGCTTACTTGATGAGAAGGTCGCACAATCCTTATTGAGAAGACTAACCCTAAGGGACGGACCTAGTGCCTCGGGGGCTCATTGCTAAATGGCCTTGCCTACGTGACGACGCAGAGGCAACGTAGTTCGGGGTAAACCCTAATGGACCATGGATGGACTAGAAGAAAGACGACAAGAATGAAGACAAGAAAGGAGACGAATGGGACTTTGGGAGAGATGGAAGCCTTGGGGGCGCATTAGAATAATGGCCTTGCCTACGTGACGGCGCAGAGGCAATGTAGTTCACAGATTCGGACCACAGACACTGACGAGAGACACTACACTAGGCTTACATTAAGGAGACGGTATGGGACAAAGCCTTGGTTGACAAGGCCACAAGGTGAGTATCAAGCCATGATAGGTAACTGTCAAGTGTTTATTGTGCGATATGGGTCAAATGAGGAAAATAGAGGGAGAATGGGCTCAAGGTGATTGGATTCCCAAAGATGGAGAATGCGGTTTGTCACAAGTAACGCCTGTTTACCAGGTTTTCATCACTTGCTTTTATTTGCACGAGAAGCTAGAATGTAACATGACGCCTGATTGCCAGGTTTTCATCATGATACCTATCCAAGGCGCCTATTTGCCAGGTTTTCACCAAAGGATGATTTTTTTTGTATGCTTTCTATTTTTTCTGATTTTTTTGTATTTTCTCTTTGTAACTTTTTTGATTTTTTTGATTTTTTTTTTATTTTTTGACTTTATTGGGCCCCCTTGCATTGGGGTTCTCTTAGGTATAGAACCGGCGAAGGTGCATGCTATTGATTGGATCATCAAACAACTCACCTTCTGATGTGGCCAACTGATATGCCCCTGATCCGTAAGCCGCTACAATTACATAGGGTCCAAGCCAGTTAGGCTCGAACTTACCTTTCTTTTCTCTGTCCTGCTGATTGCGAGGGTTCTCTTTTAGGACGAGGTCCCCAACCTTGAAGCATCTTGGTCTAACCTTGTGGTTGTAGCTTCTTGACATCATCTGTTGATAGCCTTTGAGATGGTCAAAAGCTTTTTGGCGTCTTTCCTCTAGCAGTTCTAGCTCTTGTAGCCTGGAGACTCTGTACTCTTCGTCTGATATGAGACCTTTCAATGACACCCGAAGGGATGAGAGTTCAACCTCAATGGGAAGGATGGCTTCGGAACCATAGACGAGGGCGTAGGGTGTAGCACCTGTGGGAGTGTGTATGCTGGTTCTATAGGCCCACAGAGCGGGATTGAGTTGGACGTGCCAGTCGCGACCAGTTTCATTGATAGTCTTCTTTAGGATTTTCAGAATGGTTTTGTTTGATGCCTCAGCTTGGCCGTTACCTTGGGGGTAATAGGGAGTGGAAAAACGATGTTGGATTTTAAAACGTTCACAAAGTTCCTGGACATCCTGATTTTTGAAGGGTCTCCCGTTATCTGTTATGATGGATGAAGGGATGCCATATCGGCAGATAATGTAATTCAGAATGAAAGAGGAAATCTGCTTTCCTGTGACGGTTGATAGGGGAACGGCTTCAATCCACTTTGTAAAGTACTCAGTGGCGGTTATGATGAATTTATGGCCGTTGGAAGAAGGCGGATGAATCTTTCCCATGAGGTCAAGTCCCCACTGGCAAAAGGGCCAGGGTGTCGTTAGAGGTCTCAACTCCTGAGCAGGCGCATGAATCAGGTTCCCATGTATCTGGCACTGTTTGCAACTTTTGACGAACTGATATGAATCCATTTCCATATTAGGCCAGTAATAACCCAAACGCATGAGTTTCTTAGCTAAGGAAGGACCGCTGGAGTGTGTTCCGCAGATCCCTTCGTGCATGTCTTGCAAGGCTGTTATAGATTCTTCTTGTTCTAGACAACGGAGTAAAGTACCATCCAAACCACGTCGGTAAAGGGTATTGGCGATAATGGTGTAACGGGAGGATTGTCGGATGAAAGTTCATTTTTGGTTGGAAGAGAGGTCCAAAGGAAGGACATTGTCCTTGAGGTAAGTGTAGGTCTTACCGTACCAAGGCGAATCAGATCCTACTAGGTGGCAAATGGAATGGGTTTCGAGGAGATCATAAGCCGGTTGTCGAATTGTTTCTACTAAGAACTCATACCGTGACTCATGTTCAGGTATCTCAAGAAGAGAGGCTATGGTCGCCATTGCATCTGCTGCTTTGTTCTCTATCCTAGGTATTTGCTCAAACGAGATGGTCCCAAAATGTTCTTTGAGGTCATCGACCATCCGTTTGTATGGGATGAGCTTCTCATCTTTGGTCTGATACTCATCATTGACCTGGTTTATGACGAGCTGAGAATCACCGTAGACACATAGTGCTTGGATTTTCCACTCAGTGGCCATCTTGAGACCAATTACCAAAGCCTCATACTCCTCTATATTGTTAGTGCATGGAAATAACAACCTGTAGGACTTTGGAATTGTGTCACCTTGGGCAGTGATGAACAAGATACCTGCCCCCGATCCATGGTTGGTGTAAGACCCGTCGAAGTAGAGTTTCCAAGGAGATGTTGACAGAGTGAATAAAGACTCATCGGGGAACTCAAACTGCATTGGTGAAGTGTCCTGTAATGGTGCCTCAGCTAGTTGGTCAGCAATGATTTGCCCCTTGATGGCTTTTCTATCCACATACTCTATATCATATTCGCTAAGAAGCATAACCCATTTGGCTAGTCGACCTGTGAGAGCTGCTTTGCTGAGAAGATATTTTAGTGGGTCGATCTTGGCAATGGTCGATCTCTGGTGCTATTTTGATCTAGTTGTACCCTGAGAATCCATCCATAAGTGACAGCATTGTATGTCCTGCCGTGAGGTCGACTATTATATCGATGTTAGGCAAGGGAAAGTCATCTTTGCGGCATGCTTTGTTTAAATCTCTAAAATCGTTGCATAGTCGAACTCTGCCATCTGGTTTAGACACTAGCACAATGTTTGATATCCATTCAGGGTAATCTATGGCCCTGATGAACCCCACGTCTAACAATTTCTTGAGTTCTTCCTTGACCAGGAGGGCAATATGGGGATGCATTTTTCTCAGTTTTTTCTTTACGGGCTTCACCCCTAGATCCAATGGCAAGTGATGTAGAATCAGGTTTGGGTCCAAACCTGGCATGTCGGCATATGACCAAGCAAAGCTACCTCTCTTCTTTTTAAAGAATGGTACAAACTTGGTTTTCTCAGGTGGCATGAGAGATTTTGCAAAGTGGATTATCTTAGGCTGCTCTTCGGTTCCAATGTTCACTGGCTCTGTTGGCTCTACCACGATCTATGACCTTTCTTGATACATATCACTTGGGAGGGTGTCAAGCATTCCATCGTCAGGTGCCACAGTTGGGTTTTCACCTTCAGATACATCCTTTCTTTTTAATGTTTTATGATCTGACACTGCCGCACGACGGTTTTCACCGTCAGATCCCTTTTTGATCTTTACATTTTTGCGACTAGAAGGCTTGGCACCCTCCCCGAAGTAAGCTACAGTATTGAGTTCGATAGCGAAACCAGCTTTATGATCTCCTTTTGGTAAGTGATCTCTAAGTCCCATATAGTCAATGTAGGCATCATCGTTCTGGAACATATCTAATTGGGGGGTTCCTTGCAGATCCCAGTTAATAAGCTCAGGATGCAAGAGGGGAAGGGAGTCGGATGAAAGACCTGATTCGTTAATAGTGTGGATGGAAATATTAGGAGCACAGGTGGGGGTAGTGTTCTGGGTGGTACTTTCTTCCAGGTTGTTTATCGCAATGGAATCTATACTTTCCTCGAAAGTCATAACCTCATGGAGGGGCAAATCAGACTCCAGTGGTCTGTCCCGTTGCATTTGTCTCTCATGATATGGGCTAAGGGTTTGGATGGTGTCAATGTCCTTGTCATCGTAGGAGTGCTCTGTTAGCTCGTCCCACTCATACTGATTGGAATCATCCGAATCTGCGTCACTATCCTCTTGGAGTGTTTGAATTGTCTCCACTAGGCAGGCATTTTCTTTGGCTTTACCCTTGCCTTTGTACCCTAGGCCAGTCATGTTTCTAGCCGAAGAGGAGGAAGAAGGTTGTATAGGTTCGATGATCCCTTCTTTTCTGAGGCCGATAGGGCCTTGTCCTTCATATCCCATCCTATGCAAGATGGTTTCACCCCATCCATAGAGTTCTGTAGGGAGTCTAGGTGGCTCTTGGGGTGTGTTTTCTTCTTCGGCATAAAGCCATTGCAAGAGATCTCGCTCCTCTGATTCATCGGATAACGTCCCCCATTTTACAAAGGGGTTTGCGGGAGTGATAGGAGGAGCAGAGGGCTTTGGAAAATGCCTGGGTTGATGCTTGGGCTGGCCAAAGGAGCGAGGAGACAAGGGCATTTTTGCAAGGTTGAGGGTGTGCTCAATCTGGTATTCCCCCACGCCATTTTCTTTTATGGTGATTTTCATTGGTTTGGGCCGTGAGGAGGAAGCTTTGGCAGTATGGTCTTGTGGCGGAGTAGGGGAGATATGGGCTCGACTGCTGGGTATGACACATTCCGGTTTTGCTTGGAAAGAGTTGCAATGTTGGTAGGGGTCAGGGTCGCTGTGTATGGTGACCTGCTTGCCATCGTGTGGGAACTTTATGCATTGATGGTAGGTGGAGGGGACAGCTTTCATGGCGTGGATCCATGGTCTCCCTAGTAGAATATTGTAAGCAAGCTCCCGATCAAGGACTTGGCATACCACATCTTTAATGACCGGTCCCACTTGAATGGGTAGGACAACCGTGCCCTTTGTGGTACGTTCCTCCTCGTCATAGGCTTTGATAGTAATTTTCCGTCTAGGATCTACTGCCTGTTCAGAAAACCCCAATGCAAGGACTAGCTTCAAAGTGCAAATATTCAAACCGGCACCCCCATCAATGAGAACCCTCTTGATGCGGTGCTTGTGCACGAATGCGACAATGTGTAGAGGGGTGTTGTGGGGTTGAGATATGGAAAGGTCATCTTGCTCTGTAAATGAGATGGAAGTGGAGGATGTCAAATTACCCACCATGGTTTGAAACTTTTCTTGGGCTAGGTTAGTGGGGACAGTAGTTTCCACTAAGGCTTTCTCAAGAATCTCCTTATGAGAAGGAGATAGACGCAAGAGCTCCAATATAGAAATGTGAGCTGGAGTTTTTTGCAATTGGTCGATGACATTATATGGGCAGGAGTTAGACGGAGATGGCGACGACCTTGGAGGGGTGGAATTGATCATGACTTTACCACTGTGGGTAATTATACTACAACCAGTTCTGTTAGGTCCTGGTTGTTGGTTGGGGGATATGACGTTGACTTGCGGAACATGCTCAGAAATGCAGTTAATGGTGTATTCAAAGGGAACGCTTGCATAGTTAGCATTACTCGACCCACTGTTCTGGTTCGGCCTATTGCGATTGTTGTCGTTATTGGGATTGCCATTGGAGTTGTTGCTGTTGTGACCATTGTGGTGGTTGTGACCATTGTTGTTGTTGTGACCGCTGTTGTGATTGTTGTTATACGGCCTGTTGTGATTGAGAAGAGGGTCCCGGTAGGCCACATGAGATTCATTGGAGGTATGCTGTTGTGTTCCTCCCTGATTTTGATCCAGTATATCCTGTATGACATTCTTAAGACAGATGCAATTATTGGTTGTGTGCCCCCTTCCTCGATGATACTCACAATAGTCTGTATCCTTCCAATAGGGAGGTTTGACTATAGGCTCATAGTCACTTGTTGGCGGTAGGGAAATTTCATTGTTAGCCAACAACTTTCTGAGGGCCGATTCTTGAGATTCTCCTAACGGTGTGAATTTCATCCTTGGATTTGAATTGAACCAAGGTCTAGGTTCCCGAGGGGGTGGCTTGTTGCGTGCACCATTATTTTCTTCTTCCTTAAGAGTGAATATGGGTTGTTGTTTAGGGGCTGCCGCCTTGGCATCCACTACTCCATCGTTGACCACATTCTTGTTCTTGGTCCAAAACTTTGACTTGTCAGTTGTGTAATTGGAAGGAGGTGTGTCCTTGTAGAGCTTGAGAGTTCCTTTAGCGATCATAGCTTTCTCAATGAATAGCCCCATTTCAATGACTTTGGTGAATGAGGTAGGGCATTGTATCTGAATCTGATAGCTAAGATCGGGATTCAAATTGTGGACAAACATTTCCAATAGTTGTTTCTCAGGCATGTCGTAAGAACACTTACTAGCTAGCTGTCTCCATCATTGTAAGAAGGTGGCGAAAGACTCACCACCCTTTTGTTTGGTGTTGCATAGGTCTAGCATAGATACTTCGTGTTCTATGTTGTAAGAGAAGTGTGTTATGAATTTATTGACAAGTTCATCAAAAGTTTTGATTCCTGGTGGAAGATGCGAGAACCACTCCATAGCTTGACCTCCTAAAGATCTTGGGAACAATCTCATTAAGTAGGTCTCATTGTGAGCTACTTCTAAACATGCTGCAGTGAATTCCCTGATATGATCTCTAGGGTCCCCCTTCCCTTTGTATTTGTCAAATTTTGGGATTCCGAACTGAAAGGGGAATGGTTTCATGACCAAACTTTTGTCAAAGGGGTATGGTGCTATATCTTCCAAGGAGTAGTTCTTGGAACTGGTGCCGATCTTAAGGTTGGAGATTTCTAGCTTTAGACTCTCAATTTGTTGTCTCACATCCGCCATAGGAGCATTTTGATCTATGTGTTGTTTGCCTCTCTCATTGGCCTGGGGGACCGTGTCATTTGTGCCTCTCTCATGTGCATTTGGGACTGTGTCATTTGTGTCCCTCTCACGTTCATTGTCTGCATTTTCCATGATGGAGCTAATGTCAAAGTCTGCGGGGAGTTTGATTCCGAGACTAGCAAGATGATGGAAATATTTGGTGGGGTCCTCAAGGAGCACTTTCTCCACTAGGCGTTGGAATTTGTTATCTTGCATGTGTGCCACTAATTCTTCATGAGAAATTTCTTCATCATCATCGCGTGGTGGGGCGATGTGATCGGAAGAGTCAGCCATTTCAGTTAGCTTGTTGTACTAGGATCGAGTAAGAACCATGCAAGGTGGGGTGGGATGAAATGGACTAGGATTAGAAATTTTGGCAAGGTGCCGACTAAGACTGTAATGAATGGGATATCTAGGACAAGACTTGGACAAAGGGTTCTCTCGCTCAATGACTCCAGGTAAGACGATTGACACAAGACTCTAGCCACTAGCAAGGGTAGTCGATACCAGTTTCACTGTGTAGGGCTTAGTCGTTCAACAAGACTACTAGCAAAAGGTACTGTGACCTACTAGGCTTACGTGAATTCAATAATGAAGCAAAGGACCTATGTCGAATCGGTATGGGACAGAATGACGTTGGACAGAAGGTGACTGGGACGACTGACGAAAGAGAGAGAATTGGGTGAAATGGATGAAGATTGACTGCAAGGTTGATTCTGACCTCAGAAAATGAAACTGAGCTGAAATGGGTACTCTGAACAGCTGACGAAAATTTCTCAAAAATAGGGCAGATGCTCACTGTCACACATGCGCAGAAACAGATGCGCAGCAAGAATGGGCAAATGCGCCGTAAGTCGCTGTATATGCGTCGCTCTGGTAAAGTATGTATGCGCAGTAATAGTGTGTAAATGCGCAGCAGAAAAGTATATGCGTAGCAAGTCGGTGTATATGAGCAGCAAGTCGCTGTAAAAGCGCAACAAAAATGTGTATATGCGCAGCAGAAAGGTATGTATGCGCAGCCAGTCGGTGCAAAAGCGCAGCAAGTCTCTGTATATGCGCAGCAGAAAACTGTATATGCGCAGTTCTGGTATTTTTTTGCAAATTTTTGGGATCGAGTAAGAACCATGCAAGGTGGGGTGGGATGAAATGGACTAGGATTAGAAATTTTGGCAAGGTGCTGACTAAGACTGTAATGAATGTGATATCTAGGACAAGACTTGGACAAAGGGTTCTCTCGCTCAATGACTCCAGGTAAGACGGTTGACACAAGACTCTAGCCACTAGCAAGGGTAGTCGATACCAGTCTCACTGTGTAGGGCTTAGTCGTTCAACAAGACTACTAGCAAAAGGTACTGTGACCTACTAGGCTTACGTGAATTTAGTAATGAAGCAAAGAAGGACCTATGTCGAATCAGTATGGGGCAGAATGACGTTGGACAGAAGGTGACTGGGATGACTGACGAAAGAGAGAGAATTGGGTGAAATGGATGAAGATTGACTGCAAGGTTGATTCTGACCTCGGAAAATGAAACTGGGCTGAAATGGGTACTCTGAACAGCTGACGAAAATTTCTCAAAAATAGGGAAGATGCTCACTGTCACACATGCGTAGAAACAGATGCGCAGCAAGAATGGGCAAATGCACCATAACTCGCTGTATATGCGCTGCTCTGGTAAAGTATGTATGCGCAGTAACAGTGTGTAAATGCGCAGCAAGTCGGTGTATATGCGCAGCAAGTCACTGTAAAAGTGCAGCAAAAATGTGTATGTGCGCAGCAGAAAGGTATGTATGCGCAGCCAGTCGGTGCAAAAGCGCAGCAAGTCTCTGTATATGCGCAGCAGAAAAGTGTATATGCGCAGTTCTGGTATTTTTTTACAAATTTTTGGGATTTTTCTTGTTTTGGTATTCTTTGGCTGGAAAAGGTCTTCCTGATCTGATATTATGAATTAATTTAGCAAGAAAACACAGCAAGCACAAAGAGTATTTTGTAGTTTTCCATTGTTTTTGTAGTTTTTCGACTCTATTTTGGACAAAAGCAAGCACAAAATCCTAGGCAAGAAATGGATTATAAGGGATTTGGGCCACTAAAACAAGAGGTATTTAATTCGGGCAACCGTTCAAGTGGTTACACGTGCGGCGGTGCTACTCTCCGTTATGGAGTCTCCCAGCCTCAAAGGGTTACGCCTGAGAGGGTTTTGGGGGAGGTTGGCCGTCGATGTAACATAACAACACTCGTTGCAGGAGGTTTTCACCTCAAGCACAATTTATTTTAAGTGGCTTGGTAGGGCTTGGCGTTAGCCTGTTACCACTCAGGGTCGTTCCCGCTTGGACAAGCGTGCATCCAAGGGCAGGCCCCTCCTAAAGGTTAAACAAGTAGAATGACAAGTCTGGCACTCTGATCACCCAGAAGAGGGGAGAGCATAAGCCTATTGTCATTCGCAAGCACAGAATACACTGATTGATCCACCCTAGTTAAAAGATAAAAACTAAATGGGCTAAGCTACTCAAACAAAACTTTGAAGTGATTTCAACAATATTGCAGTGGTTCAATTTTAAATCCCAGCAAGCAGTTGTGAGTTCAATTTTAAATCCACGTTGCACAAGATGGTTAACTTTGAAATTCAGGTCTCACGATATAGCAATGGTTCATTTTAACTTCAAAAAGTAGTTGTGAGTTCAATTTTAAGTCCACGTTGCACGAGATTGTTAACTTTGAAATTCAGGTCTCACGATATAGCAATGGTTCATTTTAACTGCAAGATTAGTGATGAGTTCAATTTTAAATCTTAGATAGCAATAACTTGGAAGTTGTTTGCAATGTAAGCATGAAATAAACTAGTTACTTCCTCCCTAATTAAGACTAGATGAAGATTTGTAATGAACAACCATTTTACTCTTTCCCAGAAAATGAAATGTGAGCTAGTTAGATGCAACTACATGTGACTAAACCTGAGCCTATCCTGCAAAACTGCTCCAGCAAACACCTGCAAAAGGGTTAGCGTTAGCAAAATACTCTAGAAAAGTACTAAAACCTGAGCCAGTTACAAATGCGCAACTTCAGTGATAAGATGCGCAGAAGTGATCAACAGAAGCGCAGAATTAACGAATGCGCCGTAGTTTTGAACGTATGCGCCATTAAAATGAATAAATGCGCAGTTTTAACGTATGCGCAGTAACAATCGTCAGAAGCGCCGTAACAGTCAACAGATGCGCCGTTATAACAAATGCGCAACAACAGTCTATGGAAGCGCAGTAACAGTCAACAAATGCGCAGTTTTAACAAAAGCGCCGTAACAGTCTGTAAAAGCACAGCAAGAATGCACAGATGCGCAGGATTTTCAAAAGTGCCGTAACAGTCTTTAAAAGCGCCGTAAAAATGAACAGATGCACCGAACTAATCTGTGCGTGAATCTGCGGGACCTGTACGGAACCTGCCTTCAAAAAAGCTCAAAAATGGTGAAATAAAGGGGCAACGGCCCCACGGTGGGCGCCAAAAATGTGAGGGTAAAATAGTGATCAATCAAATGAATAATAGATGACCCAAACATCAATAGAATAGAGAAACAAAGAAGATTCAAATGAACAAAGCAATGAACAAACACAGCAAACCTCTTCCATTTTGAAACTTCTGTTGTTCGCCTATCACGAATCGTCCTTTCGCAGATGAGATGAGCCCTCAGAGAGTGCAATCTTTTAAAGCTATTTGAGGAAGTCGATGGTGAACGGCTATGGTGTGATATGCAATGAAGGTGAGCTCCAATGCAACAATGGTGATCTCAAGCTTGTAGATGACAAATGGGTGCCAAAGGCGCACTGGTGATATTTCTGCAGAGTAACGATGTCAAAAGCCTGGATGAATAGAATGAAGGGATGAAGCTTCATTTATAGACTCGGAGGAATAGGAATCAACGGTTGAGAGAAGATATGAAGATCAACGGCTGAGGATGGTTGAGGAATGTGCAACCAGTGGAAATGCGACAAGTGTCCCAGCTCCATCATGAAAGAGGGGATGTGACAAAACTGATTGGAGAGTTAACAGACTTGACTGATCTGTTAACAGAATTGATTGATCAGCTAGAAGAGTGGATTGTGGAACTGACTGAATTGATTGAGGATTTGACTCAACTGACAGGTTAGTTAACAGATTTGATTGATTGGTTAACTGACCTCTGATTGGAGAAGAAATAGGCCATGCGGGTGAGGGAAAATAAGGCAATTAAATATTAAATATATTTAATTACATGTGCAACCTGATGAGGTGGACAAGGTGAGATGGAAAAGGTGAGGTGTAAAGGTGACGTGGAATTTTGAATTTAGAACTTTAGGATAGAGGAATTAGGGCTAATTAAATAATTTATGATTATTTAATTGTGAAGGACAAATAGAAGAATTATAATTAAATAAATAGAATTTATTTAATTATGGAACAGTGAATCAATTAAATAAATTTAGAATATTTATTTAATTGGTAGAAGAATGGAATAAATATTTAGAATATTTATTTAGGATGATTTGTGTCATTTTTAGACGTATACAGTAACTTTTGTGGTCGGCAGATTTTAAAATTTTCATTCCGATTTTGTTTGTTTCGCCGATAGTCATCTTCATGTATGGACTTTTATCTTTGTCGGAATGACATTCACTATCGGGATAGCTTTCTCAAGATATCCCGATCCAAATCGTCTCCCTGATGACCCTTTTCATATCCTTCATCGGGCAAAGTTTAGTAAAGTGTCACCGACACCTTTTGATCGCCGTGACTTGTGAATCGGCAAGACCTGGTTCTTTTGTTCCGATATGTCAAGTTATCCCGATAGAGGTGTATCGCTGTGAGTCTCGCCGATGGCTTTCTTATCGCCAAGACTCTTAATCATCGGAGGCTTACTTGTTTTCTATCCCGATAGCTTACCTCTCGCCGATGGCTATTTGTTTCGTTGCCCCCGCATGCTGTTCGGTGAAACTCTTGTTGAAATGCCTTATCGGTATGATATATACCGTCGGGGCATCTTTTAAAAAGTCATATGATAAATATCTGTCATACTGATCGGTATGACCACTTACCTTTCTTGCCGATGTAAAGTCATCGGTATTACTTACTCCATCGGTGACTTCCACAATTCTTCCTCCGATCTCTATTTTCACGCCGATGGTTGTTTTCAAACGATTCCTTGTGTATCGGTGTAAGCAACACAACCTCTTGCCGATGGATTGATTTTGATGAAATTTGGCACTGCTCATCCATAGACATCTCGTGAGATACAAATTTTTTTTATTATGGTCTTTTTGGGATATTCTTCAGGATTTATTCAAATATGATGGAGTAAGGAGATAGTAAAAATTTCAAATTTTTACTGTGCTAACAGGATGAATACTTTGACCCTAGAATTTCATAATACGAACAATTACATACATTAATTTTGACTTATACTATCTACTGATATAATTAATTAGAGATTTCAAATACAAATATATTAAATTGCAAAACCTTGTAGAAAATTACCTGGGAGTCAATACTAAACATATGTTGTAAGAGGTCATATGTGAGAACAATATTATCCAATATGGATGTGTCCATCACCTGCTACTACCCCTATGTCTCATCATCCCAATGCTTTGGAATGTCTGCATCCTAGGTAGCATCATGGGTCCCAAAATCACACAATTCCCCACATGAGCTGCAAACATGGGGGGACCGATGACATGTACTACTCTCACACTATCCAGCCTAAAAAATATCACTGCCATGTTGTGCTAAATTCTGGATGAGGGAACTCAGGGAATGTAGCATCTCCACCTCAACACTCTCCTTCAAATTTGAAGGGAGTGAGAAATGTTGTGGCCTTATAATGGGTCTTGGTGGATAGTTCTAGGTACAATGTGCACCCTCTCTATCCTATACAAAGCCACTGCCTTTGCCCTATAACTCCTAGATGTCAAAGTATTTTGGGATCTCCTTGAGGACAAACTCACAACAGAGTTTCCTCAAAAAATATTGGGGGACCTCATTATTATTACAATGGAGGTCATCAAAAACCATGTACCATCTATCCCAAAACTTTTGGGATATATCTTCATTCACACACCAATGAATTGGGAATCATTTGTAACTCCCATGTAATGGTTGTTGTGTTCTAAGATTGATGAAAAGTGCACATAGATCACCTTTGGCAATTTTCTTATCTTTGACTTTTTTGTATGATAATTTACTAGTGTAGAATTGCTGACACTCCTCGCTATAGTCCTTCCAATCGGTGATTTTCTTTATAATTGAGTTGATATGAGAAATAATTGACTCTAGTGAAGTGGCAAGGGTTCTCTTGTGATTGTTGCTTGTATTCAAATTTTTCAATGTTTCAACTAAGGATTGAAGTTGTTTTTTGTTTTGTTTCATTTGGCTTATATAACTTTCTTGGGTGTCACGTGGAGGGTGATGACATGAAGGTGGAGTTTGAGGGTTTTTAGGTTGCTCTTCAATAGGAATTTCAACATCTAGATTGATGTTTTGCAATGGTTCATTAACTTAAAAATTAAAAAGAAAAATTCAATTAAAACAATGAAAAATAACTCCATTTTATTTTAAAATGAAGAAAGTTGATAAAACCCTACCTTCTCCAGTTGGCTGACTTTGTTTCCCTTGTCTACGTCAGGATTGGTGACATGAAATTATGTTTGATGGTATTCTCCTTCTAATATTTGAACATGCCCTAGTCACATTTTGGGAGAAATAGGAAAATGGAAATAAAAAACACAGTCTGCAAGATTGTGTTTTTTTACTTTATTTAGTAGGAAATAATGCGATCACGTTATAAGGTGATCACGTTTATGTTTCTTAGCAATAAAAAAGTGGGGTGGCCACTTTTTGGCTCCCCATATTCATGCACACATCCTTATCAATGTTAATATTAATAAAATTATCAACAACAAAACATAGATGATAATATCATTTATTATTATTAAGCAATAATAATAATAATAAACATTACTATCATATACATAATGATAATGTCTCTATTAACAACTTCAAATGTTAATAGTGATGGGATCATTTTTAATATCAATAGTTCTGAAAATATACTGATTTTTTATTGACAACTTCTATCTTAAAATAAATATAAATAGTCAATTCAAATGTAGTCAAGAATCTACCAATTCACTAAACAACAATAAAGACAACCATCATCTATTTTTGATAAAACACTATATCTATGAAGCTATCATTTGCAACCATGAAAACATTTCCCTACAAGGAAAACACATGAGGACATATCCATCTTATATGATAAACCTTTTACGATCATTAAGAATAAATCATAAACTACATTTAGTGTGAGTGTGTGTAGTTCTCATAACATCATGGTTCCATAAGAATATAATCCCAATCTGCATAATTTCTCTCCTTGGTGATACTCTCCCTCAACTTTGGGAGGGTACACTATACTCCTGCATTCACCGCATAGCAGGTAAAATGTAGTTAGTCCAAATCTTGTTTATTTAAACAAGAATAATCATAATATTCATTTAACATAAAATATCATAAATAGATCATTATTCAAAAATCACCTTGATAATAACATTACAAAATGCATTCTTATGTTTGCAGAACATGACATCAAAAAATATATTATGATTCTAATCATGATAAAAATAAAAAATTCATTTCCTTCAACAATCTTGTTTCATAAAACAATGACATCTAGTAAAAATAAAAGCATTTTATAATTATTCATAAACTGGGGCGTGACATCTCCTCCCCTTAAAATTCATCATCCCTGATGATTAGAAAAGTTTAATAGGTATTAACTTAAATGGAAAAGTTTGATTTAATTACATAAATCCATCTTAATAAAAAAATGAGGAAATCTTCTATAGAAGTCTTCATAGACCTCCCAGGTGGCACTATTTTCTATATATTGGTCCCATTGGACCTTGCACTACATAATATCTCAATTACACAAAGGGAGCTTGTGAACGTCGAGCACTCTGAGAGGCCCAATCGTGACCACCCCTGGATTCTAAACCTAAAGAGCATTCTAATCAAGCACATGATTAATTCTAAACACAAACTTTTTAAAATAGGACACATGAAAAACATTATGCATTCTAGCAAGAGCAGGAGGTAGAGCTAGTTGTTAAGCTAAAAGGTTGATTACTTCAAGTACTTCAAATGGACACACATATCTAGCAGCTAATTTGGAAGACTTGCTGAACTTAATTAAGCTTTTCTATGGTCTAACACTTAACAAAGCCTTCTCTTGAATAGAGAACAATCGAGGAGTTCACTTTGCGTCTGCATAGCTTTTATGTCTATCATTTTCTTTTACTAATCTTTTATGGGTCAACTTGACTTGATCTTCCATTTCTATAAGCATTTTTGGCTCAAGGCTAATCCTATCCTCTAGTTTGTCCCAACTTATAGGATTTTGGCACTTTCTACCATACAATACTTTGAATGGAGCCTAGTGGTGCCTGCATGAGTTTCAGGTTTTGAGCATTTTAATATGCAGGCCCCTTCCCAAAAAATCCAAAAAGTTCTATCTCTTTTGACCTCTGCAGTGCTAAAAAATGCAAAAAATCAGTCATATGCATGTGTTTTTGTATATACAAGGGTGTTTGTATATACATGCAGGTCGAATGTACATTGGCAAGCTTGTGAAATCTTAACCGGCCTTCAAAAAATGGTGAAAAATGAGTTGTATGCATGTTTTAATGTATATCGGGTTGCATATACATTAGTGGAATCTATCACAGATTCCCAGGAATATTCCCACTTTGTATATCAGGTTATATGCAAGTGAAATATACAAAGGATGGAAGATACATTGTAGGCATATTCCCAAAAGATTCCTTGTTTGCACGCAAAGGGTAAATGAATATTTGGTAATATACAATCGAATGTACAAGCAAGAGATACAAAGGAAGACATGCAGGGGTGGAATATACATTGAAGATTTCAGGGATATTCACTGTTTGTATGCAGGAGTGAATGTGTATGTTTGGACATACAAAGGACTGATGCAATTGGTGGGTCCCGCCATAGGTTTTTACATATAGGTTTGTATTTGTTCAACATACAAGAGGGAATGCATATCGCATATTCTGGAAAGATTCCCTACTTGTATGTTTGTGTTTGTATATTCAAACATACAAGCAAATATACAAAGGGGCTATGTACAAGCCAGATTCCAAGGCAACTTCAAAATTCCTCATTAAGATTTGAAATCCGCCTTGTATGTATGAGGTGCTTGTATATGCTGATATACATGCCGATGTGCAAAAGGAAGGACATACAATTCAGACCTGAATGAAAAGTCAAATGCATTGAATAAGGTTTGGGGTCTGCCTTGTATATCAGACAGTTGTATATGCATTTTGCATATACAAAGGGTTTTGAAGGGGTGAACAGTGATGTTTGTATATGCATATGTTTTTGCATATACAAGGGCAAAAAAGGCAAAATAGTGAATGGAAAACTCAGCGATGGAAATGAGACATCTAACATGGCACATTCTGATTGGTTGGCTACTTGTTCTTTCAATTTGGAACTGCAGATCTCAACGGAGGAGAAGTAGATCAACGGCCATGTTTTGGACCCGTAGTGAAGGTTTTTCTTGTGTATTTGCAATCATTTTTTGAGCGGGAAGACATCATATGCATCCACTATTAGATTTCAAAGGGGCTACAGGTAGTTGAAGCATTGATGGTAGGTTGTGCAGGGAAGTATGGGTGAGGCGATAGGTGAACTACCAGGTTTACGCAGAAAACCTTTAGGCAAGTTGTGCAGATTCTGATTCCGCCTACTTCTCCTTCTTTTCTTCTCTGCAGCATTAAATGTTTTGAGCACCAATCTGAGGATGTGTTGTATCTGGCAAATTTTTGATTTGCCTTGTAATTAATGTGTTGAATACACTGCCTTGTTGTATAAGGAGGACTGTGTTACTCATTTTTTAGTTGTTGAAGACTTGGACATTTTTGTGTAAATAATGAAGAACAGGGCATGATCTTGGGTTGTTTTATCTCATTGTGGAGTTTATGAGTTGCATCATGAATGTATTTTGCACATATGTTCAGTTTCATGTTGATATAGATGAAAAATGCTCTTATGCATTTGTTTATCTGTTTGTCTCTGTAGATTAGAGAAATGCAATAAGGTAAAAGCAAAACCAAATGTAAACAAAACACAAGATTATACCTCATGCAAAACCTAATCCCATCAAGGGAAAGAGGAGCCCTTGCACCCAAGAGAGGCTCCCAAGACCAAGATTGTCCCTAGACCATTGATTCAAATGTGAAATGCCTTCTCAAATGTGCAACTCACTATAAGCTCAAGTGTGATTTTGGCATGGTAACTTTGCATGAAAATGGATGATGAAAATGACTTGTGAGAGGTTGTATTTATAGACTTTTGAAGAGGATTTTGATCCAAGGGTGGAGATTGATTGGAGAGATCAATGGTGGAGGATGAAAGTGAGGTGGAGGGCCTAGATTTGATCTTGGAAGATGGAGGGCTAGGAATAAAAGTAAATCTTTTATTCATTTTTGGGAAAGGGGTGAATAAATGAGGTTTGGTGAGATGGATTATTTGTGAATTAAAAATTCACAAAGGGAGGGGTAAAATGAATTAAAAATTCATTTTGGGGAAGAGAGTTATGACATGTGTAAGAGGAGTAAATGTGATGTGTGATTTATTTGAATTTTAAATTTGAGGAATGTGGAGAGAAGTGCTAATGGGGATTTGACTTTCTTAATTAGGGTGATTAACCTAATTAATATGGCTGGAATAAATTAGTAGAGGGATTAGAGGGGGGATAAGATTAATTAATTAGTGGTTTAATTAATTAATCCTAAGGCTAGGATGGGATAGGCTAGAGTAGGCAATTAAATAATAGCTATTTAATTGTCTAGGGTAGGGATAGGCTAATTAGGAGGCTGGATTAATTAGTTAACATGGTTTTAACTAATTAATTGGATTTAGGGAAAATGGGGATTTGATTTAATAAATTTTGCATATTTATTAAATCATTTGGCTAAGGTTTGGACTATTGAATTAATAAAATTAATTCAATTTTGGGATAAAATAGTGTAGATTTAGAAAATGAACGGGGTGATTAATTAAATAAAAATTTAATTAATTAGTTGGAAAGGGAATTGGTAAGTTTAGGGGTGTCGGGAATCAGTTTAGTGGTCGAGACATTTTTAGGTGTCTACATTTGCCCCTCTTTGACATGGCGTCAGGACCTAGGAGGGAAGTGGCATCAGGTCGAAGAAGAAAAAATATGCCCCAGCTGCCGGGAAGGAGTGAGATGGATAAGGGATGCCCCCTCGAGAGGTTGGCGGGAAAAATATCGATTTTACAGGTAAACTCTCGAAAGGACGTGACGAAAGCGAAGGTGATGGAAAAAGAAGATGGTGGGAAGAAAAACAGAGGAAAAAAGGCTGGGATCTACACCCTGGAGGGAGAAGAAAGGGATGGAGGGAGGATATGGCCCACTATATTAGGAAAAGTGGGCCCAAAGAGTGCCACATTTGCACACTTTGACCTTCTAGAAGAAAAAGACCAAGGAGAGATGGGCGAGCGCAACCCACAGTTCCTGCGACTTCATCACATCTCAGAGCGATTCTGAGAGGTTGGGCGGTCTCCCGAGGCTGGACCCCAGGTAGGGCCTAACCCGTACTTTGTGATTTTTATTTTACGCACTTATTTTTGGGTTTCGGGAAATGGGTTAGGAGTGCGTGGCGCCATAGACAAGGCGGATTAGCGCTATCCTGCGGATTAGCGCTATTCGCCAGGGTAGGTTAAGGCGATTTTGTCGCCATTTTGGATGAATGTTGGCGCTATCCTCTGGATTGGCGCCAAAACTAAGGGCGGAGCAAATATGGCATTTTGACGCCATATTATGGGTAGAATGGCGCTATCGTCTGGAGTAGCGCCATGATGTGAAATAGCGCTATGATTAGTTTTAGTGCTAAAAGGTTGATTGACGCGAAAAAGGGGAACTGCGCCATCGTCTGGATTGGTGCGATATAGGGCATGCAGTGGTGCCAATGTCTGGATTGGCGTGATACGGGGAGCGCAGTGGCGCCAATGTCTGGATTGGCGCGATAGGGAGGGGAAAGTAGCACTATTTTTTGAATAGCTCTTAGGGATTTGTTTGTATGGGGCCGCATGGTCTGGGCCTTTGGGACATTTAGAAGAAAAAGATGTAGGGGGACAATAATTTTGTATCTAATGAAGAAGTGGTGGATGCAGGATATGCAGCGGTTTATACTGCAGTCGCGAGAGCGACGAGTACGATCCGTGATGCCACTATTTGACGAGGAATGGCGACCTCGGCTTGCGACATTGGGGCTTTAGACGGTGGCATCGATGCCTGTGCTGCGAGCTCATAGAGCTCTGATGACGGCCGCAGTGGAGCGATACCGCAACGAGACCTCCAGCTTTTTGCTGCCGATAGGAGAGATGACCATCACACTTGAGGATGTTTATCGCATCCTCAAGCTGTCGATTCATGGTCGACGTGTGAGGTATGACACGAGGAGGGGGCAGACTGCGTTGATCAGAGTGTTCGGAGCAGAGCACGTGGTGCTTTTCGCAGACGGGAGGGAGATGGATTACGACAGGACGCCGGCAGCGGGTGCAGATCCCTTTGCCTTATACTTATGTGCGCTGATTGGAGGTGTAGTGCTGCCGGATAGGCGAGGCAGGGGTTTTTCTGTGGGCTGGGGTGGGATGATAGAGGGGATGGTGAGACATGAGACTGTCTATGCATGGGGGCCGGTGATGCTAGCACAGCTGCTACATGAGATGCACACGGTTGCCTATCTTCATGACAGGGCTTTATCAGCTGGGGTTACACTGTTGCATGTATGGCTTTGGGAGCATATCCCCGTGACTTGGCCGATATGCGGTTATTATCGGCGGCCATTTGAGGCATTTGTGTTCTTGTATCGGGATGCCGTGTATACTTATACTGGACAGGTCCGCCATTGGCGGAGGATATTGGATGATGTGATTAGCGTGGTTTATCATCCGTATATTGATTATGAGGATTGGCCTGATGATGTTATCTAGCTCCCGTACACCTTTCAGCAGAGATTTCTTATGGGTCATGCGGATCGGACCATAGAGATGTACCTACCTTCACGGGTGATGCGGCAGTTTGGACGGGTACAGGATGTGCCCCAGCAGATGGCCATATATGCACGGACACCGCGGGATACAGCTTATTGGCCCACAGCATTACAGCCATAGGTTGCGCTGAATGACTGGGCAGCACTACGACCAGTTCAGTGGGATTGGGGGAGCACCGTGGTAGATGCAGGTACTACACCTGCCTATGATGCATGGTGGCAGACACATTGGCCCACCCGATTTACCGATCCGGCAGTGGAGCTATCAGAGGATGAGGGGGATGGAGACGATCCAGATGGGGGTGGTGATGAGGTTATTGTAGATTTTATTGTAGAGGTGATGGATGATGGATCGGAGAGGGTGATCGCCAGAGATGGTCAGCTGGTGGATGAGGGGGAGGCAGCGGTAGCGGGACAAGGGCCAGTGGGGCAGGATGTTCTGGGATAGTAGGTTCTTGCCCAGCAGGTTCCTGCCCAGCAGGTTCCCGCGCAGCAGGTTCCCGCGCAGCAGGTTCCAGCAGAGCAGGTTCCAGTAGAGCAGGTGCCTGCGCAGCAGGTTCTAGGACAGCAGGTCCAGGCTAGGGGTGGACGGCTGGGTAGAGCACCACGACGATGCGGTGGTCGGCCGAGGACAGAGCAGGGTGATCTATCCCCATCACGGGTGGAGTAGCTGCGGGTCGGTAGGCATGACGTCGAGGCAGAGAGCTCGGGGGTAGCGATGGAGGCAGAGGTTGAGAGGCTGACGCCTCGACGATGGCCACGGGATGAGATGGAGGAGATAGAGACACTACGTGCTCAGGTGGCCAGTCTAGAGGAGGCGTTGGGGCATCGAGAGGCTGAGTTGGGATAGCTGCAGGGAGTAGATGGGCAGCTGGCAGTTGCAGAGGCTCAGCTGGCTCAGGCCAGAGAGGATATGGAGGACTTGAGGATAGAGCGGGATGCAGCGCTGGTGAGAGCACAGCAGGCAGAGACTGTGTTGAGTAGTGCACAGGCTATGGGTGGGGGCCTTGCCCCGATATTGGCAGGGATGCAGACTCAGCTGGCCCAGGCTCAGACACATGCGCATCAGATACAGGGTCAGTTGAGCCAGTCACAGGGACAGGTTGCTCAGATACAGGGACAGATGGCTTAGGTACGAGGGGAGCTAGCAGAGGCGAGAGCACGGACTGAGTACTATCGGGGGTTATACTATGCAGCCGTACCTGTAGCGCAGCGAGCACCGAGTTACAGCCAGGTCAATAGATCAGGGGCGTCGAGATCACATCGATCTAGATCTATTCAGTCAGTTCAGCAGACGATGCCCCCTCCCACGTATGTGCCCCAGCAGGATCCTCAGGTACCAGTAGCACCACAGCCACAGCCGCCACCAGGATCACAGGCTCGACCAGGGTCATCATCTCCTACCCCCTCAGAGAGGGGATCCTCGATGTGATAGTTATATCATGATAGCCCTTAGAGGCATTGTATCAGGACACTTTATTATTATTTTTTTGATGATGTGAGCGATGTACACTTTTTGTGGTGATTATATATGATGCGAGACTTCTGATGGCTTATGATGTTCTTTTGTGATGATGCTTATATGATGGATGCACATGTTATATTTTATATGTTGTGGATGTATGATGTGTTTTCAAATGATATGTGTGATTTGGTGGATGCAATTATGTGTTTAGGAGATGTTGATATGTATGGAATGCAATGTAATGATGCTATTTTTAATATGCACTTATGCTATGATGTGTAATGATATGCAGCTGAAATGAATCTACTTGTGTTTTATGCAAACTTAAATGGATTTAGAATGACCCTAATATGTGATGCCAATGGATTAAAATGAACCTATCATGATATGCAAATGGATTAAAATGAACCTAATATGATATGCAAATGGATTAAAATGAACCTAACATGATGTGCAAACGGATTTAAATGAACTTAAAATGATATGCAAATGGATTAATAATGAACCTAATATGAGATGCAAATGGATTAAAATGAACCTAATATAATATGCAAATGGATTAAAATGAACCTAATATGATATGCAAATGGATTAAAATGAACCTAACATGATGTGCAAATGGATTAATAATGAACTTAAAATGATATGCAAATGGATTAATAATGAACCTAATATGAGATGCAAATGGATTAAAATGAACCTAATATAATATGCAAATGGATTAAAATGAACCTAATATGATATGCAAATGGATTAAAATGAACCTAACATGATGTGCAAACGGATTTAAATGAACCTAACATGATATGCAAATGGATTAATAATGATCCTAATATGAGATGCAAATGGATTTAAATGAACTTAAAATGATATGCAAATGGATTAAAATGAACCTAACATGATATGCAAATGGATTAAAATGAACCTAACATGATATGCAAATGGATTTAAATGAACCTAAAATGATATGCAAATGGATTAATAATGAACCTGATACACATGATGTTCCTTGTGTTGACCCGGAATGGTGAGACTCTGGGTGAAGGTGTTAGGTGTTGTGGGTGATAGAGGGGATGGTGGTGGGGGGATTGGAGGATGGTTAGGTCATAAGATACCACGTCATTGAGGGGGGGGGGGTTTTGGTTCAAGATATGTTACGTGGAGATAGGTTGGGATGATGGGGTTAGTGCGGGAATTTGAAAAGTGTTGATCAAATCTAGGTCGATATGGGATAAGTGACTGAGTGATTAGGGTGATGATGTTGAGCTAGTATCAGTAGTTGCACAAAATTAATTGAGAGCATTTCTAAGTTTATTGTAGCAATGTCGGATACAATTCACGAAGGTATGAAATGACCTAGGTGATGATGTATATCCGACAATTGCATGGACTAGACCCATAAACAATAGGTTGGCTTCATGCATGCCCAATGTAGTATAATCTTGTCTAGTAGAGGAAGGGGACTCATAGCAGTGAGTGTGAATAATGCATAGAAGGTGTTGATGCCTGTATATGCAAAATAGGACTCATTATGCTAGAACCGACCTGGACTTCAAGATATGAATACTATTCTTGGAGTAATGAAGCCAACCCACAAGCACAGCATACTGAAACAATGACTATGTCCACTCCAAGGGCTATCCGCTACGTACCATGATATAATGAGATCAAGGTAGCTTTGGAGTTCTCTTGGAGTGAGACAAAAAGATAAAAATCAATAAGCAAAAAGACCAACGAAAGATACAAATAGCCTTTTGTGTGCTCTTGCCAAGAGACGCGATGATAGAATGATAGATTTTTGTCCATTGTAGGAAAGACATATCCTAGGACGTAGATCTGTTTTTGATTGGAGAGTTGTTTTGTGGAAGATGGGCAAAAGAACAATCGGGCCAAATGGAAGATTATAGTTGGTAGGTTGCTTGATGATTTCTGCGCGAGGGACCCTATTTCAATGGTATGTGTAGCATGCATATCGTTTCGTAGATCTAGAAAGCTCAGTGAGTGGGAACCATCCCAATGGCTAGGATGGGTGCATCTTAGATACCTGAGTACTGGAAACATCCTTCGTATTCCAGACTGCCTACATACCCTGTGTCCACGGGATCAAGGTACTTTTAAGATGCAGGTGAAATGAATATGTAGTTCTGGCAAGACTTGATGATGTGGGAATGGTTGGCGATGTGATGTGATGAGGGTTGAGATGTGTTTAGATGATTGTGGTGGGATGTGAGATTGATGCCTGTGGTGATTATTTTGGGATTTTCTAATTTTCTGCTATTTTTTTTGGATTTTCTGATTTTATGATGTTTTTTGATTTTCTAATTTTATGAACTGTACAAAGGAGAGCTTACAAGGATCCTCGTTCCCCAGGTGGGGTTCTGGGTGGGTGAGTGAGTGCGGGATGGGCGAACAAACTTGATGTATCAGAATTTCAAGCCATGGGATGTGTGGGTATGGAGTGTTATGCTGGAAAGAGGACTTATTAGATGGTAGAACCGGCCATTACGCATGGCGCCTGAAATAGGTTTTCACCATGGTACTTATCCAAGGCATCACTGAGGTGATTTTCACCATTGGAAGTTTTTATTGCACTCTGATTTTTTCTTGATTTTTTGATTTTTTTATTATTATTTTTTTTTATTTTTTTGATTTTTTTGATTTTTTTTTTGATTTTTTGACTTGTGGTATCAGATGGGTTATGCATAGAATCGCTTGAGATGCAAGATATTCATTGGCTCGTCTAGAGGCTGCCCCTCGGGTGTTGCCAGCTGATAAGCACCTGACCCATAGTCGGCGGTGATGACATAAGGTCCTAGCCAATTAGGTTCAAATTTTCCTTGCTTCGGACGCTCTTGCAGGTTCTTTTGGTTTTCCATTAGGACCAGGTCACCTACCTCAAACTTTCTGGTTCTGATCTTTTTGTTGTAGCTTCTTCTGAGGCGGTTTTGGTATGCCTGTAAGTGATTTAATGCATTCAGGCATTTCTCATCCAACAATTCAAGTTGATGCAACCTTGCGACGCGATAGTCTTCATTAGATATAATATTGTGCAATGATACTCAGAGGGACGGGAGCTCGACCTCTATAGGTAAAATGGCTTCTGATCCGAATACTAGTGAGTATGGAGTGGCTCCAGTAGGAGTGCGGATGCTAGTGCGGTAAGCCCATAGGGCGGGGTTAAGTTGGAGGTGCCAGTCGCGGCCAGCTTCATTGACTGTCTTCTTTAAGATACGGAGGATGGTTTTGTTAGAAGCCTCTGCTTGACCGTTTCCTTGGGGGTAATATGGCGTGGAGAAGTGGTGTTTGATGTCAAACTTTTCGCACAAAGTGCGAACTTCTTGGTTCTTAAATGGCTTCCCATTATCAGTGACAATGGAATGGGGGATACCGTAGCGGCAGATGATGTAGTGGAGAATGAATTTGGAGATTTGGATGCCTATGGTGAAGGTGAGTGGTATTGCTTCCACCCACTTTGTGAAGTATTCGGTAGCAGTTATTATAAATTTATGGCCGTTGGAAGATGGAGGGTGTATTTTACCTACGAGGTCGAGTCCCCACTGTGAGAAAGGCCATGGTGTTGTGATTGGTTGCAGCTCCTGTGCTGGTGCGTGGATGAGATCACCATGCTGTTGGCATGGGAGGCATTTTCTGATAAACTGATGTGCATCCTTGTCCATAGTGGGCCAATAATAACCAGTCCTTAGGATCTTCTTAGAAAGAGCTGGTCCACTTGAATGTGCCCCGCAAATACCTACGTGTACCTCTTCCAAAGCTGCTTCAGCTTCCCTAGAGTCTAAACATCGTAGAAGCGTACCATCAAGACTCCTTTTGTAGAGGGTGTCACCTACAAGGATGAAACGGGAGGCTCGACGGATGAAGGATTTTTTCTGTGATGGGGATAGGTTGTTGGGGAGGATGTTATTGTGCAGATAGAGGTAAGTTTCCTGATACCAGGGGGATAAGGGACCAACAATTTTGCACACTAATTCAGATTGGGGAACGTCATATGCTGGGATGGGGAGCTCTTCAATCAGGAACTCGCATTTCTTGCTGCCTTGCTGCATATCAACCAGAGATCCAATGGTGGCCATGGCATCTGCCGCTTTGTTGTTTAACCTTGGGATCTGCTCAAAGTGGATGTCACTAAAATAATCTTTAAAGTCATCGACCATCTTCTTATAGGGAAGAAGCTTATCGTCCTTGGTTTTATATTCATTATTGACTTGTCTGATGACTAGTTGAGAGTCGCCATACACAGTTAGTTTGTCTATTTTCCATTGGATGGCCATTCGGAGGCCTGTGATTAGGGCCTCATATTCTGCTACATTATTGGTGCATGGAAATGTGATTTTGAATGATTTAGGGATCGTGTCACCTTGAGGGGTAACAAATAGGACGCCTGCCCCCGAGCCTCTGTGAGTGTAGGATCCATCGAAATACATCTTCCATGTATCTGTGGCTGGTGTGATTGTCAAGATGGCCTCGTCTGGAAATTCCACTATTGTAGGATGCTCTGCTTGAATAGGTGCCTCAGCCAGTTGATCTGCTATGACTTGTCCTTTGATTGCCTTCCTTTCTGTGTATTCTATGTCAAATTCAGTGAGAATCATGACCCATTTTGCCATCCTTCCTGTGAGAGCTGCTCTGTTTAGCAAATATTTGAGTGGGTCGATCTTAGCAATGAGCTTAGTTTTATGATTGAGCATATAATGTCTTAACTTTTGTGATGTGAAGACGAGGGCCAGGCATGCTTGTTCAATTTGTGTGTAGTTAAGCTCATAGGAAATCAAGGTGCGGCTGATGTAGTAGATGGCTCTTTCCTTTCCCTGTTCATCGTGTTGTGCTAACAAAGCCCCAATTGCTGTGTCGGTTGTAGAAATATACAAGAGGAGGGGCTCTCCTGGTCTTGGTGGAGATAGAATAGGGGGGTTAGCCAGATATGCTTTTATCTGGTCGAAGGCATCCTGACACTAAGTAGTCCAGGTAAAAGCTGTATCTTTTCGGAGGAGATGTTGGAATGGTTGGCATTTGTTGGCAAGTTGAGCAATGAACCGGCGAATAGACTGTAGTTTACCCTGTAGGCTTCTCAATTGTTTCAAGGTTTTTGGAGGTGGCATTTCAGTAATAGCTTTGACCTTTGCCAGGTCCACCTCGATCCCTCGTCTAGAGACTATGTATCCCAATAATTTGCCTGAAGTGACGCCAAAGACACATTTTTTTGGATTTAAACGAACATTATATTGCTCTAACCTGTCAAAGATTTTGGCTAGCACGTCCAAGTGCTCTTCTCGGGTCTTTGATTTGCCGAGTAAGTCATCAACGTAGTCCTCCATGATGTGGTGAAAGAGGTCGTGGAAGATGACAGTCATCGCTCGTTGATAAGTAGCTCCTGCATTCTTTAAGCCGAACGACATTACTACCCAACAGTATGTCCCCCATGGGCAGATAAAGGAGGTTTTGTGCTGATCTTCTTCAGCAATTTTGATTTGATTGTATCCTGAAAAGCCATCCATGAGGGATAGCATCTCATGCCCTGTGGTAAGATCCACGATCATGTCAATGTTGGGAAGAGGGAAGTCATCTTTTGGGCAGGCCTTGTTGAGGTCTCTGAAGTCAATACAACAGCGGATTCTGCCATCTGGTTTAGCAACATGTACTAGATTCGAGACCCATTCGGGATAATCAATTGGACGTATGAACCCCATGTCTAGTAACTTTTTAAGCTCTGCTTTGACAAGAAGGGCCACCTGAGGATTCATCTTTCGGAGCTTCTGTTTGACTGGTTTGGCATCAGGACGCACTGCAAGGTGATGTACAACCAAGGCGGGATCTAGCCCTGGCATGTCTGCGTAGGTCCATGCAAAGTTGCGATTTCTGCGTGTGAAGAATGCCAAGAAGTCCTCCTGTTCGAACAGGCTGAGAGATTCTGCTCGATATGTGATTTTGGGCTCTTCCTCTGTCCCTAGATTCATTTCCTGCGCTGGTTCAACCAAAATGGGTGATATGTCAGGATATACCTTATCTATTTCAGGGAGGCCTATGCTTCCATCTCCTAGCGCCTCATGGAGGTTTTCACCAGGAGATACGTCCTTTATTTTTACTTTTTTAGGATCTGACACTGCCGTAGAACGGTTTTCACCATCAGATCTATTTTTTGCTTTTGTATTTTTGCGACTAGAAGCAGGGGTTGTCTCCCCAAAATAGGCAGCCGGATTGAGTTCCATGATGTATCTAGCTTTGTGGTCTCCCAAGGGGAAGTTGTCTCTTACTCCCATCATTTCGGCAATGGCTTCATCATTAGGTGCAATATCCAAAATAGGAGGTCCTCGTTGGTCCCAGTCGATGAGGTCAGGGTATACTAATGGTAGGTCATTAGGTGATGAGGCGAGAGTAGTGACCGAGTAGATGGTACAAATGGAGGAGGTGAAGAAATCGGCAAAGTCACTAAAGGAGTCTTGTAGGTCCGTTTCGTTAATGTGGTCGACGTCTAGAGAAACTGGAGCAAACTCGGCTAAGATACATTCGCCGGTATTAAGGATGCGGTGTGGTTGGCCATATCCTAACCCTTGAGTATAGGGGTTCCTTGTTGCTTGCAGTGGTTCCACAATGCCCTGTTCATGAAGGCCAATGCCGCCTTGTCCTTTGTAACCCATGCTTTTGACTATCTCAGAACCTTTGCCGTAACTGTTTGCTGGGATGGTGGGGATGTCTTGTTCTATTTCCTCGTCCTTGTAAAGCCAGGATGAAATATCTTCAAGTATGTCCTGATCCAGAAGGTGTTTTTTTCTCAAAGATGGGCGAGGGTTTGCATTTGATGATGACTGTGTCAGCTGCCTCTGTGTGCGGAGTACCAAATGTCTTGGGAGTGGGTAATAAGCCCACGCAAAAGGTGCCATGAAGGTTGTATTCTCCACAGCCTTGGTCGCTGAGCTTGATCTTGACCTCAGGTGGTGAAGGTGTTTGTGATGAAGTGGTGGCGATGTTGGCAGGGTCGATGTATGAAGTGGAAGCTGTTGGGGTGATTTGGTTGGTGGCTTTATTGTACGGACAGAAGGTTTGGTTGTGTCCTTCCAGAAAACTACAGTATTGGAAAGGACGAGGATCGGCATAGATAGTGACTTCAGTGCCATTGTGGGGGAATTTGAGACATTGATGGAAAGTGGAGGGGACGGCTTGCATGGCATGAATCCATGGGCGGCCGAGAAGAATGTTATAAGGGAGGTCAAGATCCAGAACCTGACATTTGGTTTCAAGGATTTTCTGTCCCACTTGAATAGGAAGCTTTATGGTACCTTCTGATAGCCTCTCGGTGTCATCATATCCTTTGATTGTTATGCACTCGCTAGCATCCACAACCACATCTGAATACCCCAAGTGTTTTAGTAATTTTAGAGTGCATATATTTAGGCCGGAACCACCATCGATTAGGACCCTTTTAATGGTGTGTTTTTGAATGCGGACCTCGATGTGTAGTGCATCATTATGTAGGTACTCGGAGGCAGGAAGGTCTTTTTCAGAAAACGTGATATGGTGTGGTGTGGCAATATGGCCGACCATGGCTTGAAATTGATTGACATCCAAGTTTGCAGGAACTTGTGTTTCCAACAGGGCCTTGTCGAGAATGTCCTTGTGGCGGGGTGATGTACGAAGGAGCTCAAGGATGGAGATTTGCACGGGTGTCTTTCCTAGATGGTCTAGGAGGTTGTATTGAGCGGTGAGTGATGGACGAGCGTTTGGACGAGGGGGGAGGGGATCAAATGTGGAGGGGGGTGTTGGTTCAGTGGGAGGGGCGGTGCGAATTGAGACACGGCCTCGATGGGTTGTGATGGCGCAATCGGGTGCTTGTGCCCGAATGGTTATTGTGTTGACAGAGTGGGATGAGGGTTCAATGCGGCCGACAATGGAATCGTAGTGTGTGGGTGGTGGAGTGACGTTGTACGCTTGATTGGATGATGAAGCTTTGTTATGGTTGGGTAAGGGGTCCTTGTAAGCTCCAAGATTTGCATTTGGTGATGGCTGTGTACTGTGCTCAAGGTTGACAAGATTTTGATCTATTAGGTCTTGGATACAATGTTTTAATTGCATGCAGTCTGTTGTTTTATGACCTGCCACGCGGTGGTATTCGCAATAATCATTTTCATTGTACCATGCTGCCTTGAGGTCATTGTCTTGGTGTGGTCTGACAGGTGGGAGTGTGATTTCTCCTTGCTTGAGACATTGATCGAGAATGTCCTCAATAGGTTCTGCTAACGGCGTGAAATTTTGGCGAGGTTTGCGAAGTTTGTTTGGTCCTCGTTGGTTATTGGTGTTTGCTGCATATGTGTGTGCCGGTGTGTGATTTTGGATGTGTTGGACGGCCTTTATATCAGTGACGCTGTCGTTCAAATTATTCTTGTTCTTCCCCCAATAACGTGATTTATCATTAGATTGTGTGTTGGTATTGTTGTTGTTGTTGGGGGTGTTATGATTGGATTTGTGGTTATTATTGTTGTTGTTATTGTTGGACTTGGGATCGTAAAGTTTGATAGAACCTTTGGCAATGAGGGTTCGTTCCACAGTGGTGCCTTTGTTGATAACCTCTTCAAAGGTAGATGTGCACAGAATCTGTAAGTGAAAGCCTAATTCCTGATTAAGATTGGCCACGAACATGGTGACAAGTTGTTTTTCAGGAATAGGCCATGGGAGCTTGCTTGCTAGACCCCTCCACCTTTGTAGGAAAGAAGCGAAAGCTTCGCCGTTCTTTTGTTTGGTGTTACAAAGGTCGGTCATTGACACCTCATGTTCAAAGTTGTAGGAAAAGTGATTGACAAACTTTTCCGCAAGCTCGGGAAATGTTCGAATTCCTGGTGGCAGATGGGCAAACCATTCAGCAGCTTGGCCGCCAAGACTTCTTGGGAAGAGTCTCATAAGATACGTGTCATTGTGAGAGACTTCGAGGCAAGCAATATAGAATTCCCTTAGGTGGTCCCTAGGGTCTCCCTTTCCCTTGTATTTGTCAAATTTTGGCGTTTCAAAGTTTTTAGGGAAAGGGGGCATGTACAAGGTGCGATCAAACGGGTAGGGACAAATATCCTCAAAAGAATAGTATTTGTGTTTGCCCCCAGTTTGTAAGTCATCCACCTTTTGGATTAGGCTTTGCAGCGCGGTGTTGAAATCCTGTGGTTGTTGTGGTTGAAACGCGTAGGGTTGTTGATTGGTGAGATATTGGAGGTGGGGTGGGAGTTGGTGTTGGGGATTGGTTTGGATGAGATGTTGATGTTGCGGGTTGGAGTTTGGATTGAGATGTTGGTGTTGGGGATTGGTTTGGATGAGATGTTGGTGTTGGGGATTGGTTTGGATGAGATGTTGGTATTGCGGGTTGGGGTTTGGATTGAGATGTTGGTGTTGGGGATTGGTTTGGATGAGATGTTGGTATTGCGGGTTGGGGTTTGGATTGATTGGTGTCTGTTGTTGTTGGTATGCGTATAGCTGTGGGAGAACATGTGGTGGTATTTGGGGGTTGGGATTGTGTTGACTTGTGAGATTGACGTTGGGTATGTGGATGTTGGATGGGTTGGTCGTGTTGTGGGATTGTTGTGCGAACAGTTGTCGTAGGTATGCAAGGGTGTGAGGGTTTGGTGGGGGCACACTTGTGGAGGTATTAGCTTGTGTGATGTTGCCTTGTATAGCCGTTGTGTTTGAAGCAGAGGGGTTGATGGTAGTCGTGGTAGTGGAGGTGATGACAGGTTGGGAGATGTTAGCAGTGGATGTGGAAGTAGTAGATGTGGTAGCGGTTGAGGTTGTGGATGTGGTAGATACGTTAGGTGTTGACGTTTGAGAGATGGTGGGTTGGGTATGTGACGTAGATGCTTGGGTATTTGATGGGGTTGGGACAACTGTAGAAGTGGATGGTTGCGATGATGTTGTGACGGGGGGAAGTTGAGCGCCAAGTTTGAGAAGATGGTCAAGATATCTCTTTGGATCCGATCTTAGGACTTTATCAAGTAGGTCCATATTATTGGCATCTTGCATGAAAGTCAAGACATCTAGATCATCTTGGGGTATGATGGGGACATTTTGTGGTGGGGGTGGGGTTGGTGTTGGTGCTTGTGGTAGGAAGTGAAAAGGGTCGTTGGCGCCAAATGGGGGGATGAAGGAATATGTAGGTGGATTGTATGTCTGATAGATGGGTATGTTGGTAGTGTCGGTGTTAGGCATGCCAAAGGGCCATCGTTCCGCCATTTCTTGATTTCTTTTATGTTGTGATCTTGTGGTGGGCATACACGTATGGATTTGATTTCTAGATGTGAGATGAGGTGGAGACCTCAGAGAATCGAATTGATTGTGTTGGACCCAAAGATGGATGTGGTTGTGAGATGTAGTAGAGGGATATGATGAAGATCGATATGTTTTCCAAAGGTTTTTGCCCTAAGGGTGATATGAATGGGTGATATTGATTTTTGCACAAATTTTTGGACCAAAGATGTATGATAAGAAAGGGATTTGATGTTTTTTTTATTTTTGATTGGTTTAGGATGATGAGGATGATATTGTTGATGTTTAAGCTTTTGGATAAGATCTAGATTTTGGTTTGACACACAAAGGATGACGATTTTCTTTGTTTGGGGTAGACTAATGACCTTACACAAAGAGAGGTGATTTGTTTTTTCTTGAAGTGTAGACTAATGATTTTTCAAGGAAAACATGATGTTAATGATAGGATCTAGATCTATCTTTGGCTCAAAAGGGTGACAAGATTTGATGAGTGATTTGATGAGGTTTTGATGTGAATTTTTTGAAATGATTTTATATTGGTCCAAGGAGATATGCAAAAAAGGAAATGAATGGGGATGGATAGATACGTATTTGGATTGATTATGATGTACCAAAGTGGTCCAACAAGGGTGGTGAGTGATTCTCTAAGGTCAAAATAGAAGGTGTAATTTTGGAAGACTTTTGAAGAAAGTGGCTGGACTGCTGGCGTATTTCTGTGAAATGGATATGGATTATGGCAGAGCAGAAAGTGTAGATCACAACAAAATAGGTCTTTGTCTTAGGCACATCAATCTAAAAATAGCATCACTCCACAGGTGTAAAGGCGCTACAATCAAACAGATATGGCGCTAAAACAGGGAAACAATTTTCAGATGGCAAGTTTTTGGACTCCTGATGGGAAAATTCTTGGTTTTGTCTGCTTGGAATCTGATCAACTGGACTAGTCTGTCTCAGGCACGTCAATCTAAAAATAGCGCCAACCCACGTAAGAAAGGGTGCTACAATCAGACATATATGGCGCTGAAACAGGGAAAATAGAATTCTGAAGGCAAATTTTGGATTTCTGATGAGAGAATTTTGGATTTGTCTGCTGGAAATCTAACCAACTGGACTGGTCTGTCTCAGGCACGTCGATCTAAAAATAGCGCCAATCCACGTATGAAATGGCGCTATAGTCAGACAGATATGGCGCTGAAACAGGGGATACAGAATTCTGACAGCAAATTTTTGGATCTGTGTGTTTGGGATATGATAAACTGATGTTATTATGTCTCAGGCACGTCAATCTAAGAATAGCGCCAATCCACTGGTGAAAAGGCGCTATAATAACACTGATATGGCACTGAAACAGGTAATGATAGAATTCTGATGGCTAATTGTTAGATTTTGTTTGCTTGGACTGTGATCAACTAATTTGTTTTGTCTCTTGGCAATTTGTTTGTGAAAAATCAAAGCACTTTAACACACATTTGAATGCAAAACAAGCATTGATTTCTGTTTGTGAAATGACATGACTTTGTTTAGAACAAGCACATATTTACAACCTAAGGTGAGATTGTGACAATATTTGTTGAATCCCCTAGCTGCGCCTATTCAAAGCGGGTAGCTCCAGGATCTTGGTAGCACCGGCTCCTCCTTACAATTGCACACACTTCTCATGCATACCAAGATCCGGGTTTCTTATAAGGCTTGACCCTCTCCAAACCTTTAGATTGTCCCTGCTACCTCGGCTAAGAACTGCATGAATCGGGGCCGCTTCAAGGGTTTTGCCCTCTGCGTCAACAAATAGAAGGATTTTGGCTTTCTAAACAATGGCTCTTAGTAAGGGCATCCGTTCAGGTGGTTATACATGCGGCAGCGCTACTCTCTGTTATGGAGTCTCCCAGCCTCCAAGGGTTGCGCCTTGGAGGGTTTATGGGGAGGTTGGCTGTCGGTATAACTAAACAACACCTGTCGCTTAAGACTTTCATCCCAAACGCCTTATTTTATATAGCGGCTCGGAAGAGCTTGGCTTTAGCTCGTTGCTGCTTGGGTCGTTCCCACCTTTCGAAGCGGGGTGGCAGGCCCTCTAGGGATTACAAAAGCGATACAATCATGAAAACACTTTTGATCCCCAAGTTCATACAAAGATGCGAGGGGAGAGCATACGTGTTCCCTATGATTATACCACACTCAACATGGTTCAATTTTAGATCTTTGGACTAGATGGGGGGTGATTAATGCAAAGTGTTGTGAGAAGTTTTTGTTTCCCAAGATCACCAAAAGGTGCGAGGGAAGAGCATACACCTCTCACTCTACTTGACACAATCACGAAAACACTTCGCACAAATATTAAATGGTCTTGATTAGATGCGTGAAAATGCAATTTTGTTGTTCTTTTTACCCAATGAAGTATGCAATTTGTTGTTCTTTTTATAGCCCAAACTTGAAGTGTTTTGATTGTTTGTTTGGCACACAAAAAGAAGTATATTTTAGAGCACCAAAGATAAATGTTATCACACGCACTTCAATCAAAAGAGTTGTGGTTAATTTTAGAACACCAAATTGAAATGACAAAGTAAACAAGGGTTCTTTTTAGTTTCCAAATTGAAGTGTTTTGCTAACTAATTAACAACCCATCCTGCAAAAGATTTCGTTAGTACCCGCAGCACCTGCAACAAACAGAAAAATAGTGCTAAAACAGATATGTACAGGCGCCACTGCGGGCAGAACAACCTGACTTACGTGAAAATAGCGCCAAACTGGAAGATGGCGCTAATTAAAACCTAGGATAGCGCTAATAAAACAAAAGGCGTAAATACAGAGGATAGTGTTAACAAACGCTAGTTTAGGCGCTAATTCGTATGATGGCGATAATACTAAGAACTTATGGCGCCACTACGCGGTGTTTTCTGAATCTTGAGGAGACCACCGATGGCGCTAATCTGAAGGATGGCGCCACAACGCAAGTCCGTATCTGTTTGGTTGATTCTCTCAAAATTTCGCCATAACCTCCCCCTGTAATTCCTGTTTTTCCTGCAAAACAGAGGACAGACAACACAGAAAACAATTTAGAAAAGCAGAAAACAGACGTGAGTATGGTTAGTATGACAAATGAACTCGCAGAGAAATAGCGCTAAAACAGAGATAGCGCTGAAATACGGCAGTGATGGCGCCTCTGCGACAGATGAATAGCGCTATACCTACAAACAGTCGAATACTAACACAGCAACTCACCAACAAAGATTAGATTGGACCTTGTGGGTCCCACCGAGCGTGCCAATGTAGATTAGAGAAATGCAATAAGGTAAAAGAAAAACCAAATGTAAACAAAACACAAGATTATACCTCATGCAAAACCTAATCCCATCAAGGGAAAGAGGAGCCCTTGCACCCAAGAGAGGCTCCCAAGACCAAGATTGTCCCTAGACCATTGATTCAAATGTGAAATGCCTTCTCAAATGTGCAACTCACTATAAGCTCAAGTGTGATTTTGGCATGGTAACTTTGCATGAAAATGGATGATGAAAATGACTTGTGAGAGGTTGTATTTATAGACTTTTGAAGAGGATTTTGATCCAAGGGTGGAGATTGATTGGAGAGATCAATGGTGGAGGATGAAAGTGAGGTGGAGGGCCTAAATTTGATCTTGGAAGATGGAGGGCTAGGAATAAAAGTAAATCTTTTATTCATTTTTGGGAAAGGGGTGAATAAATGAGGTTTGGTGAGATGGATTATTTGTGAATTAAAAATTCACAAAGGGAGGGGTAAAATGAATTAAAAATTCATTTTGGGGAAGAGAGTTATGACATGTGTAAGAGGAGTAAATGTGATGTGCGATTTATTTGAATTTTAAATTTGAGGAATGTGGAGAGAAGTGCTAATGGGGATTTGACTTTCTTAATTAGGGTGATTAACCTAATTAATATGGCTGGAATAAATTAGTAGAGGGATTAGAGGGGGGATAAGATTAATTAATTAGTGATTTAATTAATTAATCCTAAGGCTAGGATGGGATAGGCTAGAGTAGGCAATTAAATAATAGCTATTTAATTGTCTAGGGTAGGGATAGGCTAATTAGTAGGCTGGATTAATTAGTTAAGATGGTTTTAACTAATTAATTAGATTTAGAGAAAATGGGGATTTGATTTAATAAATTTTGCATATTTATTAAATCATTTGGCTAAGGTTTGGACTATTGAATTAATAAAATTAATTCAATTTTGGGATAAAATAGTGTGGATTTGGAAAATGAACGGGGTGATTAATTAAATAAAAATTTAATTAATTAGTTGGAAAGGGAATTGGTAAGTTTAGGGGTGTCGGGAATCAGTTTAGTGGTCGAGACATTTTTAGGTATCTACAGTCTCCTTCACTGCATGTATTTCCTTCTTTTGAATCTGGCTGCTAAGGTTTTCTTAGATTCTAGGGTATAAGTTTCTGTATCACATGCTTCATCTCTAACTTCCATTCAAGGAGTGGATTAAATTATTTTAGGTTAAGCATGGCGAAGGTTGTTTGTCAGCAGGGATACCTATAAGTAGAGGCAGCTAAATACCCATTCTTGGGTGATGTCTGTAAGGCAAGCATCAATCCAACCCCTTGAAACTTGAATGCTAGTTGTAAACCATCTGTTGCATACGTCTAGTTGACTCCTTGCCCTGAGATAGGCACGGGTCTACACCTGGGTTAGTAGTTATGATCCAAAGCCCTTGTCTTGCATCCAAACCATCAAATTTCAAACCTTTTCATAATTTCAACCTGTTAGTTGTTGGAGTAGGATTAGGAACCCCTACATACTCTCATACCTGACTAGACAAATATGGCCAAGAACGTTGCTAGCCTTGTGATTTATCACACAAATCTTGGTCCACGCATGAGAGTATTCTACTTGTTGCTGTCAAGCTAAATCTTTTGTCATTTGGAGAGTAAATGTTACATCTTTAGTTATAGGGATACCCCCCTTGGTGCGGTAGAACCAGAAGTGAAGAGGAGGAGCTCACGCAACCTCCCATAATCTGTTGGCCGAATCTGCCTGTGCATAGGAACTGGCAAACCTTCTGTCGATTCAGAGAAAATAACTAACAAATTTTGGTGACTCTACTGGGGATTGAATGTGAAAGTGTTATCCTGCAATGTCTGGTGAAGTTTTGCCCATCCGAGTTACCAATAGATTTTGGTGACTCTGCTGGGGAGAGAAAGAGTCAAATTATTTGAAAAGTGAATTCATTGCAGCAAGATCCAAAAATGACCATGTGGTGCTCTGCTGGCATGGTGAATCCAGAAAATACATGTGCCTTGTTGATTTTTTGTCCTCTCTGTGAGAGGTGGTGACTCTATTGATTGAACCTATCAAAGCTACAACATATTTCCAGGTATTCAATCTTTTCAAAATGATGAGTTTAGAACAACAATACTGGTTGTGTCCTAAAAGAAGACCATTTTTTATTGAGAGATATAGAGCCCTAAATTTCACAGGAATAGGTGGTTACCCAAATGCTATTCCAAATAAAATTAGAAGATGTTTTCCAAAATATAGTGGACCAGATTCTGAATCGGCAAACAAACATCTATAAAATTTTTGTAATTTAATAGAAGATTATGAGGTAGAGGATGAAGATGTTGTAATGAGACTCTTTGTTCAGTCATTAGAAGATGATGCTAGAGTTTGGTTTTCAGACCTGCCTGTATGTTCAGTTTCTTCATGGATAGATTTAAAAATTGTATTCCTAGAGCAGTTTGGTGAAAGATTTGATGTGGCCTCATTGATCATACATTTTATGAATATTCAAAAGGAAGATGAGGAGCTGGTTCTAGCCTTTAATCTAAGGTTTATTAAGTTGCTTAAGCAAATCCCTGAATACATGAGACTGAATAATCCATTGTGCTTAGCAATTTATTTGGCTGCATTTGATGAAGAAATGAGCTATTTATTGAGAGATAAAGAACCAACCACACTTCACCAGGCTTACCAATTTTCTATGGATATTGAAAATAATGAGAAATATGGAATGCCAGTCGGTTTCATGGCTGTAAGTTGTAAAAATAGTTATCAAAGTGAATGTATTTATGCTTTTCCACAATGTTCATTAAAGGATGATTTTGCAGAGGGAAATATATTTTGGAATAATGTGTGTAGCCATGATATGATACATGAAGAAAATGTTGTAGAAAATGTAGGCACATCCTATAATGATGAAAACAAAGAGTGTTATCAGCCTCTAGAAGACAAGCCTGCAGACACAAGATGCCCTCCAATTGATCAAATGAAAGATATACATGAGGTTGTGTCCTACAGCAGTATGCATATCCTAGTTATGCCTGATTATTTGTATAAAATGGATATGCAAAGCTTCACTCTGAATGTAAAAGATGCTGCTTCAAGGAATGACAGTGAATATGTTAGTGATTGTTAGCATTCAGATGCATGTGTGAGCCTTTCAGATGATGAAATATATACGGATGCTGAATATGAGTGTTTCCTTGAAGATTCTAACCACCTTCATAGTGTAGAGGTTGAAAAATTTGATTTTGATTATCAAGGCATTGGTCAAGAGGAAAAATAGGGTCACTATTAAGAGGTGGATGGACAAGTTGTAGATGTGTGTGCTCATACAGTTGGGAATGGTACTGGTTGCAGGGGTAACTATGAGGGTTTTGACTTAGGGTTGCATTCTAAAGTATTTTTGCCTTCTTTTGAGACATTCCAGGTGGACATAAATGACAAAATTGCTGAGCACAATGATGATGAATATCTGTATACTTATAAAGATAAATTTGATTATGAGATGTTGCTTGTGCCTAAATATTGCATGTTTGATATAGAGGAGCTTTTATTTTTTGAAGAAAGGCAAAGTTCTGATGTGGATTCATTTGTTTCATGTGAGTCTGTCATTCTTCCAAGCAACATCAGTGACTCATATGATTATGACATTCTACAACTCATGATAATGTACGCTGATGAGACTCGTTGTTGAGTTGTCAATGAAAAAGAAAGGAGCAACAACACAAACAATTGCAATGCTGAGTGCTGCAAGTGGTTAAATGCTTTTAGGCTTCATTTGAAGAAATCAAAACAGAATCAAGTGTTTGACAAAGGAAAACTCTAGTTTTTCCTTTTTGGTGGCCCTGGGCCGCCAAGTAAATTTTAAATAAATGTGTTTTGTGATGCAGGTTGGTGTAGTTTTGACTCTGTTGCCTAATGGATAAGGACTGGTCTGCATCCCAGAGATCTGAGGTCATCGCCATGCATCTCCAGATAGAGCCACTGGTGGTGCCTGCATGAGTTTCAGGTTTTGAGCATTTTAATATTCAGGCCCCTCCCCAAAAAATCCAAAAAGTTCTATCTCTTTTGACCTCTGCAGTGCTAAAAAATGCAAAAAATCAGTCATATGCATGTGTTTTTGTATATACAATGGTGTTTGTAAATACATGTAGGTCGAATGTACATTGGCAGGCTTGTGAAATCTTAATCGGCCTTCAAAAAATGGTGAAAAATGAGTTGTATGCATGTTTTAATGTATATCGGGTTGCATATACATTAGTGGAATCTATCGTAGATTCCTGGGAATATTCCCACTTTGTATATCAGGTTATATGCAAGCAAAATATACAAAGGATGGAAGATACATTGTAGGCATATTCCTAAAAGATTCCCTGTTTGCATGCAAAGGGTAAATGAATATTTGGTAATATACAGTCGAATGTACAAGCAAGAGATACAAAGGAAGACATGCAGGGGCAGAATATACATTGAAGATTTTAGGGATATTCGCTGTTTGTATGCAGGAGTGAATGTGTATGTTTGGACATACAAAGGACCGATGCAAATGGTGGGGCCCGCTACAGGTTTTTACATATAGGTTTGTATTTGTTCAACATACAAGAGGGAATGCATATCGCATATTCTGGAAAGATTCCCTGCTTGTATGTTTACGTTTGTATATTCAAACATACAAGCAAATATACAAAGGGGCTATGTACAAGCCAGATTCCAAGGCAACTTCAAAATGCCTCACTAAAATTTGAAATCTGCCTTGTATGTATGAGGTGCTTGTATATGCCGATATACATGCTAATGTGCAAAAGGAAGGACATACAATTCCGACCCAAATGAAAAGTCAAATGCATTGAATAAGGTTTGGGGACCACCTTGTATATCAGACAGTTGTATATGCATTTTGCATATACAAAGGGTTTTGAAGGGGTGAATAGTGATGTTTGTATATGCATATGTTTTTGCATATACAAGGGTGAAAAAGGCAAAATAGTGAATGAAAAAACCAGCAATGGCAAGGAGACATCTGACGTGGCACGTTCCGATTGGCTGGCTGCTTGTTCTTTCGATTTGGAACTACAGATCTCAGTGGAGGAGAAGTAGATCGATGGCTATGTTTTGGACCTGCAACGAAGGTTTTTCCTATGTATTTGCAATCATTTTTTGAGCGGGAAGACATCATATGCATCCACTGTTACATTTCAAAGGGGCTGTGGGTAGTTGAAGCATTGATGGTAGGTTGTACAGGGAAGTATGGGTGAGGCGACAAGTGAACTACCAGGTTTACGTAGAAAATCTTCAGGCAAGCTGTGCAGATTCTGATTCTGCCTACTTCTCCTTCTTTTCCTCTCCACAGGATTAAATGTTTTGAGTGCCAATCTGAGGATGTGTTGTATCTAGCAAATTTTTGATTTGCCTTGTAATTAATGTGTTGAGTACACTTCCTTGTTGTATAAGGAGGACTGTGTTACTCATTTTTTGTTTGTTGAAGACTTGGGCATTTTTGTGTAAATAATGAAGAACAGGGCATGATCCTAGGTTGTTTTATCTCATTCTAGAGTTTATGAGTTGCATCATGAATGTATTTTGCATGTATGTTCAGTTTCATGTTGATATAGATGAAAAATGCTCTTATGCATGTGTTTATTTGTTTGTCTCCTTCACTGCATGCATTTCCTTCTTTTGAATCTAGCTGCTAAGGGTTTCTTAGATTCTAGGGTATAAGTTTCTGTATCACATGCTTCATCTCTGACTTCCATTCAAGGAGTGGATTAAATTGTTTTAGCTTAAGCATGGAGAAGGTTTTGTCAGCAGGGATACCTGTAAGTAGACACAGCTAAATACCCATTCTTGGGTGATGTTTGTAAGGCAAGCATCAATCCAACCCCTTGAAACTTGAATGCTAGTTGTAAACCATCTATTGCATACATCTAGTTGACTCCTTGCCCTGAGATAGGCACCGGTCTGCACCTGGGTTAGTAGTTATGATCCAAAGCCCCTGTCTTGCATCCAAACCATCAAATTTCAAACCTTTCCATAATTTCAACCCGTTAGTTGTAGGAGTAGGATTAGGAACCCTTGCATACTCTCATACCTGACTAGACAAATATGTCCAAGAACGTTGCCAGCCTTGTGATTTCTCACACAAATCTTGGTCCACACATGAGAGTATTATGCCTGTTGCTGTCAAGCTAAATCTTTTGTCATTTGGAGGGTAAACGTTACATCTTTAGTTATAGGGATACCCCCCTTGATGCGGCAGACCCAGAAGTGAAGGGGAGGAGCTCACGCAACCTCCCATAATCTGTTGGCCAAATCTGCCCATGCATAGGAATTGGCAAACCCTCTGTCGATTCGGAGAAAATAACTAACAGAGCCATCTTCAATGCAAAATGAGATGAATTGTTGTAAGGGAATTCTACCAATGGAAGATACTCCTCCCACTTGTATTGTTGATCCATGCAATACATTCTTAAGAGAGCTTTGAGAACTTGGTTCACTCTTTTTTTTGACCATCCATTTTTTGATGGTAAGCGGAACTAATGTTCAACTAAGTTCCCAACACTAAAAATAAGGTTTTCTAAAACCTTGAAGTCATCTGTGTATCTCTATCTGAGATAATATTTTTAGGAACTTCAAGAAGTCCGAAGATTTCCTAGAAAAATTTTCTTGCCAAAATTGGTGCTCCATCAATCAAATTTTCAAGAATAAAGTGGGCAACCTTGGTAATCCTGTCCACTACTACTAGTATGGAATCATGTTAGTTCTTGGATATAGGCAAACCTTGGACAAAATCCATACTAATCACTAGCCACTTCCATTTAGGAACATCATGTGGATACAACAACGCTCAAGGATATTGATGTTCATCTTTGACTTGCTGACACTCTAAGCATCTGGCTACAAAATTTATAGCATACTAATTTATTCCTTTCCAAAACTATAACAACTTTAAATGAGCCAACAATTTTGTTACACCTAGATGTTATGAGTAGGGTGTGCAATGAGCTTCTCTCAACACTAAATTTCTCAACTCATTCTTATTGGGCACATACATCCTACCTTTATACTTCATCACTCCATCAGTCTCAAATTGATACCCTTTATCTTACATCCTGAGGGTTAATAGAAAGTGCCTTTTTAACTTACTCATAAAACTCATCTTTAGAAGATTTTTCCAAAACCTATTCTCTAAAGGTTGATCGAATAGAGACCATTGCTCTTATGTACCTCCTGTGACTAAGAGCATCAACTACCTAATTCTCTTTACCTTTAATGAAGTTTATGTAGAAGTCATAGTCTGACAAGAGCTCTAGTCATCGCCTTTGACACACATTCAGATTAGGTTGCATGAAAATGTACTTAAGTCCTTGGTTATCCAACTTAAGTTCAAAGTGCTTACCCATCAAATAATGCTTTCAGACTTGTAAGGAATGCATGATTGTTGCTATCTCTAAGTTAGCTCATATGGTCACAATTTCTTGGACTCATAGGCCACAACTTGCCCTTCCTACATAAGTACACCTCCCAATCCTTCTCTTGATGCATCCATGAGTACCACAAAGTGGCCTTCTAGATTAGGAACTCTGAGAATTAGAGAGGTTGTTAACTTTTCCTTGAGAATATGAAAGGCTTCTTCACATTTCTTGGTCCATTCAAATTATTTTCCTTTCTATTGGATATTTGTAATAGGGTTAGCAATCTTTGAGAAATTTAGCACAAATTTCCTATAGTAACCAGAAAAACCCATGAAACTATGTACCTCATGTGCATTCTTAGGTGTTGGCCACTCTAGAATAGCCTTATTCCTTGTAGGGTCCACTACAATTCCTTCTAAAAAGATAATGTCTCCCAAGTATTGTATTTCTTTCTGGAAGAAGGTACATTTTGACAACTTGTTGAACAACTTATGTTCTCTTAATCTTTGAAGAACTATTCTAAAATGTTGAATGTGTTCTTCCTCATTCTTTGAATATATCAAAATGTTATCTAAAAAGACTAGGGTGAATTTGTCTAAGCAATCTTTGAAGACACTATTCATCAGGTTCATGAAAGTGACAAGGGTGTTAGTCAAACTGAAAGGTAAGAATGGAAACTCATAGTGGGGCACCCATTTATTGTTCTGAAAGTTGTCTTATCTAGATGTCTTCATCCTTTACCCTTACTTGATGGTAGCCTACTCTTAGGTTGATCTTCAAAAAGACTATTGCACCATGCATCTGATCAAAAAGATCATATAAGAGAGCGAGTGGATACTTATTCTTTATCATTACTTTGTTAAGAATATGATAATCTATACACAACTGCAAGGTACCATCCTTCTTTCTCAAAAACATTATTGGTGCTCCCCAAGGCGATAGGTCTTTCATCTTATTATCCCTTTTGACAAAAGCTCTTAAAGTTGGGATTTTAATTCAACCAACTCTATGGTTGTCATATGATAAAGTTCCTTAGAAATAGGTTCCAAACTAGGTATTATGTTGATGGAGAAATCAAAAATATCTTTTTGATGGTAACCCTGGCAATTCTTTAGGGAAGACATCCTAGAATTCATAGAGAAAAGGGTAATCACGAATTTTTGGTTCATGTGATTCTTCTATTGGGTCAATTTTGACCGCAAACATCTGACATCCTTTTCTCTTAGCTCTCTTGAGCTACATTGTTGAAATTTGCATAACCTTGACTTCTCACTTAACTCCTTGAATCCTTACTAGGCATTCAACTATCTTTTCAAAGTAATCAACTTTAACTCTATGTTGCCAAAGCCAATTCATGCCTTGAATGACATCATACGACCCTAAGAGGGCTACATATAGATATAATTTCATTATGAAGGAGGGTAAACTAACCTCAACTTCAAAGAGACATTGCTCTACCTGATCTCTTGACTAGTTTACATATTTCATTGATTAGCGATTTTCTATAAAACCATCTCATCTTGGAATTTTGTTTAATAGTCTAGTTGATATAAAACTTTATGTTGCTCTAGTATCTATTAAAATGGAAATTGAATTTCCAAAAAGAATACATGTAGACTCTATGGGAGCAATTAGATACTATGTTTGGTGATTGTTGCAAGAAGTATGAATTCTTTGCTAGAAATCTATCTACTAAGATGCTAGATAATAACTTTAGTTCTGATTCCACTTACTTGTAGTTGAACATTGGTTTGCATAGTGATCACCACCACATGTGAAACATCCACCCAGAGGTCCTTTCTTCTAAGTAGGGCAATCACTCAAGTATTTTCATTTGTTCTCTTGAAGTCATTTCCTTTCTATTTTGATTCTCATCCTTATTATTTCTTGATCTCTTCTCATTAGATTTAGGCTTGGCATTAGATTTGGAATCTTGATTCCAATTATTTTTCTTGAAAGTGGTCATAGTTTTAGACCAACCAAATTTCTTCCTAGACTTTTGTGTAAAAGGCAAACAAGGATTTCATGTTCTAATCCTTCTTTATAGCCTTTTCAAAAGCTTGGTCCATCATTGATGTTCCATGCACATCAACTTCTCCAATTTGTGTGTTCAACCCCATGATGAATTTCTGGATTCAGAAATGCTCATATTTTTGGTACTGGGGAATATATTTCAAAAGTCTAGTAAACTTTTCCTAGTACTTTGTGGCTATCATCTCACCTCGAAGTAGATTTTGAAAATTAGTTAACTTTTGGTCAAAGTATAATTGAGGTAACCATATATGTCATAAAATAGTCACAAACTGACCCCATGTAAGACTTAATGAACTCAAACCTAGTTATTTCTTCTTGTTCATCCACCACGTGGATGCTTCCCCTCATAATTGGTAAGCTCCCCATACTACCTTGGTTATGTCTGAGTAATTTTGGATCTAGAAATACTTATCCATATTATTGAGCCATGAATCAGCTCCATCTCCAAGCACAATACCCTTCAATTTAGGCGGTGTAATCTTCTTCATGTCTTTGGCTTAGTCATTCATCAATTGTACCCTTATTACAACTTGCCTTCTTCCCTCTTCTTGGCTTTCTGGGATACCTCTGCATTCGCCATCTCCATTGTGAGCACTATGCTCTTGATCCTGATTTCTACTATTCTCTTGATCTTGTTCTTCATAATATTCCTGATCTCATCCTCTCACTTCTTGTTTGAGAACTCTTAATTTCTCCTTTATTTCATTAATTTCTTCTAGGATCTGATCCAACTTTGCACCAAGATCATTTCTAGCTTGACCTAAGCCTCCCTGACTCCCTTCAAGATTGGTTCTTGTTCTCACCATTTTGTACCTAGCAAGTTATGGTTTGATTAGTTTATCACTCAAGATGTGGAAAGGACTATATTTAATATGTAAGTCATACACATCCATGTAAGTTAATAAAATTCATATTTCTAAAAACATCGTTGATATTACTGATATAAATTTGAAATCCTTTCTTTTAGTCAAAAATAGACTTATATATACATCATTATTTAATATTAATCCAAAAGGATTTACAAAAGTCCCTTATTCATTGTCTAACAAAGGAATCTCCTCGGGTTCCTCGTCTTCATTAGATTTTACAATAATAGACTTAGTGTGTGGATGTACTCATAGGTACTCATCCATTGCGATAGAAATCAACATTGGCACTTTTCGACCACACCCAAAAGGTATTTTGCAAACCATCAAAGGTTTCTTAAGTTTTACTTCAACTTGAATAACTATTTTCTTATGCTTATCCTTTTCCAATTTGATCCAATCTAGGGTGTCTACTGAGGTTTTAGAATCTGATGGTATCACCTCATCTCCATATGATGATGTTGCCTTAGGATTAATAGTTTTAAACTTCAAAGACTTCTTGGTTCTACCTTTGTTGTTAGATTTTCCCATTTCTACATTTATGAAATAGCATAAGTTAGATTACAAACACTAATTTTATTCTATCAACTTCTTGCAAAGTAGGCACACATAGGCTTGAGTGTTTGAACCATGCTCTCATACCACGTGTAATGAACCCACTTATTCATTTAATGAATCCACACTAAACAAGTATTTTTTTCTAAAGTAATAATAACAATGAAAATACCATAACCATTCAATATTTAACAAATCATCTGAACTTTTAAATCATTTTCTCTTGTCTCCAATAATGATTTAATCAAAGGATATAATAAGAACAACAACTTTACTATGTTGGAAAAATCATATTTCTGATTTCCAAAATTTCCAATTTCATAGAGGAGTAATCATTTCACTCTCTTAGATAGCTATCTGAATACATCTTAATACATAGAAGATTGATATTGTTTTTCTTTTAGATATCTATTTGATTACAAAAAAAATAATACAATTTAACTATTTTAACTCTTGTTAGCTCAAGATTTCAACAATATCATCTACATGAGGGAGAGCATCACCAAAGTGATTTTCCGCCCAACTAGGAAGCTTTTTCTTCCCTAGTGTTCCTCTAATTAGAAGAACTCGACCCATCATGAGAAAAGTAGATAAAGAGTATCCTTATGGAACCATGCCATTTGAGAACTAGTGATGTCCTTTTTACATACAATCTAGTATACAACTATAGATTTCTTCTAACTGAGTATAACAATGTAACTTAAATGTAAATCTAAGATATAGTGATTTGATAATGTACACAGTCAATGCGTTACTTTGGCCAAAGATTCAGATGTAAAACACATTCTATATTAGATATGTGTGTCGATCTATCACAAACAACTCTATCTTAATCTTGCCTTTAGAATTTTGTAAATTCTTTTATACTAACTCACTAAGTCATCTTTCATTCTTTGAAACATTTTTTCTTCAATCTATTAAAATAAAGATTTTATATGTTCTAAGTTCCTCTTGACAAAAATGTCTCAATATTTCCATTTGGACTTAGCTAAAACACTACTCCATATAATATCTACAGTTTCTTATTATCATTAGAATATTCTAGACATTTCAAATATACAAGAACTATTCTAAGTCATTTGTTTTAAACTTGAGAATGGTTTGTCAACTCCTTTATGTCAACTCATGATTCTAATAGTCAATATGAACATCTATACAATCCAACTCAGTTAAGCATAAGAGCCCTCATGCTATCAACCTAAAATAGGGCTGAGGGAAATGTACTATATATATATATATATATATATATATATATATATATATATGAAACCTTTCATAAAATGAGAACCACTGTTAATTGACTACATTATTTACATATATTTGTACATGTATATATTCATAAATATACATTTATAGGTATAGTCATTAATGTATGAAAAATATAGTCTTAACTCTTATCATCCTTGAAATAGAGATCATAATCATAAATGTCAATCAAGAAAGGCTCATAACATATATTATAGATTTCCAAGTCTCGCAGTTGATTCCCATTTGGGTCGACAATAAAATAGACTGAGTATGGTCAATGATTATTCAAAAGTTTTCGAGTTGAACCCTCTTACTGTATCGACCTCCATCTAGACTGATATGGTCATAAGATCACAGAAGGTAAACAAATTTAATATTAAATAATAGTAACAGTCCTTAAACCCTTTAGGTTTTAGCAACAACGGGATGGTATTAATAATAACCCCCAATATTTTTTAAACTTCTATTAAGCCTTTATAAAGTTCTCTCTCTCTCTCTCTCTCTCTCTCTCTCTCTCTCTCTCTCTCTCTCTCTCTCTCTCTCTCTCTCTCTCTCTCTCTTCCATTGCATGCATGTACATACATAAGGATGTGCATACATACATATGTATACATATAGGTATGCGATTTCATATGCTAATTGTTTAGTATTCAGATGAGACTAACAAAGATCTATCTAACTATTATACTCTAGTTCAAATGAAACCCTATATGTATCCAAAAAAATATAGATAAACCTTCATGAAAGATAACCATACAGAGATTAATTTTCAAGATAAACTGTGAAATAAAAAAAATGGTAGACTGAATGGTCTTCAAGTTTTTGGTTTTATAAATGAAGAAACAAATACAATCCCCATAGCTAGAAAAGAACTTGAATATGCTCTGCATATGATTCACTACCTTAACTAAATGAATGTACCTACATATTTAAAGAATCAAACATCTTTCCTAATGTTCCATCTTCAGATACCCTAATGCAAAATGTAGGTCTTACTCATTTTAAACAAAAACAATCTTTTCCCCCCTTTAAGATCCACAAAGACCTCCTCAAAACCAAAATCATTTGTCTCTTAACCCTCAAGATCACCACCAAAACAACATTGAAAGAGCAGAGATAAAGTTCAACCTCCCATCTTTGAGAGATTTCCTCTCCTTCAATCCAGTTGGAGTTATGAAACATTTACTCCCTTGTACCTTAAGCGGTGGTTAGAGTTTCCATCTCCAACCCATGAGTTACCACTAACAAAAACTTTAAATGCAACTCCACTACATGGATTGAACTCCATAATATTCCATGCTTACTACTACTAACAAGAAATTCTATATTATCAAAAGGATAGGATGATTATTATTATTAACAATGATAATATTAATAATAATCTATTATTGATATTATCATTGTTAATAATAATAATCTATTATTGATATTATCATTGTTAATATTAATAACTGTTACCTTTTTTTACCACAGCTCAAAAATTGGCTGAGCAGATTTATCATTTATCATTTTTGAATGAGGTTTGATTTATTTCTGTTATGTGCTAGTTGCATAGTTATTATGACAAATATAGTTTAGTTGTTCAGATGCAGAAATGAAAAGTTTTGAATCATTCATTGCATTACAAAATAGTAAAATGATATAAGTATTCATTCACCACAATGGTTATTTATTTACAAGTTTGAATACATATGAGAATAAACATTGCATTGAAGGAAACTAAGACATATCAGATGTCCCACACAAGCCATGGGTTATAGTTGAACTCAAGCAAATACAAATAAAATACTATGCATCTAATGGAAGAAGAGGGAAAGACATAGCCATCATTACTTTGTTTTAGTTGATCTTCATAGTAGCCTCCAGTCCTGCTCTCGACCTTGGCATGTACCTGAAGAAATTGTGGGAAAGGTCCCGTTAGAAGCTTTGGTTATGAAAATCCTTCATCAATCAGGAGAGGCATAATAATTTAGTCATAATACATTGATCAAATTAGAACATCCACATGCAGAAGGAACTGAAGAGAAGTAAACCTAAGAGCATCATTGTTTTATTCTAATATGTTTGTTTCATGTGCAGGTATAGGACATATCATGAAGCTGATTGAAGACTTTTAGCATGTGGAGTCAAATGGGCTCCCACAAGGGTTGAGCCCAACATGCTACTGCCCCTTGGTCTCAGAAGGGATGAATACGAAGAAGAAAACCATTGAGACATTAACATGACAAGCTGAAGGAATAGCAAGACAATCATATGCATCAGTCGCATTTCAAGACATGATCATGATTTCACTTAAGAGTATGAAATGCAACCAAGAACATGACCTAAATTGATGGAGGACAAAGTTTGATGCATATAATAGCTTATGTACTACAACTGTTATGAAAATGACATTCTCAGGCATGATAATAATGAGTACACAACACATTTATATTCATCAGACTGATTAAAATAAGTATTCACAAGTGTTGATTATTTGAAGTTGCTTACTCATCCATGATCAATAATCTAATTGGTGTATCCATTATAAACCAGTAAGCAAATTGCAAGGACATGTGAGTACCAAACAATATACTTTCTCATTTAAGCGGAGTGGCAAAATCAAACTCAGATTTAAATTACATAAGCTACCTTTTAAATGATGAAATACATCCAATTATGCTTCACATTTTGCTAATGATAAGTTGAGCATCAGAATAGTGTGTATCACATATTAAATTCAATGCATATCTATGAAAGAAATAGGATAGTATTGCAGATCTGTAGTAGAAGAATACAAGGCAGCCAGGTCAGATGGCTCATTTTCTATTTGGCAAACTTCAAAAGGATCAAAAGAACACTTCATTGCATGTGTTGTAATAGAGCATCATTATCATGTGACAGAGGAATAGTTAAACTAATATGGTCATTATCCTTTATGCTATAGAATATTATTTTGTGTCAAAATGAAATGTATAAGTGCATGGCTGCATCTAGTCATGAGTGAGTTCAAATAAAAATTTCATTATAAGAAGTGATCTGTCAAAACTGGTGATATCAGATACAATGGACCTGATTGATGTCCTTAAGGACATCTTACATAATACATTTGATATGATGAAGTACAGTAAAGAGGAACAACAGAAGGTTCATGTTTCTACAGTGTATACAAAACAAGTAAGTGACTTGTTCATTTGTTACAATGCCACAATGTCATGACACAGTCATGGTCATCAATCATGTTTGAAGTGCCTAATTGGTATAGTCCACTGAATGGACAAGTGCTGCTACAGAAATAAAGATATATATGCTGCTACAGAAAGAAGAGGAGTTCTAAATTCAAGCTAACAGTATATACTTCATATGCAAAGCCCATGAAAGAGAAAATAGAGCTATAGAGGTAAAGAATAGTATATGAAATCATCACTCTTCTTAAAACAATGACAGTGATTATAACTCAGCAATGACAACATAAGAAAGAGAAAAGATATCATATACCAGTGTTCACAGAAAGAAGAGATAGTGCTCAAAAGATAAAAATCATTGTTTCAGTTTAAAATCTGGGTTCATACAATGAGATCAAAAGTAGAGATATATACATAACAAGGTCATGACATATAATACTATTTACAATCTTTTTTTCAAATACCCATGTTGAGTTTCTAGAACCCCAACATATTTTTGCAATGTTGAAAAGAAGAAATGGTTAAGTAAAATGTCTAGACAAGTCCGTAGGTGAAATGACTATTTATACAGTGTAAACATGAAACCCTTGTCATTTTTAAAGGAGTCTCCTTTCTTCTTACAATATAGAGTCAAGCAAGGTGAGAGTGAAGTGTTTTAGACATGGCCGCAAGGGAAAAAGAAGTTCTATGTAGTGTAAAATGAAACCCCATCTCATAGTCAAAGGAACTTCAAAAATTTTACATCAAATGACAAAGTGAAGCTATAGAATGCATTATGTGCCATGGTCATGCCATGTGTGAAGATATTTCACATACCTAGCAAACAAAGAAATGAAACCCTCATCATAGTATGCATAGATAGAAATGAAGGAAGCAATGATGAAAGGAAATAGTAGACTCACCCTATGGCATTGTAGTAGAGGGAGAAAGTTATGGCCGTAGCCCAACTGAAGACCTTGTCTTTTTTGTTGTTTTTTTCACAAAGTTCAACATAGAGAAACCAAGAAAGATATATATCAAACAGATAAAACTGAAGAACAACTACATGGCCACGGCCATCTAAGAAATAGAAGCCATGAAAATATAGTCAAATTCCATTTTAAAGCTTCAAGTCTAACTTACCAAGTGCAGCCTGTCATTTTGGCTTAAGAACTGCAATGTTTTCAACCTCAAAAACTAGAGATGGAGCAAAGAAAATGCAAAGCATGAAACCCCAAGTCGGCGGCCACACAGCTGTAGAGCCAAACTCAACGCCAACAAAATGAAAATGACCAAAGTTTTAGGGGTGTATTTTCCTTTTTTTACGTCCTTTTCATATTTTGACCATGCAAACAACATAATCATTTTATCCAAATGAGATCAGGGTCAACACCTTGTGTTCGATGGTGCCAAGCAATCATAAGGAGAAGTGGCTGACAGCTGAATAATATGGCTTATTTTATAAAGTCAAAAGAGGACATTATTATGAGTGAACAAGGCTTGTGCCTTTAGAATCTTTGCAAGGTCTTGATCTCATATGTCATTGACTCACATTGGAGTCTGAGAATCATTTGACAATGCATGTGGTTGAGTGTCTTTGACCTCCCACTTATGCATTAATTCTTGTTCCTTCACATATTTTAGTTTATGCATAAAACCAAACAATAACCTTTAGAGATGTGAAGAGTATGCAAAATGATAACACGGTCAAAGGTGTCAAATGCGACATGGTGGCACTATATGGGTAGTGAGTTGGCATTTTCAAAGCATATGGATAGAGGTGAGGTGGCAGAATATTGACACATGGAGGCCATGGTGTCAAGCCTTTAAGGCTTTCATTTATTTTTTGCAAATATGTGTAGTATTTCATCTTTTTATGATTTTTATAGAAAAATCATTTGTGATATCTTGTAAATATCTTGGTGAAATTATAAACTAGATATCATTTTATTTTTGCAAAAAATCATATCGAGTAGTATATTGATTAAAATTGCCATATCATTGTAAAGTTAACTTTAAAGCAATGAAATTATAAATTGCTTTTAAAGTTCAACTATTTTACACAATTTATAGGCTAATAAGACAGATCAAATATTCTATTTTGATTTGCTTTATTTAGAGCCATATAGGACAAATTTTTGGAGCTTTCATGAGCAGAGAAAAGCAGTTTTATGGTGGGACCATATGGGAGGGCAATTTTGTAGCTTTATATTCCAGATTGGTGACAGGTCCAGTGCTTTATTTTTGTCTTTCATGAGTTTCTCGAAAATGGACTTAGGGTCTATTTTTAGGAGCTTTTTCATCCTTCTTTAGAGGAGATCATTTGGAGACATTTATAGGAGAAAAATGTAGTTTTTTCTCAGTTAGTTAGCATCAGTTTCTTCTCTTGTTCATAGGCAGAGTTATATATAGGCAGTTGGCTCACACATTTTTTTTCTGCATTGTACTCCTTCTAGTTCTAATAGAAAATCATCCTATTTCACATATTTTGCAGTCTTGATCTAATGTTATATTGTGACTTTTTCTTTCCTTTATTATGTCTCAACACTGTTAAAACTTAGTTCTTCCTGGTTGTAGTTTATGTTTGATCCAAACCTTGTTGCAAATTATTTAAGGAATAAACTATCAGTGAAATTGTGAGGATTCAAATTAGAGGATCTATTTGTGAGTGAGAATTTTATCCAGTTTAGAATCTAGAGTTAGTCTGCATTTCAATTACATCCTTCTATCCTTTTTCCCTTAAGTCAGTAGTTTAGGAATTATAAGAGAACCAACTCACTCTAGAGATTCGTTCTCATGAAAGGAGACCCACATCCGAGAATGATTCCATGTTTCAACAAGTAGTTAAGTTTTCACAAAACTTAACAAGGGTGCATACTTGAATTGACAACAATTTTCAGCACGCTTGGTGGGACTCTGGAAGCAATTTTAGAGAGTTTTGTACCCTCATAGCTATTGTTCGGGTATATGTAGTAGTTTTACCAGCCTTTGGAAGCTTTCAATATACCTGGTGACTCATTCCCTCTAGTTTGGATGTAGATTAGTGCTTGCAGCTTATGAAAACTAGGTCTAATCCAGACCCATTCGACTACTTATAGTTGTCTACACCTAAAAGGAGATGCAGATTAGAAAGCATAATAGCTGAGTCAACAAGAAGATCAAAGTCTACACCTTCCTAATTCAGATCTATAAGCCTGATCAAAAGAAATAGAAGTCTAGTGCTAATAGTCTAGATACCTATAATGGCTAGGCAGTATGCATTTGCTGCTTTCAATGGAGGTAGCCCATTACAACTTGCACAAAGAGATGATATTCCAATGGCAGCCCTTAAAGGTTTGCCTTATTTCACTGGAGAAGATCATACTAGTGTTGCTGAACATATTCAAGATGTAGCAACCTTGTGTTTCATGCCCAATGTCACTCAAGAGAATGTTGCAATTAGGCTTTTAGCTGCTTCATTAAAAGGAAAGGCCTTACAGTGGTTCAGAGGACTTCCTAAAAATTCAATAACATCCTGGGACTTACTGGGAGATGGATTACACAAACACTTTGAGGACAAGTCTAATCATCTCTCATTGCTAGAGCAACTGAGCACCATCAAAAGGGCACCTCATGAACACATGGCTGATTTCAACTAATAATTTCAGAGAACCTAGGATAGGATTCCCACAATGGTAAAACCTTTGCCAAGGCATGCTTTTTGGTTTTATCTCAAAGCTTTGAATAGTGAAATTTTTGTAATGATATAGTCTATGGGAGGGACCACCCTCTAGATTCTTTTGAGACCATTGTTAGAGTAGAAAAATACCTTATTCAAGTAGGGAAGATAGCCCCTAGGCCTTCTTTGCCCATTTTCCCTGAAATTTAGCCATCAGTGCCTATGGCAGTGCCTCCTCTAGCTGTTGTTCGACCTGTTCCAACAATAGGATACCAAATAGCCCAACAAACGGTTGTCCCAGTTCAAACCCAAAGTACCCTAGAGTTGGAAAATACATTGAGGACAGTTACAAATAAGCTAGTAAATATGGAGAAATGTTTGCCCTATCAAAATCAATATCAGCCTAATCAGCAAAATACCCAATATCAGCCCAATCAACAATATAGACAACCCTTTTAGGCTGATCCTTAGGGGCAAAGAAAGAACTATAACCCTCAACCTTTTCAGGCTTATAATCCAAATATTGCTAGTACCTCGAGAGAGCTTGTACCCACACAGAATAATCTGGTCCAAGACAGTGACTAGTGTTATCCATGTCACCAACCACATAGTCAAGCTGCCTACACGAATGGAGTAAGAAATGAGGCACTCATGGTTCATAACAGTTATGCAAGTTCAGAGGGGGTTAATGGTGAAGTTTCAACTCAGTAGAATAAGGCTGATGTAGTCTTAATGAATTGAGAAGAATCTAATTTTTGTGGTGTAAATTGTTTCCAAGGTCAAAATCAGCAAAGTACACCTGTTTCAACCAACACATGGTCAAAACTGAGAGCTGCAGAAGTAAACCAGCAAGCTGTTGTAGTACAACAATAGGCTATAATGGATAAAAACCAAGTTTATCCATCACAAACCACCCCTGTACCATAGCAAAAAGTACAAATTCTACAAAGGGACCAAACAATACCCATGAAAGAACAGACCAAAATGCAACAACAGTCCTCACAAGGTTAGATTGATGTAGTTGCAGCAAGAGGACAGCATAAGGTAACCCTTGTTGCTTTTAATATAGTTGATCATCTTAAGAAAGCTATAGTGATCATGTCAGTTATGGATGCTTTATGCATCCCTAGCCAGAAGAATTTGCTGCAAGAAGCATTGACTGAACTCTCACTTTCTGAGCATTCTAATCAAGAGAAGGCCAAGGTTTTACTTGTCAACAATTTTGAGATCAAAAGTGGGCAGTCAGAAAATGAGGTAAAACCATCCACTTCCTATCCAAGACTCATTATTGGCAATAAATTAGTTCATAACTATATGGTAGACTTAGGGGCAAGTAGTTCAGTTGTGCCCAAAAGTGTAGCTGACTCATTAGGATTAGTTTATGATCCCCTTGCAAAAGGAGTAGTACAGTTAGATGGGTTTGCACTTAGTACTGCAGGGATAATAAAAAATCTGCCACTCACATTGCATGCTTGTCCTAATTTTGCCATCCATCAAGACATCTACATTATTGACCTTCCACCTAGTTTTGTAATGTCTTTCTAGGGAGTTCATAGCGAAATTGGGTGGGTTTATTTCATCTGACTGGACTCACTTATTCTTCAGAATGAGATATGGTACAAAAGTAACAATACAGTTTGAACCACTTGCAAAAGACCATATTGAGCCCTATGTTCCTAGCCCAACAAATGCTAATCTATACATCACCCACAGGCAGCAGGATGAACCCCTGAGCCTAGATCCCAATGCACCTATAGAAGACATAAGTTTAGATGATTGGGTAGCTAAAGATCATGAAAGTGACCCTTTCCATCACATAGATGAGGTTGGATTATGCATCTATATGATACAAGAACTTGATGTAGTGATTCCTAATCTGATTAAGGATCAAAATCAATTAGAACAACAAGGAGATCAGCTTTGATAGTTGTACTTTAATGGATCAAGGACCAAGATAGGTGTTGGTGGAGGTAATATGTTAATTTCACCTCAAGGAGACAAATATTACGCTTCCTTAAGGTTTACTTTCAGTTGCACAAATAATGTGGCTAAGTATGAGGCCCTGATCCATGGCTTAGAATGGGCTCAGAAAAAAGGTATCAAATCAATCCAAGTTTATGGAGATTCTGAGTTGATCATTAACTAGGTTAGGAATCCAAATGTTGCTAAAAATGATTTGCTCAAAAAATACAAGCATAAATTGTGGGATTCAATTGAATTTTTTTATGCTTTTAATCTAATTTCAGTTCCTAGGGATCAAAATAAGTATGCAGATAGGTTGGCAGCCTTGGGATCCCAATTTGAGATTCCTAATCAGATTCAGAATGTTGAGGTATAGCCATATGTTAAGATAGTTGTTAGACCTTCTATACCTGACAACAATGTTTCATGGCAAGTGTTTAACAGTGACGAACAAATCTTGAGTTTTTCAAGTGCAAAGGCTGAATTTGTAGCAGATAATTAGTATAAATATCAGTAGCAATTTGAAGATCAAATTGTTTAGTTGAGGACCAAGTTACCCAAGGGATTAATCACATTAGAATCAGTGTTTAACATTGATGATCATTTCAGAAAAGATAAGTGTAGTATGATAATGAAGAAAGAACATTATCAAACCATAAAAATTTTCAAGGACAAACTACTAAAACTTGGAAAGGTATGTACTAGAGAAGAACAATAGTCTTTTATTCAATTATGTCAATATTTTTCTGATGTCTTTGCATGGGAGTATAAGGACTTGAGAGGTTTTGATCCCAGTTTGGCCCAGCACACCATAGAGTTAGAGCCTAATGCCAAGCCTATTAGGCAAAAGCAAAGACCCCTCTAGTTAAATAAACTGATTGAAAGCAGTATCATTTTCCCAATAAAACATACCTCCTGGGTTTCCAATTTGGTCCCAGTCAAGAAGAAGAATGGTGAAATCTAACTTTGTGTCAATTTTCATGATCTAAATCAGGCCTCATTGAAAGACCATTACCCTCTTCCTTCCATGGAACAAATACTGCAAGTTGTTTCAGGTTCCGATAGGTACTCTTTGTTAGATGGATACTCTAGATATAATCAAATTCTAGTCAAAGAAGAGGACCAATATAAAACTGCATTCACAACTAAGTGGGGTACCATGGCCTATCAAAAAATGCCATTCAGTTTGTCCAATGCAGGGGCAATCTTTCAGAGGGCAATGTATATGGTCTTCCATGGTCTTATGAATAGAATAGTGTTGGTCTATCTAGATGATATAACTATTTTTTCCAAAGATTCTAATGATCATTTTGACCACTTAAAACAGATTTTTCAGAGGTGCAGGGAGTTTGGAGTTTCATTGAACCCAAAAAAATGTATATTCTCAGTTCATGAAGGAAGACTCCTCAACCATATTGTTTCAAAATAAGGTGTTACTATCAACCCTAAAAGAGTTTCAGCTATTCTAGATTTACCGCTACCTACACATAAGAAAGTCTTATAGAGCTTTCTTGGTAGAATTAACTTTGCTAGGAGGTTTATTCTGAATATTGTAGCTTTGTTACAACCTCTTACTGCCATGTTGAAAAAGAATGTGCCATTCAGTTGGACTAAGGAGGGAAAAGGAAGCTTTGAGCAGATAAAGGAAGCCCTCATTGCTGCCCCTACCCTCGTTAATCCTAATTATGAGAAGGATTTCATTTTATATGCCTTTGGAGGAGCTGACACTATTTCTGCAATGTTATGTCAGCAAAATGATGAAGGATTAGAGTAGCCAATTACATTTTTTAGCCAAGTGCTACATGAGTATGAGGTAAAGTACTCTTTTGTGGAAAAACATGTTTTTGCTATTAGAAGGAGTCTCAAGAAATTTAGACACATGTTGTCTAATAATAAAATTCACTTAAAGGTTGCTCATCCCACTGTTAAGAGTTTTTTTATTAAATAGAGATATAAATGACAAGAGAGCTGGTTGGATAACCAATGTTATGGAATTTGATGTTGACATCCAAGTAACCAAGCTGATTAGAGGAAAAGGTTTATGCAAGCAGCTTTCTAGAAGTGAAGAGTTTGAGCAAGAACATCAAGAGGACACCGAGATAGTACTGAATAATAATGAACCAACCATTGCACCAGCTCAAATAGATAGCTGGGTGCATCAGATGATGCATTATTTGCAGACCAGTGAGTGTCCACTTGGTTTAGACAGGGCAGGTAGAAGGTATTTTCAATTGCAAGCTACTCATTATGCTATTATTGATGGTATTTTATATAGGAGAGACTTTAATGGTATATTTCTGAGACGTGTTGGACCTGATCAAGCTGATAGACTATTAGAAGAATTTCACAATGGACCTTTAGGAGGTCACTTTGCAGCTAGAACAACTACCTTAAAGATCATGTAGGCTCGTTATTAGTAGCCTGATTTGTTTAAAGATTCTTTTGCTTGGGTGAGAAGCTATGAGAAGTGTTCCCTATTTGCAGGTAAGCAAAGCCTTGCTGCCTTACCCCTACATCCTGTTAAAGTTGAACAACCATTTGTAAAGTGGGGATTAGATTTTGTAGAACTAATAAACCCACCTTCAAGTGCAGGACACAAGTGGATTTTGACTACCACAGATTATTTTACCAAGTGGAGTGAGGTTGTCACCTTAAAAGAGGTGAATGAATCTATTGTCCTAAGTTTTTATTAGGACCTAGTGTCAAGATTCAGTACACCAGATTCAATCATCTCTGATAATGGTCTAGCCTTTTTAGGATTAAGAATTTTAGATTGGTCTGTCAGAAATAATATCTATTTGAATACTTCATCTAACTATTACCCACAAGGTAATGGGCAAGCTGAATCTACCAACAAAAATCTGATAAGGATCATCAAGAAGACTATTTAGGATAATCAGAAAACTTGGCATGAAAAGTTAAAGTTACCTCTATGGGCTGATAGAATTACACCTAAGAGAGCTACTGGTTGTTCCCCATATGTGCTTACTTATGGAAAAGAAGATCGGTTACCTATTTCAGTTGAATTACCTACATTGGCCTTTATCAAAGAACTTGAGCTATTAAAGGAGCAGCCTCTTGTAATCAGACTAGCTCAGCTCATGAAGCTGGAAGAGACAAGGAAAGAGGCTTTAAGAAAGCTTGATGTGCATCAAACCCAAATGAAGAAAGCATTTGATAAGAGAGCAAGACAAAGGAGTTTTATTGTTGGAGATTTGGTGTTCAAGTGGAATGAACTAAGGAGCAGGCCAGGTAAACATTCTAAGTTTGATGCCATTTGGGATGGGCCTTATGTTATCACAGAGTGCAAACAAAATAATACATTTCAATTGTCCAAGTTGACTGGAGAGGTGCTGTCTACCCCAGTTAATGGGATCCGCCTCAAGCATTGCCTCTGAGGGTGAAAAAATTATGTTGTACATAGTAGAGTAGTGTTGCAGTGAATAAGTGCTCATGCACATTTGTTTCAGCATTTTGTTTTGGCCATCAAGGCCTATTAGTTTGCTTTCAATAGAGTTGTTTTCATTTTTCTGCTATTGTTTGAACCATTGGAGAGCTAAATTACAGTGTTTTCTAAGTTTTTGAGAAGGACAGAGTATGACTCTATGCCCAATGGATGTCAAGGCAACTCGTCAAATGCTTAGTAGGCAAGAAAATAGAACTCACCAGAAATGTTACCATTTTTTACCACAGCTCAAAAATTGTCTGAGAAGATTTATCATTTATCATTTTTGAATGAGGTTTGATTTATTTATGTTATGTGCTAGTTGCATAGTTATTATGACAAATGCAGTTCATTTGTTCAGATGCAGAGAAGAAAAGTTTCAAATCATTCATTGCATTGTAGAATAGTAAAATGAGACAAGTATTCATTCACCACAATGGTTATTCATTTACAAGTTTGAATACATAAGAGAATAAACATTGCATTGAAGGAAACTAAGACATATTAGATGTCCCACACAAGCCATGGGTTATAGCTGAACTCATGCAAATAGAAATAAAATACTATGCATATAATGAAACAAGAGGCAAACACATAGCCATCATTGCCTTGTTTTGGTTGATCTTCATAGTAGCCTCCAGTTCTACTCCTGACCTCGACATGTACCTAAAAAAATTGTGGGAAATGTCTTGTTAGAAGCTCCGGTTATGAAAATCCTTCATCAATCAGGAGAGGCATAATAATTTAGTTATAATGCATTGATCAAATCAGAACATCCATATGTAGAAGGAACTAAAGAGAAGAAAACATAAGAGCATCATTATTTTATTCTAATTTGTTTGTTTCATGTGTAGGTATAGGACAAATCATGAAGCTAATTGAAGACTTTAAGCATGTGGTGTCAAATGGGCTCCCACAAGGGTTGAGCCTAGCATGCTGCTGCCCCTTGATCTCAGAAGAGATGAATAGGAAGAAGAAAACCATTGATGACATTCACATGATAAGCTGAAGGAATAGAAAGACAATCATATGCATCAGTCCCATTTCAAGACATGACCATGATTTCACTTCAAAGTATGAAATGCAACCAAGAACACGACTTGAACTGATGGAGGACAAAATTTGATGCATATAATAGCTTATGTACTACTCCAAATGTTATGAAAATGACATTTGTAGGCATGGTAATAATTAGGAGTACACAATGCATTTATAATCATCAGACTGATTAAAATAATTATTCACAAGTGTTGATTATTTGAAGTTGCTTACTCATCCATGATCAATAATCCAATTGGAGTATCCATTATAAACCAGAAAGTAAATTCTAAGGACAAGTGAGTACCAAACAATATACTTTCTCATTTAAGTGGAGTGGCAAAATCAAACTCAGATTTAAATTACATAAGCTGTTGTTTAAATGATGAAATATATCCAATTATGCTTCACATTTTGCTACTGATAAGTTGAGCATCAGAATAGTGTGTATCACATATTATATTCAATACATATCTATGAAAGAAATAGGACAATATTGCAGATATGTAGCAGAAGAATACATGGTAGCCAGGTTAGATGGCTCATTTTGTCTTTGGTAAACTTCAAAAAGATCAAAAGAACACTTCATTACATGTGTTGTAATAGAGCATCATTATCATCTGACAAAGGAATAGTTAAACTGATATGATCATTATCCTTTATGCTAGAGAATGTCATTTTGTGTCAAAATGAAATGTATAAGTGCATGGATGCATCTAGTCATGAGTGAGTTCAAATAAAATTCTCATTATAAGAAGTGATCTATCAACACTGGAGATATCAGATACAGTGGACCTGATTGATGTCCTACAGGACATCTTGCATAATGCATTTGATATGATGAAGTATAGTAAAGAGGAACAGCAGAAGGTTCATGTTGCTACAGTGTATACAAAACAAGTAAGTGACTTCTTCATTTGTTACAATGCCACAATGTCATGCCACATCCATGGTCATCAATTATGTTTTAAGTGTCTAATTGGTATAGTCCATTGAATGGACAAGTGCTGCTATAGCAATACAGATATATATACTGCTACAGAAAGAAGAGGAGTTCTAAATTCAAGCTAACAGTATATACTTCATATGCAAAGCCCATGAAAGAGAAAATAGAGCTATAGAGGTAAACAATAGTATATGAAATCATCACTCTTCTTAAAGCAATGATAGTGATTATAACTCAGCAATGACAACATAAGGAGAAAAGATATCATATACCAGTGTTCGCAGAAAGAAGAGATTGTGCTCAAAAGATAAAATTCATTGTTTCAATTTAAAATCTAGGTTCATACAATGAGATAAAAAGTAGAGATATATCCATAACCATGCCGTGGCATATAATTCTATTTACATTCTTTTTTTCAAATACCCATGTCGAGTTTCTAGAACCCCAACATATTTAAGTAAAATGTCCAGACAAGGCCGAAGGTGAAAAGACTGTTTATACAGTGAAAACATGAAACCCTTGTTAGTTTTAAAGGAGTCTCCTTTCTTCTTACAATATACAGTCGAGCAAGGTGAGAGTGAAGTGTTGTAGACATGGCCGTAAGGGAAAAAGAAGTTTTGTGTAGTGTAAAATGAAACCCCATCTCACAGTCAAAGGAACTTCAAATTTCTTACATCAAATGACAAAGTGAAGCTATAGAATGCATTATGTGCCAAGGCCATGCCATGTGTGAAGATATTTCACATACCCAATAAACAAAGAAATGAAACCCTCATCACAGTATGCATAGACAGAAATGAAGGAAGCAATGATGAAAGGAAACAGTAAGGACTCACCGTATGACATTGTAGTAGAGGGAGAAAGCTATGGCCGCAGCCCAACTAAAGACCTTGTCTTTTTTGCCATTTTTTTCACAAAGTTCAACATAGAGAAACCAAGCAAGATATTTATCAAACAGAGAAAACTAAAGAAGAGTTACATGGCCGGGGTCATCTAAGAAACAAAAGCCATGAAAATACAGTCAAATGCCATTTTAAAGCTTCAAGTCTAACTTACCAAGTGCGGCTTGTCATTTTGGCTTAAGAAGTGCAATGTTTTTGACCTCAAAAACCAAAGATGGAGCAAAGAAAATATACAGCATGAAATCCCAAGTCAGCAGCCACATAGTTGCAGAGCCAAACTCAATGCCAACAAAATGAAAATGACCGAAGTTTTAGGGTTACATTTGCTTTTGTTTTGACGTCCTTTTCATATTTTGACCATGCAAACAACATAATCATTTTATCCAAATGAGATCAGGGTCAACACCTTGTGTTCGATGGTGCTTAGTAATCATAAGGAGAAGTGGCTGACAGCTGGAGAATATGGCTTATTTTATAAAGTCAAAAGTAGACATTATTATGAGTGAACAAGGCTTGTGCCTTAGAATCATTGCAAGGTCTTGATCTGATATGTGGTCAACTCAAATTGGAGTCTAAGTATCATTTGACAATGCATGTGGTTGAGTGTCTTTGACCTCCCACTTATGCATTAATTCTTTTTCCTTCACATATTTCAGTTTATGCATAAAACCAAACAATAACCTTTGGAGATGTGAAGAATATGCAAAATGATAACATGGACAAAGGGGTCAAATGCGACATGGTGGCACTATATGGGCAATGAGTTGGCATTTTTCAAAGCATATGGATAGAGACGAGGTGGTAGAATATTGACACATGGAGGCCATGGTGTCAAGCCTTTAAGGCTTTCATTTATTTTTTACAAATATGCGTAGTATTTCATCTTTTTATGATTTTTATAGAAAAATCATTTATGATATCTTGTAAATATCTTGGTGAAATTATAAACTAGGTATCATTTTATTTTTGCAAAAAATCATATTGAATAGGATATTGATTAAAATTGCCATGTCATTGTAAAGTTAACTTTAATGAAATGAAATTATAAATTGCTTTTAAAGTTTAACTATTTTAGGCAATTTATAGGCTAATAAGACAGATAAAATATTCCATTTTGATTTGCTTTATTTAGAGCCATATTGGACAAATTTTTGGAGCCTTCATGAGCAGAGAAAAGTAATTTTATGGTGGGACCATATGAGAGGACAATTTTGCAGCTTTATTTTCCAGATTGGTGACAGGTCCAGTGCTTTATTTTTGGCTTTCATGAGTTGCTTGAAAATGGACTTAGGGTCTATTTTTAGGAGCTTTTTCAGCATTCTTCAGAGGAGATCATTTGGAGACATTTATAGGAGAAAAACTTATTTTCTTCTCAGTCAGTTAGCATCAGTTTCTTTTCTCTTGTTCATAGGCAGAGTTGTATACAGGCAGTTGGCTCTTTTTCTATGCATTGTACTCCTTCCAGTTCTAATAGCAAATCATCCTATTTCACATATTTTGTAGTCTTGATCTAATGTTATATTGTGACTTTTTCTGTCCTTTATTATGTCTCAACACTATTAAAACTTAGTTTTTCTTGGTTGCAATTTGTGTTTGATCCAAACCTTGTTGTAAATTACTTAAGGAATAAACTATCAATGAAATTGTGAGGATTCAAGTTAGAGGATCTGTTTGTGAGTGATAGAATTTTATCCAATTTAGATTCTAGAGTTAGTCAACATTTCAATTACATCCTTCTATCCTTTTTCCATCAAGTCAGTAGTTTAGGAATTATAAGAGAACTAGCTCACTCTGGAGATTCATTCTCATGAAAGGAGACATACATTCGAGAATGATTCCATGTTTCAACAAGTAGTTAAGTTTTCACAAAACTTAACAAGGGTGCATAGTTGAATTGACAACAATAACATTATGAACAATGGAACATAGATGATAATATCATTTATTATTATTATGCAATTATAATAATAAACCTTACTATCATATATAGAATGATAATAATAATGATAATGTCTCTGTTAACAACTTTCAATGTTAATAGTGTTGGAATCATTTTTAATATTGATAGTTTTGAAAATATACTAATTTTCTATGAACAATTCTTTTATCTTAAACAAAATATAAATAGTCCATTCAAATGTAGTCACTAATCTACCAATTCACTAAATAGCAATAAAGACAATTGTCTTCTATTTTTTGTCAAACAATATATCTATGAAGCTATCATTTGCAAATATGATTCAAACATTTCACTCACAAGGAAAACACATAAGGACATATCCATCTTATATGATAAAAAATTTACAATCATTAAGAATAACTCTTAAAATGCATTCAATGTGAGTGTGTAGTTCTCATAACGTCATGGTTTTATAAGAATCTAATCTTGATTTGCATTTCTGTCCTCAGTGATACTCTCCCTCAACTTCAGGAGGGTACACTATACTCCTACATTCACCTCATAGTAGATAAAATGTAGTTAGTATGAAACTTGTTTATTTATATAAGAATAATCATAATAATCATTTAAAATAAAATCTCATAAAAAGATCATTATTCAAATATCACCTTGATATTAACATTCCAAAATGCATTCTCATGTTTGTAGAACATGACATCACAAAATATATTATGATTTTAATCATGATAAGCATAAATAATAATTTTCCTTCTGTAGTTTTGTTTCATAAAATACTGACACAGTAAAAATAACATGTTATAATTGTTTGTAAAATGGGGTGTGACAACTGCATGGAACTGGATACATGATTTCTTCAAGCCTTTGTAGAAAGAGTTTTTTTCTTGGCATGTGATTCTTTTAGGCAACTAGACTAAGATGCTTGTAAGATTTATCTAAATTTGACATGCATTCAGAGTCAAAATTCTAAATAAAATATGGAAAGATAGATATATTTCTTCAATTTTAGGTTTTGTTATAGATCCAAGTGCAAGCCAATAAAATTGATTTAGAGGTTTCCCTATTCTAAAACTTATTGAGCACTAGGCTAATGCCCCTTGTACCGTTGCTTCTATATCGCCTTATCCTTCTAGTATGGATGCTTCTTCTCCACATGGGTGTTGTCATGGCCATAGCTATAGTGTTCATTCAAGACATGGTTGTCATGGGTCCCATGGATCCCCCCAACACTAATTCCATGGATGGTCTTTTCTATCACATATATACTCATCTACTTCTTAGTGTGGCCATGGCCTCTCTAGTTGACACGATAGTGGGAAACTCCTTCAATTGGACATTTTTCTTTTGCCTATTCACACAACTTATGTTAATCTAAAAGAAGAAAAAGACAAAGACGACATGATCACTAGTTGGGAGCCCCCTTGATAATGATCCCCCTCCCACTAGTATAGTTCTTTTTGCTTATCAATGTGCCCACATATATTTGTTTTTAAGCTTTAACATTAAGTTTTAAGAATGTAATTCCATTCCAATATCTTTTATTTAAATTGTGTATATTTAATATGTAAGTGTGATACTAAATATTTAAGCAATTTTGACTTTTATTCCCACATTACACTTCCTTTTCTTTTTTCTCTTGACGAGACTTCATGCTTTTGGAGCACCTATGATAAAAATGCTTGTCTTGTGAATATCCAGCAAATGCCATTAACATGGAATTGTAAATGTCATTGTATTCTAGAAAACCTACCTCTTGATGGTGATTATGTTGATGATGAGATGGAGCATGGGTTGAAATTGGACGTCGTATGTTGTGATCGTGGCCCACAAGTGAGACTTCAACTCATGCTTCCATGATTTATTGCATAACTCAACTTGCCATTTTCCTATTCATTTTTTATTTCTTTATTTTTAAGTTTTATAATGTTCTATATAAAGCAAAATAACCTTTCCATAGGTGTAATCCAGTATAAATCAATCTACACTAAATTAATTAAATTGTGGAAATGATAATTGAACAAGAGATGCATTGCGTTGTGTTGAGTATAATGAGTGTTGTTATAGTTAATTAATATGAAAGTTACATTTAATTTGTTGTTTATTGTAATCGAAGAACAATTCATATGATTGATGTATAGACATACAATTATGGAACTATTACCTCTTTTAAAATATTAATGAACTGAATATTTTTAGGTGTTTTAAGATTGTTTGTTTGTACATGTCAATCAATGTTTTATTTTGCAATCAATAAATGCATTAAAGACTTTGGAAGACTTGAAAAGCTGATGAAAGTTTTTTCATTAAATGTAGCAATAGTTACAAGTTGTATTGCCTCTTAGTGATTGTAGTTGCAAGACTTTAAGAGCATGGCAAGTTGAGATCTCTCTCTACATTAAGGAAACATTGTAACATTTGCAAATACATAGAAAATTAGTGGTATAAAGAAAAGAAAATGTGGCCCAACTTACTCATAATTAAAGCTGCTCAAAAGATATTAAGAAACAATTTTGGAGATACATTTGCCAAAACTAAAGTAAAAAATTGGGAAGATAGTTTGATGATATGCTTGCAAGAACAAATAACTTACATGCCTAATTGGAAATTAATTTTTTTTTCAGTTAGTGTTTTTATGTCAAATTCATATCATTGTTTAAATCAATAGGAGAACATGAGTTTAGGTTGCTATGTCTACAGCTAAAAATCTAAAAGGTGTCAATTACACCAAAAATTAAGTGTTTGAATAGAAGAAAATACTCAAATGTGAAGTGTTAAAAGAAATTTCAGGTCATATCCTAGTTTACTTGCTGCAATATTGTATGCTTTCTTAGTGCTCCTAATCAAGGAATTCTAATACATATACAAAACTTAGATTCTTTCTAAAATATCAGTGTACTCAAGCTAGAGGTGTCATAAGACTCAGCATAATAGTAAGTCATTTAACTTCACTACAAACCAAAGGCCACTTGGCTTATTTTGACTCTTAGGTATATGTAGAGATGTAATTTTTCTAGGTGCAAGCCCATTAAGGAGATGTGTCACTAGTTGTGCATTTTTTAACATGTCCAGGTGATGCTAGATTTATTAAGGAGTTACTAGGTAGTGTATAAAGAAATGAATGCCTTTTTATATAAATATTTAGGTTAATTAAATAAATAAATACATTTGGATAATTTAATTTTATTAAATCAGTTGAGACTGATATCAAATTATTGAAATAAATGTTAAATTAATTGTGGGAATAATGCAAGGGTACTTAGCTTTATTTTTTATGAAGATTTTATAGTACAACTTTCAAGAATCCACTCGCTACAATGTTAGAAAATAAAGACTTATTAGAGGACTATTGCTAGTTTAGCAACTTCATTGTTCACCATCCTAGTTCACTTATGTGGGTGCCAAAGTGCTCTGTAGGTGTGGACCTAAACTTATGCATGAAACTAAACCTATAAAATATGAATATGATTTGATTGAGTTATACTATTTGAAACTTGTTTGCCCTTGTGTGTTTGATCTAAATTTAATAAGGAACAAACAATGTTTAGAAACACCTTTGGGGATTTTGTTGAATTGTGAAGGTCAAGTTCTCAATTAAACCCCTTGATGGACTAGTTCAAGAATAATGAACTAAGATCTAGAACAACAAGCAAACATGCAACTTACACTCCTAGGGTGATGATGTGATGTTGAAGTAATAACAATTCTACTAAATTCTTTGTAGTCCTTAATATTCTTTTGATTCTACTTGCTAGTTCATAAGTGCTAGATGATTCATTTGAATTAAGATTAGTCCTAAATACACCACCCTAGCATGCCATTTGAAATAATTAACACTTTGGTTGGCTCATAACAAATAATTGAAATAGGGGGAATGGGGCCCAATTTAAAATTTTAGAGTTCAAATATGCATGTGTACAGATGATTTACATGAAATCTACACTTACAAACCTAAACTAAGCCAACGAATTGTAGATTTAGGGATGGGGATTGATTTCTATGGACAAGTGATAATGGGATTGGGGTAGGGTAATGCCATTTGCTAACTTTCATGTGAAATTTAGCATCTTACACAAGTTAGTCAATGCATAAAGGAGAACTTAGTCATCATGAACCAAAAACATAAGATAAAAGGGCATGGGTATGTGATTTTTACCATTACACTTTTCCACCACTTTGAATTGCATGTGAGCTACCATGAGCATGCATATAAAAATAAAATCAAACATCTAACATGGAAATTAAATATTTTTTTAGATATTCAAAATCTATATGTGTCAAGTATGAAAATCATGAATATCAATCATGTATACTCTCATCATCATGAGTGTTCCATCAAGAACCTGCAAGCACAAAAAGAAAAATTTGTGATAAGTAGCATTTGTTGAGAATTTTAAAATGACCATAATCACAATTTGCTAAAACTATTTATAGAAAAGTAAAAAAAAAAGGTGAAATATTTTGCCTATTATAGAAAGTGGTACAACTTTGACTAAGTAGAAAAAGGCTCTAACCAAGTGAACAATGTAAAGGAACCTATCTTGATACAGAATAGGATTTGACTCTACAAATAGCACAATAAGGTCTCTAAGTATGTAAAAATGCACTCTATCTAGATATGGTACTAAAGTTCTATCTTGTGCCAAAAATGATCATATTTGTTTTAACTGCATCACTATAGTCGAACTCATGAAGAAATGTTAGTGACAATATATGCCCCCTTCATTTGGTTGCATAAAAAGGATGCATAGAATTGGAAGTAGGAGAAAATGATAACAACATATAAAGGCATGTATGTAATAAATGTCAATGGATAAAAATATATAACATTGTGCAGGCAAAATAAACATTTAATAAATGTTTATAAATTAATAATTTCCTGTAGGCACAACAAGCTGATGCAGCACACAACATACACTCAATAGAATTGTGCCATTAAACATGAGAGACAAAAATTTAGAAGCTGAAACATAACAAAATTTCTATTCCTCAACTCTGCTGCTACAATGAGAGAAAACTCTCTTATATCTAAGAAAACAAAAAAAATAAAAAAATTACCTTTTTTGGCAGATTTCGACAATTGTCAGATTTTGCCATTTTAGGTAATTTTACAATCATATCTTGAGAATCCAGTTTTTTCCCAAAAAGCTCATAAAGCTAAGGTAGGACGAAAAACTAACTAACATCCTAAATTCGAAACATGAGTTTCGAGTTATTAAAAAAAGCAACTTTTAAAAAACTAGAAAAAAACACTAATTTGCCATTTTGAGGGCCAAGATGAAAGTTTGAAGCCTCAAAAAAGTGCCAAGACGAGGTCCAACCTGCTAGGGCTGGTTGGGAAACCACTGGCCACCTCATAACGCATCCACCTGTAAAATTTCGTAGAAAACCCACATCCGAGTCAAAAGTTATGACCTCCGGAAGTCCCTGCATCATTCTCCTCTGGTTGAAAAGAACGCAGCTCCTGCAAGTGAGTGTCTTCAAACTGCTGCCATTTGACAGGATCTAACCTCTGTATTTCCCACTCTGTAATCCATGTGCTATCTGTTGGTGGCAATCCTTCCCACTGTACTAAATACTTGTTGTAACGCCCTTGCCGAGTGGAGATAGTGTTCTTATCAAGAATCTGTGCAATCTTGTCCTTCTTCTTATGGGGAATGTGGTTGTGCCATGACACCTCTGGTTGACTATCTTCAGCATCATCCTCACCATGGAATGCATATAAATCAGAAATATTAAACACGGGAGAAATAGCAAGATCATCTGGTAAACTGACCTCATATGCATTATCATTGATCTTCTTTGTAATTCTGCAAGGACCAATTTTCTTGTACTTCAACTTGTGATATGTGCTAGTAGGAAACTGTTCTTTTCTCAAATATACCATCACTAAGTCACCTTCACTGAATGTCTGATGTCGCCGACTAGGATCCACTGAATTCTTATACCTCTCATTACTGTCCTGCAACTTCTGTCTCACTGCTTGCTGCAACTGTTGAAGGTGTTCTGCAAATGCTTCCCCATCATCACTGACCCGATCTTTCATTGGTAGCTGTACCAAATCTAGAACACCCTGAGGATTCCTGCCATACACAATCTGGAAAGGGGACTTTCCTGTTGATCGGTTAATAGAATTATTATAGGCAAATTCAGCCTGGGGTAATGCCAAATCCCATTGTTTGGGCTTTTCTCCAACAATACACCTCAGCAAATTTCCCAGACTCTGATTAACTACCTCTGTTTGCCCATCTGTTTGAGGATGATAGGCACTACTAAACTGTAACTTGGTCCCCATCTTCTTCCATAAAGTCCTCTAGAAATGAATGAGGAATTTGGTATCCCTATCAGAGGTAATAGTCTTTGGAACACCATGTAGTCTAACAACTTCTGAAAAAAATAACTCTACTACCCTTGTTGCATCATTAGTTTTCTTACAGGCAATAAAATGAACCATCTTGGAGAACCTATCAACAACTACAAAAATGGAATCATTACCTCGTTGAGTATGTGGAAGTCCCAACACAAAGTCCATGCTCAAATCTGTCCATGGTGCAGCTGGTACTGGTAAGGGCATATACAATCCTGTATTCTGTGAATGTCCCTTAGCCACTTGGCAGATTCTACACCTTGTTACATACTTAGTTATATCCCTTTTCATCTTTGGCCAGTAATATTTATCTTCTATCAAGGCTATTGTCTTGTCCTTGCCAAAATGTCCAGCCAACCCACTACTATGAAATTCTCTGATAATGTTGTCCCTCATAGAACCAGCCGGTATGCATAGTTGTTTTCCTTTAAATAGATACCCATCTTGCATAAAATATTCACCCCTAAAGTGATCCAAGTTACCAGATATTGGTGCCTTCAATTGTTCCACAATCTCCCAAAAATCATCATCAGACTCATACAAATTTTTGATGGCATCAAAACCAATCACCTCAGTTTCCATTGTGGTCAAAAGTGCAACACGCCTACTTAATGCATCGGCAACCTGATTTTGTTTTCCAGACTTATGCTTCAGCACAAAGTTGTAACCCTGCAAGAAAGAGACCCACTTGGCATGCCTACTATTCAACTTTTTATGTGTGTTCAAGTACCTCAGTGCAATATGATCTGTAAACAATACAAACTCCTGGGGAACTAGATAATGTCTCCAATGCCTCAATGCTTGAACAATTGCATAAAATTCCAAATCATAAGTAGAATAACTCTTTCTCGCTACATTCAACTTTTCACTAAAGAAAGCTATAGGTTTGCCAGCTTGGCTAAGTACAGCACCAATTCCCACATGGGAGGCATCACATTCTACTTTAAATACTTTATCAAAATTTGGCAAGGCAAGTATAGGTGCTTCTATTACCTTTTTCTTCAAGTACTTAAAGCTCTCCTCAGCATCCTTGGTCCATACAAACTCCTTCCCTTTGGTGCAATCTGTTATAGGAGCTAAATACTACTGAAATTGTGAATGAACTTTCGATAGAAAGTGGCCAAGCCATGAAAACTTTTTTATCGCTGTGATGCTGCTGGGACTAGGCCATTCTAGGATTGCCCTGACCTTTTTTGGATCCATTTTGACACCGTCTTTAGAAATGACAAAGCCTAAAAAAACCAAACTGTCCTGCATGAACCTACACTTTTTCAAATTGGCATAGAGCTTCTCCTTCTTTAACACACCAAAGATGATCCTCAAGTGTTGTAGGTGCTCTTCTTTGCTGTTACTAAATACCAAAATATCATCAAAATAAACTACCACAAACTTACCAATGTAAGGGCGTAGTACAGTGTTCATCAATCTCATAAATGTGCTAGGTGCATTTGATAACCCGAATGGCATAACCATCCACTCATATAATCCATCTCCAGTCTTAAAGGCTGTCTTCCACTCATCCCCTTCTTGAATCTAGATTTGTGGTAGCCACTTCGTAGGTCGATCTTGCTGAAATATTTAGCCCCTGCAAGGACATCCATCATGTCCTCCATACGAGGTATAGGAAACCGATACTTGATGGTAATCTTATTAATTGCTCTGCTATCAGTGCACATCCTCCATGTTCCATCTTTTTTGGGGGTTAACAATGCAGGTACAGCACATGGGCTCATGCTCTCTCTCACCACACCTTTACTTAGGAGTTCTGTTACTTGCTTATTCATCTCTGCATGTTGTGTTGGATTCATCCTATAAGCTGCTTGGTTGGGTAGAGTTGCTCCTGGAATCAAATCAATATGATGCTGAATATCTCTCTTTGGTGGTAGACCATCAGGCAATTCATTAGGTAAAACATCAACAAATTCTTGCAATAGCTCGGCTACTTCTGGGGGAACTGAAATGTCCTTCTCTTCACCTTTTTTCACTATTAATGCATAGCAACACCCTGTCACCTTCATTTCTTTAACAAGATCTCGTTCAGACAACATGGTCTCACCTTTTCCTTCATCCTTGAGAGGCAATAAAATCACCTTAGCACCATCTTTCCAAAAGGTGTATGTGTTTTTCCCTCCATCATGCATAACTTTTCTATCATACTGCCATGGCCTTCCCAATAACACATGACATGCATCCATTGGGACAACATCACACCATATCTCATCCTGATAGATCTTCCCTATGCTAAACTTAATTAGGCATCTTTTATCAACAGTGACTTCATTTCCCTTTTTAAACCATGCAATGCGATACGGATGAGGATGTTTTTCACAGTGTAAATTCAATTTATCTACCATTTCTTTAGAAACCATATTTTCACAACTACCTCCATCAACAATGACTTGACATACCTTGCCACCTAAAGTGCATCTGGTTCTGAAGATATTGGTTCGAAGCCATGAACCATCAGAGCTTTTGGCTTCTGTTTTCTCCTTCTCTGGAATCACCATTGCTCTTCTCATCATGAGACTTTCTCCCACATCTGGTGGAACCTCTAGTTCTGTCCCTTCCACTTCATGTTGCATTTGAATCATGTTCACCCTAGGTTGTCCTCCTTGATTTCTTTCTTGCATGTTATAATTAGAGCATTCAAATGCCCTATGACCTTCTTCTCCACATCTGAAACAAGTGAAAGGCCTTCTCTGGTTTTCCCATCCTCTACCGCTACCATAACCTCTACCTCTTTGAAATCCCCTTCCTCGTTCTTGATTTGGAGGATCTTGCCGAGTGTCTACTTGTTTTTCCAAACCATGAGATGACTCCCCCCTGCCATAATTTGAACCTCCTCGAAATGGGGTTGATGTACCTCTTCTTCCTCCTCTATTCCTCTGATGGTACTGTCTGTTTTGTTTTTCTTCAACCTTTAGAGCCAATTGGTAAACCTCTTCCATATTGTTGAGTCGATGCATGCTCAATTCATCTTGAATAGAAAATTTCAGGCCATTCACATATCTAGCAGCCATTTGTGCATCAGTTTCTTGATGCTCTATACGTATAGACAGTGTATAAAACTCATTTGTATAATCTTGCATAGAAGAGAGGTTCTGCTTTAAATTTTGAAACCTACAAAAAAGGGTTTGTGCATAATCTATGGGCAAAAAATTTTCTCTCAACTTCTTCTCCATTTTATTCCATGTCATGATCTTATCCTTACCTTTCCTTGTTTGTTCCTTTTGAAGATGATCCCACCAAATCATTGCATGACCCTTTAATTTGGTGCATGCAAATTTTACCTTCTTCTCCTCTGTCATGGATTTCCATTCAAAAAATTTTCTCATGCCATTCAACCAGTCTATCAACTCCTCTGGTTTAAGACTACCTGCATAATCTGAAACATCTACCTTGATCCCTTCATTTTTTCCTTCTAAGGCCCTGAGCATCCTCTCTTCAAAACTCATGCCTTCTAATTCTTCTTCTTCATGTTCTGTATCTTGATTTGCACCTCCTTGACCTATCTCTTCATCAGATTCGTCTCCTCCTCTACCCAGTCTTTGGGTTTCCATCCGTGTTGTAAGTTCTGCTATTTGCCTTTGCAGATTTTGCATTTCTCTATGCATCTGGGCAAGACCGCCTCTTCCTCTTCCTCTCCCAGCCATCTTCCTGCTCTGATACCAAATGATGCAGCACACAACATACACTCAATAGAATTGTGCCATTAAACATGAGAGACAAAAATTTAGAAGCTGAAACATAACAAAATTTCTATTCCTCAACTCTGCTGCTACAATGAGAGAAAACTCTCTTATATCTAAGAAAACAAAAAAAACAAAAAAATTACCTTTTTTGGCAGATTTCGACAATTGTCAGATTTTGCCATTTTAGGTAATTTTACAATCATATCTTGAGAATCTAGTTTTTTCCCAAAAATCTCGTAAAGCTAAGGTAGGACGAAAAACCAACTAACATCCTAAATTCGAAACATGAGTTTCGAGTTATTAAAAAAAGCAACTTTTAAAAAACTAGAAAAAAACACTAATTTGCCATTTTGAGGGCTAAGATGAAAGTTTGAAGCCCCAAAAAAGTGCCAAGACGAGGTCCAACCCACTACAGCTGGTTGGGAAACCACTGGCCACCTCATAACGCATCCACCTGTAAAATTTCGTAGAAAACCCACATCCGAGTCAAAAGTTATGACCTCCGGAAGTCCCTGCATCACAAGCACACAATGAATAAAGATAGGTGACATCGTGTAGTTGCAATAAGTATGTAAAATAATAGATATGAAATAAGCATGTAAGTACATAAAAATAAGGGGATGAGATGCCCCCAAGGTTACCCCCAATGATAAGTTAACACTACCAATCATTAATAAGCACAATCCATGTGAGGACAATGAAATATGTCATGTATGATGTAAATATTGTGAATAGTAACTATAGAATTGTTTTAAAAATGTGTTTCAACCAAATATTTGAGTGTTAAGGAATGTGGAGTAATCAAGAAATAGGGTCATCTAAAGTGAAAAATGTAGCAATGCATCACCAATGTAGCCAAAGTGAAAAGTCAGTGGAGGATTTTGATATTGTGAAATTTTCCCTTTTGGAAAGAATCCCTGAATGCAATGTTCCACATGGTCACATAATCCATAAATATCTTGCTCATAAAAATGATTAGTGTAATAAATACATTATCATATAATTTGTCAATAATGTGTCCATGTGTGAAATTTCTATGAAGGGATAAATGCCTTTAAGGGGCATGGTCAAGATTAGATATTTGAGTTTTTATTGTGCACCCCTAACAACTAATTTTTTTAAATCCAACAAGTCAATCAGTTATATATGCTAGTGAGAATGTACCCTTATTTCTAACCAAATTTGTTTCAAAATAGAAGCAAAGAGCACAAAGCTAAAAATGCAAGGCACGGTTATATATTTTGGCTATAAAGTGAAAATAGGAAAATAAAAGGAAGCGCATAACTCAGTAGAGATGTTACAAAACCATACTAAAACTTGATTTAAATTAGGCAATGTTTTTGTTGCCTACTAACTTGTAATTATTACATATATTTTATCATAGAAGTAGTTTAATTTCAATTTCATCTTTATTGAAATGGAAATTATGTATACATTTACCAATTTGCCACTCCATGCAAACATTAAAACTAGCACTTGCACCCATAGGAGGTTCAACGTGAAAGGGAAAGAGAACCACGTATGCACCTTACACCATCCTATATTTTACTTAAACAAATATTCAGTAACTTGATGCAAGAACATACTACTATGCCCTTAAAGTAGAGACAGATAGTTAATTTCCCATCCCATTAACCCTCAGAGGAATGATAATGTAGTTTATAGATCTAAATAAATTTCAGCAGCCTAACGACATGTAAATTAACACTGTAAGAACATGAAATAAGAAGAATAGAAGAAAGATAGACAGAAGAGAAGAGACACCAATATACGTGGGGAAAACCCTTTTCGGTAAAAAACCTACACTCCAAAGCATAGAACCAATGTATTAATCTAGAACAACAAACATGTTACAATACACTTGCAGGCTCAAAGCCTTAACATGGAGATTTACATCTTGATCCTCTGGAGGAAAAACTGACAGCATAACCTTGCATAAAAATCTCCTCTCATAAACTTCTTCTCAAGCCTCCAATTTATAGACTTCTAGCTATACAAGAAATGATCTATGGTTTTACAAAACCATGTGCACAACCTCTCATGAGGTGTAGTGCCCCAAAAAGAGAAATTCTAGTCTAAAATTAGGCTCTCACGTCCAAAATATTCTTCCCTATTTTTGACCCTTATAGTTGTCATAGAATCTGTCATAATATCGCTAAAAAAAGTCCTTACATGATATACTACCATGTGGGCATCTTTTGACAACTAATATTTCAATTTTCAAGGCACCAACATGTGGCAAAAGTGCCAATTAAGAATTCAAACGCCCCTTTATTATTTTGGAGCTCAATAAAAATAATAACTCACCGTGGGAAAATATTAAATACAAAATAATTCTACAGGAAATATGCAAGGTTGAGACACCTCATTTCCGAACACAACGAATACGCCGATCCGAGGAGTTTAGAGAATTTTTGGGTGTGAATTTTTTTTACAGCGTGAGACAATTTTTTGAGCACTGTAATGCTCACATATAAAAGCCTATCAGCTAAAAATGGTATTATTTCACTACTAAAACTTTAGATTTATCAATGTAAAATGTAAATATGGTATCTTCTTTCAAACGACTACTTGACAACACAACATGCCTTGAATAAATGATGTTGTATGTATGGTTATCCCCCTAACACATCAGTGATTATCTATTTCCTTATTGGCATTTATCAAATTCCTTATTGGAAGTAACATCGGTAGATTGGATGACTTAGGTTTCTTCTAGGCCTCTCTTATTAATTACAAATTAAATAAAAAAGGTTTTTCCTACTTTGGTCATGGTTATTTGTTTGTATTTTTATCCTAAATAATGTTACCTATTTTATCTAAACAAAACTACAGAGCTGTAACATTGACAGTTGGCATAGAACTCTACATCTACAGGCATGCAGTTGTAACATGTCCATCTCTCGATTTCCATTGGTATCTCTTTTCAATCCACTGTATGCATTGTTAATAATTAGTCATTTGGCTGAAAAAAACTCTCTAGGGGAATTCTAATTGCTTGAAATTGAATAAATATTTTCCTTGTTCAGAAGGAGTCGATGATATGGATCATTCCAACGATTAAAGCTAGAATTTTTGACTTGTCAAAGCTTTCATCTATTCTCAATAATGTTAAAGCATTTCAGAAGGGTAATTTTAAAGCCTATATTTAATGTTGATAAGAATGGGCTGCATAGTATATGTGCCATGTTATTGCTTGTAATTTCATTGTCCGTGTGATATCTTTTACTTTACATAGAATACATTATGCTCCATAGAAAAAATGCCATGAAAAGATTATAAATAAGATATTTACTGTTATGACTTTTTGATAGGAGGTATGGTTCAAGCTACACCTTATTAGAGTTGAAGTATATTGGAAGATATGTCTTTGGAGGAACATGTTGCCTTTCTTCAAAAGAATATTTTTGGATCAAAAACTTTTTATTGAAGCATTGTAGTTATTGAAAGTAAGTATTAAGATCGAACCAATCATTTTTTAACTTCTCAAATTTGTTTTTTGGCTTAACAACATTTAATGGTTCTTCTCTTTGGCGTATAAATAAATGGTGCTCATAAGTTTTTCCTTAAGAATTTCCTTGCATACTTCTATTTTTCTCTTGTGGCTTATTTTGTTTCTAAAATATATGGGGAAATTCCTTTTAGGTTTGGGCTAGACAAAGAAATTTTATCAATACCCCTAATTCTATTAATGGAATCCTAATGGCTATGATTTTAGGGTACCTTACAATAGGAGCTGGAGGTCAACGTGTCAAAATGTAAATGACATGGCTTCAGGGTTTTCACATCGTCATAGACTCCATAGGTATCCTTTCAATGTCTTTATCTATTTCTCCTAGTTTTGGTTGATGGATAGAGATGACGATTACAATGACATAAAAGATTCATTCATTTGAAATGGAAATTTTCATTTCACTATCAATTCCTTAGTTCCCTCTCTTTAGTTCTTTTATTCTAGTTTTGCATGATTGTTGGTCCTTGCCTATATGGTGGGGACTTAAGTTTTCATCTGATCATCTTCTTTATTAATCCTTCTTTGTAAAATGTGCACAGGAAAAATAAAATGGAATACCTAATGTTTAACATTTTTTCCTATTTTTACAACCATAAAATTGACTATTGTCTTCTTATTTATTGGTTCTTTCTATTTTTAGAGGGAGATTTATTGATTTCAGGTTTCTTTAAATTAAGAAAAATATGTCCAATCAAACCACAGATGAGAAAAAAAATTAAAACAATTTCAAATGTTGTGTTTTACTCTCTACTACATGCAGGTGTTTGTATGGGAGGGGTGCAGAGGATAGGTGTTTTGTATACCTTTCATAGCAGTTGACAATTGTCAATAGTTAGTGCCAAATGTAAACACTAGTTTTTACTATTTTGGGGGCACCACCATATATTCAGACCCAGTTTCCTGTTTAGTGTTGTTCTTTGTATCTACTTTTTCTATTCACATCATAAGCTACATGGTGTATTACATAGTGTTGTTGCTCATATTACTACAACAATCTTTCTTGCCGATGATGATAATGACAGTAAATTTCTTCAAGAACCCATTGGAACAAACATAAGATAAAATATAGAAGTCATGGAAACCTGATAAGGCTAGAGACAAATATTTTGTTACATAGTTTGAAGTGGTATATGTTTCTGCAACTGCAATGCATAGATATTTAAGTATTGATATTCATATTGGGTTTTGTCTTTGTTTCACTGTAATTACTACACCTATGAAAATTTATGTTTTTGATTGTGCATTTGTTTGAATGTAATTGCAATAGTCATTGGAATTTTATGGATTCATATGATATTGGGTTTTATATTGTTTGAGTATGAATGTCTAAAACTGATTTTTGAAGTGGGTAAATGGGTCATTGGTGGTTTGAGTTTATGGATTAGTTTTTAAAGGTATTGGGTTTATTGTCTAAAAGGGTATAGATTGTGCAATTGCAATATCAAAAGAAATTTATGTATTGTTGGGTTTGAATTTTGTTTGAATGCAATTACAATGTCCATTAAATGAGTGTGAATGCTTGGAACTGATTTATGGGGTGGATGAATGGGTTATGATTGGTTTGAGTTTATGGATTAGTTTTACAAGGTGGTTATTGTTAGTTTAAGTTTATGGATTAGTTTTAAAAGGTGGGTTATTGTTGGGTTGAGTTTATGGATTCGCACAACATATTCTCCAAAACAGAAAAGAAAACTTCAGAAGTTAAAGTTATGATTGTGCCCAACATCACAATATGTAAGATATAGTTTTAACATTCAGACTAAGAAAACCCACTTCAGGTTTTAGGGTACCTATCACTACCCCTTTGGAAATTATAATATTAATGTCCACCTGTATGTTACAATTACTTTACTCTCAAACAATTTCTCACACTGTACCAGGATATGTAGATTTAACAATTTCAGGAAAAGTGAAAACATATTAATCTATTTCTATCTATTTAAAACAAACTTCTTCCTTAGATAACTAATGAAGTGAATGAATTGGTTTTTCCTGATCACTCTAGCTAGTTATAAAGTGAATAGCTCAGTTTCCCTGTCCAACCTAATTACCCACCTTTAATAAGATTATAACCTTTCAAGTAAACTATGCAGAAGAGATCCCATCCACAACAAACACCTCCACTATGCCTTCTTACTACTCCTAATCCCTTCTTTGACTTTCTACATACTAGCTACAACATTGCATCATCAAATAATTTCCATTGGCATAAATTTTGTCAATGTCCACGACATAATTTAGAGCAGAAACATTTAGGTAAGATCCACCTTTATATAATAGAGCAGAAACCTTTGGGTTATGTCCAGCTTCAGAAATTAAAAAATTGTATGTGGCTACATCACAATTTTGACATACCAACATATAAAAAAATTAGGATTCTGGTCTATATGCAATAGACCACATCTGCATTAGAAATTAAGATGTAATTTTGCAATGTAACACTTTTGAGTTGTATTCCATTGCCAATAGAGGAGCAGTATGCCGGTAAGGAAATGTCATATGGGAAAATATTAGTAAGGGTAAAGCTATATTACATCTAGAGATGTAGGCAAAAGAGTAGATTATAAGGGTACAACTATGTTATATTTAAAAAATAGTCACCAAAAACTGAGTTTCCTTTTGATTAATTGTAGACACCTAAAAATGTCTCCATCGTCAAGCCAGCTCCCGACATCCCTAAACATACCAATTTCCCTTCTAATCAAGTAATTACATTTTTATTTAATTAATTATCCCTTCATCACCTAATTTTTCATCATTCTATCCCCAACAATTGGATTAATTTTATTAATTCAATAATTCAACTTTAACCAATTAATTAAATAAATATGCAATATTTATTTGGTTAATTTATGCCTTCTCACTAAATCCAATTAATTAGGTAAATCATGCTTAACTAATTAATTTAGCCTATTAATTAACCTATCCCTACCCTAGGTAATTAAATAGTCATTATTTAATTACCTACCCTAGTCTATCTCATCCTAGCCTTAGGATTAATTAAGTTAAACTTTATTTAATTAATCTCAACCTCCCATTAACCCATTCCCTAATTTTTTCCAGCCATATTAAGTAGGCTAATCACCCTAATTAAAATGGTCAAACCTTGATTAACACTCCTCCCCACATCCCACAAATAAAAAATTGAAATATATCTCATATAAATCAATTTTTTATACACGTATCATAATCCTCATTTAATACCTCTTCCACCCCTTACACATGTCATAACTCATTAATATCCTCTCTTCCCCAAATAAATTTTTAATTCATTTTATTCTTCCCAATCTAAATTTTTAATTCATAAATAATCCATCTCACCCAACCTCATTGAATTCACCCCTTTTCCAAGATGAATATAAAATTCATCTTTATTCTTAGCCCTCCATTTTTTAAGATGAAATCTAGGCCCTCCACATCATCTTCATCCTCCACCATTGATCTCCCAAATCAATCTCAACCATTGGATCAAAATCTCTCCAAAATGCCTATAAATACAACATCCTCCAAGCCATTTGATCATCTAATTTCTAAGTAATGTTACCATGCCAAAATATCCATTGAGCTAAGTAATTTCTTGAGTTGCATTTGTGAGCTTGAGAGCATTTCACATCTCTTCTTAGTATCTAGGGTATATCTTGGAGCATTTGGGTGCAAGCTCCTTCACCCTCATGAGATTGGGTCTTCATATTAAGGTATAATTTCTTGTTTTGTATGCATTAAGTTTGTATTTTTACCTCAATTTAAATCTCCTAATCACATTAGCATGCCTAGTGGGACCCGCAAGGTCTCTATCTAATCATTTTTTTGTAAGTTTTTGTTGTTTGAGCCATGTTTACAGGTGTGGCGCTATCTACCTACGCAGTGGCAACATTTGTGGTGAATTTTAATGCTATCTTCTGACTGTTTCAATGCTATTTGACACGATAGTTTTTGTTGGATCTTATTCACATCTTCTTTAGTTTTTTGGTTTTCCCACTGACTTCCTAGGTTATTTGCTCTCTATTTTTGCAGGGATCGTGCATGAAGAGGGGGAGGTCATGCCAAAATCTTCTTGAGAACCAAACACACCATTTTTTCTTTCATCTTGTTTTGGTTTCCATTCACTAGGCTAACAAGACTAACAAGGCCCCTCTTTTTGTAGTCTAACCCCTATTTTGGTTAGGAAAACTTTATTTTTGTAGGCCTAACAATTTCAACCCCATATCAGCGCTATCAGTACCAAGAGCAGCACTATATTCCACTGTCAACCAGACCATTCAAACGCACATGCAGTGGTGCCTTGTTCCATACATATTAGTGCTATCATTAGTTTTAGCGCATTTTGTAACTTATTGTAGCACTATTTGTTTTTCTAGTGCATTCTGTCTCTCTTTTTAGTGCTATGTTGTATATCAGCACTATCTGTAAGTATTTTAGCGCTATTTTCTAGGGCAGTCAGGTTTTGGGTCAGTTTCTGTCAGTAGCACCATTGCAATCTACAGCGGTGCCATTTGTTGTCTATTTTAGCACTATTTTTATAGGCTAACCTCAGGTTCTGTGTAGGACTGATAGCTATTTCTAGGTCATCATCATCATTCTAAAACCACTAAAAAGTTCTTGCAGGGTTTTTTATCTTTAGGTTAAACAAACACTTCAATTGGTGCTTAAAAAGAACCCTTGTATGTTAGCATAAACAACATTTCAATTTGGTGCACTAAAATTGATCAAACAACAACAAGCAACAAACAAAATATTTGTGTGCCTTAGCATAGAAAAAAAATATTTGAATTTGGTGCTCTAAAATTAACAAGTGCTTGCCAACAAATCTACAAACATCTTGATTTTGGGCTTAAAAAGGACCACAAAGTGCATCATAATTCATTGGGTTAAAAAGAACAACAAATCTACATTTTTCACTCATCTAAACAAGAAAACAAATCAATTGTGTGAAGTGTTTTTGTGATAATGTTTGTGTGGTGAAAAGTGTATGGCTCTTCCCTCGCACCATTGGTGATCTTGGGAATCAAAAGCTTCTCACAACACTTGCATAAATCACCCCCGACATAATCCAAGAACTAAAAATGAACCTTGTTTAGTGTATCCCAAGCACAAAATATATGTATGCTCTCCCCTCGTATCCTTGTATGAACTTGGGGATCAAAAGTATTTTTGTGGTTGTGTTGCTTTTGTTAAACCTTTAGAGGGCCTACCACCCCGCTTCAAAAGGTGGGAACGACCCAAGTGGCAACAAACTAAAGCCAAGCTCTTTCGAGCTACTATATAAATAATGTGTTTGTGACAAAAGTCACAAGCAACAAGTGTTGTTGTGTCATACCAACAGCCAACCTCCCCCAAAACCCTCCAAGGTGTAATTGTTGAAGGCTGGGAGACTCCATAATAGAGACTAGTGTTGTCGTACGTATGGCCACCTGAACGAATGCACTTACTACAAACCTTTGTTTTAGTGAGCCAAAAACCTTCTATTTGTTGATGCAGAAGGGTAACCTTTGAAGCAGTCCCGATTCATGCGGTTCTTAGTCAAGGTAGTAGGGACAATCCTAAGGTTTGGTGAGGGACAAGCCTTCATGGAAACCTAGATCTTGGTATGTGTGAGAAGTGAGTGCACTGTAAGGGGGAGCCGGTGCTACCAAGATCCTTGAGCTACCCACTTTGAATAAGCGCAGCTAGGGGATTCAACAAATACTATCCTATCTTCGCCTTAGGTGGTACAAAGTGCTTGTTTAAGAAAATCCCACGTCTTTTCATAAACAATATCTTGGCTATTTTGTGTTATTGTGCTTAAAGTGCTTTCAAGAAACTTGCCAAGAGATAATAAAAATCATTTGATCAAACTTCATATCAATACAAATCCAAATTTGTCATCAAAATCTATCTTTTTCAGAGCCTTGACCAACACTGACCTGTTTTAGCGCCATCTCTATCTACTTTTTGCACCATTTCACCTATGGATTGGCGCTATTTGCAGAATGACCTACCTGAAACTAATAAAAATTCCATTATGATCTTTAGGACCTACCTAGCCATAATCCATAATCACCTTCCCAAAAATCCATCAATACCCCACCCTTTTTCTTCTAAATTTTCCAATCACACCTTCATTTTAACCTTAGAGAATCAACCATTATCATTATCAGACCCCTTGCTATACCATAATCCACACAATTCCATGTCCACTCATCCTTATTAACCTTTGCATACCTTTTGGGCCAAACAAACATCTTTGTTACAAGAAAATCATTCCAAAATCCTTTCACTTCTCTCATAAAAAAACCATCAACCAACATCTAAAACTCATCATCCCTTTGAATGAAAGCTAGATCTAGATTTCATCTTTTACATCATATTTTGCTTGGAGAGTCATTAGTCAACCTTTCAAGTGAAATAATCATCCTTCTTCGTGTAAGGTCATTAGTCTACCCCAAACAAAGAGAAACATCCATATGTACAACATAAAACTAGATCTTAATTAAGATCATTCATTGACCTTCAAATCCTTTTCAAAAATATCATCCTAATCCCTCATACCAAATGTTTAGTTCATCTAAAAATTTCACCCTCTAAATCAACATCAAAATCCCTTTTGTCAAATCATCCTCAAGAAAACTTCATCTACCATCTATCATTTTGGTCCATTTTTTTGTAAAAATCAATATCACCCCCTCTTATCATCATTAGATTGACACTTTTTTGAAGACTCATCTCTTAGAAGTGAAAATCTATCCTTTATCACACTACAATCACCCTTTCATCTTTTACTCCATTCCACTACCACATCCTCTTTGGGTTCAACAAATCAATCCAAATTCTCTAAGGTCTCCATCCCCCTTTCATCCACCTCAAAATCAAATCCATACACTTGCATGCCCATAACTAGATCACAACACAAGAAGAATCAAGGAATGGAAAACTTTAGACAACATATGGGCATAGGAATGCCTAATACCAATGACAACAACCTACCAATCGACCAAACACATAACTTACCTTCAGTTTTTCAACTCTTGACATATAAGCCCAATGAAAATCCCTTCCATTTCTTGCAACTACCACCACCACCACCACCCATCCAAAACATCTCCACCATTAGTGAAGATGAGCAAGATGTCTTGAACTTTACACAAGATGCCGACAACATGGACATGGTTGACAAAGTCCTAAGGTCGGATCCAAATAGATATCTTGACTACATCCTCAAAATTGGTGCCCAACCACCCCACAACACGACATCATCCCAACCATCCACCTCTAACAACAATCCTACCACATCTTCTCAACCATCAACATCAAACACCCAACCTATCATCTCTTAAACCTGAACTCCCACCATATCTACCACCCCCACAAGCTATAATGTTACCACATCTACAATTCCCACAAGTGTCTCCAATCCTACCACCTCCCAACCCATCATCACATCCACTACCATAACTAACGTAAACTCTTCCATTCCACAAATCACCTTGGGCATCCAAGGGAACCTCACACATGCAAGTGCCTCCACAAGTGTGCCTCCACTCAACCCTCAAAACATAGCCTACATGAGACAATTCTTTTCACAACCACCTTACAACACGACCAACCCATCTAGCACCAATGCATCTCATGTCAATCCATCCAACATCAACCCCTCCAATGTCAACCTATCTAATCTCACATATCTACAAAACCTCGTAGCATCATCAACACAACATAATCGCAATCTTCAAATACCTTCCCATATTCTCCAACAAATTCACGCTTACCAATAATATCTCACACAACTCAACCAAAACACCACCCCACAGTACCAAAACACAATCTCCCAAAACTTCCAACATCAAATCCCACCCAATCTCCAACATCTCATCAATCAACAAACCTACACACCACAACCACCACCAACCCCAGATCTAACAAGCATTGTACAAGCCTTGATTCAAAAAGTAGACGATATACAAACTGGGGGCAAATGCAAGCATTATTCTTTTGAGGATATTTGTCCCTATCCATTTGATCAAACATTGTACATGCCCCCTTTCCCCAAAAAAATTGAAACACCCAAATTTGACAAATATAAGGGAAACGGAGACCCTAGGGATCATCTTAGGGAGTTCTACCTTGCTTTCTTAGAAGTCTTGAACATTCATACATATTTAATGAGACTGTTTCCAAGAAGCCTCGATGGTTAAGCCATTGAATGGTTTGCACATCTTCCCTTGGGCATTAGGTCTTTCCTTGAGCTCGTGGAAAAATTTGTCAATCATTTCTCCTATAATTTTGAACATGAAATATCTATGACAGATCTTTGCAATACAAAACAAAAGAGTGGAGAATCCTTCACTTCCATCTTACAGAGGTGGAGAGGCCTAGCAAGCAAACTCCCTTGGCCAATTCCTGAGAAGCAATTAGTCACCATGTTTGTGACTAACCTAAATCAAGAAATAGAGTTCCATCTACAGATCCTTTGTGTGTCTACCTTCGAAGAAGTCATTGACAAAGGTACTACCATAGAAAGGGCCCTTGTCATCAAGGGCTCAATCAAATTATATGACAAGTCCTATAGCAACAACAACAACAACAAAGTCAATATCAATGTCCCCAATGGAAACAACAATAAGAACACATAATCAAATGAAAAGTCACGCTTTTGGGGAAAAAACAAAAACACCTTGAACGACGGCATCACTAATGTGAAAGCCATCCAACATGTACAAAATCAAGCACCCTCAAGTACATATGTCACCAATGTAAATATCCCAAAGGGGCAATCTAATCAAAACAAACCTCGAAGATAATTCACCCCTCTAGGGGAACCAATCGAGGATATCATTGATAGATGCCTAAAGAAAGGTTTGATAATTCTCCCACCTGTTAAGCCCCACCAAGAGAGTGAGCTCAAAGCTGCGTGGTACAATGAAAATGATTATTGTGACTACCACCGCATTATGGGCCATAAAACAGTTGATTGCATGAAATTAAAGCATTATGTGCAAGACCTCATAGATCAGAACAAAGTCAATCTTGAGAAAAGCACCCAACCATCACCTAACGCTAATCTAGGAGCTTACAAGGATCCACTACCTAATCATAACAAAGTCTCATCATCTAATCAAGCCTACAATGTCACCCCACGGCCCGCATCCTATGACTTTATTGTGGGGCAGTTAGAACCATTGTCTAACCATATCAACATAATCACCATTCGGGCTCAAGCATCCAATTTCTCTGTCACAACCCATCGTGGCCGCATATCCATCTATATAGCCCCTATCACTAATCAAACACCTACATCCATGTCAGACTCCCTACCATATCATCTAGCTATGCACCCATTGCCTACCAATAAGTACAACCTCTTAGAACATCTAGGAAAGACCCCTGCACAAATCTCCATACTTGAGTTGCTTCACACGTCACCTCTCCATAAAGAAGTCCTTGATAAAGCACTCTTGGAAACCCATGTTCCCGCCAACCTAAATGTGAATGAATTCCAAGACATGGTGGGTCAAATTGCCACGCCTCAACATCTCACCTTCTCAGAAAAAGGATCTTCCCATGTCCAAAAACTCACATAATGATGCCTTACACATCGAAGTCTGCATCCACAAGCATATCATCAAGAGAGTCTTAATAGATGGTGGTTCTAGCCTAAACCTATGCACTCTCAAATTACTAAAATACTTAGGATACTCGGATGTGGTTGTAGACACCAGTGAATGCATAAAAATCAAAGGGTATGATGACACTAAACGACTATCTGAGGGTACTATCAAGCTCCCTATTCAAGTGGGACAAAAGATAATGGAAACAAAATGTCAAGTCCTTGATCTTGATCTCCCTTACAACATTCTTCTTAGCCGACCATGGATCCATGCCATGTAAGCAGTCCCCTGTACATTCCATCAATGTCTAAAGTTCCCTCACAATGGAACGGAAGTAACTATCTATGCCAATCCCTGACCCTTCCAATACTATAGTTTCTTAGAAGGCCATGACCACACCTTCTGTCTGTATAACAAAGCTATCACAAAAACAAAACCCACAACATCCACTTCATACATCAACCCTACTAACATTTCCACCACTTCATCCAACACACCTCCACTACCCGAGGTCAAGATCAAGCTTAGTGACATGGGGTGTGGGGAATACAACCTACACGGTACCTTTTGTGTGAGAACATTACCCAACCCCAAAATGTTTGGTATCCCAAAGAAAGAGGAAGCCAATACAGTTGTCAGCAAGTGTAAACCATCACCTACCTTTGAGAAGAAACATCTCCTTGATCAAGATGTGCTCGAAGACATATCATCTTGGCTATATAAAGATGAGGAAATGGAGTAAAAAGCTCCCACAATACCAATAGAGATCTATGGCAAAGGGTCAAAGATTGTCAGAAACATGGGCTATAAAGGACAAGGTAGTATCGGCCTTCATGAACAAGGGATTGTGGAACCAATCCAAGTGACAAAAAATCCTTATACTCAAGGGTTAGGATATGGTCAATGACAACGTATCCTCACTACTAGCGAATGTATCCTAGCTGAGGTCACTACAGTCTCCCTTGAAGAAATGGGCCATCAAGACTCCTTTAGTGACTTCACCGACTTCGTTTAATCATCTATATGTACCATATACATAGTCACCATCCTAACCTCTTCATCCAATGACTTACCCCTTGTATACCCAGACCTCATAGACTGGGACCAACAGGGACCTCCTATCTTTGACGTAGCACCGAATGATGAAGCAATCACTTTAATGATGGGGGTTAGAGATCACTTCCCCCTGGGAGATCGTAAAGAAGGATACATTATGGAACTTTATATAGTTGCCTATTTCAGGGAGACAACCCCTGCTTCTAGTTGCAAAAATATAAAAATCAAACATGGGTCTAATGGTGAAAATTGCTCCGTAATAGTGTCAGATCCCAAAAAAGTAAAAATAAAGGACGTATCTCCTGGTGAAAACCGCCATGAGGCATTGGGAGATGGAAGCATTGGCTTTCCTGAGATAGAGAAGGTATATCCCAACAGATCATCCATCCTGGTGGAGCGAATTAAAGAGATGAATCTTGGGACCGAAGAAGAGCCAAAAATCACCTTCATGACAGAATCTCTCAGCGCAATAGAGTAGGAAAACTTCTTAGCCTTCTTCAAATGTAGAAATCATAATTTTGTGTGGACTTATGTAGACATGCTAGGGCTCGATCCCACTTTGGTCATCCATCACCTTACAGTATGGCCTAATGCAAAACCAGTAAAGTAGAAGCTGAGAAAAATGAACTCTCAGGTGGCCCTCCTAGTCAAAGAAGAATTGAAGAAACTACTAGATGTTGGGTTCATCCGACCAATTGATTATCCTGAGTGGGTTTCCAACTTAGTACTAGTAGCCAAACCTGATGGCTGAATCCATTTCTGCACTGACTTTCGAGATATTAATAAAGCCTGCTCGAAGGATGACTTTCCTTTACCAAACATTCACATGATAGTGGATCTTATAGCAGGACATGAGATGTTATCACTAATGGATGGTTTTTTAGGGTATAATCAAATCAGGATCATAGAAGAGGACCAACATAAGACAACCTTTATATGTCCATGGGGGATGTACTGTTGGGTGGTAATGCTGTTTGGCCTAAAGAATGTTGGAGCCACATATCAATGAGCCATGACTGTCATCTTCCATGATCTTTTCCACCACATCATGGAAGACTATGTGGATGACTTGCTAGGAAAATCAAAGACATGGGAGGAACACCTAGATGTATTAGCAAAGATCTTCGATCGACTGGAGCAATACAATGTTCGCTTGAATCCAACGAAATGTGTCTTTGGGGTCACCTAGAATTGAGTTAGACCCCGCAAAAGTTAAGGCCATCACTGAAATGTCTCTTCTAAAAACACTAAAATAGATAAGAAGTTTGCAAGGGAAACTCCAGTCCATTCGTCGGTTTACTGCTCAACTTGTTGATAAATGTCAACCGTTCCAACATCTACTCAGAAAGGATACAACTTTTGTCTGGGACAATCAATGTCAGGCTACCTTCGACTAGCTAAAAGAATACCTAGCTAATCCCCCTATTCTAACTCTGTCAAGGCAAGGAGAACCCCTCCTATTATACATCTCAGCAATAGAAACAACTATTGGAGCCTTATTAGCACAACACAATGAGCAAGGGAAGGAAAGAGCCATATATTAAATCAGTTGTACCCTAATATCCTATGAGCTAAACTATACACCAATTGAATGAGCATGTCTAGCCTTGGTCTTTACTTCACAAAAACTAAGACACTACATGCTCAATCACAAAACCAAGCTCATCACCAAGATCGATCCACTAAAATATCTGCTAAACAGAGCTTCTCTTACTAGGAGAATGGCAAAATGGGTCATGATCCTCAGTGAATTTGACATTGAATATACTGAGAGAAAGGCTATCAAAGGACAGGTTATCGTTGATCAGCTGGCTGAAGCACCTATTCTTGCAGAATATCCTACACTGGTAGAGTTCCCTGATGAAACCATCTTGACAATAGCACCGGCAACAGAAACATGGAAAATGTACTTTGATGGGTCATATACACACAGACACTTGGGGGTAGGCATCTTCTTTGTTACCCCTCAAGGGGACATAATCCACAAGTCATTCAAAATTGCATTCTCATGTACCAACAATGTGGCAAAGTATGAGGCCCTTATCACAGGTCTCTGAATGGAAATCAAATAGAGAATTGAGAAGCTAATAGTGTATGGAGACTCCCAACTGGTCATCCGACAAGTAAACAATGAGTACAATACTAATCATGACAAACTCCTGCCTTATAAAAAGATGGTTGATGACTTTAAAGACTATTTTGATGCCATGCACTTTGAACAAATCCCAAGGCTAAACAACAAAGCTACAGATGCCATGGCCACCATCAGATCCCTGGTCGACATGAAGAAAGATAGCAAGAAGTGTAAGTTCCTGATAGAAGAGCTCCCTATTCCAGCATATGATGTTCCCTAATCAGAGCTAGTGTGCAAAGTTATTGGTCTCTTATCGCCATGGTATCAAGAAACCTATCTATATCTCCATGATAACATCATCCCTCCTAACCTATCTGCCTCACAACAAAAAAATTTCATCCATCAAGCCTCCTGCTTCACCCTTGTAGGAGATACCCTATACAAAAGGAGTCTTGATGGCACGCTTTTACGATGTTTAGACTCTAGGGAAGCTGAAGTGGCCTTGCAAGAGGTATATGAAGGCATTTTTGGGGCACATTCAAGTGGACCCACTCTTGCTAAAAAGATCCTGAGGACCGGATACTATTGGCCAACCATGGAATGAGATGCCTACCAATTTGTAAAAAAATGCCTTCCATGTCAACAACATGGAGATCTCATTCATACACTAGCACAAGAATTGCAACCAATCACAACATCGTGGCCTTTCTCATAGTGGGGGCTCGACCTTGTAGGAAAAATACATCTGCCATCATCTAATGGCCATAAATTCATCATCACAACTACTGAATACTTCACTAAGTGGGTGGAAGTAATACCACTCACCTTCACCACTAGAACATAGATATCTAAGTTCATCCTCCATTATATCATATGTCGTTATGGTATCCCTCATTCCATCATCACTGATAATGGAAAACCATTCAAGAACTAGGAAGTCTGCACTTTATGTGAAAAATTCCAAATCCAACACCACTTCTCCACTCCATATTACCCTCAAGGAAACGGTCAACCAGAAGCTTCAAATAAAACCATCCTTTGCATTCTAAAGAAGATGGTTAATGAAGTCGGCCGTGACTAGCGCCTCCAGCTCAATCCCGCCCTATGGGTCTATTGCACAAGCATCCATACCCCCATAGGAGCCATTGCATATTCCCTTGTATTTAGATCCAAAGCCATTTTACCTATTGAGGTCAAGCTCCCATCCCTAAGAGTATCTCTGCAAAATATAATCAATGATGAAGAATACCGAGTCGCAAGGTTGCATGAGCTAGAATTATTGGATGAGAAATGTCTGGATGCATTGAACCACCTGCAGGCCTATCAAAATCTCCTCAGTAGAAGCTACCACAAGAAAATCAAAAACTAAAAATTTGAAGCAAGTGACCTTGTCCTTATGGAAAACTAGAAAAAATTGCAGGAGTGCCCTAAGAAAGGAAAATTTGAGCCCAATTGGCTAGGGCCTTATGTCATCATAGCCAACTATGGATCAGGAGCATACCAGCTTACAACACTTGAGGGGCAGCCTCTGGATGAGCCTATGAACATTCTACACCTGAAGAAATTCTACGCATAACACATCGAGTACCCCAAGCATAAAAATCAAAAAATAAAAAAAATAAAAAAATAAAAAAAAATAAAAAAATAAAGAAATTAAGAAAAACCCGAGTGCAATAAAGACTTCCAATGGTGAAAATCACTTCGGTGATGCCTTGGATTGGTACCATGGTGAAAACTTATTGTAGGTGCCATGTGTAGTGGCTGGTTCTACCATCTAATAAGTCCTCTTTCCGTCACAACACTCCATATTGTACACATCCCATGGCTTGGAATTCTGAAACATCAAATCCTATCGCCCACCCCACAATATCCCACCCAAGGCTAATTAATGGAATGAGGATCCTTGTAAGCTTCCTTTTGTACAACTAAAAATAGAAAAATCGAAAAACAATAGAAAAATAAAAAACTCCAAAAATAATAGAAAAATCAAAAAATCAAAAAATAATAGAAAAATTAAAAAAATCCAAAACAATAGAAAAATAAAAAAATCCAAAAAACAATAGAAAACCACCAAAATCCAAAAAATCCTTCCTAAACAATTCACTGCAAATCACCCCCATACATCGATCTCACTGCAACTAGTGACCATCAACATCCATCAACCCTCAGCATCACACCCATCCTAATACCATTCCCACATCATCAAGTCATGCCAGAACTACATATTCATCTCACTCGCATCTTGAAAGTACCTTGATCCTGTGGACACAGGGTATGTAGGCAGTCTGTATTACAAAGGAAGTATCTAGTACTCAGGTACATAAGATGCACCCATCCAACCTATTTGGATGGTCCCCAGTCACTGAGCTTACTGGACCCAATAAATGATACACACACTAAGTCTATGCTTGAAGCATGGTCCCTCATGCAAAAATCATCAATCAACATACCAACTATAAGTCAACACATGGCCTGACTATACTTTTTCCCATCTTCCAAAAAAATATTCAACAACATCCAACCGATTCGTGTCCTAGGATATATCATTCCTATAATGGACATGAATCTATCATCTTCAACACTAATCTTGGCAAGAGCACACAATGACTATTTGTGTCTTTTTGTTGGTATTCTTTATTATTGATTTTTATTTCCTTGTCTTGCTCTAGGTCAATTCCAAAGCTACCTTGATCTCATCATATCATGGTCAGTAGAGGACGACAACTAGAGGGGACATGGTCACTGCTTTTGTATGCTGTACTTGTGGGTTGCTTTCATTGACTCCAGGGATAGTATTCATATCTTGAAACCAGGGTCAGTTCTAGCATACAGTACCTCGTTTACATATACAAGAAGCAATAACTTATATGTACTATGAGTATCAATGGCTATGAGTCCCCTTCCTTGGCTAGGCAAGGTTATACTAGCTTGGAAATCCATGACATCAACCTATTGTTTGTGGGTCTAGTCCATGCAATCGTGGGATATACACATCAACACTTAGGTCATTTCATACCTTTGTAGAAGGCATCCTACATTGCTATAATAAACTAAGAAATGCTCTCAATTAATGTTATGCAACTATTGTTACTAGCTCAAATCATCATGCTAATCATTTATTCAACTATATCATCTGGGCCTAGATCTTGTAATCACCTAGCTTACCCCCCTCCCCCAAATCCCCTCACTAATCCCACTCCTCCAACTTATTCTCACTCAACACATCCTGAGCCATAGTAAATCCCCCTCAATGACGTGGTGTCTTATGACCTAACAATTTCCTCATCTCCCCCTCCACCCCCCCAATCTAGCCGTAGCCAATCATATCTATACCCCATCCATCTACACTCATCCTCTCCCCACCACCTAGGGTTCAACAAAGAACATCATGTGTATCTAGACGTAATCATCTCACATATCCTTTAATTTGAATTTTGCAATCATTTAGGTGCATTTTAGAATCATTTAATATGCATCTCATATATCATTTAATTTGCACTTAGGTGCATTTTAGAATCCTTTAGTTGCATATCATAATCATTTAGTTTGTAATCATTTAGGTACATTATAGAATCATTTAGTTTGCATCTCATATATCATTTAATTTGCATTTCATAAACATTTAGGTGCATCTTAGAATCATTTAGTTGCATCTCATATATCATTTAATTTGCATTTCATAATCATTTAGGTGCATTTTAGAATCGTGTAGTTGCATCTCATATATCATTTAGTTTGTAATAACTTAGGTAAATTTTAAAATCATTTAGTGAAATTTCATAAATCATTACATTCCATTCCATAATCATTTAAATTGCACTTAGTTTGCATTTCATATAATCATTACATTGCATTTCATAATCACTTAGGTGCATTTTTAGAATCATTTAGTTTGCATTTCATAATCATTTAGTTTGCATAGCATAATCATTTAGTTACATTTCATAATCATAATCATAATCATTTAGTTGCATTTTATAACTATCTAGTTGCATATCCATATTTCCATACATAACATGTGTTTATTAAGATAAACATACATTTCCATTGCATTACATTTTACATCCATAATAAATGTTTATTAATCTGAAAATTTATTTGCATTATACATCATAGTCCATAAATCAAAAACATGCATATATCAAAATAAGTAAATCATCATTACATTCATCATATTACATCAATAGGTACATCCATAACATCAACATAATACATCGCATAAACACAACACATCCATAGCATATAATCCATAAAGCATACTACATCCATCAACATAAGCATCATCATAATCATATAAAAGCATCATAAACAAACATATAGGCCATCAAAAACCATCATCTCATATATCATCATCGTAAAAATGTGCATCGCTCATGTATAAACATCAAATAATAATAATAATAATAATAATATGTCATGATACAATGCCTCCAAAGGCCAAAATGATGCAACTGTCAAATAGAGGACCCTCTCCCTAACTCAGTAGGGGATCCTGCTTGTGGTGGTGGTTGTGCCTATGACTATGGTCTTGCCTGTGGCTATGGCTACGGCTGCGACTAAACCTATACCTGTGCATCCTGTTGGGGCGCATATGATGGGGGACCCATCAACTGCTGAATAGACTAAACTTATCTAGATTTGTGTGACCTAGACGTCCTGGATCCACTGAGCTGACTATAGCTTGGTGCATGATGCTCTACAGGCACTGTTTTATGATAGATACCCCGATAATAATCCACCTGTCCTCTGGCCTCTAACAGCTATCCCTATACCTAGGACAATTGTGTCTGCATCAGTGTCAAAACTAGGGTCATATCGGCACCTAAAGCTTGTAAACTAGCCACCGTAGCCTCTACCTACCGAGCTCTCACAAGTGCAGCATCTCGCTCCCCTATCAAAGTGGCTATCTCACCCTGTACCTAGGCTAACTGTGTCCCCAGCATAGCCACCTGTCCCCGCAGGGTCTCAATCTCCTCCTCCTCTCCACTCTGAGACCATTGATGAGATGAAGACCCTCGAAGCCCTGACTCTCCACCTACCACTAAAGTGCCCGGCTTTGCCTGCTATCCTATTGCAACAGCCTGTTGCTACTATAATACTTGTTGTGGGGGTAGAACAACTCTATCTACCCTTGCCTATCCCCCACACTATCGAGGTGCTCCCTGCCTCAGCACCATTCTAATTTGAACCTACTCCACAGGTACCTGTTGTATGGGTACCCCCTATTGCACCTGTTGCTAGAGCAATTGCAAGCTACCACCTGCCTGCCCCTCTCCCATGAGCCTAACCTATCTAGTTGTTGCTGCTACCAACACATCCATCAGCTCCCCATCTCTCCCAATCTCCCTCTCCTCCCCATCCCCTCCAACCTCCACAAGATAGTCCACAATAATCTCCTCACCCTCCTCCAAGAAATCATCTCCATTAGAATCATCATCTCCATCCTCTTCAGACTCCTCATCCCCTGATGCTACCGCTTCCTCTACGGGGACTACCTCCTTTGTAGGGTCTGTGGACCATGTAGGTTGCCACATCCACCACCATGTCTCATACATAGGAGTAGTGTCTGCATCCCTAACCACACTCTACCAATTCCACATTGACGACTCCAAATCTGTAAAATCCTTTAGGGCAACCTGGGGCTGTATTGTTGTAGGCCAATAACGGGCATCTCGACAGGTCCATGCAAAAATTGTCATCAGTTGTGGAACATCCTATCGTAGCCCAAACTATTGCGTAACTCATGACAGTAGATACATATCGATCGTATGGTCCCCTCGACCTATTAGGTAGCGCTGTTGGAAAGTGAAAGGCATGTGAACATCATCATCTGGCCAGGGCTCCACTCTAATGTATGGTCGCTAGGTAACCTGAGTGATGTCATCCAACACCCATCTCCAATACCGAACCTACCTGATGTATGTATACTCGGCATCTCGATATAGGAAAACAAAGGCCTCAAACTGATGATGATAGTATCCACATCTCGGTCGAGTGACCGGAATATGCTCCTAGATCCACACATGCAGCAAAGTAACCTCGAATGATAAAGTTGAATCACGATGATAAACAACTATATGCATCTCATGATAGAGCTGTGCGAACATTGTCAGTCCCCAAGCATACACTGTCTCATGTCTGACCATCCCCTCAATCACCTCTCCCCATCCAACCAGAAATCCGCTACCTCTCCTATCTGGCATCACTACACCACCAATCAATGCACACAAGAATAAAGCAAAGTGATCTTCACCTGCTGCCAGTGTCCCCTCATAGCTCATCTCCCTCCCATCTACTAACAAAGTAATGTGATCGCAGCCAAATACTCTAACCAAGGCCCTCCATCCCCTCCTCGTGTCATATGTTACCCAACAACCATGAATCAGTAGCTTGAGGATGCGATAAACATCCTCAAGAGTGATGGTGATCTCACCAGTAGGAAGCAAAAATGAACACGTCTCTAGCTGATACTGCTCTACAACAACTGTAATTAGAGCTCTATGAGCTCGTAGCACTGGCATTGATGCAGCTATCAAAAACCCTAACCTCGCTAATCGATCCTGGGTGGCATCATCAAATTGATCAAATAGTGCCATCATAGACGGCACGCGTCACTTCTGTAAGGACACTATAAATGACCTCGTATCCTGCATCCACAGTTTTCTGGTCAAAATTCTACCTATCTTTTTCCAAATCCACCCCTTTCTTCTAATGTTGAAAGCCAAAAACATTTTGGCACCACAATAAACCATATTTTGTGCCATTTCTAATGATGGTGCCACATTTCCCTAGGGCGCTAAATAACAATATAGAACCACTGCGTAGCCTTTTCGCGCCATTTACACAAATGGTGCTACCCTTCCACTTGGTGCCAATCTAACAAATGGTGCCACTATTCCCGATAGCACCTGTATTAGGTATAGCACTACTCCTCCACATAACACTAATCTTAAAGATAGCGCCATTATCCAACATAGAGCTTATCTAAAAGATAGTGCTACCCTATCCCCTATTTGGCACCAAAATGCCAAAATCCTAAACCCTGCACACATTGTGCTAATACAGAGTATGGTGCCAAAATGTTAAACATATGGTACCAATCCAACCCCTCCTCTACCCTAGTGGATAGTACCAATCCAGAGGATTGTGCTAGTCAACTTCTTTTTAGCGCCATACGATCTTGTGATAGTGCCACAACGCTAATCACAAATTCCCAAAGCCCAAAAATGCACTAAAATCAAAAAATGACAAAAGTTAGGGTTAGTCCCTACTTGGGGTCTAGCCTCTGGTGCCTAGCCATATGATCATAAATGCTCAGAAATGTGGGCATGTGATGCAGAGCATCTAGGACAGCAGAAGCATACTTCAAAACTTCAATGCAATGGCTCTCAAGATTCACTATTTTCTATGACAAAGATCAAACCACCCATGGGGAAGAGTTGTAACACAACAATGTACTTGTTCTTGACATATAAAATGAGGGACTTTAGGACACCTATCCCAAGATGCCTAACTCCATTCATTATTTCATCCAACCCACTGTGCAGGGTCTGTAGGACAGTAGTCTTCAATAATGTCTTCTAAAGACAGTTACACAATATCTCTACTTCACAGTCACAGCATCCTCATTGGGATGATCTCCATCAACATAAACTCAATCTCATTGCAGCATACCAATTCAATAACTTACCAAGCACCTAATGTCTTCATTGACAAACCAATAACATGATAACCAAAACTACTACCTTCTTTGTAGTGACTGTCTCCAAGAGGACTGGCAGAGTCAGCAATCAACAGGCAAAGAGGACTGATTCCTCAGAGGATCTCTCCATATTTCTTGTCATAGGATCATTACTAGATCCAGAGCCCTTTGTGTTAGTCACAATGCATAGCATTCTCTGATTGATTACTGAATACAATCAAGGGTAAACACCTATCTGTTATTGTCCTTCACTCAATTCCAACACATGGATTTGCAAAGTCATTAACATGACAACCTCACACTAAGCCATTCTCTTGCCTCCACAATCCTCACAAGACTTTGCCCTAACTATTATACAACCCATTCCACTGATCAGAAATAGAAAAGATTAGTGGAATGAGGAGAAATCCATCGGGTACTCAAAAAAAACCCTAGCTTAGGTTTTAAGACAGCCTAGCACAAAAACAGTGATTTCTCACACCCAGTCTAATGTCAAGATTTCAAACAAGACTCAAATCAAAGCTACTTCAGTCCTCTAACCTTCCATTACAAACATGGGCTATGACTGTTTCGTACAGGTCCAGGTATGGGCTGATAACAGCAAATAAACACAGAAAAAACATAGAAAAACAAGAAAATGGATGTTTCTTTGGTTCTATTTCACTTCCTCCGAATGTCTTATTCACAATACACCTTGGCAGGCTTCAAATAAGCCTCCTACATTTGAATCAAGAAGCATGGGAGTGGTTGGGGTTGATGAAACTGCCCCAACCATCAAGCTTCTTTCTTGTTTCTAACTGCAGCACTAATTGCTATTTAGTAACTGTCCTCATTTAGGCTTACATCGATGGTTTTATGTTTAACAAGGCGTTTTAGCACTTGGTTAACCTTTGGACAAGGTTTTAACAATCCTCCAAACCTCTGACATGCCTCCAACTAAGAGGATTGCCTCCTACACACATTAGGAGGGCTACAAACCTATATGACTTGCCTTTACAATATGACTGTCCTCCTTTACAATATCAGAGTAGATTTTAGGTATTTGGACATAATCCCTTACAAGCATGGAATTCAAGCCTTATTACAACATTGAATGGTCTCAAGGACCTTATTGAACCAAACAAACTATCTAAAGATCAAGTAAAACCTAGATGTCTTGGTGTTCCTGCACCAGGGTGTCACGAGAACCTGGGATTGCACTCTGCCATCTCTACTTTGCTCCTTCTTCTCAAGAATTCAATGTGTACAAATGTTGCACCCTTAGGGACCACTAGTCTAAATATAGTAATCCATGTGATCCTTCTGCCCACTTTTTTTTTCCCCTCCGGGGTGCAGATCACAACCTTTTTTTTCCATTTTTTTCCTTATCATCTTCTTTTTCTATCCTCTATCCAACTTTCACTCCCATCACGTCCTTGCGAGAGCTCGCTTGAAAATTTTTTATTTTTTCACCAACCTCTCGAGGGGGCATCCCTCACTCATTTTATTCCTTTTTGGTAGCTAGGGCACTTTTTTATTTGACCTGACACCACTTCCCTGCTAGGTCCTGACGTCACGTCAAATAGGGGCAAATGTAGACACCTAAAAATATCTCCATTGTCAAGCCAACTCCCGACATCCCTAAACATACCAATTTCCCTTCTAATCAATTAATTAAATTTTTATTTAATTAATTATCCCTTCATCACCTAATTTTTCATCATTCTATCCCCAACAATTGGATTAGATTTATTAATTCAATAGTTCAACTTTAACCAATTAATTAAATAAATATGCAATATTTATTTGGTTAATTTCCCCCTTCTCACTAAATCCAATTAATTAGGTAAATCATGTTTAACTAATTAATTTAGCCTATTAATTAACCTATCCCTACCCTAGGTAATTAAAGAGTCATTATTTAATTGCCTACCCTAGCCTATCTCATCCTAGCCTTATGATTAATTAAATAAAACCTAATTTAATTAATCTTAATCTCCCATTAACCCATTCCCTAATTTTTTCCATCCATATTAATTAGGCTAATCACCATAATTAAAATAGTCAAACCTTGATTAACACTCCTCCCTACATCCTACAAATAAAAAATTGAAATATATCTCATATAAATCAATTTTTTATACACATGTGTCATAATCCTCATTTAATACCTCTTACACCCCTTACACATGTCATAACTCATTAATATCCACTCTTCCCCAAATAAATTTTTATTTCATTTTACACTTCCCCGTGTGAATTTTTAATTCATAAATAATCCATCTCACCCAACCTCATTGAATTCACCCATTTTCCAAAATGAATATAAAATTCATCTTTATTCCTAGCCCTCCATTTTCTAAGATGAAATCTAGGCCCTCCACATCATCTTCATCTTCCACCATTGATCTCCCAAATCAATCTCAACCATTGGATCAAAATCTCTCCAAAATGCCTATAAATACAACATCCTCCAAGCCATTTGATCATCTAATTTCTAAGTGATGTTACCATGCCAAAATATTCATTGAGCTAAGTAATTTCTTGAGTTGCATTTGTGAGCTTGAGAGCATTTCACATCTCTTCTTAGTATCTAGGGTATATCTTGGAGCATTTGGGTGCAAGCTCCTTCACCCTCATGAGATGGGTCTTCATATCAAGGTATAATTTCTTGTTTTGTATGCATTAAGTTTTTATTTTTACCTCGATTTGAATCTCTTAATCACATTAATTATATCCATGTTTTCAAAATAGACTCACATCAACTTTAGAGCTTACAATAACCCACTTCATAAATTAGAACTATAATCATATCAACTTTAGAATTTAGACACATAGCCTTCACATATTAGCCGCTTGGGACACTATCCCACCATCAAAATATGCAAAAAATGACCATATAGAGATCTGAAGCCAGCTATATATCCATCTTCAGAGCACACTTGTATCATACCAATATAAACGAATGTAGACCCACAATGGAATTTAGACATTGAAATCATACCCACAATTGAATTTAGACATTGAAATCATACCCATAATGGAATTTAGACATGTTCTTAAAAATAAGCATCTTCCCAATTCTCCAAACGTAAAATTATAAATCTAAACCCCTTGCGCCCTCACCCTCCCCACCCAAAAAATGCAAAAAAGATATTACTAACCTTGTGGCCAATGCGATAGTATGATTTCTTTAAGAGAACCAATGGTGGTAGCAGGGGCATAGTTATTGGGACTAATATCGGTACCATCATAAAGCCTAAATTTAAGCTCCAACAAGTCCTCCACTACCATGGTAGATGATCCTCCTATCTACCCACCCACCTCACTTGCTATATCTCAATCCACCAACAGTAAATCAAATTCTCATTCATGATTGAAACCAAATTCACCATAGAATCGAAAAGGACCCCTCTAGTAATTCAAGCCTCTTCACCCATCACTTCTGAAGAGTTTTTAAAAACCCTTTTTCATCCAAATGCCAGAGAATATACACTTGGATTTTTCTATGGAGAGAAGAAAAAATAGGTGAAATCCAAAATCTGTTATATCCAAAACCCTTCAACATTGTCAGGCCAAGATTATGAATAACTGATGGGCATTAAAGCTCATGAAATATCTGTGGATCGAGTGAAACAGAGTAGACACAAGGGTATGTAGATTGTATCAATTAACACCATTAAAAAATAACTATAAATTTAAAACATAAAACTGATGATGCAAAGAATAAATTGTTTAAAACCTTGGTTTTAGGTGAGCATTCTAGCCACATCATTTAAGTTTTGAATTTTGTATTCCATTTTTCATATATATAAGAAACCCTAATTAAAAATTTACGTAAAAAGACCCAATATGATTTTGATTAATTTGATTTGTTACAAACACAAAACCTAATGTCTTAGGCTTCCTACCCTAATTTATCAGGAATAATATCAAATACTGTGGATTCCACTATATAGTTGGTCTGAACATGGCAGTGGTAGTAGACTAAGAAACCAACTAGATAAACTCCAACTGGCAAATATTAAAAAAGAAAGAGAAAGAAGCTCATACAGAGTTTCTTACCAGAAGCTCACTAACTCCTACAGAAAGAAATCAATGTATTCGCATGGATAGCTTCACAATCTACCTTGTAACATGTAATACACCAACCATGGCCCTCCTCTACAACAAGCACACAATTATGACAACAAAAAACCTATTTAATAAGTATAAATGAAAGTGAATACACTATCCGATCGATTTAATAAGTATAAATGAAAGTGAATCCTGTTCATAAATGGTAGCACACAATGATGACAACAAACATATTTCATAAAAAGATTTTGGTACAACACATTAATCTAACCCAACTTGGCACTTGTATAGTGATTGGTGAAATAAAATGTAATAAGATTTAAATAATAATAATTATATTTTTCACATTACTGTTCATAGAATCATCCAATAAAAAAATATATAAATGACAATTTATCAAATTTTTAAATAAGAAAATAATTGTCAACTATAATATGTTTGTGAAATGAATTTAATACTCAAATTTGATTAGTCAAATGGAAAAAAAATTGCATCACATGGATGCATAAGTAATCCTCCCTATGGCAGAAACTAATAATTAATGTTAAGGAAATTTTGAAATTAATTTTTTAATAATAAATTCATGGTAGTGATGTTTGTTCATTTTGATTTATTAATAAATTGGTTTTGTTTAATACATATCCTTTTGAAAAATAGCCATGTTTATCCAATAATCACAATTTATTATGGATACATTGTCAATGTAAGTATATATGGGGAGATTGTTTCTTAATAAGTATTATGAGCAACTATTTTTTGTCCACTTTTAGAATATATATTTTGGACACTATTATTACCATTTTGGAAGGTATGGAATGTGTCCATTGTATGTATTGTCATAAACTATTTTTTTGTTAACATTGTACATGGAAGCTATGTCATTGTATAATATGGGTTAGTAGATTTATTGGTTTGCACTTGACGTCATTCCACTATTTCTTGGTGTGTCAAACACTCTAAATATGAGGAATCAATGACTGACAAAATGATTGAAGATAATAGATAAATTCTTGGAAATCAACTTCATAACTACTTTTGAGCACCAAATCCAAATCCAAGTTGATTTAGAGGTGGATGAACATTTTACTGAATACTTCTTATAGGATTATAACCAAAGCCCATGCACTTTGCATTTGTAACTTGCTTTCATTTATTGTCTCACCTAAATAGACTAGGTTCATAAAAATAATATATATTTTGGACACTATTATTACAATTTTGGAAGGTATGGAATGGGTCCATCATTCTAAGAAACATACTATTTTCATCAAAATTAACTTTGCTAAAGCTTATGATTGCATTGAATGTCATTTATTCATTCAAGACATGGTTCTCATAGTTCCCAAGGATCCCCTCAACATTGTTGTCATGGATGATCTTTGTTTCCACAAGGATAGTCTTCTACTTAGTGTGACCATGGCCACTTTGGTTAGCGTGATAGTGAGAAGTGTTGGCAAGAGACATTGCAAGGCATGTCATGTGTTGTTATTGATGGAAACTTAGTCCATTCGACACATCCATAGTACAGTATCAGATCATACCGGAAGTCGGTTCCAAGATTTATCCAGCCCAGATAGACAAGAACAGGGTATATGGTAGAGTTTAGTATTTTGGTCAGCGAATCTCTCTAATTAATTATTGCATGTTGCAAATCTGATGGAATGTAGAGGAATCTTAGAATAGTCTAAATCTAAGATTTCAACCTCTGGTGACAAAGGGATTAAAAGTTATGAGCATTTGAGTACCAGGTCCTAATATGATAGGACAATTTAGTGAAGAACAGGCCAACTTGTGTTAGATCCTTGTGCAAATCTTGTAGAAGTGTTTTGATGAGTTGTGTATGGGATATAATGTTGGTGGCTGACATGAATGATGACCTGCAAGTGTTATTTCTGGTACACATCAATATTGATGTATGGATTCAGCCGACAGAACAAAGTACTTGTATTGTTAAGTTCTTCATAACGCTGACAGATAAGTGATTGAGTTTGTTAATGTGGATATATATAAGTGATGGATTCAAGTGTTGTGGGGTGTGATAGTGATGTCAATATGGAGTAAGTGTGAAAAAGGCAAATAGAAGTATGAAAAAGAAGAGATTTGAGGTTCGAATTATGGCAGAGTAGTAAAAAAGGTAAAATAAAGATGAAGTGTGTAAAATCAGTATTATGTGCTTCACCAGAACTAAATTCTTGCTTTGGCAAATGCTACTTATCACTTCAACAATCTGTAATCCTTTTGTAAACATTCTTGTAGGCAGTGAACCTCTCTTGAGTAGTGAGCTCTGGACAATGAGCCCAAATGCATGTGCATTCCCCTCTTTGTAATACTTTTAATAGAGTATAATCTTTGTGGGTTAACCCCCACCATGGTTTTTCCCTTAACCAGGTTTCCGCATCAAAATCTTGGTGTCAAGTGTGTTATTTATGTTTCTGCTCATGTTTTATTAATTCTTACTTTTCATGATTATGTCATTAATCTGTTAAGAAGTGGTAAAGAAGAATTAACTATAGCAAGCTTTAAAAGTTTTAAGACAACTAATTCACCCCCACTCTCAGTTGTTATCCCTAATTCCAACAATTGGTATCAGAGCAAGGTTCCTTTGAAAAGTTTAACAACTTGAGGAAGATCTGGGAAGGCAATAAAATGGATGAATTCAACCTCCAAGGACAACTTAAAATTGCATTAGAAGATCTTGAGCAGTCCAGAACAGAAGCTGAAGAGCTGTAAGAGGACCTTAAAAATGCTGAAGACTTCATTGAGACTTTAAAAGTAAAATTGAGCAAATCCAATGAAAAGAGGAAGGAGCAACCTCTTCAACTGGGAAATCATTATGAAGACAATGACAAGGACAAGGCCCTGAAAGAGGAAAAAAAGGAATGTAAGAAGTTAGCTAAAGAAGTTATTGTCCTAAAACATGAGATGGAATCTAGGGTGATGAGGCTAACCAAGGAAATTGAAGATAGGAAGAAAATTGAAGAAGACCTGAATCAAAATCTAAAAGAAAGAACTGAAGAATGTTGCAAATTGGATGGAATAGCTAGCCTCCTAGAGTCTAATCTACAAGAAAGAAGAGACATTGAGAAAGAACTTGAGACAAATTGTCATTCTCAGACATGACCTAGAAGTTGCAAATGAATAGAAGGAGAAGTTCAAGATAAGCTTAGTTAAACTTGAAGCACTGCTTGAAAGTCAAAAAAGGGGTGATGACAAGAATGGTCTTGGATATAAGAAAGGTGAAAGTTTTGGATCCGAATAAAGAAACTTTCAACCAAGGAATGGGAGAAATAGACCTAGAAGACCTCCGCTAAGATAGCCTAATGCACAAAGATATCCATCCTTCAATGGAAATTGCTTCGAATGCAATAAATTTGGTCATAAAGCTACTTAGTGAAGAAGTAGAGTAAATCAAAATGGTCCATCCTTCTCCAGTCAATGCTTCAAATGTAAGAGGTATGGTCATAGATCAAATGAATGTAGAAGTATGATAATGAATAACTCTAGAGGAAATGACAACTCTTTCAATGGTTACTACTTTACTTGCAATGGATTTGGACATATGGCTAGTCAATGTAGATCAAGAGGAAATCAATTATCTAAGAAAAAAAATGTTGTGTTATTTAATTGCAATAGATTTGGTCGTATTACAAAATTCTACAGAAGTTGGAATAATAAAAGAGGAGGTATGGTAAACAGAAAACTAGATGAGCAGAGACAAGACAAAGGCAAAGGAAAAATTGATCTGAATGAAATCTAGAATGAAATGAGCAAGACATGGGTCAAGAAAAGTGTTGTGAATAATAGTAATGGGTCCGCACCATGAATCTGGTGCTGATAATTCCTCCAAGAATTGAATTAGGAGCTCTGGCTCAGGGGGATCTGGAATAGAATCTAAATTCCCCCAGCTAGTAAGTGGGTGCCTGAATTTGGCACAATGAGAGAAAATAATTTGGATTATTATACATCATTTGAAAGGATTTCTAGAAGATAAAAAGTGGATATGATGATTTGCAGAACAATTGAAGATTGACTGTATGTAGAAGTAGTGTAACTAGATGTGTTAGGGAAGAGCATTTATTACAAAGGCAAATTAGGTTTTGCAAAGCATAAAAAGGTCATTCATTCCTCATTTGAACCACTTTGCACCTAAAGAAAGAAAAAAGAATAGTGTCTGAGCTGAGATTACAAAGAATTGAAGTGCGACTGGTGAATTTATCCATCAACCCTAATTTTGTGAAAAAGGTATTTATCTGTAAAGCATTGAACTTGTAATATTTTTGCAATGGCTACACCTTTGGTTGTTGATATTACTAAAAGGCCTCGACCAAAATTTAAAAAGCATCCACACAAGTCAATAGAAGTTGACCCATTAGGTGCATTTTCAAGCGTTCCATATGGTGTACTACATACTGAAGTTATTAGGGTTTATATTCATGCAAACATAGATGAATTTGGGGACTCAAGGTATGTAGATTTGTTTGAAAGTCATCTTAGGGATGAAAATCATGACCTTAAACTCAGATTATGGGGTTTTCAACATTCGATGAAGATGAGTGGGTCTGGTATGTTTTGAGTTGGATGCATGATGAATTCATATGGCTATTAAAACCATTCAAGATTACCAAGGATGTTATCAGAATTGTGACTGGGTTAAATTCAACTAGTAGATTACCCATGTTGAAATCTGTGAAAAACCAAACTGTTACCGATGCAACCGGTGCAAAGTTTGACAAGAGGGCAATGACTATCAATGAGATTATAGAACTAGATGTTAAGTTTGCTTCCATGGTGATTGGCTACAAGATATATCACTCTAGCAGGGAGAATTCTGTCTTCAGAACTACCATATATGCAACATATCAAATATTGAAGGAGAATGTAGATTATGACCTATGTGAGTTGTTACAGAAATAGTTGATTAAGAACTTGAACAAAATCAAGAAACATGTTGTGATGCTCACAACAAGCCCCATTTTTCTCCTTAGCAAAATGAGGACCCCTACTGTGGCTTTGCTTTTGCTTTTGTGTGTGGGTTTGTTTGGTGGTAAAAGGAAAAAAGAGAGTGAAAGTCCCAAACCTTGTTGAAAACAAAGAGAAAAATTACATTGAGTACCAGAGCAGAATATGGGTAGATTCCTTGTCCAAAATGAGTGAGGGTTGCTTTTTGAACCATGTTAAAATTCGTTGTATTTTGTAAGTTATGATTGTTTTAGTAAAATGTACAATTGAGTTTGTATGTTGCATATACAAGGTTGTTTGCATATACAAAGTCATTCATATACAAAGTCCTTTGTATATTAGGTCGCTACATAAGTTGCAAAAGAGGTCATCAAGTTTTTATACATTTATACTTGTATGCAATTCACTTGCACCTTTTTCTTACATACAAGTCGGGCTCGAAAAGTTCAAAGTTTAAGTGAATAATTGTTTAAATCCATTAGATGCACTTTATGTTGTATGTTTAAACTTGCAAAGTAGATATACATGATATGTACATGTCGCGGAACTAAAAGTTTATTAAATGTGGTTTTATGGTTGTATGTTTTGTGCTTTGTATACATGTTTTGAAGACATACATTACAATATGCATTGCACTTATACAATTGGTGGAACCGAAAGTTTATTAAAATTGGTTTTATCCTTGTATGTTTCAGGCCTTATATGTATGTTTTAGATACATACATTGCAGTACATACAAGCTGGAACTCAAAAGAAGTTAAAATGTGGTATAAACGATGCATCCTAACTTAAAGTATATTAAAAGATGCATTGCTTTTTATACATGTCGCAGTCCTGATGGAATTCAGAGGAGAAATGAATAAATGTTTAAGTTCGCCGGATGTATATTGGACTTTGCATGTTTGAGATGCAAGGATAAACATACAAAGCAAAATATACAAGGCTTTATGCATGCCGCGGAGCTAAAAGGTGAATGAACTGTGGTTTATAAAAATTTGAAGTTTGAAAGGACATACAAGGGATCTTGTATATATCCTGGGCTTTGTATCTAAAAGTTTGATACAAATGTTATATACATTGCGGAGATGCAAATAAAAAGGTAATGTGGACCCCACCACTTGTATATCTGGAATGTATAATTACAATGTATATGCTCAATGTGCAAGCTGATATACAAACACCAGATACGAAAGGGGAGTTCAATTTAGAAAAGTCTTTGAATTTTTGAGCGCTTGTATGCTTATGATGTATATATTTAGATATAAAAGAAATGAAGGCATCGGCTAGAAATGTAAGATTGACAGGAAATTTATTGATCGACCTGACTGCGAGAGTCTTAATGATGATAGGGAAATACAGAAAGAAGGGATTACATCAATTGGAGTGGTGCAATCGGCGTGAAATTATTAGCTTGCCCCGACTGCAAGAGTCATGTTGATGATGAAGATATACATAACCAATAAAAGGAGGGTTTAAAAGTGTCAACATTGCTGCAATTAAGGCCCATCGAACATTCTCACCAGGTACAAATTGACGATGGCAAACATGAATTTTAAATCTATTTTTTATGTCTGTTTGCAGGTGTGCAGGTAGATATAAAGACAAAGCTTTAATGGCGATGACATCACAACAGGCGGATCAGATCGCAAACAAAGCAGGAGGAGTAAAGGCTTTCAATGCGAAGAAAAATACAGGTGGAAAGAAACATTGTTAAAAGGAACAACAGTTATTTTGGTGACTGTTAGGGTTTTGAAAGGGCATCCTTACACTCAGTATGGGTATGCTACTCAGAGATTTTTGGCAGGATTTGTTTTCCATGGATTGATGTTGCACTTGAGATGCAAACTGTTGATTGACTAGGGTTTTGGAACTGTATTAGGGATAATCAAAAATATATATTGAGCCCCTTTACTTTGTAAAAAGAGGAGGTCAACCATTTTAAATCTGACTGAGACAATTTCATATAGGAGATCGGATTACTGAAACTAATGAGGACTGAATTGTTGAAATGTCAAGGTTCTTTCTTCAGATCATTGTAAATGTACTTGTTCTAAAGCATACTGGATGGAGATGAAGCTTCATATTACATCCTAATTATAAACTTTACGTAATCTTCAAGTTGATTTTTGGATATGTAATGGTGAATGCTATGTTCAATAGAAGTGCTTTCATTTTATTGCATGTTCTTCTCAACTTTTCCTTTGAAGATTTGCACTAGATCATGTAGATTTGTGGAATGTCCTGGTGAAGTATGGTTCTAGTTTTCTTCTCTTCATTGTTGTATCGGAACATGTATGTGGATCAATGATCTCAGTCAAGTAATTTTGGGAATCTCACTCTTTAAACCCTATCTTTGTCATTTCTTTTTCTTAATTTCATTGAATCACTTCCATAACTGCAAATCATGATAAATAATAAGAAGAACAGAGAAATATGTTGACATCTCTTAGATAACTGAATATCATTAGCATATTTGAGCTAAATGGATGTAGTGTTGAAAATATCATGCAAAGACTTGCAAATAATGGTAGAAATCATGCAAATATCAACCTATAGACACATTATTTGAAGAAATATACTCTGTAGAGTAACCTTTCTATGTAGCATATTTGCAGAAAATAGAATCTACTAATTAATGTAAGGCCCCTTGAAATGGAAAACAACAACACACATCAACTACTGAGTAACGTCAGTAGATTATGAACTAATCAATGAAGACTTGGGATCATGAATTCTTTGAATTCATCGTATCTTTCAAGATAAATAAAGGTTGTTGTGTAACTTTTATTTCATGTTGGTTTATGAGTAACATCATCACCAACATAGAATTGGTGCTAGAAGGAGGGCCTGAACAAGGAATTTGTGGATTTCTGCAAATGTTGCATAAATATTTCATCATTTGAGCTTAATGTCTACAAATATCTCTTATCTGAGAGGTTTGGTTACATTTTTGCTAAGATCTTGCTCAAAGCTTCAAAGATTTGTTGATTTTCTAAGTTTTCAAGTTTTATTCTGAGATATGATAGATCTCATTAAAATTTCAAAATCCTAAAAATTAAAATAGGGTCTCATTTTGATGGATGCATATGAGGACAATTGTCAAGTTAGTATTCCTTTATTTTAGGAAACTTTGAATAAGCAGCTTTATCCTCATAGTTTATCTAAATTTAGTTTATCCAGTTGTTGCAAGATACACAAGTCTGTGGAGCACAGTGAAATTAATTGTCTAATGTTTCTTACAAGGTTAAATTTATATTTGAAAGGACTAATATTTTTTATAGATGTGTTCAGGGCTGAAGTCTAGTAGGAAAATAAAGAAATTCTGGAGCAACAAGTAGATACAGCACTAGAAGTTATTAGTAGTCCAGACACTGAAGTGGACCACTCTAAGGATTTTGAATTATATTTGTCTAGAAACATACAGCATAGTCAAATATTAGGTTTATCCACTGATGATGTCTTGATTGAAAGTTGGTACAGATTACAAGATGAGGAGCATTCAGAAAGGGATTGTAACGCTTGGTTGGTCACGTTGGAGAAGACTAGAATTCTGGAATGGCAAGAGGATGCAACACTCGTAATCATGAGTTGTTTAGAAAATACAATAGCTGAATCGGTTATAGAAGGTAACGAAGAGGAAACATCTTTCCTTGAGTCATTTTATGGTGAGAATTGGCGTTCTCTACTTTATAAGAAGGGTGAGGTAGAGTGCAGGTATGAATCTTTCAAAATTTGTAGAGAAGAAGCCACTTGTTAGGATAAAGTCTTTGATTCTGATCCTAATACTGTTGATAAGGATAGTGAAACATCTTTCCTTGAGTCATTTTATGGTGAGAATTGGAATTCTTTGCTTTATAATAAGGGTGAGGCAGCGGGCAAGTATGAGTCTTTTGAAAATCATAGAGAAGAAAGTGCTTCTTGTTTCACGTCATCATACAATCAGCAAGAAAGATTTGATGAGGGGAAAGATAAATATGAAATTGGTCTTGATACAATAGACAAATATATTGAATTATTAAACGCTTGTCAGGATAATGTTTCTGGATCTGAGTTTAGCAGTTTTGATAGAGATGAGTTGATAAAGAAGTGTAAACAAGTGGTGGAACAATTTAAATGCACTACTGCTGATGAAGTTCCTATTTTAGCAACTAAAGAAATCATAAGAAAAGAAGTAAATCTTGAGTTTGATGGCTTTAAATTGAATGACCAAATCTAGGATTGTTGCAGGATAATGGAACCAGATATTTTGCTGAATGATAGGACTGAATTATCTGAGGAACAATTCTTGAAAATAGAGGATACAGAGGATTATGCTATTGCTGTGCATAATTAGGCATCACCCTAGCATTATGTTGAAAGTGAAACAGGGAAGTATTTGCATGAATCAAATGTTGTTTCACATTCACAGTCAAATGATTTAGAAATGATAAATTTTTATATAATGATTATAAGGATACTCATTTAGATGCTGATGTGTAGAGAATTGAAGAGAACATCGAGACATTTCCTAAACTTGAGGACAAACTGAACATCCAGAATGAAGAGATAGATGTGGAGAAAAATGAAGAAATAATCCATCAAGGGTCATACATCCTTCAATTTGAAGTGAGACCAGACATTGAGCTAAGCAATGAAAGTGCAAAGTTAGATGGAGGACTAGCTGTCAATGAACAAACATGTCCAACAAAGCCAGAAATACACCAGGTTGTATTTTTCCCTTCCATAGTGAATAATGTTGAATACTATTTTGATTATGGAAATTCAAGAGATATGACATGCATATGGATTAATCATGAACATGATTGGTGCAGGAGCACCCCTACAAGACAGGATATAGGTTCATTGTCCGCATGACAGGACATTAGTCTAGTTTTAGCATGTTTGACTTCATAATGTAATAAGGCCCATTGGACCAATGCATATGTATTAGATCAGCCTAGGAGAGTGTGCAGGCAGTTAGAGCTCGTGATCAGGTAGTATGAGTTGTCCTCTCCTAGCCGTTTGGAAGCTCCCAGCCGCTGGGAACCGAGTTGGTAGTACTCGTAGGATATTGCTATAAATAACTCAGATCAGTTAGGGTTTGACATCAGAGTAGTAGTTATGTTATGTTGTACTGGTGATTGAGTGAGATCCAGAGATCCGTCCAGACATTGTGAAACATTGTTGTTCGATAGTATTGTAGAAACAGGACATTTGTGTTTCATCTAAATAAGATCTCATCAATTGCATTACCTGGTTTATCTGTTGTTTATGTTTTGATTTCTGTTCTGATTACAGGTTAATGGATTCTTTCAACCCTTCCACCGGTTGATTCTGTGAATCGGTGGAATGGTCATGCATGTTAGTTTAGGTTGTATTTTAGTTTTCTGTTTATGCATTTCATTGTGTGGGAGATCGATTGGTAGCATGCTATGAATCAACCTAACATCCTCATGTGCTAGGGTTTAGGAAGATAAACTATTAAGTTTTGACCTGAAGGTGATCCGGCCTGATCATCATGTTTTCTTTGTTAAATTGTGCGGTTCTGTGAGTTTGCATGCAGCTGACGGATATACAGGGATCTGCATGTGCTTTTCCAGACGGAGTGAATCGTATCGTCATCTACGAGTATATCGCTATCAGGATCAGGTTCTGAAGTTGGCAAAAATTGCATGTTTCAAGTGCATCAGGATGATATAGGTTGGATATATACTCAGTATATATATTTCATCGTCAAGATCATCTTTCATGTGTATCCATCGTCTGCATATCGCTATCGCATGCAGAAGTGAAAGTTCACTTTTTGGCTAAGGACCGGAAAGGTCATCATCAGGATATTGAAAAGATCACCGGATATTCATTATCATGTTGCGGAGGATATAAGTGTCTTATATCCTGTTGACATCATCATTAGGTGCATTGACATCATCATCAGGTGCAAGTGACGTCATCATCATCAGGATATTGCGAATATCACCCTATGTAAGTTTATCCTGCTATCGCTAAGTGTTTTGGCATCGGCGTAAGTCATCGGCATAAAGTTTGGTTAACATCATCAGGATGTTTCAATATGAGAGGAACCAGATATTTCATATCCTACTGATGAAGGGTGAAGATGATGCTAAACATCATGATGCTGCCGATAGAGTTTGGCGCTAAGTGAATAGTGATCATCAGGAGGATAATTGTGTTCGTCGAGTATCATGATGCTGCTGACAGGCGAAAGGCGAAAGGCGATAAGAAAGTGAACAGTAGTTAGCAGGAGGATATTTCATGCCTCTTCGAAATATGATGATGCTGTCTGTGTTAGCAAGAAATATGATGATGATGATAAGCCGATAGGTATTACATACTGCATGTCCAGGATTTTAACATGCTAGTGGATTAATGGCTTTTCCATCCTATTTGTAAGCTTTTGTTGCGTTTCCTCTGCATCATAGTGGTATCAGAGCAAAGGAAGGATCTTCTGGAAAAGATCAGGATATAGCAGGATGTCAGATGAAGAAGGAACATCTGAGATTCCGGCAAGGATGACCAACGTTGAGTTGGTAGTTTTGGTAAAGAAACAGATTGCAGAGAGCAAGGCCGTGAAGGCTCAGAATCAGGAATTGAAGGATGAGTTAGAGAAGTTGAGGAACAGAGTAGGTTCTGGTAGAGAAGAAGATAGGGAAGAAGAAGAGATCCCTAGTTGGAATGAGGAGGTCGTTCCTGCAGACCAGAGACCACTGTTGAACGCCCTCAAGGCCATGGAGAGGAGAACCATGGATGTGAAACTAGATTTGCCAGTGTTTACAGGAAAGATGGAACCTGATTCAGTGATGGAGTGGATAGACTCCTTGAACAATTTCTTTGAAATAGAGGAGATACCAGAACAATAGAGGGTGAAAATAGCCCAGTCAAAAATGAAAGAAGCTGCCTTGACATGGTGGAATTTTGTCCAAAATGATAGAGTAGAGGAAGGAAAGCGTAGAGTCGCTACATGGAAGAAGATGATGGCATTAGTAAAGGAAGCTTATGTCCCATTGGATTACAGTATCCAATTACACAAGAGGAAGCAAAACCTGAAGCAGAAGGAGCTAGATGTCAGCTCATATATAGAAGAATTCATGAAACTTTGTGTGAAAACAAAGATAAAGGAAAGTGAAGAAGAGAAGGTAGCCAGATACCTTAATGGATTGAGGTTCAACATTCAGGAAGATTTAAGTCTGCATAATCCAGATATAGTTCAGAAATGCTTTCAGTTGGCATTGAAAGTGGAAGAGAAGTTAAAGAGAAAACAAGAACAACACAATAGAGGAAGAGGAAGACAACAAAGGGGTGGAAGAGGTCCTTTTAGAGGTAGAGGACATGGACATGGATATCAAGGAGAATCCAGTCATGACAATAGTCAGGGAAACAATAGTCAGAACCAGAGGGAAAATTATAGTCAGCAAGGAAACTTCAGGGGTAGAAGACCTTTCAGAGGAAGATCCCAGGGCAGAGGATCCATCAGATGTTATAACTGTAACAAAGAAGGCCATATAGCCAGCAGATGTCCAGAAAAGGCCACAAGCTCAACAGGAGAAAGGTGAACAAATCTGATCCAAGAACCTGATAATCAAAGTATGACAGGCTCTAATTCTTTTCAGAGTGTGAATGCTCCTTATAATTATGGATACCTAGAAAGTGGAGAGTCTCTAATGATGAGAACAGTGACTACCATGAAGGTACCTGACAAAGAATCCCCTCAAAGAAAGTCTCTTTTCAGGACTATTTGCAAAGCAGGAGGTAAGGCATGTAAAGTTTTGATTGATTCTGGTTCTACTGAAAATTTTGTGTTTGAAGAAATGGTGACAAAGCTTAAGCTTAGGAGATTGCCTCACCCATCCCCATACAAAGTCTCATGGCTTACCCAAGGTCAGCAGACAATTGTAGAAGAGCAGGCTTGGGTAGAATTTCAGATTGGAGCATATAAGGATAAGTTGTTGTTTGACATTACCACGATGGATGCTTGCAATCTTTTATTTGGTAGACCATGGCAGTATGATTTGAAGGCCCAACATGATGGTATTAGAAACACCTATACAATCACTAAAGATAGTAAGGTTATAAAGTTACTACCATTGACAGAGAAGGAGGAGAAATCTAAAGGAAAAGAGGTGAAGGTAATGCTGATGGAAGGTAAACAGTTCATGAAAGAAGTAGCAGCAGAAGGTGCAGTTGCATATGCCCTAATCCCATGTATGAGGGTGAATAAAGAACAGCAGCAAGAAGTCAAGGAAGAGAAAAAGCAAAGGTTCATAGACCCAGCTATCCAAGAGCTATTGGATAAGTACAAAGGTATCATCTCAGAGGGAATGCCAAGATCCCTACCACCTGTCAGGGATATTAGTCACTGCATAGACTTAATTCCAGGGTCAACACTTCCAAACAAAGCAGCCTATAAGCTAACTCCAGAACAGAATGCAGAAGTAGCCATACAAATTGAAGAATTATTGGATTTAGGTCTGATTGGGAAAAGTTTAAGTCCATGTGCAGTACCAGCTGTACTAGCACCAAAGAAGGAAGGTACTTGGAGGCTTTGTACAGATTCTAGAGCTATTAACAAGATCACAATCAGGTATAGGTTTCCTATCCCTAGGATAGAGGATTTACTTGACTGTTTGGGAGGTGCTAAGTATTTTACAAAAATAGATTTGAAGAGTGGATATCATCAGATCAGGATTAGGCCAGGAGATGAATGGAAAATAGCATTCAAAACTAATGAAGGGTTATATGAGTGGAAGGTTATGCCTTTTGGTTTATCTAATGCACCTAGTACTTTTATGAGGTTGATGAATGAGGTTTTGAGAGAGTTCATTGGTAAGTTTGTCATAGTATATCTAGATGACATTCTGATTTTCAGCAACACAAAAGAAGAACATCTCAGACACATAGATTTGGTTCTTAAGAGGTTACATGAAGAGCAGCTGATGATAAATTTAGACAAGTGTTTGTTCATGCAAGAGGAGATCACATATTTGGGTTTTGTCATTTCACAAGGAAAGTTACAAATGGATAAGGAGAAGGTAAGTGCCATATTGTCTTGGCCAGCCCCACAGACTATGAATGATGTCAGAAGTTTCCATGGGTTAGCAACCTTCTACAGGAAGTTTATAAGAGGGTTTAGTCATATTTGTGCACCCATGCTTGATACCATCAAAGGAGGACAGAAGTGCAGATTTGTTTGGACTCAAAGAGCAGATGATTCTTTTGAAACATTGAAGAAGAAGGTGGCACAGCAGCTAGTCCTTGCACTTCCAGACTTTAACAAAATCTTTTAGGTGGAATGTGATGCCAGTCACATGGCCATTGGAGCAGTACTCAGCCAAGAAGGTAGACCTATTGCATTTTTCAGTGAGAAGCTCAATGATGCTAAAAAGAGGTATTCCTCATATGATTTGGAAATGTATGCTTTAGTCCAATCACTCAAGAAATGGAGGCATTACTTGATGCCAAAGGAATTCATAGTATTCACAGATAACCAGGCTTTGAGTTTCATAAATAGCCAAGAAAAGCTGAACCACAGACACATGAAATGGGTAGAAACCTTACAAGCTTTTACATTGAAGCATAAGAAAGGAGTCAAGAATAAAGTTGCAGATGCTTTGAGCAGGAGAGTTCTAACAGTCAACCAGATTCAGTTAGAAAGTGTTGGCATTGATTCACTAAAGACCATGTATGAGACTGATGAAGATTTTGGGGAGATATATCATGTATGTACTTCTTTTGGAGAGAAATATCATGCTGAATTCTCTGAATTTTTGATTCAAGATGGATTGTTGTTCAAAGGTGGACAGTTATGTATTCCAAGGTGTTCTATGAGGATAAACATCATTAAGGAGAAACATTATGGAGCTATGGTAGGTCATTTTGGTCTAGATAAGACTCTTGATCTTGTCCGAAGACATTACTTTTGGCCTAAGTTACAATCAGATGTCAGAAAGTTTGTAGAGACATGTGTGATATGTCAGAAAGCTAAAGGCAGGTCGACTAATGTAGGTTTATATCAGCCCTTACCCATTCCTTCCAGACCATGGGAAAGCATAAGTATGGATTTTGTCTTGGGTTTACTAAGGACAAGGAAAGGGTTTGACAGTGTTTTTGTTGTAGTGGATAGATTCAGCAAAATGGCACATTTCTTGCCATGCAAAACCACTGCTGATGCTTCATACATTGCAGATTTGTTTTTCAGGGAGATTGTCAGGATCCATGGATTGCCATTGAGCATAGTGTCAGATAGGGATGTGAAGTTTATTGGTCACTTCTGGAGAACTCTTTGGAAGAAACTTGGAACAAATTTGTCTTTTTCCTCTGCATATCATCCTCAAACGGATGGACAGACTGAAGTAGTGAACCGTTCCTTAGGAAATTTGCTTAGATGTTTGACAAAACAACATGGAGAAAAGTGGGATAATATTCTATCTCAAGCTGAATTTTCCTATAATGATACTATCAATAGGAGCACAGGGAAATCACCTTTCTAGATAGTTTATGGTATGCATCCAAGAGGAATTTTGGAATTGAGAGATCTACCTATAGTAGACCCTATTAGTGTAGAAGGTGAAGCTTTTGCAGAAGCCATCAAAGAGGTTCATGATCAAGTCAAGACCCAACTACAACAAACCACCTTGGAGTATAAGGAATATGCTGATAAAAAGAAGAAGGATGTTCAGTTTGATGTTGGAGATTTGGTATGGGTTCATTTGAAGAAGGACAGACTTCCTAAGGGAAAATATACTAAACTTATGCAGAGAAAAGTTGGACCATGTCAGATCTTGCACAAGCATGGACAGAATGCTGATGAGATACAACTCCCCCCTGATCTTGGTTTGTCCCCTATATTCAATGTATGTGATTTAACTCCCTACAAGTCTAATCCAGATGCAGACCAGGAACTCCTCCAGGATACAGTCAATGATGACATTCCCAAGCATAATCCTCCACAGTTGCAGAAGGTTTTGGACACCAGAGTGGTCAAACAGACCCGGAACAAACAGTACTTGGAGTATCTAGTCTCTTGGAAGGGAAAACCTAATTCTGAAGCAGTCTAGATGAATGAAGAGCAGATCCAGAAACATGGTGTAGATCTTCATACTCTCATCTCAAGTGGACTTGAGATTTCTTCTTTTGGGGAGTATGGTGCAGGAGCACCCCTACAAGACAGGATATAGGTTCATTGTCTGCATGACAGGACATTAGTCTAGTTTTAGCATGTTTGACTTCATAATGTAATAAGGTCCATTGGACCAATGCATATGTATTAGATCAGCCTAGGAGAGTGTGCAGGTAGTTAGAGCTCGTGATCAGGTAGTATGAGCTGTCCTCTCCCAGCCGTTTGGAAGCTCCCAGCCACTGGGAATCAAGTTGGTAGTACTCATAGGATATTGCTATAAATAACTCAAATTAGTTAGGGTTTGACATCAGAGTAGTAGTTATGTTATGTTGTACTGGTGATTGAGTGAGATCCAGAGATCCGTCTAGACATTGTGAAACATTGTTGTTCGATAGTATTGTAGAAACAGGACATTTGTGTTTCATCTAAATAAGATCTCATCAATTGCATTACCTGGTTTATCTGCTGTTTATGTTTTGATTTCTGTTCTGATTACAGGTTAATGGATTCTTTCAACCCTTCCACTGGTTGATTCTATGAATTGGTGGAATGGTCATGCATGTTAGTTTAGGTTGTATTTTAGTTTTCTGTTTATGCATTTCATTGTGTGGGAGATCGATTGGTAGCATGCTATGAATCAACCTAGCATCCTCATGTGCTAGGGTTTAGGAAGATAAACTGTTAAGTTTTGACCTGAAGGTGATCCGGCCTGATCATCATGTTTTCTTTGTGAAATTGTGTGGTTCTGTGAGTTTGCATGCAGCTGACGGATATACAGGGATCTGCATGTGCTTTTCCAGATGGAGTGAATCGTATCGTCATCTACGAGTATATCGCTATCAGGATCAGGTTCTGAAGTTGGCAAAAATTGCATGTTTCAAGTGCATCAGGATGATATAGGTTGGATATATACTCAGTATATATATTTCATTGTCAAGATCATCTTTCGTGTGTATCCATCGTCTGTATATTGCTATTGCATGCAGAAGTGAAAGTTCACTTTTTGGCTAAGGACCGGAAAGGTCATCATCAGGATATTGAAAAGATCACCGGATATTCATTATCATGTTGCGGAGGATATAAGTGTCTTATATCCTGTTGACATCATCATCAGGTGCATTGACATCATCATCGGGTGCAAGTGACGTCATCGTCATCAGGATATTGCGAATATCACCCTATGCAAGTTTATCCTGCTATCGCTAAGTGTTTTGGCATCGACGTAAGTCATCGGCATAAAGTTTGGTTAACATCATCAGGATGTTTCAATATGAGAGGAACCGGATATTTCATATCCTACTGACGAAGGGTGAAGATGATGCTAAACATCATGATGCTGCTGATAGAGTTTGGCGCTAAGTGAATAGTGATCATCAGGAGGATAATTGTGTTCGTCGAGTATCATGATGCTGCTGACAGGTGAAAGGCGAAAGGCAATAAGAAAGTGAACAGTAGTTAGCAGGAGGATATTTCATGCCTCTTCGAAATATGATGATGCTGTCTGTGTTAGCAAGAAATATGATGATGATGATAAGCCGATAGGTATTACATACTGCATGTCCAAGATTTTAACATGCTAGTGGATTAATGGCTTTTCCATCCTATTTGTAAGCTTCTGTTGCGTTTCCTCTGCATCAATGATGAGCTTCCTCAGTTACTAATAATCAGAGGTTATTCTGTTGAACACATGAATTTAGAATCCAAGAATATTTTTTAGAGTACAAAGATGAATTTTCTAGGATCAGAACCATAACTAGTGCCCTGATGCTCTTGCACAATCTAAGGAAGTATGCAAATACAGGTGTCTTTGGGTCTTTCCCTGGGTTTTATTTTCCTTGTAGAGGCTTGTGTATAGTTTGGTAGAATAGTTGTTCTGTTTCTCTTCTTTGTTTTCTTGTCTTGCTTTGTGTTGTTTCTTTTCATAGGTTAGTTGTTTGTACAGTCCGTTTGTTTGGGTTGCTTTGTTGTTTTCCTGTGTGTCAAGGTCTTTGTTTTGATTTAGAGTATGCAGGAGCAGATTAACAACCACTGAGAACAATGAAAATTCAAAACATTCAGGTTAATTATTTGAAATTTATGCATAACTTGTTGTGATTGTCATGAATGTAGAAAGTTGTTTGACTTGTGAAATTTTGTATTCAATAACTATGGGTTGAGTATTCAAGGGAAGTTTCTCACAATGACACAACTAAAATCCTTGGGTTTGTTGAACATACCAATGTAGATATTAGGTGAAAAATCAGAGGCCACCCTTGCTACCATTACAATTCTCAGCTTAATTTCAACAAGTGTTCATTCCTTGCATCATGAAGTTACAACTGTAATATCTTATGAAATCTCTATCAAATACAAAAAAAATATAAAATAATAAAATGGATTTTACTAAAAATCTAGATTAAGCCATCTAAGTAACTCTACCGGGGCTATAGACGCTTGCTAGTAGTGGGGCTCTACTTAGGAGAATTGTAACAATAACCTTGTCGGGGCTATTGATGCCTACTGGCAGCAAGGCTCTATCTGGTTGGCTATGAGGGAATGACATCAACTATGTAGTCTAATGTCAGTCACTAGTTTGTTTAACTAATTTTCAAGATGAGGATTATTAATCACATGCACACACTTAAACTGAAGTGAAGATTCATGCACCTTATTGAATACATTAAGTCTCAAGTTGGATAATGATTTGCAGAAAAGATAGTTTGAAGTTATGAATTTATTTCATTTGGTTTTCTTTAATGGTTTTAATTTGATTGTTTTGTTTGGTTTCTAGTTGTTGTGATGCTCACAACATGCCCCATTTTACTCCTTAGCAAAATGAGGACCCCTGTTGTGGCTTTGCTTTTACTTTTGTGTGTGGGTCTATTTGGTGGTAAAAGGCAAAAAGAGAGTGAAAGTCGCAAACCTTGTTGAAAACAAAGAGAAAAATTGCATTGAGTACCAGAGCAGAATATGGATGGATTCCTTGTCCAAAATGAGTGAGGGTTGCTTTTTGAACCATGTTAAAATTCCCTATATTTTACAAGTTATGAGTGTTTTAGTAAAATGTACAATCGGGTTTGTATGTTGCATATACAAGGTCGTTTGCATATACAAAGTCATTCATATACAAAGTCCTTTGTATATCAAGTCATTGCATAAGTTGTAAAAGAGGTCATCGGGTTTTTATACATTTATACTTGTATGCATTTCGTTTGCACCTTTTTCTTACATACAAGTCGGGCTCGAAAAGTTCAAAGTTTAAGTGAATAATTGTTTAAATCCATTGGATGCACTTTATGTTGTATGTTTATACATGCAAAGTAGATATACATGATATGTACATGTCGCGGAACCGAAAGCTTATTAAATGTGGTTTTATGGTTGTATGTTTCATGCTTTGTATACATGTTTTGAAGACATACATTGCGATATGCATTGCACTTATACAAGTGGTGGAACCAAAAGTTTATTAAAATTGGTTTTATCCTTGTATGTTTTGGGCCTTGTATGTATGTTTCGGATACATACATTGTGGTACATATAAGCTGGAACTCAAAATAAGTTAAAATGTGGTATAAATGATACATCCTAACTTAAAGTATATTAAAAGATGCATTGCTTTTTATACATGTCATGGACCCGATGGAATTCAGAGGAGAAATGAATAAATGTTTATGTCTGCCGAATGTATATTGGACTTTGCATGTTTGAGATGCAAGGATAAACATACAAAGCAAAATATACAAGGCTTTATGCATTCCGTAGAGCTGAAAGGTGAATGAACTATGGTTTATAAAAATTTGAAGTCCGAAAGGACATACAAGGGATCTTGTATATATCCAGGGTTTTGTATCTAAAAGTTTGATACAAATGTTATATACATCGTGGAGATGCACATGAAAAGGTAATGTGGACCCCACCGCTTGTATATCTGAAATGTATAATTACAATGTATATGCTCGATGTGCAAGCCGATATACAAATGCCAGATGTGAAAGGGGAGTTCAATTTAGAAAAGTCTTTGAATGTTTGAGCACTTGTATGCTTACGATGTATATATCTGGATACAAAAGAAATGAAGGCATCGACTAGAAATTTATTGATCGACCCAACTGCGAGAGTCTTGCCGATGACAAGGAAATACAAAATGAAGGTATTACATCGGCCAAAGTGGTACAATCATCAGGAAATTATTAGCTTGCCCCGACTGCGAGAGTCATGCCAATGATGAAGATATACATAACCGATAAAAGGAGGGTTTAAAAGCATCAGCATTGCTGCAATTAAGGCCCATTGGCCAAGAATCTAGGTCTCACAAAGGAATTCATGAGACAATTTAGGGAAAGAACCAAAAAGGAAGAGAAGGTGAAGCAAGATAAGAAACAAGGAAGTGCTCCAGTAGGATCCTCCTCCATATCAAGGACTACTAGAAGCTCTGTTGTTGCCCCCATTCTCCCAAATCCTACCAATCCTGAGAAACCAAAAGGAAAATCATTAGAAAAAGAAGGGAAAAGAGTAAAAACAAAGGCTACAAGAACCTATAAGAGAAAAAAAGTTGATGTAGAAGAAATAGATTCAGATGCTGAGGTAAAGGAGTTGAAAGCCTCTGGAACAACAACTGCCAAAGTGAGAAAGGAGAAGCCCTCTAGAAGAAAAAGGGCAAGAATAAGGCAGAAGATAGATACATATGTTGTGAATCCCACACTTTATGTGGAAGATGTAATAAAATCAGTCACTATGGATGGAAATTTGAAACCCATGACTAAATTCTATGATGAATATAGTGATACAGATAAGAGGGTGTTAGAGGAAGCAACTGTTAGATATCTAAATATCTATAATAAAGCCCTAATTGAAATAACTTGTAAGATTCCTCAAAATATTGTAGACATTTTGGAGTTGAGGAAAGAAAATGCAAAAAGCAAGGATATAGAGCTTAGAGAACATATATTGATAAAACTATGCCCTTAGATCACTTAAGTTCAAATGAATATGATATTCAAAGAAGTGAAGGATGAATTCTGAAGCAAGAAGAGAATGAACAAAGTGATGCTTGGAGAATGAGACAAAATAGTTAAAGAAACACAAGAAATACTTCTAAGTGTATTGAAGAGACACAATATTCCATCTGTTGAAGAAGAGACTGATGATGGGATTGATTCATCAATGTCAAATATTGAAGAAATAAAAATTGATGAGCAGCAAACCAAGGTTGATGACTCCTTAGTTCCAGAAGTGGAGCAAATAAACAAGGAAGACACAGAGATGATGGATAAAATTAATGATACAGAAGATACTCTAACTCTTCCTAATCAATCTGGTAATGAAGACAATGTTGAGAATACTGTTGCTACACAAGATCCTGCAAAACAAATTGCAGATGATGAGGACAAAGGAAAGAATCCTCCTACAGATGACATAGAGAAAGGTGAAGTAGAGAAAGAAGAAGAAGTCAAAGGTAAAAAAGATAAAGCAAAATAAGATGATGCAAATATTGATGCTCCCAAACAAAATAGTCCTGATACTGAGAAAACTCAAGAAAAGGAAAGTAGTCCAGAAATTGTCACAAGAGACACTGCAGATGCAGTGAAGAGTTTCCTAAGTAAAGAGATGCTATAGTTTCATGAACCAGAACTGATTCAAGGACCAATCAACCTAGATACTCTATCTCTAGTCCAAATGATGAAGATAGCATCTTTCACAAAAGCTAAGGCAAGTGAAAAGATATTGAAATCCCACATAGAGGACAGTGAGCTGTTAGGCCTTACATCTGGTATATTGGAGAAGATAATTCCAACCTTCTAGAAGAATCCATTTGATTCTCCTTCTGGTAATCTGAAGAACCTTGTATTGCCCCTCAACTTGTCGTCTATCAGACTAATGTTTGCTTAGTAGTTTTGGACATTATGACATTATCATAGATAGATTGATGATGGATCTCTTGTTATGTTGTTAATTCATTATGGACCTAATCAGTATGATAACAATTGTTGATGTTGGATTCTATTATTTTATGCTTTAGAATTTGATAAATGAATTAGATGTTATAGATGTTTTGATGTCAATTATGATATTGGATTGTAAGAGGATTGAATGCTTTATGTTGTTGACTAGTAATCAGATACCTTGTTCAACATAGTTAATTGTTTATTCATAAACGTGAATGGAACAGTGTCGTATTACTTGCTCTCGAGTACCCTACACCACTACGATTTCCATTCACTATAGGATTGCATGTGGATATATATCTTGTTATTTTTAACCGTGCGTTGCTGAAGGATGCAGGTACTTGGCACCAACTCCACCTGATGTACCAGGTCTGAGCGTGCCTTCGCCAATGGATTAGTTATTTGGAGTTAATGTGAGGTCCCATGTCAGTGTTGTCTGTTGTTAGTTTATCCTTCTGGTCATTGTCTGTCTTTTGATCATGACTTGCAGATAGGTAATATTACACCTTGGAGTCTAACTAGGTTAGAAAGTGTCTAAGTGTGTAAGGTATCGTTGTGCATTTGAAAGCATGGTACAAGATTGAGGTTAGACCCTGAGGAAATATCTAGTATAGAAAGATGTGTCTGAGTAGAAATACTTTCATTTTCATTCTTTTCTCATCTTTCTACTTTCATCCTACTTTTGTACCTTTTAAAACTAAATGTGGATGATGACAACTAGTTTACAAAGTTTATGCATGATTTAAAGCCAGCCATTTATGCATTGATGGAGATGTTTAAAACCCGTTTTGAACTTTGAAGAAAGAAGAAACTTAATAAAAAAATAGTTATTATAAAATACCTAATTTTATAATAATGTTATTTGCAATTCCATTGTAGGAACGATTAGGTTTTATGGTAGGATAATTTGTTGTAAATAAACATTTTGTATTATTGCTTTCTAGAGCCAATTCAAAGGAAAGGGTTTATCGAGGATTTAGTGAGCAACATGATTTGGGAGTTATGAATAATTAATTCATAATGTTCTTGATTAGTGCAATAATACTTTTAATGCTTCAGCCGTATAATTGATCCATAATCCTTTTAAGTCTAGCTATTAGTATAGCATTCACTATAAGTTCAATTTCTTATAACCTTGAAACTTTAGAAATCGTTGGAGGATAAGATAACCGAGTGCATGAGTACTAGGGAACTATGGAGAAATGATATAGGGTACTTCAATTATTTTTGTGTTTTGAGTTTTTATATTATAGAAGGATTTGTATAATCTAATGAGTTGTTTTAATAGATGGATTTGTTTAACTTAAATATTTATTGGTGATGAATCAATTGATGAATGTTTTGAAGTTATTTTAAAGAATTGATTTGATCATTATTGCTTGGATTCTGGTTTAGGATCTTGATACAGAAGGAACTTACTATTGGTTGCGAAAAATAGTTATAAACTGGGATGGTAATTGTTCAGATCATTGATATATTTATATTTTGAAGAGGAATTGTATTAGATAATTAGTCAATATATTATTATTATTATTATCATTATTAATATTATTATTATTATTTCAAAAGTATAGTTGATTGTTTTAAAAGCCAAATAAATTGGGGATTTAGAATAATGTTGTCATTATTTATTTGATTAAAAGAAACTCGTTGTGATTATATATATTATGGTTAATGAAATTAAGAATTCTTGTTGTCATAATATGATAAATTGCTAGTGGTCAAAATTCCAGACGCATAGTATGTCGTGTCTGAGTACAACCAACATGTGGATAGGTGTTCTAGTGTTGTGTTGTCTTAAACATGTGATTCTAATTGAGTATGAAGTACAATCTATCACGAATGAAGAATTGTCAAAAGTTGTTAATGTATTTTGTGGATATAATATTCCCCGGGTAAGATATTTTATTTAGTTGTGACTGTCTTGTACCCGTTTTGTCGTAACGGTCATATGGAGAGACCTAGAATCTGTAAAAGAGTAAAGCATTGTAATGTGATAGGAAATGGATTACAATTAGTGTTTGATTCTATTTGTAATGCAAGAGGAATTATACCTTGCAGTGAATATGTATGAGTAATGTTATAATGCCTTGTATGGTGGTTAGGGTTTACTAGGTGTTAGGAAGGAGAGTGGCTTTCAACGTGGGGCTGGCGCCCAAAGTGGCAGTCAGGATAACCCATTGAAAGTAGATTAATCAAGTGATAACCTAAAATAAACTAGGGGGTTAAGGGTAGTTTTCACATTAAACAAGATTAATGGATTCCTCTCCCATGGCCTGTAGTGCTTGTATAGACTAAGGATGGGTAGAGAAGGCCTGGATGGCATGATTGACTTCCTTGTCCTCACAAAAGGAAGGTCAATTCCACATGTGTCACCCTATGGGGCCAGCGCCTAGTGAGAGGCTGTCAGGATAACCATAGATGGGGGCCGGCACCTAGTGAGAGGCTGTCAGGATAACCCATGCTAGGACCGTGCGATGACACTCTCCCTACTACAACCTAGCATCCCTTGTTCGGTCTCTCCTCATTCGTTTTGTTTCACCTCTGCAAGTTAAGTTGTGTTGTGTTGTTTATGTTTTTATCATGTGTTGTATTGGCGTTTGGTCGTCCTTTGTTCTTGTTTGTCTTTTGTCTGCCTGACTGTCATTCTCTGGGACCTCATGTTAACTCCTAGCTCGGGGGGTGGACCTTAGGGTTCCACATGGTCGGGTGGAAGAGATTTATTATCCATTGGTTATTCTTCATCAAGTTCATATGCAGAAAAGATTTATTCCAGATAATTATACTTGTATGAGTTGATGAAGATGTACGTGTATAATCTTGTACCGGATTTGTGCAACAAAACATTCATTGAGTATGTAATTCTGATGTAGTCTGAAAATGGTAATGTAATGATGTACTTATGAGTAAGGAAAGCATTTCAGTTATCTATTTAATTATGTAGATTGTATTACATTATTTGTCGACATGCAATGAATATGAATAAGTTATTGTGCATTGGATTCGAATCAGTTACTGATGTATGTAAATAATGTTAATTGGTTTGTAAAGTAATGTAGCCTTGGATTCTTAGAGAATATGTCGTAATTAGTTATGTTAACATTACTTGTTATCTTAATCTTTTAAAAAAAAAAATTCCTGTTTCATATAGCTTAAATGTGATTTTCTCTAAGGTGTTCAAGGCGGGGCGTTACAAACCTTGTAAATTTTGTAAGTGCACACTTTGAGTCCTTTGAGAAGTCTGCAAAGATTAAAATCTAGAATGAATTTTTGGATAAGAGATTTAGTGAGCTAAAGGGCCTAATAAGGAATGATAAAAGGATACTTGATATAAATATAAAGAGTATTCAAAATGCTCTCAATGACGAAGGTGATGTATACAAATTTTGTCTATCTTGGCCAAAAGTTATTGAGGATATTGAGAAGAAGATAAAGGAGTGGGAACAAAGATTGCTAAATCTATCTCAAAATTTTGACCCTCTAACAGTTTCTTTGGTAAGTCAAGAGTGTTAAGCAATCAACCTGATTGATGAAATAAAGAAGCTTGTTAAAGAAAATAGAAATATTGTGGAGAGAATGTGTAAGCTCAGGGGATTGATTATACCCAAGTTAGAAATAATGTTTTTTGCTTTATTAGAAGCTCAAGTTGCAGTCCGAATAGGTGATCCTTCAAATCTAAAGAAAGTAGAAACACATGCATTCCTACTAAGAGAACACAACACAATTTTGGATGGCATGAAAAGTAGTTGGGCCTCTAAACTTGTGTAGTTGAAAAATAGTTTTTCAAATATTCTCAAGTTCATTTAAATATAATCCATGGATTATTTGTACATATGCGACCTTATATATAGATTTCTTGTGGAAATTTTTATTTACGGACCCCACCCCTTGCCATTGATGTCAAAGGGGGAGTGAGAGATAGTGAAAAATGAAAGGAAATGAAGAATCCATCAAAGGGGGAGTGGTGGAAGAATATATAAGTGTACACAGTAGGGGGAGTCAGTCATGACACTTAGTCACTTTTCACTAAGTGTTGCCATCAATGCCAAAGGGGGAGATTGTTGGCAAAAGATACTGCAAGGCATGTCATGTGTTGTCATTGATGGTAACTCAATCCATTCCACACATCCACAGTGCAGTATCAAATCATACCAAAAGTCAGTTCCAAGATTTATCCAGTCCAAATAGACTGAAATAGGGTATATGGTAGAGTTCAGTATTTTGGTTAGCAGATCTCTCCGGTTAATTATTGCATTTTTTGAATCTGGGTGAATGTAGAGGAATCTCAGAACAATCCAAATCCAAGATTTTATCCTCTGGTGACAAAGGGATTAAAAGTTATGAGCATCTAAGTATCAGGTCCTAATATGACAGGACAATTTAGTGAAGAATAGGCCAACTTGTGTTAGATCCTTGTACGGATCTAGTAGAAGTGTTTTGATGAGTTGTGTATGGGATATAATGTTAGTGGCTGACATGAATGATGACCTGCAAGTGTTATTTCTGGTACATATCAATATTGATGTATGGATTCAGCTGACAGAATAGAGTACTTGTATTGTTAAGTTCTTCATAAGGCTGACAGATAGGTGATTGAGTTTGTTAATGCGGATATATATAACCAATGGATTCAAGTGATGTGGGGTATGATAGTGATGCAAATATGGAGTAAGTACAAAAAAGGTAGACAGAAGTACAAAAGAGAAGAGATTTGAGGTCTGGATTATGCCAGAGCAATAAGCATTGCAGAATAAAGATGAAGTGTGTAAAATCAGTATTCTGTGCTTAACTAAATTCTTGCATTGTAAGATGCTACTTATCATTTCAACAATCTGTAATCCTTTTGTAAACATTCTTGTAGGCAGTGAGCCTCTCTTGAGCAATGAGCTCTGGGCAGTGAGCCTGAATGCATGTGCATTCCCCTCTTTGTAATACTTTTAACAGAGTATAATCTTTGTGGGTTAACCCCCACCATGGTTTTTCCCTTAACTAGGTTTCCACATCAAAATCTTGGTGTCAAGTGTTTTATTTATGTTTATTCTCATGTTTTGATAATTCTTACTTTTCATGATTATGTCATTAATCTGTTAAGAAGTGGTAAAGAAGAATTAGCTGCAGCAAGCTTTAAAAGTTTTATGACAACTAATTCACCCCTTCCCTTTCTCAGTTGTTACCCCTAATTCCAACAATAAGTTCCCTCAATTGGACCTTTTTCTTTCACCTATTCACTCAACACATGTTAATCTAGAAGAAGAAAAAGACAAAGAGGACATCATTATGGGTGGGGAGCCTATTCCTAATGGTTGAGATCCCTAGATGGTTGGGACAAACCCCTCGATAATGATCCCCCCATCCCACTAGTATAGCTCTTGTTTCTTACCAATATGGCCACTTCTATTTATTTCTAAGCTTTAGCATTGACTTTTAAAAATATAATTCCATTCCACCAATCTTTTAAGTAAATTGTGTATATTTAATATAAAAGTATAATAATCATCATAAGAAAAACAAGTGCCACGTAGTGGCTAGTACCTACCATTTGTTTTTGTTTGTATATGTATTGTAGTAAGAGTGAAATATATAAATGCATTGGAAAGAGGCATTGTTATATAATATAGTTTAGAAGCATTAAGTGATGATTCTTATTAAAACGTAATAGTTGTAGTTGTTCCTATTGAGGAAGGAACTTCTAGATCACTAGATCCAACAAGCTTGATTCTATATTATTGTTGTTGTTCTTTTGAAAAGGAGACTGAACAATTGAGATATAGGAGGTTTGTGAACATGATAATGACCATTTAGGATTTGACTACAACTAGTCGATGGATCTTGTTTGTGTAGACAAGAAAAATTGACCAGCGATCAATTTCCTAAATCCTCCCTTCACATGAAACTTAATTAATTTTAATTAATTAATTAAATCTTTCCCCTTTTACTCATCTCCTGTAAATAATAAATTAAAATTAACAAATTTAATTTACTATTTACAAACCTAAAAACCTAAATCAAAACCTATTCGTAACAACTTGAAAATAATCCAAAACCCATTAATTGCCTACCTTACCATTCACCTACCTTTTCCATTCAACTACAAAAACCACTTTTACCCCAAACTTTATAAAAAACCAGTTATTTTACAACTTTGGCCCCTAGAGAAATTACATATGAGTTATGCCAAAATATTGAGCATTTAGATTTTAACTTTTGGCAACATTTATCTTTATTTGGTTTCTATAGTTTTATCTTGATCTTTCTGTTGTAGTTAATATAAATTTTTAGGGTTTTGTAATAATTTTCAAATCTTTTTACAAAAATTGATATTTTGTTGCAAACAATGGTGAACCTAATGGGAACATTCAATCTTCTAATCATTTGTTTGCAAGTGTAGTAGTTTGAGAGCTTACAGGAAATTATGCTGGAAAAAGGATCCATGGCAAATGGGAACGTTGGAATGAGTATTAAGCTTAATTTGTTAAATTCATATTTTGAAAATCTTTTGTTAATGTTCAATAATGGCATCAGTGAAGGAATGGTTTAAATAACTGTCTTTTTTTATCATTTTGCTACATGTCAATGTTAATTAGTTTACCAATGTCTTTTGCAAATCAAGTTTTGATTATTGTTTAGTGGCTTTTGGATTGCTAATGGAATACAATTTGCTATAATTGATTATCTTCTATTGTAACAGTGTTGATGTTTAGTGGAATGCATATGTGCTCTCCCAAAGGCCAGCTGTGCCAAGGACTTAGCTAGGCATACTTCCCTTTTGACTGCAGAAACAATCATACCAAATATTAGAAAGGGGGTGTTCAAATATTAAGAGAAATCATGGAGCATAAAAAGGAATTTATTCATCTTAATATAGTCTTTAGAGACTATTCTGCTATCTACCAGCTTTTATAGACATTGAATAAGGTAGAAAGGAGGAACATGAGGTTGCTTAGAGAGATTCGGAAGTAATCATTGTATCCTATAAGGGATTTTGGACTCGTAAATTAGATTTTATTGATATTATATCTTCAGCCTCCAGTAATCTCCATAAATGTTGTCTTCTTGAGATGGCACATACCTAATATAAATGTACTAGGCATCCCATACGGGTTTACAAGAGTCTGCAAGGTTAAAGGGAAACACAGAAAATTTAGGAGACTTCAAGAGTCTGTATAGATTGGCAGTTCAAAGGTTTAATCTCACATTATTTTGTATAAAATGTTCATGAAACATTCTGGTATAATCATTTGAAATTCAATCATTTTGTTGTAAAGCATCAAACATCCTTTTTCTCGCAGTGCACTTAACATTTTGTGTGGGTTTTTGCAGGGGCATTTGTCTTGTCTTAAAATTTTGATTGCAGCCTCTCATGCGTCCAAGACACACACATTTTGCAAACTACTAATACATTTGTTGCAAGACCCCTTTCATATGTTTGTATTTTTTTAACATAGGAACATTTCAATTGGTGCTTTAAAAAGAATCTAAGTGTTTGATGTGTCTGGTGCATTTGCACACTTTGTGTCAGTAGATCTTAAGGTAGAACAAAAGTATCCTCTCCCCTTGCCTCTTAATGGATCTTGGGTGTAATAGAAATTATTCTATCAAGTCTTTTTCTTTTTTAGAACAGCCTACCTCGGTGGGAAAAGAGGTACTCACCCCAAGGGATGACTCTAAGTGATACTTTCAATTTAGTCTGCTATATAAAAGGTTGAGGCAAAAGTTGTAGACTTCTTGGCAACGTATACTTATTCCAACAGTTCCCCAATATCCATACACTTGTGTGTAAGATATGTTAACCCCATTCTTTCCTCTTGAAGGATTGATGTAAGTGGATGGGATAGGCTCTTAAGTGAGTCATTGCCACATGAATGAGCGTTAAGTCCCCAAATTGTTACCAGACACCTTAGGTTAGAAACTTGTTGGGAATTAAGGTGTCTCAACCTTGGTAATTCTCTACATTTGTAATGTTTTTATTTATTATTTAATTGCCTATGTTGTAAATAATTGAAAATTCCATATTGTCATGTTGTGGGATGTGGCACGGTGATGTGTCAATCCTACATGGATTATGACAACTTGTTATTTTTGTCCTCACATGAGGAGATAGGCATCCCATTTAGTGGTAGGAATATTCTTCCATGTGTCAGCATCTTCTATGTTGTGTAAGTAATATTTGACCGAAACGGTTATGACGGATTCCTATGACGAATCTATGACATGTAAGAGTTGGAAATAGAAGGTTGTAAGACAGGAGATGACATGTGTCATGAAGCATCTTTGAACGAGGCATATTTGGGTGCCCCAAGGTGCAATATGATATGTTTTAAGAGAATATGCTATTTATAGCATGTGTATGACAGATTCTCTTACAGCTATAAGTTGTAACCGCTATGACAGATTCTATGACGGTCGTAAGTGTCATAAGAGCATCTGTCATAACCCATTTTGGAAATAGGAAACCTCTTTGGGATGGGAGCTATGGACAAGTGTCAAACACATTCTACAATTTTGACCAAGTGTTCCTAGGCATGGGTTTTGGTCCAAGATGCCATGTTGGACGCCCATTCCAAGAAAGGTCCAAATTTGTCTTGTATTTTCTATTTAAACAGGTGCTTGGAGATGGAGTTTGTAACATAGGTTTACAAGTACTGTTATGCTACTAGATTGACTCCAGAAATGAGTGTCGAAGACCTTTGAAGCTTGTATTGCAAGTGTATTGTAAACATTCTTTCAGATTTGTTAATACATTGTGCAGGTTTCTAAATGTGGGGTTTTTCACCCGATAAGAGTTTTCCCCACGATAAATCTTTGTCTCTCTTTTTCTGTCTACTTTCTAGTTCTTGTGCTTGTTGCAATATCTCATGTTAATGGTTTAACATTGCTGTAATAGTTAGGATAAAGTTGAATTTGTATAGCCCTCTCCTCAATAGATTAGTGTAGGAAGCGCTTCCGTACACCTAGCTTCCTTTCAATTGGTATCAGAGATTGATCACCTTTGGTCCTAGTTGTAGGGTAGGGGTTTTGTGAGCTAATCTTAGGTTGAGTGGGAGTCTATGAAAAGCATTCTATATCTTATTGTAGTAAGGAGATGGTAGGTACATCAGGAAGGTTTGAAGTAGATAAGTTCAATGGTAGTAATTTTGAGCTGTGCAAGCTCAAAATGGAAGACATGTTAGTTAACTGAGACCTTTGGGTTAGTGTGAATAGAACTAAAGTAGCTGCAATATCACAAGATGATTGGGATCTCAAGGATCAGAAGGCTAAGGGTCTCATAAGACTAGTCTTGTCGATTCTGTGTTGTTAAATGTCCATGAGGAGACTACTGCAAAACTCCTTTGGAAGAAGTTGGGGGATGCGTATCAAGCCAAATCCCTAGTTAATAAACTTTTTTCTAAGAAAGAAGTTGTATTCTTTTCAAATGGAGGACAAAGGATCCATGGCTATACATATGAATACCTTTAACATGCTGGTTGCACAATTGACATCTATTGGTGTAAAGATGGAGGAGGAGGATTGGTGTATGACCCTAGTTTGTTCTTTGTCAAACTCATGGAATCATCTTGTCATGGCAATTGGAAGCACCACATCTACATTCAAAATGGAAGAAGTGGTTTCTTCACTATTGTCTGAAGAGATGTGGAGAAAGTCTTCTGATGTAGCCAAAGAGGCCCTTGTAGTTCATGGAAGACCCAAGGAGAAAGGGAAGAAGAAGGACAAGAAAGCTGAGAAGGGTAGATCCAAATCTCCTGGAAAGTTCAAGGCTCTTTGTTGGAACTGTGGCAAGAACAGGCATTTCTGAAAGGAATGTAAAGAGGAGAAGAAGAAAAAGAAGAAAGGTCCTAATTTAGATTCTAACAAATCACAAGATGACGGTGATGCTTTTATCATATCTTTGGTAACCCATGCATCTAATGATGTGTAGATAATTAACTCTGGTGCATCATTCCACATGACCTCACATTGAGACTAGTTCACTAAGTATGAAGAGTTCGATGGTGGAAAGGTGTATCTTGGTGATGACTCTCATATGAAGATCGTTGGTCATGGAAGAGTCTCTATCCGATTCCCTAATGGTCGAGTGAAGGGGATCTCTAGGGTCCTGCACATCCCAGGCTTAGCATGGAACCTACTTTTTGTAAGTATGTTGAATGATGCAAGTGTGCAGGTTGTATTTTTGAAAGAAGGATGCAAGATGACTAGAGGAGCTATGGTGCTTGCTAAGGGTACTAGGAGAGGTACTCTATTTCAGCTGGAAGCATGCATTTCACAATTTAATAGTTCTTCTGACTCAAGGAAGAGGGTATCAGTCACTTCATCCCCACCATTTGAACGAGCAGTGAAGAAAACTATTATTTCTAATCTTGATGGTTGTAATCGTGCATTGGAAGTTAAACTTCTTATAGAAAAGACAATGTTATGGCATAAGAGATTTGGCCACATTGGTGAGAAGGGTCTGCATACCCTAAAAAATAAGAACCTCATTGAGGGTTTAGATGATTGTAATCTTGAGTTTGACTTTTGTGAACATTGCATTTATGGAAAACAAAACCGTGTTCAGTTTTACTCGAGTTCTCATAGGTCTTCTGGTGTGTTGGACCTCATTCATTCTGATGTGTTTGGTCATGTTAATGTTCCTTCGTTATCAAAATCTATATACTTTGTATCTTTTATAGATGATACAGTAGAAGGACATGGATTTATTTTCTCAGAAGCAAATCTGAAGTCTATAGCAAGTTTAAGGAGTTTAAAGCCTTTGCTAAAAATTAGACTGGTAAAAAGATTAAATATTTGAGAAATGACAATGGTGGTGAGTTATGTTCTATATAATTTGATAAGTACTGCAAGGAACTTGGGATTGAAAGGCACAAGACAACTCCATACACCCCGCAGCAAAATGGAGTTGTAGAGAGGATGAATAGGACACTAATGGAGAAGGCTAGGAGTATGCTTAGTGGAGCTATTCTAGAACAAAAGTTTTGGGCTAAAGTTGTTGCCACTACTTGCTATCTGGTAAACAGATCTCCTACATCAGCTCTTGTTGGAAAGACACCCATGGAGGTGTGGTCTAGTAGAAAGCCTTCAATAAGGCATCTTTGTGTTTTTGGTTGTGAGGCATATGTACATGTGCCTAGGGAGAAGTGGTAAAAGTTGGAGAACAAAGTTGTTAAGTGTATCTTCATTGGCTATAGTGTTGGTGTGAAAGGATACAAGCTTTGGGACCTCGTGGCTGAAAAAGTGTTGTATAGCAAAAGTGTCATCTTCAGAGAGCTTACACCTTCTTCCACTATTTTGTAGCTAAAAGAAAAAGAAAAGAAAGAGGATGTTGTTCAATTTCCTCTCACCCCTGAGAAGACTGAACAGAAAGACAATGTTGGACCTAATGATGAGGAGAGCTCTAGCAACTCTGAAAGCTTAGATGAAGAAGTTGAACCTCAACCTCAGCTCTTGAGGAGGTCTACATGGATAAGAAAGCAACCTGAAAGGATTGGTTTTACATTGCTTGATTCTAGTTGTGCTTATGCTTTGCTTACTAACAGTGATGAACCTAGAACTGTATCAAAGGCTTTGGATATGAAGGATGCAGGTTCCTAGAAGGAGGCCATGGAGGAAGAAATGGCTTCTTTGGAAAAGAATCAAACTTGGGACTTGGTGCCTTTGCCTCCTGGACGAAAACTTGTTGGATGCAAATGGGTGTTCAAGAAGAAAATTGGTGTAGATGGCAGTGTTGAGAAGTATAAGGCCAAATTGGTTGCGAAGGGGTATTCACAAGTGGAGGGTATAGATTATGGTGAAATCTTCTCTCTGGTTGCAAAGCTGACATCCATTCGATTCCTATTGTCTCTTACAGTAGCTTATGACTTGGAGGTAGAACAGATGGATGTGAAGACAGCTTTCCTTCATGGTGACTTGGAGGAAGAAATCTACATGTCACATCCAAAGCATTACATGGTGAAAGGTAAAGAAAATTTGGTTTGCAAACTTAACAAGTCTTTGTATGGTTTGAAGCAATCCCCTAGGAGATGGTACTTGAAGTTTGATGCCTTTATGTTGTCAATTAGATTTGTGAGATCGAAATCAGATCACTGTGTGTATTATAAATTTGATGGTGATCGTATTCTCATTGTTGCACTGTATGTTGATGATATGTTGCTCATTGGGAAGGGTAAGAATATGATTTCTAATTTTAAATCTCAGTTGTCAGCTTAGTTTGAAATAAAAGATTTAGGGGCAGCCAGGTACATTCTAGGAATGGAAATCAGAAGAGACAGAACCAATAGAAAACTTTGTTTAAGCCAGAGTAAGTATGTGAAGACTGTGTTGGACAGGTTCAGCATGGCAGATTGTAGACCATTGTGTGTTCCCATTTCTTTGGGGACAAATTTGTCTATTAAGGATTGTCCAAAATCTCCTAGTGAGGTGGAGGACATGAGCAGAGTACCTTATGCTAGTGCTATTGGCAGTTTGATGTATGCTATGGTCTGCACAAGACCAGACATTGGCCAAGCAGTGGGAGTCCTTAGTCAATTGATGGCCAATCTTGGACGAGTTCATTGGGATGCAGTTAAGCGAGTGTTCAAATATTTGAGAGGTACTTCCGAGTATTCCATTTTCTATCATGGTAATGTTTCAAGACCTCCACATTCTGTTGATATTCATGGATTTGTGGATTCAGATTGGGCAGGTGACATTGACAGCAGGAGATCCACCAGTGCTTATGTGTTTACACTGTTTGGTGGTGCTATTAGTTGGATGAGTAAGTGACAACCTATTGTTGCTTTGTCCACAACAGAAGCTGAGTATATGGTAGTAACTCATGCTTGTAAGGAAGCCATTTGGCTTAAGAGATTGTGTTCCAATATTGGTGTTGATGCAAGTCAGATTACGATCAGTTGTGACAGTCAGAGTGTAATTTGCCTTGTAAAGAATCCAACTTTCCATGCTAGAACTAAACACATTGATGTTCAGTTTCACTTCATGAGAGACATGGTTGAGGATGGAAAGGTAAATTTGGAGAAGGCAAATACTATGAAGAATGTTGCAGATGCATTGACGAAACTAGTGGGCATGGAGAAGTTGAGATGGTGTTCGGAGTCTATCGGCCTCTTGGCCTATAGCAGTTAAATCCTATTTTTCTATTGGCTCTTACAAGGTGTTTGACAAGTGGGAGAATGTTGGGAATTAAGGTGTCTCAACCTTGGTAATTCTCTGCATTTGTAATGTTAGTAGTTATTATTTAATTTCCTATGTTGTAAATAATTGGAAATTCAATATTGTCATGTTGTGGGATGTGGCACAGTGATGTGTCAATCCTACATGGATTATGACAACTTGTTATTTTTGTCCTCACATGAGGAGATAGGTGTCCCACTTAGTGGTAGGAATATTCTACCATGTGTCTTCTATGTTGTGTAAGGAATGTTTGACCGAAACAGTTATGACAGATTCCTATGATGAATCTATGACATGTAAGAGTTAGAAATAGAAGGTTGTAAGACATGAGATGACATGTGTCATGAAGAATCTTTGAATGAGACATATTTGGGTGCGCCAAGGTGGAATATGACATGTTGTAAGAGAATATGCTACTTATAGCATGTGTATGATAGATTCTCTTACAGTTGTAAGTTGTAACCGCTATGACAGATTCTATGACGATCGTAAGTGTCGTAACAGCATCTGTCATATCCCATTTTGGAAATAGGTGACCTCTTTGGGATAGGAGTTGTGGACAAGTGTCAGACACATTTTGTAATGTTGACCAAGGGTTCCTAGGTGTGGGTTTTGGTCCAAGATGCCATGTTGGATGCCCATTCCAAGAAAGGTCCAAATTTGCCTTGTATTTTCTATTTAAACAGGTGCTTGGAGACAGAGTTTGTAACACAGGTTTACATGTATTGTTATGCTGCCAGATTGACTCTAGACACGAGTATCAAAGACCTTTGAAGCTTGCATTTCAAGTGTATTGTAAACATTCTTTCAGATTTGTTAATACATTGTGTAGGTTTCTGAGTTTGGGGTTTTTCACCCGATAAGGGTTTTCCCCACTATAAATCTTTCTCTCTTTTTCTGTTTACTTTCTGGTTCTTGTGTTTGCTGCAATATCTCATATTAATGGTTTAACATTGCTGTAATAATTAGGATAAAGTTGAATTTGCATATCCCTTTACTCAATAGATTAGTGTAGGAAGCGTTTCCTCACACCTAGCTTCCTTTCAAAACCTACCCTATTGATTAAGTTGTTAGTGTCTTGTTTAATGCAAGAGAATATGTTCTCTAAAGATACCATATGGCTCCCCTAAGATGAGGTAGAAATCCTTGCCTTAGCATAAGCTATTTGTTGGCTTTTTGAGGAGAGGGTGATTAGGTTATTCTTCCAATCCTAGAGGCCCATGCCTATCCTCTCTTGCAAAGACAAAAGTGTATACACCCACATAGGTGTTCCTACATTGGCGTCGAAGGAGATTCCAATTTGTGGGCTTGAACAAGCTGCCATTGGCCATTGACCTTAGGTAGATTAAGCATTGTTTTCAAGTGTATTTGATTATGTTGAGACCTATGAAAATTTGGCCTTAAGGGGCTAATGAACATACACACTATGCTTATGCTACCTATTAGACATCTAGCCATTGTGTTTTTGTGCTTGAAGTACATTCTTGTCACCATCTTTCATACAACAAACAAAACTTTATCAAACAACTACAAAACATAGAAACACTATTGCTCTCACCAGTCCTACACTTCTAATCCTTGTTCCTAAACAGAGAAGTGAAAACACAGTTGCATCCTTCGTTTGGGCATCATTCTTTAATTATGATCTTCTAGGGTTTTAATGTTCAGTCATTGCATATCCAGAACATCCCAGTCACTCATATACATTTGCGTATCCATCATTATTCAAATAAAATCCTTAGTTTGCATCTAGGTTTATTTCTTTGGTCTTCAATCAAGCATTGGCTATCATATTACTTTTACCACACAAGGTTTATTGTACTTGATTTGGGAAACATATTGGTATCTTATGATAGGGTAACTTGCTTGGAGTTTATCATCTACTACTTTAGCATACCCCCTCTTGATCATTGTTCTTGTGTCTATCCATCATAACATAGGTAATCATTGCCTACATAATCATTGTCAAACCTAGAGTTACCTTGATCTATTTCAGAGTTGCCATCGATCCACTTGAAGTTTAGTTACATTATACTCATTTAGGTTGTCTTCATATCCTAAAATTTATATTTCAACCTTGCATTCTTATAATATCACTAGTCCTAGGTCAAAGATCAAAATTATCACATGCCCCCTAAGACAAAATTTCAAACAAGAAGAGAAATGGAACAAGAAGGAGAAAGACATGAGAATCTTGATGAGGAAGAACACATTAGTGTTGGTGATGGGGAAGATCAAAACAATGCAAGTAGTGATGGATAAATATCCCAAGAACATATAAAGGAAGCACTCAATGATAAAAGGTTTCTCAAACTCTTCAAAGAAGTGGTCAAAATAAATCCAAAACCTTATTTTAAATCCATTACTGATGATAAAAATACCCGATGATTTGGATTCATCTTTACTCATAGCAAATGAAAAAGCAAGATCTAGTGGATCTAAAAATACCAAGACACACAATGATGACAAAGTGAAGTTCATCATAGACCTTTTCATTTGCAACCAAGCTATAAGAGTTCTACAAAGATATCAAAGCCACCACCTACAAATGATCCCATCTTGGATGAACTTAGAACACTAAGACAATAAGTCGACACTCTCAAGAATGCTAAGACATCATCCCACAAGTTTTCTATTGAAGATTATGCTCTTACCCTTTTGATCCAAGTATACCAATGCCACCATTTCCTAGTAAGTTGAAGATACCAAAACTTGACAAATATAAAGGAAATGGAGATCCTAATGATCATTTGAGAGATTTTTGTGTCGCTACCTTGGAATATGTCATGGAGGAAACATACCTTATGAGAATATTTCCTCGTAGCCTTGGAGGGAGTGCCATGGAATGGTTTTCTTGATTACCACCAATAATCAAAACATTTCAAGAATTGGCTAATAAATTTATTACAAATTATGCTTATAATTGTGAACATGAAGTGACTATGTTAGACCTCTTTAACACCAAATAAAAACAAGGGGAATCCTTTGTCTCATTTTTACAAAAATGGAGGCACTTGCCTAAAAGAGCACCTTACAACAATTGAAATGCATAAGACAATTGAGAGGGGGGGTGAATCAGTTGTCACCAAAACTTAACTTCTTATAGATATCAACACATTAGTCAATTAATCAATGTCATTATGATTTAACCATGAAAGCATGAAATCAGAAAATTAAGCACAAGCACACATTCAACACATGAGATGCCAGATTTTTTACATGGAAAACACTATAAAGGAAAAACCACGGTGAGTGTCAGCTCACAAAATAATATGTTATAGCAATACCAAAAATTAGAGGCTCACTGCCTTAGGGCTCACTACCCAAAATGTTCACTGCAAAAGTTAGGGCTCATTACCAAGATCGTCTCACTGCCAAAGGTTTGTGAATTGAGATAATACCATCTACTTCATGCTAGGATTCAGTTCCATTGAAGCACAAACATTTCCTCTTCTTTACTCTACCTTTACACTTTTTACTTATCTTCACATCTTCACATTCGATGCCTTTTTCATGATTTCATTACAAGTATTTATACAATTCATCAACCTTGGAATGTACATCAAGGTTGGCATTACATTCATCAACCAATAGAACAATCTCCAAGGTCGACATTATAAACATACATAGATAGGTTCAAACCTAAACAAAATTAGCTAAGGAAAAGATGTAGATGGATCATGTTATGTCTTAGCTAGGACTCAAATGCAATCTTCCATGCTACAACACACTTCCACAATCTTCAATGCATCTCCACAAGTAGTGAAAACAACCAGGTCAGCCAAGACTTGGAGTTGACACTAAGTCTTTTAGGAAAAATCTTTATCCACAATCCAAATTACTCTTCATGGACCAATTAGAAGGTAGGAACATGATCAAGAGACATCCACACACACATTGTAATCACCAGGAACATCTGCACAACCTCTAACCACTTTGTCAAGAAGATTCTTCAAACTAAAGCACTTAAACAACACTGTCAGCCAGTCTCAAAAAGAAAAGATCACTTGTGGACCACCAAATCATGAACAATTGTAGTTTAAGGCACATAACATTATCCCAGACTTAACTCTATAAACCATAGACCATAATACTTCAATGCAAAGGAATGCGGAGTAAAATACTTTTTCCCTGTCACCATTGAATGCACAGGAAAATAGTTCTTACTCTGGTGACAAGAACTCTCTCAAATCTTCATACCGGAGGCTCAAACTTGGAATATAGCATATTTAGACATGCCTCTAAATGACTTACAATCTGCAAGCAAGGATATTCATTCTACTAGAAATGTGGAGCAAATTACTAGATTGTTCTGTTGTAAATAAAGATACTCTTCAACACATTGTTTCTATTGGGAGAGCAAATTTTCTCAAAAGCACTTGGAAACATAATATTAGGATCACTTACTCATTATCTTCAACACTTATATAGGGTAGTTTAAAGAAACTAACTTAATACAAGAAAGCATCAAAACAACAGCATAGTTGACACCAATGACAACATAGATATGTTGACATCAATGACAACACCGGTTAGGAACATACTTGCAACAATCTCCCCCTTTGTCATTGATGGCAACATATGATGTGAAAAACTATAAAGATCATCAAGACACGATTCTGCACTGATTACCTTCTCCCCATTTTTCTTTATACGTATACACTCTTTCTCCCCTTAAGTTTTTCACATGATTTCCCTCCCCCTTTGACACCAATGGCAAAGGGCACATAATTGCACTCTACTACTCTAATCAAACTAAAATTTACTAGACTTTGTCAGGAACACATATCAGTAACATCTAGCTACTCCCCCTGAGAGGTATCCTTTAAAACATCAATCTAGATAAGAGAATGAGGCTTTGGACACCACTAGACTAATGCATTCCTATGCATCTTAGTTTAGAGCAAGAGGGGTAATAACCCCTAACTTTTTTCTGAGATACTCAAAAGTATCCTTAGGTAGAGGCATAGTGAAAATATCTGCAATCCGATCCTTAGTGGACACATATTCCATCTTTACTTCATTATCTGTCACTTTTTCTCTTAGAAAGTGATACCTTATAGATATATGCTTTGTCCTTGAGTGCATCACTAGATTCTTTGAAATGTTTATAGCGATTGTATTGTCACAAAAGATTGGAATTGGATCTTCATACACAACTCTTATGTCCTTCAATGTTTGCTTCATCCATAACACTTTAGTGCAACAACATGCTATTGTAATATACTCAGCTTCTGCTGTAGATAGGGAGATTGAATCTTGCTTCTTGGTCAACCATGAAACCAATCTATTACCAAAGAAGAGACATCACCACTTGTACTTTTTATGTCATCAACATCTTTGGCCCAATCTACATCTGTATAAGCACTGAGAGTGAAATCATTAACCTTTGGATACCATAAGCCATGATCTGATGTACCTTTTAAATACCTCAATATTTTCTTTACTGCCATTACATGTGACTCTCTATGATCTTCTTGAAATCTTGCCACAAGACAAACTTCATGCATTATATCAGGCTTGGTTTGTGTTAAATAAAGTAATCCTCCAATCATGGATCTATACCTTTTCTGATCAGTCTTAGGTGATTCATTATTTTTTATTAACTTGCAACTAGTCACCATGGGAGTATATACTAATTTAGAGTCCTCCATTCCAAATTTTTTCAACAACTCTTTCACATACTTAGACTGAGAAATGAAGATTTCTTTATCTAATTGAGTAATTTGCAAACACAGAAAGAAATTCATTTCACCAAACATAGACATTTCAAACTCATTTTGCATTTCCCCTACAAATTTCATGCACATACCTTTATTTCCTCCAAAGATAATGTCATCAACAAAGACTACAACAATAAGGATTTGGTTATAATTGATTTTGAAATAGAGATTATTGTTTACAGTGCGTTTACTAAACCCTAATTGCAACAAATACTTGTCTAACCTTGCATACCAAGCTTTAGGGGCTTGCTTCAGTCCATATAAGGCCTTCTTCAATCTATACATCATGTTATCTTGGTCTGATAACTTAAATCCTTCTAGTTGTTCAATGTTAACCTCTTCTTCCAACTCACCATTCAAGAATGTAGAATTAACATCCATTTGTTACACTTTAAAATCTTTGAATGTTGCGAATGCCAAAAACATTCTGATTGCTTCTATTCTTGCTATAGGAGCATAGGTCTCCTCAAAATATATCCCTTCAACCTGAGAATATCCTTTACATACCAACCTTGCTTTGTTTATAACTACTTCTCCATTCTCATTCATCTTGTTCATGAAAACCCATTTAGTCCCAATCACATTCTTATCAGTTGGTCTAGGAACTAATTCCCAAGTTTGATTATTCTCTATCTGCATTAGCTATTCTTCCACAGCCTTCACCCAATTTTCATCATTGCAAGCTTCACTTACAGTTTTAGGTTCAATCTTTGAAAGTAAACAGTAGTTCACTTGTTCTTCTAAAGCCCCTTTCCTTGTCAAAACTCCTTTGCTTTTATCACCAATTATCTGATCTTCAAAATGGTTGATTCTTACATACCTGGTAGTCTTAAATACACTTTGCAAAGCCTTTTCTTCTTCATCTTGACTATCCTCTTGTTCAACTTTCTTTTCATTTGTTTTGGTAATAGGTTCATCTAATTCATAGCCATTCAGATCTTATATTCTTTCCTTCTCTTCATCCACATTTACATTAGCACTCTCAACAATCTTTTTTAGCCTTTTGTTGTAGCACCGGTAGGCCTTACTTTTGGTAGAGTATCCAAGAAAGATTCCTTCATCACTCCTAGAATCAAACTTTCCTTGTTCTTCTTCTTCTCTTTTGATAAAACATTTGCTTCCAAACACTTTAAAATATTTAACTACAGGAATTCTTCCATACCACAATTCACAAGGAGTTTTAGTACTGTTACGTTTGACTTGAACTCTATTTTTGGACGTACATAGCAGTATGTATAGCTTCTTCCCAATACATTTCTGGTATGTTAGCTTCCTTCATCATAGTCCTGGCAGCTTCTTGAACTATCCTATTTTTCCTTTCAACAACTCCATTTTGCTGAGGAGTCCTTGGTGTAGACAATTGTCTTTTTATACCTTGTTCTTCACAGAAAATATTGAATTCATTTGATGTGAAGTCACCTCCTCTATCAGACCTTAAGCACTTGATTCTTAGGTCTATCTCATTCTCAACCATTGCTTTGAAGGATTTGAACTTCTCTAGGGCTTCTGATTTATCTTTTAGAAAAGTGACCCAAGTCATTCTAGAATAATCATCAATAAGCAACATAAACTACTTGTCCCCTTATAGACTTCTTATCCTTGTGGGACCACACAGACTAGCAAAAAAATTGTTCTTTACTTTCAAAACTTATTCTTGTCTGCTTTCCCAACAAACATTCCTTGCAAACAGTATTAGCAAGCATTACGAGCTTAGAGAAATCTTTCATAGACTATACTAAACTTATCTTCACCAAGTTGTCAAAATTGATATGCTACATCCTTCTATGCCACAACCAACTCTCATCTGTCTGAGCAAACAAATAGTAATCATTAGTTCCTCTTAATTGATAAATATTACCTCTGGTCTTCTTTCCAGTTAGAATCACTATTCCAAAGCTTTCCATGATCTTGCATCCATTATCCTTAAACCTTAGATCATAACCTTTGTCACACATCTGACCAACACTCAAAAGATTATGATTTAAACCCTTCAGATAAAGGACATTATCTGTATTATGCTTTCCATCAAAAGAAATAGATCCTTTTCCAAAATTCTTACCAGCTCCATTATCTCCAAACCTAACTAGTCCTCCATCATATTTTCCAGACATACAAACTTACTTTTATCACCTGTCATGTGATGTGAGAATCCACTGTCAATAATCCATTAATCCTTATATTTCTCCATCTGAATAGACAAAGCACTTTCTTCCACTCATTTTTATTCCTTCACACAACTAGCAGGATTAGTAGATATAGGTTCTTCCTTACTAGCAATAAACAAGCATTCATTTGCACTATTACTAGCATCATCAGACTCATCATCTATTACACCATCATCATCAAGATCTCTAACAATATAACAGTTCTTTACAACCCTAGATTTACTTTCAAATTTCTTTCTACCTCTTTCAATTCTCTCCAGACACCTAGAAGCATAGTGACCAATCTTACCACATGAAAAGCATTTGAATGGTAATTTAGCTTTGTACTTATCAGTACCTCTTTGCATTTTGTCTGTAATGTTGGCTTCAATCTCATCAAGGTCATCATCATATTCCATAGCATACTTCTTAGTTCTTGAAGTCTTCTATGAAGTACTAGCTTTGAAAGCAATCTCTATTTTAGGCAGGGCATCACCAAACTATCTCATCTTAAAGGTTGTAAGTTTTCCAAGCAACTAATCTTCTGAAATAGTTTTCATAGTTATGATTTCTTCAATTATAGATACTGTGTGACTATAGGATTTAGGTAATGACCTAAGAATCTTCAACACAACCACTTTATCATCAATAGTTCCTCTAGGACCTTTGATTCCATTGACAATTTCATTTACCTTTTGTAAGTAGATGGTTATGTTCTCATCTTCCTCATTTTCAGACCTTCATACTTAGCTTTCAGGTTCTACAATTTGATGCTTTTTATAGAATCATATCCCTCATATAAATTCTTCAACTTTTCCCAAATTTTATGAGGTGTTTCCAGGTCCATGACTTTTACTAACTCGGCGTTGGACAAGGCACTTAACAGAGCATCTCTAGCTTTTCCATTTAACTCATATTGTTTGATTTCATCATCACTTGATGGCCCATTTTGAGGAATAGTATATTTTGATTCTGTCATCTTCCAAACACTATAACTAAGACAAATGAGATGGCTTTTCATCCATACCTTCCAAAGAGCATAATCCATTCCATCAAACTATGGAGCATCATTCTTGTGTGACATCTTGGATGTTCCTCATATTGTTAGACTTTCTTCTGAGGAAGCTTACTCTGATACCAATTGTTGAAATGCACAAGACAACTAAGAGGGGGGTGAATCAGTTGTTACCAAAACTTAACATCTTATAGATATGAACACATCAGCCAATTGATCAATGTTTTAACCATGAAAGCATGAAATCATAAACTTAAGCACAATCACACATTCAACACATGAGATGCCATATTTTTTACGTGGAAAACCCTATAAGGAAAAAACCATGGTGAGTGTCAGCTCACAAAATAATGTGTTATAGTAATACCAAAAATTAGAGGCTCACTACCCAAAATGCTCACTGTAAAAGTTAGGGCTCACTGCCAAAGGTTTGTGAACAGAGATAATAGCATCTACTTCATCTTAGGATTCAGTTCCATTGAAGTGCAAACATTTCCTCTGCTCTACTCTACCTTTACCCTTTTCACTTATCTTCGCATCTTCACAATCGATGCCTTTTTCACAATTTCATTACCAGTATTTATACAATTCATCAACCATGGAATGTACATCAAGGTCGGCATTACATTCATCAACCAATGGAACAATCTCCAAGGTTTGCATTACAAACATACATAGACACAGGTTTGAACCTAAACAAAATTAGCTAAGGAAAATATGTATGCATAACATGTTATGTCTTAGCTAGGACTCAAATGCAATCTTCCATGCCACAATGCGCTTCCACAATCTTCAATGTATCTCTGCAAGTAGTGAAAACAACCAGGTCAGCCAAGACTTGGAGTTAACGCTAAGTCTTTTAGGAACAATCTTCATCCATGATCCAAATTACTCTTCACAGACCAATTACAAAGTAGGAACATGATTAGGAGACATCCACAAGCACATTGTAATCATCAGGAACATTCACACAACCTCTAACCACTTTGTCAAGAAGATTCTTCAAATTGGAGCACTTAAACAATACTATCAACCACTGTCATAAAGAAAAGATCACTTGTGGACCACAAAATCATGAACCATTGTAGTTTAAGGCACATAACAACATCCTAGACTTAACTCTAGAACTACAAACCATAATACTTTAATGCGGAGGAACGCGGAGCAAAATACTTTCTCCCTATCACCACTGAATGCATAGAAAAATAGTTCTTACTCTGGTGACCAGAACTCTCTCAAATCTTCATACCAAAGGCTCAAACTTGGACTATAGCATATTTAGACATGCCTCTAAATGACTTCCAATCTATAAACAATTATATTCATTCTACTAGAAATGCGGAGCAAATTACTGGATTGTTCTTCTATAAACAAAGATACTCTTCAACACATTGTTTCCATTCGAAGAGAAAATTTTCTCAAAATCACTTGAAAACATAATATCAGGATCACTTACTCATTATCGTCAACACTTACATAGGTGAGTATAAAGAAACTAACATAATAAAAGAAAGCCTAAAAAAAGATCACAATTGACACCAATGATAACTCAAATATGTTAACATCAATGACAATACCGGTTAGGCACATACTTGCAACAATCTCCCTATTTGTCATTGATGGCAACATATGATGTGAAAAAGCATAGAGACCATCAAGACAAGATTCTGCACTGATTATCTTCTCCCCCTTTTTCTTTATACATCTGCACTTTTTCTTCCCTTAAGTTTTTCACATGATTTCTCTCCCCTTTGACATCAATGGCAAAGGGCACATACTTGTACTATGCTGCTCTAATCAAACTAAAATTTACCGGTCTTTCTTAGGAACACATATAAGCAACATCTAGCTACTCCCTTTGAGAGGTAGCCTTTAAAACATCAATCTAGATGAAAGAATGAGGATTTTGACACCACTGGACTGATGCATTCCTATGCATCTTAGTTCAGAGCAGGAGGGGTACTAACCCCTAAATTTTCTCTGAGATACTCTAAAGTATCCTTAGACATAGGCTTAGTGAAATAATCTACAATCTAATCCTTGGTGGACACATATTCCATCTTTGTACTTCATTCTCTGTCACCTTTTCTCTCATAAAGTGATACCTTATAGATATATGCTTTGTCCTTGAGTGCATCACTAGATTCTTTGAAATGTTTATAGCAATTGTATTATCACAAAATATTGCAATTGGATCTTCATACACAACTCTTATGTCCTTCAATGGCTACTTCATCCATAACACTTGAGTGTAAAAACATGTTGTTGCAATATACTTAGCTTCAATAGTAGACAAAGAGATTGAATCTTGCTTCTTGCTCAACCATGAAACCAATCTATTACCCAAGAAAAAAGCACCACCACTTGTACTTTTTCTGTCATCAACATCTCTGGCCCAATCTGCATCTATATAATCACTGAGAGTGAAATCATTATCCTTTGGATACCATAAGCCATGATCTGATGTGCCTTTTAAATACCTCAAGATTCTCTTTACTGCCATTACATGTGACTCTCTAGGATCTTCTTGAAATCTTGCCACAAGACAAACTGCATGCATTATATCAGGTTTGGTTTGTGTTAGATAAAGCAATCATCCAATCATGGATCTCTACCTTTTCTGATAAGTCTAAGGTGATTCATTAGTTTTTCTTAACTTGCAACCAGTCACCATGGGAGTACATACCAGTTTGGCGTCCTCCATTCCAAATTTCTTCAATAACTCTTTCACATACTTAGATTAAGAAATGAAGATTCCTTTATCTTTTTAAGTAATTTGCAGACCCATTTATTTCACTAAACATAGACATCTCAAACTCATTTTGCATTTCCCCTACAAATTTCATGTAGTACCTTTACTGAGCCCTAATTTCAACAAATACTCGTCTAACCTTGTATACTAGGCTTTGGGGGCTTGCTTTAGTACATACAAGTCCTTCAATCTGTACACAATGTCATCTTGGTTTGATAACTTAAATCCTTCTAGTTGTTCAATATAGAACTCTTCTTCCAACTCACCATTCAAAAATACAGACTTAACATCCATCTGATACACATTGAAATATTTGAATTCTGCAAATACCAAAAACATTCTGATTGCTTCTATTCTTGCCACAGGAGCATAGGTCTCCTCAAAATCTATCCCTTCAACCTAATAATATCCTTTGCATACCAACCTTTCTTTGTTTCTAACTACTCCATTCTCATTCAGTTTGTTCCTGAAAATCCATTTAGTTCCAATCACATTCTTATCAGTAGGTCTAGGAACCAATTCCTAAGTTTGATTATTCTCTATCTACATTATCTCTTCTTCCATATCCTTCTCCCAATTTTCATCATTACAAGCTTCACTTATAGTTTTAGGTTCAATCTTTGAAAGTAAACAGTAGTTCAGCTATTCTTCTATAGCCCTTTTCCTCGTCAATACTCCTTTTCTTTTATCACCAATTATTTGATCTTCAGAATGATTGATTTTTACATACCTGGGAGTCTTAACTACACTTTCTGGAGCCTTTTCTTCTTCATCTTGACTACCCTCTTATTCAACTTTCTTTTCATTTTCTATCGTAACAGGTTCATCTAATTCATAGCCATTTAGATATGATATTCTTTCCTTTTCTTCATCCACTTTTACATTAGCACTCTCAACAATCTTTTTCAACCTTTTGTCGGAGCACCGGAAGGCCTTTACTTTTGGTATAGTATTCAAGAAAGATTCCTTCATCACTCCTAGCATCAAACTTGCCTAGTTCTTCTTCTCTTTTGATATAACATTTTCTTCCAAAAACTTTGAAATATTTCACTACAAGAATTCTTCTATACCACAATTCATAAGGAGTTTTAGTACGGTTACCTTTGACTTGAACTTTGTTTTTGGATGTACACAATAGTATGTATAGATTCTCTCCAATACATTTCTGGTAGGTCAACTTCCTTCATCATAGTCCTAGCAGCTTCTTGAACTATTCTTTTTTTTCTTTCAACAACTCCATTTTGCTGAGGAGTCCTTGGTGCAGACAATTGTCATTTTATCCCTTGTTCTTCACAGAAAATATTGAATTCATTTGATGTGAACTCACCTCGTCTATCAGACCTTAAGCACTTGCTTCTTAGGTCTATCTCATTCTCAACCATTTCCTTGAAGGATTTGAACTTTTCTAGGGCTTTTGATTTATCTTTTAGAAAAGTGAACCAAGTCGTTCTAGAATAATCATCAATAAGCAATATAAAGTACCTATCTACTTGGAGACTTCTTATCCTTGTGGGACCACACAAATCTATATGCACTAGATCTAGCAATATAGTAGAAAATTGTTCTTTACTTTTGAAAATTGTTCTTGTCTGCTTTCCCAACTGACATTCCTTGCAAACAGTATTAGCAGTCTTTACAAATTTAGGCAAATCTCTCACAGCCTGTACTAAACTTATCTTCACCAAGTTGTCAAAATTGATATGACACATCCTTCTATGCCACAACCAACTCTCATTTGTCTGAGCCAACAAACATTAATCATTAGTTCCTCTTAATTGATAAATATCACCTCTAGTCTTCTTTCTAGTTGCAATCACTATTCTAGAGCTTTCCATGATCTTACATCAATTATCCTTAAACCTTAGATCATAACCTTTGTCACACATTTGCCAATACTCAAAATATTATTCTTTAAACCCTTCATATATAGAAAATCATCTGTATTGTGCTTTCCATCAAAATAAATAGATCATTTTCTATAAATCTTACAAAATGAATTATCTCCAAACCTAACCAGTCCTCCATCATATTTTTCTAGACTTACAAACTTACTTTTATCATTGATCGTGTGATGTGAGCATCCACTGTCAATAATCCATTCATCCTTATCTTTCTCCATTTGAAAAGACAAAGCACTTTCTTCCACTAGTTTTTCTTCCTTCGCACAACTAGCAGGATTAGTAGATACAAGTTCTTTCTTAATAGTAATAAACAAGCATTCATTTGCACTAGTACAAGCATCATTAGACTCATCATCTATTACACCATCATCATCAAGATCTCTGACAATGTAACATTTCTTTACAACCCTAGGTTTACTTTCAAATTTTTTTCTACCTCTTTCAATTCTCTCTGGACACCTAGAAGCATAGTGACCTATCTTACCACATGAAAAGCATTTGAATGGTAATTTGCCTTTGTACTTACTGATACTTCTTTTCATTTTGTCCACAAAGTTTGCTTCAATCTCCTCAAGGTCATCATCAGATTCCACATCATACTTCTTAGATCTTGAAGTCTTCTCTGAAGTACTAGCTTTGAAAGCAGTCTCTATTTTAGGCAGGGCATCACCAAACTCTCTCATCTCAAAGGCTGTAAGTTTTCCAGGCAATTGATCTTTTGAAACATCTTTCACAGTCATTATTTCTTCAATTATAGATACTTTGTGACTATAGGATTTAGGCGATGACCTAAGAATCCTCAACACAACCTGTTTATCTTCAATAGTTCCTCCAAGACCTTTGATTCCATTGACAATTTCATCAACCTTTTGTAAGTAAACTGTTATGTTCTCATCTTCACTTATTTTTAGACCTTCATACTTAGCTTTCAAGTTATGCAATTTGGAGTCTTTTACATAATCATCTCCTTCATATAAATTCTTCAACTTTTCCCAGATTTCATGAGTTGTTTCCAGGTCCATGACTTTTACTAACTCAGTATTGGATAAGGCACTTAATAAAGCATTTCTAGATTTTCCATTTAACTCATATTGTTTGATTTCATCATCACTTGATGGACCATTCTGAGGAATAGTATATTTTGATTTTGTCATCTTCCAAACACTATAACCAAGACAAATGAGATGGATTTTCATTCATACCTTCCAAAGAGAATAATCTGTTCCATCAAACTGTCGAGCATGCTTCGTTTGTGACATCTTGGATCTTGCTCGATTTGTTAGACTTTCTTCCGAGGAACCTTTCTCTGATACCAATTGTTGAAATGTACAAGACAATTGAGAGGGGGGGTGAATCAGTTGTCACCAAAACTTAAGTTCTTATAGATATCAACACATCAGTCAATTAATCATTGTCATTATGATTTAACCATGAAAGCATGAAATCAAAAACTTAAGTACAATCATACATTCAACACATGAGACACCAGAGTTTTTATGTGGAAAACCAGTGATAATTTTAATAAATCCGCTTGAAAAATGATATACAATCTTGGCGAATCTTTCATTTTTTGGAAAAAAATATTAATTTCTATTGGCAAATCTTTCCTTTTTTTTTGAAAACAATATTAATTTTATTGGTGAATTTATTTTAATCACTAGAAATTTGTAGAAAATATTGGCAAATCTTGATGCAAAATAGGTAAATGCATTGATTACCATGGCAAATCCTTCATTTAAAAAAAAATTAAATTCCTATGGAGAAGTAAGTGCCTAAGGATGACAGTGATTGACTAGTTTAAGGTGTAGTCCTCATGTCCACAATTCCTTAATTCCTTAATATTTTAAATCAAACATTGAATATTTTAAATAAGTCCTAAATTATTTTTCACCACCCTTGATTCTATTTATAATCTAATGGTTTGGGTTCTATTCCATGGGCCAAAATGTACTCATCAAGCTTAAATGCCCATGGGGCCTGAAATTGCATTTAGGTCATTGATTTCAATGGAGATTAGTGGTGTAAATGCAATTTCAGGCCTCGTGGGCATTGGAGCTCCATAGGTACAATTTGGCCTATAGAATTTAACCCCTTCCATTAGATTATAAATCGAGATCAACGACCCAAATACAATTTTGGGCTTGATGGGCATTAGAGATCCATGGGTACATTTTAACCCATGGAATACAACCCCAATTGTTAGATTATAAATAAAATCAATGGTGATGGTTAAAAATTAGTGATATGGCCCTAAAGTAACCAATAATTATATAATATTATTGGCAAATTAGTTTCATTTTCTACTATAACTTATAAAATTTAGGTGAATCTAATCTAATTAGGTATTGAATATTGTGGCTAATATTTGAGTTTAAAAGTTTAATAAAATAAATGTTTTGGCAATTTAGCGAGGACTAAAATAAAATATTGTAAAAATGTGGCGATTCACGTTGCATTTCATCTTGTACTATTAGCTAAATTTTGAATCCCCAATTTCAACTATTAGCCAATTGGTGAATATTAGCCACTAAAAAAATCACCATGGAAAACCCTATAAGGGAAAAACCACGGTGAGTGTTAGCTCACAAAATAATATGTTATAGCAATACTAAAAATTAGAGGATCACTTCTTGAGGGCTCACTATCCAAAATGCTCACTACAAAAGTTGGGGCTCATTGCCAAGGGGTGGCTCACTGGAAAAGGTTTGTGAACTGAGATAATAGCAACTACTTCATGCCAGGATTCAGTTCCATTGAAGCACAAACATTTCCTCTGCTCTAGTCTGCCTTTACACTTTTCACTTATCTTCGCATCTTCACAATCGACCCCTTTTTCTTGATTTCATTACAAGTATTTATACAATTCATCAAGGTCGGCATTACATTCATCAACCAATGGAATAATCTCCAAGCTCGACATTACAAACATACATAGAAATAGGTTCAGACCTAAACAAAAATAGCTAAGGAAAAGATGTATGTGGATCACATTATGTCTTAGCTGGGAATCAAATGTAATCTTCCATGCCACAACATGCTTCCACAATCTTCAATGCATCTCTGCAAGTAGTGAAAACAACCAGGTTGGCCAAGACCTGGAGTTAACACTAAGTCTTTTAGGAACAGTCTTCATTCACGATACAAATTACTCTTCACGGATTAATTTGAAAGTATGAACATGATCAAGAGACATCCACAAGCACATTGTAATCACAAGGAACATCTGCCCAACCTCTAACCACTTTGTCAAGAAGATTCTTCAAATTGAAGCACTTAAACAACACTGTCAGACACTGTCATAAAGAAAAGATTGCTTGCAGATTGCCAAATCATGAACCATTGTAGTTTAAGGCACATAACATCATCCCAGACTTAAATCTAGAACCACAGGCCATAATACTTCAATGCGGAGGAATGTAGAGTAAAATACTTTCTCCCTGTCACCACTGAATGCACGAAAAAATAGTTCTTACTCTGGTGACCAAAACTCTCTCAAATCTTCATACCGAAGGCTCAAACTTGGAATATAGCATATTTAGACATGCCTCTAGATGACTTCCAATCCACAAACAAGGATATTCATTCTACTAGAAATGTAGAGCAAATTATTGGATTATTCTGTTGTAAACAAAGATACTCTTCAACACACTATTTCCACTCGGAGAGAAAATTTTCTCAAAAGCACTTGGAAACATAATATCAAGATCACTTACTCATTATCTTCAATAGTTACATACGCCAGTATAAAGTAACTAACTTAATACAAGCAAGCATCAAAACAAGAGCACAGTTGACACCAATGACAACACCGGTTAGGCACGTACTTGCAACAACAACATTCCTAACAAGCAACTAGTTGACCTTTTTTGTCATAATTTGAACAAATAAATTGGAAAGAAACTTCATCGTAAATGCCTAGATTCTTTTGAAGAAGTAAGATAAATCAAATCAAACAAACTCTTATTGATGATGGCACTATCAAGATATGTCATGAAAAAGACCATAAAAGAAGTTCTAGTTGAAGTAACAAGAATATGGTAAATGATGGAGTTGTCGATGCAAAAATGGTTAAAATCACACAACCTATTTACAATCTCAAAGGTTCATATTCATACAAAGGAAAAGAGAAATAAAAGAGCTTTCCTAAACAAAATTTTACACCATTAGGACAGCCACTTGAATCAGCATTGAAAGAACTTCTTGAAAATAATCTTATAACACTACCAAAAATAAGGGAATATAATTCACCAGTCAAACCCTCGTGGTGGAATGACAATCATTTTTGTGATTATCATCAACACAAAGGACACATGACTAACAGTTGTAATTAGATCAAAAATGTGATACAAGACCTTATTGATGATGGTAAGATTGTAGTTGATAGACATACTCCTTTTGGCAATTTTGACTATGAGATGTTTAAGGATCCTCTCCCTAGGCATGAAAAGGATAAAGGGAAGGCCACTAAATCTGGTGATGGTGTAAACTATACTAGTGTTCAACATAACTATTACATAAATCACATTAGCGAAGTTGATAACCACATAAATACTTTCATCATAAAAGGTAAAGAACCTGAATGTAATGTCACCACATGCAGAGGCACAATTACCCTTTGAGGTTCTAGCTCTAAGTCCACTATAGTTATTCTTTGAGGTCCTAATTCTAAGCCCAATACATCAGCCACACAATATAACCCTATAGAGCATTTAGGAAAGACACCGGCACAAATTTCTATACTTGAGCTTTTACATTTATCTCTTGAACATAAAGCTATCCTTGATACAGTGCTTGCCAATGCCATAATGCCTACTGACTTTCATGTAGATCAATTTTAGGCCATGGTGGGACATATTGCTTCCCTCACAAAAAACAATAATTTATCCATGCATCAACCACACAATGCATCATTATACATTGAGTCTTTCATCCATAAAGTTAAGATCAAGTGAGTTTTGATAGATGGAGGAGTAGGTCTAAATATTTGTGCTTTGAAAGTAATTAAAGAATTAGGCTTTCCCAAGAATGTAGTGGATCTAGAAAAGAAAATAACCATTAAAGCCTATGATGAAAAGGAATGCTCATCTAAAGGGTTAGTTACATTGCCAATCAAGGTTGGACCTATTGGTGCCTACCTAGGGTTAGGGTTTTGAGTCGAGTCTGCCTGTATATATTTTTATTCCCTCAAACTCTTAATGCCTTAGGTTTTTTCCCCTCGGCCTCCTGCATTGTATTTTCAATTTTGTCATTGACCTCCTGTAGTGGGTTCCTAATCGGTTAAGTTGCATTTTCATGCCTTAGTGCTCGTTGGTTGACCGGCCCCTTTGCATTGCATCACTACTTTCTCCTATCGTGCTAAAAGAGAAAAGAAAGAAAAAATGCTAAGTCCAAAATCCCTTTATGCGGTGGTGAAAAATCCTTGCATGTATCGTTGTATGCATATCTGATTGTATGTGGCATATTCCAGGTTAGATTTTGTGCTTGTATGTAAAGCTTTGCATGTATATGTTGTTGTATATTTGATATACAATGGGTAATATACAACGTGGATCTCAAAAAGGTTCCAATCGGGTTAAAATGGTGGTCGGGCCCACAGGTGTACAAGGGGGATTGTATGTATATGTGACAGATACAATTGATCATGCAATGTAGAATATACAAGTCCCAGACGTCAAAGTTTATCAAATCGGGCCTGGCAGGCATACATACAAGTGCAGGGTTGAAAAGTCAACGTATTTCCTTCATATCTTGCATTGTATGTTGTTTCATACATAGAATTGCATATACAAGTGAATGTACAAGTAGACATGTGCAAGAGATGGACGTGGCCAGTGAGTTAACTGCATTTGTGAGAAGGTTGAAATCCGTGGATTGTATATTGGGATTGTATGTTCCCAATATACAATCGAACATACAAGCAATTGATACAAATGAAATATGCAATGCGGGAGCGGTCAAAGTCAGCAGTTTTCAAAAGCATGGTGGGCCCGCGCAATTGTATGTCCTGCAGTTGTATGTATGTGCTATATACAATGCAATATACAAAGGCACACATACAACCCGAACATGAAAGGAAAGTTTGTTGTGGTGGATAGGAAGGTGGGGTCCGCAGTTTGTATGTTAAGTGCATTGTATATGCCGAAATACAAAGAAGAAGAGATACAACCCAGACCTGATGGTTCTTTCAAATTTGTTTCATGGTGATTTGGGGTCCATGGTATGTATATTGCATGTTGTATATACGATATACAAGGAGATATGCAAAAGGGAAGATACAAGCCAGACCCAAATGTGATTTCCATTTGTTTTATAAGGATTTGGAGTCTACCTTGTATGTGGTGATTGTATGTATATGCAATCTCATATGCAACTGCAAATACAAAAGAAGATACAACAGATCATCAGTGAGGATGCAATTGCTTAGCGATGGAGATCCAATTAGATGCTAGCACATGTCCGAGAGCAGTTGCATGTATGTGCTTTTGCATATACAAGAGATTTGAATGTGCATCGGGCCGAAAAGGCAAAGTGGGCGAAAAGGGGTAAAATGTATGTTTGTGTTGTGAAAGGTCAAAGAAACAAATGCCTCCTATGTGGCGCAATCTCATTGGCCGACGACTTTTCAGCATGGTTTGAAGCCATTGATCTTGGCGATGATGAGGAAATCAACGGCCCTATTTTGAATGCCTGAGGAAGGAAGGATTTCTTTGCATCTACAGTCGCATTTCAAGCGGGAACAATTGTAAAGCACACAACTATCATATTTTCTGAAGTTGCTGTATCTCGCGGGTAGGTTGGCCATTAATGGCAAATTTGTAGGGGTATGGGTCTTGATTGATAGGCTAGCTACTTTCTTCATGAGGAAAATCTTCAGACGGCGGCACATCTCCCGATTTCACCTACTTCTTTCCTCTTTGTCTCTCATTAGCATTGAATGTTTTAGGCGCCATTCTTATGGTGTGCTGTATCTGGAAAATGTTTGAGTTGACCATTGTACTTGATTACTGAGTACACATTCTTGGTTTATATCAAAATTGTGTTACTCATTTTTTGGGGTTGTTGAAGACTGGACAAAATTTTGGTGGAGTAATAAGATATAGTTTTGTTGGTGGCTTTGTTTTGTGTCTTGTGAGTTTGTGAATCATATGTTGTATGTTTTATGCATAAATTTACTAGTTTCATGTTGTTTTCATATGAGAAATGCTTTGTTGCATGTATTTGGTTATTTGTCTCCAAGTTGTGGGCATCTTTTGTTTTGAATCTAAATAGCTAAGGGTCATTTGTGATTCAAGAACATGGACTTTCTGTGTTGAATGTTTAATCTCTTATCTTTGTTCAAGGAACAAATTAAATATTTTAGGTTAACCATTGGGAAAGGTATGCTGCAATAGGGATATCATTAAGTATGAATGACTAAATACTCAGCCTTGGGAAGTATCTGTAAGGCAGACACTAAATATTCTCCCCTTGAAACTCAGATATTGATTCAAGTTTATGGTAATCATTCACATGTGTATGTCTATTGACTCCAAGCCTTGAGATAGGTACCAGTCTGGTCTTGTATTGAGGTTACAACCCAAGGTCCTAGTCTTGCATCCAAATACAAAATACAAATTCAAACTTCAAATATAAACCTTTAGGATATTAGAAGTAGTTTTAGGACCAAAATCTTCTGTCTCACAACTGAGCATAGGCCCAAAGCTAGCCCCTTTGCACTTATTTCACAGTTTTGGTTTGCATAAGAGAGGATTTATCTACTTTGTGTCAACATCCCAGTAAGTTCACATGTATATGTTATGGCTGTTGAATAGGGAATACCCCCCTTGGTTCTGTAGAGCCTAAAGAAGGAGAGGATATATTTATAGGGTCTATCTCTTGTATTGTTGGCCCCTGGCCCAGAAATCCTATTGATCAATGATGGCTGCCTTGTAGGGATAACTGGGAAGCATCCAGTTAAGAAAAAAACCAACAAATTTGGCTACTCTATTGGGGACTACTTTGTGGAAGAACCTTGGTTTAAAAAACTAATTTCTAGTTGTAGGTGGCGACTCCGAACAAATCTCCCAACCAGTAAAGTGAAATTTGTATACAAGGGAGAAGATCCCTGTGTAATCCTTTGCTTGAAGAATTACCCAGAAAAATGATGTATAGGAGAAAAGGGACCATTCAAGCCGGTTAGGAAGGTTCTCCTAGCCCTAGAAACAATGATAATACCCAAGATAATCCAGGATCTTCAGAGTAGCAGGCACCTTATTTTTCAAACACAGAGGCTGAAATTCAAGATGTATATGAAAGACAACAAGGTGATAGATTGAGAATGAGATCAGAGGTATTTTAGGAATGCCCTTTCTTAGATCCCGCTGATAGATTTGAAGAAACTGAGTCCCCAAGGGATGATGATGATGACCAAAATGGAATGGGACCATCCTCTTCTATGCCTAAAGATGAAAAATTAGCTGAAGAAATCAAGATCCTGAGGGCTGAATTAGAATATTTGTAGGCTTTGAGGATTAGAGATGATATGAGACAAAAGGTGCAAGCTCTAAAAATTGCTCAACATGATTCAGTTCCCACCCTTGATAATGCAAATGTGTTGAGAAACCAGCAAAGAAATGAAGTTTAGAATCAATAGAATGATTAGAGACAAAATACAAACAATGTTACGATACCATTGAACAATGTGAGAAATTAGAATGCTAATAGGAATGCAAATGTTAATCAGTTTGATAGACAGCCTATGCAGTTGGATAGATTTAGGTAGCTAGTTTTTAATGGTATTCCTAGTTACCCTAATCCCATTGATAAACATGTAAGACCTCAGATACCAAAGTTTTCAGGAAACAATGCTGTGTCAGAGGAAGATCATTTGAAGGCCTTTCAAAATGTTATGGACAACTTTGAGGTTGAACATGAAGATGTTTTTATGAAATTGTTTATGCAATCCTTAGTTGATGAAGCTAGAGAGTGGTATAAAAGTCTGCTTGATCAGAGTGTCTCATCATGGGATGACTTCAAAAGGATTTTTAAAGAACAATATGGTGATAAGACTGATCCAAGCTTTTTTATAAATGAATTCACTGGTATTACTAAGGGGTCAAATGAGCAGGTTGTAGATTTTAATGCTAGGTTCACTAGAGTGTTGAACAAATTACCACTTCACATGAGGCCTAATGAACCAATGTGCATGGTACTATATATAAATGCTTTTGATGCTAAAACAGCTTATGGGTTAAGAGATAAGGGCCCTACTAGCCTCAAGGATGCTTTTAGACTTGCAACCAACATTGAAAATAATAGGAAAGCATCTGGTAAGACAAATAGAAGGGATGATGTAAAGATTCTGCAAAAGCCGAATAATAATTCTCAAAGTACTCAAGGTAATTCATCTACTTCTAAAGAGAAATTGGATAAATTGACAACTGTTGTTAAGGACCTAAGTTATAGACTTGCTAAAAATGAAAAGGGGATAGGTCTTGAAAGGCAAGTTTACCAAAGACAAGAGAAGAGACCATCATTGCATGATATGCCATATAACACTAATTGGCATAATGGTAAACCTATTCTCCCAAATAGCAACACTAATCAAAGAGCTCAAAATGTTAAGGAGACTCCTGATCCTTTGAAGAAGACTGTTAACATTGTTGATGACACCCCATGGTGCATAATATGTCTGATGCCTCACTCACAATTGCAATGTATGATTGCTTAGTCTTTGTATAATAATGATGTTGCCTGTGATGAATGCAATGAGCCACATTGTATGGAGAATGATAGTGTCAATATGTTGTTCACAAATAGGGAGTATTCTTCCTATGATGCTTATGAAAGCACAAACTATGGGACTCAGGTCTACCAACAGATTTCCTATGATGAGGATGATGAAGATAACTATGCTTATGCTCAGGACTCAGGCATCTTTCTAAATAACTTGAGAAGGCCTTTTGATGAAGAGATTAGAGCTCTCATAGCTGCAATAGTGGCTCATGTCAAGAGCAACTATAACCTTAGAGGTAAGGCTCAGGTAGGTGATCCACATCAACCAGAAGACACCTTTGTGAACCAACCAATGCATAATCATAAAGGGGCTGAACTACATAAGACATGATGGAATAATAATAAGAAAAACTCTAAGCAAGGACCAACTCATGATTCTCAAAGACTAGAAAATGAAGTTCCCCAAAATGAGGATCGAAATAAGAATTCTCAGGTCATGAATGACAGTCAGAAGGCCATTAAAACTAAGGCTGGATCAACTCAAGATAAGAATACAACCATGGCTCAAGCTACAACTATTATACAAAATTATGTTCCCTTTGACATAACTCAGATTTTATCTCAGATAAAGGTCTCTGTTCCTTTGATGGAGATGATGAAAGTTGAAGGATTCAGGAATAAAGCATTGTCTCTAATTTCAGGAGTAGCTTGTCAGGCCAAGAAGAATATTGAAACTCAAGGTAAGAAACAAGCCTTGTGTATTGATGAGGATGAGGTTCATGAGGTCTATCTGGGGGTGACAATGACAAAATGTCCATCACAGGTTGAATTGTTTTATGTCTCCCTTGTTATCAATGGAAAAGTAATCAAGAATTGTATGCTTGACTTAGGAGCATCAACAAATATTATGCCTCTGGCTATCATGCAACAAGCTGGATTGAAACTAGATAAGGCATGTGGAAAATGCTATGCAATGGATGCTAGGGAGGTACTAGTTATAGGATCATGAAGGATGTGGATTTTATGCTAGCAGCATATCTAGAAAAGACTTACAGAATGAACATAATAGTGGTTGACATAAAGCCACAGTATGGTATACTGTTGTCAAGAAGATGGGCAGCATTGGTTGGAGGGAGTATGCAGTTAGATTTATCATATGCTATGATCCCAATGAATGGTAGAGATGTCAAACTGGTTAGAGAAGAGAGGTCACCAGAAATAGTTAAAGATCAAGATTCAAAAGAGCATATCTATTTTGTGGATACTGACTGTGAGAATTTTAGAATTATCTTAGATGATCAAGGAAGCGAACGGAGAGATTTTTGCATTCAAGAACTTGACCAATAGGGTCTCTGGACTATGTAGTTTGATGGACCTTGTTCAAAGGAGGGTCTAGTGCTAGAGTTGTATTTTTGTGTCCAGCAGGTAAGCTTCTAAAATTCTCTTTCCTGTTACAGTTTGCCTGCACAAATAATATTGCAGAATATGAAGCTCTACTACTAGGATTAAATGTTGCTTTGAAGCATGGGATTAAGATGCTAAAAGTGTTTGGAGATTCAAAATTAATTGTTTCCCAGGTGAGAGATAAATATGCTTCAAAAAATAAGAGGTTAAAACAGTATAAGCATGTTGTATGGGACACAATTGAATTATTTGATGCTTTTTCAATAAATTGGATAGAAAGATCAAAGAATGTCATGGCAGACTTTTTAGCTAATGTGGCCATAAGGCCAGATGATGTTACTCTGTTTGATGTTACAAATGTTGAAGTTCAAAGTAGATCTACAGTACCAGATAATATATGTAGTTGGAAGGTGTTTGATGATGATAGAGATTTGTTGAGGTTCTTACACCGCATAGATGAATATGAGAACCAGGAGATTGATTTTCAAAACTTTGTAGAAGTTGTGAATGGAAAAGAAACTCTTCTAGGGAAAGAAGTAATTCAACTTAAAACAAATAAAATCCCCAGAGGGCTAGTTGCTTTAGAAAGAGCATTTGACAATAGTGACTAGTTTGTTACAAAGGCATCTCCTACAAACAAGAATGACTTGGAGGAGATAAACTTGGGGACATGCCATGCCCCAAAAAGGGTATATATTGGCAAACAACTCAAGCCACACATTAGGAGTATGTTGATTGCATTATTGAAAAAATATAAGCATGTCTTTGCATGGTCATATGAGGACCTAAAAGCTTATAGAGAAAATTTATTCCAGCATGAGATTCCTTTGAAGCCTGGAGCTAAGCCATTTAGATAGAAACAAAGACCTATTAACCCAACTCTGGCTCCAAAAATGTAGGAAGAGCTTGTAAAGCTTAAGGAGGCTGGAATAATTGTGCCTATCAGACACTCAACGTGGGTGTCCAATCTTGTCCCACTTAGAAAGAAAAATGGTGATATAAGACTTTGTGTGGACTTCAAAAATTTGAATGTATCTTCTTTAAAGGATAATTGTCCACTACCTAACATGGAGGCTATGTTGTAGAAGGTAACTAGTTGTGAGCTTTTATCCATGATGGATGGGTTTTCAAGATATAATCAGGTGAAGGTAAAAGAATCTGAACAATACAAGACTGCCTTCACCACTCCATGGGAGACTTATGTATATGTAAGAATGCCATTTGGACTAAGAAATGTAGGTCCTACATTTCAAAGGACTATGGATGTTGCTTTTGCAAGATTGATTGACTCAATTTTGGCTGTATATCAGGATGATTTAACTACTTATTCAAAAAAGGAGGAGCAACATTGCATGCATCTAGAACAAATTTTTATTAGGGCATTGGAATATGGCATTTCACTTAACCCAAAGAAATGTATTTTTGGTGTAATAGAAGGAAAACTATTGGGACACATTGTTTCCAAGGATGGAGTTAGGATTGATCCTGAAAGGGTTGCTACAATTGACAGAATTCAATTTCCTAAAATGGTGAAAGGCATTCAGTCTTTATTTGGGAAGATTAATTTTGTTAGAAGATTCATTCCCAACTTTGCAGAGATTACAAAGGATATTTCTAAAATGTTGAAGAAGGGTGAAACTATCAAATGGGAAAGTGAAGCAACTAGATCATTTCATAACATCAAAGAAGCTATAAAGGTGGCTCCTGTGTTGAGATCTCCTGATTTTTCTAAGCCACTCCAGTTGTTCTCATTTGCCTCTTTTCACACTATTGTTGCATGTTTATTACAAAAAAATGAAGATGGTTTTGCTTTCTTTAGGATGTCATTGCAGGCAACTGAATTGAAATATTATATCATGGAAAAGCAGGCATATGCATTGGTTAGGGTAGTCAAAATCTTTAGGCCATATCTAGTAGGCTCTTAGATAGTTGCATATATGCCCCATGCAGTAGTTAAGGACATTTCCACTCAGCAGGAAGTGATAGGAAGAAGATGTTGGTGGATTAACAAGTTACAAGAGTTCAACATTGAGATACAAATTACAAAATTGGTAAGGGGACAGGGTTTGGCTAAGATGATGACACAATCAAATTTGGAAGCATGCCAGGTAAATGTAGTTCAGGATGAAGTTGTCAACATGTCAGAATCTAAATGGTACAAGGATATTGTGTATTATTTGCAGAATTTGAATTGTCCTTCCCATTTCAGTGATAGTCAAAAAAGGACCTTAAAACTACATGCTATCAAATACATAATTATTCAAGGAGAATTATATTGGAAGAATCCTGATGGTGTATTACTTAGGTGTGTGGATTAAAATCAAGCTACAAATATTTTAAATAACATGCATAAAGGAATGTGTGGTGGACACTACACTACTAATACAACAGCTCACAAAACTCTTAGAGTAGGCTTTTGGTGGCTGACCCTTTTCTCAGATGCACAAAAGATGGTAAGAAAATGTGATCCCTGTCAAAGGTTCTCAGGAAAACTTAAGTATGAAGGTGCATTACCCCTTAGAACTGTAACTGTGGAGGCTCCATTTCAGCAATGGGGAATTGATTTTACAGGGGAAATTTTAGAAAGATCAAGTGGAGGACATAGTTGGATTTTGGTCGCTATTGACTATTTTACTAAATGGATTGAAGCCATTCCAACTAAGAAAGCTACAAGCAGGGTGGTGATGGATTTCATTTTGGAACACATTATTATTAGATTTGGAGTGCCATTCAAAGTGGTCACAGACAATGCCATGTGCTTCAGATTTGGTGAGTTTGTTGATTTTTGTAACAACTATGGGATTGATTTGTCATATGCATCACCATATCATCCACAAGGAAATGGTTAGGCAGAATCAAGTAACGGAAGCCTTATGAAAATCATCAAAAGGATGGTAGACAAGAACATGCCTTGTTTGGTCAGTGGTGTTTTGCATTTTGCGTTTTGCCTAGTCTGTCCCAGAGTGGTCTGGTTCTTGCTGCAACCTTGCGCCTGCACGTCCCCAGTTGAAACCAATGTTGGTGCCTACCTAGGGTTAGGGTTTTGAGTCGAGTCTACAAGTATATATTTTTATTCCCTCAAACTCTTAATGCCTTAGGTTTTTTCCCCTCAGCCTCCTGCATTGTATTTTCTATTTTATTGTTGACCTCCTGTAGTGGGTTCCCAGTCGCTTAAGTTGCATTTTCATGCCTTAGTGCTCATTGGTTGACCGGCCCCTTTGCATTGCATCACCGCTTTCTCCTGTCATGCTAAAAGTGAAAAGAAAGAAAAAATGCTAAGTCCAAAATCCCTTTATACGGTGGTGAAAAATCCTTGCATGTATCATTGTATGCATATCGAGTTGTATGTGGCATATTCCAGGTTAGATTTCATGCTTGTATGTAAAGC